>OX402065.1:5409495-7809495 GCA_947859365.1 Archips crataeganus
ACCTGCTGTCAAAAAACCAAGAAATAATAACCCAAGTTGGGTATGAGAACATAATCGAGCAGAAGCATAATAAAATTATCGAGAACGTCGTAACAACAAATTGGTATCTGTTCCTGTTGCTGGCTGCAGTATTGATGGTTATCGGGTTCCTGCTATTTAGATACATCAACAAGGCGCTCAATAAGAAGATCGAGAGACGTGCGCAGGCCTTAGCATTGACTTCCAGCAGAAGAATGGGATCGGCTGATGCTATTTAAAACTGGTTTACTCGTAAAGTGTGTAAGTGATGTGTTAAAGTGCGGTTAGTGATACGCGGACATACTTCACTATGAAAACTGTACGATAAAAATAAGATTTAACTATAAAATTAAGATTTAAGTTTAATCACTAGCTAGATATATTTTATGGCAGAACAAATTTCATTATTATGTAGTGAGCTAAAGGATATACGCACATATTTGATTGAATTTGGACCAAGTCGTAGACAAGGCGAAATATTAACTGTTAAACTACAAGATGCCGAAGTTGTTCAGAATGATTATAATATATTAAAAAATGAGGTATCGCAACTTATTAAAAAGGGTTTAATATTAAAAGACGAGGCAACTTTAATTAGTAAATTGTGTGTAAGCTTTGACAGTCTTTATAGTGAAATTTTGAATTTATGCCAGATATCTCAAAGGTCAGATAAAATGGAGTCATTTGATTTACGAACCGCGCTAACATTATTACCCGTTATGACGGATGACGAAATTATCACGAAACAATTAATTGATGGAAATGAGTATTATGACTCTGTTTTAAAAAGTGAATGCAAAGACAACCTCATACAATTTGTTTTGAAAAGCAGATTATCGCAATCGGCAAAATTAAAAATAAATTCTGATTATAACACTACATCGGAATTAATTAAGGACATGAAATTATTGTTACTACCGAAAAAATCTGCGACTGCTATTCAAAGCAAATTACAAAATATCAGGCAAAATAATATGACTGTCAGAGACTTCGGTAAAGAGATTGCAGAACTTTTTGTGGATCTGACTATTTCACAGGCCGACGGCAATGCTAACAGCTTCAAGGTGCTGAAGCCATTGAACGAGAAAATGGCCACTAAACGGTTTGCTGATGGTCTGCGAAGTCGCAGGCTCAGCACGATTATAGCAGCGAGAGATTTCAACTTGCTGAAGGACGCTGTGCAAGCCGCCCAGGAGGAAGATGAAGTCACCCCCGGCGCTTCAGGAGAAATCCTAGGTATGTCTACTCATTTTAATACATATAGGCAGCCCTACTACAATCGTTCCAGAGGATACTATCACCCCAGAGGGTTCCGTAACACCACAGGGAGGTATCCGGCTCAAAATCGTGGTACATGGTACAACTACGGATTTAGGGGCGTGCCATCACCACATCGTGCCAACAGCCACAGTCGCCCCACTTATAGAGGGACACGTGGGCGGTCTTCAAGTCATTCTGGACCAAAGAGAGATAGTAATCAGTGGAACCGCCCTAACATAAAAATGATGACTCAAAGTACTAGTGAGTCTGCCGAAAATGTTTTTTTTCGTGACTAATAAGAATATATATTCGTGTAACAGCTCCTTAGTATGTAAATTCATAGTTAATAACCAAGAATACTTATGGCTTATCGATACCGGCGCCTCGATATCAGCGATTCAACAAAAATATGTTGCGAAATTAAACATTCCGTTCTATAAAGGAAAGTGCTCCGTAAACGGAATCGGCGGTAGCATAGAGGCAATAGGATACGTTGTTTTGCAATTAGTTGCCAACGGTGAAACGTTTACTCATAAAATTTATGTTTTTGATTCATTACCTTGTTTAGCTAATGGAATTTTAGGTAACGATTTTTTAAGCAAATATGAAGCAGTTTTAGACTATAATTCAGGGACTCTGTCGTTAACTGCAAACAGTAGAATGAAAATATGTTTATCATTATATGACACTGATAACGAAAATTTATCCTTAAATATTCCTCCTAGATCAGAATCTATTCATTACATTAAAACGAGCATGACTGATGACTGTGTGGTTTGTACGGATGAAATTTACAGTGGAGTCTTTTTAGCAAATACAATTGTTACTCCAGTAAATGGAATGATACCAGTTAAGATTTTAAATACTACAGAAAATGAAGTAAACATTAAGGAAATAAAGCCCCAGTTAGAGCGGTTAAAGGATTACAACTTGTGTACATTTAACAAAACTCAAAGTAACGCAGATCGGGTAAAAGAATTATTTTCATATCTACAACTCAATCATTTAAATAAGGAAGAAAAAGTTTCAATCGAATGTTTGTGTGCAAAATTTTCGGATATTTTCCAATTGCCCAATGACAAACTAACTACAACTAACATATGTAAACAAAAAATTCACTTAAAGCCAAATTCATCCCCAGTTTTTGTAAAACCTTACCGAATACCCCACTCACAAAAACAAGAACTTAATAAACAAATAAATAAATTATTAGAAAATGGTATTATTGAACCTGCTAAGAGTGAATGGTCGAGCCCAGTACTACTAGTGCCAAAGAAAAGTAAGGGAGGAGACGATAAAAAGTGGCGATTAGTTATAGATTACAGGCAACTTAACAACCGCATACAAGATGACAAATTCCCACTACCCAATATCACCGAAATCTTAGATTCCTTGTCCGGCGCTATTTACTTTTCTCACCTCGACTTATTTTCAGGCTATTATCAAGTTTTGTTAGATGAAAAAAGTAGAAATTGTACAGCATTTTGTTCTGGCCAATATCAGATGACCAGATTACCTGTGGGCTTAAAAATAAGTCCCAGTTCATTTTCCCGCATGATAACTGTCGCGATGTCTGGGTTAAACTACGAGAAATGTTTTGTTTACTTAGACGATCTCATAGTGTTTGGTAGAAACTTAGTGGATCATAATAAAAATCTTTTGGACGTTTTTTTGAGACTAAGAAAAGTGAACCCAGAACTAAATCCAGAAAAATGTGTATTTTTGAAAAAAGAAATTCTTTATCTCGGACATGTGGTTTCTAAAGACGGTATTTTGCCGGACCCAGATAAAATTAAAATATTAAAAACATACCCAACCCCTAAAAACGCGGATGAAGTTAAGCGATTCGTGGCGTTTGCCAATTATTATAGAAAATTTATACCCAATTTTGCCGAAAAATCATACCCATTAAATAAACTATGCCGAAAAAACGTAGAATTTACATGGGACAAAGAGTGCCAAAAGTCTTTCGAAAATCTTAAACAATCATTAGTCACACCGCCAGTTCTCCAATATCCAAACTTATCAGAATGTAACGTGTTTACCGTGCAAACCGATGCAAGCGGATATGCTATAGGCGCGATATTATCGAATAGTGACGGCAGGCCCGTAGCGTACACAAGTAGAGGTCTCAATAAGGCCGAGACCAACTATCCAACGATAGAAAAAGAGTTATTGGCGATAGTTTGAGCTATTAAATACTTCCGTCCGTATCTGTATGGTAGAAAATTTAAAATCTTAACTGATCATAAACCATTAATTTATTTATTTAACTTGAGAGATCCATCCAGTAGATTATTAAAATTTCGATTAGTATTAGAAGAGTACGACTTCACGGTAGAGTATCTGAAAGGAACAGACAACGCGGCGGCCGACGCATTGTCTCGTATAAGGATGACGTCAGAGGAATTAAAAGAGATGCATACGAGCGTAATTAATGTAATGACTAGATCGAAATATAGACAAATGCAATGTCAGTCATCTGACTTGCCGAACAATCTTAATTCTAATAACACTAGGTCTGATCAACCGAGAGTTGTAGAATTAAGCAAAATACCATCAGAATCAGTAGAATTATTATTTATTACTAATCAAGAGTTAAATAAATTAAATATGAAAAATGCAATTAAAAATAGAAGCAAGACACTATATTACGCGCCTAGTAAAATGTCAATTTATATAAACTCAAGCACACCATCACAAATCACGCGAGCCGAATTTGTGAGGGAGCTGGAGAATTTTTGTAAGATGTGTAAGATTGAAAAAATTTAGTTCGTGAAAAATAAAAATAATTATGTGTTTATTGAAAAGTTAGCGCAAGAGATAAATAAAAGTAAAACATGGACCGGTCCGCGATTATATGTATTAAAAGATGTTTTAAGAATAAATGACAAAGGTGATAAAAAAGTGATTCTTAACGACTTCCACTTATTACCTACAAGTGGCCACGCAGGTATAAGAAGGATGATAAATAATATTAAAAAATATTATTTTTGGTCTGGATTAGAGACCGATGTGAAAAATTATGTAGAACGTTGTAGTATTTGTCAAAAACAAAAATACTCCGTTTATACTAAAGAACCCATGGTCATAACGACCACTGCCAATTCGGCATTTGATAAGATATATTTAGATTTAGTTGGGCCCTTAGATAAGGATAATTATAGCTATTCCTATATATTAACCATACAATGCGAGTTAACAAAATATGTTGAGGCGTATCCACTGATAACTAAAACCTCAACAGAAGTAGCTAAGGCATTAGTAAATATTTTTTTTCTTAGGTATGGGATACCACAGGAGATTGCAACTGATCGTGGCAGCGAGTTCATCTCTACCACAATGACAGAGGTATGTAACTTACTAAAAATTAAGAAATTGCAGTCCACCGCTTATCGACATGAGAGTATTGGTGCCCTAGAAAATTCCCACAAACATCTGGGAACTTTTCTTCGTATCCAGACAGATAGCCATCCAGAAACGTGGAGTGACTGGCTACCTTATTGGTCGTTTTCATACAACACTTCAGTCCACTCCGAAACAAGGTACACTCCATACGAATTAGTCGTTGGTAAAAAATGCACTTTGCCAAGCAATTTATTAACTAAAGTCGAGCCTCTGTACAATTACGATAGCTACCCATGTGAGTTACGATACCGATTGCAAATTTCTCAACAAGAAGCTAGAAATAATTTGATTAAAAGTAAAATTATCCGTAAGTCCAGATACGACAAAAATGTAAACCCCATAACCTATAAGAAAAATGATTTAATATTAATTAAAAACGAAAATAGACATAAGAAGGATCCTTTGTACTTGGGACCATATACTGTTATGAGAGACTTAGCACCTAATGTAGAAATAAGTAAAGATGGTAAATTAGATATAGTTCATAAAAATCGAACTAAACTGTTTAAAACTACTTAAATAGTAAAAAAAAAAAAAACTGTATTTCATTTCTTTTTTTTTTCTTATTGTATGGGAGGTGTAGTAGTGCAAGAATATATATTATATAAGATAACTTTACATGCGTGAGTACATGTATGTATGTACCTACCTATGTGTGCAACGTAGTATATAAGAGTTTTACTTATAATAAATGCAGTTGACCTATGACGTTCGGCCTATTCATTTCTCTCTCCAACACACGTCCTTACACTATATACAGCTCACTTGCGGTATCATACTGATCCTCATTAATGTAAGCCAACTCTTCCAGTATCTGCGTATCAAAAGTCTTAATAATCAATTGATGTCCCTTAAGAAACTGCTGCCATAACTGTTCCAAATTTTCTAATCTAGTTTCCAAATATGACACAGTAACACGGTCTTTAGGTGACTTTTTAAAGTTACTTTGCGCCTTTACCATACGCTTATAAACGTCATCTTGCATAGTAATTTGTTTCTCCATTTTAAACTGTTAGTGCCAAAATAATCCCAAGCTGAATTTTTCTAAGTACAATTTCAATCACGAAAATTTTACAAGTGTTTGAAATTAATGCACACCGCTATGAAATCGGGCGTGGATTCCCCGTCTGTACACTTTTCTTATAATTATTCTAAGTCCTATTAAACACTTCGCAAATTTACTAGTCTTCCGATTTCAACTCTAATTTTTCTAAGTCCCGTTTTGACAGTTAAATTTCCGATGACAGTTCGTCAATTGAGTTATTTGAGTTTGACATATAAGCTTCGATAATAAGTGACACTTGTCTTGATTTTAACGGCTACCCGCACATAGAATAAATTTAAAAAGTACTCACAGTTTTTGTCTTCTTAAAATAAACACTTCACTTTCTACCTCCTCCTGTGTCCGTTGGGTACCGGTGTGTGATGAGACGGTGATGACGTCACTCGCTCGCTGGCTCCAATCTTCGTCACACCAGTGACACAGTATCCTCGACGTCAATCCAACGCCCCTTGATACTTGGCAAAAAAACAGGATCCGGGAACAGGTTCTTCTTGCCGAATATCCGGTTCGAAGGACCATGTACACGCCCGTACTATCCAAAAGGCGACCCAGTAGTGTTGAGTGTAAATCAAACCACGATTAGGTTGCATACAAAGTACATTTAACTCTAAAACGACCAAACTACTTATAGGTTGCAGGTTAGCACACCGCTTGCGCGATGTAAATGACGTACAGCGCCATCTATCGGGTAGTTTAGTAACTAATTGTTCACAAATATTAAAACTAGTTATTTACAATTATTAAGATGAGGTTGTGCTTATGGTAGTATTTTTAGGCTAGTTAATTTAATCCTAGATAATTATTTAATTCATTTATTGCTACGTGAACACCCCCCATTGATATCACTTTGAGGTGCGCAAGCTAACTAATGAACCTAACCAGGTTAAACGGGGGATGGTTTGAAAGTATTTTATTATTGCGGGGGGCTTCGCCCCCCGAGCCCCCCTCCGCTGCCTGGGCTTCCATTCCCCCTCTAAGAGACGCAAGATAACTAACGAACCTCACAAGGTTAAGCGAGAGGTGATTTGTAGGTATTTTTTTTTATTACCCCTTTTCTTTGTAGGTGCCATACAGTACTATAATAGTTTAGGTGAATTACTTACACAATTCTTAGGACTGCTTTAGCCAATTAATATTAGTAATAATACGTTGTAGGTAATTCGATGTTCTTGTTATCAATATAAGGACGAACAAATATGCTTTAGGACTTTCAACAGTAGGTATGCCAAACATTCTTCGCCAGAAAATTTTAGAACAATCAACATTATGCGATACAACAGGCACTCTTTGCTGACTGTACTTTTTGACCCTGGTTACCAAAGTACTAGTCAAGACGAATCAAACGAGCCCAGACTCGATGGGGTTATGTCGTTTTATTATGGAGTTCTTATGTCACCTTCCAACTCCATCTTCAGACCCTAGTTACCATCTAGGATCAAAGTACTCGTCAAGACAAATCAAATGAGCCCAAACTCAATGCGGTTGTATTGTTTTATTATAGAGTTTCTATGGCCATCTTTCAGCTTCATCATCAGATCAGCTCCATGTCATAATAATATTGAATTGTCATCCAATTTACACATGTCTGCAAAATTTCAGCTCAATTAAAAACCGGGAAGTGGGTCAAATTTAACTTGCAAGATTTGACCCGTTGAGGAGTTCCGTTGGCCATCTACGGTCTTCTTCATCAGGTCCAGTTTACCAAATGATACTTTCTGAATGCAAGTACTTCACTTGATACTAAAAATGCTAAAATCACTATAGGTTTGCCTGTAAAATTTGAAGGTTGCCCTCGATTTCTCTAGGATCGCATAATCAGATCTTGACTTGGTGCCAACGGGACCAACTCAGGAGTATACTCTTTCAAACAAAAAAAGAATTTTGAAAATCGGTCCGTGATTGAGGGAGTAATCACGTAATAAACATACAAAAATAATAATAATAATAAAAAAACAGACGAATTGAGAACCTCCTCTTTTTTTTGAAGGTGGTTAAAAAGAGTTTTTAATGAATTCAACTTGGCGGGAAGACAGAAAAAGAGCTTTAATAATGTTAATAAAAAAAATGAGCATCTTATTTATTTTAATCGTGGGCCTATATGTGGCCTTTTAACAATAAAACTAAATTGATAAGTTGCGCGAGAAGCACTATAACATAATATCTTTGAAACATAAAAAAATCACTGTTCATTTTTCTAAAATGCTGTTTGTTTTCCTTCTCATACCTAAGTATACAAAGAAAACTATTACAGTTCAGTAAGCTTAACAAGCAATAGTCGATCAAAACTTAATATTGAATATCTGTCGCATATTAGTACAGAACCCTACACTGTGCCAGGCCTGAAAGGTACACACTTAGCTAGTTTTTAACTACTATTACTAGTTGAATAATTTATTGAATCTGGCGTTACTTTGCGGAGGTCTATATCAATAAACTGAAACAATTACTTTGCTCACCCGCGATCTGAGGTCGCGGGTGAGCAAAATAATTGTTTCAGTTCGTTATTAGTAGTAGTTGGTAAGCCGTCGCCGTCGCCCTGTGTTTTTCGTGTGGTACATTGAAATCGATTTCCGCTCAGAATAATTTAATTTTAGGTATCTAGAATGCTCCGCTATTTACCTATTTAAACGTGTGGCAAAAAATTTGTTAGTCAGTGTTGAACTCGTATAGCCTGACAGTAGGTGCCTGTATTTCTTGGTAAACATCTAAAAGTAATTGATAAGTGAAGTATCATGGCGCCGATTCCGCAAAAACTTGCACCACAAGAACAAGTACTTCCATCAGATGGAGAGATGGATAGCTCATCACTGAACGGCCACAGAGTCGTTATTTCTGGCATATCTGGTCTCTACCCAAATTCACATCACATCAAAGAGCTTTCTGACTCTTTATACAACAAGGTAAGCTAATCAATTTGCAAGCTATCATCGAGTGACTTTTTAAATTGAATTAGTCAATTACATAGTTCTAATGACAAGTACCGTAAAATCAGTTACATTATTCAATTTAACAAATAATAACTCCATCACAAACAAACAAAATGTAAAAATACATTATTTCACTTAATCCTTAGTTTTTTTTTAATTTTAACAATATATTCGAATTTTGTCTACTTACATTATATGTACTTACAAGTGGTTTTATATAGTGTTTTTTTAACCGCCTTCAAAAAAAGGAGGAGGTTCTCAATTCGGTTGCATGTTTTTTTTTTTTAATGTGTGTTACCTTAGAACTCCGTCATTTATGAACCGATTTGGAAAAGTTTTTCGTTGTTTGAAAGCACATGCTTCAAGGTTGGTCATGTTGTTACCAAAATCCAGTTCTGATGATGGGATTCATGAGGAATTGAAGAACCTCCTCAAAAATTCAAGAGAAATGTATAGCGATTTTAGTATTTTCGGTGACAAGTCGAGCATTTGCATTCAGAAAGTATCATGGAACTTTGTAATAAAATGACACAACCCCATCGAGCATTAAAAATAGAATTTTCAACATAAACTTATTTCGAAGCCAAGCTGATGATTTTATCCTATCTCTTTTATACAGAAACAAGTAAAAAGCAAAAAATAAAAAATATAAATAAAAAATAAAACCTCCTTCAAAAAACCGGCCAAGAGCGTGTCGGACACGCCCAAGGTAGGGTTCCGTAGCCATTACGAAAAAATCAAGAAATATTTCTCTAAGGATTTCGTATGTGTACGGAATCATCCAAGTCTAGGTATGTTTTATACCATAGGCTACTATTTACTCTTAAACTACAAATAATTTCCAAGCAAGCAACGCCGCTTAATTTTCCTAGTAAATTTGATATTATTTACTACCATTCTGAATTTTTTCAAATTTTTCCACCCAACAGTTTAGATTTTAGAGGGGGGGGACGGTCGATTTTAATGAAAATTTTCACTTTAAAGTTTTTTCGCAAGCAGATCACTGAATAGAAAAATCATGTTAGCAACCCCGCAATGGTTTTAAAAGACCTATCCAACGATACCCCACACTATAGGGTTAGCCGAGAAAAAAAATCACCCCCACTTTACGTCTATGGGAGGTACCAAAAAAAATTATTTTTCGTTTTTTTTATTCAATCACTTTGTCGGCGTGACAAATATATATATTCATGCCAAATTACAGCTTTCTAGTACTAACAGTCTCTGAGCTTAGCCGCGGACGGACAGACAGACAGACAGACAGACAGACGGACAGACATGGCGAAACTATAAGGGTTTTTAGTTGACTACGGAACCCTAAAAACATCCAAAAAACTATGAAATAATAATTGAACCGAACCGACTACAGTAAGCATGAAAATATCTTTCTTTTTATCTGTATGAAGTCGGTGCCTCAGCACGAGCCAGCAGGTGTGTAGAAGCCCTCCCTATAGATAGTAGGTACGTAGGTAAGTTAGTTTACTAGGTCCACTCCTGCGTCACAAAACTGACAATTAAAAGTGGGACACTTTTTTTAGGGTTCCGAAGCCAAATGGCAAAAAACGGCACCCTTATGGATTCGTCATGTCTATCTGTCTGTCTGTCCGTCCGTATGTCAAAGCCACTTTTTTCCGAAACTATAAGAACTATGCTGTTGAAACTTGGTAAATAGATGTATTCTGTGAACCGCATTAAGATTTTTACACAAAAATAGAAAAAAAAAATTTTGGGGGTTCCCCATACTTAGAACTGAAACTCAAAAAGTTTTTTTTCATC
The DNA here is from genome assembly GCA_947859365.1 of Archips crataeganus. Lineage (NCBI taxonomy): Eukaryota > Metazoa > Arthropoda > Insecta > Lepidoptera > Tortricidae > Archips > Archips crataeganus. The sequence continues at coordinate 5,419,948 of OX402065.1, forward strand.
AAACGTGTGGGGTATCTATTATTCAAAAATGATACTGAGGTTTCTAATATCATTTTTTTCTAAACTGAATAGTTTGCGCGAGAGACACTCCCAAAGTGTAAAATGTGTGTCCCCCCTGTAACTTCTAAAATAAGAGAATGATAAAACTAAAAAAAAATATATGATTTAAATTACCATGTAAACTTCCACCGAAAATTGGTTTGAACGAGATCTAGTAGGTAAGTAGTTTTTTTAATACGTCATAAATCGTAAACCGCAATTTACCTTTTTGCTGCTACGGAACCCTTCATGGGCGAGTCCGACTCGCACTTGGCCGCTTTTTTTATTGCTTAAATCGATAGTGCTTGTGATTCTGAGTAGAAATAACCCAAAATTTGTTAGTTTTTTAAAAAAAAGTACCTACAGGGTACCTACAATTTTTTCTGAAAATGCCCATTTATGTACATACATAATATTATATACTTAAAATATTTTTTAGTTATTTGTTTTTATTATTATTTTCTTAATAGCCTAAATTGTTTAAATATTATGATAAATATATTGCGTACCCAAGTAACAAAAACTTCTATAACCAAGGTTTTTTATCACTAAACAGTAATATAGCAGGCCTATAATGGTAACCATTGTGACTGCTTGTACTATAAAGGTTTTCAACATAGCATTTTGGTTCTTTAAGATTAAGTTCTATAATTTAGCTCTTAGAACGCTTACAGGACCATACAAAAGAATATTTAAAGTGTTGCATTGTAATAGATATCAATAAAGCGATTATGGTTTTATTTAGTACTATAGATGACCTTGTTGACACTTTTATGTATCTATTTTGCACTAATAATGCGCCAAAATAACTCTTACAGTTTAGTATTGTAGCAGCATCGAAAAAACTATTACAGGATCAATCTGCACTATAAAAGTACCTTGCACGACCATTACGTAACGTGTTAGCTTCTTAAAAGCTCCCTCAACATCGCTATGGGGCTTGTTCTGTAAGCGTAATGAAAACTCTTCTATAGTACAAAATAGTACCATAGTTACTCCTGGTGCGTTGCTAAATAGCTTAAATTCTAAATATTTCTAATATGGTTGCTGCTTTTGCTATAATAGCATATTAGCAGCACGTCTGGATCCAATGTGTACTATAGCAGCGATAGTCGAGACTATTCTTTAATTTTTTTATTTAATTTTAATTAAAACATAAAAATTATGAAGGCGCATTGTCAAATTTGAAATCAGCATAATGATTTTATCGATACAATTATTTTCGCAAATGCAAGTTACGGCAGAGTTACAGTCCTTAAACGATCAACGACAGCAAATTACATAAAGCATAAATTATATATATTTTCTTGGCAAATACAACACAAAAAAATGGCGAACAAGTGTTGATAAAAAAATCACTGGAATCGGTTACGGTGAAAAATAGCACTATAAACATGTTTTGGTTACCTTTATAGAGCACATTTGTGACATAAACGTTGCAGACAGCACTATTTTAGTACTAAAATGCGTTTCTCGACACTTTTACATTTCAACTATAGAGTTAATTTATCACCTCGAAAGCCTTTATGTAATACTTATAGAATAAATCAGTGATGTAATTAGGGCCTTTTCGTGGTTTTATAAACGTTTACAATACCATTACAGTGCTAATCATGAACACTAGTTAGCACGCTCCAAATCGTTCTCAGGACTTTTATAGTACCAAATTTTGTTACTTGGGTAGGCATCGTAATCGCCTTTACCACACGCGTTCTCTCTTGACTCCAATGTGTTGCTATTTGAACGTGAACTTTATGATTCCCATAATTTTACTATTAATTATAGGTACCTACCTACTATTCGCATTAAACTATTAATATTTTTCTAGTATTTTGTGCGGATTTTTCCAAGTAAGCAATGTAGCAGTGTAGGCAGGTAGTGAAAGAAACATCATCCCACAGTCATCCATCTCTTACATAACTAAGTATTTTGTAAGTATTTTGTCCTTAACATAACATAAGTAACAGGCTGTACAGACCTACTGGTGTACGAGTTAGTTTTAATTATAATTTCAGGTTAATTTTGTTGCGGAACCAAAATCTCGTTGGGTTCATAAGAATGTAGAGGTACCAGAATATGTCGGCCTTATTCCGGAGTTGAATAAGTTCGACGCTCAGTTCTTCAAAGTCCATCACCATCTCTGCTTTACCATGGATTCTATGGGGCGTAAAGTTCTGGAGCAATCCTATCAAGCCATTTATGATGCAGGTTAGTTGTTATGACTTATGCCCGTCAAGTTTTATTCAAGTATCTTCATACGTATTATCATATTATTTGTATAGGATATCCCAAAAATTGCATGACAAAACTTAGGGGGAGGTTAGCGGATAAGTCGCCTACCAAACATAGAAAAGTTACTGCCTGCCTAATGTGATTATAACAGACTGAAGTGTACGATGTATGGGAAAGATTCGTCGCTAACTTCTAGACCAGTGATGGTGTAGGGGTAAGCACGCAGCACGGAACACTGAGGACCTGGGTTCGATTCCCAGCATTGGTCTTTTTTCTGGGGTTTTTTCTGTGCATCTATATTTCAGTTTGTATTTAGTTTAAAATATATGGTTTCACGGGATGACCGTAAAAGTAATAAAAAATGAAGTTGAAGAAAATAAAAAAATAAATAGAAAAAGATACTTCATACTTAACTTGTAAAAGTTGGCCTAGTAGCGCCATCTCTTGGTCCCGGTGAGCGGGTAGCTCCGAAGGAGTGTTGAAGTCTCTCGGTAGAGGGCATTAACATAGATGCGCTTTATCACTGCCTAATGTGATTATAACAGACTGAAGTGTACGATGTATGGGAAAGATTCGTCGCTAACTTCTAGACCAGTGATGGTGTAGGGGTAAGCACGCAGCACGGAACGCTGAGGACCTGGGTTCGATTCCCAGCATTGGTCTTTTTTCTGGGGTTTTTTCTGTGCATCTATATTTCAGTTTGTATTTAGTTTGAAATATATGGTTTCACGGGATGACCGTAAAAGTAATAAAAAATGAAGTTGAGGAAAATAAAAAAATAAATAGAAAAAGATACTTCATACTTAACTTGTTTATTTTAACTGTTATTGAACTAAAACAATTACTTTGCTCACCCGCGACCTTACAATAGTTACGTTTATGCAAGAAATGTGCGTTCATGCAGTTCCTCCACCTCTACACTGTACGAACACACACAAATCACATAAACCCAACCATCACCACCACCAAGCTACACTGACGCGTTTCGAATTCAACCAGAGCTCATCTTCAGAGTTACCACAACCGTATGCTATGCTACCAACTGTTAAACTAACAAACCAAAACAAATGTTTTAACTTGTCACTGTAACTTCTCAAGTACCCACTTTATTTTTCTTATTCTCAAACTACCCCACAAAAATTAACTTTTATTGACATATTATAAAACTACCTTGAATTTTTTTGTTTATTTATTTATAAGGCATATTTAATTAATACTAACTGTTCAAATTCGACCCAAGCCGCAGTAAAGGAGAAGATACTAAATTTACCTGTTCATTAATAATAGACCCCATAGTGTTGTACCTAATTATTTCCATGCATTCCAGAGCATCCAGACGCAACCCCTTGCCGCAATAATGTAACACTTCATAAGAATCTGAATCTAACAATGAATGATTTGATTCCAACAAATGTTTTGCAAAATTCGATCTATCTGGATGCTCATTTCTATATGCCGAAACATGCTCTTTAAATCTAGTATTAAAACTTCGGCCTGTCTGTCCTACTTATATCCCATTGCAGTCATTACAAGTAAGCTTGCATACCCCCGATCTAGTTCCCTTATCTACCTGTTCTTTGTGGTTACATAGCCTAGAGTACAAAGAGTTGTTAGTCTTAAAGGCAACATTAATATTGTTTGATTTTAAAATGCCATAAATCTTATCAGACAAACCCCGACGTAAGAGATGCTAGATTTATATTTGTTAGTAGACTGAGAAGGTAACGCAGCGTAAAGCATGCTATTTACTAACCGTGCCTGCTTCTTTTGAACTAAACTATCTACCATTGATTTTGTATAACCATTTGAGATCGCTATCTGATAAATAGTACTCAACTCTAAATCAAAATGTTCCTTAGAAAGAGGCACAGTCATCAATCTATTAACATAACAATGGAAAGCAGCCAGTTTATGCTGCCACGGATGATTAGAAGATGCTGGTATAACAGCATCTGTGTACGTGGGCTTACGGTATATTTTAAATTGATGTTTACCATTTAATTTTGAAATCGTTAAATCCAAAAAGTTCAACGAACAATTTTCCTCCAATTCTTTTTTGAACCTTATCTTTACGTGCTTGTTATTCAAACCATTAATAAACACGTCAAGCTGTCTCATACTCCCTCTCCAGCATAGGATCAAATCATCAACATACCTAAAATAGTACACAATATTACTATTACCCACAATATACTGATTCTCAAAATGATCCATAAATATATCTGCCATTAAAGGACTCAGAGGTGAACCCATAGCTAAACCATCACTCTGTAAGTAATAAAGACCATTGAACCGGAAATAATTTTGTTTCATGCATAAAGTTACCAAATCTATTAATTCACAAACTTCACCCGGATGCAACCACTTCCTTTCTAAGTGGTCTTTTAGAATTTCTAGTGTCTCACTATATGGTACGTTAGTAAATAAACTGTCTACATCCAAAGAAAGCAACGTTGCATTCGGCGGTATGCCGATGTCCTTAATTTTATTAACCAAATCTAAACCATTTTTTAAACTATAAGAAGGTTTAAAGGAAGCCTTCACACGAATAATACTATTTAATTTCTTCGCCAATTTATATGCTGGAGCACTCACGTATGAGACAACTGGACGAACAGGCACATCATCTTTATGAATTTTAGGTAATCCATATAGAATTGGCGCCTGTGGATTCACGGGAATTACAAAATTCTTTTGTTGTTCGGTTTCAAAGGCAAATAAAGAACCCTTTATTAGTCTCTTTAGATCTTTGTGAAATGTAATTGTAGGGTCCTTACGTAAAACTGTAAAACCGTCCCCTTGAACGATATCTAAAACTTTCCGATTATATTGATACCTATCCAATAAAACAATACAATTTCCTTTGTCTGCCTTTGTCACCACTAAATCATTATCATACACTTTCTCCTGAATAGATCTCAAAGAATTTAATTCGGTTATATTGACAATACACTCTGTGGAATTGGTATTTTTAAGTGTATTTGCCACTAACACTTTTGTTTCAAAATCACCACAGTTACTTGTAATAGCAACCTCAGAATCTACCGCCAAACCTTCCACTATTTTTTGACTAAATTTAGTGGGTAGATTATATTTTAAACCTTTTTCCAATAACTGATTCTCATTATCCAAAAATTCCACATTAGTAAGATTTTTAACGCGAGGGTAGAAATTATGACCGTTAGTAGAACCTCGATAATTATTGTTCAAAGAAGAAAAAGATTCTGTTCGTCGTCCTGTAAGCCAACGTAACTTTTTACACTGAGTCAAATACTTTTTATGAGCGTCTACTGAAGCAAAAAGCCCGGTTTTTGCGGTAATCAGTTATTGGAAAAAGGTTTAAAATATAATCTAACCACTAAATTTAGTCAAAAAATAGTGGAAGGTTTGGCGGTAGATTCTGAGGTTGCTATTACAAGTAACTGTGGTGATTTTGAAACAAAAGTGTTAGTGGCAAATACACTTAAAAATACCAATTCCACAGAGTGTATTGTCAATATAACCGAATTAAATTCTTTGAGATCTATTCAGGAGAAAGTGTATGATAATGATTTAGTGGTGACAAAGGCAGACAAAGGAAATTGTATTGTTTTATTGGATAGGTATCAATATAATCGGAAAGTTTTAAATATCGTTCAAGGGGACGGTTTTACAGTTTTACGTAAGGACCCTACAATTACATTTCACAAAGATCTAAAGAGACTAATAAAGGGTTCTTTGTTTGCCTTTGAAACCGAACAACAAAAGAATTTTGTAATTCCCGTGAATCCGCAGGCGCCAATTCTATATGGATTACCTAAAATTCATAAAGATGATGTGCCTGTTCGTCCAGTTGTCTCATACGTGAGTGCTCCAGCATATAAATTGGCGAAGAAATTAAATAGTATTATTCGTGTGAAGGCTTCCTTTAAACCTTCTTATAGTTTAAAAAATGGTTTAGATTTGGTTAGTAAAATTAAGGACATCGGCATACCGCCGAATGCAACGTTGCTTTCTTTGGATGTAGACAGTTTATTTACTAACGTACCATATAGTGAGACACTAGAAATTCTAAAAGACCACTTAGAAAGGAAGCGGTTGCATCCGGGTGAAGTTTGTGAATTAATAGATTTGGTAACATTATGCATGAAACAAAATTATTTCCGGTTCAATGGTCTTTATTACTTACAGAGTGATGGTTTAGCTATGGGTTCACCTCTGAGTCCTTTAATGGCAGATATATTTATGGATCATTTTGAGAATCAGTATATTGTGGGTAATAGTAATATTGTGTACTATTTTAGGTATGTTGATGATTTGATCCTATGCTGGAGAGGGAGTATGAGACAGCTTGACGTGTTTATTAATGGTTTGAATAACAAGCACGTAAAGATAAGGTTCAAAAAAGAATTGGAGGAAAATTGTTCGTTGAACTTTTTGGATTTAACGATTTCAAAATTAAATGGTAAACATCAATTTAAAATATACCGTAAGCCCACGTACACAGATGCTGTTATACCAGCATCTTCTAATCATCCGTGGCAGCATAAACTGGCTGCTTTCCATTGTTATGTTAATAGATTGTTGACTGTGCCTCTTTCTAAGGAACATTTTGATTTAGAGTTGAGTACTATTTATCAGATAGCGATCTCAAATGGTTATACAAAATCAATGGTAGATAGTTTAGTTCAAAAGAAGCAGGCACGGTTAGTAAATAGCATGCTTTACGCTGCGTTACCTTCTCAGTCTACTAACAAATATAAATCTAGCATCTCTTACGTCGGGGTTTGTCTGATAAGATTTATGGCATTTTAAAATCAAACAATATTAATGTTGCCTTTAAGACTAACAACTCTTTGTACTCTAGGCTATGTAACCACAAAGAACAGGTAGATAAGGGAACTAGATCGGGGGTATGCAAGCTTACTTGTAATGACTGCAATGGGATATAAGTAGGACAGACAGGCCGAAGTTTTAATACTAGATTTAAAGAGCATGTTTCGGCATATAGAAATGAGCATCCAGATAGATCGAATTTTGCAAAACATTTGTTGGAATCAAATCATTCATTGTTAGATTCAGATTCTTATGAAGTGTTACATTATTGCGGCAAGGGGTTGCGTCTGGATGCTCTGGAATGCATGGAAATAATTAGGTACAACACTATGGGGTCTATTATTAATGAACAGGTAAATTTAGTATCTTCTCCTTTACTGCGGCTTGGGTCGAATTTGAACAGTTAGTATTAATTAAATATGCCTTATAAATAAATAAACAAAAAAATTCAAGGTAGTTTTATAATATGTCAATAAAAGTTAATTTTTGTGGGGTAGTTTGAGAATAAGAAAAATAAAGTGGGTACTTGAGAAGTTACAGTGACAAGTTAAAACATTTGTTTTGGTTTGTTAGTTTAACAGTTGGTAGCATAGCATACGGTTGTGGTAACTCTGAAGATGAGCTCTGGTTGAGTTCGAAACGCGTCAGTGTAGCTTGGTGGTGGTGATGGTTGGGTTTATGTGATTTGTGTGTGTTCGTACAGTGTGGAGGTGGAGGAACTGCATGAACGCACATTTCTTGCATAAACGTAACTATTGTAAGGTCGCGGGTGAGCAAAGTAATTGTTTTAGTTCATTAATATGGACCTCCGCAAAGTAACGCCTGATTCAATAAATTATTTAACTGTTATTGTTTGATATTACAGCTAATGATAGAATAATAACTATGAGAACTTTCAAAGATGATTATTGTATCAAGTATAGCTTAAACAATTATAACTGACATGAGGACTGTACCTATCAAAAATATTTTTTATAATTACTTAAGATATAAGTAATTATAAGAATTATTTTTGATAGGTACAGTCCTCAAAATTAAATTATTATTCTTATTTAAGTATCTCTACCAGTAAAACATTCTTTTCTAACCTTTCCATACTTTCTGGCCATTATTAATTTGATCTCTAACTTGTGTCCATAGTTCTGTATTTTTGTAGTAAATCATACTAAATATTTTTTTAATTTATTATGTGTATTTTTTTAGGATAGGTTATTAAAATATTTAAGTCTGCGCAAAATATACAGACGCTACAAAAAATATTTTTAATGTACGGAACCAAGCAAAATATTTAGTCGTTACCCACGGAATTGTCAGCCAAAACACACGGAATTAGATTTACTAGCTATGGATTACCACGGAATAAGAATTTTTCACATTCCTGCCTTTAAAAAATATTTTTTACTATTAAATCATCCAAGACAAACTACAAAAGTAAAAAAAATCAAAGTTCACTTAAGGTACTCCTAAAAAAAAATATTTTCTGACTCTATTTTATTCAGAAGTGCTTATTTTTTTGATGTATTTGAAAAATGTCCTTAAACCCCACGGAATTCGCTGCCGTTACCTTAGTGCTGCTGCAATTTTGTACGCTGAACGCTACCCAAACAGACACCATCCCGATTACCGGATTTTCCTCGAATCCATAACGCGTACAGTGCAGGCAGAGGTCTTGGCAAACATAGAACTTGCAGACTTTGGAAATTAAAAGGGTGCAATCCGTATGTTTTAAAAGTTGCATGCACTTTTCACGTTGTCAGTCCAAGAAAGCTATGTCCCGTACGTACAAAGAAGGATTTGCCGCTATTAAATCCAGAACATTTTCATCGTCTCGCTCCCTCGGTCTGCCCTCGCTAGTTCCTCCTACACCCTGGCCAAAAACTCTGCCTGCACTGTACGCGTTACGGGTTCGAGGAAAAATCCGGTAATTGGGATGGTCTCTGTTTGGGTAGCATTCAGCGTACAAAATTGCAGCAGCACTAGCGTTGCCTTGGCACTTACCATAAATGTAATGCATTTGAGCATATTCTACTGGTGTGTATTGTGTTCGAAGCATTATAAAACTAAAAAATAATTCAACACAACAATCCAAACACATCTAAACACTCAAATTCACCATTCATTACGAAATAATAGCGAAATTCAAAATCGAATTCGAAAAAAAATAAAAAGCAGTCGGCATGTTTTTTTTTCAAATTTGGAATAAATGGCATTTAAACTAGTGGCCAGTAATGTTATTTTTGCAACAAAATTTTTTTAATTCTACGGCCGGGATACAAAAATTACATTGGGAAAAATGTGGGTGAACGTGTCTTTTTTTTATTATTTTGGCATTTTGACTTTAAATTCAAAAGGTAATTACTATTTTTAAATTGTCAATAAATTGGCATGTTTTTAAGCTTATTGGCAACTAGACGATAGTGTATTTTTTTCACCATGAGAGCTGAAAATTTGGTCAATGTACGATTGAAAACGCAATAATTAAGTTTGCGATTTTTAAAAAAAAAATCTAATATAGTCTCACAAAAATGGTGATGCCTATCTGATTACGCAAGTTCTCAAAAATATTGAGCAAAAATAAAAAATAAATAAAATAGTTCAAAATGGTGCTATGATCAAAACATTGAACAAGGGTGTACATTTTCGGAAAAAACCTAAAAGTCCAAATATCTCGAAAACCGTGCCACTTTTACAAAACATATATTAGCTTTATGATAACGTCCTAAGTGCCCTCTATCCGTAGTTCAAGGATTATCCATTCATTACCTAACACTCTTTATAAAAACGTAATAAAAGTAAATTTTTTGTTTCCAACGGATGTTCGGCGTTCATCCTCCTGTCCATCCTCAAGCGCGCATCTATGTTATGCCCTCTATTGAGAGACTTAACACTCCTTCGGAACTAACCGCTCACCTGGACCAAGAGATGGCGCTACTGTGCCAACTTTAACAAGTTAGGTATGAAGTATCTTTTTGTATTTATTTTTTTTCAACTTCATTTTTTATTACTTTTACGGTCATCCCGTGAAACCATATATTTCAAACTAAATACAAACTGAATCATACCTAACTCTGAATCATTCCCAGCATTGGCCTTTTTTCTGGGGTTTTTTCTGTGCATCTATATTTCAGTTTGTATTTAGTTTGAAATATATGGTTTCACGGGATGACCGTAAAAGTAATAAAAAATGAAGTTGAAAAAAAAAACATACAAAAAGATACTTCATACCTAACTTGATACATATAATGTTTATATCTAATATACAAAAATCTCGTATTAGGGTTTTGGTTAACACGGGAGCTATCCGGCAAGCCGCCATTTAATTACCGACTGAAAAATTGGTATCAAGGTCTGGTTTATACGGTAGTTTTTATTGATGGTGTTATTTTATGGAAACAAGTGTTGTCCTCGCGATGATCTCAAGTTATGTAACACTTGGTCAATCGTGATTGCTGTCAAAAAGCAAGCCATCCTCCTCATGATTGATGTTTTTCTTGATTTTTGGAATTCCGTAAACCACAAGCTAATGAAATGAAATTGAATATTTAATGCTATAATTGTATGTAGATTCATTAATTTAATGGTTAAGTATTATCTAATATATTAAAATCTCGTGTCACGGTGTTTGTTACCGAACTCCTCCGAAACGGTTTGGCCGATTTTTATGAAACTTTTTTCTCTACACTCCCCCTCCCCATTCTTCGCGGACGGAGTCGCGGGCAACAGCTAGTTATTATATAGATTTCAGTATGTTAAGATGATAGCACCAAGTTTCAGAGCCTGCAACGCCTGTAACAGTGGTCGATGATTTATTTAGGAGATGGAAAATTGCCTCCTCGAGATGTGTAAAATGTGAAATGATTTATAGCCGTGACAAATGAGAATAATGCCAGTGAGAAAATGTTAATAATTAAATTGGTCACGTGAACTGCGCATAGTCGGCAAAGAGCGGCACGCGCGCAAAGTGTAATGGTTTTCTACCTATACACCTCGTTTTATTGTTGGTAAAACAATTCGCGAAGTGTACCTAATTGTTTTATATACTTGTGTTGTTATTTTTAAGTTAGTTCAATATTTTTATTTGCTATTGTTTTTTTCCCTTAGCGGAGTACTATTGGCGGAAGCCACAGAATGTAGCTTGTATGTTAGGACGTGCCAGTAAGTCACTAGGGCATACGGCACGAACCTAAGATAAGTAGATTATATTGATGCTGGCGTGACGATATTCAATTCAGATATCTGCACGCCTAGCTTATAGCATAAGGAATAATAGGGATGTTGACACCACCAATCAACTGACGTACTTTTTATGAGCTGTCAAAACACATTTCTCCCATAGAGTTAGAATGGCAATAGCAACATATGACGTCACTTGTTCGCATACTCGATTAACTAACTGTTTATTTGTTTTAAAGCAACAAAAAGTCTAATTTTGCAGTTAATCGAAAATTAATCTGGGTTTTAGGGCTAAAATAAAGCGTTTTTTTACTGGAGTCGTGTCTTCGAATTATTTTTTAATGGTGTCTACATCCCTATTGTTATAAATACTGAAACAAAGTTATTGGAAGGGGGTGCCGAGGAGTGCCGACGGAAGTCAGGCAGAATATAGTCAGAGAGTGGTAGAGGAGACTGAGTGAACATTATATCAGTAACACCGCAACATGTAGTCGTCTCATTTCTACCACCCAACCTAGCGTCGGTAAACGAGTATTCCGAATAAATTATTTTGGTTTGTTCAACAGGACTGAATTCCGACCAACTTTCTGGAAAGAAAATCGGTGTATTTATTGGCAGTAGTTTGTCAGAATCGGAAAAGAAAGTTCTTTATGCAGACATTACGAGTAATGGTTTCGGAATTGCAGGGTATGTTTGTACTTTATTGAATACATTTGAAGAATTAAATGACTTTACAAGTTCTCTATTTTAAACTCTCTTAGAAAGTACTAACTTATGTCCGCGCAGAACTTTGTGGTACTTAAAGCTTATTCATCTCTCACTGAATAAAACAAAAAGCCTAAAATCCATTGTCATCATCATCATCGATATCAGTTAGTAAATATTACAACCCGTTCTTTATCCCGTGGAAATTTCCAAAAATCCTAAAATCTGCTTTTTTGCCGTTATAATCTCTTACATTTTTATCAAATTTGAAGAGTCTAGTAGGGTCAACGTCATACATAAATAAGTGATCACTTTTGTACCTTGTCACTGTAACCTCATGTTTGAAAAACCATACGAAATTATGTAACGAATGAAAGCGACAAGGTACAAAAGTGATCACTTATTTATGACGTTGAATCCGCAAATGTCGGACACTTTCAGTCTTTTTCCAAAGACCGTGTGTAATCTTTATGGCCGGGTACTGTAATTATAGTTATGGAGATAGGGTCCCGTTGAATTAAATATATCAATCCCGATAATTCATTTAATTCCCTTAATTCATCCCATTCATCATCATTCAGGGCCAAGGGTTTGGGCTAGGCGTTGATGAGCCAGTGAGTCAGATCTTCTCTTTTTATATAGTAAATATGTGGAAGAACGTAGACACAATGCCAGTAGAGCTGGCAACGCAGAATGCCGTATTTGGTAATGAGATTAAGTTTTTAAATCTATCTGAAATTTTTTAGTTGTAGCAAATCCATGTTCGCCAACCGAATTTCTTACTGGTTGAACGTCAAAGGGCCATCGCAGGGTGTAGACGCCGCCTGCTGTAGCTCGACGGTAGCCCTGGAACAGGCTTACCTGGCCATTTCGCGCGGTGACTGCGAGGCGGCTATCGTCGGGGGAGCCAACATTTGCTTGCATCCACAGACTTCTATACACACTGGAAGGTCAGTCATATTATTTTAAATTAAATAAAAAATAAAAACATTTAATTCCATAAACCGTAAGGCTAGGACATTGACAAACAGCTAATCAGTATCGATCTAATTGTGTAGGCACGAAATATCACAATAAGTACAAATAAATCATTTATTATTATTATTATTATTATTATTTTAGTAAAGCAGGCAGGTACATAATAGAACAGAATAAGAATAATATTCATTTATTTGGCAAAATCAATGTATAATCTAACGCCTGCAAGAATTGACAATAATATGTACATATGCAGGGAAAAAAAGACGAACGCCACATGGACACAAATATTGGAAATAATAGCACATTATTTGTAAAGGAAACTTTCATTTATTTAAAAAAAAATACTTACTGCATTTATGGATTAAAGTATGTTTTATTTTATAACAAGTACAGATCCAAAGGATCATTCGACGACTTTATTTTTTGTCATATTTGACCTGTTCGATTCGGGCGGGGATTTCGGGGTCAAAACAAAGATTTTTCAAAAATCCATAAATGCAGTATATACTATTTTATTTAAAATGTAAAAGTAAGTCTCCAATATGTACAACTACCTTTTGCCCGCGGCTTCGCTCGCGGGTACCGTGAGTATACCAAAGAACCAAGATATCAAGCAAGCAAGCATACAGGCAAGCAAGCAAGCATGCAAGCATGCAAGCAAGCATGCAAGCAAGATGCGAGCAAGCATGCATGCACGCAAGCAAACAAGCGTGCAAGTAAGCGTGCAAGCAAGCGTGCAAGCAACCCCGACTAAACTTCAGGTAGATACGGTCCTTTACAGTATTTCTTTATATACAATGTTTTTCACTAATTCGGAAGCAGGCATTAAAATAACCAGGCTTGTTAATAATATAAGACCTATTATTACTTTCCCCTGTCCTGCATTAGGTATAATTCAATGTTTTCTTACCTTCTACGGAAACTTGAGTAACTGGAAGCGCTGTGTACCTACTTATATTATACATATTATAGTATTTTGTTAAGATGTTGTGTGACCTAAGCGTTAAGGAGTTATACCTTTCATCATCAGCTCATCTGAATAACCAGAAAGAATACAACTAAAGATTTATACTTACGTGCATATGATATTCAAAGAAACTTCCCATAATATTTCCCCCCCCCCCCCCCCTATTTCCTATTTCTGTGCCTTTTTGCCATTCTAATTATAGGCGGAATAGTTTTTGTATACGTGCAAGTAGACAGTTGAATAAATTAACGAGGGAGCTTGATATTGACGTGTTTAATGTTAACACTGACACTTTGAGAGGTACTCTGGTGAATCGATTCTTTGAGAGCGTGCATTGAGCGTTGTACCGTACTGTAGATTGAGTGTGTTAAGTTAGGGACTTGAATATTTTTTCTCCACCGCTAAAATAGTGTTAAATAGTGCTGAATCATTTGTCACTAAGCTAAGTAGTTCTTTTTTTTTCTCTTTTTTCTTTTGTGTGTGTCCGAAGGGACTCTGTGTGGGCATACTGCCTTATTGTTACTCTGTAATTGTCGGCAAGAACCTGTAATTGGCTTTCTGTATTTAATTTAATGTTTAAGATGTATAAACAAGCTGTTGGTTCTCCGTAAATAAATAAATAAATAAATAAATAACCCCTAACCGTTAAGGAGTTTTACCTTCCATCATCAGCTCATCAACATGAGATGATGTCTACCAGACGCAAACACTTAAATAGCTTGAGAAAATATATGAAAAACGTAATGCGTGCCTACAAAATTTGAGGGTTGCCCTCGATTTCCCTGAGATCCCGTCATCAGATCCTGATTTGGTGACAATAGGACCATCTCAGGAGTATATTGTATTCTTTCGAATAAAAAATATTTTTTATAATCGGTCCACAATTGACCGAGAAATCGGTGAACATACCTACATAAAAAAATACATTTAAAGTAGAATGCATAACCTCCTCCTTTTTTTGAAGTCGGTTAAAGAGCCCTTTGCGGCCTAAGTACTTACAGTATAAACTTATGAATTTTGAAATTTTACCTTTCTACAACCAGTAAAACGCCAAATCCCGTTTTTTCCCGTTCCCGTAAGAATTTCGGGAAATGCTTTCTTAATGCTCCCCTACACTCCCCAAGGAACCCACTTGCCAAATTTAAGCTTTCTATGACCAGTAAAACGAAAAATCCCGTTTTTCCCGTTCCCGTGGGAATTTTGGAAAGTCCTCTCTCAATGCTTCTCTACACTCCCCAAACAACCTACATGCCGAATTTCAGCTTTTTACGACCAGTAAAACGAAAAATCCCGTTTTTTCCCGTTCCCGTGGGAATTTCGAAAAGTCCTCTCCCAATCCTTTTCTACACTCTCAAAGCAACCTAAATGTTGAATTTCAGCTTTCTACGACCAGTAAAACGAAAAATTCCGTTTTTTCCTTATCCCGTGGGAATTTTCGAAAATCCTTAAAAAAGGTTTTTTACTATTATAATTACCTACTTCTATGCCAAATTTGAAGAGTCTTGTAATTAAAGTTCATAGGATTCCGTTGAACTGATATATAAATCCCGTTTTTTCCTTATCCCGTGGAAATTTTGAAAAATCCTAAAATTAATGTTTAAACTTCTGTAATACCTACTTGTGTATCAAATTTGAAGAGTCCAGTACCTCTACCATGAGTTGCTATCGAAAACACACATTACGTTACTACAGTCGATAGCGAGTAAACGAGCTTCGAATAGTTTTCTACTAAACTCGTACCATGAGTCACGTTAACGTTTACTATACTTAACTCGATCCTTCGTGTAGTTTTCGCTACGTGACTGACTGACGTGCCTAACTTCACATCGAACTGTGCTGTCTCTTTCTAACTATATTGAAAAGACTGAGTGAGCATGATATTGGGCAAAAAGCTAAGTATCCAAGTCCTTCCATTAAAAATATAGAAATAACCCTGCTAATTTAAAGCGTCATAGAACAGTGTGGTAATGTAAAGCGTACGTGGTTCTTGAATTTGTTTTGGTTATTTCATCAGTGTGACAGTTTCATGGAGTGCATCCATAGATAGATGTTATAGTGAGTTAGTTGACACGTTAAGCTGTTGTTGTTGTTTGTTATTATTTTTCGGTATTTATTTTTTCTAAAGATGCGGACTAGTGTGTCTCAATTACAGTTACTGGTCGAGTATATGGAAACTTTAAATAAACATTCTAGTAATGCTACTACATAGTACCTATAAGGTACATTTTGGGTGATATGATACAGTGACCCCAGTTTTTATGATCAATTGATCAAATATTTTGTTTCAAGTGGTTAGATAAACTTGAGGAATGTGGTTTAGAGTGTTACCAGAAGTGGATATTAGCTTGTGAAATTTTCCGTGTTCTCGTTGTTCGTCTTCATATGCAGCCCTCGCTAGCATATTCCATGCCAAATAATGCCTAGCCGACATTATTTTGATAAGTAATAATTAAAATAATGCACTAAACGATGGTTCTTATAAGTTTTCACCCTCCAACTTACTAGTGAGAGAGTTGACTACAGTCGATACCGTGTTATTCGATAACGTCTGTCAAATTAGTGACTCATGGTACCGATGTTCTATGGCGACAGCAACAAACCGTTAGTCGCTAGCGCTTGGATTTCGATAGGTAATTTACCGTTGTACTCATACTAGCGATCTTTACTTCCGTAAGTGACCGCTAGAGGCGCTGCACAATTCTCCATACAAATCATTTACGCAGTCGCTATCGAGTACGGTCACTGTAAACTCATGGTAGTGGTACAGTTATTATAGTTACTGAGATAGGGTCACTCGGAATCGAATATATAAATCCCGTTTTTTCCCGTTCCCGTGGGAATTCCCAAAAATCCTTCCTTAGTGGATGCCTACATTGTATAAGGTATATATGTGCAAAATTTCAAGTCTCTAGGTCCCGTGGTTTGAACTGTGCGTTGATATATCAAAAGTCATTTAGTTTATTTAGATATTTCAACCCCATCGCACCCCATCCAGGGAGATGATATTTTACGTCTGCCACGTCGGATTTTAAAAACGTTGTTGTTTTCATAACCAGCGACCCGACAAACCATAGATACAACACCCATGTTGATTTTCAGACTTTGTTACCCCTTTCCCCGCCTTTTAGGGGTTGAATTCTCAAAAAACCTGAAACACGTGTTTACTCATTTCATTTATCATTAGGAGTACTTCTGTGAAGTTTCGAATAAAATAGTCGAACTAATCTTGTTTCCCCATACAAACTTTGAACCCCCTTTTCACCCCCTTAGGGAGTGAATTTTGAAAAATCCTTTCTAAGTGCACCCCTAGCCTACCCCTACCTTATAAGACACCTACCCTAAAGGAGCCTACCCTACCTTATAAGGAACCTACATGCCAAATTTGGAATCTCTAGGCCCAGTGGTTTGGGCTGTGCGTTGATATGTCAGTCAGTCAGTCAGTTTCTTCTTTTATATATTAAGACTAGCTTTTGCCCGCGGCTTCGCACGCGTGTACCATGAGTATTCCAAAGTAACAAGATATCAAGCAAGCATGCATGCACGCAAGCAAGCAAGCGAGCAAGAAAGCGTGCAAGTAAGCGTGAAAGCAAGTGTGCAAGCAAGCACGACTAAACTTCAGGTAGATACGGTCCTTTACAGTATTTCTTTGTATACAATGTTTTTCACTAATTCGGAAGCTGGCACTAAAAATCTGAATAACCAGAAAGAATACAACTAAAGGTCTATACGTCTGGATAACCTAAAAATACAACTATCGGTCTATACACACATATAATATTTGAAAAAATATCCTCAACTCCTAACCGTTAAGGAGTTTTACCTTCCATCATCAGCTCGTCAACATGAGAGATGATGTCTACCAGACGCAAACACTTAAATAGCTTGAGAAAATATATGAAAAACGTAATGCGTGCCTACAAAATTTGAAGGTTGCCCTCGATTTCCCTGAGATCCCATCATCAGATCTTGATTTGGTGATAATTTGACCATCTCAGGAGTATATTATAGGTATTCTTTCGAATAAAAAAAGAATTTTTAAAATCGGTCCACAATTGAACGAAAAATCGGTGAACATTACCTACATAAAAAAAATACATACAGTGGAATGCATCACCTCCTCCTTTTTTTTGAAGTCGGTGAAAGAGCCCTTTGTGGCCTACTTACAGTATAAATTTTTGAATTTTGAAATTTTACATTTCTACAACCAGTAAAACGCAACATCCCGTTTTTTCTCGTTCCCATAAGAATTTCGGGAAATACTTTATTATCGCTCCCCTACACTCCCCAAGGAACCCCGTGAGAATTTCAGAAAGTCCTCTCTCTTAGTGCTCCTCTACACTCCCCAAGCAACCTACATGCCGACTTTCAGCGTTCTACGACCAGTAAAACGAAAAATCCCGTTTTTTCCTTATCCCGTGGGAATTTCCGTAAATCCTATAATCTGTTTCTTACTATTATAATTACCTACTTCTCTGCCAAATTTGAAGAGTAATTATAGTTCATAGGATTCCGTTGAACTGAATATATAAATCCCGTTTTTTCGCGTTCCCGTGGGAATTTCGGAAAGTCCTCTCTCAATGCTCCTCTTCCCTCCCCAAGGAACTTACATGCCAAATTTCAGCTTTTTCTGACCAGCAAAACGAAAAATCTTGTTTTTTCCTTATCCCATGGGAATTTCTAAAAATCCTTACAAACGTTTTTTACTATTATATTTACCTACTTCTATGCCAAATTTGAAGAGTCTAATAATTATAGCACATAGGATCCCGTTGAACTGAATATATAAATCCCGTTTTTTCCTTATCCCGTGGGAATTTTGAAAAATCCTGAAATTAATGTTTTAACTAATTTAATACCTACTTGTGTATCAAATTTGAAGAGTCTAGTTATTATAGTTACTGAGATAGGGTCACTCGGAATCGAAAATATAAATCCCGTATTCCCCGTTACCGTGGGAATTCCCAAAAATCCTTCCTTAGTGGATGCCTACCTACATTGTATAAGGTATCTATGTGCAAAATTTCAAGTTACTAGGTCCAGTGGTTTGGGAAAAACCTTAAAAACGACACCCATATTGATATTTAGACATTTCAACCCCATCGCACCCCATCCAGGGAGATGGTATTTTACGTATGCCACATTGTATTTTAAAACCATTGTTGATTTCATAACCAGCGACCCGATAAACCATAGAAATAACACCCATGTTGATTTTCAGACTTTGTTACCCCTGTCCACCCTTTTAGGGGTTGAATTCTCAAAAAACCTAAAATACGTGTTTTTCATTTATCATTAGGAGTACTTCTGTGAAGTTTCGAATAAAATAGTCGAACTAATCTTGTTTCCCCATACAAACTTTGAACCCCCTTTTCACCCCTTCAGGGAGTGAATTTTGAAAAATCCTTTCTTAGTGCACCCCTAGACCTTATAAGGAACCTACATGCCAAATTTGGAATCTCTAAGCCCAGTAGTTTGGGCTGTGCGTTGATATGTCAGTCAGTCAGTCAGTTTCTTCTTTTATATATTAAGATTTGAAGGGTCCACGGAAAGACCATGTCTAGACACTTTTTTTTGAAAATGAGATTTTAATGCCAAAATGTAAAGCAAGTAATAAACTATAACTTACATCTACCTGTTGCAACTGTATTATTATATTAACACTAGCTTTTGCCCGCGGCTTCGCTCGCGTGTACTATGAGTATTCCAAAGAACCAAGATATCAAGCAAGCAAGCAAGCAGGTCCACAATTGACCGAGAAATCGGTGAACATACCTACATAAAAAAATACATAAAGTGGAATGCATAACCTCCTCCTTTTTTATAAGTCGGTTAAAGTGCCCTTTGCGGCCTACTTACAGTATAAACTTATGAATTTTGAAATTTTAGCTTTCTACAACCAGTAAAACGCAAAATCCCGTTTTTTCCCGTTCCCGTAAAAATTTCGGGAAATGTTTTCTTAATGCTCCCCTACACTCCCCAAGAAACCCACTTGCCAAATTTCAGCTTTCTATGACCAGTAAAACGAAAAATCCCGTTTTTCCCGTTCCCGTGGGAATTTTGAAAAGTCCCCTCTCAATGCTCCTCTGCACTCCCCAAACAACCTACATGCCGAATTTCAGCTTTCTACGACCAGTAAAACGAAAAATCCCGTTTTATCCCATTCCCGTTGGAATTTGGGAAAGTCCTCTCTCAATGCTCCTCTTCACTCTCCAAGCAACGTAATGCCGAATTTCAGCTTTTTACGTCCAGTAAAACGAAAAATCCTGTTTTTTCCCGTTCCCGTGGGAATTTTGGAAAGTCCTCTCTCAATCCAGCTCTACACTCCCCAAGAAACCCACTTGCCAAATTTCAGCTTTCTATGACCAGTAAAACGAAAAATCCCGTTTTTCCCGTTCCCGTAGGAATTTTGGAAAGTCCTCTCTCAATGCTCCTCTACACTCCTCAAACGACCTACATGCCGAATTTCAGCTTTCTACGACCAGTAAAACGAAAAATCCCGTTTTTTCCTTATCCCGTGGGAATTTCCGAAAATGTTTTTTACTATTATAATTACCTACTTCTATGCCAAATTTGAAGAGTCTAGTAATTATAGTTCATAGGATTCCGTTGAACTGAATATATAAATCCCGTTTTTTCCTTATCCCGTGGGAATTTTGAAAAATCCTGAAATCAATGTTTTAAATAATGTAATACCTACTTGTGTATCAAATTTGAAGAGTCTAGTTATTATCGTTACTGAGATAGGGTCACTCGGAATCGAATATATTTTTCCCTTTCCCGTGGGAATTCCCAAAAATCCTTTCTTAGTGGATGCCTACATTGTATAAGGTATCTATCTATGTGCAAAATTTTAAGTCTCTAGGTCCAGTGGTTTGGACTGTGCGTTGATATATCAACAGTCATTTAGTTTATTTAGATATTTCAACCCCATCGCACCCCATCCAGGGAGATGGTATTTTACGTCTGCCACGTCGGATTTTAAAACCGTTGTTGTTTTCATAACCAGCGACCCGATAAACCATAGAAACAACACCCATGTTGATTTTCAGACTTTGTTACCCCTTTCCCCCCTTTTAGGGGTTGAATTCTCAAAAAACCTGAAACACGTGTTTACTCATTTATTATTCGGAGTACTTCTGTGAAGTTTCGAATAAAATAGTCGAACTAATCTTGTTTCCCTATACAATTTTTGGACCCCCGTTTCACCCCCTTAGGGAGTGAATTTTGAAAAATCCTTTCTTAGTGCACCCCTAGACCTTATAAGGAACCTACATGCCAAATTTGGAATCTCTAGGCCCAGTGGTTTGGGCTGTGCGTTGATATGTCAGTCAGTCAGTCAGTCAGTCAGTTTCTTCTGTTATATATGTGGGATCGGTGGAAAGAAACAAACTTTTTTAAAATAAAAAAAAGTTAGATTTATTGAAATAAAGAAAACTAAGGAAAGCAATTTAGACTTAAAAAAAACACATGTAGCAGCTAAGCGCACCCGATCAATTCTCAAACTTCCACTCACTCGCTCATACCGTTCACTCCACAGAAATCACTCAGGCATTCGGTCCGCTCTCTTGCATCGATCATTCATCCACAGATTCACCTTAAATTCCCACATTCGGCCATCCTACACACATGACTGTCCCCAGGCATCCTTAAAATAATACATCATAAACATCTTAACCTAGGTACACTTAACACTATTAACATGTGCACTGTGGCCATCGTTACAACAATACAACTCTAGGTACTTAACTTATTATCTACCGCTGTAATAAGATGGCTCTACTTACAACCTTAACCAATTAACTTTTAATACTGTTTACTTACAGTCTAGGTACAACCCACAGACAATATGTTTTAATAACAATAAAAATAAAAACACACCAAAAAAAAAATAACCAGCAATAAAACAAACAATAGTGACAGTATATCACCATGGCAACCACAAGTACTCTTGTCTACTCACCAAGTAGATGCAATGTGCTTGCACTAACTGCTGGGCCAGGGCTTCATGTTATCGGCTTAAGAGGCAGTCTTCCCAGGGCCCTCCGAAGAACTGTCAATCTTCTCAACGTCATACCGGACATTGCCCTTTACTGCGACCACCTTATAAGGCCCCATAAACTTAGCCTTCAGTTTCAAGCAGGGTCCAAACTGCGTCCTTTTGATTGCCACGCGATCGCCGACTTGGTAGCGCTTACTCTCCTTGCGCCCTTTATTAAATGTACGTCGGTTTTCTTCCTGCACTTTTAATATTTGTAGCTTAGCTGACTCTCTCAATTTCTCTCTGGTTTGTACATAATATTCTCGATCTTCTTGCAGTAGAAACTTGTAAATCTCCAGGTCGTCTTTAGTACGCATTTTGGTACCAATCATGAGCTCAAATGGCGTTGTACCGATGCTACGCTGGTATGTGCTATTCAACGCTGTCTGGAGTCTAGCAACGTGCCTGTACCACAGACTTTGATCTGAAATACAAATCTTTGTTAATACTGAGATCATCGTTCTGTGAATAATTTCCACTTGTCCATTACCCCTTGCTACCCCTGTGGTAATAGAAACATGGTTAATTTTTTCCTCCTCACAGTACATCTTAAAGTCATTACTTGTGAACGCTGCTCCTCGGTCTGTAATAAACCTGGACGGGTTTCCGAAACATTGTTGATGTATTCTCAGCTTATCAATTGTCTCTCTAGCCGTTGTACTCTTCACCGGAAAAAGCCAGACAAATTTAGTAAATGCATCAACTATAGTGAGTATATAATTGTACAACTTCTTGGTTTCCATCATTGGGCCAATGTGATCCAAATGTAGAGTAGACAATGGAATATCGTGCTTCTCTATGCTATGAAGAAATCCTTCTTGTTTTCCCGCCTTCCTTGTGGCCAGTAGACATGGTACACAAGTCACAATAAACTCTTCTATTTTTCTTGATAAGTCTTTGATAAAATAATCTTTATTTATCATCTCTATCATTTTCTTCTTTCCAAAATGACCCACAGCATGTACTTGTTTTATTATGTAATTTTCCATATCCTTCGGGATGACCAGTAATGTACCTTTATGTAACAGTCCGTGCTCAATGGTGAAATCCTGGTAATCTCGCTCCTTGAGTATCTCCAAGATCGCCTTCAGTCCCTCATCAGACTCTTGAGCTGCTCGCAGCCTATTATGCATGTCCCTTGTCACTACGCCTGTGAAAGGTGCTCGGCTTAATGCGTCAACATGTCTCATCTGTGATCCTGACCTATGTGAGATCTCATAATCGTATTCTTGAAGTAGTAGCACCCATCGTGCTACACGAGTAGACAGATCTTTTTTCCTTAAGGTCATCTGGAATGCCTTGCAATCTGTAACGATTTTAAACTTTATACCATACAAGTATGTACGAAATTTCTTTACACCTTCAATAATAGCTAGAGCCTCCAACTCATAGCTTGAATATTTTTTCTCTGCATCATTTGTTTTGCGACTCATGTAATGTACTGGGTGCAAACATCCGTCATTTGGGTACATTTGTAACAATACCGCAGAATATCCATCCATTGAGGCATCTGTATGCAACTCTGTTTGCAACTCTGGGTTGTAGATCCTCAATACTGGACTACAGGCTAATTTCGACTTTAACTCTGTAAAGGCATTCTTATGACAGTCATTGAAAACAAAACTCACATTCTTCTTAAGTAAATCTGTCAAAGGTCGAGCAATCAATGCATAGTTAGGTATAAACTTCCTGAAGTATGATGTTAATCCTATAAATCCATGGAGCTGTTTTAAAGTTAGAGGTTGAGGAAACCTTACCACTGCGTCAGTTTTATCTGGTGACGGCCTCACTTTTCCATCCTCCACAATATGGCCAAGGTATTCCACACATCGTTGAATGAGCTGCGTCTTGCTCCAGTTCACCTCAAGTCCATACTCCGAAGCTCTCACTAGTACTTCCTTAATTCGTTGCACACCCTGTGCCTCATCTTCTGAAATTATTATTAAATCGTCAATAAAAATAAGTAAATAGCCTTTTGCCACTAAATCCCTGAAAATTATATTTATAAATCGTGTGAATACTTTGGGACAGACAGAGAGACCAAATGGCGCTTTTAAAAACTCATATTGACCATTATGGGTTACAAATGCAGTGTATTTAATTGAATCCTCATCTACATTCAAATGAAAATACCCATTCTTCAAATCCAAGGTGCTAAATACTTTAGCTTTTGACAACTTATCTATGTGGTCATCTATTATTGGTAATGGATACTCGTCTTTTACCATTTTTTCATTTATCCGGCGATAATCCACACATATTCTGGTACTGCCATCTTTTTTCTACACTAAGACCAGAGGACTAGCATACTCAGAAAAACTTACCCGAATCACTCCGTCATGTAACCACTGAGTCACCTGCCTTTCCACTTCTTTTTGTTCCGTTATAGCCAGCCGTCGAGGTCGCTGAGCAACAGGGATGTCATCTTTCAAAACGATTTTTAATTTGATAGGAGCCTCGCGCGTCTTCATTGGCCGATAGGACTCCACCAATCTACGGACCTCCTGTTGAATACCTGGATCCGCCCCGCGTCCTAAAACATCAGAAACAAACACATCGCACGAGTAGTTACGAAGCCAACTTTCGTCGCGCTTCAACAATTGCACCTGGTTGCCATTCATGATAACCGTCACATCATGTAATAATTCCTGACCTAAAATAACAGAATATGGCATAATGTCTCTAGATACAATGTGTAGCACTACGTCGAAACACTCCTCGTCGATTACAATGTTCGTTTTAAAGTAACCCGGCGATATTATTTTCGAAGCACCGAGTCCCGTCAACAATAGTTCGCACTTTACAAAGCCCGGCGCGCCTAACAGCTTGTAACAATCCTCCGACACAAGATTTACGTCACTACCGGAGTCCACTAACGCGTTAACACTTCGATTAAACAACAAAATCTTCTTTGTCGGCTTCCGATCAGTAATGTTTTGTTGTTGATACGAGCTGTCACTGCCACCGCCATTTCTGTGACGTTTGACGTCTATCGCCGCCATCGCCGCCATGTTCACGTCGTTCCCGCTCATCTCGTTCCGTTCATTCGCGTGAACGTCAGCTTGCACGCACAAGTTCGATCCGTTCGATTTCGCCGATCGACTTCCGCCAGCTCCGCCATTATGTTCCCCACTTGCTGTAGCTGATTTGTTCGATGTTAATGATGTACAATGTGCCGATATGTGTCCGAATTGGTTACATCGGAAACATTCGTTCCTTTTTCTTTATGCGGGCACATACTGGAAACATGATTTTCTTCCCCACAGCTGTAGCACTTCTTCTTGTAGCTAGGGTAAACAGGTTAGGGCCGGTTTTTCTTCACGTGATTGTGTTGCGAATGCGTAGGTATCATCTTACTCTTAATCTTTTCATATATTTTAATCTTCTCCTTTAGGTCGCTGTACGATGTCACACCATAAAGCATCACTTTGTTCGTCTCAACGTCTTCTATCCCGTCAACAATGTACTGTATTGCCACATAGTCTGGCATTTTACCTCTTTTGCCCAACTCACGCATCGTAAGTAAATAGTCGAGACAACTTTCATCTTTTTTCTTCTTACGCGCCGCCATTAGTTCGTGTATGGCCTTGATATCTACCATGTCAGGGAATTCTTTGATTAACGCGTATTTTAACTCATCCCATGATTTAAACGGTCGTTCAGCACGTAACCAAAGCGCTGCGGTACCGGTCATGCTGCGTCTTGCAACAATTAACCGCTGTAAGGGCGTCCAACCAAATATTACCGCGTTTTCGTCGATGTCGGCAATAAATTTGGTAACGCTGTACGTCTTGTCTTGAGCGCTATACTTTCGTATGAGGTCATCAATGTACTGCAGGCTGCCGCCTTCTCGAACATCATACGTGGGCATCATCGGTGGTATTGGTGACGTGGGTATTGGAGATTGAGGTCTTCCAGACTTCGTCGTCGTTCGTAATTTGAGTATCGGTGCCCCGTCCCCTCCTACACTCTGAGCCTCGTTAGCTGCTTCGTCGTTACGTCCATCCATCGGCATCTTCTCCGATGTGCTGTTTCTTGCCGCTCAAAAGCCACCGTCTTGCTTCAAACGCCAGCAGAAACTCGTCTTCGTCGTTATTTCGGCCGCCCGTCGTAAATAGCAACCGCCGCAACTTGAAATGTAACCGCCTCGTTACACCACGTCGCACACCAATCCGTCGTCTTCGATATTTTTACTTTCTTTCCGATCCCGGACGAGCCCCCAAAAATGTGGGATCGGTGGAAAGAAACAAACTTTTTTAAAATAAAAAAAAGTTAGATTTATTGAAATAAAGAAAACTAAGGAAAACAATTTAGACTCAAAAAAACACATGTAGCAGCTAAGCGCACCCGATCAATTCTCAAACTTCCACTCACTCGCTCATACCGTTCACTCCACAGAAATCACTCAGGCATTCGGTCCGCTCTCTTGCATCGATCATTCATCCACAGATTCACCTTAAATTCCCACATATATATATAGATGACTTTTTTTCCTTTTAAAAAACCTTTACACGGAAATAACGCGCGTTGTGTATTAGGTAAGTACATGGAAAAAACATGTTATGTTACAAAACAAAACAATACATTACAGAAACAGGAGATTTGTGCCAATGCGTTTATAATAATGATACCGCACATTATTATGATTTCGAACGATTTCGCCCTGATTTGTTTTGCATACGATGTGCCGGGCCGCTGTTTTCAGTTAAGTCTTAAATCACTCCAAATCATTTTATTAATTATTGGACATTGTTCTAATACTAAAATCGCTATTACCTTCCTATAGATGTCATACCTAGATTGACTTGCATTTAAATAAATATTATTTATAAAGACAATAGCGACTCCATGGTATTTAGAACCACGGAATATGTAATCAAAATATACCTTATTAATATTCAAAGTTACTAGATTCCAATAAAATATACTTTTATGCTTTGGAGCACGGTTTGTAGTTAAGTGACAACGCATGTTTCTTCCGTGTTCAATAGGGGTCTGGTTCGGTTTT
This sequence comes from Archips crataeganus, assembly GCA_947859365.1. Lineage (NCBI taxonomy): Eukaryota > Metazoa > Arthropoda > Insecta > Lepidoptera > Tortricidae > Archips > Archips crataeganus. The sequence continues at coordinate 5,446,906 of OX402065.1, forward strand.
TTGGTATTAATAATAACAATCCGTCACTTTTAACTAATATTCTATTTATTAATCTAAAGATAAGTAATATTGACATACAATCGATTTATAGACAAGTGCATAAATAGGTATATTTGTTGATTAATTACATCGTTCCAAACTTTAAAAACGCGATAACTCAAAATGTCACTAAAGTGACTAGACATGTTCATGTGCCGTCCATTTCTTGTGACGAGTGAAAACAAAATTAACACGTAAATGTTAGTTTTCATGGTCTTCCGTTATTTTGGTTTCGTTACACATGTTATTTATTTGTCGCATTTGACCGGGTACGAGTCCCGACTAATACAAACGATATTTTCAAAAATCCATAAATGCAGTATTTTTGTTTTTGAAAATAAAGGAAAGCCTCCTTTACATAGAATGTGCTATTTGCAATAATTAAGGTAGTTTGCCCTCCATCCATGTGGCGTTCATTTTTATTTTTTTCAGGGAAAACTATCGATAGTTAAGTAGGCTTTATTGGTACTGGTTATCTAAGAGTATTGTCTGTGTTTTTACTCTAGTTGTTTAGTTCATGCATGGCTGCCAATGAAAATATACTGTTTTCATTTTAATATATATTATGTAGTTGAATTCTTATAACATAAATACCGATCTAAAAAGCTTTTTAATGGGCTTTACAAGTCACCAAATAATAACTGACCACCAGACAAAATGCGACGAGGAACAACGTGACGAAATCCTGGCTAGACACTTGTCCGTATTTTTATGACAAGATGTTTATTAATTAATTAGTTTAGTTTTCTTATTAAAATATTTTTATAAGTAATATTTGCTCGATGTCTTTCTATTCCAGAACTATAAAGCTGTGCCAAGATGGTATAACGAGATGTTATGACCAAGGCGCGAATGGCTGCGTAAGATCTGAAGCCATTAATGTTTTATTCCTGCAAAAGGCTTGTGATGCTCTAAGGTAGGCCTAAAATGATAATATAATGACTCCTGACTGACTAATAAATTTATAAAATAAGTAGTCTACCTTTCGTTTTTTTTAATTTCAGGATTTACGCTGATGTTATACATGTTAAAAATTCATTCGTTTCATTAAAGACAACGCCCGCAGGCCCAAAGTACGGATTTGATCGCGACATAGATGCCGTTACTAACTTTCTACACAGCTTTTATGATGAAGCAAAAATATCACCTGAAGAAGTTGAATATGTCGAAGGCGCTGGAACAGGTAAATGATTACACACTAAGTAGTTATATATGCATATAGCTTTGCTCTCGCTGCAGACATGTTTTTTCTTCAACGTTTTATCATGAAAACCTTATTATAATACGCATTACGGTAACTTTCGGATGAATTTCCTTTCAGCTCTTTCTTTTCCGTAAATGAGCTCTCTGTCAAGGTTTTTTAAGGGTGTACCTAGGTACAGATTTTAAGGGTTGACAACGCACCTGCGATTATTATTATAATAATAATAATAATTTATTTCCCAAAAACATCTTTTTACACTATTCACTTAACTAGAACTCTACTTCCTAAAATAGGTACAACTTGTGCTTTAGGATAAGTAGCGCTCTTCCCCTAAAAGAGTTAAGACGTATTGAGTTACATAACAAAATAATTATAAAGTTTAAACTTATTCTACATTATCTTAAAATCTATTTTGTATGTGTGTGTGTGTGTTTGTGTTGTGTTGTGTGTTGGTATGTGAAAGTGTGTTAGTGTGTGTGATGTCTCCGAAAATTGATGGATAGTTATTATTAATTATGGATTTTTTTAGAGCTTCAGGAAACACTCCCTTTTCGAGACATAAATTGAACTAGCGACCCGCCCCGGCTTCGCACGGGAGCAACTATATTATGCATGTATTATACATAAAACCTTCCTTTTGAATCACTCTATCTATTAAAAAAACCGCATCAAAATCCGTTGCGTAGTTTTTAAGATCTAAGCATTCCATAGGGACAGGCAGACAGACAGCGGGAAGCGACTTTGTTTTATACTATGTAGTGATAAGTATGCGAGTACAGGGGCTATTGTGTCTTTATGGAATTTTAGAAATGAGTTTGGGATTCCATCCCATCCCGTTAAGTAACAATATCATAGAACTTTAGCTAACTTTTTACCTACATTAACAAAGTACTCATTGACTGAGTTTACTGATTGTTGTGGTAAAATGTGACTTTAATTATAGATCTTCACTCGAATGTTTAGTTATATTTGTGCCAACAATGCCTTTGATATGTGGCCATAACAGTTTATTATTATTAGCAGCCTCGTTTAGTATTTTTCTTTTTATCTTCTATTTTTACATTATAGAGTATATTTTCGTAGAAATTTCTGTACCGTATATAATTCAATTTAAGGCCCAGATCACTAGGATTATTTCTGATTTTTTTATGCAATCGATCTCTATTTCTAATACACCTTAAAAGCCCTAGTGTGATCCAGGGTTTAATGATGATCTTACTTCTAGGTATTTACAGTCACAGATATTGTATTTTTACTGAGCAAGTTTTGTAATAATTAAATAAAGCAATTAAGCGCTGAACCGGGATTTGTATTACTGGATATAGTACTGAAATCGACGTCCGCAAGGTCCCTGGCTAGTGATTCGTGGTTTATATTACAGCGTATTAACGGTTTGTAGTTTTGTGCCTTATCATATTTCCAACATAAGAGGACCGACTTGTGATGAGTCAGAATTGATTGTATGACCAAGATAATAAAATAAATATTAGGGGACAATCTTACACAATTCGACCTAGTCCAAAAACTAGACAATAAGCATACTTATACAGATAAATAAATACTTAAATACATAGAAAACATCCATGACTCAGGAACAAATATTCGTGCTCATCACACAAATGAATGCCGTTACCGGGATTCGAACCCAGGACCTCTTGCTTCGTAGGCAGGGTCACTGCCAACTAGGCTAAAGCGGTCGTCAATCCTTGCTTCACATTTATTTCGCAACATAACATAATCAAGGCAGGCTTTACTTTCTTCGCGTGTATTATGATTGTGTCCAGGAAGTAGACCATGTGATGCTAAGAGACTTATGTACAAGTTAGAATGGGAATCAGTTTGGTCACCCACTATATCAATATTTACATCTCCAACAATAGCTATATTCTGGAATCCTTTTAAACTAATCAAGACCGTGTTTAAAGATTCCAAGAAATCTTGTATATTTGACTTTGAAGGAGATCTATAAATAACAATTATAGCATATCTAGTGCTGACTTTCAGAATTAAGCAATTTGTATCCACAATGTGAGGTTCCTCAATTTCAACACAATTTAGTGTAGATTAAATACTAAGCCGTCATTTTGATTGTATAGGTATGTTACTCTGCATTTGCATAACTATTGTAACCGTCCAATATCGGAATCGAATTTTTACAAGATAGCCAACATTCAGACAGGATTATGACATCAATATCGATACTTAATCTGGCAAGCAAGATACAAAGTTCCCCAAAGTTTTTATTTATGCTTCTTATGTTTTGTGTTAAAATTTTAAAGCAAGTACATTCGATTTACATTCTTCAGATATAATTGATTCTGAAACAGCCAATCGTTCAATATCTTAACATAATATAATTATTTATGCTATCCGTTAGAGTTACATTCCCTTAGAGTAACATCTTTTATGGTTTACCATAAACATTTAAAGGTTATTAATATTTCGAAATTCATTGCAGCTGATCTTGAATCTGACAAAACAGAACTTGAAGCGTTTGACAAAGTATTTTGTAAGAACCGAGTCGAGCCGTTAACAGTTGGCAACGTCGTGTCTAACGTCGGGTACAGCGAGGCAGCTGCAGGACTAACTGCTGTAACCAAGGCATGCATACCATTTTTATAGTTATGTTATACATGACTTTCTTAAGCGTATACTTTTACACACTTATTATAAAATATAGGGGGGGAGGGGGGGGGGGCTGGTGCAAATTCTTTTTGAGAAAATAATTCCTGCTCCGTCTTCGCATTCGAAGACATGACATGACTGTCTTTGAGTATTCAGTACAAGGGTCGAAATCGGTTTTAAAGTAGAGACTAGCGATTAATCGTATCGTTCAGAAAACCATTACAATTCCGATCTTTGATTAACCAGTTACTACTAAGAACTAAAGCAAAACTTGTCTTATTACCGATTAACACAAAAAACGAAATTTTTAAGCTCGTGCCGACCAATACTTAATCAGTTTTACTTTAGGGCCTCCGCTACGTCGCACATGTCCACGTCTATCGAAAAATATTATAATGAGCAGCGCTTCCGGCGCGGACGCGTGCGACGGATTTTTGCGGCGGGCGGGGCGACCGGCGCTCCATGCACACGCTCCATGCACATGCGGGACGCACTTAGCGGAGGCCCTTAAATAACAGATTTCGCATTCTTCACTTTGAATTTTGACAATCACCGAGAAGACTGCAAACCTGTCACTTCATGGGTATAATATCGTTGTCGTGTCTTTTTTTACAACAACGGGTAGGTACCTAGTTGAAGTAGATTATTCACGGTAATTTTTTTTATTTTTTTATTTTGTTATTTTAAGCAAAATGTTTATCAACCTCTTTGGTTTGAATCCGTCGATAATTTGATTGGTGGATGACATTTCGGTATCCTATTATCTCGCCTCATTCGTTTTTCGTTTAATTCTTATTTCGTCTCATTCTGTATTCGTCACTCATTCTTTATTCGCTATCCGTCATTATCTTATTTTGTCAAATTCTGTAACTTGTCTCTCTCTTAATAAGTCTTATTCATTTTTGTCACGGTCTTCCTTGAGCTCATTTGTCGTTTTTTCCTTTCGTTTTTTGTCTCATTTACTTATTTACCAGCACCAAATGTATCGACATAATTTTGGCGAATATGTAAATGAGATAAAAAACGAAAGGGAAGAACGACGAACGAGTCCAAGGAAGACCGTGACGAAAAACGAATAAGACGCATTAAGAGATAGACCAGTTGCAGAATTTGACCAAAAAAGTTAGTGACCGGGTAGCGAACAAAATGAAAACAAATACAGAATGAGACGAAAAAAGATTTTTTTAAACGGAAAACGAATGAGTTGAGATAATTAGGATACCGACATTTCGAGGCCAGAAATATATTATCTTTTCCATTCTTACGAGCCAATTATTTATCGGATAAGTAACCGGTGATGGATGTTTCTAATTAAAAGTTAACGAGTGTGTCGAGATGTGCGCGTATTTTATTGGTTTGTAAAATGTATAAAATGGTGTTGTACAAGCGATTCGATTGGATATAAAGCTGTACAATATTTAATTGGATATAAACTAAAATAAAAAGAGTAAAGAAAACTGTTACATATCCTCATAAATGTATTATCATTTGTAGGTCCTCTTAGCTTATCACAGAGGCGAGCTGGCCGGCAACCTACATTACACTAATCCACGAGAAGATGTGGCAGGACTACGCGAAGGACGCATCGAGATCTTGTCGGACAACAAACCGATTAAGAGAACTTACATTGGAGTTAATGGTTCATCGATCACCGGTGTCAACTCTCATGTTCTTCTGGATGGACATTACATACCAAAAGTCTGTATTAAACATATGTACTTTTATTTATAGTGAAAATAAACGAATCACTCACGTCTTAAAACGAGTTTAACTCGACATGTTTTAAGACGTGAGTGATCCGTTTATTTTCACTATGAGTGAGTCTCACGGTAGTTTTAAGTTTAAAATACATGAAGGGTCCACGGAAAGAACATTTGTCTAGTCACTTTTTTTTGAAAATGAGATTTTAATGCCAAAATGTAAAGCAAGTAATAAACTATACTATACTGTTGCAACTATACTATACTGTATATTAACATGACTTTTTTTTACTTTTAAAAACCTATACACGGAAATAACGTGCGTTGTGTATTAGGTACATGGAAAAACATGTTATGTTACAAAACAAAACAATACATTAGATAAACTTTTCTTTTAGTATATCACATTACAAAATGAGAACGAATGAATAAGTAACTACCAGGGCGCAGTGACCCAAAGTGGGTCTTGGCCTCCAACACCAGATTACGCCACGCTTTGCGATCTTGAGCCAACCCTTGTCAGTGCTCGACCCCGAGGTCCAAAAGGTCTTTCAGGACCTCGTCCTTCCAGCGGTACCTGGGACGACCAACCGGCCTACGTCCACTCGGTCGTCCCAAGTACGCTCTCTTCACGGCTCGATCCTCTCCCAACCTTTCTACGTGTCCGAGCCACCGGAGTCTGGACGCCTTGGTCTCTCCTATAACATTGGACTCAGACACCAGGTCCTCAATTTCTTTGTTCTTCCTTACCCTCCAGCTACCGTCCTCCCTCTGAGTCGGCCCCAGAATCTTCCGCAGAATCCTCCGTTCTGCCACTAGCAGCTTATTCTCTTTTTTGAGTGTTAGTGTCCAAGCTTCGCAACCGTACATCAGGATCGGTGTAGTGACAGTTTTGTAGACGCGAATCTTGGTTCTCCTGCATAGCAGCCTGGACACCAGAATCTTATGAAGAGCAGCTGTACTGTGAAGTTACTCACGTCCGCAGGATTCGCCACTTTTTTCCCTGCATGTGTCCGCTGGGTGGCGCTAAACGAGTAACAAACTTTCGGCTGCTGTAAATGTTGCCTATGAGCTACCTCACAACACGATAACCGAGTCGCTTCTTAAGATACGAATACGATACGATACGAATATACATATTGTGGTTAGTGTCTGTCCAGACAGAACGAATGAATGGTAAGTGTTAATTCCGAGCTCAACTTATGTGACTTCGGATCGGAATCTGCATTATTTCATACAGGTAGGTATATAAAGTAATGGAGTTATTAGCTAATTTTAACTAACTTTTTTCGTTACTTACTTACTTACTAACGTTACTAAGCTATTACCTTCCTATAAATGACATGCCTAGATTGACTAACATTTAAATAAATATTATTAATAAAGACAATAGCGACTCCATGGTATTTAGAACCACGGAATATGTAATCAAAATATAATAATACCCAACCCTATTACCTAATTAATCCCCCTAATTACCCTTATACCTAATTAATATCCAAAGTTACCAGATTACAATAAAATATACTTTTATGCTTTGGACTTTGCATGTCAATTTCCTGTAGTTAAGTGACAACGCATGTTTCTTCCGTGTTCAATAGGGGTCTGGTTCGGTTTTATGGTATTAATAATAACAATCCGTCACTTTTAACTAATATTCTGTTTATTTATCTAAAGACTAGCTTTTGCCCGCGGCTTCGCTCGCGTGTACCATGAGTATTCCAATGAACCAAGATATGAAGCAAGCAAGCATACAGGCAAGCAAGCAAGCAAGTCCACAATTGACCGAGAAATCGGTGAAATACCTAAATAAAAAAAAAATACATAAAGTGGAATGCATAATCTCCTCCTTTTTTAGAAGTCAGTTAAAGAGCCCTTTGCGGCCTACTTACAGTATAAACTTAAGAATTTTGAAATTTTAGCTTTCTACAACCAGTAAAACGCAAAATCCCGTTTTTTCCCGTTCCCGTAAGAATTTCGTGAAATGTTTTCTTAATGCTCTCCTACACTCCCCAAGTAACCCACTTGCCAAATTTCAGCTTTCTATGACCAGTAAAACGAAAAATCCCGTTTTTCCCGTTCCCGTGGGAATTTGGGAAAGTCCTCTCTCAATGCTCCTTTACACTCCCCAAACAACCTACATGCCAAATTTCGGCTTTCTACGACCAGTAAAACGAAAAATCCCGGTTTTTCCCGTTCCCGTAGGAATTTGGGAAAGTCCTCTCTCAATGCTCCTCGCCGAATTTCAGCTTTATATGACCAGTAAAACGAAAAATCCCGTTTTTCCCGTTCCCGTGGGAATTTTGGAAAGTCCTATCTCAATGCTCCTCTACACTCCCCAAACAACCTACGTGCCGAATTTCAGCTTTCTACGACCAGTAAAATGAAAAATCCCGTTTTTTCCCGTTCCCGTGGGAATTTGGGAAAGTCCTCTCTCAATGCTCCTCTACACTCCCCAAGCAACCTACATGCCGAATTTCAGCTTTCTAAGACCAGTAAAACGAAAAATCCTGTTTTTTCCCGTTTTCGTGAGAATTTTGGAAAGTCTCTCTCAATCCAGCTCTACACTCCCCAAGCAACCTACATGCCAAATTTCAGCTTTCTATGACCAGTAAAACGAAAAATCCCGGTTTTTCCTTATCCCGTGGGAATTTCCGTAAATCCTTAAAACTGTTTTTTACTATTATAATTACCTACTTCTATGCCAAATTTGAAGAGTCTAGTAATTATAGCACATAGGATCCCGTTGAACTGAATATATAAATCCCGTTTTTTCCTTATCCCGTGGGAATTGTGAAAAATCCTGAAATTAATGTTTTAACTAATGTAATACCTACTTATGTATCAAATTTGAAGAGTCTAGTTATTATAGTTGCTGAGATAGGGTCACTCGGAATCGAATATATAAATCCCGTTATTTCCCGTTCCCGAGGGAATTCCCAAAAATCCTTCCTTAATGGATGCCTACATTGTATAAGGTATCTATGTGCAAAATTTCAAGTTCTAGGTCCAGTGGTTTGGGCTGTGCGTTGATATATCAACAGTCATTTAGTTTATTTAGACATTTCAACCCCATCGCACCCCATCCAGGGAGATGGTATTTTACTTCTGCCACGTCGGATTTTAAAACCGTTGTTGTTTTCATAACCAGCGACCCGATAAACCATAGAAACAACACCCACGTTGATTTTCAGACTTTGTTACCCCTTTCCCCCCTTTTAGGGGTTGAATTCTCAAAAAACCTGAAACACGTGTTTACTCATTTATCATTAGAAGTACTTCTGTGAAGTTTCGAATAAAATAGTCGAACTAATATTGTTTCCCCATATAAACTTTGGACCCCCGTTTCACCCCCTTAGGGTGTGAATTTTGAAAAATCCTTTCTTAGTGCACCCCTAGACCTTATAAGGAACCTACATGCCAAATTTTGAATCTCTAGGCCCAGTGGTTTGGGCTGTGCGTTGATATGTCAGTCAGTCAGTCAGTCAGTCAGTCAGTCAGTCAGTCAGTCAGTTTTTTCTTTTATATATATAGATAAGTAATATTGGCAAACAATTGATTTATAAGATTATTTAAAAGCGAATAAGTTTTTCGGGTGCGCCGGCGGGATTCGAACCCACGTCTCCCGGGTATGCGCCCCAACGGGTGTTCTACCAATTGAACCACGTCGCATCCAACCGGCTCCCCCGAAATTCTTAATCGCTTACATACGCCAACAGTGGCGTGTGGTAACATCCATCGCAACTATTAGAAGCTACGACTCCTACGTTCCAAATTACATTGGAAATGCGTAAGAAATAATGTACCACATCTATTTATTCAAATATATTTATTTTATTAGCAGTACGGCTGCTCACCGAATCTAAGATTATTTAAAAGCGAAAAAATTGATTTATAGACAAGTGCATAAATATATTTGTTGATTAATTACATCGTTCCAAACTTTAAAAACGCGATAACTCAAAATGTCACTAAAGTGACTAGACATGATCTTTCCGTGGACCCTTCACATATATATTATATAATTAAGTCATTAAGGCATGAATATACAATTATACATGTTATCCCAAAACTCAACGACAACCTGGTACCGGGAGTTATATCCAGTACTGGAAAAAAATCCATGTCATTTATTTAAGTGATATTAGAATAACATAAAAATATAATATAACACTTTCAGTATTATATATTTTCGAAAAAAGACTATTGTGTCACATAGTTTTTTTCCCAATTTTTTCAGAACTGTTATAACTTGATCTCCCACCCGGTACCAGGTTATCGTTGAGTTTTGGGACACCCTTTATATTGGTAACACTTAGTTATTAACAAGAGTATATTGTTTCTTAGGGGCGGTAACTTAATAAGATAATAAGTAATTAAAAACCCAAAGTAAAAAGGCTGGTTTTTTCAGGCTTCAATTATAGTACTCCTAGTAGTTGTGGTGGCTGGGGTTCCATAAAATGTCTTTGAACTTAAAGGTCTCAATTAATCTAATTACTGTCTCGTTAGCCATAATTTAATAAATAAACAAACTCTTGCTGCGACAGCACTGCACTGATTCTGATCGGTGCTCGGATCGTGTGTGTACACGATACAAACTTGTCAATAGCGTATCCATATCACTTTTAATGGTCGGGGAAAAACCGACTTGAGACGGATTGCGGCGTATCACGTATCAAATTATAACTATGTATATGATACAGTATCAAAACACGTCCATACTTACCGATCTCGATACGCGTATTCGATCGCAAGTGTGTGGGGTATTTAATAAACGCGTATCATCATGGATCGCGAGTGATCAGATACGGAGCGGCGTATGTACGTGATATTTTTGCGTTCACACTAAAGTTGGGCCCACATTTATATCAGTTAGCCGATCACGATTACGCGTATCGTATCGAGCTCGCGTATCGTAATTATAGACGCTCACTTTGGGAATGCTGCATCACCAGCACTGTGGCTGAAAAAATTCGTCCATACTAACGTAATACAAGTGAAAAGAATATAAGTGAAAGAATTTTTAAAATCAAGCCCAAAGTGGAATTCACTTATTTCTACCCCACGGACAAAAAAGCAACAAATTTTAGAAATTTTCCAATCCTACGGGAATTTCGAAAAATAATTTCTTTAGTAATGTCAAGTCTCTAGCACTAGTTGTTTAGGCTGTGCGTTGTCTGTCAGTCAGTCAGTTAGCCACGTACTGTTTTATAAGTAGGAATACTAACCACATAAGGATGAAGACGCTCCCCCCGCCTGGATGTCCGATGGTGAAATGGAGATGGAGGAATTAAATCATGTAATTCCTGCGCACACTCTCCAAAATGTATCCGATAAAAAAAAGACAAACAAGCAACTCGACGACGGTGCTCGAGGCTCTGCAGCCTACCACCGATTGACGAACTATCACTATAGTGCGTGGAATCCCTCCGCGCGGAAGAAGTGAAACTTCATAATAAAAAATAACAAGCAACCAACTACAGCGCTAGCGAAACAAGTTACATAACTTGTCGCTAGATGGCATTGCTCCTCGTGCGCACGTTATTTTCAATAATTTTTCGTGATTTTTCGTAATTCTCAAAAATATTCAGTACTTTTTTTTACTAATTACGTTTAAAATACTTACTTTATTCTACGATCTACCATTAAAATAGTTTTGATTTTTACAAGTTTTCATACTAAACCACGCAATTGTTCTGGATCGCACTGACGAAGTTTTTAACATCAGTTAGTATATATACAATGCGAACGTCTCGTAAACGTCAAGTTGCGTTGCGTTACGTTGCGTTGCGTATTTAACGCAACGCATTTAGCGCAACGCTTGTTAGAAGTCGCATTAGAAGTTTCACTTCAAAAACTGTCGCAGCCCCTTGGGTTTTATTTAGGGCATTACAACCACGTTAACCTGCTTGTTACGAAAATATTTTTTCTCAAAAATATCCGTAATAATTGTCATTATTCTTTATACACCGTTAAATTTTAGTGGTTGTTTTCCCGAAACGAGGTGATTTAGTTTCGATTGTACAATCGATTTATAATAACTATTTTGACTAGAGTCAAAAATCCAATTGTGAAAAACGAAAGTCGAAAACGACCGCAAACCAATAGTAACGCTTCGTTGATACAAGTAGCGTACGATCGTACGATAGGTTAGGTACCAACGAAGCGTTACTATTGGTTTGCGGTCATTTTCGACTTTCGTTTTTCACAATTGGATTTTTGACTCTAGTCAAAATAGTAATTATAAATCGATTGTACAATCGATACTAAATCACCTCGTTTCGGGAAAACAACCACTAAAATTTCACGGTGTACATCAGAACGTGAAGTGCATAGTTTATGGTCAGTAAAAAAATTAAAAAGTTAAAAACATTGCAGGCTCGATAAACTCGACAACAATGTCGCATACAAATTCCATTATTGTCGAGTCTAAAACTTCTTAAAAAATTAAAACGGCCATGGTAATAAGTTGGCACTATTCGTATACAGCCAATTCAAATGACCGGTATCAGTTGTTTTGTTGGAACTCCAGACTTTTTTTATTGTGTTTGAAACAGCTTGTGGTGTTTTCGGTAGAAAAATACACCTGCAGTTTTTTTTTTAATGGAAAAAGGCGGGACAGTTTTTAATGACATTTAATTTTAAGTGATTTGCAATTCTTTGTACCTATTTAAGTTAATAAAAGTTTATTCTGTTTTTTTTCCTTCACCATTTTTGAGAAAAGCTTTATATTAGTCTCGGCTGGAATAGCAATTGCTGGCTTCATATTAGTTAAACGGACTCGCAAGCTCGTCCGTTTAATACTCATACTCAGCCAGCAATTGCCTACTTCCAGGCCACGACAATAATGTACTAATGTGCAAGTGTAATGAAAATAATAATAATATTATTTGTAGGATTTAAAGAAATACCAGTGTAATCTTCCACGGTTGGTACTGCTCACGGGCAGACAGGATTCAGCAGTACAAAAAGTTATCAACGACCTCAAATCTCGGCCCATTGATCCTGAAGAACTAGCACTGTTGCAAAATATACACGCAGCTAAAATAAGTGGCCACTTAGGAAGGGGATATGTTATATTAGGTAAGTACCAGGTGTATATGTATAGACCACGAGGTCTTAAAAGGTCTTCAACTTTAAACGAAAATACTTCACCATTATCACTCTGTATTCGAATTTCAAATTCGTCTATAACGCACTTAGATAATTTAAGACGGGATGAGCCTTTGACGTAATTTTACCTGCAATTTTTTCTGCCAATTCGCCCGGAGGGCGAGGTACGACGTACAGCACACATCTACGCATTGCCGCACACTCATGTCAAAAATGTTTGCGTTCCTTCAGATGCGCAGGTACCAGAACAAAATCGTCACACAAATATAAAACACGCACACAACTAGACATTTTGTCGTAATGACACTGATTTTTAGACGACAACTAACACTCAAAGTAGTACGTAATGTGACATGTGGAAAGACCGATTCAATTGAATGGACATCAAAGGAAGAATGAATGACTGAAATTTAAGTCATATATTTTGAATGAAAGTGGTCATCATTAAAAATAAATAAATAAATAAATATCATGGGACAATTCACACCAATTGACCTAGTCCCAAAGTAAGCTTAGCAAAGCTTGTGTTATGGGTACTAAGCAACGGATAAATATACTTATATAGATAGATACATACTTAAATACATTTTAAACACCCAAGACCCGAGAACAGACATTCATATTTTTCATACAAATATCTGCCCCGACACGGGAATCGAACCCGGGACCTCAAGCTTCGTAGTCAGGTTCTCTAACCACTAGGCCATCTGGTCGTCTAAATCATTAAGTAAGTTTTTCACGAATTTTAATAGTTTTTCACTGCGGATTCACCTATTCGTAATTTAATGACAGAAAATTGTAGAAATCTGATTAATTAGACCTATAAAGCTAAATAAGAAGATCGCTGAATGTAATGGTGGCAGTGTAGGTACCACTTCAAAGTTTGGCGAACTCTAACTAACTGAGCTATCGATGATTAAGGCTGCAAAGCTCCGCTGCTGTCTTTTCACTTCTCATGCTCTAAAAGTAGGTCAATATAGCCTTACGAGGCGGGAGTAAAGTGAGTGGTTTAGTCCCTAGGGAGTAAGAGTAATTAATTTTTTAATTCATTCCGAGTGACTCACATAAACTCAAACAGCCAGTACTTGCTTAGTGGCAAAACAAAAGATATATGTATAAAAAAATAAAATTGTGTGGACCATTTTCATGACGAAAATGTTACGTTCTTAGTTCTATGCTTTAAATAAATAAATAAATATCACGGGACATTTCACACCAATTGACCTAGTCCCAAAGTAAGCTAAGCAAAGCTTGTGTTATGGGTACTAAGCAACGGATAAACATACTTATATAGATACATACTTAAAAATACATATTAAACACCCAAGACCCGAGAACAAACATTCGTATTTTTCATACAAATATCTGCCCCGACACGGGAATCGAACCCGGGACTTCAAGCTTCGTAGTCAGGTTCTCTAACCACTAGGCCATCTGGTCGTCTAAGTTCTATGCTTTTCCGCATAGATGGTGGCGCCATTCTATTTTTTCCAGTTTGTGTATGGGCGGGTTGGGAGCGGGTTGAAGGCGGGTTGGGAGCGGGTTGGGGGCGGGTTGGGAGCGGGTTGGGGGCTGGTTGAGAGCGGGTTGTGGGCGGGTTGGAAGTGGGTTGGGGCGGGTTCGGCGCGGGTTGGGGGCGGGTTGGGGGCGGGTTGGGGGCGGGTTGTGGGCGTGTTGGGAGCGGGTTGGGGCGGGTTCGGCGCGGGTTGGAGGCGGGTTGAGAGCGGGTTGTAGGCGGGTTGGGGCGAGTTGGGAGCGGGTTGGGGGCGGGTTGGGAGCGGGTTGGGGCGGGTTAGGAGCGGATTGGGAGCGGGTAGGTTTATTAAAAAGGTTCACTTCTTCCGCGCGGAGGGACTCCACGCACTGTTTTTTTGTATTAAATCTTTTTGTGTTAAACTGACTATTTTTTCTCGCAATCGAAGTGAAAAATAGAGTTTTCACCTGGAGACTAAAAGTCAATATAAACCCTCGGATAAATAGACACCCTCCCTAAAGCTCGGGTGGCTAACCACCTCGGGTATATATTGGCTTCTTTTAGTCCCTCGATAAAAAATATACTAACAAACATAATTTTCATGAACGTGTTTATTTTATAATTAACAATACAATAGAATCTTTTTCTTTTTTTCATTTGTAAACACTTCGATACAAAAATGATGTGAGCAGACAGCCCAAGTAGCCGTTCTGCGACAAAATTTAGTCCATTTAATTAGTCTTTAGTTACGGGTTGTTTCGGAAATCTGTAAATATGAAGTAAAAGCTATTACCAATTTATTGCAAAACAACGTTAGATCAAAAACACCACAAAAAACTCTAGATTAAAGCTCTATGGTTTAAAATAAAATTAAAATAAACTGCAGGATAAACTTCATTCACTTCGTTCGTTCATCGGTTCAGTTCGGTTGTGGTTCAGGGTAAACCGGTGAAACAGCCCCTTAATTTTGCGACATTAAGGGGGTGTTTCACCACCTTATTGTCAAACTGCTGGTTACGTAACCAATGAATAAACTAAGTACTGGACAAATCTGTCAGCTAGTGTTTTTTCAGTTTCACCACTCCGGTCCTGTGCAAACTAAGTACCACTTAACTAATCGTGGGTTTAACAAAAAGTCGGAATGGCAACGTCGCATTTCACGACCACGCGTTCCTGTTCGCACACTTTCGTTCAAAGAGTCACTCATTATTAAAGCAAAAGAAATGGTTAACTATATAATTTTTGAATACATCTATTTTTTTTGCATAAACAAATAT
The DNA here is from genome assembly GCA_947859365.1 of Archips crataeganus. Classification (NCBI taxonomy): domain Eukaryota; kingdom Metazoa; phylum Arthropoda; class Insecta; order Lepidoptera; family Tortricidae; genus Archips; species Archips crataeganus. The sequence goes on from OX402065.1 coordinate 5,462,338, forward strand.
GTAACATTATAATTGATCCAAAAACGGTATTTATTTACGATACTTTGTTAACAATAACAAAGAAAAATAAAATCACGTAAAACGAATCGAAAAGTGGCGCCAAACCATTTGTCAGATAAACTTTTTTTTAATGGCGACATACAAGTTCAGGTAGAACAAACGATTGAGCCACTGAAAAAAAGTTTGTTATTAAAAAATATTATGAAATTTGGGATTTATTTTTACATACTAAAAGTGTACCTACATTTTTTTATTCAAATCTTGATATTTAAATTATTTTATGCAATTTAGCATGACCTCTTTCTTAAAAAATAAAAAATACTTTGATTTATTTTTCTGAAACCGGCTGAAGGGCTCTCCAACCATGGCCACAAAAAAATAAACTAACTTTATATGACGGATAAAAATGCTAAATGCCACTTGATCTGATGGTCAAATTAAGAAACAGTTTGTCCGTCACTTAGCGCTAATCGAGACTGGTGAAACAGAAATTTTAATTCCATCTGTCAAATAAGGTTATGATTAAGCTAATCCGAACTTTAAGAAAAGTGGTGAAACGGCCCCTAATAACAGAATAATAACAAACTGTACAAGGCACGAGGGATGGGTTTACCCTTGAAAATTAAATGTCGACATACTTTTAATCGAATATCAGTTAAAAGTCAACGTTTTATATTTTTTAATTTCATCGAATATTCATTACCTGTAATGATTATAAATGAGTATTTATCAAATCATCGTTTTTTTAATTTCTGGAAATATCATTTAATAGATTTTTTTTATTTGAGAGATATTCATTTCATATTTCATTATTTGGGTCAATCAACTTTTTTTTGTAAATTTCTATTTACTCCTTTACAAGTAACTCTGTAATCTCTGGTTAGTGAAACCATGATTTTGTAGTAATTAGATAAACTGTTTATCATAGTGCGTATGTGAAAGCCAAAAAGAAAAAATAAGTATTTCTATGGAAAAAATCCGGTTACCCAGGGGACATACCACTATTTTCATACAAATTTCGGGGACATCATTGTCCCCTGGGTCACCCAGGAAATAGAAGCTAAACAAAATAAAATAAATATTATGGCAATTATACCATTATTGACTACAAAAATCTAGGGTTTTGAAAAGTATACTTTAAATAAGGAAAAATAATCAGTTTTTTAATTATTTCGGTTTTCAAAGAAAGTAGCGGAAAATCGTTGACAAAAAAAAGTTGATTGCTCCATTTCATACTTTTTTAAATGTTGTAAATGTTAACAAATTTGTTTAGTAATCAATGAAACACTAATAATTGCAGTTGCTTTTTATACCTATACCCAGCAGCAGCAGCAGCAGTCATAAAAAATACCTAACACCAAAGGCTATGGCTATGGCTATGGGGGAGCTTCGCTACGCTACGCTTCCGCATTAGCCTTAATCTCTAATTTTTTAGTCCGTAGAATTCTGACAGCTGTCATAATTTGACGTTTCAGGAGTAAGGAACCTTTTTCTTAACTTTCGGACTTAATATTGGCAGACTGACCTATCATTTAATCAAACTTGTTGTCAGGCCGTTGTTGGCCGACTTACTGTTATCAAAAAGGCAGAAAGCTGTAAAAAAAAACTCATTACAATAATTACGATGAGAGTTGTAGGTACTAGGTACGTAAGTCAACAATAATTATGGTCACGAAAAAACAAACTTTTTTTATTTTTAGAATAATAGCAAAATCTAAAAAGAAACAAAACGAAAACAAAAGATCGATTTTTGTGAAAATATCGATCTTTTAGACCTCGATTTTTTTGAGAAAGAGCGATGCTTTAGACTCCGACTCGAATCGATTTAAAAATCGATCTTTTTCCGAAAGAATCGCCATCCCCTAGTTACCATGGAGTACAATTTTTTTATACTTAGATGAAAAAAAAACAGTTGACAGCTTAAGTTTTCCGTTCTGCTACGAATGTGTTTTGTATTATTTTATTTTCCAAGATTTTTTTATTATGGAATTACGTTTTACGACATAAATGGCATGTTGATTAAATTTAAAAATATAAAATTAGTCGAAGGTTTGTAATATACGATAATCGTCAAAGTGATACCGACAATGACTTTTTTTCCACAGAAAAAATATACTTATATTATTTACTAGCTTTTGCCCGCGGCTTCGCTCGCGTGTACCATGAGTATTCCAAAGAACCAAGATATCAAGCAAGCAAGCATACAGGCAAGCAAGCAAGCAGGTCCACAATTGACCGAGAAATCGGTGAACATACCTACATAAAAAATACATAAAGTGGAATGCATAACCTCCTCCTTTTTTAGAAGTCGGTTAAAGAGCCCTTTGTGGCCTACTTACAGTATAAACTTATGAATTTTGAAATTTTAGCTTTGTACAACCAGTAAAACGCAAAATCCCGTTTTTTTCCCGTTCCCGTAAGAATTTCGGGAAATGTTTTCTTAGTGCTCCCCTACACTCTCCAAGGAACCCACTTGCCAAATTTCAGCTTTCTATGACCAGTAAAACGAAAAATCCCGTTTTTCCCGTTCCCGTGGGAATTTGGGAAAGTCCTCTCTCAATGCTCCTCTACACTCTCCAAGCAACCTTCACGAATTTCAGCTTTCTACGACCAGTAAAACGAAAAATCCTGTTTTTTCCCGTTCCCGTGTGAATTTTGGAAAGTCCTCTCTCAATCAAGCTCTACACTCCCCAAGGAACCCACTTGCCAAATTGCAGCTTTCTATAACCAGTAAAACGAAAAATCCCGTTTTTCCCGTTCCCGTGGGAATTTTAGAAAGTTCTCTCTCAATGCCTCTTTACACTCCCCAAACAACCTACATGCCGAATTTCAGCTTTCTACGACCAATAAAACGCGTTCCCGTGGGAATTTGGAAAAGTCCTCTCTCAATGCTCCTCTACACTCCCCAAGCAACCTACATGCCGAATTTCAGCTTTCCACGACCAGTAAAACGAAAAATCCTGTTTTTTCCCATTCCCGTGGGAATTTTGGAAAGTCCTCTCTGAATCCAGCTTTACACTCCCCAAGCAACCTACATGCCGAATTTCAGCTTTCTACGACCAGTAAAACGAAAAATCCCGTTTTTTCCTTATCCCGTGGGACTTTCCAAAAATCCTTAAAACTGTTTTCTACTTTTATAATTACCTACTTTTATGCCAAATTTGAAGAGTCTAGTAATTATAGTTCATAGGATCCCGTTGAACTGAATATATAAATTCCGTTTTTTCCTTATCCCGTGGGAATTTTGAAAAATCCTGAAATTAATGTTTTAACTAATGTAATACCTACTTGTGTATCAAATTTGAAGAGTCTAGTTATTATAGTTACTGAGATAGGGTTACTCGGAATCGAATATATAAATCCCGTTTTTTCCCGTTTCCATGGGAATTCCCAAAAATCCTTCCTTAGTGGATGCCTACATTGTATAAGGTATCTATGTGCAAAATTTTAAATCTCTAGGTCCACTGGTTTGGGCTGTGCGTTGATATATCAACAGTCATTTAGTTTATTTACACATTTCAACCCCATTGCACGCACCCCATCCAGGGAGATGGTATTTTACGTCTGCGACGTCGGATTTTAAAACCGTACTTCATAACCAGCGACCCGATAAACCATAGAAACAAAACCCATGTTGATTTTCAGACTTTGTTACCCCTTTCCTCCCTTTTAGGGGTTGAATTCTCAAAAAACCTGAAACACGTGTTTACTCATTTATCATTAGGAGTATTTCTGTGAAGTTTCGAATAAAATAGTCGAACTAATCTTGTTTCCCCATACAAACTTTGAACCCCCTTTTTACCCCCTTAGGGAGTGAATTTTGAAAAATCCTTTCTTAGTGCACCTCTAGACCTTATAAGGAACGTACATGCCAAATTTGGAATCTCTAGGCCCAGTGGTTTGGGCTGTGCGTTGATATGTCAGTCAGTCAGTCAGTCAGTTTTTTCTTTTATATATTAAGATTATTTCTAAATTGTGCCATTTAAAATTATTTATTTTAACAAACAATATACAAAAATGATTGTAAATCATTGTATTTCAGCTGCAAGATTTATGTTCTATATTTATTTTTCTTCGCATCTCACCACATATCTGAGGAACATTTTTTCCACTGGTAATACCAAGAAACGTCAGAATTCTACGGACTAAAAATTAGAGTTTATCCGAGACGCTTCAGCTCCGACCCGTCTTACTCGCTCGCTTCGCTGGCTCGCTTTATATAATAATACAACGATGAATAAAACAGCGTTATTTAGTTGTTCTGTCTCATGAATAGTTGATGAAATATATTTTTAAGCAAATAATAATCCTTGTACTGTTGTTCTTACAATTGTTTTAATATGTAATGACTAGTCGATGAAATGAAATTACTCCAAGAGAAAATATTAGTATTAAATATTCGATATATCGTTTTCGATTAAATTAAATTCGACAAATAGTTTGTCGAAATTTCAAAGGACACCCGTTCCTGCGGGATAGCGATAAGCGAATTGTTTGCAGACGGATACGCGGGCAGCAGCTAGGTAGTTAACAATAACAGGAATAGAAGTGTCTCGCGGGCTAAAAGTTCGACGCGCACACCTACCTATCTATGCCTAAAAAGCCGTACCTATGTACCTATGTATCATAGTTCCACGTCAGTCTTATTGCGACCTAATATCACAGCAGGGTCATGTAATTTATCAAATTAAATGAAAACTTTGCCCAATTTTATCGTGCCATTTTACAATACAAAATCGGCCAAGTGAGCGTGTCGGACCACGCGCAGGATAGGGTTCCGCACTAGCATGCGACATATATTCAATAATAAGTTTTGATTACTATTAGGTACTCGTCACGAGTAAAAAGCCTACTACGCTATACTATTTTTCTTTTTAACCGTTATAATTATCATAATAATAAATAGTGCACCCGTCTCATTTATGTAATGTACCTTTTTGTAGCTTTTGCTCTCGACTTTGCTAGCGTGAACCAGAATCATTTCAAAGAAGCAAGCAATCAAGCTAGCATGCAAGCTTGAATGCAAGCATGCAAGCTTGAATGCAAGCTTGAATGCAAGCAAGCATGCAAGCAAGGATGCAAGCAAGCATGCAAACAACAGAACTAGCAAGCATACTCTCAAATGTGCAAGCAAGCACAGTGCGCCACTGGCAGTAGTAAAATCAGTTATTTAGTTTAAATATTTATTATAGGTGATCTTAGATAATTTAAGACAGGATGAGCCTTCGCACCTTTTTCCCCTCTGTCATTTCTCTTTGTGCACTTGCACAACATCGTTTATAAAAACCAATGTTGGCAGGGGCAGGTTGTCATTTTTGATTGTCCGTGCTGGTGAACAGATCTCCTAGAAAATGATGTATTGTGCAGTAATTTCGTACAAAACAAAGTCAGCAATGTCTAGCGTTACGAAAGACGGTGTTTCTTATCACACGTCGGTAATTTAATCATCAATTTACGCTACCAGAACGTTAATATAACATATTTAATTTTGCGACATAAATGTCAAAATAATAACAAACTGTAACTAGGCACGTTGATAAGGATGCGAGACAACCGAACTGAACCGATGAATGAACGAAGTGAATGACGTTTATCCTGCGGTTTATTTTAACTTTATTTTAAACCACAGAGCTTTAATCTAGAGTTTTTTGTGGTGTTTTTGATCTAGGGTGTTTTGCAATAAATTGGTAATAGCTTTTACTTCATATTTACAGTTTTCCGAAACAACCCGTAACTAAAGACCAATGGAATTGACTAAATTTTGTCGCAGAACGGTTACTTGGGCTATCTGCTCACATCGTTTTGAGTTACAATTTAAAAAAAGAAGAAGGTTTTATTGTATTGTAAATTATAAAATAAACACGTTCATGAAAATTATGTTTGTAATTATTTTTCAAGTATTTTCGTTTTAATCTACAGATTATATACAGTCGCGATCATAAACAATAGTTCGGAGCAGTCTCACAATCCTCATCTCGGCTTATGTACGTCCCACTGTAGAGCACAGGCCTCCTCTCAGAACGAAAGGGCAGCAGCGGAGCTTTGCAGCCTTAATCATCAATAGCTCAGTTAGTTAGAGTTCGCCAAACTTTGAATAAAGTGGTACCTACACTGCCACCATTACATTCAGCGATCTTCTTATTTAGCTTTATAGGTGTATTGATCTAATTAATCAGATTTCTACGATTTTCTGTCATTAAATTACGAGTGGGTGAATCCGCAGTGAAAAACTATTATAATTCGTGAAAAACTTACTTAATGATGACCACTTTCATTCAAAATATATGACTTTAATTTCAGTCATTTATTCTTTCTTTGATGTTCATTCAATTGAATCGGTCTTTACACATGTCACATCACTATTTCGTGTGTTAGTTGTCGTCTAAAAATCAGTGTCATTACGAAAAAATGTCTAGTTGTGTGCGTGTTTTACGTTTGTGTGACGATTTTGTTTTGGTAGGCATCTGTAGGAACGCAAAAATTTTTGACATGAGTGTGCGGTAATGCGTAGATGTGTGCTGTACGTCGTACCTCGCCCCCCGGGCGAATTGACAGAAAAAGTTACAAGTAAAGGTACGTCAAAGGCGCATTCTGTCTTAAATTATCTAAGGAGGTGATCCACCTTGGTATCGGAAAGTGGAATGACTTTGAGTGAAAATGTACTTGCTGAGTACCTACTAGAATGAGTTAATTATTAGGGTAGTTTTTTATTAATTAAATTAAAACCGAATTGAAACCCGAAACCGGAACCGAAATGAATTGTAAACTTTATAGTACATCTTACCTTGAGAAGCAACTACATGTGGATTTTGGGCACTGGATACCCGAGAACATGCTACGTACTTAGAGCTGAACATGTGAAAACATTATCTTTCTGTGTATCCCAGCAACCTTTAAAGTCTGCTCATTATTATGGTTATATTTTTATTTAAGTCGGTCAGCGGTTATAATACAAAACAAAATTTTGGTCATCCCTCGGAAATGACACATTTTTTCGGAATAAAAATTATCCTATTATTTATTCTAGACTTCTAATATGACGTATGCAAAATTTCATGGGAATCGGTTCAGTAGTTACTTTACGGCGTGAAAGCGTATAACAAACTCACTTCCCCTTTATAGTAAGGAAGGATTACCATCCTTAAGAAGCCAATATTAAGAGTAAGAGTCCTGTGGTACCCCACAGGACTCTTAATATTGGCTTCGGGCCAATGAATATTTTACAAATGACCCGGTCCTGATGGGCCCGGGGTCGGAAATCTATATCAATAATAATAATAATAAAGGCGAAGGGATGTATCGACCCCATCGCCCACCATTGCAGTCAGTCATCGTAGGGTGGCTTGTGGCGAGCTGTTAGAGCCACGAACCTGGGACCTCCAAGGGTACATAAACACACGTCATGCGCTTATACACACGCCATATTGTTTAATAAATATGTTACCCTACCGTTACCCTATGTATTAAGAGGGTTTATACCTGCTGAGCTGGCAACGTCGCATTTTTGTTAGTTATTCTCGATTATTCCGTAAAAATTGAACGAAAATTAAAAATATTTTGTATACAAATTGTTCTAATATACAGAGTGTTACCGGTGCCGGAACGTTTATTAAAATGGGGTAAAGTAACTAGTTCTCTAACTTAACCATGAACTTTATTTAATTAATAAACTAAAATTCTGAATTCATTAACTTTCTAACAAAATTTAAATTGCCAGTAATGTACAGCGTAGTAAATTGACAAGTAAGTGTAAATGACAGCCCTTCATACTTTGTTTACTTGTGATAACTAAACTACGATTTTTAATTTCGTGGAATTCTGACAAATGCCAGATTTTGACGTTTCAGAGGCAATAAACCTTTTTTAATTTTAAATCTATTTATTATTTTAGAAACATAATAATGGGCACTGTAGCTGACTGGGACCTTAAGGGCTTAGAATGGACCTTAAGGGACTGCTGAGTCTATATGCTTAATAAATCAAACACGTTGTAACTGTTTAATAGCTGTAATGAGACTAACAGACTTGACAACAAAAAGAAAACAAAAAACATTCAAAATTGGTAAAAAAAGTATAAAAACAAATTCATATCAAAAAGGTTGTGCCTGCGGCACAGGCACATTACTAATTATAAATATAGTGAAGGAAAGCTTTTACTATAAGAAGTTATCAGTTTTCATTTACTATTTTTAAGAGATTCATGGCGCCGCCGTTATCAATCGAACATTGTGTGGATATCGTCAATTTGGGAAGCGTTCTCGATAAAGTTTTAAGGCTTGAGCTGCATTTCCATGTGTCTTGCCATTAAAAGCATATCAGATAATTGGCGTGCATCGTAAGCCGTTTAAAAAAAAAATAAGTACCAGGTTTGCTAATGTTTTGGTTTGTAATTTGACAACCCGACGTCAACACTTTTGAAATTGTCATGTCAAAGTTTGCAAAAAACTCTTTAATTAATGTATCAAAACCTCCATACATGAACGCAATGATAAGGACGACTATAATTTTGTGATAGTTGTCTCAGTTTTTTACCCCCGTACCACTACATGCCTTGTACCAAGTGCATTAGCGATATGAGTAACGACAATTACGTAGTACACCCACTACATTGTAACCTGCGGGTTTTGGAAAATTAATTGTGCAGTTAATTCACATTATTATGGTTTGCTAATACATGCAAACAATTGCTAATGGAACATATTATTAGCAGTTTTAATAAATGCCCACGCACCGGTAACGCCCTGTATAAGTTATAATAAAAATTATGTTATATATATTAGTGTATAAGTAAAAATTATTATCTACTGCAATAATAATAATATGCGTGATAGACTTTTATTTTCTTTAAAAACGAACAAATTACTACCTAACGGTACTTCAAGAAAATAAAAGTCTTATCACGAATTATTATTGCAGTAGACACATTAACTTATATATTAGAACAATTTGTATACAAAAATTTTTCATTCAATTTTTACGGAATAATCGAGAAAAACTAACTAAAATGCAAGATTGCCAGTTCAGCAGGTATAAACAAAATTTTACTGAATACTAAGTACTTTTAATATTAAGTTGTATTCAATATGATTTGCAGACACTGACAAGGAAAATAAAACTGTAAGCCTCAGTGAAAAGGCAGATTACTTCGACGGCGGCAACCGGCCGCTGTGGTTCGTGTACAGCGGGATGGGCTCTCAGTGGGCCGGCATGGGCGCGCAACTCATGCACATACCTATATTTTCAGCTGCTATTGAACGGTCATTTTTTTGCTGTTTTTTTTTTCATTCTTATTAGGAGCGATTTCTTCGTAATTTATTTATTTCATTTTTTTTCCAACAGATGTCGTAAAGTTTTGGAGCCAAAAGGGATCGATATAGTGCACATAATAACATCACCCGACAAGACGATCTACGACAATATTTTGCATTCATTTGTTGGAATAGCCGCTGTCCAAATCGGCTTGACTGACGTTTTGCACGCAGTAGGAATAGTACCAGATAAAATTATTGGTAGGTTTGGTAGGTTAGGTACATTCGTTTACAAATTATTTATCTTCGGAATTGGGATGTACCAAAAGAATGTAAAATGTAAGTTAAATGGGCGGGTGCACTCTCAGAAGTGTACAGGTTGGAATGCAGTGTCAGACAGGGTGGTTTGACTATTCAACTTGTACATAAATGATCTGATAGTTGGGCTTAGCAGCATGCATGCCGGATGCCACATTGACGGCACTAGTGTCAATAATCTTAGCTATGCGGACGACATGGTGCTGCTGAGCCCATCGATCGGTTCTCTGAGAGAGCTAGTGAAAACTTGCGAAAACTATGCTCAGAGTCATGGTTTGAGAATTGAGGTACAACTGTAAGAAAAGTGAGGTTATGGTTTTTAAAACTAAGGGAAAGTTCCAACCAACGAACATACCTCCTGTTGTTTTGAATAATTCACCTCTGAGCGTAGTTAAGCAGTTCAAATACTTGGGTCACATTGTCACTGATAGCCTTTCTGATGATCTTGACATTGAAAGAGAGCGGAGGGCGTTGGCTGTGAGAAGCAATATGCTGGCTCGTAGGTTTGCTCGATGCACAAAGGAAGTTAAAATAACTCTGTTTAAGGCTTTCTGCTAAACATTTTACTCGGGCGGCCTATGGGTTCGGTATACGCGACAAGCTTACGACGCTCTGCGCGTAATGTACAATAATGCTTTTAGGATTCTGTTGGGACTGCCTCGCTACTGCAGCGCATCGGGTATGTTCGTACATGCACATGTAGATGGGTTCCATGCAATATCGCGTAAAAAGTTCGCGTCGATGCGCAATCGCGTGAGAGACAGTAATAACAGGATCATAAGAGTTATTGCGGATCAGCCAGATTGTGTTATACTAAAGCACTGGGTGTCTAACACAATCAATTTTGTTTGTTACGACAAATAAATTAATTACCTATTTACTAACATAGATTTATAAGAACATTGTATACTAACACTCTATGGATCCTCACCTGAAGTGCTTACTCAATAGGGCGACATTGCTTACATTGTATCACGCTTTGGCTGACTCAATAATTAGCTATGGACTGGCTGCATACGGTCGTACCTTTCAAACGTACCTAAATAGAATTCTAAACCTACAATTAAGATTGCTAAAAGTGATTATAAGTAAAAGAGATAAAACTTTGTAACAATAAATTAAACCGCCGAAAAAACTGAAAAGCAAAAAATAATACCTTTTTTGTTTGACCTTAATCTAGGTACCAGTTTGAAGTCGGTGCCTCAGCACTTAGCCAGGAGGAGTGGACCTATAATCGTCTACCTGATTGGCTTCTATCACTCCTCCTGGCTCGTGCTAAGGCACCGACTTCAAACTGGTACCTAGATTAAGGTCAAACAAAAAAGGTATTATTTTTGCTTTTCAGTTTTTTCGACGGTTTAATTTTTTGTTAAAAAGTTTTTATTTTATACTTTTTTCCCATCCTTGGGGTAATTTTTTTTTTCCAAATTTATATAATAACAACTTTAAGGTATACCCTATCCAATAAAAAAGAATTATGAAAATCAGACTACTCAGTACAAAGTTAGTCAATCATGCCCTGTTTTCCTACCCTTAGGGTAGGAATATTATTTCTAAATTTAAATGGGACCACCCTTGGGGTATACGCTTTCCAATAAAAAAAGAATTATCAAAATCCGACAACTGTGTAATAAGTTATGCGTGGTCATATAGTACAATCAGTAACTGAACAATCAATCATCCCCTGTTTTTCTACCCTTAGGGTACGAATATTGTTTTCAAATTTAAATGGGACCACCCTCGGGTATACGCTTTCCAATAAAAAAAAGAATCATCAAAATCGGACTACTCTGTAAAAAGTTATGCGTGATCATACATATAAAAAGATATATATACACGTCGAATTGAGAACCTCCTCCTTTTGTTTTCGTCGGTTGAAAAAGAAAACTGTAAAGGAAAATATAACACTTTGTTTAAGAAATTTGATATCTTACCTATGCATGCCAAGTTTAAATACCTATTAGCAGTTGATCAGTATGGCAGCCAGGATTTTAAAGTGTGGAAGACATATAACCATAATTTAAGAATAACGCCGCGTGTGAGCTATAGGGAACCAAGAGCTTGTAATTACTACGGACAAAGAACGAGAGCGTATCTAATCCCGCGAATTTTCAAAAAACTTTTCCCTGAAACAGATTGTATTAGTAAAGGAGCATTTAAAACCAAAGTAAGAGCGTATTTGATAGATGCTTTCCTTGAAGAAAATAATTAAGTATCATATGACTAAGTTATGTAATAAACTATGTGATGTAACTGAATTAATAGTAGGTACATTGCTAAATAGTAGTGGTGGTATGAGTATAGGTATAGAAACATAATGTTAAAAATAAGGAGTGTAGTATTCGCCAACAAACTCAACAACAACAACAATAACAAGCCCTATGAGGAGCGTCTTTCGGAGCTCAATCTGTCAACATTGGAAGAACGTAGGAAACGAGGAGATCTCATTGAGACATACAAAATTCTGCACGGGCATTACAATGTCCATAACATCAAGGATATATTTAAGATGAGTGGGAACACACGTTTGAGAGGGCATTCTATGAAACTGACCAAGCAACTAACTGTAAGCAACCCTAGAAAACACTTCTTACCCAACCGTGCTGTGTGCTTGTGGATTGAACTACCCGAACATGTGATAAGTGCGCCTACAGTAAACTGTTTTAAAAATAGACTGGACATTTATATAAAGAGATTTAAAACACAAGTGTAGTGATATGCACGCATCAGCTCTATGAGCTGCTAGTGTATTATTTTAAATAATAATAATAATAAACTGTTTTGCAGTTTGGCGAAGTATTTGTCGTAAAATTAATGTATTTTTTTGTTGAATACGAGGGGCGTTCAATATAAAGTGAGAATGAGATGCAAACTCTTTTAATATTACGAAATTAAATACTGGCCGGTAAAGCTAATCTATCTAGCTGATTGCTATGAAAAAAAAAAACTAACTGTCTTTTGTTTAAAAAAATATACGGTAATTTCTTTGCAATGCTATTGAGTACGTTAGCGAAAATGGAGAAAATTGAACTGCGCGCCGTTATCAAATACTTGTGTTTGAAAAATTTTTCTACGGACCAAGTCAATTTGGATTTGCGGGACACTTTAGGGTCTAATGCTCCTCCATATTCGACAGTCGCACGTTGGTGCGCCAAATTTAGACGTGGAAGAACATCGACAATGGACGACCCCCGCTCCGGACGCCCTACTACAGCAGTAACTGAAGTAATTGTGAAAAAAGTCGAGAACTCAGTTTTGGCGGATCGTCGTGTCACGGTTCGTTTTATTGCTGAAAATGTAAAGATTTCAACGGGGAGCGTGCATAATATTTTACATGAACGCTTGGGTATGAAAAAGGTATCTGCGCGTTGGGTACCAAGAATGCTTACTGACACGCAAAAACAAACTAGACTAGAGATTTGTCAAGAAGCTTTGAACCTGATGCAGCAAGACTGGGAACTTTTTTCGGCGCGATTTATAACAATGGACGAAACATGGCTCCATCATTATGACCCAGAAACGAAACTGCAGTCTATGACATGGAAAAGGCCATCATCTCCAACTCCGAAGAAATTCAAGATGAGCCCATCTGCCGGTAAGGTCATGGGCTCTGTTTTTTGGGATGGTAAAGGGGTATTAATGATTGAGTATCTCGAGCATGGAGCCACTATTACGGGCACATTATACGCCAAACAAATAGCAACATTGCGCAATGAGATCTGCGAAAAACGGCGAGGTAAACTCTCGAAAGTTGTGCTGTTCCACCAGGACAATGCCCCGGCACACAAGTCCGCCGTTGCAATGGCTGCAATTCGTGATGCTGGGTTCGATATCCTTAAGCATCCTCCGTATTCACCAGATCTCTCTCCCAGTGATTTCTACCTATTTCCGAGATTGAAACAATACCTGAGAGGCCAGAAATTTGAAGACAACGACGCGGTAGTCGCTGCAGTACAAGATTTTTTAAGTACTCAAGATGAGACCTTTTTTAAAAATGGAATTTTAAGTTTAGAAAAAAGATATACTAAGTGTATTATGCTAAAAGGTGACTATGTCGAAAAATAAAATGACATTTAGTAAAAGTTGTTTATAACATACTCATTCTCACTTTTTATTGAACGCCCCTAGTATATAAAAAAAAAATATATTGATCTGAAAATAAACGATTTATTATTGTTATTATTATTATTAAAAAGAAAATAACCTATAGTTTTTATATTTTTCTTGGAAACAATAGGATATTATAAGATAACATTTTCTTCGATTTTGAATTTGGATGATTATTTTATGATAAATAATAATAATAATAATAATACTATCATGGGACAATTCACACGAATTGACCTAGTCCCAAACTAAGCAATGCGTGTACTATGGGTACTAGACAACGGATAAACATACTTACCTATACAGGGTCATCAATCCAAATGGGTCAGTATGGAGAAATCAGAAACTATGAGAGATAGCAAAATCAGTTCTTAGGAACCATGGCTTCGATTTTAGATTTAATAAAAATGGCATTCAAACATTTTTTTTAACTGTAGTACATTACAGGGAATCGAACCTGATCAAAATTCTGTACCTAAATGTTCACATGTCGTTTTGTTATTAGTTGATCTCTAGAATATAACGACCAACTGTTGCTGTGAATTCTTGTGTAAAACATTATAGACAGAAATTCTCACAATTTAAATAGTTTGCAAAATATCGTCATTAGTTCATTAATATGAATAATTTATGTGAATAGGCTACCTTACCATTATCATACTTAAATAGTAATCCACTACAAATTGCGTTTATTTGAAATTAGAACACATTCGTTCAGACGATGTGCCAATTTATTTCAAATTTAAAAATGGAATGTTTTCTCGGGCTGAATATACACCCCACAAAAATACGGAACGCGATAGTGAATTACCCAAGAAAATTAATCTTTGCATCCAGGAAAATGGCGACCATTTTGATCATCAGCTGGGTCCCCATTGAGCGAGCTGCCTCGCGAGGCTAGCGCATGAGGCATAATTTTGTTCGACACAAGGTTCAAAATCGCGCCGAAAATGACTGCCTCGCCAGGCAGTCAGTGGAGACCCAACTAATATTACTTGAAAAAAAAAAATGTTTATTTCGTTATAAAATCGTTTAGCAAAAAATCAGGGTTGGGGCCTCCTAGTAGGTATTGGACATACCTGTGACAAGAGGTCCCGCCCCTCCATAACTATTACATAAGTTGTTTATAACAAAACAAAGTTATTTTAACTTTACACAAAAATATCTTAAAGAAAAAGAATAAAAATAAAAAGTAGAATAATAACAATTTTTTTTTTGTTAATGCGCTCTTGGCTCAGATATTAAAATCAAAGTTATTTTGTAATTTTCGAGTTTATTTTACAATTATTTAAACAAAATTCCATTAAAAAATGTGTTTCTTGGGACTTTTATTTCCTAACTTCAACAATAACTACATAAATCATTACAGAAATTTTGACCAGGTTCGATTACCGGTTATGTATGACAGTTAAAAAATGTTTGAATGCCATTTTTGTTAAATCTAAAA
Source organism: Archips crataeganus (assembly GCA_947859365.1). Lineage (NCBI taxonomy): Eukaryota > Metazoa > Arthropoda > Insecta > Lepidoptera > Tortricidae > Archips > Archips crataeganus. Next base: position 5,477,458 of record OX402065.1, read on the forward strand.
TCGAAGCTATGGTTCCTAAGAACACATTTCGCTATCTCTCAATAGTTTCTGATTTCTCCATACTGACCCATTTGGATTGATCACCCTACATATAGATATAGTTATTAAATTTGTGCAACAAGAGAGCAAAGTTGGTTTTTACTGCGAGTGTTGATTTTGAATCACGAGTTAGCGAAGGATTCTATAATTGAATCACGAGCGTTGAGCGATTGATTCTAAGTTAGAATCCTGAGTGCGCGAGTGATTCAAATACACGAGATGCAAAAAAACTTTGGTCTCGTGTGACACATACAACTTTTTACCTCAGCAGCGAGAACATAATAAATTATTAAAGGTTTATGAACGTCGTCTTTTTGTCTTTGTTGTGGTTTTCAACATTGAGTAAATACTCCATATTATATATATAACAATAGGTACAGTCTCCGAAAAAGTGTTTGCATTGTTTAAATATATCATAAGCTTTTAAATATTTTTCGCGAGACTTTTCAAGTAAGAAACTTAACTCTGCATTATGTATTACTGCATTAATTCGTCTGGTGTTCAATTGTTGACTTCGTCACTGGACTCACTCAATTCACTCATATCATATTCAAAAATTCATTAAATAAGTACTTATTACTATTCTAATAATTTCCAAATTGCCTCTGATCGTGTACCAAACTCTTAGATATCGAACTCTGAGTCTGTAGCTAGAGAAACAGAAGAAAAGAATTAAAATTTGAATCCCGCTATTTTTTTAAAGATGCGTTCCGATACTACACCCGCTGCGTTCCGATACTGCATCCGCTGTATTTATCACGTTGTTCAAGATTGTTAATATATGTTAAACTTTGTATTTTTCAACAACATTTTTACTATTTGATTATATAAAAATATAATCCAATTATTAAAAAAGTACGATAATTTAATTTAAAACCTTAACAGACGAATTGCAATTTTAAGGTTAAGAACTTATTATGTTATGAGTATCCGAACGTTCAATCGTTCGTTTATTTTTTAGGTCTACTAGGTATAGAATTTGAAATCGAAATTCGAATCGATTTGATCTTATCTCTCGCTCTTTTCGTATCGAAATGAAAGTGACAGATCAAACTGAAGTTACAATCTTTCGAATTCAGTAAGCAGACCCATCATTGTCCTTGAATTTTAAAAAAAATAATTAAAAAGCTACTTTGTCTCACGCAGTGAGCAAAATCGGATTTTGCTCACTGTTTTTTAGTAGCAAAAACTGCCTGTTTGAGGTGCTGAGGTGAAAAATATATTCTTATATAGGTACATATTAATCATCTAATACCCGAGCGCAAACATTCATATTTTTCATACAAATATCTGCCCCTACGCGGGAATCGAACCCGGAACCTCAAGCTTCGTAGTCAGGTTCTCTAACCACTAGGCCATTTGGGTCGTCGTTTTAATTTTTTATAATATTATATTTTTTAAGAAATACGCTGAGTGACGTCACACTGTGACAGCCATGTTCCATTGCCGAGAAAATTTTCAGATCGTACGTAACATAATCTGTGGCACTACGATTTGTCACTGTCAAGTTAATGACAAAACTGTTTAAAGCATGTTTAAAGCCCGGTGTGCTTCATGTGAATAAAGTTCTATCTTGGTCAATCTTTGCTATTATAAACAGAACAGCAACAGTTCAAACTGTCAATTCGACTTAGAGTGTAGACCTGGTTTAAAACTGCTGCTAGATCGTTATAGCGCAGGGGTCAAATGAAGGCCATTTCTTATATTTTGTTATTTTTTCAGTTTATCATATTTTTGAAAATGCTTCAAAAAGCCTATTTCTCAAAACTGTTCTCGATTTTTATACTTTGTCAAAAATTGGGCCATTGGTTGTCCCAAATTAGAAACACTAGAATGCGATCTATTCTTACAGGTCATAGCGTGGGTGAACTGGGATGTGCCTATGCGGACGGCTGTTTGACGGCAGAGGAAGTGATTCTCTCGGCATACAGTCGCGGACTGGTCTCCACACAGACTCCCTTCATTCGTGGTTCCATGGCTGCCGTCGGCATAGGATTCGAAGAAGTGCGTATACTTACTTGTTATTATCATCATATTTCTCTGTTGTTTTGTACGTTTCTATTTCCTATTTATCATCTTATCCTTATAAAAATACTAGCTGTTGCCTGCGACTCCGTCTGCGAAGAATAGGGGTATAAATAAAAAAGTAATTAAAAAAACTAAAAACCCGCCTGCAGAAATACTGAAAAGGTGGAAACAAGATAAAATGGTCAATAACAATAAAAAGCTAACTGAACTCAACGAAAGAAATCGCAAAAAAAACAAAACATTGAAACGAATTTAAAACACGTCGATGGCAGTCTTTCAAAATTTAACGCAACGATAAAATGCAGTCGGAGGCATGCATGAAGTGACATTAAATCCCATGCAGCCACTGACTCCCATGCCTCCGACTGCATTTTATCGTTGCATTAAATTTTGAAAGTCAGCCATCGACGTGTTTTAAATTCGTTTCAATGTTTAGTTTTTGTTTGGATTTCTTTCGTTGAATTCAGTTAGCTTTTTATTGTTATTGAACATTTTATCTTGTTTCCACCATTTCAGTATTTCTGCAGGCGGGTTTTTTGATTTTTTAATTTATTATTTTATTTACACCGCAGGCGGGTTTTTAGTTTTTTTTAATTACTTTTTTATTTCTTGCTTTTTAGTGTAACCTACTTAGACCCAGATAAATTATTGAGTATTTGAATTAGGAATCCGTTACTATTTAGTTAAAGTTCGAAACAAATTTTGAAATATGCAGCAGGTACTTAATTTTCCACATGGGTTTCATAGAGAAAATTATTGCTCAAAGATATTTGAGTAAGTAGTACGTCGTCGTTTTAATGCATTGATTGCCAATTTACTATTATAAATTAAATTTAAACACATGACTTGTATATATTTTTGTAATCTCTTTTAAAATCAATTTAGTTAACCGACTTCAAAAAAAAGAGGAGGTTTTCAATTCGTCTGTATGTTTTTTTGATACCCTACTCGATAGGTTTGAATAAAAAATTTTTTTGAAGGCTCACAATTTGGCGCCAACAATCCGCCATTTAGATTTTTCATAAATTTCACGTATCCAGTGTTACTCGCGTTATTAAGACGAATCCAATGACGTATCATTTATCAAAATCGGTTCAGCCATTGTGTAGTTACGAGAGGACATAGGAATGGACATACATACATACATACATACGGGTCAAACACATAACCCTTCCTTCTTCGCAGTCGGGTAAAAATAGCCTACCACCTATTCTCAGACCTACCGAATATAGAGAAAAATAAATCATAAAAATCGGTCATGCCGTTTCGTAGGAGTTCGATAATAAACACCGTGACACGAAATTTTTATATATTAGAACTAGCTGTTGCCCGCGACTCCGTCCGCGAAGAATATGGGTAAACATAAAAAATAGCCTACGACCTATTCTCACACCTACCGAATACAGAAAAAAAAGTTTCATTAAAACCGGTAAAGTCATTTCGGAGGAGTTCCATAAAAAACAGAGTGAACGAAATTTTTATATATTAGAAGATACTTCTACTTCTGACTTAATTACAAGCCATCCTTTTTACAAACAGGTGTCAAAGATGTGTCCTCCAGAGATCGAAGTGGCCTGCCACAATGGGCCTGACTCCAGTACTATATCAGGCCCGGCCGAAATCATGACGGAGTTCGTGGCGCAGCTAACTGCAAAAGGAATCTTTGCAAAGGAGGTCCCTTGTTCCAACATAGCGTACCATTCACGATACATTGCCGAAGCAGGTACTTGACACACAAAATTGAGACTGAAGACCTGATAAAATAAATTTTAACTCTTTAGCTTGATTATAAACTTTGTTTTAGGACCTGGCCTGCTTAAGTACTTAACTGATGTTATACAAACTCCAAAGCTCCGCAGCGAGCGTTGGGTCTCGACATCTGTACCTCAGGACAAGTGGAATGAAGAATCAGCTCAATATTCCTCAGCCGCGTATCACACGAATAATCTTTTGGTATTTAAACATAATATATGTTTGTCTTTTTGAGCCCTTGGTTTCTCAACGTTAATGATGAGAGTAACGTCGGTAATGTTGCGTGCGCAGAGCCCGGTGCTGTTCGAGGAGACGTCGCGGCTGGTGCCGGCGACGGCGGTGCTGGTGGAGGTGGCGCCGCACGGGCTGCTGCAGGCCATCCTCAAGCGCTCCATGCCGGCCTCCTGCGCGCACGTGCCGCTCACCCGGCGCGGCCACCCCGACAACGCGCGCTTCCTGCTCGAAGCCATCGGCAAGTAAGTGCAAGACACTTTATTCATTCATATTATAAATATTAAAATAAAAATAAAAAAATCATACTAAGGAGTTGATCGCGCGATCCGATCGTGGGCGTGTCGTGGTTGCCTACATCGGCATGCCACCTTGAGTGTTAATTATAAGATAAATAAAAATTATGTTAAAAATTATTTTTTAAAATTCATACAAGCTTTTTTACGGACTGTTCCCCACCATTTACCTTTACATTTACATTTATTTATCTGTTTGCCCCATTTACCATCTAGAATCAAAGTACTCGTCAAGACGAATTTAACGAGCTCAATCGATGCGGACCGTGTCGTTTTAATACAGAGTTCGTATGGCCATCACCAGTTCCATGTCACAATAATTATTGCATTGTCATCCGTTTTACATGCATACGTTTTAAATGCATGCAAAATTTCACCTCAATCGGAAATCGGGAAGCGAGTCAAATTTAGCTTCCAAGATTTGACCCACACATAATAACAGGATAACTTAAATAAAAGCTTGTAAAATGGCCCTAATATGGCCCGTCATCTTATGTGACAGATATAATTAATGTCTTTTTTTATTCATATAACTCGAAAAGCTTTTGCCCGCGACTTCGTCCGCGCAGAATTCCAATTTGTGATAAAAGTTCATCAAAACAAAAATCCGGCAACGGCAACATCGAAACATCCATCATTATCATCATTTCATCATCATCGGCATCAGTTAGTGAACATATAAATTCCGTTTATTCCGTATCCCATGGGAATTTCAACAAATCCATCCTTATTCTATGCAAAATTTCAGTCTTCAATGGCTAGGAGCTTGTCTGAGCGTTGATGATACGTTAACTGGTGAAAGATTTTTTAAATGAGCTCAGTAGTTTCAGAAATAACCTCTACCTACAAAAACAAAGTATAGATATTTCCCTATCCCATTGGAATTTCCAAAAATTCTGAAATTATTTTTTTGCTGTTATGATCTCTTACGTTTATACCGAATTTAAAGAGGCTAGTAATTGGGCCAATCAACTTTTTTGTGTAAATTTCTATTTACTCCTTTACAAGTAACTCTGTAATCTCTGGTTAGTGAAACCATGATTTTGCAGTAATTAGATAAACTGTTTATCATAGTGCGTATGTGAAAACCAAAAAAAAAAAGTATTTCTATGAAAAAATCCGGTCACCCAGGGGACATACTACTATTTTCATACAAATTTCGGGGACAACATTGTCCCCTGGGTCACCCACGAAATAGAAGCTAAACAAAATAAAATAAATGTTGTGGGTAGACGTAGAAAATATTAATAAAATCAGTTGTAATCCAGTCGCTCTTTCATTTACACAACATGGTGACAGCGGTGTTTTAAATTACGTTTTTGTGCAGTATTGGTATTGTTAGTGGTGCAAAGTGGTTTAATTAGTTAGCGAAATAAGGAAACAATAGTGATTTGTTGCAATGGAGCACGCGCGACCTCCGTCAGAATTGAATCTGGATGGCAGTCCCGTCAGCCGGGCTGACGCGTGGCGTAAATGGAAGACTCAATTTGAGCTATTCCTTAAGGCATCCGGGGTGCACAAAGAGGAATCAGCAGTGCAGGCCAGCCTCTTGATTAATTTAATCGGGCCGGACGGATTTGATGTTTATCAAACCTTTACGTTCGTCGACGAAAAAGATCGAGAAGACGTCCAGGCTTTGCTCAAAAAATTTGATGGATATTTTGGAGTTAAGTCAAATATTACGCTGGCAAGATACAACTTTTTCACACGTGACCAAGAACACGGTGAAACAATAGGCCAGTACGTAGTGGCGTTAAAGCTTCTAAGCAAGAAGTGTGAATTTCAATCATTGGAGGATTCATTAATTCGCGATCGCATAGTTTGTGGCATAAACAATGGAATTGTACGCGATCGTATGTTGCGGGAGAGCGATTTAACTCTCGATAAAGCTATAAAGATATGCGAGGCGGACGAAGTATCTGCGGACGGCAGCAGGTTCTTGGAGACTCGCGGATCGGGCGTCGCGGGGACCGTTCGCGTGGACAGGGTGCGCGCGCCGGGGGCCGGCCGCGGCAGCGGCGGTGGCTGGCGCGGGCGCGGCCGGGCCCGGGGCCGGGCGCCGCCGGCGCAGCGCGCGCCGCACGCCGCCGCCCCCGCCGCCAGCAGCCGCGCGGCCCACGCGCCCCCGCCCCCTCCGCAGTGCCACGGGTGTGGTATGCAGTGCTTACCGGGAACGTGTCCCGCTATTCAAGTGAAGTGTTACGTATGTCAAAATTATGGTCATTACGCGAGAATGTGTAATTTGACGCGAGGTGTCAAAAAAATGTACGACATCGGTGTTCACACCGACAACGATGACGACTCCGAGGACGACCGTGAGTTGTTTTATGTTTCTGTAGTAAATATGTCAGCTGCCAAGCAAACGATTAATAATAATGAGTGGCATGAAAACTTAACTTGTGACGGTGGCTTAGAAAAGTTTAAATTGGACACGGGCGCAGACATTAATGTTTTGTCATACGAGCGATTTAAGAAGTTAGGATTTAATGACTCGATTATACGAAAACATAACATTAAGTTGCAGTCGTACAGTGGTGACGTAATACCAATAAAAGGTATATGCGATTTAAATTGGTCGCATAAAAATAACAAATATTGTTTAAGGTTTGCGATTGCGAACTTGACTTGTGAAAGTGTACTGGGCAGACAAGCGTGTTCTCAGATGGGGTTAATACGTCGAATTCACAGTATAAATCTAAACGATTATTCGGATTTATTTAAAGGGTTGGGTTGCTTGCCGGGAGAGTATAGTATTGTTGTTGGTAGTGAGCGCGCCGCGCAAGGTACCTATAGCTCTGCGCGACAAGTTGCAGGACGAGTTAAATAGAATGATTGACTTAGGCGTGATAAGAAAGGTCATTCACCCCACTGCATGGGTTAACGCAATAGTAATTGCTGCTAAAAAAAATGGTGATTTACGTATCTGTCTTGATCCGCGACCATTAAATTGTGCTATTCGACGTGCTCATTTTCAGCTACCTACACTTACAGAATTAACATCAAAATTACACGGGGCGTGTTATTTTTCGGTTTTAGATGCTAATTCGGGATTCTGGGCAGTCAAGTTGGATGAAGCGAGTGCAGACTTGTGCACGTTCAGCACACCCTTTGGCCGATACCAGTTTACAAGGTTACCTTTTGGATTAAATTGCGCACCGGAAGTGTTTCATGCCAGAGTTAAACAATTAATAGAAAACTTAGAGGGTGTTGAATCATTTATTGACGACGTAATTTGTTGGGGACGAACTAAACAAGAGCACGATAAAAGATTAAACGCTTTATTAGAAGTAGCACGGACAAACAATTTAAAATTTAACAAAAACAAATGCAAAATATGTGTCGAGGAGGTCACATACTTGGGTCATATTTTTAACAAAAACGGGATGAAACCGGATAGTGCTAAGGTTGAGGCGATCGTCGACATGCCACCACCGCGTGATAAAAAAAGTCTAGAAAGATTTTTGGGGGCTACTAACTATTTATCCAAATTTATACGGAATTATTCGGAGCATACAAAACCGTTGACTAGTTTATTAAAGAAAGATTCATGTTGGGTCTGGGACTCGAAACATCAAGAGGCATTAGATAAACTGAAAAAGCTGCTCAGCACGGCGCCAGTGCTGGCGCTGTATGACGCGGCGGCGCCGGTCGTGCTGTCGGTGGACGCCAGCAGCGTGGCGCTGGGCGCCGTGCTGCTGCAGGGCGGGCGGCCCGTCGAGTACGCGTCGCGTATGCTCACCGACACGCAGACCCGTATGCGCAGGTGGAAAAAGAATTGCTGGCTATCGTATTTGCCTGTGATAAATTTCGACAGTATATTTATGGTAAAAATAATGTAGTTGTGGAAACTGACCATAAGCCCCTAGAAAGCCTATTTAAAAAATCATTGCAGTCTGTCCCAGTACGCTTACAGCGAATGCTATTACGCCTCCAAGGCCTAGACTTATCAGTCGTGTATAAGCCCGGTAAATACATGTACTTAGCAGACACACTGTCGCGCGCGCCTCTGCCCATATTATATGAGGAAAGTATAAGTAAAGGAATAACATATCAAGTCAATCTTTTAATGAGTCATATCAACATATCAAATAACAAATTAAATTTTGTAAGGGAAGAGACCCAGAAGGATAAAAACTTAATGCAATTAATTAAATATTTAAACCAGGGATGGCCCATAAATAAATACGACGTGATAGACGAACTGAAATATTTTTGGTCAATGAGGGATGAATTATTTGTTGTAGATGGTATAATATTTAAGAACAATTTAGTCTTGATTCCGCGTTCGATAAGGCAGGACATGCTTAGCATAATTCATGATGGCCACCTGGGTATAGACCGGTGCAAGAGGCGAGCGCGACAAGTATTATTCTGGCCGGGTATAAATAAGGAGATAGAACTTTATGTGAAACGTTGCTCAGTGTGCCAGGAGTATTCAAATGCACCTAGTCGCGAACCTTTAATACCGATAACGATACCCAATTTGCCGTGGAATCAAGTTGGCACAGATATATTCGAGTACTTAAAGAAATATTATTTGATTATTGTCGATTATTTTTCGGGTTTCGTGGAAGTAACTATCTTAAACAATATTACAAGTTCAACAGTTATACAATCACTAAAAGAAAATTTTGCAAGATATGGGATACCAGAAAAAGTTATCAGCGATAACGCTAGACAATTCACAAGTAGGGACTTTAAGCGGTTTGCGGAAGAGTGGGGGTTCGAACACGTCACTTCATCTCCTAATTATGCTCAAGCTAATGGGAGAAGTGAACGTGCCGTGCAAACCGTTAAAAATATATTAAAGAAATCACTAAGAAGTAAAACAGACTTTCATCTAAACTTACTTAGCTATCGTAACACACCCAGGGAAAATTTGAATTCTCCAGCACAATTGCTGATGGGCCGGATACTGAGGTGTAGATTGCCGGTGCATCCCAATTTGTTACACCCAAGCCCAGTATCAGCTGATCAGTATAATGAGCTCGTTAACAGGCAACGTAAAAGTAAGCTCTACTATGATCAACATTGTAAAGAATTGCCTAAATTAAACAAAGGAGACGATGTTATTGTCATTGATAAGAATTGTAAAATGAGAGGTCAAATAGTGTCAGAATATGCTGCTCCGAGGTCATATTTAGTGAAAAATAAACGAGGAATTTACCGTCGAAACCGCAGACATTTGATAAGATGTGAGCCTCAGCGTAGCACTTCTAATATAGCTAAACAAAAAGAAGACGACCAACATGACGTGAGTGCGTCACCCAATAGTGACTGTTACTCCTCTGCTGGGTCAGATCATGACAGTGTTATAGAATCTCATTCACCAATGATTACCTTAAGAAAAAAGTAAACGTTTTATTTTTATATACATTTAACGACCGCTTTAGCCTAGTTGGTAGTGACCCTGCCTACGAAGCAAGAGGTCCTGGGTTCAAATCCCGGTAAGGGCATTTATTTGTGTGATGAGCATGAATATTTGTTCCTGAGTTATGGATTTTTTTTATGTATTTAAGTATTTATTTATCTATATAAGTATGTTTATCGTCGTCTAGTACCCATAGTACAGGCTTTGCTTAGTTTGGGACTAAGTCGATTTGTGTAAGATTGCCCCCTCATATTTATTTATTTATTTATTTATTTATACATAAAAGACTTTTGTAAATGTAACTAAAATTAGTACCTATAGTAAAATAAGTTTTTTTTTTAAAATTATAATATTAACAATACTTTAATCACTATTTTAATTTTATCTTCTTCTCTGCTTGAAGGGGAAGGAGAGAGACTGTGTTACATGTTTTATTTGGTGCTGGGTTATGTTAAGGTAAATTCAATAAGATTATATCTTCATTTCATTTATGGGGAAGATGTTGTGGGTAGACGTAGAAAATATTAATAAAATCAGTTGTAATCCAGTCGCTCTTTCATTTACACAACAATAAATATGGCAATTACACATTATTGACTACAAAAATCTAGGGTTTTGAAAAGTATACTTTAACTAAGGAAAAACAATCAGTTTTTTAATTATTTCGGTTTTCATAGAAAGTAGCAGAAAATCGTTTACAAAAAAAAGTTGATTGACCCAATTATAGTTACGGAGATATGGTCCAGTTGAATTGAATATGGAAATCCTGATTTATCGTTATCCCGTGGGAAATTCCAAAGTTCTTGAAATTTTTTTTCTTGTAGTTACCTACTTGCATACCAAATTTTAAGAGTCTAGTAATTCTATTTATGGAGATAGGGTCACTCTGAATCAAATATATAAATCCCATTTGTTCTTTATCCCGTGGGAATTTCCAAAATTCTTGAAATTAATTTTTTACTGTTATAATTGCCTACTTGCGTGCCAAATTTGAAGAGTCTAGTTATCATATTTACCGAGATAGGGTTACTCTGAGCCAAATATATTAATCCCGTTTATTCCCTATCCCGTGGGAATTTAAAAAAATGTTGGAATTATTTTTTTACTTTTATAGTTACCTACTTGAATGCCAAATTTGAAGAATCTAGTAGGTAATCATAGTTATGGAAATAGGGTCACTCTGAATATGAATATAAATCCCGTTTATTCCCCATCTCGTGGGAATTTCGAAAAATCCTTTCTTATCTCGGGTATACGTTATAAAAGGAACCTTCATGCAAAATTTCAGCTTTCTAGGTTCAAGGGTTTGGACTGCGCGTTAATGAGTCAGGACTTTCATTTTCTATACTAATATTATACAGAGGAAAGATTTGATTGTTTTTTTGTTTGTTTGCATTGAATAGGCTCCGAAACTACTGGACCGATTTCAAAAATTCTTTTGCCGTTAGAAAGCTACATTATCACTGAGTGACATAGGCTACTTTTCACCGCGGGAAAATGCCTTTTCCTACGGGAAAATTAATTTATCGCGGGCGAAGCTGCGGACGGAAGGCTAGTTATATATATATGGATTAACAGACTTGAGAAACAGCCCGTTAATCTGAATAAAAGATATTTTCATTACTTTTTAACCAACCAAATATTAGTTAAATTTTAAACTGTTTTACGTACTAAAGTAAAAAGTGACGCATTGAACAGTGCTAACATCCAAATACACTATACAAGTATTACCTAATCCGCGTGCTGACGGATGAACGGAATCCGAATACAAACTTATGGCTAAAATAATAATTGTGCTAGAAAACAGTTTAGCACCGAACATGTACCTTTCGCGGATAACCCGTACTGCGGAAGTGCGCTGCCATTTGCAAAAACAGCTTAGCATCGTTAGACACGCTTTATAGAAACGTGCAATTTCACAAAAGATGCGCTTTCTTAAAAATCTACACTGTTCACTTTTCCAAAATACATCTTTCCAATATTTAGACTATATCCAGAGTCGCAGGTATAGGGGTCGGTGTCATAAAATTTGTACATAGCTAAGGGCTCAATCAAAACAAAATCACGATCGCTTCCTTTGTGTAACGAAAGTTACTCATACAAACTATGTGGGTAACTTTCGTTACACAAAGGAATCAATCAAGTTTTGCTTTAATTAAATCCTATAATCGTGTACAATTATTTTTGAATACGACTCATAGTTGACCAAGTGCTTTACCATTTTTGATAAGGATTCTTACGTTAAAATAAAAAAAAAATATTAAAAAAACTAAAAACCCGCCTGCGGTGTAAATAAAATAATAAATAAAAAATAAAAAAAACCCGCCTGCAGAAATACTGAAAAGGTAGAAAGAAGACTCGATAGGTTTGAATAAAAAAAATTTTTTGTAGACTCACATTTTGGCGCCTATAATCCGCCATTTTGATTTTTCAAGAATTTCATGTATCCAGTGTTACTCGCGTTATCAAGACGAATCCAATGACGTATCATTTATCAAAATCGGTTCAACCGTTGTGTAGTTACGAGAGGACATAGGAATGGACATACATACGGGTCAAACACATAACCCTTCCTTCTTCGCAGTCTGGTAATAAAAACAATAAGGCCGATTTTTACACTGACTTACTGAAAATAGCCTTTGACGTTTTAAGGCGAGGTACCTCTGAGAAACGTAATTTTTAATTTCATTTTATCTAGAAACGGTAATGATTAAACACGTGAAAAAAATATATGTTGCTTTTGAGACCTTTCTGTAAGTACGTCGGGCACTCGTTACATAATTGGACAAACTTCGCTCGATAGAAAAAAAATCCAAACATACCCCTATTTTGTACCTTTAAACTCATTTAATTTCAATATTATACTACTTGATGTGTTGAAAGTCACATCAAAATAAACGTCTGTAATGATGTAATGTCCGTCGGGTTTAATTTTGTTAATTTTGTAAAACATATAATTTTTAACCCAATATTAACGAAGTTCACGGTACGATTTACTGGCTCCCCGCTGCCAGCCCGCCGCCCAGTCCCGAGCGGAACGTGTTGGAGGTCGGACGCTTGCCAATTTTTGAAGCGCTCCACATTACGACTAAATATCCTTGATGTAGGTAGTAGTATCATCATTTATTTCTGTTATTTACCACTTTTCAATGTAACCGCCACACGCAAAAAGAAACGCCCATCCACGCAACTATACACAGTACACAGTGTACAAAGAAAAACAGTACGGGCATAGAGTGCTTCTTAAACTGCGACTTAAACGAGGTCGCCATCGAATACTGATCTAGAAAAATTGGTTCCTGATCACCGATTAAAAATCATCTATACCTATAAAACAGTACCGTGACTGAGTGACTGACTGACTGACAGGCAACGCACTGGGGCTAGAGACTTGAAATTTGGCACACATGTACCTTCAGTATAGGGATGTTTCCTAGGTAAAAAAATAATAATTCTTATTAGTCCGTATTTTACATTATCAAAAAATATTAGACATGTAATTTTTCTTTTGACAATTAAACAAAAAATGACGAAGATATGGCGCGTTGAACTTCCGCGTGACGAGGCGTGACGTCACTTGTTCCTAAAACGCTCATACAAAGTGTAGAAACAAGTGACGTCACGCGAAACTTCAACGCGCCATATCTTCGTAATTTTTTGTTTAATTGACAAAATAAAAAATACGTGTCCAATATTTTTTGATTATCTAAAAGACTGACTAGTTAGGAAAGTAGCCTATTGTAGAGGTGCACTAAGGAAGGATTTTTCGAAATTCCCACGGGATAGGGAAATATCTAAGGTTTCTTTGTTTATTTGTTTGTAGCGGAATCTCTGAAACTATTGAGCCGATTTTTAAAATCCTTTCAGAATTAGAAAGCTACACTAGCCTTGAAATGAAATGACATGTTTATATGCTATTACACTATGTATGCAAATGTGATGTTGATTAACATAGGTTACTTTTTATCCGGAAAAATGCAAAATTCCCACGGGATAGAAATAAATTAGTTCAATTTCGAGGCTGATTTTAAAAATTCTTACATATTATGTGGTATGACTATCCCCGATTGACTAAGGCTACTTTTTACTCGGGAAAATACAAAATTCCCACGGGATAGAAAAATTTGAAATCAACCTCGAAGCTGACTTTAAAAATTCTTTCACCAATTAAAAGCTACACCATTCCGGATTGGTATAGTATAGACTACTCTTCTTCGGGAAAATGCAAAATTCCCGCGGGATAGAAATAAGTGAATTTAAATTCGGGGCTGATTTTATATTCTTTCACCAATAGTAAGCTACAGTATCCCTGATTGATATAGGGTACTTTTACCGGGGAAAATACAAAATTCCCGTGGGATAGAAATAAGTAAATTCAACTTCGGCACTGGTTTTAAAAAAACTTTCATATGACTATCCCCAATTGACAGGCTACTTTTTCATCGGGAAAATGTAAAATTCCCGCGGGATAGAAAAAACTGAATTTTTCTTCAGGGCTGATTTTAAAAATTCTTTCACCAATGGAAAGCTGCACTATTCCTGATTCATATAGACTACTCTTCTTAGAAAAAATGCGAAATTCCCGCGAGATAGAAGTAAGTCAATCCAAATTTGGGGCTGATTTGAATGGCATAGGCTACTTTTCTACGAGAAAATACAAAATTCCTAAGGGATAGAAATAAGTGAATTGAATATAGGGGCTGATTGTTAAAATGATTTCACTAATAAAAAGCTACATTGTCTCTGATTTTTTTCAAAATAGGTCAAAAAAGTGATTTCTATCCCGCGGGAACTTTACTTTGCACTTTCTCGGGATAAAAAAGCCTTTTTCAATCAGGCACAGACCTCCTCCCAGAACGAGAGGACTTGGGCAGAACTTCAAACGTAAAATAGCACATGAATTCGGAAAAACTCAGACGTGCAAGCCCGGGCTCAAACCCACGACCCTCTGCTAAAGAGTCCATAGGTCAAACCACTAGGCCACCATGGTTTAGAGGCTATAGATAGAATTCACTTATTCATATTCCACGGGAACTTTGCATTTTCCTGGCATTATCCTATGTGTTAATCCAAGTAATAAACTACCTGTGTGCCAAATTTCATCCAAACAACTAACGTTATTGTCTTCGTGTACGAAGTCGCGGGCAAAAGCTAGTAATCATATTCTGGACTGAAATTTCTTAGTCAACCTACTTGCAATATATTTATTAACATATTTAATTTAACATAAAATACTTTTCATCCATTAACCAACTCGGTGAAGGTCGTCTTATGGAGGGATCCCGTACTAATAGTTTAGTTTTGTATCTAACTGAAATTCTGGAACTGTATAAGCTGCGGACAAAGAAGTATCCACTTCGAAAAAGTTTCATATTTTACATTTATAACACAAAAGTAATCTAAGTAATTGCATTTAAACATTTAAATTACAGCGTGATCTTGGTCTCGGTCGCAACTTACACTACTGAAAATTATTTACACTGTTGCTGGCAAGCGTGACCTCCGGCGGCGAGTTCACGGCGCGCGCGGCGATCGTAGCTTTTGCGCGGGCGGGGTGCGGGGTGTAAATTAACGTGGCGCGCTTCAAGAACCTCGCCTTAAGCCATGCAGCATGCAGCTAACATTGATCCTTAAAGTGGTAAAGGAATTTCTTGGTCAACGCTACTATTTCTAGAATTGAAGTTTATACACGTGTACACGTGTAACCTGTACAATGATGAAAACTACAGCCACGAACAATGCCACGAAGATAACCTGAGTTGTAACTGGGAAATAAACCCTGTCCAGCCTTTCAGTGCCGATGAAATAATAAAAAATATTGACAAATTAAAGAACGAGAAGAGCCCGGGATATGATAATATTCCTAACGAAGCCTTAAAAACTGGAAAACACATATTAATTCAGCACCTAATCACATTGTTTAGTAAAATATTGGAAACACAAAAAAATCCCCAAAAATGACCCGAATCAAGAATAACTCTATTTACAAGAAAGGCGATCCACAAGATATTGGCAACTACCGCCCAATCACTTTACTCCCAACAATGTATAAGTTATTCGCAATGTGTTTAGAAAAAAGGTTAGAACCAGATATAGAGAAACACCAACCAGAGGAACAGGCGGGCTTTAGACCAGGGTTCTCAACTATTGACCATATCCATACGCTAGAGCAAATTGTGGAAAAATACCAAGAATTTACTTAAGTCCCCAATTTATGTAGTGTATGTGGATTACGCGAAAGCATTCGACTCGATAACGCACGAGAGCATTTGGCAGGCACTGAGACACCAAAATATTCCGGATATATACATTAATATAATTAAAAACATATATATAAAAAGCACAAGTCGCGTAAAGCTCGATAGATTAGGACCTAAGATAAATATACGCAGAGGGGTGAAACAAGGAGATCCACTCTCACCAAAAATCTTCACCGCTGTCCTACAAAATATAATGAAGGATTTAAAGTGGGAAGAAAAAGGAATAAATATAAATGGCGTGTTTCTCAGTAACTTAAGATTTGCCGACGATATAGTTCTCTTCTCAACGTCATCAAAACAACTTGAAGAAATGCTTACAGACTTAAATGACTCTAGCAACACCATTGGCTTACAACTAAACACCTCTAAGACCAAAGTTATTATACATGCACACATACACCATACACACAACATGCCTGTATCCCCAAAGGGGGGTAGGCAGAGCACACTAATCGCTACATTTACGCTTCGGGGCTATATATAGTAAACAATAACACAATTTAAACCTTACAAGATTAACATGGGTTTGTCTACAACACAATTACAATTGTACACAATATTTATGCACACCAGAAACTAATCATTCGAACCTACTTATTTCCATATTTTCCTACTACACAAAAGTTATTTATTTTTATTTATAAAACTTATTATACATGCACACATACACCATACACACAACATGCCTGTATCCCCAAAAGGGGGTAGGCAGAGCACACTAATCGCTACATTTACGCTTCGGGGCTATCTTAAACAATGTACTTATTTTATTTAACAATATATTAATTTGCACTAGATGTACCTACGCACCTATATTAATAATAGTTTAGACATGCAATACAGAACAGGTTTCTGTTTATAAAGAAATTATATGCGTGAATACGGCTCGAGAATCGTGAAAGATATCGATATCAGTGTCCAGCTTATTAAACTGACGACACATACGTTGTGTTGTGACAACCGGTCACAGTACTTAGCGTAGATCGGTTGCCATACAACACAGCAGTACTCGAGCCCCGTCCTCACCAACGATGAATACAATATCACCAGACTATTCACACTCCTAAAAGGTCTTGTGTTGCGGATAATGAATCCCAGAGTACGGTTTGCCTTAGATACCACATTTTCGTAGTGACTTCGAAATGACAAATCACTGTCGAACAACACACCTAGGTCACTAATCTTCACTACTCTCTCAAGTGGTGTCCCGCCAATGGCATAATCAAAATTTACAGTGTTGGTTTTCTTTGTGAAAATAATATATTGGCATTTGTTGATATTCAGAGACATTCTGTTACGCAAACACCAGTCATGCAATATATTTAGATCATTTTGCAAAAGCCTACTGTCCTCCTGCGACTTAATGATACTAAATATTTTGATGTCATCGGCATAGGCCAAAGCATGACAATGAAATCGACCCAGAAGGTCATTGATAAAAAAGAGGAAAAGCAATGGCCCGAGATTAGAGCCCTGAGGAACACCAGACTCCGCTAAAAAAGGCACCGAATCGTATCCATACACACTGACTAGCTGAGACCGGCGGTAAAGGTAAGATTGAAACCATCTGAGCAGGTTACCATGTATTCCTAGATGACTCAACTTGATAAGTAGATTTTGGTGATTCACCCTGTCAAAAGCCTTAGCAAAGTCGGTGTATACAGCATCAGTCTGAACCTTAGCTTGAAATGACGAGCATAAATACTGAACATAAGAAACAAGATTCGAGGTTGTAGAACGCTTACGAACAAAACCGTGCTGAAGTGGACTAAGTATATGAAGAAAGTTAGCACCTTTTACTCTGCAGCATCTCCTTCAAGCTTAGAAAAAGCTGCAATTCCTATCACTGTCAACAACATTCGTGTCGACGCCTTGATCGACACCGGAAGTTCTGTAAGTTTTATTAATAGAAACATAGCACGCATGATGAAACTGCAGCAACGCCCATATAACCAGACTATTAACCTAGCTTCTCTAAGCCACACGTTAAGCGTAGATGGGGTATGTTTCGCTACACTTGGAATCAATAAACATATATACAAGCAACGTCCCCTACTTGTAATTGGCAACCTGTGTGCAGACGTCATCGTCGGGCATGACATACTGAAGAATCATTCCAAGCTCGAATTCTAATTCGGAGGGACCAGAGAACCCTTGCAGGTTTGCGTAATGGAAGCCTCAGTACCCCCAGCGTCTATCTTCGCGCACTTATCAGCTGACATTACTCCTATTGCTATCAAGTCCAGACGCCACAACAATGACGAAGAACAATTTATCCAAACTGAGATATCAAAACTTTTAAGAGATGGAATTATTGAACCGAGCATTTCTCATTGGCGCGCCTAGGTTCTTGTTGCTGGAGGTGGATCTCATCGAAAGCGTATGGTTATCGACTACTCCAGAACTATCAATAAATATACATATCTAGACGCATATCCATTGCCTAATATTTATTTATTTATTTATTTATTCAAGGAGAACCAACAGCTTATAACATAATATAGGTAATATCAATAGTAACACAGAGCCAATATTGAGTCGATTGTTTCAAAAGTAGCTAAATTCAATCACTTTAGACAAATTGATCTGAAGAGCGCTTACCACCAGGTACCCATCTTAGAAAAAGAGAAAATATATACGGCATTTGAAGCCTGTGGCAAGCTATGGCAGTTCACACGCATCCCTTTTGGTGTCACTAATGGAGTCGCCGCCTTTCAACGTACACTCGAACACATTATCGAAAAAGAACAGTACAGAACAGAAGAACACGATAAAAACTTACATGAATTCATGTCTGCTGCAAAAAAGTATAAACTAACATTAAAAGAGCAAAAGTGCAATTTTAACAAAAAATCCATAAATCTCCTTTGATACACTGCCGAGAATAACGTAATTGAACCCGACAAAAACCGCCTCGAGCCGCTTATAAAACTACCTCTACCACGCAACATCGCCGAATTGAAGCGAGCGCTCGGGCTGTTTGCGCACTACGCTAAATGGGTCCACAACTTTTCTGCAAAGGTTCAACCGTTAATCAATAGGTATTAATAATTTTAATAATTTTCCTTTAAAATGTGCAGCGTAGTTTCCAACTTTTGAAATCTGATATCGAAAAGGCAGCATTGGTTGGAATTGACGACAAAGAAACCTTGACGGTAGAGACTGACGCATCAGAGTTTGCAATAGCTGCAACCCTATCTCAAAAGCATTCTTCTCAAGAACTTTATCAAACAGCGAACGCAAACACGCTTCCGTGGAAAAAGAAGCATGCGCTATAGTCGAGAGCCTCAGAAAATGGCGCCACTACCTCATTTACAGACACTTTCTTCTTATAACTGATCAGAAATCTGTAAGCTACATTTTCAATCAAAATCATTTCAGCAAAATTAAAAATGACAAAATTGAGAGATGGAGGTTAGAACTATCGTGTTATAAGTATGACATTATTTACAGACCAGGAATTCAGAATACTGCAGCGGATGCTCTTTCAAGGGTTTGCGCGTTTATGAGCAACAGTAAACTCTATGAATTACATGATGCCCTTTCTCATCCTGGGATTACTAGAATGTATCATTGGATTAAACTGAAAAATCTCCCATACTCTATAAACGATGTCAAACAGATGACGGCTTCGTGCCGCGTATGCTCGGAAATCAAACCACGCTTTGCTAAAGCAAAAGGGACTTTGATTAAAGCTTTATCACCCTTCGAGAGATTGAACATAGATTTCAAGGGTCCTTTACCTTCAAATACAAATAACAAATTCGCCGGCTCCGGAGAATAAAATGATAATCGCAAAAACGTAACTTTTCAGGAAAAATAAAAAACACATTTTTGCCAATTACTTCTAAACAAGTGGACGTATACTGATGATAGTCAGCGTTACGGAAAGCTAATTTTTTGAGAATTCTTCTTTTTTAGTGTGACTTATGTAATACATTATTATAAAGGAGTTATTTAAAAAAATAGAAGTTAGTGGAAATCGATCGTCATCTGAGATTAATAAAGTCGATTATCATTTTATTCCCGCTTTTTCAAGGGTTTAAAATACGTATGTATGGTTGTTTTATCATTTTATTCTACTATTTTTACGATTCGATTAGTAAAAATAATAGTTACATATCATCTTATTCCCGTTAATATTGAGAAAATTGGTTTATGATAATGTAATTTATCTGGTATTGAAACAATAACATGGTAATCAACTTTGGCTTCATTTCAATTATTGGGATAAAATTAACAGAATCTTGAAAAAAACTAAAACAATAAAGTTTATTAGGTACTTATTACTTGATTCTTATTCTTGATCATCATCTTCATCATCATTATTCATTTCAGAGTTCTTTACATAAGTCAAGGACTCATAAAAAGCATGATAGTAGCTTTGAATATCACCTGCCTTACAAAGGCTAATCAGTTCGTCGTATAATGCCTTGCTAATTGGCAAGAGCTGGGTGTATATAATACTGGTAGTTCAGTTTCAAGGGCAGGGCTTGGGCTGACGATAGATTTAGGTGTCTGTCTGGAACCTCGCATGCTTCTTAATTTTTGGATTGACTCTGTATTTATTCGGAAATATTCAGAATCGACGTCATATTTGTATTTTAAAATTGATGGTTCTGCAGAAGAAACACTGACTTCCATTATTTTATTATTTATTATTATCGGTTGATTTTGAATCGTTGTTGTGCTTTCATTGCCGATCATCGATCCGTCCGTTAAGATACTTTCCATATTATTTTCTGGTTGTAGAGTTTCATCCAAATCAGTAGCATCAAGGGTCCTTGTTTGTTCTTCGTGCTTGTCACCTTCGTAAGCATCAAAGGTCGAGGGCTGGTTGCAGTTCTGGAATATTTGATTAAGACATCGTTTTGATGACCGCTGCAATGAAGATTCATTCAACGCATGCTTTGAAGTTGGTGTCAAATCAGAAGTACAAATCTTGTTATTTCCACCGACTGTCGGTGAAGGTGATGCTATGGAAACTGCTGCATTCAAAATAAGCGAAATATTTGAATTAGTTGACGGGGTTCTCAATATATTCTGAGTGGCATGTTCTAGGTAGTCTGAGTCTCCTCCTATACTTGATGAACTTTTGACTCTATCTAAGTTCTCAAGCATTCAGGGCTTGGCATATACTCGGACACAACTGGCGAGAAATCTTCATTTGATAAATTATTGTTTTCTTCGCGATAAAAAATGTTTTTTAAATCTCGTAAAGTGTAATCATGATTTTTAATAATCACCTCTTTATCTGTCGCAGTGGTCTTTTCGATACTTTCTCCTTGGTTTTCTTCTGAAAATAAAAATCGTTTTGATAAAAGATGCCTCAGTTTGGAAGGCTCAAAATCCAATCAAACCGCAATCAAAACATACCACATTGTGGAGGTTTCAAATATGTTTTTAATAGAAAACATAGTCATCTCATCCCGGCCTATATACGTCCCACTTAGGTACAAGCCTCCTCTCGGAATGAGAGGGCTAGGGCAGTAGTCCCCACACGGGCCCAGTGCGGATTCGGAACTTCACACACACCATTGAATTGCTTAACAGGTTTGTGCAGGTTTCCTCACGATGTTTTCCTTCACCGTAAAGCTCGTTGTAAATTTCAAATGTAATTTCTCACATGCATTTAGAAAAACTCAGAGGTGCGAGGCCGGATTTGAACCCAGGACCCTCTGCTTGAGAGGCCAATGTATATACATACTACACGCTACAATAGGGAATATAATAATAACTACAATATTATGACTACACATTAAACGTTAATATAAGGTAAATAACGTACAAAAATGATTAATAACTGAATATTATTGTTCTTAAGACCAGTTTAGACCAGCAAGAAAAAACGTGCAAGTTGCATTACCTTGCGGCGTTTGATTGACCACTTCAAACTTGTTCGCTTTAACGCCGCGCAATCTAATACAACTTGCAAGATTTTTCTTGCAGGTCTAAACTCGGCTTTACGTATAACTTGTACTTTTACACACACACATCAGACGCGTCAAAGTATTATAAAATAAAGTATAAAAAAATAGTGTTAGGTACCTACCGTTATTTTAATAATCCTCATTAGCTTTGTCAACATTATTCAGAATAGAATTTAATCGTGCAGTCCTTCGTTTGTCCATTTTCACTAACTCCATTCACTAAACTTACCTATACACAAAAAAAAAAACAATAACAATTTAATTATTGTTGAAAATATCAACAATAATTAAAACAAAAGCTCCACAACACTTTCGCAAAGACATTTGAGACGACATTGACGACTAGTATTATCAGTATAAACAAACATTGCCACATGCGCGGCACCCCCGATGTTGTTGTACTTGCCATTGCAATTTGTGATTGACAAACGTACGAGAAGCAAAAAGGATGACAATAATGTTTTACTGTTCGACACCGAAAGAGTTGTTTTGCTAGGTGAACATTATACGAAGTTGTAGAACGGTTTTTTACGGGAATAAAATGATAACCTATCTTTATCGTTTTCTTGGGCAATTATTTTTACGAGAACATCATTTTATTACCGTTAATAATATTGAAAAACTTGAACACAATATGTTAATATTATGATACAGCTTTGTTCTTGTCTTTTTTCAAATAGGTAAAATTGTTGAATAATATTGTATATTTTTGTAACTCGGTAAGTAACAGTATAAAAATTGTGAAAAAAATTGTACACGTGTATTAGCATTCACTGATTTCAAATATGGCATAACACTAAAACTATGATAATAGCGATTATCATTTTGTTCTCCGGAGCCGGCAAAATATATACTTATAATAATCGATGAATTCTCGCGATACCCATTCGCATACCCATGTCCAGACACATCTTCTGCGACTGTGATTAGGTGTCTGAAAGATCTGTTCTATGAATACAGTCAGCCTTTATATATACAAAGTGAAAGAGGGTCTTCCTTCACGTCGGAAGAAATACAAACTTTTCTCAAAAATTGTAACATCGCTACCTCTCGCACTACTCCATACAATCCTCAGGGTAACGGGCAAGTCGAAAAACTGAATGGCACGCTCTGGCGGACCATACAATACAGCTGTCGCTGAGGTCTAAAAACCTGCCCGTTGAAAACTGGGAGCAAGCCTTGAAACCCTCACTTCACTGCGTGCGATCACTCTTATGCACTTCAATAAATACGACTCCTCACGAAAAACTATTCAATTTCCCTCGGAGGACACCAGTTGGTGAATCGCTTCCGTCTTGGCTTGTCCCGGGACCTATTCTTCTCAAGAAATTTGTTCGGTCGAAAACTGACCCTTACGTCGAAGAAGCTGAACTAATTCATAGTAATCCAAGCTACTCTTATGTACGAAGACGTAACGGCGAGGAGTCCACAGTGTCCAATAGGCACTTAGCGCCGCTTCCCATATCGGACGACGAGGACAGCACTTTTGATAACGGACACTCTGAACGTCCAATATTAGGCAGAAGCCCTTCTAATGAAGACAGTCAAGAAGAAGAGACCTATGGTACTCCGCCACAAGACACTTCGCAAGGTCTTCGTAGATCCACGAGGACTAGAAAGATCCCACGACGCCTCAACGACGAAACTCTAGAGGGGGAGAATGACATATAATCTCCTTCGTGTCTTCTAATTGTCGATGATTAAGATGTTGACGTGTGTCTTTACCATTTGTGTCTCGACGTATTTCATATAATTATTGTGCAAAGTTCTAGCTAATTAAAGCCAAGTTTATAGTTGGTATTTCGTTTCTCTATGTATCACCTATATCAAACACTAGCTTTTGCCCGCGACTCCGTCCGCGTGAAATTAGTAATTTGGGCAGCTTATATTTTATCGCTTTTTCATCAATTATGGCTCTCCTTAGTTCCTCGATATTCAAAAAATTACCCCCCCCCGCAACCCCCCCGCACCCTCCAACCCGTTCCCTCCCGAACTCCCCCCGCACAGCAACCCCGAACCCCCCCCCCCCGCACCCCTCCAAACCCCCTGCACGCCCTCCCACTCAGCACCCCCCACACACCCGCGTTCGTCCCAAGTCAAGCGTGCCCTATAGAAGTTTTACTTCAAGTTTTACTTTAAGTTTTTTTTTGTCAAATATCTTGAAAACGGTGCATCCTACGGCAAAATCAATGAAATTTTCATCCCCCCTTTAATACCCTCACACCCTCACCCCCGCACACCCACCCCCCCTCAACCACCTCAAACCACCCCCCCCCCACCCCCACCACCCGGTGTTTTTGTCAAATATCTTGAAAGCGGTGCATCCTACGGCTAAATCAATGAAATCTTAATCCCCCCCTCGAAAGCCCCCCTCTCCCCCCTCAACCCCCCCACCACCCCCTTGGTGTTTTTGTCAAATATCTTGAAAACGGTGCAAATCATTTAAATTTTAGTCCCACCTCCGAAGCCCCCGCACCCCCTCCCCCGCACTCTCACCCCCACACCCTCACCCCCCTCAACCCCCCCCCCACCCCCTTGGTGTTTTTGTCAAATATCTTGAAAACGGTGCATCCTACGGCAAAATCAATGAAATGTTCATCCCCCTTAAAACTCCCGCACACCACCCCTGCACCCTCACCCCCCCTAAACAGCCCCCAACCCCCCCCCCCTGGTGTAAACACTGAAAGAATTTTTGAAATCAGAGCAGTAGTTCCTGAGATTAGCGCTTATATAGAAGTTTTACTTCAAAACCCCCGATTTTGAAACATTCTTCCGCTCCGCTCCGCTCCTATTGGAGTTAGCGTGATGATATATAACCTATAGCCTTCCTCGATAAATGGGCTATCTAACACTGAAATAATTTTTCAAATAGGAGCAGTAGTTCCTGAGATTAGCGCCTATAGAAGTTTTACTTGAAAAACCCCCGATTTTGGAACATTCTTCCGCTCCGCTCCGCTCCTATTGGAGTTAGCGTGATGATATATAGCCTATAGCCTTCCTCGATAAATGGGCTATCTAACACTGAAAGACTTTTCAAATCAGAGCAGTAGTTCCTGAGATTAGCGCGTTCAAACAAACAAACAAACAAACTCTTCAGCTTTATATATTAGTATAGATGAGTCAAAATAAAATGTAATTTAAATGAAAAGCACTAAGGAGTGTTGATATCAACTTCGAAGCAAATCACCCCAAAAATAACTTTCTACCCCTTTTTAACTCCGTTAAGGGATGAATTTCAATAAAATACGAAGCACGTCTTCCATCAATCCTGTTAAAGAATGTTAATGCAAAATTTGAAGCAGGTAGATTGGACAAAGGAATCACGTTGTCCCATACTAACTTTGACCCCCGTTTTATCCCCTTAGGGGTAAAAATTCGGAAAATCCTTTCTTATCGGATGCCTACGACATACAAAAAACACACCCTTTAAGTTTCAGGTCTCTACAATCAGCGGTTTAGGCTGTGCGTTGATCCGTCAGTCAGTCATTCAGGACAAATCATTTTATATGTATAGATAATATGGGTAACAATTACTAAATTGTTATGGGTTGATGACTAAAAATAAAAGAAAAGAAGTCAAGTATACCAACACACTTAAATCCTAAGAAGTACCTACTAAATCTAATCACTGCATTTAATTCTTACACTATTTTAATTTTATCTAAACTTACACAACGGAAGGATCGTTATATAAGAACTTACGAATAACTTTATCACTAGGTACTTATCACTTTAGTTGAGCGCCAGGAGGGGTCTTGACTTTGGCAGGGATCCCTGCCTATCCATATGCACCGGCTAGCGTCCCAGTCCAAAGTTCACACAGCACCAAACAGAATGATCTATTATATTCCTAGATCCAAAGGGCATGTCCTTACGCTAACAAACGAGCGTTTCTTACTAGAAATGTCTCTTAGAGTTACGGCAAATGAGCCAAAGATTACAAAAGCATGTAACTTACCCCTTCCTTTGTCACCAAAACACCATATCATTATCATTTTATAACCGACTTCAAAAAAAGAGGAGGATCTCAATTCGTCTGTATGTTTTTTTTTAATAAATATTTTGCACTACCCAATCAACCTTAAATAAATAGAAAAAGATAAGTCGCAGCAAGTGAGATTTGAACCTAGAACCATCTGTTCTCGAGTCGCCCTTGCTGCCCCTGCGCTATCGAGTTAGTTACATTACGTTCGGAATACCTAAGACGATCGGTTTCTTATGAAGCGAGTGACGTCATGACACATTGCCTTGTCATTGTCACTAGGCGTTTTAACAACTGGTCATGACATAATAATCTCGTCTAATTTTCAGAATTTACATGGAAGGATATTACCCAGATGTTCGTGCCTTGTATCCGAAAGTGGAATTTCCGGTCTCGACTGGCACACCGCATTTGTCGCAATTGGTGGAGTGGGCTCACAATGAATCTTGGTAATATTTACTTTCCTATTAGGTAAAATCGATCTGTATCACATCATAGTACTACAGGCAGCCTGTAACACTAGATGTACCACGATTAATAATTCGAGAGCAAAGATAGCCGAAATCATTCCACCTGATTTTCTTCGTATCTTATAATCCAGAAGTCTAAGATACGAAGAAAATCAGGTGGAATGATTTCGGCTATTATTGGTCTGGAACTGTTCATCGTGGTACATCTAGTGTTACAGGCATAATGATGACCATGTTTAAAAATTTCAGGTCATTGCCATTGTACGCTGGCTCCCAAGGAAAAATAGCTGCCACATGCACCTTTGTGATATCAATACACGACTTAGAGAATAAATACTTGCAAGGAAACAGGATTAATGGTAAAAAACAGTTCTCTCTTGTTTTCCCGAATTTAATATTACTAACCCTCGACGTAAAAAGAGGGCTGTGAGGGCTATTAATTAATAACACAAAATTGAAAAATAAAAAACCTTTCTCGAGATTTTGATGGCAAAAGACTATTTTGCGCGATTTACGCCTCACTTAAAATATCGGGTTGAGTTAATTCCATGTTATTTTATTTTATTTATTTTTGTATTTTTTTCTTTATTATTAAGTATTTTTTATTTATTCATTTATTCGGGACGCCAACAGGGCACACACATATCGTTGTTACATTCATAATTATCATTTGCATTTATTACTTTCGTATGGGCCCCAATTATAGGCGAACACATTATTTTCAACAAATTGTCATTTATAATAATGAGAAGAAAAAATTATATATTAAACATTAATTATAGTGACACATTTTGTAATCCTAACGTTAAATATGACATTTTTCAGTCGTCGACGTCAACAATAACACTAAGTCAAAATAATACTATCAATTATCAATTAATACTATCAATTATCAATTATCATTTTGATCCGAACGCAGGCAAAGATGCTGTAGTATTTTCCTATTGAAGGACAAGAAACCGTCATGAAATATGTCTAAGGTCACGCCGGAATTAATTTCGTTATAAACAGTCAACATCCTCGAAAGGCTTGCATTTCTTTTAAGGTTAGTTCTAGCAATGGGTACACTAAAAGTTCGAGCAAGAATCCTCCTCGAGTTCGTATTTGGAACGGTTAGTGCGATTTTTTCACGAATGTCCTGCAAGGCTATCATATTATTAACCACTCTAAAAAGAAACATCTGGTCTTGCATTAAACTCCTATCTGCCAGCGATAACATCTCAAAGTGTTGCAGGCGGCACTGGTAGCTACTTCTGTGATGAATACCCGTTGCATGATATGCGAGGTGACGCGTAAAGGCCTGCTGCACGCGCTCTATGCGATCACTATGAACCTGATAGCTAGGACTCCAGACCACACTTGCAAACTCAAGACAGCTTCGAACTAAAGCATTGTACACTACGATTTTAGTCTTAGAATTTCTAAAGGTCTTACTATTTCAAATCACGAATCCAAGCATTTTTAGTGATTTTTGAAAAATGCAGTCAATGTGTGCCCTAAAGTTAAGTTCCAAATCCAACAAAACACCCAAATCCCTTATCTGTGCAACCTCCTCAAGCTGATGTCCACTTATAATATGAGGATGGTATAATATTCTTGTTTCGGGTGAATTTTAAATACTGGCCGGTAAAGCTAATCTATTTAGCTGATTGCTATGAAAAAAAGAACTAACTGTCTTTTATTTCAAACTAAATACAAACTGAAATATAGATGCACAGAAAAAACCCCAGAAAAAAGACCAATGCTGGGAATCGAACCCAGGTCCTCAGCGTTTTCTGGGGTTTTTTCTGTGCATCTATATTTCAGTTTGTATTTAGTTTGAAATATATGGTTTCACGGGATGACCGTAAAAGTAATAAAAAAAAAAAAAAAAAAAAAAGGCTGTTGAAGAAAATATAAAAAAATAAATAGAAAAAGATACTTCATACTTAACTTGTAACTGTCTTTTGTTTAAAAAAATATACGGTAATTTCTTTGCAATGCTATTGAGTACGTTAGCGAAAATGGAGAAAATTGAACTGCGCGCCGTTATCAAATACTTGTATTTGAAAAATTTTTCTACGGACCAAGTCAATTTGGATTTGCGGGACACTTTAGGGTCTAATCTCCTCCTCCTCCGTATTCGACAGTCGCACGTTGGTGCGCCGAATTTAGACGCGGAAGAACATCGACAATGGACGACCCCCGCTCCGGACGCCCTACTACAGCAGTAACTGAAGAAATTGTGAAAAAAGTCGAAAACTCAGTTTTGGCGGATCGTCGTGTCACAGTTCGTTTTATTGCTGAAAATGTAAAGATTTCAACGGGGAGCGTGCATAATATTTTACATGAACGCTTGGGTATCAAAAAGGTATCTGCGCGTTGGGTACCAAGAATGCTTACTGACACGCAAAAACAAACTAGACTAGAGATTTGTCAAGAAGCTTTGAACCTGATGCAGCAAGACCGGGAACTTTTTTTGGCGTGATTTATAACAATGGACGAAACAGGGCTCCATCATTACGACCCTGAAACGAAACTGCAGTCTATGACATGGAAAAGGCCATCATCTCCAACTCCGAAGAAATTCAAGGTGAGCCCATCTGCTGGTAAGGTCATGGGCTCTGTTTTTTGGGATGGTAAAGGGGTATTAATGATTGAGTATCTCGAGCATGGAGCCACTATTACGGGCACTTCATACGCCAAACAAATAGCTACATTGCGCAATGAGATCCGCGAAAAACGGCGAGGTAAACTCTCGAAAGTTGTGCTGTTCCACCAGGACAATGCCCCGGCACACAAGTCCGCCGTTGCAATGGCTGCAATTCGTGATGCTGGGTTCGATATCCTTAAGCATCCTCCGTATTCACCAGATCTCGCTCCCAGTGATTTCTACGTATTTCCGAGATTGAATCAATACCTGAGAGGCCAGAAATTTGAAGACGACGACGAGGTAGTCGCTGCAGTACAAGATTTTTTAAGTACTCAAGATGAGACCTTTTTTAAAAATGGAATTTTAAGTTTAGAAAAAAGATATACTAAGTGTATTATGCTAAAAGGTGACTATATCGAAAAATAAAATGACATTTCGTAAAAGTTGTTTATAACATACTCATTCTCACTTTTTATTGAACGCCCCTAGTATAATAGACGACAAAAATTAATATAGGCAGTGGGATAAACAGCCACATATAAATAAATAAATAAACTAGGTATAATAAAGTTAACTATTACAAGATGACAGATAGTGCTCCTTAAGCATAGATTTAAAGATTGACAGAGATTTTGCCCGTCGTAAGTCAATCGGTAAGGAATTCCACAACCCAATAGCCTGGACAGTATAAGAATAGACATAGAATTTGGAGTTAAAGAGAGGCACGGTAAGGAGAAAGTTCTGAGAGCATCGAATAGAAGTTACGTAGCTAAATCGCTCTTTGAGGTAGCGAGGAGTTGCAGGGTTAAAGAGAATGCCGTAAAGAAGGTGGAGAATGTGAGAGTTACGGCGAAGGCGGATTGGGAGCCACTTGAGCTGTGATCGAAAGTTAGAGACATGATCGAACTTACGTAGACCAAATATTCATTTTGTCAAATAATTATTTATAAAATGTAAATATAACTGTTGATCATTTGAATAAGTGAGTCATTTGTAAAATGACTACTAGTAAAATGATCAATTGGCGAAACATTTTTTTGCATAACGTTGTTTGTCAAGTGTAATTTTGCCAAATTACTTTTGGTCAAACGGCAGGACACCCAATTTTCCATCGTCAATGGGTAGCGGTTCTGGTGACAGATTGGTGCAATGGTGTTATGGAGCACCTGGTTTTGTACCCTTGTGTACCCTTCAACGGCCAAGTCACACAACATTAACTATAATAATAAATAAAGAAATCGCAGTAAGGAACCTTAGACTTGGCACGACTTTGTTTAGATTTCATTACTTTTTAGAGATAAACAAGCAGCTCCATCGAGACTTGGCTAGTTTTTTACAGAATGTTTTTGGTGGGATTTCACTTCTTTTTGTAGAAACGTGGGCATATTGATTTATTTTATTAGATTTTCTTATTTGACACATTTTTTTTCTTTTTAGGAGTAGTTTTTTTATTATTACAAATCTTTATTTTCTTTTTTTCCGGTTCTGATTCTTGTACAGTAGCAACAGTTTTTCGTATTGCCCATTCGCGTTCATTATTGATTCTTCTTTTAGACGGTTTAGACGGTTTAATTTCTGAAAGATCGGCGCGGTATTTACGCTAAGCCGGTTGTATTCGGTGATCGCTGAAGCTTGAGCTTTTACGCTATAGGCTAGATTAAATTAGAAGATGTGTCCCACTACGCTGGTCTAGTCTTATCCAGAGTTTTCCTTTAATTTTATTTATATGCGTATTAGAAGCAGAAGGGGAGGCATTCACCCAGCAGAGGGACGCTATAGGCTAGATTAAATTAGAAGATGTGTCCCACTACGCTGGATTTTTGCAATGACAGTAAATTTTTTTATGTACCAATAGTAGAAGGGGGCATTACCATATCTCTAATACAGCTGAGACCAGCTGAGGGTTCTTCATCAGATACTTCAGACCTTCGATTTTTGACATCAAATGAAGCGGCCCACCAAGTTGAATATTTTTTGTAAAGGCGGTATGTCGATCTCTAATACTTTGGTTGGGCTCTTGTGTTTTCTAATCAGGGTCACCAGGTACTCCAGATCTTCGATTATCCTAGCTTTTATAGTTTTGCCTTTATGTGGCCATTAAACCCTAACTCTGTACCAAATTTCAGCTCTCTGAGTTTATGGGAAGTACTAGTTCTATTTTGATGATCATGAGTGAGTGAGTGTCATAAATGCGAAACTTTGCTTTCGCTTAACTTCGGAACTAAATGACCTACAGACTTGAAATTTTGGATTTTAAGTATGTGATTATAGCTTACTTGGATGACGAAATTTCTGCGTTCTGGTCTTATCTAGAGGTTCTCAAATAGGGGCCCGAAAATGCGGCGAAATGGTTCCAGTAAAGGATGGTACGGCAGTGTTTGCTTCGCGCTCGACTTGGCGGGGGCACTACCGTGCCCCCCGATTTCTTTTCAATGTACACCAAATAAAACATCCCAGAAAAATCATAAATATTATGTTCAGCAGTTTCAAATTTATCGCAAGTTTACCTTGTATTGGCCGTAGCGTAAAGTTACCATTTTTAAGTTAGCGTAATGTTAATTGACAACATTTCATATTTCTAAGACTATAATTTGATTCGTTATCTGTATTCTATTTGGAAAGAGAAAGACGCTGATATTTTTAAATTTTTACTAGGATTATTAATAAATTTGTTACAATTTTTCAAAGATGTGCTTATTCTAAAAGAGCGTAACGATAGAATAGATTTTGTCTAGTCTCTATTAAAAAAAAGTGATGACGTAAATTTGACGTTAAGGTTGTTATCAAATTTAAAATTATGACAGCTCTTTTTTCTAGTGAAAAGGGTAAAGGAAACATATCTATTCTGTGGTACTATTTGTAAGCACATATATGTTTTTAAATTTGTTGTATTTTTTAAAATATGGAGAAATAAATTATAATAAATATTTTTCCGTGTTCAGGAGGCGAAACTCTTTCGATTCCTGCAGTAATTTTCAGGTGTTAAAAAAATTCAAGGTTGTCAATTGCTGGTGTCGACTTATTTCTGATAACCATCATTATGAAGGGTCCACGGAAAAAACATTAGTAAACCCCCTATTAAGGTTTACTAATGTTTCGCAAATTACGTTTCCCAAACTACTTCACTTGGCAAATGTTTCATTTCCCAAATGTTTATTTTTTCTGAAACTGTTAACTTTTCAGGATTGTTATAAAACAACCCTAACCTAACCTAACCTAACTTACAAAATAGTCCTGAAATATATCCTGAGTTTACAGTTTCAGAAAAAATAAACATTTGGGAAATGAAACATTTGCCAAATGAATCAGTTTGGGAAACGTAATTTGCCAAACGAAAGTACACCATCTGCCCAGACACGAGAATCGAACCCGGGACCTCAAGCTTCGTAGTCGGGTCATCATCCGAGCGTTTCAACCGCCTAATTTTGGTGGTCACGTTTTCTACGAATCGGCTGTAGATTTTGATGGCGTTTTCAGTTATTTATTAGAGTACCTGTACCTACTTCTACCACATAATTAAAAACTGTATCAGAATTTTTTGTCATTTCCACAAAAAAGTGTCCACTAAAATTAGACGGTTGAAACGCTCGGATAATGACCCAGTTAGGTTCTCTAACCACTAGGCCATCTGGTCGTCTAAAATCCTAGCTCCTAACTAATATTACAAATGCGAAAGTAACTCTGTTTGTCTGTCTGTCTGTCTCGCTTTCACGCTAAAACTACTAAACCGATTTAAATGAAATTTGGTACACAGATAGTCTAGAGCCTGAGAAAGGACATAGGCTATATATCATCACTCTAACAGACAGCAATAAGAGCGGAGCAGAACGCAAGAATGTTTCAAAATCGGGGGTTTTTGAAGTAAAACTTCTATAGGCACGCTTAACTTGGGAGTACGGTGGTGAATGTGAACGCGGGTGTGCGGGGGGGTTCATCATCATCATCATCATCAGCCTATGTTCGTCCACTGCTGGACATAGGCCTCTCCCATGGCACGCCACTGAGCACGATCCTCGGCCACTCATCCAGCTGTTGCCAGCCGCCTTGCGAAGATCATCGCTCCAACGAGTCTGAGGACGTCCCACGCTAGGTTTGCCGTTCCGTGGTCTCCACTCAAGAACTCGTCTACCCCAACGGTTATCGGTTCTTCGGGTTATATGGCCTGCCCATTGCCACTTCAGCGTGCTGATGCGGTGGGCTATGTCGATAACTTTGGTTCTCTGTCGGATCACTTCGTTACGAATTCGATCTTTTAGAGAAACTCCGAGCATAGCCCTTTCCATAGCACGTTGAGCAACTTTAAATTTGTGGATCAGCCCTACAGTGAGTGTCCATGTTTCGGCACCGTATGTCATGACGGGTAGGACGCACTGATTGAAGACTTTCGTCTTTAGACTCTGTGGAATTGGCGACGTGAAGACTTGACACAGTTTCCCATATGCTGCCCATCCCGGCTGTATTCTTCTGTTGGCCTCTTTCTCGAAGTTGTTTTTACCCAATTGCATAGTTTTCCCGAGGTAAACATACTCCTTAACAACCTCGAGAATATTGTCTTGAACTGCAATTGGTTCCGGACTTACATGTTCATTGAACATAACCTTGGTTTTATCCAAGTTCATCCGAAGACCAACGCGTTGAGAAGAATCAGCCAGGCCATTCAACATATGTTGCAAATCTTGCAGCGTTTCCGCCACGATGACGATATCATCTGCAAATCGCAAGTGTGAGAGGTACTCGCCATTTATGTTAATGCCGCGCCCCTTCCAGTCCAGCGTCTTGAACACATCCTCCAATGCATTTGTGAACAATTTGGGGGATATAACGTCCCCTTGTCTCACACCACGATGCAAGGGGATAGGCTCAGACTGCCGATTCTGGACTTGGACGGCCATAGTAGCGGCGTTGTACAGACCACTCAACACTTGGATGTATCGCCAATCGACTTGGCATCGCTGCAAAGATTCCAGAACAGACCAGATCTCGATCGAGTCAAAGGCCTTTTCATAGTCCACAAACGCTAAGCACAGGGGCCGATTATACACTTTGGTCTCCTGTATAATCTGCCGCACTGTATGGAGGTGGTCTATGGTGCCGTATCCCGATCGAAACCCGGCCTGTTCGGGGGGCTGAAACTCGTCGAGCCTTCGCGCAAGACGGTTCGTGATGACTCTCGAAAACAGCTTATAGACGTGGCTTAAGAGTGAAATGGGTCGGTGGTTCTTATAAAGAGTTTTATCACCCTTTTTGAAAAACAACACGACAACACTCTTACTCCACGCCTCTGGAGTTCTCCCATCAAAAAGAACAGTATTAAAAATGTTCTGGAGCTCCTTCATTACACAGGTTTACCACCAGATTTCAGGAGCTCAGTCGTAATACCGTCTTCTCCAGGGGCTTTTCCATTTTTAAGCTGCCTGAGAGCCATCGCGATTTCGTCCAGGCTGATTTCTGGCAAGTCTTCCGTAAAGTGGCGTGTTAATGCAGCTCTGGACTCCTCATTTTCGGGATCAGGTTAAGATGCATGCGAAGCGTATAACTGGCTGTAGAAGTTTTCAATTTCCGAAAGAATCCCAGACCTGGAAGAAACAAGTACTCCATCCGTAGTGGTCAGCTTCGTCAGATGACTTCTTCTTCCAAGAGGTTTGACAAAAACCTTTGATCCCCGATTTTGCTCGATCGCTCGTTTGAACGGGTGTTGGAGCATCGGAGATCGTATCGTACTAGTTTGCCAATTCACTTGTTTAGAGCATGTCGTTCTGACGAAGTAACTGGTGGGTGTTCACGTCGTTCCTCCATAAGCCTGAGTGTTTCTTCCGAAAGCTTCGACTTCCTGCCTTTACGCCGCAATTCGCAAAATCTCACACCTTCCTCCCTGAGGATTCCGACTACATTCTCGAGGGCCCGGTCAATGTCAACGCTATTTGTGGTTTCCAAGGTAGCGAATCGGTTCTCCAGATTAGACTGGAACTTTTCAGATCCGACTATAGTTTGGAGCAGAGCCTCGCACGAGTCGATGATCGCTTCCGGTATTAAACCTATTGATCACTGAGACGTCTCTGAATATGCGCTTCTTGTCCGTTATGATGAAATCGATCTCGTTTTTAGTCATAGTGTCGGGGCTCCGTCATGTCCACTTCCTTTGGAGCTGTTTCTTGAAAAATGAATTCATCAAGAATAGCCCCTCCTTTTTGAGGAAGTTGACAAGCATTTGCCTCCCTATAATTCCTGCTACCATAGCCATGGGATCCTACTACCGATTCGCTGCAACTCTGTACTCCCTCTTTGGCGTTGAAGTCTCCCATGACAACGTTGTAGTGGGCCTTGGTGGTGAAGTGTAAGGCATTCGATATATCACCGTACATATCTTCCACCTCATCGTCCGAGTGCGTCGAGGTCGGTGCGTAAACCTGCACAACCTTGAAGCTATACCTCTCGGTTAGCTTAACTACGAGGTACGCAACCCTGTTCGACACACTCGACACTTCTACAACGTTGTCACAGAGAGCTTTATTCACCAGGAACCCTACGGCGCCCTGGGACAGCTGGTCTCCCTCTTGATAATATAGAAGGTGGCCTGATTCAAGAGTTACCGTGTCCTCCCCCTCTCTTCGGACTTCGCTTAACCCAAGAATGTACCACCTTATTTTCTCGAGTTCGACTTCGAGTTGTGCCAGATGCTCGTCGAGCCGTAACGTGCGTCCGTTGTACGTTGCCAAGGTCAATTGTTTTCGGCGGCATTCCGTAACCCGGGGATTCTTCGCACCCCCTGCCCTGCCGTTACCGTGACCGCCGCCTTGATCAGGAATAGCAGGGCGGCAGGGAACTGGGGGCCGTGGTTTGTGTTGACTTGCCATTTGGTCGGGTTTGCTCTAATTGCCACGCTGAGCAGGCGGGTTGGCAATCGCAGTATATTCACACCGGTATCGCTGCTGCCCGACACCGGTGGAACCGATGTGTACTTGGTCATAAAAGTCTCTTAGTCGCTTTTTACGACACCCGCGAGAAGAATTGGGGGAGTGCTATTCTTAAGCCGGCACTCCACGGCATAACGGCGGGGGGGTTCGGGGGCGGGTAATTTTTTTGACATCTAGGAACTAAGGAGAGCCATAATTGATGAAAAAGCAAATTGGATAAAAAATTAAGCTGCCCAAATTACTAATTCCACGCGGACGGAGTCGCGGGCATGCTAGTATTACATATATATTAATTTCTTTCGTTTTGTGTAGAGGTCGCACTTAACCTAATCAACTATTCCGATAGCAGTTCGTTTTTGCTGGGGGATGCAGTTCAAACCTAACCTAACCTACTTTTCTTGTAGCAGTTCGTCTTTGTTGGGGGATGCAGTTCAAACATAACCTACTTTTCTACCTAAATGAACCTTTGGTTTGTTTTTTTAATGCGGCTTTGTCCCCCAAGCCCCCCTTGTGTGGGGGTTCACCCCCCCGTCCCCCCGATTCCTCTATGCCCTAATAACTTACCCATGCAGAGTCGTTTTATAGGCTGTTATAAAAATGAATGAATATAATATAGATATTTTTAGTATGTAGTAAATCTGAAATTATGTCTGTAATACATTATATCAACAAGGGATAAAAATGGCAGATCCGCTACGAGGCCTCCGGGACCGGTGCAATAACCAAGAAGTTCTTCCCACAAGTGAGAGATGCAAACAGCATCGTAAAGAAACTCAAACTCACAAATTTCTTGGTTCAGGCCTTTACCGGGCACGGAGGATTCGCAGCCTATCTACACCGTTTCAAAATCAAAGACGCACCCTCGTGCATATGTGACCCGGCTAAAGACGAGGACGTCTGGCACATTGTTTGTGAATGCCCCCGCTTTGACGCACAAAGGTTCGAGCTAGAGCAAAAAACCGGAGTCAAGGTAACTCAAGATAGCTCGACCTGGAGTGATTTGCTTGGATCGGCAAAGAACAGAGACCACACTAAAGAGTTCCTGGAAAGAGTGGTTCGCGTGGCATGTCTTCGAAATAAGTAGCACACACACATGCACACACACACGTAGACACACACACAAACACACACACACACAAACAAACACACATTCAATATTCCCTCCTTATAAAACCACTCTTTTCGCTTCCCCTGGACCTAGACACTGTTTGCAGTATATATAAAAAATTGTCAAACCTTTTTTAGTGATTGGATTGTATTGTAGTTTCTGTATAATTGTGGTTAGTGTATAATTAGATCTAAGAATTCCTGACATATGCATCTCCCGCCCATACGACAGGTGAGCTCCGGACGGAGGACGCACCCGGTAGTTTCGGTGGGGAACTCGTGGGAGCAACGGCGGAAGCCTAAACAGAGAATCGAGACTAAAAGTTTCTTCTCTGGCCCTTCAGCATTGGCTGGGGTATGGATCCGCTGGGCTCCACATGACCCTTGTGAGACACTGGGGCGTCCAGCCGTCCGGGGGACACTCCTCATCCCTCCGAATTATTATAGCAGGAAAACTATCGATGGAAGCGGTAACGAAAAGAGGGTAGCGCTAGGAGACAAGCGCAAAAAAACACACAGCATGCCAAAAAACCATCAGGCATAAAGGGTAGCCCCACCCAAAAGATGGCATCCAAAGCCACACAATGGGCCCAAAAGATCTCCGACCCACCCTTCCATCGCAGGGCAAAAGAAAGGAAGCCCGTAGTTATAGATAAATGCATATGACAGGAAATCCCACCAACCCAACCAAATAGCTCTAAGTAATTGTACAGAAGCGGGCGAGGGTCGGTCAAGGAACAAACCAACGGGTAAAAACATAAAAGACCGACCTAAGCACCCCCCAGTGCCCAGCGGGAAAATGCATGCTCCTCTCCCGGCCTTCCAGCAAATGGCTGAGGCAGGACACTGTGGGTAGATTAAGTCCCCTCCCTACCCCTCCCCTCCTCAAAATATAAAGCACACGTTTTTTGTATTAATAATCAATAGAGAAGGGGACTTGTGACCGGGTTTTTTAGTCCGTGCAAGTCGGACACTGTCTGGGCCCTCCATTCCCAGATCGTCCGAAGGGATTTTTCCCGAGCACAAGTCACTCTTCCTACCCTAAAGTAAAAAATAGCAAAGACTTCGCGTCTTTGGTCCCTCTGGCGACTCATTCAAAAAAAAAAACAAGGGATATGCCATACTGTTTTAAACTTTCGTGATTTTCACTCATAATTACTAAACTAAACGGGACTTATCACGCAATAAATATTTATTTATTTACCTCGACGTTTCGGCCACATTGCAGCAACCGTGGTCACGAGGTAAATAAATAAATATTTATTGCGTGATAAGTCCCGTTTGTTTAGTAATTAAAAGGATATGCCATTTGAACGTTAGATAAAATAAACGTTATACCATAAGTTTATCATAAGAAATATGCATTATACTTAAAAAATGTTATATTAAATGTTATTCGATGAAATGATCAGTATATGAAATAATAATTAAGTATATAGAATGTTAATATATTAAATGTTGTTATAAGATTCAATAATTATATCAAATGAGCGTTATTGCGACTAAAGTTATATCAAAAGTTTTTAGAGCCATCGTTACGCACCCTGTTTTGTTAACTATGACGTTGTCACGTAAACCTATCGTCAGTAAACCGACTAAAAACAACCGGTTTTTTTCCAAAAACTTCAATTTCAATTATATCAGAAATGGTTATTTTTGCATAGGGAATTATGGAACAAAACTGATTGCAAATGACCTCCGGGAGCATACCATAAACCTCTTAACGGGAATAGTTCGACTTACCAATAACCCTGTATATACGTGTGCCATAAACTTGAATACCCTTATTTAACCCAAAACCCATTACCCATTACCCATTACCCATTACCGGTTACTCGCTACCCATACCCATTACCCATTATGTATAATGCAGGCGTTTGTTATCACTTATCACTTGATTATTCATTTTGTTGTTCATAACACCCAATGAAACGCTTGGCACTTTGTTCGACAGGCAAGACTTTATACCCGTTCGCGGGAGCGCTGGTAGCGGTGTGGGACACGCTGGCGATGACGCTGGGGGCGGTGCGCAAGCAGGTGTCGGTGCAGTTCCAGGACGTGCAGCTGTTCGCGCAGCCCGTGCTGCACGACACGCGCCAGCTGCGGCTCGGCGTCACGCTGCAGCGCGGGACGGGACTCTTCGAGGTCATTTCTGAACCCACTTTGATAGCGTCACTAGTAATTTTTCAAAAGTTTAAACAACCAGAACTTTGTTCCCATCAAAAGGTGTTCATGAAATTATATTTCTATGGACTCTTAATGAATGTCATCGATTACCATTTTTTTTTAATAGGTCCTCGACAACGACTCGATAGTAGCAACGGGGAATATCTCAGTGAAGAAAATTAATGTTTTTAAAAATTATAACACAAACGCCGACACAGTGGCGAGTAGTGTTTCGAAACTTAAAACAGAAGATGTGTACAAGATTTTTAGTGACAGAAATTACATGTACAGGTATAGTCTTTGAATCAATATTTAACTCAGTTTAATACTGGAAACGAGCCAAAATATCCTATTTATATTATATACACGAGAGTTCATGCGTACGTGCGTCTGTGTATGATTATTACTTTTTCTCGCTAAAATTTGGACGGATTTGGTTGAAATTTTGTATACAGCAAGCTGTAACCCGCGTATAACATAGAGGTTACTATGTATTCCGGTATTACCACAAGATCGTAATAGCGATAAAATACTCATACCACGTAAACGAAAATGAAATTAAACTCGTGAAATTTCAATTGAACTGACAAACCTCATGGTTTTTACAGGCAAAGCCAAAGGTAAAGGCCACTTTATTTAGTTAATTAATTATAGTTAAGAAAAACTTAGGGCGTGTATAAGTGTTTTTTCTTGTAGAAAGTAATAATACCTATCAACATTACGTCATAGTAGCCAGAACAAGTACAATATTTTGGCTCCGAGATTCTGCGAAAGAAGTTTTATTTTTATATATTTTCGAAACCTAACTACTGTACCTATTTATTATCAACAGGGAAGAATTCCAAAGCATCAAGGATACGAACTCGGAGTTCACCGAAGGGCACCTACAGTGGAACAACAACTGGGTGGCTCTCATTGATGGCATACTTCAGTTCAACATTCTCAGACAACCTCATGACGGCATTTCTCAGCCAGTTTTCATTCGGAAACTTACAATAAATGTTGATGAAATGGCAAAAATTAAAGAAGCCGAAGTAGAAAATCCAAATGTTTTGAAAATTGACCTTTGTCCCCTGCAAGACTACACAAAGTAAATTGAACATCTATTTAATAATACTTAAATAATAACATTAACACTTTAATACCTCGGTATCTGTAGCTGTTAATGATACTATTTCAGATGCGGAGGCATCCTACTGGAAAGTCCAAAATTCCAAGATGTACCTAATGTAGATGAAAACAAATTGGCTTTGAAGGTTCTAAAATTTTTTCCACGATTTTCGAAGACAAATGATTTCAATGTAAGTTACGTAAGATCGGCATTACAAAACCAAGTTCATCATCGCCATCATCATCATTTCAGCTAAAAAACGTCTACTGCTGAACATAGGCCTCCTTCAAGGTTCGCCAAACAGACTGGTCCTGCGCCATCCGCATACAACGTGTTCCCGCAACCTTAACCAGGTCGTCACTCTGTCTTGTAGCAAAGCTGCCTACACTGAGTTTCTGCTCTGTGGACGCCATTCGAGAACCTTTTGGCCTCATCGGCTATTAGTTCTACGGGCGATGTGCTCTTAGCCTAGGATCCGCGTATACAACGACCTTCACCGATCTGGTTAATGGATGAAAAGTATTTTTTATGAAATTAAATATGTTGATAAATATATTGCAAGTGGGTTGTTTGTGCTTACCTCGCTCCAACAAAGCTTCAGGCTGGGGTAGCACTCATGGGTGACAAGTAAATTAGGCGCATCTGAGACTGGCCCATTGACTCTTTGTTTGTTCGTTTGTTTCTGTTAATATATATTTTTATTTTCATTTTACAAGCATACGGCGGTAGTAATTTTAATTTTTTTTTGTACTTATGGGTTTTCACAA
Organism: Archips crataeganus; assembly: GCA_947859365.1. Taxonomy (NCBI): domain Eukaryota; kingdom Metazoa; phylum Arthropoda; class Insecta; order Lepidoptera; family Tortricidae; genus Archips; species Archips crataeganus. Next base: position 5,518,514 of record OX402065.1, read on the forward strand.
GGCCGGGCTGTGTTCCCACCCGGCCTTAGGTCAAGAGAATGTTTTATTGTTTTCAAGTTTTTATTTTATATTTCTATTCGAAGGTTATTGTGATGCATTACAGTATCAGTATTACTGAAATTGTTGATAATTAGACATCGGTAACTCGTGGCATTTAGGTAGCATTTGACGTTTCTGACAGACTAGTGAAGTGACTATGTTCTTCTGTCTGTACGACTCGAGCAAAGAAACCAATTGGCATTGATCACTTTTTTACAATGTGGTCTAATTCCAAAACCATTTCGAGGAATAGGTTTATTAAATCATTTTATAACATTGTAGTAAAAAAATATTATATGATCGTGTGTATTTTTGCAAAATAATGTTTGACCTTTGTTTGACCTTGCTGTGGGCATTAACTTTGAAATTCTTTGCAACAAGAAAAAAAAACCCGTCCGTCTAGTTTCTCTATACTATTCTCTGTCATTTTGACGTAGTTATCATCTGTCAATTTAAGGATACTATTTTGAAAAACATTCTTCGCGTTTTTCATATTTTAATAATGGATTTATACAGGAAGTGTTTCATTCCTACTTGTGGAAATGATTCTGTCAATAGCCCAAACAAATTAATTGTTCGCATTAGAGAAGATTTACAAGAGAAGTGGTGCCGCAAAGTTAATTCAAAGTTTACAAGATGTAGTTATTGTTTTGAGGATCATTTTAATGTAAGTATGGATTAAATCCGCCAAAGAACTTTCAAGGGAACACTTCTGACCATTTTATTTTATACGTACAAAAAATACTATACTTAGCCGTAAATCGTTTTTTTACCTATTCTCTTGGAAGAATCGGCAACTTTAGTGTTATTGTTATTGTAATGTAAAGTGACATTGTCAGATGACAACTAACCATCGATTGTGACACATTCTTTTTGTCATTATGTCTGTGGTTTATACACAGATTCAGCCGCGGCATGTAATTTACGAGAAGTCGTATCTCAAATTTTCAATAAATTATAAAAAAATATTGGAGTGATGAATTGCTGAAATATTCAAATAAGTTTCTTAAAATGCTCTATATTTTCGATAAAAAAAATAAAAAGCGGGGGTTAGAAAAAATGATCAATGCCAATTACAAGAAATCTTTTCAACCATTTAATATTTGACTTTCGTGATAGACAATAAATATTTGTTCAAAATTTTTAGGAATTATCCTACGTCTCCTATTAGAGTGTGCTGGTTAAAAAAAAAATTTGTTATAAATTTAAATTTTTATTGCAAGCTTTTTTGTTGACTGTACTTGCATTATCATCCAACCTACATAAGTATACCAAATTTCAAGCCAATCCGACCACTGGAAGTGGGTCATAAATTCATAATCGACTTCCAAATTTTGACCCGTAATATACATACATACATAATTAAAAGCTTGTAAAAAGCATTCTTGCGTAAGTTTGATTTCAACTTCTTTATTTTGTAATAAGCTATAAAAAATTACTATTATAAGATAACGCTATTTTTTGATAATGCTATTTTTAGCTTTTGATAAACAAGTTTACCTTTTGGATGTAGTCTCGGTAATAAATGTGACCTTTCAATTTTAAATAATTATTTATCTTATCTTATAAGACACTTGAAAAACGTGTCTCATCACTAGTGCCACCTAATTGCCACGAGTTACCGATGTCTATTGATAATACACTGCAATAGCCAAAACAAATCTTGGCTTAATTTGTTACGGTTTAAAAGTTAAAATGCAATTGAGCCGATCAAGTGTTGCCATACATACTTCCGGCTTCTAATTAAGGTTGTTTGTTGCGAACTATTCTTTCCACTGGCGCTCGTGTCGTGTGTGTATGTTTTGTTTTTGTGTTTAGTTTTACATGGGTCCCACTGAAAAACAGCGTTGTGGCTTGCTTGCAGCCCAATTTATACTATTCGATATTTTTTTAATTGTAAATTTCCTGTCAAATGTATTTTTTTTTCTGTGTTTGTATCGAATATGTGTAAATAAAAATCTCTCTCTCTCTCTCTCTCTAAAAAATTTCAGTCCAGTATTTTTTTTTATAGTTCAACGTTTCGGTAGACAAATATGCAATACCTACCAGTCAAAAGTATGAAGCCTATAGAATATGCAAACGTTAGGTTGACTATTTTTTCCGGTCATAACTTTTGACCGGAACGGAACGGAACTTATGATCTGTAACAGGTAGAAACAGGTAAATCGATATTTGCACTGGTCTGGTTAGTCAACCTAACATTTGCATATTCTATAGGCTTTATATTTTTGATTGGTACGTCATTTGTCTATTAACCGAAACGGTACAAAATAAAAAAAAATTAATCATATTCTGGACTGAAATTTTTTAGTCAACCCACTTGCAATATATTTATCAACATATTTAATCTACACTAATATTATAAAGAGGAAAAATTTGTATTTTTGTATGTGATGAATAAACTTAAAAACTACTGGACCGATTTCAAAAAATCTTTTGCCGTTAGAAAGCTACATTATCACTGAGTAACATAGGCTATATTTATAACTAGAAAAAATTTGAGATCCTCAGAAAATTTCACTAAAACCAACCCAAGGTGTAAAAAAATTAGCCATATAATGTCTTTCATCGCATGCGCTGCAGAAAGTATTGATGATAGAACAAAAAAAATGTTCTACAATATTATAGAACGTATCAATATCTACAAAAAACTTCACGAGACCATATGTCCAACTATTGTAGTTATGTCACTATTTCTACTTTTGTACATTTTAAAAGATGATAGAAATGCCTATCATAATCGGACCATGTTATTCGACACCTTTGTACGAATTCTTATCCAAATAAATAATTTCGTATTCAAGGCTGGTTCAATATCTGTTGATTTCTTTTCGAATTATTTAAATCGGCCATTCCATTCAAAAGATAATAATACAAAATTAAAAATGTCAATATAAATTAATGTCAGTTTTTAATTTTGATAATTTGGTCCTCTTGCATGCTGCTTGCACGCTTGCTTGCATGCTTGCATGACGTGCTTGCTTGCGTGTTTGATTGCGTGCTTCCTTGCATGCTTGCTTGCGTGCTTGATTGCGTGCTTGCCTGTTTGCATGCTCGCTAGCATGCTTGCTTGGATTCTTGCTTGCATGCTTGCTTATTTGCATGCTTGCTTGCTTGCTTACTGGCATGCTTGCTTGCATGCTTGCTTGCTTGCTTGCATGCTTGCCTGCTTGCTTGCTTGCATGCTTGCTTGCATGCTTGCTTGGATGCTTGCTCACATGCTCGCTAGAATCCTGCTTGGATTCTCGCTTGCATACTTGCTTTCATGCTTTCTTGCAAGCTTGCTTAAATAATAAAATAAATAAATATTAGGGGACAATCTTACACAAATCGACCTAGTCCCAAACTAAGCAAAGCTTGTACTATGGGTACTAGACGACGACAAACATACTTATATATAAATAAATACTTAAATACATAGAAAACATCCATAACTCAGGAACAAATATTCGTGCTCATCACACAAATAAATGCCCTTACCGGGATTTGAACCCAGAACCTCTTGCTTCGTAGGCAGGGTCACTACCAACTAAGCTAAAGCAGTCTTCGTCGCTTGCTTGCATGATTGCTTGCTTGCATGCTTGCTTGCGTGCTTGCTTGCGTGCTTGCTGGCGTGCTTGCTTGCGTGCTTGCTTGCGTGCTTGCTTGCATGCTTGGTTGCATGCTTGCTTACATGCTTGCATGCTTGCTTGCATGCATGCTTGCATGCTTGCTTGCATGCTTGCTTGCACGCTGGCTAGAATCCGTTAGGATTGTCGCTTGCATGTTTTTTTACATGCAAGCGACAAAGATAAGATCAAGCTAGATCAATTTTTCATCCCTGAAATCCCCCACATACCAAATTTAGGGTGTATGGTGTCAATTGTTAGAAATATTTTATTGACAGATATGAGTAGAAGGATTATTATTTTGATAATAATATATCTTATAAAAACTTCTTAACAAAAAAATTGAACCGCCGAAAAAACTGAAAAGCAAAAAATAATACTTTTCGGCGGTTCAATTTTTTTGTTAAAAAGTTTTGATTATATACTTATTTCCCATCCTTTGGGTATTTTTTTTTCAAATTTATATAATACTAACTTCAAGGTATACCCAATCCAATAAAAAAGAATTATGAAAATCAGACTACTCTGTAAAAAGTTATGCCTAATGGTCATACAGTACAATCAGTGACTGAACAATCAATCATCCCCTGTTTTCCTACCCTTAAGGTAGGAATATTATTTCCAAATTTAGATGGGACCACCCGCAATAATACGCTTTCCAATAAAAAAGTATCATCAAAATCGGACTTTTCTGTAAAAAGTTATGCGTGGTCATACATAGAAAAAAATATATATATACGCGTCGACTTGAGAACCTCCTCCGTTTTTTTCGTTGGTTGAAAAAGCACCCCACGCTTTTGTTCCAATAAAATAATTTAAACTATTATTTGTTTTATCAATATTTAGTATTGTTAACAAATTTTGATCTTGATAATAACAATACAATAATTTCTTACTAATAAAATAAAATTTACACTATTCTTAATTCAAATTTATTAAAATTTATTTTCTATTTCTTAGGTGGATTTCCTATAAAAGCGTGATTTTTAGTTTTTCAACTATTTTTTTTTTTAGTTGGATTTTTTTCACAGTACAGTTTCCATGTGCTTGATCTTTGGTGCGCGCGCACTGCTCTACAGTAATATACCAAACGTAACTCTCTCTCTTCACCCCCTTCACCCCTCCCCAACCCCCTAACCCCAACCCCTCAAACTACCCCAACCCCTTACCCTTGATAGAAGCCCATCAGGTAGAAGACTACAGGTCCACTCCTGTGACTGAACAATCAATCATCTCCTGTTTTCCTACCCTTAGGGTAGGAATATTTTTCCAAATTTAAATGGGACCACCTTCGGGGTATACATCATCATCATCATCATCATCATCATCATCAGCCTATGTTCGTCCACTGCTGGACATAGGCCTCTCCCATGGCACGCCACTGAGCACGATCCTCGGCCACTCTCATCCAGCTCTTGCCAGCCGCCTTGCGAAGATCATCGCTCCAACGAGTCTGAGGACGTCCCACGCTAGGTTTGCCGTTCCGTGGTCTCCACTCAAGAACTCGTCTACCCCAACGGTTATCGGTTCTTCGGGTTATATGGCCTGCCCATTGCCACTTCAGCGTGCTAATGCGGTGGGCTATGTCAATAACTTTGGTTCTCTGTCGGATCACTTCATTACGAATTCGATCTTTTAAAGAAACTCCGAGCATAGCCCTTTCCATAGCTAACTTTAAATTTGTGGACCAGCCCTACAGTGAGTGTCCATGTTTCGGCACCGTATGTCATGACGGGTAGGACGCACTGATTGAAGACTTTCGTCTTTAGACTCTGTGGAATTGGTGACGTGAAGAGTTGACGCAGTTTCCCATATGCTGCCCATCCCAGCTGTATTCTTCTGTTGGCCTCTTTCTCGAAGTTGTTTATACCCAATTGCATAGTTTGCCCGAGGTAAACATACTCCTTAACAACCTCGAGAATATTGCCTTGAACTGCAATTGGTTCCGGACTTACATGTTCATTGAACATAACCTTGGTTTTATCCAGGTTCATCCGAAGACCAACGCGTTGAGAAGAATCAGCTAGGCCATTCAACATTATTATGTTGCAAATTAAGTATGAAGTATCTTTTTCTATTTATTTTTTTATTTTCATCAACTTCATTTTTTTATTACTTTTACGGTCATCCCGTGAAACCATATATTTCAAACTAAATACAAACTGAAATATAGATGCACAGAAAAAACCCCAGAAAAAAGACCAATGCTGGGAATCGAACCCAGGTCCTCAGCGTTCCGTGCTGCGTGCTTACCCCTACACCACCACTGGTCTAGAAGTTAGCGACGAATCTTTCCCATACATCGTACACTTCAGTCTGTAATAATCACATTTAGGCAATGATAAAGCGCATCTATGAAGTGGCATCTATGAAGCGCATCTATCTATCTAAGGAGTGTTGAAGTCTCTCGGTAGAGGGCATAACATAGATGCGCTTTATCACTGCCTAAATGTGATTATAACAGACTGAAGTGTACGATGTATGGGAAAGGTTCGTCGCTAACCTGGGTTCGATTCCCAGCATTGGTCTTTTTTCTGGGGTTTTTTCTGTGCATCTATATTTCAGTTTGTATTTAGTTTGAAATATATGTTGCAAATCTTGCAGCGTTTCCGCCACGATGACGATATCATCTGCAAATCGCAAGTGTGAGAGGTACTCGCCATTTATGTTAATACCGCGCCCCTTCCACTCCAGCGTCTTAAACACATCCTCCAATGCATTTGTGAACAATTTGGGGGATATAACGTCCCCTTGTCTCACACCACGATGCAAGGGGATAGGTTCAGACTGCCGATTCTGGACTTGGACGGCCATAGTTGCGGTGTTGTACAGACCTCTCAACACTTGGATGTATCGCCAATCGACTTGGCATCGCTGCAAAGATTCCAGAACAGACCAGATCTCGATCGAGTCAAAGGCCTTTTCATAGTCCACAAACGCTAAGCACAGGGGCCGATTATACTCTTCGGTCTTCTCTATAATCTGCCGCACTGTATGGAGGTGGTCTATGGTGCCGTATCCCGATCGAAACCCCGCCTGTTCGGGGGGCTGGAACTCGTCGAGCCTTCGCGCAAGACGGTCCGTGATGACTCTTGAAAACAGCTTATAGACGTGGCTTAAGAGTGAAATGGGTCCGTGGTTCTTATAAAGAGTTGTATCACCCTTTTTGAAAAACAACACGACAACACTCTTACTCCACGCCTCTGGAGTTCTCCCATCAAAAAGAACAGTATTAAAAATGTTCTGGAGCTCCTTCATTACAGGTTTACCACCAGATTTCAGGAGCTCAGTCGTAATACCGTCTTCTCCAGGGGCTTTTCCATTTTTAAGCTGCCTGAGAGCCATCGCGATTTCGTCCAGGCTGATTTCTGGCAAGTCTTCCGTAAAGTGGCGCGTTAATGCAGCTCTGAACTCCTCATTTTCGGGATCAGGTTGAGATGCATGCGTAGCGTATAACTGGCTGTAGAAGTTTTCAATTTCCGAAAGAATCCCAGACCTGGAAGAAACAAGTACTCCATCCGTAGTGGTCAGCTTCGTCAGATGACTTCTTCTTCCAAGAGATTTGACAAAAACCTTTGATCCCCGATTTTGCTCGATCACTCGTTCTATTGAACGGGTGTTGGAGCATCGGAGATCGTATCGTACTAGTTTGCCAATTCTCTTGTTTAGAGCATGTCGTTCTGACGAAGTAACTGGTGGGTGTTCACGTCGTTCCTCCATAAGCCTGAGTGTTTCTTCCGAAAGCTTCGACTTCCTGCCTTTACGCCGCAATTCGCAAAATCTCACACCTTCCTCCCTGCGGATTCCGACTACATTCTCGAGGGCCCGGTCAATGTCAACACAATTTGTGGTTTCCAAGGCAGCGAATCGGTTCTCCAGATTAGACTGGAACTTTTTCAGATCCGACTATAGCTTGGAGCAGGGTTGGTCGGAACCAAACGGACACGTTCAAGCTTAAAATCGATATTCAGAGAGCCTCGCACGAGTCGATGATCGCTTCCAGTATTAAACCTATTGATCACTGAGACGTCTCTGAATATGCGCTTCTTGTCCGCTATGATGAAATCGATCTCGTTTTTAGTCATAGTGTCGGAGCTCCGCCATGTCCACTTCCTTTGGAGCTGTTTCTTGAAAAATGAATTCATCAAGAATAGCCCCTCCTTTTCGAGGAAGTTGACAAGCATTTGCCCCCTATGATTCCTGCTACCATAGCCATGGGATCCTACTACCGATTCACTGCAACTATGTACTCCTACTTTGGCGTTGAAGTCTCCCATGACAACGTTGTAGTGGGCCTTGGTGGTGAAGTGTAAGGCCTTCGATATTTCATCGAACATACGAGGGGCGTTCAATATAAAGTGAGAATGAGATGCAAACTCTTTTAATATTACGAAATTAAATACTGGCCGGTAAAGCTAATCTATCTAGCTGATTGCTATGAAAAAAAAAACTAACTGTCTTTTGTTTAAAAAATATACGGTAATTTCTTTGCAATGCTATTGAGTAAGTTAGCGAAAATGGAGAAAATTGAACTGCGCGCCGTTATCAAATACTTGTATTTGAAAAATTTTTCTACGGACCAAGTCAATTTGGATTTGCGGGACACTTTAGGGTCTAATGCTCCTCCGTATTCGACAGTCGCACGTTGGTGCGCCGAATTTAGACGTGGAAGAACATCGACAATGGACGACCCCCGCTCCGGACGCCCTACTACAGCAGTAACTGAAGAAATTGTGAAAAAAGTCGAAAACTCAGTTTTGGCGGATCGTCGTGTCACAGTTCGTTTTATTGCTGAAAATGTAAAGATTTCAACGGGGAGCCTGCATAATATTTTACATGAACGCTTGGGTATGAAAAAGGTATCTGCGCGTTGGGTACCAAAAATGCTTACTGACACGCAAAAACAAACTAGACTAGAGATTTGTCAAGAAGCTTTGAACCTGATGCAGCAAGACCGGGAACTTTTTTTGGCGTGATTTATAACAATGGACGAAACATGGGTCCATCATTACGACCCTGAAACGAAACTGCAGTCTATGACATGGAAAAGGCCATCTCCAACTCCGAAGAAATTCAAGGTGAGCCCATCTGCCGGTAAGGTCATGGGCTCTGTTTTTTGGGATGGTAAAGGGGTATTAATGATTGAGTATCTCGAGCATGGAGCCACTATTACGGGCACATTATACGCCAAACGAATAGCAACATTGCGTAATGAGATCCGCGAAAAACGGCGAGGTAAACTCTCGAAAGTTGTGCTGTTCCACCAGGACAATGCCCCGGCACACAAGTCCGCCGTTGCAATGGCTGCAATTCGTGATGCTGGGTTCGATATCCTTAAGCATCCTCCGTGTTCACCAGATCTCGCTCCCAGTGATTTCTACGTATTTCCGAGATTGAAACAATACCTGAGAGGCCAGAAATTTGAAGACGACGACACGGTTGTCGCTGCAGTACAAGATTTTTTAAGTACTCAAGATGAGACCTTTTTTAAAAATGGAATTTTAAGTTTAGAAAAAAGATATACTAAGTGTATTATGCTAAAAGGTGACTATGTCGAAAAATAAAATGACATTTAGTAAAAGTTGTTTATAACATACTCATTCTCACTTTTTATTGAACGCCCCTAGTATCTTCCACTTCATCGTCCGAGTGCGTCGAGGTCGGTGCGTAAACCTGCACAACCTTGAGGCTATACCTCTCGGTTAGCTTAACTACGAGGTACGCAACCCTATTTGACACACTCGACACTTCTACAACGTTGTCACAGAGAGCTTTATTCACCAGGAACCCTGCGCCGCCCTGGGGCAGCTGGTCTCCCTCTCGATAATATAGAAGGTGGCCTGATTCAAGAGTTACTGTGTCCTCCCCCTCTCTTCGGACTTCGCTTAACCCAAGAACATGCCACCTTATTTTCTCGAGTTCGACTTCGAGTTGTGCCAGATGCTCGTCGAGCCGTAACGTGCGTCCGTTGTACGTTGCCAAGGTCAATTGTTTCGGCGGCATTCCGTAACCCGGGGATTCTTCGCACCCCCTGCCCTGCCGTTACCGTGACCGCCGCCTTGATCAGGAATCGCAGGGCGGCCGGGAACTGGGGGCCGTGGTTTATGTTGACTTGCCATTTGGTCGGGTTTGCTCTAATTGCCACGCTGAGCAGGCGGGTTGGCAATCGCAGTATATTCATACCGGTATCGCTGCTGACCGACACCGGTGGGGCCGATATGTACTTGGTCATAAAAGTCTCTTAGTCGCCTTCTACGACACTCGCGAGAAGAATTGGGGTATACGCTTTCCAATAAAAAAAGAATCATCAAAATCGGACTACTCTGTCAAAAGTTATGCGTGGTCATACATAAAAAAAAATATACATGTCGACTTGAGAACCTCCTTCTTTTGTTTTCGTCGGTTGAAAATTGCCTGAAACTCGGTACCAAGCGTTTTCCCAGAGATAAGACCAAGCTAAATCAATATTTCATCCCCGAAAACCCCCACATACCAAATTTCATCGAAATTGTTGGAGCCGTTTCCGAGATCCTGATCCTGCTTATTAGGTTTTATATGTATGAACATATTGGTGACGTACTTAAAGTCGTCACTTCTGACAAGCTTTGATTGTCCGTAAAAGCATTCGAGTAGTTTTCCTCAGGCTTATACTCAGGTTTGGTACACGCGAGCGAAGCCGCGGTCAAAAGCTAGTATACTAGCTATACTACACTACTACTATATTACTACTATACACTAGCTAGCTGAGTATAAGCCTGAGGAAAACTACTCGAATGCTTTTACGGACAATCAAAGCTTGTCAGAAGTGACGACTGTAAGTACGACACCAATATATTCATACATATAAAACCTATTAGCACTTTCCCCTGTCCTGCATTAGGTATAATTCAATGTTTTCTTACCTTCTACAGAAACTTGAGTAACTGGAAGCGCTGTGTACCTACTTAGCATTGATATTATACATATTATAGTATCTTGTTAAGGTTTTGTGTGACCTAACCGTTAAGGAGTTATACCTTCCATCATCAGCTCATCAGAATAACCAGAAAGAATACAACTAAAGGTCTATACGTGCATATGATATTTGAAAAATATATTCAACTCCTAACCGCTAAGGAGTCTTACCTTGCATCATCAGCTCATCAACATGAGATGATGTCTACCAGACGCAAACACTTTAATAGCTTGAGAAAATATATGAAAAACGTAATGCGTGCCTACAAAATTTGAGGGTTGCCCTCAATTTCCCTGAGATCTCGTCATCAGATCCTGATTCGGTGACAATGGGACCATCTCAGGCACAGAAATAATAATAAAGAGGATAGAAATGCCTTAGTTCCTATTTTGTTCCGGGACCAGTGACGCGGCGCTAGTTTGTCCCCTCTACTTACTATTAATGCACACACGCAAAAGACCGGAACCGTACTACGCAATCACGCATACAATTACTAAAATTTTTGCTTACAAACAATTATGAACCTAACCACTTAGAGACAGCGTTGAATAACACTCACCGTAAGTCATACCCACATTTACACAACGGCGTTCTTCATTGGCCGCGTCGGCAGTATGGTTGTAGTGTACAAAAGCAATTTATTTCACATTTACGCTAGGCCTCGATTCATCGACAATTTTATCGACTGTTACAATTTGCAGTAAACTTTACAGGAAATTATTGGTTAAATGATCAAATTTAAAATGGATTCGTGGGGATGGACATTAGTATAAATAATTTGTAGCTAATTACGTGAATTTGACCTAGGTATGTGAATGTGAAATGTATAATGTTTGGCTGCATGTGTCTGTACAGTCAACGTCATAAATAAGTGACCACTTTTGTGGTACCTTGTCACTTTCAATCGTTACATAATTTCGTATGGCTTTTCAAACATGACGTTAAAGCGACAAGGTACAAAAGTGATCACTTATTTATGACGTTGGTTGACCCTACCACCGACTCTGTGTAAGTGAGAGATGTGAGTTTAAACATGAAACTATCGTGAGACTCACTAATAGTGAAAATAAACGGATCACTCACGTCTTAAAACGAGTTTAACTCGACATGTTTCGGGCTAATCCGTAGCCCTTCTTCTCGGAGTCACACGTCACGGTGGCTCCCAAACGCGCACTACTCGACGCAACTGACAGCGACACAACTACCCCCGTTTTCATCATCACTTTTATTGTCATTGTCACATAGTCACTATTTTTGTCATAGTGTCATTGGCACCGACTCAAAATTACTTAGGTATACTTACATCAGTTTAAAAACGAAGAAGGTTAAATAAAAAAGGTTTATTATTTTTTGCTTTTCTTTTTTTTTCGGGGGTTAAAAAGTGTTTGTTAAAAAGTTTTTATTTTATGCTTTTTAGTTTAAAATTATTAAAGAAGCAATTAAAATAGGATTTTGTTAAATACGAACTAGCCAAGTGCAACTCAGATTCGCGCACAGAGGGTTCAAATCAACATTTCCCAACACCATCTACAAAAGGCGAAATTTCAAACCTGATACAAAATATGGGGGATACTATCGTAAAAAATGTAATAATTTTACACAATCACACACAATTCACAATCAGTATCTTTTTTTACAATGGAATTGTAACTTTATTATTTGTACACTATTATACTAATTACACCACCTTTATACCGTGTTTAGGATGATTGTAAACTAGGATATCGATAAAAAGTCTACGCAAGTCAACGGGCATCACTAGCTCGGGACTAGTCGCAACCTGTCTTGTGTACGTACCATGAACATTTGTGCGAGGCAGAAGGTTTATCAAAAATTACATTACATTGCTGCGTATACTTCAAAGCAATCTGCGTTTTTAAGGATATGAGCAGCAATGGTATATGAAGTTTCGTGTTAATAACGTGTCAAACCAATATTTCATAATGAAATATTTTCTGAAGTTGTATTTTGATATAAACCGCATTATTACATTAAATTAATACATACCGATGAAATGTAATCCCCTTATTAGTGTAATTGCACAGTGTGGACGAGTTTCCGCAATTGCTAATGCTGCAAAACACCATTTTAAAGCACTTGTTATCATACCCACGTTTCAAATAACACTGAGCCACAAGTCGCGCGCTGGTGACCTACGAGTCACCAGCGCGGCGCCAAGGTCACGCGTCTAAGGCACTTCTATCCTCTTTATTATTATTTCTGTGATCTCAGGAGTATATTATATTCTTTCGAATAAAAAAAGAACTTTTCAAATCGGTCAACAATTGACCGAGAAATCGGTGAACATACCTACATAAAAAAAAAATACATACAGTGTATGAAGTCGGTTAAAGAGCCCTTTGCGGCCTACTTACAGTATAAACTTTTGAATTTTGAGATCTTAGCTTTCTACAACCAGTAAAACGCAAAATCCCGTTTTTTCCCGTTCCCGTAAGAATTTCGGGAAATGCTTTCTTAATGCTTCCCTACACTCCCCAAGAAACTCACTTGCCATATTTCAGCTTTCTACGACCAGTAAAACGAAAAATCCCGTTTTTTCCCGTTCCCGTAGAAATTTTGAAAAGTCCTCTCTCAATGCTCCTCTACACTCCCCAAGCAACCTACATGTCGAGTTTCAGCTTTCTAAGACTAACAAAACGAAAAATCCCGTTTATTCCTTATTCCGTGGGAATTTCCGAAAATCCTTAAAACTGTTTTTTATTATTATAATTACCTACTTCTATGCCAAATTTGAAGAGTCTAGTAATTATAGTTCATAGGATTCCGTTGAACTGAATATATAAATCCCGTTTTTTCCTTATCCCGTGGGTATTCTGTAAAATCCTGAAATAAATGTTTTAACTAATGGAATACCTACTTGTGTATCAAATTTGAAGAGTCTAGTTATTATACTTACGTTATTATAGTTACGTTACTGAGATAGGGTCACTCGGAATCGAATATATAAATCCCGTTTTTTCCCGTTCCCATGGGAATTTTGGAAAGTCCTCTCTCAATGCTCCTCTACACTCCTCAAGCAACCTATATGCCGAATTTCAGCTTTCTACGACCAGTAAAACGAAAAATCCCGTTTTTTCCTTATCCCGTGGAAATTTCCGAAAATCCTGAAAACTGTTTTTTACTATTACCTACTTCTATGCCAAATTTGAAGAGTCTAGTAATTATAGTTCATAGGATTCCGTTGAAATGAATATATAAATCCTGTTTTTTTTCCTTATCCCGTGGGAATTTTGAAAAATCCTGAAATTGATGTTTTAACTAATGTAATACCTACTTGTGTATCATATTTGAAGAGTCTAGTTATTATAGTTACTGAGATAGGGTCAATCGGAATCGAATATATAAATCCCGTTTTTTCCCGTTCCCGTGGGCATTCCCTAAAATCCTTCCTTAGTGGATGCCTACATTGTATAAGGTATTTATGTGCAAAATTTCAAGTTCTAGGTCCAGTGGTTTGGGCTGTGCGTTGATATATCAACAGTGAGTCAGTCAGTCAGTCAGTTTAGAATTTTATATATATAGATATACAAGCATTGCTCGTTTAAAGGTAGTAGATATCACATAAAGTAAAACAAGTACTGGAGTTCTATTATAATGCAAGAAAAACCAGTCTAGTCAAGGGTTCCGTACAAATTTTAAGGTAAGTGTGTCAAAAATAGGCCGATAGATAGACTTCATTATAACCGTCAATTTTTTTTAAAAGCGCATTGTTATTAACATTACAAATTAATAAGTATCGCTAAACCCGTGGTAGATTGTGTCCCATCATTAAATATTTTGTTACACGCATATTACGTTTCTTAACTTAATCGTATTTTAATTTTTTAATTGATAATAAAAATTAATTAGGTTAAATTTCTTTCGTGCACGATAATTTTTTCGAAGTTTAGATGTGTAATGTCGGTATAATAAACTATTATAAGAGGGTATGCTTGATTTGTATCATGGAAGACAGTTCTCGAATACAAGTCTAACAGCTGAGCCGTGTGTTTCTCTTGTGCCAATATTTAACAAGATGTTTACTCCAGACATATTCGGACTGGAATTTAAATAATTCGCCATGAAATATTGGGACCGTGCACGACGGTGGCGCCGCGTAGCGGTGACAACATTTCCTCCTCATTTACTTCAAATTTTTGCCACGTTGTGCGCTGCGATCGTTTTCTGTACCCCACCACCCGCTTCGGACATAGCCAATAACACCGCAGCAATTTTGTCTAAGTGTAACGAAACGGTGTGTCAAGTGTCACCCACACCACGCTACAGTGAAAATAATATTATAAGTGTTAACTATACCTACATAAATAAATAATTAAATCATCGAGTAGTTCATCACTGTAAAATGTGCAGGGACGCCCGTCGTCTTTTACTTTAATAAAATAATGTCGTGTAAGCGACGATGTGCAGGGAAGTCCACCGTCTTTTACTTAAATAAAATAATGTCGTGTAAGCGACGATGTGTAGGGAAGTCCACCGTCTTTTACTTAAATAAAATAATGTCGTGTAAGCGACGATGTGCAGGGAAGTCCACCGTCTTTTACTTAAATAAAATAATGTCGTGTAAGCGACGATGTGTAGGGAAGTCCACCGTCTTTTACTTAAATAAAATAATGTCGTGTAAGCGACGATGTGCAGGGAAGTCCACCGTCTTTTACTTAAATAAAATAATGTCGTGTAAGCGACGATGTGCAGGGAAGTCCACCGTCTTTTACTTAAATAAAATAATGTCGTGTAAGCGACGATGTGCAGGGAAGTCCACCGTCTTTTACTTAAATAAAATAATGTCGTGTATACGACTTTGCAGTAAATTAGAAACTAACTTACACCCTTGGTTTGCTCTGTCCTGGGGGAATATGAAGGTTTAGATGAATTTAATTAACAGAATGTTTTTATTGTATATCTAATATATAAAAATCTCGTGTCACGGTGTTTGTTATCGAACTCCACCGAAACGGCTTGACCGATTTTTATGAAACTTTTTTCGCTATATTCGGTAGGTCTGAGAATAGGTCGAAGGCCATTTTTTTATGTACCCCTATTCTTCGCAGACGGAGTCGCGGGCAACAGCTAGTTTTAATATATAAACCGCTAAACTATTAAGGGCCACTTACACAGTTCAGGGTTAAAAAATAAATCGGCAACCCTGGGTTAAGTTAAGAATGACAGTTCCATCCATTATGACACTTGTTAACCCTGGGTTAGCAGTTAACTCGGAGTTAAGTAGCTAACCAAGGTCCGCGCAAGCCCTCCAAAGTGTGCAGATTCAGTTCACCCAAACTAAATCCACTTCTAAAAGAGTTTTAATGTAACTTTAATTTACGATTTTCAGATGAAACAAATTTTTCAAGTGTTTGCGCAAACGGTTGATGAAAACATTGGCAAAAACTTCATAAATATTGTTGATATTTATGATGATAATGGAGATAATTCAATTTTCGATGAATTAAAAAAAAATATCGATGAATTATCCCAAATTATTGGAAAATATGGCAAAGTTCATAGAGACAACGTGAGGAGCGATTCTGTTAAAGAAGCTGATTTGGTTTTAATACGCAATTTGTTAACTGATGACAGCGTAAGTGTAATATTATCCTATTTGTAAATTTAAGCATAAAAGAAGGGTGCATCTCATGAAATATATACTTACTATTACTAACTCATACATAACTTCATTTATTAATAATGTTCACAGACATACGTAACGAAAGTTAGTCATAATAAAAAAGTATAATTTTGCAAGGTACGACACAATGCTCAAATAGTATAAAACACAATTTCGTAAGATTCGTATGGACTAGACTAATTTCTTTTCGCAGAACATTCATTCATTGGGCATATCAATCTCGATACATATGTAAATATGTATGTAGAAATATTTAAAATAAAGTTCATGAGATACAATAACATTTGATATAATAAAGATCTCTGTCACGGGCACGGGTCCACTTTGGCGGATCGAGCAAGTGGAGCAAGCGAGATCGATGTACTTAGTCGCAACGAATCAGACACAGTTGGATAGGTTGAAGGCTAGGAGAGCACAGCTCGCTGCGCTTTACTTCCCACACTAGCTTTCGTTAGGTTATTTTTTTATTACCAATAATAAAACCGTTCTGTATACGAGCATTATACTTTTTGATGTTAGATTTATTAATCGAATAACTTGTTTTAAATCTTAGATGTTACGAAAATTATACCTACTCATTAATCGTTATTTCAATGTTCTTATATTCCGTATTATTTACCCTAAAAAATATTTGATTGCAGAGTACAACTAAATATTTCTGTTTTATTGCAGATGTGCCAAAACCTATACAAAACACTCAAGCCGAACACTTTTATTGTCACAGCCGAGGAACGAAACGAGAATTTGAAACGCGTTCGCCCGAAGACACTCTTTAACATTGTTTCAGCGCATAATACTGAAAGTACACGCTTAGAATTGGTCCAGTGGAGACCTAACCCTACTAAAGGAACAAGTGCGTTTTCTGTTAGCACAAACTCAGACCTGGCGCTATTACACACGGCAAGAGCCAACCTTCCACCTCAACACAAGATGATCATATTTGCTAGTTACACAATGGTATCGGAGCTCAAAGATATAATCAAGCAATGGAGACAAGAGTCAGAGCGAAACCAGGTTTACTTGTTAACGTTCAAAGATCAAATATCTGAAAATCTGACTTTAGACCAACTGCCCGATTTGGATTTGGCTTATAACATTGTCTATCACGTAAGTCACTTACCTAAGACAGGTACCTAAATGGGGTGCGTAACGATGGCTATAAAATCTTTTGATATAACTTCAGTCGCAATAACGCTCATTTGATATAATTATTGAAACTTACAACACATATATTATCATTTGATATAATTATTGTTTCAAATAACGTTCATAAGATATAATGATGGTTATATAATAAATAAAGGTCGTATTTAATGCCAGAAAAGTAGGTTAAGTTAGGTTAGAACCTGCAACCCCCTACACAAAACAAATGGTTGCGTCTCACGAGATGTAATAACAAAATATATAATTACATTATCTATACAGGGTATTAGGTAATGAGTGGATATCCTTGAACTACGGATAGAGGGCACTTAGGACGTTATAATAAAGCTAATATAGGTTTAGTAAAAGTGGCACGGTTTTCGAGATATTTGGACTTTTAGGTTTTTTTTTAAAATGAACACCCTTGTTCAATGTTTTAATCATAGCACCATTTTATGCTATTATTTTTTTATTATTTTTTTCTCAATATTCTTGAATACTTGTGTTATCAGATAGGCATCACCATTTTTGTGAGACTACATTGGATTTTTAATTAAAAAATCGCAAACTTAATTTTTGCGTTTTCAATTGTACATTGATCGAAATTTCAGCTCTCATGGTGAAAAAAATATATACTACCGTCTAGTTGCCAATAAGCTTAAAAACATGTCAATTTATTGACAATTTAAAAATAGTAATTATCTTTTGAATTTAAAATCAAAATGCCAAGATAATAAAAAAAAAGACACGCTCACCCACATTTTTCCCAGTGTACTTTTTGTATCCCGGGCGTAGAATCCAAAACTTTTTCTTGCAAAAATAACATTACTGGCCACTAATTTAAGTGCCATTTATTCCAAATTTAAAAAACATGCCGACTGCTTTTCGTTTTTTTTTCGAATTCGATTTTGAATTTCGCTATTATTTCATAATGGATGGTGAATAGAGTGTTTAGATGTGTTAAGATTGTTGTATTTAATTTTTTTTAAGTTTAACAATGCTTCGAACACAATACACATCGACAGAATATGCTCAAATGCATTACATTTATGGTGAGTGCCAAGGCAACGCTAGTGCAGCTGCAATTTTGTACGCTGAACGCTACACAAACATAGGACTTGCACGCGTTGGAAATGAAAAGTGTGCAATTTTAAGAGTTGCATGCCCTTTCCACGTTGTCAGTCCGAGAATATTTGCTATGTCCCGTATGGACAAAGAAGGATTTGCCGCTATTAAATTTAATCCAGAACATTTTCATGGTGTCGCTCCCTCGGTCTGCCCTCGCTATTTCCTCCTACACCCTTGGCCAAGAACTCTGCCAGCACGGTACGCGTTATGGATCCGAGGAAAAATCCGGTAATCGGGATGGTGTCTGTTTGGGTAGCGTTCAGCGTACAACAATGTAGCAGCACTAGCGTTGCCTTGGCACTCACCATAAATGTAATGTATTTGAGCATATTCTGTCGGTGTGTATTGTGTTCGAAACAATATTAAACTAAAAAAAAAACAACACAACAACCTTAACACATCTAAACACTCAATTCACAATTAATTACGCAATAATACCGATATTCAAAATCAAATTAATAAAAAAACGAAGAGCAGTCGGCAAGTTTTTTAAATTTGGAATAAATGGCATTTAAATTAGTGGCCAGTAATGTTATTTTTGCAAGAAAAAGTTTTGGATTCTAAGCCTGGGATACAAAAAGTACACTGGGAAAAAAGTGGGAGAGCGTGTCTTTTTTTTATTATCTTGGCATTTTGATTTTAAATTCAAAAGATAATTACTATTTTTAAATTGTCAATAAATCAACATGTTTTTAAGCTTATTGGCAACTAGACGGTAGTGTAATTTTTTTTCACCATGAGAGCTGAAAGTTCGATCAATGTACGATTGAAAACGCAAAAATTAAGTTTGCGATTTTTTAATTAAAAATCCAATGTAGTCTCACAAAAATGGTGATGCCTATCTGATAACACAAATATTCAAGAATACTGAGCAAAAAAAAATTAAAAAAAATTAGCTTAAAATGGTGCTATGATCAAAACATTGAACAAGGGTGTTCATTTTCGAAAAAACCTAAAAGTCCAAATATCTCGAAAACCGTGCCACTTTTACTAAACCTATATTAGCTTTATTATAACGTCCTAAGTGCCCTCTATCCGTAGTTCAAGGATTATCCACTCATTACCTAACAGCCTGTATATCAATAAGTAGTAAAAATCACTTTTTAATTCGCTGCGTAAAAGCAACTTTAAATAAGACTGGTGCATCAAATCACATTATTTTTTTATGAAAAACAAATTTCAATGTCAATTTAAATTAAATTACAACGATTAAAATGATCTAAGTATCCGCGAGTTAAGAATGGTGGAATCTAAATTGGTAAGTAAAATTTGATTTAAAAGATTTTTTTTTTAAATATTACTGTCCATTAGTATCGGGTTAGCAAAAACATACTAATTTAGAAGAGATTTCAAATATTTTTCTTTGTCATTCATTGCGTAATTAATTAAAGTGATGCATCTTGTCTCTTTAAATAACAAATTTAATTAATTGTAGGTTTACAGGATAACATTTAAAGTATAATAAGTTGTGCGCCACGAGAATATGTAGGAATGCATTATTGCTACGGTGCAGCTCAGGGCAATGCTCGTGCATGAACGCGTATGAAAACGCGATAGTCAGGGTAAGAACGGTTTTGCTCTCCTCTTCGCGTAAGTTGTTTCCGGTAAATCCTGGCAGCTGCACGAACATTGCCCTGAGCTGCGCACCGTAGCAATAATGCATTTCTGCATATTCTCGTGGAGCATAACTCATTATCCTTTAATTGTTATCCTTGTAAACCTACCCCTACCTCGGAGGTGGCGTGGAAACGTGTGCATATTAAGACGATTCCAGCTTTTTGAATCGTTCTTTCTCAGAAACGGTGGCTCTTAGGAAAAGTAATAAGACCTTTTTTAATAGATAATTTCATGATTCACAATTCTGTCTTAGATAATTTTATGATAAAACTTACCGTTTCCGTGAAAATCGCGAGAGACCCATTTTTTTGACCTTTGACCTTAAATAATTTTTTTTCCACATGCCGGAACAATGGGGAGTTTGGACATGTTATTTTTAATTATGTTTTGAACAATTTTATTAATTTTCAGCCAGATGTTAATTCATGTATCTTCACTCTTATTGAAGTGAAACTTCTAAGGCCGCTTGTAGACGTCCGTTGTTTTCACCGGATGACGGACCGTATTTTGTGATGTTGTATGGCTTTCGTCGCCGGACAAGTGTCCGGTGCGTGTACACACATTCATTGTAAGCCATACAACACCGCAAGTCCAGCAAAAAAAACGGTCCGTTGTCCGGTGAAAAAGACGGACATCTACAAGCGGCCTTATGCGACTTCCAACAAGCGTTGCGTTAAATACGCAACGCAACGCAACGACAGTTAACGTTTACGAGACGTTCGCATTTTATATACTAGGGGCGTTCAATAAAAAGTGAGAATGAATATGTTATAAACAACTTTTACTAAATGTCATTTTATTTTTCGACATAGTCACCTTTTAGCACAAATACACTTAGTATATCTTTTTTCTAAACTTAAAATTCCATTTTTAAAAAAGTTCTCATCTTGAGTACTTAAAAAATCTTGTACTGCAGCGACTACCGCGTCGTCGTCTTCAAATTTCTGGCCTCTCAGGTATTGTTTCAATCTCGGAAATAGGTAGAAATCACTGGGAGCGAGATCTGGTGAATACGGAGGATGCTTAAGGATATCGAACCCAGCATCACGAATTGCAGCCATTGCAACGGCGGACTTGTGTGCCGGGGCATTGTCCTGGTAGAACAGCACAACTTTCGAGAGTTTACCTCGCCGTTTTTCGCGGATCTCATTGCGCAATGTTGCTATTTGTTTGACGTATAAAGTGCCCGTAATAGTGGCTCCATGCTCGAGATACTCAATCATTAATACCCCTTTACCATCCCAAAAAACAGAGCCCATGACCTTACCGGCAGATGGGCTCACCTTGAATTTCTTCGGAGTTGGAGATGATGGCCTTTTCCATGTCATAGACTGCAGTTTCGTTTCAGGGTCGTAATGATGGAGCCATGTTTCGTCCATTGTGATAAATCGCGCCAAAAAAAGTTCCCGGTCTTGCTGCATCAGGTTCAAAGCTTCTTGACAAATCTCTAGTCTAGTTTGTTTTTGCGTGTCAGTAAGCATTCTTGGTACCCAACGCGCAGATACCTTTTTCATACCCAAGCGTTCATGTAAAATATTATGCACGCTCCCCGTTGAAATCTTTACATTTTCAGCAATAAAACGAACTGTGACACGACGATCCGCCAAAACTGAGTTTTCGACTTTTTTCACAATTTCTTCAGTTACTGCTGTAGTAGGGCGTCCGGAGCGGGGGTCGTCCATTGTCGATGTTCTTCCACGTCTAAATTCGGCGCACCAACGTGCGACTGTCGAATACGGAGGAGCATTAGACCCTAAAGTGTCCCGCAAATCCAAATTGACTTGGTCCGTAGAAAAATTTTTCAAATACCATTATTTGATAACGGCGCGCAGTTCAATTTTCTCCATTTTCGCTAACGTACTCAATAGCA
Source organism: Archips crataeganus (assembly GCA_947859365.1). Lineage (NCBI taxonomy): Eukaryota > Metazoa > Arthropoda > Insecta > Lepidoptera > Tortricidae > Archips > Archips crataeganus. The sequence continues at coordinate 5,540,518 of OX402065.1, forward strand.
TTGCAAAGAAATTACCGTATATTTTTTTAAACAAAAGACAGTTAGTTTTTTTTTTTCATAGCAATCAGCTAGATAGATTAGCTTTACCGGCCAGTATTTAATTTCGTAATATTAAAAGAGTTTGCATCTCATTCTCACTTTATATTGAACGCCCCTCGTATATACTAACGGATGTTAAAAACTTCTTCCGTGCGATCCAGAACAATTGCGTGGTTTAGTATGAAAACTTGTAAAAATCAAAACTATTTTAATGGTAGATCGTAGAATAAAGTATTTTAAACGTAATTAGTAAAAAAAGTATTGAATATCTTTGAGAATTACGAAAAATAAAGAAAAATTATTAAAAATAACGTGCGCACAAGGAGCAACGCCATCTAGCGACGAGTTATGTAACTTGTTTCGCTAGCGACTTGATAAAAGCGCCATCTAGTGAGTAATTTAAACACATAGATGCATAAGTAAATTAAGTTCTTTAAGTTATTGCAATAAGGTTCATATTGATGTATAAGTGGCTTTTTCATTTCCACATTACGAAGTATCACTTCTTCCGCGCGGAGGAGCTGCACGCACGAATTTTTTTTGTCTAATTTGACCGGATTAACTAAATGACAATGGCCTAAACTGTTCTTAAGGGAGTTATAGATTTAAGTACAGTTTTTCTTCCCAAGGGATTTCTAACTTTGTTTTAAAATTTGCAAACAAGTTAGTAGGTATGTCATTTCAGGATAAGGACGTTTCAAGTCAGCCAACGTTTTATTTATAGCTTTAAAACTAAGCTACTAACCCAATTTTTCAACACAAAACTTATTACACTTTATGAAACTTCATCATTTTTATATTTTAAATTTATATCAAATAGTTTTACAATAATTTTAGTGAGTATTTTTTTAACATGTTGGCAGAATCTGGCCGTATGACCGTTCGAATTCTAAACTTAACACAGTTTACATTATCTATGGTAGATGACTCGAAAAAAGTGACGATCTGTATTGGCGGGTAGCCACTATTTTATTCAATTTAAGTGTTTAGACACAATATAATTTTATTTTTGGATTTTTTTTCCTCGCAATGTGATGAAAACCATTAAAATCATTGTAAATCATTGTATCACGGGCAGTAGGGGATTACAAACTTGAGTCATTAAAATAAATGTCCTTCGCCTTCAGCGTCGGGCTTCTAATAGACTCTCGTTAGTAATCCGCTTCTTACGGCCCTTGATACACAATATACTATAATTAGCCGCCACTTTCTTACCCCAGGACTCGCTTTGTCAGACTACAACTATTTGATTTTATTGGACATTTAAAACAATTATTTATTATATTTTCACTTTTAACCTGTTCTTGACCTGTTTCTGAATCTCAAATAAGTTTAATTTAATTTGTTTAAGGGGGAATTGGGAGGAGAATATTTTGTAAATCTTCAAGAAAATGCAAACCCAACTGGTGGAATAACATTAAAGAGCGGCCGAGTTGGAGACCTGGAATCGTTGCACTGGGTGGAAACATCTTGTGTAGACGCCGCAAGTTCTGGAGTACCCGTCAAGGTACGTGTGTACAAAATAATGATAGGTTACTTGCAGCTCATTTTCATGTCATTCTAAATATTACAAAGAGAAAACAGGTACCTAAGTATTTTAAACTTCAATTTTTTCATTAAGTGCATTCGTGATTGCTGGCCACTGCAATGTGGTGGGGAAACGTCGAGATAATTTTAGTTATAAAGAATCGTCGTAACTACTAGGGGCGTTCAATAAAAAGTGAGAATGAGTATGTTATAAACAACTTTTACTAAATGTCATTTTATTTTTCGACATAGTCACCTTTTAGCATAATACACTTAGTATATATTTTTTCTAAACTTAAAATTCCATTTTTAAAAAAGGTCTCATCTTGAGTACTTAAAAAATCTTGTACTGCAGCGACTACCGCGTCGTAGTCTTCAAATTTCTGGCCTCTCAGGTATTGTTTCAATCTCGGAAATAGGTAGAAATCACTGGGAGCGAGATCTGGTGAATACGGAGGATGCTTAAGGATATCGAACCCAGCATCACGAATTGCAGCCATTGCAACGGCGGACTTGTGTGCCGCGGCATTGTCCTGGTGGAACAGCACAACTTTCGAGAGTTTACCTCGCCGTTTTTCGCGGATCTCATTGCGCAATGTTGCTATTTGTTTGGCGTATAAAGTGCCCGTAATAGTGGCTCCATGCTCGAGATACTCAATCATTAATAACCCTTTACCATCCCAAAAAACAGAGCCCATGACCTTACCGGCAGATGGTCTCACCTTGAATTTCTCCGGAGTTGGAGATGATGGCCTTTTTCATGTCATAGACTGCAGTTTCGTTTCAGGGTCGTAATGATGGAGCCATGTTTCGTCCATTGTTATAAATCGCGCCAAAAAAAGTTCCCGGTCTTGCTGCATCAGGTTCAAAGCTTCTTGACAAATCTCTAGTCTAGTTTGTTTTTGCGTGTCAGTAAGCATTCTTGGTACCCAACGCGCAGATACCTTTTTCATACCCAAGCGTTCATGTAAAATATTATGCACGCTCCCCGTTGAAATCTTTACATTTTCAGCAATAAAACGAACTGTGACACGACGATCCGCCAAAACTGAGTTTTCGACTTTTTTTACAATTTCTTCAGTTACTGCTGTAGTAGGGCGTCCGGAGCGGGGGTCGTCCATTGTCGATGTTCTTCCACGTCTAAATTCGGCGCACCAACGTGCGACTGTCGAATACGGAGGAGCATTAGACCCTAAAGTGTCCCGCAAATCCAAATTGACTTGGTCCGTAGAAATAATTTTCAAATACAAGTATTTGATAACGGCGCGCAGTTCAATTTTTTCCATTTTCGCTAACGTACTCAATAGCATTGCAAAGAAATTACCGTATATTTTTTTAAACAAAAGACAGTTTGTTTTTTTTTTCATAGCAATTAGCTAGATAGATTAGCTTTACCGGCCAGTATTTAATTTCGTAATATTAAAAGAGTTTGCATCTCATTCTCACTTTATATTGAACGCCCCTTGTAAGCCTCATTTGGTATTTATTTATGAGAAAAGATTTGATTGTGTCTGTTTGTAATAGGTAAACCCACAAACTCCTAAACCGATTTTAATAACTTTTTCCACCTATAAAAAGCTCTATTATCAACAAATAAAAAAGGAAAATTTGTGGCGAGAAAACGTTAAGTGCTTGCGGGCAACAGTTAGTAAAGACTAAACCAACAACTGCGAGTAATGTCAAATCAATTATTGTTGACAGGTTCATTTCGCTGGACTGAGTGCAGTCGATGCGCAGAGAGCTAACGGGGATATCCAAAATGACAAAATTAATGGTGAAAGTTCCTTCGGGATGGATTTCAGTGGTACGACTAAAAAGTAAGCAATATCCATAACAGTACATTTACATTAGGCACATTACGTTTATTACATTGGCAGAATCATTGATTGTATCGATGAAGCTATATTTTTAAAACCTGCCAAGTGCGAGTCGGACTCGCGCACGAAAGGTTCCGTACCATCTATCTAAAATATAAAAATCTCGTGTCACGGTGTTTGTTATCGAACTCCTCCAAAACGGCTTGACCGATTTTCATGTTTTTTTTTTCTGTACTTGGTAGGTCTGAGAATAGGTCGTAGGCTATTTTTTATACCCCTATTCTTCGCAGACGGAGTTGCGAGCAACTGCTTGTTATCTATAAAAACGGCAAAACAATCACGTATGTTGTATGGGAGCCCCCTTAATTATTTGTTTTATTTTAATGTAATTATTTATTTTTAAAGTGAATATACAGGGTTATTGGTAAGTCGACCTATTCCCATTAAGGGGTTATGGGGGAGGTCATTTGCAATCTTTTTTGTCCCATAATGCTCTATGCAAAATTAAACCATTTCTGAGATAATTGAAAGGCCGTAGCAGTAAGGGAAGAAAAAAAGCCCTTTTATGATTAAGAGCTGTTTTTTTTCTATAGTTACCCACATCTAGTAGTACAATTGTGCAAAGTTTTGTTTAAAAATTCATATTAGTTCAGCCGGAAAAAAATAAAATCCGAATTCATGAAATATGAATTTCTCAAAAAGTATTGAAGTCAAAGTCAAAGTCAAAATTCTTTATTCAATTTAGGCATCAAATGATGCTCCTATGAACGTCGAAGAATCTACCACCGGTTCGAAAAAAACCCTGTTGAGAAGAAACCGGCAAGAAACTCAACAAGGTATATTTTTTTCAATCAGATCTACATTTTTATTAAATTACATACATCTAAAGTATTTAATGAACTAAAACAATTACTTTGCTCACCCGCGACCTTACAATAGTTACGTTTATGCAAGAAATGTGCGTTCATGCAGTTCCTCCACCTCCACACTGTACGAACACACACAAATCACATAAACCCAACCATCACCACCACCAAGCTACACTGACGCGTTTCGAACTCAACCAGAGCTCATCTTCAGAGTTACCACAACCGTATGCTATGCTACCAAATGTTAAACTAACAAACCAAAACAAATGTTTTAACTTGTCACTGTAACTTCTCAAGTACCCACTTTATTTTTCTTATTCTCAAACTACCCCACAAAAATTAACTTTTAATGACATATTATAAAACTACCTTGAATTTTTTGTTTATTTATTTATAAGGCATATTTAATTAATACTAACTGTTCAAATTCGACCCAAGCCGCAGTAAAGGAGAAGATACTAAATTTACCTGTTCATTAATAATAGACCCCATAGTGTTGTACCTAATTATTTCCATGCATTCCAGAGCATCCAGACGCAACCCCTTGCCGCAATAATGTAACACTTCATAAGAATCTGAATCTAACACTGAATGATTTGATTCCAACAAATGTTTTGCAAAATTCGATCTATCTGGATGCTCATTCCTATATGCCGAAACATGTTCTTTAAATCTAGTATTAAAACTTCGGCCTGTCTGTCCTACGTATATCCCATTGCAGTCATTACAAGTAAGCTTGTATACCCCCGATCTAGTTTCCTTATCTACCTGTTCTTTGTGGTTACATAGCCTAGAGTACAAAGAGTTGTTAGTCTTAAAGGCAACATTAATATTGTTTGATTTTAAAATGCCATAAATCTTATCAGACAAACCCCCAACGTAAGAGATGCTAGATCTATATTTGTTAGTAGACTGAGAAGGTAACGCAGCGTAAAGCATGCTATTTACTAACCGTGCCTGCTTCTTTTGAACTAAACTATCTACCATTGATTTTGTATAACCATTTGAGATCGCTATCTGATAAATAGTACTCAACTCTAAATCAAAATGTTCCTTAGAAAGAGGCACAGTCAACAATCCATTAACATAACAATGGAAAGCAGCCAGTTTATGCTGCCACGGATGATTAGAAGATGCTGGTATAACAGCATCTGTGTACGTGGGCTTACGGTATATTTTAAATTGATGTTTACCATTTAATTTTGAAATCGTTAAATCCAAAAAGTTCAACGAACAATTTTCCTCCAATTCTTTTTTGAACCTTATCTTTACGTGCTTGTTATTCAAACCATTAATAAACACGTCAAGCTGTCTCATACTCCCTCTCCAGCATAGGATCAAATCATCAACATACCTAAAATAGTACACAATATTACTATTACCCACAATATACTGATTCTCAAAATGATCCATAAATATATCTGCCATTAAAGGACTCAGAGGTGAACCCATAGCTAAACCATCACTCTGTAAGTAATAAAGACCATTGAACCGGAAATAATTTTGTTTCATGCATAAAGTTACCAAATCTATTAATTCACAAACTTCACCCGGATGCAACCGCTTCCCTTCTAAGTGGTCTTTTAGAATTTCTAGTGTCTCACTATATGGTACGTTAGTAAATAAACTGTCTACATCCAAAGAAAGCAACGTTGCATTCGGCGGTATGCTGATGTCCTTAATTTTACTAACCAAATCTAAACCATTTTTTAAACTATAAGAAGGTTTAAAGGAAGCCTTCACACGAATAATACTATTTAATTTCTTCGCCAATTTATATGCTGGAGCACTCACGTATGAGACAACTGGACGAACAGGCACATCACCTTTATGAATTTTAGGTAATCCATATAGAATTGGCGCCTGCGGATTCATGGGAATTACAAAATTCTTTTGTTGTTCGGTTTCAAAGGCAAACAAAGAACCCTTTATTAGTCTCTTTAGATCTTTGTGAAATGTAATTGTAGGATCCTTACGTAAAACTGTAAAACCGTCCCCTTGAACGATATCTAAAACTTTCCGATTATATTGATACCTATCCAATAAAACAATATAATTTCCTTTGTCTGCCTTTGTCACCACTAAATCATTATCATACACTTTCCACGTACACAGATGCTGTTATACCAGCATCTTCTAATCATCCGGGGCAGCATAAACTGGCTGCTTTCCATTGTTATGTTAATGGATTGTTGACTGTGCCTCTTTCTAAGGAACATTTTGATTTAGAGTTGAGTACTATTTATCAGATAGCGATCTCAAATGGTTATACAAAATCAATGGTAGATAATTTAGTTCAAAAGAAGCAGGCACGGTTAGTAAATAGCATGCTTTACGCTGCGTTACCTTCTCAGTCTACTAACAAATATAGATCTAGCATCTCTTACGTTGGGGGTTTGTCTGATAAGATTTATGGCATTTTAAAATCAAACAATATTAATGTTGCCTTTAAGACTAACAACTCTTTGTACTCTAGGCTATGTAACCACAAAGAACAGGTAGATAAGGAAACTAGATCGGGGGTATACAAGCTTACTTGTAATGACTGCAATGGGATATACGTAGGACAGACAGGCCGAAGTTTTAATACTAGATTTAAAGAACATGTTTCGGCATATAGGAATGAGCATCCAGATAGATCGAATTTTGCAAAACATTTGTTGGAATCAAATCATTCAGTGTTAGATTCAGATTCTTATGAAGTGTTACATTATTGCGGCAAGGGGTTGCGTCTGGATGCTCTGGAATGCATGGAAATAATTAGGTACAACACTATGGGGTCTATTATTAATGAACAGGTAAATTTAGTATCTTCTCCTTTACTGCGGCTTGGGTCGAATTTGAACAGTTAGTATTAATTAAATATGCCTTATAAATAAATAAACAAAAAATTCAAGGTAGTTTTATAATATGTCAATAAAAGTTAATTTTTGTGGGGTAGTTTGTGAATAAGAAAAATAAAGTGGGTACTTGAGAAGTTACAGTGACAAGTTAAAACATTTGTTTTGGTTTGTTAGTTTAACATTTGGTAGCATAGCATACGGTTGTGATAACTCTGAAGATGAGCTCTGGTTGAGTTCGAAACGCGTCAGTGTAGCTTGGTGGTGGTGATGGTTGGGTTTATGTGATTTGTGTGTGTTCGTATAGTGTGGAGGTGGAGGAACTGCATGAACGCACATTTCTTGCATAAACGTAACTATTGTAAGGTCGCGGGTGAGCAAAGTAATTGTTTTAGTTCATTAATATGGACCTCCGCAAAGTAACGCCTGATTCAATAAATTATCTAAAGTATTTAATACAATTAAATTATTTAACATTTTTTAACACAGTAGATACGCTATTTGAGACTAGGGATCGCCAATGCGGATCGGAATTATTTCCCAACATCCCTGTCCATGATATAGTCATTAATTTTATAGCACGCCTTAGATATTAATGTCTTCTTCACTATGGATTTGAATTTCGTATCAGTTTGTTCGGTTGTTGTTTTCGGAATTTTATTATAAAAACGTATGCATCTTCCCAGAAACGACTTTTTAGTTTTAGCCAGTCTGTAAGATGGAACTTTAAGCTTCCCTGTGTTTCTAGTAGCCTTTGGCTTATCGACGTTAGTGGGAAAATCACATTATGTTTTTTCTTACATACATGATTATTTCAAATATATACAACGACGGCAGGGTTAGGATACCTATTTCTTTAAAAAAAGATCTTAAAGAATCACGTGTCCTTAAGTTATATATCGCTCTGATAGCTCGCTTTTGCAAAATAAAAATTGATTCCAAGTCTGCAGCAGATCCCCATAAAATAAGGCCGTATGAAATGATGCTATTGAAGTAGGAAAAATACACCAACCGTGCCGTCGCCACATCGGTTAGCTGCCGTATCTTTCTGACTGCAAACGCAGCAGAGCTCAACCTATTCGCAATTGAACTTTATAATACCATCTTTTTTCATTTTGGTTAAATAAATAGTATATATGTCCTGAAAGAAAATTGAGTCTCCATCTTTAAAATTTCCGTACAAAACACGTAAGACAAAACTGAAAAAAAAAAATCCATTCCTGAATGAGTGACCACTCTAAGTGACAATTCTTAAAAAAGCATTATTTAACGATCTGTCAGTCATATTAGTTTGACGGTTAAAATCGAAAAGCAACAGTGTCAAAATATGTTGGTTGGATTTTGTTACATTTTATTCTTATACCATTCCAACACCGCCAAATCGTCGACGGGAGTCATCGCGAGTTTCTTTCTGTTTATGGTATTCTTTACGTGCATCCTTCAGGGAATTATGATGTTTTGAAAGTTCCATATCCTTCATTTCAATTAACGAGGATGAAAGGACGTGCTTCCTTTTTTGGATGTATCAAAGTATAAATTTGAAGTGGTGACGCCATCAGATATTGCTAATCCTCCTTTATAAATTGGTAAAGAAAATAAGTCAGCTTCTAATGATGATACATCGGACCCCCAAGTAGGGTCGGCAAAAAAGTTGTGCGTAAGGACCAAAGTATTCTGCGGCATCTTTTAGAACTAGTAACAAAATGACCATTGAAATTGTGCAGCTTTGGTTAGGGCAGTATAGGCAGCTTGTTTACATATGAGAGATAATTTTTCTAAAGTGGAAACCCATTTATGTACATTCTTTTTTGGAAAATTCTCTTTGCCTTCTCCGATGTAGCTGCCCAGATAGCGAGATCCAGTTACAATTGTAACATTAGCATTGGGGATGTCTATTTTTTTGCAATGTCTAGAAAATCGAAAACCGTTTCGAGATAAATGCTTTTTAAATCGTTTTCTGTAGTTATTTAATTTTAATATTATGTAATGAAGTAATAAGCAATGACCTTCATTTGACATTGGTGTAAATTGCGTGACCGGTTCAAGTCGTACTTTATTCTGTGTGGTTAGAATTCTTCACAATTTACGCGTGGATTATACTACGGAGTTTGATTTGGACCCGCTGTCTGACATCTAGCACTTTGACAGTGCCAGTAAAGTGACACAGTGTATAGTGTACCACTACGCAAAAAATAATTAAAGGGGTTGCCTTATCGTACGCATTTAGATAGATTTAGAAATTTGGCATTGTGGGAGCCCTCAATTATAATCTGACGTCATCAACTAAAATAATTTCAAGAATTAATTTTGAAAAAAGTAGAGAACTAAATGACAAAATATTGAAATAAGTTTCTTATAATTGACTTTTCTATACAAAAAAAATATAAAAACCACTGGTATTTTTTTTTAGACATTCCCAATTCTTGAATATATGAGTTGCTTTCTGTTTGTCTGTCTCAGATACTATCAAGAATGATTTTTTGAATGGGGGGAAATATCCGTTGGCAGGCCTTATGCTACTCATCTTTTCCCACCATTGATATAGGTTATTAAGATTTCCTTGGGCAGAAGAGTCATCCGCATACCAACATTGAGTGGTATTATGGTCATCTTTGAGTTTATTTATTAAAGATAAAGTAGCAAGGGCATATAAAGGCATAGCTAATGGATCTCCTTGGGTAACACCTTCTTTGCTATAAATTCTCATGTCAGAATCGCGAATGACGAGCTCTGCGTGACCATTATAGGTATTATAAAGAAAGCGAGCACAGTGTGGCCAGTATAAACTTGCTTGCCAAAGGGCAAGTTGTTTATTAACAGAATTAATAGCATTATTTGCGTCTACAAGAAGTAATCCCCAGTTTGAGCCGGGTTGGCATTCTTTTTCAAATAGATCGCTCATTGCATGTACTGCACCTTCGATGCCGCTGCTTAATCCGCTGCAAAGTTGCGAGTTGGAGCATGCTTTGGTAACCTCGGAGCCGGTGGCTTCAATCATACATTTGGATAGGATTCTCCGAAGGCATTCATCAATACCGATTGGTCTCACACCGGGGCATTTGTCAAGGGCTACAAGACGACTTGATATGAGTGCTTGTATGTGGCTCCATGGAACATATTCGTTTTTAAGTTTCATGGTTAGATGAGCTATGGCAATCCTAAGGTGTAAGCTTGCTTCGCTAAAACGTGAGAGGTAATCTTTCCAGTTTTCAGATGTGGTACCTGTTGGCCCTCCTCCACCATGTAATTTCCTAGTGACTGATTCGACGTGGTCACAGGTTATGTCAACATCGAGTAGTGGAGGCATTTCAGAAATATTTTCAGGTAGTGTAAGTAAAGATGGGTCTGGGGTAATTGCGGTGGGATGTTTTTCTTCTAAGACGTCTTTGACCGTTTTTCCAGAAGTATCAACTTCGTCATCGGTGTTGAGGATTTTGCTTGTATCTTTTGTTAGGAGCCAATTGAGAGCTTCTCGAATTTTGCCTTTTAGAATTAAACGTGTGAATATTTTGGTGACGTCATCATTATTGCTATTTTTTTTCTGTTAAAAGCACTACGAAGAGAATAGATTCGGTTATGAGGATTTCGTATTTTTCTTCGGCCCATAATTTGAGGCGGCGATCAAGTAATCTGGTTATGTCTTTTACTTTTTTTATATTCTTGTCTCGTTGTAACATTACGGCAATGAAGATTAAAACACGTTCTGAAGGAAAATCTAATTTGACAAGAAGTCCTATTTCATCAGCTAGTGTATGGATAAATTTTCTGCTAGTGGTGTTAGAGGGAAGATCGTAAAGTTTACCGTAAAGACAATATACTTTGTCCCAGCGTTTTTGCCAAGCACCAGACTTAGATCCTATATTGTTAAGATAGGGCGATCCAAAAGCATCTTCCAGCCGTGATGTGTGCACAACTGAGTCAGAAATTCGTTGCGTGCTTGAATGGTTATCGTGGGCAGCACATATATGACGTTGTAATCCATTGCGTTTAAAATATCTGGGGCAATGCGGGCACTGCACGGTACTTGAAAGATTTTCATATTGACTTGTCAAAATAATATTTTCAGAACTAATGGAATCCATTATAGGTTTAATTTTTCATGATTATTTATTAAAATTTATGGGTTGGCGAGTACACTGATTATTAATCACTGATAATTTTAATATTAAAAACTAAATCTATACTAATACTAGCTTTTGCCCGCGACTTTGTACGCGAAGACAATAACGTTAGTTATTTGGATGAAATTTGGTACACATGTAGTTTAATAGGATAATGCCAGGAAAATGCGAAATTCCGGCGGAAGAGGAATAAGTGAATTATAATTCTGGGTCGTGGGTTTGTACCCGAGCTTGCACCTCTTAGTTTTTCCTAATTGATGTGCTAAATTACGTTTGAAGTTTACCATAAGCTTCACATAGTCAGACAAAGTCACCTTTTAGCATAATACACTTAGTATATCTTTTTTCTAAACTTAAAATTCCATTTTTAAAAAAGGTCTCATCTTGAGTACTTACAAAATCTTGTACTGCAGCGACTACCGCGTCGTCGTCTTCAAATTTCTGGCCTCTCAGGTATTGTTTCAATCTCGGAAATAGGTAGAAATCACTGGGAGCGAGATCTGGTGAATACGGAGGATGCTTAAGGATATCGAACCCAGCATCACGAATTGCAGCCATTGCAACGGCGGACTTGTGTGCCGGGGCATTGTCCTGGTGGAACAGCACAACTTTCGAGAGTTTACCTCGCCGTTTTTCGCGGATCTCATTGCGCAGTGTTGCTATTTGTTTGGCGTATAAAGTGCCCGTAATAGTGGCTCCATGCTCGAGATACTCAATCATTAATACCCCTTTACCATCACAAAAAACAGAGCCCATGACCTTACCGGCAGATGGGCTCACCTTGAATTTCTTCGGAGTTGGAGATGATGGCCTTTTCCATGTCATAGACTGCAGTTTCGTTTCAGGGTCGTAATGATGGAGCCATGTTTCGTCCATTGTTATAAATCGCGCCAAAAAAAGTTCCCGGTCTTGCTGCATCAGGTTCAAAGCTTCTTGACAAATCTCTAGTCTAGTTTGTTTTTGCGTGTCTGTAAGCATTCTTGGTACCCAACGCGCAGATACCTTTTTCATACTCAAGCGTTCATGTAAAATACTATGCACGCTCCCCGTTGAAATCTTTACATTTTCAGCAATAAAACGAACTGTGACACGACGATCCGCCAAAACTGAGTTTTCGACTTTTTTCACAATTTCTTCAGTTACTGCTGTAGTAGGGCGTCCGGAGCGGGGGTCGTCCATTGTCGATGTTCTTCCACGTCTAAATTCGGCGCACCAACGTGCGACTGTCGAATACGGAGGAGCATTAGACCCTAAAGTGTCCCGCAAATCCAAATTGACTTTGTATGAGAAAAGGGTTCGGTAGCTCAGTGGAAAGTGGAGAAATGAAAAGAAAGTAGAAGGAAAGGGACCTCAAAGGCAACAATCAAGAAGAAGGCTAACTCGCTTACCCAATGACGTCCAATGGCCTGGTTTCCTCAGGGGTGGCAGAGTCAGCTCCTTGCAGCACAGGCGTTGCCTGGGTCTTTGAAGATCACACCAAGATCACAAATGTGTAATGTATAAAGGTCCACACCAAAGCACATCAGATGGTAGATATGATGATTTAGAGGGTCTACATTCACACCAAGGCACGGTAACGAATGGACATCACAGAAAGTCTGAAAGTCACTTTAGATTCACTCCAAAGTACGGTAGCGAAAAAAGGGGAAAGGATAGATGCGCACGCGGCGGCGGTTGCTAACGGAGTGTTTTGTACCGCGGCGCTAGAGGGCTCCTCAGAGCACATAGGATGACATTAAATAAGGAGTCATACCATCTCCAGAAAGTTGCCTTTGAAAGATAATAGAAGGACGGAACAGACTTGGTCCGTAGAAAAATTTTTCAAATACAAGTATTTGATAACGGCGCGCAGTTCAATTTTCTCCATTTTCGCTAACGTTCTCAATAGCATTGCAAAGAAATTACCGTATATTTTTTTAAACAAAAGACAGTTAGTTTTTTTTTTCATAGCAATCAGCTAGATAGATTAGCTTTACCGGCCAGTATTTAATTTCGTAATATTAAAAGAGTTTGCATCTCATTCTCACTTTATATTGAACGCCCCTCGTATATATTATTATTTTTTTTTTACTCACGATGGTTACATTAATTGTAGATTTAAGGTACTTGCCGTGTGTTATTTGTTTTATTAGTTCTGCTTTGTGTTTGTCTTCTAAATTCAATAAGTAGTTTTTTTTTATCTTCTTGGCTTTGTTATTTTTATTATTGTATGATGGTTTTTATGTCCATCTTGATTGAAATTTGATAACCGACTATATTCCTTTCACTGTAGCTTGGTGCGGGTGGCAGGTGTCAAAACCACAGACTAGAGAAGTGAATACTTTAAAACTCGAATCGATAAAACTATAAATTTATAACTTGAATTATGTGTAATTAATTATTAATATAAATTTACGATTAAGATTATTTCATGAAAACACCGTACCGAAGTACCGAAGTTCTATTATAATGCAAAAAAAAACTAGTCTAGTCTAGGGTTCCGCACAAATTTTTAGGTATGTCAAAAATAGGCCGATAGATGGTCTTCGGCAAGAAACGGGTGTTCAATGATGTCTCTGTGATTTGTTTATTTATTGATAAGGCAAATTTTATTAATACTAACTGTTATTGCTGAAATCAGACCCAAGCCGCAGTAAGGGAGAAGATACTAAATTTACCTGTTCATTATTAAGTGTTTTACCCAATTATCACACACATACACACATATTAACGTTGTATAAACTAGCTGCTTTCCATTGTTACGTACATAGATTGCTAACTATACCTCCTTCCAAGGAGCATTTTGATATGTTACTCATAAACTTACGTATTTGTCGGACATACCAACCTTAACACGTGGTAACCCACGGCATGGACTGCATTTTTTAAAGCACATTCGTTATTTACGTTACAAATTAATAAGTGTCGATAAAGTCGTGGCAGATTGTGTCCCATCATTAAATGTTTCGTTACACGCATATTACGTTTCTTAACTTAATTGTATTTTAATTCTTTCATTGACAATAAAAATTAATTAGGTTAAATTTCTTTCGTGTAAGATAGTTTTTTCGTAGTTTAAATGTTTAACTCCAGAAATATTCGGACTGGAATTTAAATAATTAGCCATGTATATACACCGCAGCAATTTTGTCTAAGTGCAACGAAACGGCGTGTCAAGTGTCACCCGCACCATGCTACAGTGAAAGGAGTATAGTGATCGGATGTTGTTCTTCCCGAGCAAGCAAAACTGTTCGAACTATTGGTGGAAACTATTGTGGCTTAAGTGTTAACTTTGTAAGCTAACTACTTAGATTGTAATATGCTGTTTCCCTTTACAAATAAAAAAAAAAAAAAAAAAAACTTCTATAGGCGCTAATTTCAGGAACTACTGCTCCGATTTGAAAAATTCTTTCAGTGTTAACACCGGGGGGGGTGGGTGGTGAGGGTGCGGGAGATGGGGTGCGGGGGCTCCAAAGGGGGGGATGAAAATTTCATTGATTTTGCCGTAGGATGCACCGTTTTCAAGATATTTGACAAAAACACCGGGGGGTGAGGGTGCGGGGAAGGGTGCGGGAGAGGGTGCGGGAGAGGGGGTGCGGGGGCATTAAAACTTGAAGTAAAACTTGAAGTAAAACTTGAAGTAAGTAAAACTTCTATAGGCATGCTTGACTTGGGACGAACGCGGGTGTGCGGGGGGTGCTGTGTGGGTGGGCGTGCGGGGGGGGGTTGCTGTGCGGGGGAGGGGGGTGCCAGGGGAGCGGGTTGGAGGGTGCGGGGGTTGCGGGAGGGGTAAATTTTTATATATCGAGGAACTAAGGAGAGGCATAATTGATGAAAAAGCAAATTGGAAACAAAAAATAAGCTGCCCAAATTACTAATTCCACGCGGATGGAGTCGCGGGCAAAAGCTAGTCATCTGTGAAAATTACAACTGTCTAACTATCACGGTTCACAAGATACAGCCTGGTGACAGACGGGACGGACAGACGGACGGACAGCGAAGTCTCAGTAATAGGGTCCCGTTTTTACCCTTTGAGTACGGAACCCTAAAAATTGAATTGTATTGCACCTAACTTTATTTTTCACGTATTGCACAAAGGCTATAAATATCGTTAGTGGTAATCCGTCGGTCATGATACGGACAGCGTATTTTCCATTCCTGCCTTAATTGCGAGCTTAGACTCCACCAATTATCTGTACCTTTGTCTTATCGCACTATGTTCATTCCATGACTTGGTAACGCTTATTCACACTCAACGTTCGGGTGACACGAGCGTAATTTTGTGAGTTGTGAGCGGCAGAATTTCGGTTGCGCCATACATTAATAATAATAATAATAATAATCACGGACAGGACTATTATAGCCAATAGGCCTGATATCGTGCTGACAGATCGATCGAAACGCCAGGCAGTGCTCGTCGACATCACCGTCCCCCATGACGAGAACCTCGTGAAAGCTGAGAAGGACAAAGCCAGCAAGTACCTTGACCTAGCTCACGAGATAACCGCCATGTGGGATGTTGATTCGACGATCATTGTCCCGATAGTCGTTTCTGCGAACGGGCTGATAGCGAAGAGTCTCGACCAACACCTCAAGAGACTCTCGCTAGATGGCTGGATCAAGGGTCAGATACAGAAGGCGGTACTCCTAGACACTACGCGGATAGTCAGGAGGTTCCTCTCTCTGTCGCCCTAACCACCGATAGCTTAGGCCCCGCCTCGCTGCCGGTGGCACCCTAGGTTAGGTTTTTATAATGATTTTATGATTTGTATGTATAGTTTTATATTTTACTTTTTGTATAATTATTGTAAAAATGTAACCTAAGAAAAAAATATAAATAAAGAGAATAATAATAATAATAATCTTTATTAACTTTTACATCGTATTTGACAAAAATAACTAAAAGGATAAACAAACACAGTAAAAATGAAAATAATACACAGCCTGAACTAGGATAAAATAAAATCCTGTGTTTCAGGTATAATAGGACTTAAAATGTTAACATAAATAATCAAATGCAAAATACCTACACACAAATGTTTTTGAGTAGATTTTGAATAAAAGACAAGTTGTAAAACATTTTTGGATCTAAAATAAACACTTAAAATAAACTTAACACTATTTAATCCTATTTATTTTAAGACAGTCAATAACTTTTCTGAATCCTCATGAGACATTTTTAAAAGATCTTCTTGGAGAATTTTTTTGGTTTTATTACAATTAAAAGAGTATATGCCTAATTTAGCGTGAAATCTATTGTACAGTAGTGGTGCCAGGAATACATAAAATCTGGAGGAAAAGGCATGTTTTTTATTAATATTAGGAGGGCAAATTAAATCCTTACGCCTTTTTTTGTAGCTTCATTGTTAAAGGGGAGTGCAGCGTGCTGTTTAAGAACTGTGCTCATTATAAATAATTGTCTAACTGTTAGTACATTACAAGATTTATATAGAAGGTCGGTAGGGTAAAGAAAAGTGCGATTTGTAGAAACCTTTAGGATTGCTCGCTGTGCTCTCTCAATGGTTAGTAAAACCGATTTATACGTGCCACCCCATGACGTAATACAGTAAGTTAATATAGATTGACATAGGGCAAAATAAACTTGTCTGATTGTTGACGAGTCCATGACTGAACGTAATTTTTTGAAAACATATATTAACTTACGGACTCTGCCACTTAAAGCTTCGATATGAGGCCTAAAAGAAAGTGTTTCATCTAATATTACACCTAAATACTTTATATTATTAGTCATTGCAATGTTTGGGCAATTACACGGGTTAGTACAGGAGACTTCACATTGGTGGGCAATTACTGTTGGACTAGTTAACGTCACAATTAGTTTTTTCCGCATTTAGTGTTAATATGTGACGTCGAAGCCAATTATTCACTACATTGAAACCTTGTTGAGCAAGTATATAAACCTCTCTTTCGGTGCCTGCTGAAAATAACAAGGCAGTATCATCAGCATATGAAATAATTTTACCACCATCCAATTTAAGATTACAAAGGTCATTTATGTAAATTAAAAATAAAGTGGGGCCTAAAATACTTCTCTGTGGCACGCCAAAAGATGTATTTTCCAAATCAGAACTAAACGTTGTGCCTATTTTTACACATTGAGTGCGCTCATCTAGATAATTTTCAAATAATTTTAGCTGGGTCCCTCTAATACCTAAAGATTCAAGTTTCTGCAATAGAATAGGTATAGAAACTGAATCAAATGCTTTTGCGAGGTCCAGGAATATTCCCACTGTCCGATTACCCTTGTCCAGTTCCCGCACTAAGTAGTCCGTGAGCTCATGCACGGCATCCGCAGTCGATAATTTGGATCTAAAGCCAAACTGTGTTTTTGACAGTACGGATTTTTCCTCCAAGAATTTTACTAGTCTAATATTAATAATTTTTTCTAATATTTTAGATATTGCCGGTAAAATTAAGATAGGCCTGTAATTTGTTATTTGCTCTTTACTGCCACCTTTATGTACGGGAACAACAACAGCTTTTTTTAAACATTTAGGAAAACATCCTTTAGCCAAGCATTTATTAAAAATATTAGTTAAAATAGGGACAAATAAGTGCTTAAATCGTTTCAGAATAATATTAGATATGCTATCCCAACCAACTGCGGAGTCTTCCTTTAGGTTCATAATGATTCTGGACCTCAGCTTCGTCAGTATCTAACAGCACAAAAGAGTTTAGTGAACTGTGATTTGTTGATTGGAAGCGCGGAGTTGAATCTGCTGTAAACGATTGATTTTGGAATTGTTGTGCAAGATTTATTCCTACGTTAACGAAATATTCATTTACGCTATTAGCAGACGTCAGCTGCGATGAGTGCAATTGTAATAACCTTGAAGATGATTCATGCTGTTTTGCTGAATTTGTTACGTATTTAATAAACTGCCAGACTTTTTTGCTGTTTTTTCCAGCTTTTTCCAATTGATTTTTATCGTAACTATTTTTAACTTTTTTAAGAAGATTATTACAAAAATTTCTATATCGTTTGTACGATAATTGTAAAATCATGTTGTCTGGATTTAATTTTGCCTTTTTATGTAATCTGTCTCTATGTCTCATAGACCGAATGAGCCCGGAGTTATCCATGGCTTAATGTTGTATTTTTTACTACTCAGACGAACTATCTCAGTATTTTTTATAATTAATTGCTGTACACATTTTATAAGACTCAACATGCAGGTCTCCGCGTTATCAGAAAGGTAAAGCGGGTCAAAGTCTACGTTGCATAAATCTTCTTCAAGTTTATTAAAATTAATTTTAGTAATTATTTTTGTGCTCGTTGCTTTAGGTAAATTGCAGTTTAAGGTTAGTAGGGCAGCGTTGTGATCGGTTATTGACGAGTTAGTTACTAGTGTTATTGATGGGAGATAGGTTTTAAGCATGATATGATCCAAACAGGAGCCGCTTTGATGAGTAGGTAGCGTGTGCGCGGGAAGTAAGCCATGAAAAGAGCATGCATTCAGGTAGTCCTGAGCAGCGGAATCGTTGCTATCAGGAAGGATGTTATGTCTCCTATGATTATTATATTTTTAAAATTAGATAGTTGTTGTAAAGTTGAATTGAGTGACTCGATAAAGGTATTACTATTTCTAAAAGATGGCGGTCTGTACAAAGCTAGTATCGCAAAATCAGACCCAATTTCAATTAGCAGCCGATTACAATCTGATATATTTGGCTCCTCGATAGTCACACTTAAATAATCCCTATTATAAACCACTATACCGTCGTTCTGGTTGAAGTTTACATTAGTGTATGTTATAGCCAGGCAACAGTGGCAAGTGCTTGTGTTTACCTAACCAGCACTCTGTTAAAACGTTAATGTCACAATTAATGTTCAACCTATGTTGAAAAGTACAGTAATTGTCGAAATTCTTAAAAATACTGCGTATGTTTTGTGTAACTAATGTAAGCGGCTCACTGAAACTGGATAGATATTGCTTACACTCTTCAACTTCACAAGTCGAGGACTCGGATACAAAAAATTATCTAGGTCGGATATCAAACTATCAGTCATAGGCGTAAATTTAAATTAAATAAAAAGTGCAGAAAAATACAGGAAACGAGGCGCTCTTAGACGCCTTCATAATCAATTGAGTTTATATACCGCTTTTCGGCCATTTTTTTGCGGGACAATCAGGATTTCCAGTGCTGTGGTTGTGAGGCTTCTTGTACCGCCAACAAGTAGCACACTTCGCTGGCTCAGCTTTCTTTGTGCAATCTTTAACCCAATTCTCCGCAGTGGCCGCAGGTGTTGACCTCCTCCCGGCATGTCTTGGCTGCGTGGCCATACTGTTGGCACTTGAAGCACCGTGTAACTAGCGTAAAGTCCCTAACCGGGCACGACGACCAGTTGATAAATAATCTTTCCTTTATTATTAAGGCCTTACGGATAAGCGCTGGGACTTCTATGACGAAATTACAGGTCTCCGCTTCCCTCTTACCAGACTTATGGCTTAGTTTAATTGCGCTCAAAAAGTTCTCAATAGTCATACCTTGGAGTTTGCCGGCTAGATTTTGTTGATAAATGCAAGTAAAAACCTCTGTTTCCTGCATGGACGTGGGCACACCGATGACTGCAATCCTTGGCTTGCGCTTGAGCGGGTCATCCACATTGTGTCACGTGATGGCCAGCATATTGTATGGCGCGAACCGAAATTCTGCCGCTCACGACTCATAAAATTACGCTCGTGTGGCCTCACCCTTAAACCGTTGAATCGATTTAGATAAAATTTGGTATAGAGTTAGTTTGAGTCCAGAGAAATATAGTAGCCGTGTGTTGTGTCTGCAGCGGCGACCGCGTGATGGGGCTGGTGCGCGGCGGCGCGCTGAGCGACCGCGTGGCGGCGCGGCCGGAGCTGCTGTGGCCGGTGCCGGAGCACTGGAGCCTCGAGGACGCCGCCACCGTGCCGCTGCCCTACGCGCACGCCTACTACTGTCTCGTAAGCGTCTGCCTCGAACAACTGATTCAACTATTAATGTTGCCGCTTTCTGATTTTATCGTTATTACAGGCCATAAGAACCCAACCGATGCCTGGTATGGCCATTCTGATCAGCGGTGGTGCAGGCGCAATAGGACAAGCCCTTATAGCCCTGGCCCTTCATATTGATTGCCGTGTTTTCGTGGTTGTCAGTGATATGATAAAGAAACGATTTTTGCTGAAATTATTTCCACAGTTAAAAGGTATGTAAATTCAGTAAGCCACTAGAACTTGACTCTATGACTAATAGTGACTGTATTTTTGTAAAATTCGTTTTATTATTTTAGCTGATCGTATAATATGCTGTAGAGACCAGACTTTTGCGGATGTAGTACTGAATGCAACTCATGGCCACGGGTGCGAAGTAGTAATTTGTGGGAAAGGTGAATCAAAGAACGTAAGAATTGTTGTTATTTGGTTAAACTGTTCCAATTTTCTTACCTCATGTTTATATTGTAACGTTTCAATTAACAACATTTTTCTTTACCAGGCGTATTTAAGATGCAGTGCACCCCAAGGAATAACGTTGGACATTGACCAAGTGAAACGGAATGATAATTTCTTGTTTGGAATGCATTACTTGCTTTATGATAGGACATACCAGCGCCTTGATTTCTCTTCTATTTTTAGTAACGAAGGAACATCAAAGGTAAGAAGCAATATAAGTATTATGTTCTACAAATTTTAAAGGCAATAAATTTCATGTCCCCAAACCTAGCGATTGAGATTTTGGCATTTACGAGGGTCATGCCAAAAGAAGTTAGATACTCCATGCTTATTTGATCGATACTAGCCAAATATATACCATCGTAAAGGCAGTTTTATAGCTATAAATTTAAATATGGAATACTCCAAAAATCTAGGTAACATTTTTTTAAATATTTTTTTTCTGATTGAATCTGGCTGGAATTTGCGGTAACGATGGAACTTAGTCGACGAGATTTTCGAGTTATGATTTATCATGACTTTAAAAAAGTTTTAAAGCTGCAAGAATGTTTTGAATTTTTAACCACAACTTTTGGTGAATCTGCTTGTTCTCGTGCAACTGTACGAGGGGCGTTCAATATAAAGTGAGAATGAGATGCAAACTCTTTCAATATTAGGAAATTAAATACTGGCCGGTAAAGCTAATCTATCTAGCTGATTGCTATGAAAAAAAAACTAACTGTCTTTTGATTAAAAAAAATACGGTAATTTCTTTGCAATGCTATTGAGTACGTTAGCCAAAATGGAGAAAATTTAACTGCGCGCCGTTATCAAATACTTGTGTTTGAAAATTTTTTCTACGGACCAAGTCAATTTAGATTTGCGGGACACTTTAGGGTCTAATGCTCCTCCGTATCCGACAGTCGCACGTTGGTGCGCCGAATTTAGACATGGAAGAACATCGACAATGGACGACCCCCGCTCCGGACGCCCTACTACTGCAATAACTGAAGAAATTGTGAAAAAAGTTGAAAACTCAATTTTGGCGGATCGTCGTGTCACGGTTCGTTTTATTGCTGAAAATATAAAGATTTCAACGGGGAGCGTGCATAATATTTTACATGAACGCTTGGGTATGAAAAAGGTATCTGCGCGTTGGGTACCAAGAATGCTTACTGACACGCAAAAACAAACTAGAGTCGAGATTTGTCAAGAAGCTTTGGACCTGATACAGCAAGACCGGGAACTTTTTTTGGCGCGATTTATAACAATGGACGAAACATGGCTCCATCATTACGACTCTGAAACGAAACTGCAGTCTATGACATGGAAAAGGCCATCATCTCCAACTCCGAAGAAATTCAAGGTGGACCCATCTGCCGGTAAGGTCATGGGCTCTGTTTTTGGGCTGGTAAAGGGGTATTAATGATTGAGTATCTCAAACATGGAGCCACTATTACGGGCACTTTATACGCCAAACAAATAGCAACATTGCGCAATGAGATCCGCGAAAAACGGCGAGGTAAACTCTCGAAAGTTGTGCTGTTCCACCAGCACAATGCCCCGGCACACAAGTCCATCGTTGCAATGGCTGCAACTCGTGATGCTGGGTTCAATATCCTTAAGCAACCTCTGTATTCACCAGATCTCGCTCCCAGTGATTTCTACCTATTTCCTATTGAAACAATACCCGAGAGGCCAGAAATTTGAAGATGACGACGCGGTAGTCGCTGCAGTACAAGATCTTTTAAGTACTCAAGATGAGGCCTTTTTTAAAAATGAAATTTTAAGTTTAGAAAAAAGATATAATAAGTGTATTATGCTAAAAGGTGACTATGTCGAAAAATAAAATTACATTTAGTAAAAGTTGTTTATAACATACTCATTCTCACTTTTTATTGAACGCCCCTAGTACTTAATTGGTTTGCTGAATTTATAAGAAGGTGGGAGAGCTTTGAAGATGAGACGAAGTCAGGGCGACCTCTACTCAAGAAAATATGCAAGTCGTGGATAAAAATATTCGTGAGAACCAACGAATTACATACGTAGAGCTTGAGCGTGAGCTAGGCATTGGATCAGCAGCGCTGCAAACCATAATTCATGGACAACTGTCCCCGCATAAGCGTCAATCGAGATGGGTGTCGCAAACACTCAAAGATTTGCAGAAAGAACGCCGCGTGGATTGGTGTAACTTTATGATAAATAAATGCGATGCTGGCAAGAAAAAAAATGTGTATGATATACTGATAAGTGATAAAACAAGATTGTATAACTACGATCCTGAAACAAAGCGGCAGTTAACAGTATGATGCTTTGAAGATGAACCGACTCTAACAAAATGTCGCCGAGCACGAAGCACACAGAAACAAATGGTTGCCTCCGTTTTCTGAAAGACGGGGCAAATTGGAACTGCGGTACTACCGGATTGAAGGACTGTCAACTCCGAATGGCATGTGACAGTTTGTACAAAAAAGTACTGTCAGCTTGGTGTAAGAAGCGGTCAAAGTCAGAAACCCAGTATCTGCTCTTGCACCGCGACAACGCCCCCCCCCCCCCCCCCGCTCAGTTCTGCCAGAACACTCAACTATTTTAGTTCGAAAAACGTCACTACACTCCCTCATCCGCTCCGCTCACAAAAATTAGGGAAAAATTAAGATGAAGGCGTTGTCAAAGCAAAGAAGGTGCCCTGGCTGCCTAAAACTATGAAATTTCTGAGGTACCCAAGAGGTACCCAAAGAAGAATGGTCATTGACATTTTCTAAGTAGTTTAGCCGGACGAAAAAGTGTATACGTGCTCACGGTGAATACTTTGAAAAAATAGATATCAAAAATAAGGAATAATATTTGTAGTTTTGGAATATCTAATTTCTTTTGGCATGACCCTCGTAATCCCTATCACGTAGGAATAAAAAACCGGCCAAGTGCGAGTGGAACTCGCGCACGAAGCGTTCCGTACCATTTTCTATAAAAACGGCAAAAAAGACACGTTTTTTGTATGGGAGCCCACTTCAAATATTTGTTTATTTTTATTTTTAAAGTAAATATATAACTAAATATTCTGTGAATATTTCAAACATCTACCTGTTGCCCGTATCAATATCGAGCAAAAACGAGCAAAAAAATCACGTTTGTTGTATGGGAGCCCCTTTAAATATTTATTTTATTCTGGTTTTTAGTATTTGTTTTTATAGCGGCAACCGAAATACATTATCTGTGAAAATTTCATTTGTCTAACTATCACGGTTCATAAGATACAGCCTGGTGACAGACGGACGGACAGCGAAGTCTCAGTAATACGGGTCCCGTTTTTATCCTTTGGGTACGGAACCCTAAAAAGTATAAGTGTGTGTTATTCCAGACGTCTATTTATCTACATACGAAGGGTCTATATTGGAATCTATAATATCTTTTGTCCTAATTTCAAAATCCATAATAACTTTGGTCATACAAAATACAAATACAAATATTTATTGATACAAATACAAATATATAATGATCTTTTGCCATAATGTAAATGCCATTATATTGTTTATCTTAATATTTAATTTATTTGTTTATTTTCACTATTTTCATAAGTACTAATAATCATTATGTCCTAATTGTCATAAAATAAAGAAAGAATAAAATTTATTTCACGCAATTTTAGGTACAATAAGATTTTGGAACATACAGAGTGGGTTTCACTAAAATCTACCTTGCAAGGCATGTGAAATTGACAGTAAGAAAAAACTTAACCTAAGTGTAATCCAAAAATTCCTGTATACTATAAAAAGATTTTTCGGCAAGCCATTTTTTAAGACTTGTTTTGAATTTCGCAAATGAGAGATCTTTAATTACATCAAGCAGTTTATTAAATATTTTTATACACATTACATAACTATTTTTAGCAACCAATGATAAATGTGACAATGGAACATACAATTTATTACGATATTGCGAACGTACAGGGTTATTTATTTATTTATTTATTCATAGTATAGTCATGTAAATATCATCAGGGTTTTTAAACATGTTTTTGGCTTGTCTAAACAAATTACCATATTGGTGTTAGGGAATGCAAAAACCGGTGAAAATCAAAAACCGGTTGGTAACCGCCTCGACGGTTTCAAAACCGGTTAAACGGTTTTTAACCGGTTTTTTGCAAACTATTTGAAATCGAAGTTTTAGACGATAATTTTACTATTCTTGGTTGCTATCATTGTTAACGGCGTATTTTTTTAGATTTAAATATACCTCGTACAAAATTTCTTAATGAAAGAAAAAACATATACTTAAAGGTTAACGACCGCTTTAGCCTAGTTGGTAGTGACCCTGCCTACGAAGCAAGAGGTCCTGGGTTCAAATCCCGATAAGGGCATTTATTTGTGTGATGAGCACGAATATTTGTTCCTGAGTTATGGATGTTTTCTATGTATTTAAGTATTTATTTATCTATATAAGTATGTTTATCCGTTGCTTAGTACCCATAACACAAGCTTTGCTAAGCTTACTTTGGGACTAGGTCAATTGGTGTGAATTGTCCCGAGATATATTTTTTTTTTTAAAGGTGTAATCACAAGACCAAAACTACTATTAAATTAAAATAACTAAAACTAAACCTAATTTTAAAAGAGAGGCGGGCCTCTTGGCATGGTGCCCATCACGCAGGCAGCATTCCCGCGCTGAACTGCGATTGCGATTCTTTGCGCGAGAAAGCTGCCGGCGCGAGGGTTGCCTGTTGCCTCTCTTAACCTATTGCTGAGCTCTCTGTGTTATAGCTCCAGTGCACCCTTACCCCAACGACTTAGAGTCTCGACGCCAAAAGCAAAGAAATGGTATTGGGCGCCGAGGCAGCTATATTTTGTGACCTTGAGGCGTTCTGGGCGTCTGCCGCCGCCCCCGCACGTTTGGTAGTTGCTGGTAGGTAGGACGCCGCCAGGGTGTCTGTACAGGTAGCGTCCCACACCAGCGCATGGCCAGTCTTCCAGGGTATCAACGACATTCCGTCAGGGCGCTTGCCATCGCTCCGCACAATCTGGGGCTCCAGAGCAGCGGGAACGTTGGCACTAACGAGCGCCCTTCTGAGAATGTCATTGAGAGCGGCGTGGCGGGACAGGCGGCCGGCGCCCGAGGAGCAGGAGAGGCCATGGTAGCCAAGTCGGTCCACTGGAGCCCCACAAGAAACACAGTCGTGACTTGTGCATATCCCAACTCCCAGCCGGAGACCAGCAGCTATGCGTAGAGTGTCTGGGTCGATAAAAGATCCAGTGTTAGGCGAGGGGTATGCATGGAGCCAGTAACCAGATTCTGGCTTGGACACAGCTAACAGTCTGGCCCGATCCCTGCCTGTTGAAGGTTCTATTAATGTCTGTAAGGTGGCAGCGGAGGCTATTGTATTCCAGGCCCTATGCCTATGTAGTTTGGACGGGAGATTTGGGCTCGGTCCAGCTAGCCAGGCATTCGTGGCCTTGTTCAAGCATGCAATCTCGCAGTTAATGCCCGCTGGGGCTTTAAGTATTCTACCTGCGAGATCTAGCGTGTTGTGAATCGAAGACAGGAATGCTGGCAAAGCTACACTTGAAATTTTGCGGGTTCCCAAGCCGCCGTTCTTTATCGGTAAAGCGGCTTGGGTCCATGCCTGCTCGCTGAGATGAATGTTCAAAATGTTTTCAATTTGGGTTTTCATGAGACTGACAATAGGTATGATCAAATGGGGGAATTTCCAAATGGGGCAATAGCGAAGCAGGTAAGTGAATTTAGGGACAACAAACAGAATTTCAAAATAAATAAAGCTGAGTGACTACTAATTTTGACAAGGCGGTCCGAATACTTACTGAATTTTGTTGTTACTGTACTAGTACTGAACTAATTAGGCATAGGTACGGTTATTTATATTTATAGTAGTGTGGTAGCGGCAGGTGCAGGTAGCATACTAAAACAATGGAGTTTATTCAGCCACAAACCCTTTCTGCTCTTTTAACGCGGCAGACTAAAACGGAGTGGGGATGGCTAATGGGCTAATGTTTAAAGCTGTTCAATTAATATCCGAAATAAGTACTGCCTACGCATCAACAGCAACAGCAGACGTCCCACTTCCCGCTCGGCTCGCGGCTCGCGGCGACACGACAACGTCAACAAGCAACAAAATTAGTGCCTATATTATATTGACTTGAGCAATGTCAATTTTTCACGCGGCTAAGACGCGGCTCATATATTTTATCAGCACGTTAATGAAGAAATTTAATTTAAAGATGAACAAACTTCTTGCTATTCGCTACACGAATCGTTAACACGATCAAACACACACGAGAATGTATTCTTGTTTTATACAAATAAAAATACGTTCACATCCCACATTATATTCGTCATTTTATAGTCTGAAGAATATTCTGGGGTATCTATTTTAGGCAATTTATAGTTTTTTAAGGACTATTTCTAATTCGGTTAATAACCGGTGAAAATTATAAAAAACCGGTTTTTAACCGAGGTCAAAATGTTTCGGTTAACCGGTTTTTCGGTATTTAAGGATAAATATGAATAAATAAGTCCTGATTCCTGTTCCCGCCGGTACTCAGCATATGCATACACTTGCACACACACGCACACTTCCGAATTAGTGAAAAACATTGTATATAAAGAAATACTGTAAAGGACCGCATCTACCTGATGTTTAGTCGTGCTTGCTTGCACGCTTGCTTGCACGCTTACTTGCACACTTTCTAGCACGCTTGCATGCTTGCGTGCATGCATGCTTGCTTGCATCTTGCTTGCATGCTTGCATGCTTACTTGCATGCTTGCATGCTTTCTTGCTTGCCTGTATGCTTTCTTGCTTGCCTGTATGCTTGCTTGCTTGATATCTTGGTTCTTTGGAATACTCATGGTACACGCGAGCGAAGCCGCGGGCAAAAGCTAGTATATATATATATATATATATATATATATATATATATTCTAAAGTGCCTAGGCATCATATCAAGCTGCTTATAATTCAGTATAGGTACTCAATAAATCACGGGTATGTAATGTTCAAAGCTTCAAATTTAAAATATATCCCACTAATATTATAAACGTGAAAGTTTGTATGGATGGATGTTTGTTACTCTTTCACCCTGAAAAGGTTTGACGGATTCTGTTGAAATTTGGCAAACAGATAGTTTATAACCTTGATTAACATATAGGATACTTTTTATCCCGGGAAATTGCATAGTTCCCACGGAACAGTGATAAAGGAATTCTTCACGGGGTGCAGTCGCGAGCAACAGCTAGTGTAGTATTCTAACAATTGATAAATATCACGCACAATGTACACTAAAATACGAGCGTCTGTTAATTCCTTCCGAACTGAGTTCGATACCGTAGCTTCATAGTAAGGATTATTAATCACACAAGACTGTTTTACTTTAACTATAAAAATTTTTTATACAATATTGTGGGCTTATGTTTGACTACAATCACGCCTGATGGAAAGCGAAGATGAGCCTACGATGGAGCACGCTTTCCTAGTAAATGCTCATTCACCCTAGACTTCAATTTAGGAGAATCAGCTGAAGGAAGGCAGTTGACCGCTGTGTTGCGCGCGCCCGCTTAGCAGTGCAAACCGTACAACAAAATTAAATACGGGGCACTGTCACCGGTACGCGCGCGCTGCATAACTGCTCAGACACTTCCTTCGAAATGGCTTCTATAGGCAACAGGCCGGACGAAGACGAGAGTCGCTTGGCGTCCTGGCTGGCTCAACCTATAGGGTGGCGACCAGCCTACCACGAGAGTTGTATCGTGATGTGATAAAATAACTCAGACTCTCGCACATAATACGTTTTTGCAAAAAAAAATAAACAAAACTTACAAGATTTTTGCTGAGTGTAGTTTTCTGCTGTATTGTTTGGCTTAGAGATCTATAGTCTTTAAGGGTCAATATAATTTCTTAGACATGTCTCTAAGGGCCAAAATAGATTTTATAAACAGCAGTGGTGTAAAATGCCGCTGCAGTCCGAATATTTCTTACACTATTGTATTGTCATCAAAACTATACAATTATAGACGGGTATATTTATGTCAATAGAAATTAAAAGTGGATGAAAATGACGTCATAATTATTCCATAACAAACTTAGTTACGTAGACAGGTTGTTCTAATAAAATAGCCTGAAGATAATTATTACGTTTGACGACCTATAGTGGGCCTAGTGGTTAGAGAACCTGACTATGAAGCTTGTGGTCCCGGGTTCGATTCCCGTGTCGGGCCAGATATTTGTATGAAAAAAAAAAACAAATGTTTGTTCTCAAGTCTTGGGTGCTTGTTTAATATGTATTTATTTATTTTATAAAAACTTTTCTTGGTCATGTGTCAAGACTATACCTAGATAATATATTTTCCTAGCACGAATGAATATGTTTCCTTCTAATACTTAGTTTATCGATGTCTTATAAGTGGCATTATATATCGATGAGACAAGTTTGAAAATATAAAACAAGAATACCAAATCGAATCGATGTTAATATTATGTCAAAGACTAATCACAAGTTGTTCGTGCTAGAAAAATCTCTAGGTCAAGACTGTCACAAAGGTAACGCAACCAGTAACATTATGGCGTTAGTGTGGAGAGAGAGATCTTCAGGTGAACCGGTCATTAATTGATACTAAAATGACAGGAACTGCAGTCGCTAATATCTGAGGGTATAAGCCGTGGCGCTGTGCGTCCGCTGTCCCGCGTGACGTACGCGCCGCACGAGGCGCCGCGCGCGTTCCGCCTGCTGGCCGCCAGCCGCCACCGCGGCCGCGTGCTGCTACGCCTGCAGCCGACTCTGCCGCTGCCAGCGCAACCCAGGTGCGTCAAACATCGCCCACGCTCCAGATGACACCAGTTTCAGCCAATCTCAAGCTTGCCTTTAATAGTAGATTGATAAACAATGGTACCCTGTGAATCCAATACACTGTAACTCCCATAGACAGTGTACTGAATTCACAGGGTACAATGGTCGTAATTGATCAATTACACCCAAGATACTTAGGCACACGAGCGAGCAGAGCGAGCGAGGGTGCTTATAGTTCGCGGGTGGAATTGATCATTTACACTCGAGTTGAACACTCTATTTTTTATCACAAATGCGAGGAAATAAAGAAAATCCGTTATGTTAAAAATGTATACGCAATTTGTAAGAGCGGAAAAAAATTTATCGCGCCAAACCATCTTTTGATTTTTTTTTTAATGGCCTCGCGCTCTTTGGCTTTGGCATATTCAGCCAGCACTGGCTAGCAGCATTATGTCAGCATGGAGGTTTGGAGGTAAGTATTACGCATTACAATCTCCTTGTTTACCAGTTCGTAAATACAAAAGACCACCATTCTATTTTTTTAAATATACTTACATCCCTAAAGATGTTAATCGAATTTACAACACGGATTTCAAGTTAAATGCAACCTACTTTCAAAGCTTAAGTGATGAAAAATACAAAAGCTACTTGCGCATTCGAAAAACTTATTTGACATAGATTTTTTAAGGGTGTTTGGGAGTTAGGTGCAGGGGTTTTTAAGTTTCAGGTGTGATAGTTAGGGTCATTTAGAAAATTTTTGAACATATTCACTATTATGCAAAGTTGCACGGTTTTTGAGATATAACCTTTTTCATAAATCACTCTTTTTACCCGACTGCGAAGAAGGAAGGGTTATGTGTTTGACCCATATGTATGTATGTATGTATGTGTGTATGTATGTATGTATGTATGTATGTATGCATGTATGTATGTCCATTCCTATGTCCTCTCGTAACTACACAACGGCTGAACCGATTTTGATAAGTGATACGTTATTGGATTTGTCTTGATAACGCGAGTAACACTGGATACATGAAATTCTTGAAAAATCAAAATGGCGGATTTTTGGCGCCACATTGTGAGTCTTCAAAAAAATTTTTTTTATTCAAACCTATCGAGTAGGGTATCAAAATAAAGGGATTTTAAAAGAGATTACAAAAATATATAGAAGTCATGTGTTTAAATTTAATTTGGAGTAGTAAATTGGCAATCAATGCATTAAAACGACGACGTACCTACTTACTAAGATATCTTTGAGCAATAATTTTCTCTATGAAACCCATGCGGAAAATTAAGTACATTCATTTTTCAAAATTGGTTTTGAACTTTAACTAAATAGGAACGGATTCCTAATTCAAATACTCAATAATTTATCTGGGTCTCAGGAGGTTACACTAAAAAGCAAGAAATAAAAAAACTAATTAAAAAAACAAAAAACTCGCCTGCGGTGTAAATAAAATAATAAATCAAAAAATCAAAAAACCCGCCAGCAAAAATACTGAAAAGGTGGAAACAAGATAAAATGTTCAATAACAATAAAACAAATTTAAAACACGTCGATGGCAGTCTTTCAAAATTTAACGCAAAGATAAAATGCAGTCGGAGGAGGCATGCATGAAGTGACATTAAATCCCATGCAGCTACTGACTCCCACGCCTCCGACTGCATTTTATCGTTGCGTTAAATTTGGAAAGACTGCCATCGACGTGTTTTAAATTCGTTTTATTGTTATTGAACATTTTATCTTGTTTCCACCTTTTCAGTATTTTTGCAGGCGGGTTTTTTGATTTTTTTATTTATTATTTTTTGTCACTTTTTTTTACAGCCTATATAGTCTGTATTGAAGTAAATTTTAGTGTTTTGGCTTCGCAATACCCTGGTTCAAAATAAATTCAAATAACCACACAACTGAAGTAAAACTTCTTCAGCTCCTAAAATCGCAATACATTTACATACTTAACGACCGCTTTAGCCTAGTTGGTAGTGACCCTGCCTACGAAGCAAGAGGTCCTGGGTTCGAATCCCGGTAAGGGCATTTATTTGTGTGATGAGCACGAATATTTGTTCCTGAGTTATAGATGTTTTCTATGTATTTAAGTATTTATTTATCTATATAAGTATTTTTTCACACCACCTGCTCGACAATGCCTTATTATAGATCATGCAAACCTCTTTCAAAGTAAATCATTATAGCCCTTGGCTTTCGCCGGGGCGTAATGTTGTACTGAATTTCATTATAACCCGGGCAGTAATGTGATTCTCACTTCTCGTAGTTCTTATTGGTATGCACTTAAAGTCTAATTTCAAAATCGCTCCGCGTGCAGGCCGCAGCAGGTCTAGCTCGCGCCTCATTTATTTGCAGTTCCGCGGCCGAACCAAAACAAAGTCAAATACTTAAACAAAAGCCGCGAGTGTTTCAATACGCTACAATATTAAGTATCAAAACTGCAAAAGAAGATAAAACATTAAGAAAATATCGAGTGACGAAAGTGATTTGACTCGATTTCATTAAATTAGACGCCTTAGGACCACTTGCACAGTTCAGGGTAAAAAAATTAAATCGGTAACCCTGGGTTAAGAATGACAGTTCCAAACATTTTGACACTTGTTAACCCTGGGTTAGCAGTTAACTCGCTCGGAGTTAAGTAGCTAACCCAGGTTTGCGCAAGCCGGCCTTAGAAATTGTTAATAATGTACTCCCAGAGAAGTCGAAGGTAAAATGCTTAAAAGCTTACAAAGATTTCGACAAATGGAAAACTGCGAAAGGCGCAAAGTCAGTGTCAAAATCAGTGCTTCTGGGTCTATTTCGAGTATTTTTCTAGTAGCCTTGGTTTTTATTGTCTCGCAAAATGTGAGAAAAGTAGAGTATACTCCTCGGGGATAAAACTAATTTTGCCTTGGGCGCGCTTAAATCCTTCACTGCTCTCAGGACTCCATCTTAATTCCCTCGCTTCGCTCGGGAATCAACTAAAATCCCCTCGCTACGCTCGGGAGTTAAATCTGGAGTCCCTCGATACGCTCAGGATTCAATATCGCGCCCGTGACATAATGCAGTGCTTTATCCCCTTGGTGTACAATCTACTATTATCGTCGTCTAGTACCCATAGTACAAGCTTTGCTTAGTTTGGGACTAGGTCGATTTATGTAAGAATGACCCCCAATATTTATTTATTTATTATTTATTTCTCTTCAATTTTTTGGGGAGTTCCTTCAATTTCTCATGGATCCCATCATCAGAACTGGATTCTGGTAACAACGGGACCAACCTTGAAGCATATGCTTTTAACCAATGAAAAAATTTCCATATGGGTTCAAAAACATACAACCGAAATGAGAACCTCCACCTTTTTTTGAAGTCGATTAAAAAATAAGAAAATAATTCATGCCATTAAGTTAAGCGATAATAGACATACATGTGGGATAGGCTGGTCGACGAAGTAAAAGCACTTTTAAACTTTAAGAGATATATTATTAAAATAAAAGCAAAAATGGCAAACGAAATGGTACTGCAGTTACAACGCACGTCTCACGTCTAACTTAAAACTCTAAGATCTTCCTACTCCCTCGCACTCATTCACTCCATCATCATGCTTTCTCTTTCAGCTTTCATACGTCACTCTTACATTCCGTTTCATGCAATCCTACAGTCGGCCCTCCTGAATTACAGTCTGCCCTCAGACTTACATAGAGTTGCATGAGTTACACTATGATCGACTTACTCTACTTAATCTTAAGTTTACATATCTGAAGTGAAAGTACAAAACAGTTAATAAACATGTACCTGAGAAACTGATATACTATGGTGCAACAGTACTACTTAAACTAAAACATAGGTACACATCTACAAACTCTGAACATCTGAAGCTTGGATATGCTAAACAGTGTTACAACTTAAATCTAAAATAAAATTTGAAAACATAACATAAACATTCTCATAAAGCCATAACTGGGGATAGAGATAGATGAGACAAGTATGATAAAAATAAACAATTACCTGTTCACACATTGTGTGGCCATCGTTTCATATAGTCGCAGGAGGTGGTGGTGTTCCTAGAACCTTCGGTAGAGTCATCAACCTTCTGGACTTGGTACCTATCTCTTCCAGTAGCTCTCACGACTTTGTAGGGACCTAGATATTTAGGTTTCATCTTCATTCCAACCCCAAATTGGGTTCTCTTGATGGCAACTATGTCCCCCTCCTTGTACTTAGTGCTCTCCTTTCTTTTCTTATTGAAAGTGTGCCTATTTTCCTCTTGGATTTTCAATATTTGCTCCTTGGCACTCTTTCTATTTTCTTCTCTTGTTAGCATGAAAAGGTCTCTATTTTCCTGTTCCAATAATTCATAAATTTCAGTGTCTTCCTTTGCTTTCATTTTTGTACCGATCAGTAACTCAAATGGAGACGTATTTATGCTTCGTTGATATGTACTGTTGATACACCGTTGTACTTGACTGACATGTCTATACCATTGCGTTGGATTTTCTATACACAGCTTAGTTAGCATAGAGCTCAAAATACGGTGGATTATCTCGACTTGTCCATTAGCTCTAGGTACTCCAGTTGTGATCTTTATGTGCTCTATGTTTTCCTCTGTACAATAATCTTGAAACTGGGTACTGGTGAAGGCAGTTCCACGATCCGTAATTATTCTGACTGGGTTACCAAAGCATTGTTGATGAATTTTTAACTTCTCTATGGTCTCTTTGCTTGTGGTACTCTTCACTGGAAACAGCCACACAAACTTAGTGAAAGCATCCACCATCGTAAGTATGTGGTTGTATAACTTCTTTGTCTCAGTCATGGGACCTATGTGATCTAAATGCATCGTAAATAATGGTACCTCGTCTTTCTCAATAGTGTGCAGAAATCCTTCTTGTTTTCCACTTTTTCTTTCAGTGAGCAAGCAGGGAATGCATGTCATAATGTGTTCTTCAATTTTACTATGCAAGTTTTTTATGTAATAATCTTTACTAATCAGCTCTATCATCTTTTTCTTGGCAAAATGTCCTCTGTCATGTGCTCGCTTTATTATCTCTTTTTCCATTGCAGTGGGTACAACAAGATATTTCTGGTCGCCTTTGTAGAGCAATCCATGCTCTACATAGTAATCTTTATAGGGAATATTCTTCTGTAGCAGCTCTATGATGGCTTTCAGGCCTTCATCATTTCCTTGGGCAATTTTCAGTTGTTCATGAACAGGTGTGGTATTCAAAATTGCCACATAAGGGTTTCGGCTGAGTGCGTCTACGTGTTGCATCTTGCTGCCTTGTCTATGTTCAACTTCAAAGTCATATTCTTGTAGAAGTAAGATCCATCTAGCGACTCTAGTACTCATTGCCAATTCCTTTTTGTTGAGCGTCATCTGAAAGGCTTTACAGTCAGTTACAATTTTAAAGCGTTTTCCATACAAGTAACACCTAAACTTTTTAACACCTTCGACTATAGCTAGGGCTTCTAGCTCATAACTAGTATATTTGCTCTCTGCGGGACTAG
Source organism: Archips crataeganus (assembly GCA_947859365.1). NCBI lineage: Eukaryota > Metazoa > Arthropoda > Insecta > Lepidoptera > Tortricidae > Archips > Archips crataeganus. The sequence goes on from OX402065.1 coordinate 5,575,419, forward strand.
TTTTACGACTCATGTAATACACAGGATGAAGCTGCCCATCATCGGTGCTTCTCTGTAAAAGAATCGCAGAATAGGCTACTGCAGATGCATCGCTGTGCATTTCTGTTTGTAAATTTGGATTATAAATCTTTAATACCGGCTGACAAGCTAATCTTTGTTTCAATTCATGGAAAGAAGCTTTACATTTATCATCAAACACATACATAGAATTTGTCTTTAACAGATCAGTAAGTGGTTTTGCAATGAGTGCAAAATCTTTTATATACTTTCTAAAGTAGGATGTTAACCCTATGAAACTATGTACTTGCTTGAGGTCAACTGGTTCGGGAAATCTTACCACTGCGTCTGTCTTCTCGGGAGATGGTCGGATCTCACCATCCATAATGACATGGCCCAGATATTCCACTCGCCTTTGGACTAACTGCGACTTTTTCCAATTAATTTGGAGTCCATATTGAGATGCCACTCTCAGCACATCATCCAATCGGGAAACAGCTTCTTCTTCATTTGCTGAGGGAATAATCAAATCATCAATGAAAATAATAACCACTCCTTTAGCTATTAGCTCTCTGTAAATAATAGTAATGAACCTTGTGAACACTTTTGGACATATTGAGAGACCAAAAGGAGCTCTCAAAAATTCATATTGTCCTGTTGGAGTAACAAAAGCAGTGTACTTTATTGATTCTTCATCGACAGGTAAATGGAAATACCCATTTTTGAGATCTAATGTGCTAAACACTTTAGCTCCAACCAACTTATCTATGTGATCTTCGATCACGGGCAAGGGATACTCATCTTTGACAATCTTTTGGTTGAGCCTTCTGTAGTCCACACATACCCTAATACCTCCGTCTTTCTTCTTCACTAGTACCAACGGGCTAGCATAATCAGAGTAGCTTACCCTGACAATTCCTTCTTCGAGCCACTTAGTCACCTGCTGGTTCACTTCGTCTTGTTCACCCGGTGCCAACCTCCTCGGTCGCTGAGCCACAGGAATATCGTCTTTAACTACGATTTTCATCTTGATAGGTGCCTCCTTCGTCTTACAAGGTACATACAACTCCACCAAGTCGTTAACCCTTTGTTGAACATCTGCACTCACCTCCGTACCTACAACAAAAGAATCAAACACACATGTCTCATGTATTTCATATACCCAGTTACTAGCTGGTTTTAACCTAACAATGTTATTTTCCATGATCATAATACAATGCTGCAATAAGTCTTGGCCAATAATCATAGAATACGGCATAGCACTTGCAGGTATTACATAGAACAAAACGTCGTTATACCATTGTTCATCTATAATAATGTTCAACTTAAGTCGTCCATAACATTTCACTTTGCTTGCGCCGAGACCCGATAGTGAAATTTCACTTTTGTCCAACTCCGGCGCACATAATTGTTCGTAGCACTCAATTGACACTAAGTTTACGTCGCTGCCTGAGTCTATTAACGCTAAAACGTCTTTTTCACACACTGTTACTTGTTTTGTCGGCCTACTTGACGAATTTAGCCGGTTGTTTACGCCAATCTTGTTGTTCGAGTCGGATATGACAGTTGACGTTGACAAGCATTGATTTGTCATTTCGCTCGATACGTCATCCTGGGTAGTGTTGTAACTCGATCCGTAAAAGTTTCGTTTCGTCCCGCCACTAGCGCCACCTGTCTCGCTTGGATGTCTCTTCGCAATGTTGCCGCCATTCGCCGGTGCATTCACATCACTACGTCCGCGTGAAGTTGGTGCTGTCGATGACTTGCAGTTCGGTGCAATGTGTCCGAATTCATTGCATTTAAAGCACTTCAATCCTTTGCTTTTGTGAGGACATTCCACCGATGCATGATTTTCTTCCCCACAGTTGAAACAGCGTGAAAATCGCCGATTCGTCTTATCGCCGTGTTTCGCCTTATTTTCTTCTTTGCGCGTTTGTGAATTTGAAATATTTAACCGCAACTGTTCATATATCTTCAATTTTTCTTTGAGTTCTTGATAACTTGTAACGCCGTATAGCATAACTTTGTTGACTTCGTTATCTTTTATGCCTTCTACTATATATTTTATAGCCACATAGTCGGGTATCCTGCCTCTTTTACCTAGCTCCTTCATAATAAGCATGTAATCGAGACTTGATTCATTATGCTTTTTGTGTCTTGAGCTCATCATCTCATGTACCGTCTTGGCATCGATCGTATCCGGAAATTCTTTAAGGATAGCGGTCTTGAATTCTTCCCACGTCTTGAATATTCGTTCTGCGCGTAACCATAGCTTCGCCGTACCCGTCAGAGATCGTCGTGCCATAAGTAATTGCTGCAACGGAGTCCATCCACAGAGTTCCGCGTTATCCTCTACGTCTTGTACCCATCTTGCGGCAGGATACGTCTTCTCCTGACCCGTAAAATTGGGGATAAGGCCTTCCGTGAGATGTAACATCGCTCCGCCCGTACCACTTAGCGATATTCCAGAACTTTCGTCTTCAAAGTCTGCTTGTCTGCTGGTGCGTCTGGAGTCTTTCGGCATTGTTAATCGTAATGATGTTATTATATCGTCTTAGTAGTGTCTTGATCGTCTTAAATCGTCTTGAATCGTCTTGAATAGTCTTGAACTTGATTTTTTCCCAGCCGTTGAGGGTAACCGTGCAACGTAACGGTAAATTTCAACCACCGGATCTTTACGTTTTTACTCCAATCGACTATTATCCCGGAACGAGCCCCCAAAAATTTGTGGGATAGGCTGGTCGACGAAGTAAAAGCACTTTTAAACTTTAAGAGATATATTATTAAAATAAAAGCAAAAATGGCAAACGAAATGGTACTGCAGTTACAACGCACGTCTCACGTCTAACTTAAAACTCTAAGATCTTCCTACTCCCTCGCACTCATTCACTCCATCATCATGCTTTCTCTTTCAGCTTTCATACGTCACTCTTACATTCCGTTTCATGCAATCCTACATACATACTACAATGATGCTTTCTTCCCAGAAAAGGAGTAGGCAGTCAATTTGTTTCCACCTGCCATAATAATCCATATGCCATGTAATAGACATTTTTTCGAAAATATCTATAATAATTTCTAATAGTGACATGTTATGTGACGTTATCGCTTAACTAAGTGACATGGATTTTTTCATAATTTTCTTGTTTCTTCCAGAACTGGTACCTTTAACTTATCATCGTGCGCGGTACCAGGTTATCGCTGAGTTTTGGGATAGCCTGTATGTATTCAAAAAGTACTCGTAGTTTTATAAAGAACTCTAAAATTACAGGATCGTTTGCTCTGCTGATAATTGCCAGCTCGTGCTAAGTGACGACGAGGGGCTCACGCTTCAACTAGCTGACAGACTGGTGAAACGAGGAGCCAGGAACCTACATCTGTATTCCATGGCACCTTCAGAACGCCTTAACCTCGCAATCAAGTAATAACAAATAATCACACATTTTATTATTTCTTCAGTCTGTAAAATTAAAACTAAAATTATTATTTTTTTATCACAGATCATGGCAAAAGTTTAACGTGAAAGTCGAAATATCTTCAGAAGATCTTTCGGACAACAAATCCGCATTTAATTTGTTGAATGAAAGTCTGACCATGGGTCCCGTGGAGGGAATATTTATATTGATTGCTCGCAACCTCACAGACCAGAAAAGACATTTTTACCAGTCTTTGGTTGCAAACCTGGATGCAGCGTCAAGAAAATTATGTCCATCACTTAAGTACGACTTTGACATAAGTTATCATTGTGAAGTTAATGTTCGTGCTAAGCATATATTTATCCCTTCCTCTGAAATTGCAGATATTTTGCAGTGTTAAATTCCGACACCTCTGTTGGAGAACAGATATGCCTCACACGTTCAAAAGATCGATTACCAGCCATGTTGCTTTCTGTGTCAACGCTAACAAAGGTAGGAAAACCAAATTCCAAATTCGGCGAATTTGTGTCACCTAGTTTTATTATGCGGTGCGCTGAAAAAATATAAAATGTATTAGTCTGATTCCAGAAACTATAAAGTAACTTATGTATAGTAATATTACTTATTATTGCTTACCTTCTAATATTTTTTCCATGTAATGTTTTTCTAAATTGTTTTTCTTTGTGTTTAAACAATAAAGAGTTATTGTATTGTATTATAACAGTGCGCAATCCGTCATGCATTCGTCATGAATATATAATATTTGAGGTGCACAGGAATCAGAACGTTATAGTACATTTTACTGAAGAGACCAGCAAGTAAGCCTTACTGGATAAGTACGATTAGAAATCCGAGCTCATAGGCCGAAGCTTGTACAGTGCTTTTCTCAAAAATAAAACAACAAAAAACAAAGATAAAATAAATTACATGAAAAAAAATTCCTGCTCTTTTGTGAAGTACCTATGAACGTCGCTGCTCTTTTTTTTTAATAAAAGCGTATACCGTACCGATACCGTATACTGCCCAACTCTTAGAGTTGGCATAAATATTTGTTAAATTGAATGAATTTACTACTAATCTGTTTACATTTATGTTTCTAACAATAGAAATCCTAATAAAGTCATATTTAAAGTAAAAGATGCCGCGAATACTCGCTATTATTCGGTATTTAGTATTAACTATGCCGAATACCGACCGAATAATAGCAAGTATTCGCGGCATCTCTAATTTAAAGGTATAACACCATTTATAATAAAATATACGTTTATTATTCAACCTTTTTAATGACTCAAAGATGAGGCTTTTTGCACTTTAAAAAAATATGACATGCTTTACAAGCAGTTCTAAATTCAAATTACAATGATGTTTATGATACTTGTATCGTACTTCCTGGGCACTTTTTCATACTTACCAGAGACTTTTGATCATTGTCCGGTATTATTAACTTACTGGTGACTTTTTAATGATGCAATGGCGACTTTACGTATCATTTTTGAGAAAATAAGTATAATTACATAGTATGTCGATATAACATATTACACAAGGTAACATCGAAGAAAAGTGATGATTTAATTAAACAATGAAGTGGGATTATTAATTGGGGTCTTAAACCGCTAAGACTAAATCCGGCACAGACAGAAAATGATAACGATGAAGAAGCATTCAATATGGTACTTTCGAAACAAAAAGTTGGCTGACGTTATGACCCCTAACTGCTGCTTTCCTGCGGGTTGTGTAAAAAGTACTTAATCGCGTGTGTCTATCTACATTTTTATATACGCGTCGTAGGTCACCGCGGGCTTGAATATAATAATAATACAATGTTATGATATAACGTAGTTATAATTATAATGATATTTGGAACTGCACAAAATTTAATAAGTATTGGATTATTCGATTCGTGAAACAGCTCGTGCTGCTAACGTGCTAAAACAATACCATATTACCTAAATCGACGCAGGTCGGTGAAATGGTAACCTGTCAAGGATTCGAAACTCTTTTACTTACTCGAATGTCACTAACCCAAAAACGGTTCACAGAATTTTTAAAATCCATATATCGTCTCGTCGTAGAGCAAAAAGTCACTAAGTCGTATTTTGCTGTTTTGAGATACGGAGGTTCAAAGTTTTAAAAATTAAAAAAAAAACTAACTTTTTTTGTCGTTAAATATTTATTAAGTTCCCCCCTGTGCAATGCGTCATATTATGTGTTACACTACGAGGTAATAACGATACGTGAGTGTAGCACACAAATGATGCACGACTCCTTGTAAACTTAAAGCATTGCCAAAGCATTGCACGTGTGAGCTAGATGTTTCATATTTACGTGCACGTACAAGCTACACAAAAAATGATGTTGCACGTGTGAACTCGATTTCGGGGGTTCCCGGGTCCACAGGGAACGTGTTATAATATTGCAGTCTTACTAGCTGACCTGGCGAACTTTGTTCCGCCTTAGAATAGAGGCAATAAATGAGCAGATTTTGGATTTTATTAAGTTCAATTTTTATTAGGATTCAAAAACATTCAAAAAGCAAAAATGCAACCCCTTTAATACCGCCCCCCCCCCCCCGCCCCTCGCATTGTACATCCTGGCGTTCGCCGCTCTCTTGCAACTGGCCTTCGCGGCTCATGTACCATCCGATATGTATAAATAGGCAACCCATACCGTACGCAAACACAGCCAAATATCTTGGTATGACGCTTGACACGAAGCTGCGTTGGAAAGCTCATGTCAAGAAAAAACGTGAAGAATTAGGAATAAGATACAAAAGGATGTACTGGCTACTCGGTAGACACTCCTCGTTGTCAGTGCACAACAAATTACTGTTGTATAAGCAAGTCCTGATGCCAGTATGGACTTACGGTATACAGCTCTGGGGCTGTACCAAACAAAGTAATATACGAATAATACAACGTTTTCAAAATAAGGTACTCAGGGACATAGTAAACGCGCCCTGGTACATAAGAAACGACGATCTCCATCGGGACCTTAATGTTGAGTTCGTCCACGAGGTAATATCTAAATACGCCGAAGCTCATGAACGCAGACTTCATCATCATGTGAACGTTGAGGCAATCCAACTCCTTGACAACACGGACCTAGTGAGAAGACTGAAAAGGACTAAACCCTTTGAGTTAGTGTAGTGTTAATCATACTCGAAATTGTGTTACAGTGATAGTGACGTAAATGAAGAACACATGAACAAAGTGCTTCGCCTTAATAGACACTAAGAAAAGTCATTGGACGTTATTCTTAGAGACTTTAAACAAAATAGTAGATTAAGTGAAATGAATATTGCTTATTAGCCTTTATGAGCTAGATTGTAATTAAATATAAAAAAAAAAAAAAAAAAAAAAACTGTCAAATAAGGTTATGATTAAGCTAATCCGAACTTTAAGAAAAGTGGTGAAACAGCCCCTAAGTCTTCGATGTCACCCTGTGTAACATTATTTTCTCTTTTATTAGGTTGATGTCAACGGACAATCGTCAAACCCGGTCAATTATCGCGAACTCACAAATGCATTAGAGCAAGGTTTACGGTCATCACAACCTGTGATTTTCGCTTGCAATCTTCTAGGAAAAGAAATGATTCCACTTCTAGAACAAATACTTACAGCAGCTGGTGAGTACAACACAGCGCTCGTAAAATTTTAGATCTACTTACTGAGCCAACTTTATATATTTTACCGCACATTTTCCTTCCAGCGTTAAAAGTATCAGTGAAAGATGTCGCTGAAAGTGCCACTTTGCAAGATCTAGGCATGCCTATTGATAATGCATATGACGTATCTTCCTTACTGAGGTTCAAGCAAAATATTGCAATCGATAAGGAACAGATACCGTTCCTGACAATACAGAAGTAAGTATTTAGTGACAATAGTAACAGTAACATTCAATTTACTGAGTAATAATAATATATATAATAACTAGAGAGCGGATTTGAAGTAGCGATTACAAGTTTAATATGGATATGACTAGTGCGATTGGTTAGATAGATTGGTTTGATTTATTATTATTAAATATCATGTTGTTTATTGGTCTTACAGTTATCTTATTACTTACTTAGTTACTTACCGCAATGCAATCTTATAGATAATTAAATTCAATAAATGTTATTCTTGCAACGAACTATATATTATGTAAAGAAAAATATTTATTTTATTGTAATTAAACGAGTTTTATATACAGCTCAAACATAATAGATCCTATTTACTATGCACCTTTATCATAGTTCCAGTCAACAATGTCACTGTAATAAATTGAATGCACATTGCACACGTGTATGACTCATTGTTTATTTCTCGGGTTAATTTGCAATATTACTGTCATAAATTTATAATGCCTCAATCAAGCAGTGTAAAATGATGGATTCAAGACTTTCCTGAATTAACATCTATAAGCGTCACAAATTTAAAAATGAAAACCTAGAAAAATATTTTACTATCCATTATCATTATGTATCATCATAAATCCTTTGTGTCGATATACGTATGACCTTTGTACAGTTGATATAAAAAATAAATACTTACTTCTAAAAACTACTCTTATCCATATTAAACTTGTAATCGCTACTTCAAATCCGCTCTCTAATAATAACGTACCAATTGTTATATTGTAGAATACGAGATATTGAAGAAATGTTAAAAGAATCAAATTACTCGCCTAAAAAAGGCTTGGGTGCCATATTCTCTTATGTCGACCCTGATGAACTACTGGCTACGGCTGATATGGTGTCCTTCCTAACTCAATCATCCAACAGTAATCAGGTTGGTATAAAACCTACTGGATGGGGCTTGACAAAGTGCAGTGCAACCCCGAAGGGGCGTGAAAATAAATCGAAAATAGTAAAAAAAAACCGACCAAGAGCGTGTTGGACACTCCCAAGATAGTGTTCCGCAACCGTTACGACGTGTACTACCTGTATTCAACAAGTAATATTTTTCTCAGGATTTAGTATTTTGTACAGAACTTCCCAAGTAGGTATATTTTCTGCCTCCATTTGATAAAAAGGCACAGCTGGAAACCTGCTCTAAACAGAAAAGGCATAAGTGCACACTTACTCTTTATAAACTTGTGCTGTTTCTTTTTGGAGGAAGTTTGCAGATGTGCCTTTTGACAGGCCTCCTGCATGCCATGTACTTAGGGCCTAAGCACACGGCGTATTTTTAACGCGCCGTGTGCTAGTGGCCATTAGGACATAAGGCCAATAGATTAACTTTTAAAACGTATAGTGATAGATTAAGAAATATAGTTAGACTCACGCAACGTTCTCAAAATGACTATTATATAAAGACTGCAAAAATAAATCTAAAGCAACATGGAAAGTAATTAACCAATGCGAATCTATCATGTATCGTGAACCAATATCTAAACTTACCATAAAAGGGAAAAGTATAATAAATCCCAAAGATATTGCTAACATTTTCAATGATTTCTTTATTGACGAAATAGAAAGTACCTCTGCTGACCTAGCCAAAAAATACATAATATAATGTTATGCCCAGTAATCTAAATTCTATATTTCTAACTCCAATTTCACCCGATGATGTACATAAAACCATGATGAGGCTAAAAAATACAAACAGTACAGGCTTTGATGAGATAAATACGCTGGTCCTAAAAGAAGTTAGTTGTCAAATTGCAATACCATTGAGTCACATAATTAACCTGAGCTTTGCAACTGGAGTTTATCCGAGTAAACTAAAGTTGGTCATAGTTAAACCTCTATATAAAAAAGGTGAAAAGAACTTAGCTTCAAACCATCGTTCGATTGCTCTATCGTCCGTTTTCTCGAAAATCTTTGAGAAAATAATGTATCAAAAAATTAATAATTTCTTAGACAAACATCAAATCTTGGTTAAAGAACAAAAGGGGTTTCGTAAGCACACCTCAATTAACATGGCAATCTACGAACTAGTTAAAAGGTCTACAACTAAACTTGACAAAAGGAATCTGTCATGTGCAATCTATATGGATATGACCAAAGCATTTGATTATGTAAATCATCAACTGCTTCTAAAAAAACTGAACCTATATGGATTTTTTTTTTTTTTTTTTTATATAAGAGGTGGCAAATGAGCAGACGGGTCACCTGATGGAAAGCGATCACCGTCGCCCATGGACACCCGCAACACGGGGGGCATCACAGGTGCGTTGCCGACCCTTTTAGGAATTGGTAGACTCGTTTTTTAAAGATCCCTAAGTTGTAACGCTCCGGGAATGCTGCCGCAGAAAGCTGATTCCAGATCTTTGTCGTGCGAGGAAAGAAGTTTCGCTTAAAACGCACGGTACTAGAATGCCAATCATCAAGATGGTGAGGATGGAAAGACAAACGGTTCCTCGAAGTGCGGTAGTGGAATTAAGCCGCAGGCAGCAATTCGAACAGTTCGTCAGAACACTCCCCATGATAGATACGGTATAATATACAGAGAAACGCCACATCCCTCCGCAAAGCCAAAGGATCGAGTAGGCCAGAGAGTGCCTGATTACCGACAAATCGAGCAGCTCTACGTTGGATGCGGTCAAATGGAAGAATTTGGTACTTGGGTGCCCCAGCCCAGAGATGAGAGCAGTACTCCATGTGCGGCCTAACCTGCGCCTTATAAAGTTGTAAGCGAAGGGCTGGCGAGAAGTACCGTCCCGCTCTATTAAGCACCCCCAATTTTTTAGAAGCTAACTTAGCTTTGCCTTCCAAATGACCACGAAACTGAACATCACTCGAAATGTCGACACCCAGGATCCCAATAGACGATTTGGCATTTAGGGGCAATTGTCTAAAGCTCATTGAATCCTACTTGGAAAATAGAGAACAATATACTGAAATAACTAGAGTATGTAGTGCTACTGGGAGGGAAGGGGTCTAAAATCAGACCGTAGGCTAATTAAATTCGGGGTACCACAGGATAGTGTATTGGGACCACTTCTTTTCCTTGTGTACATCAACGACATCACCAAGTCTACTCAGTACCCGATGATGCTTTTTGCTGATGATAGTACTATTTTGTAGAATCCCATAGTAACTATAATTTGGAAAATGAAATTAATTCAGCTATGAAGAATGCCAGTTGTGTAAGGAATACCCGGAAGTTTTTAGTGACAAACTTGGAACATGTAAAAAAACATTAGATTTGAAATTAACCGACTGCGAAGGGGTGTATGTGCGCGCTCGGCCCGTGCCGCTTGCGCTGCGCGAGCGCGTCGAGCGCGAGCTCACGCGACTCGAGAGCGATGGAACCATCTACCGGGTGGACCACTCAGACTTCGGTACGCCAATCGTGCCGGTGATTAAAAGTAATGGGGAACTTAGGTTGTGCGGGGATTACAAGATAACGATTAATCCCAAACTTAAACGTGATTATTACCCTTTGCCGCGTAAAGAGGAGTTATTCGCGAATTTAAGTAATGGGGAGGAGTTTTCAAAAATCGACCTTCGGCACGCATATGAACAGGTGATTTTAACGGAAAACACGCAGCGATTTACCGCGATAACGACTCATGTCGGCACGTTCGTATATCGGCGAACGCCATACGGACTATCCTGTGTGCCGGAGAAGTTTCAGAAATTAATGGAAGAAACCTTTTGAGAGGGGTCCCCGGTACGGTGGTGTTTTTGGACGACATTTGTGTCACGGGCCCGGACCGCCATACACACTTACGCAATCTGAGAGCAGTATTGGAGCGCCTCAGAGAAATGGGATTAACTGTTAAACTTAAGAATTGTTCATTCCTACAAAAAAGTGTCAATTATCTAGGTTTTATTATAGATAAAAATGGGTTACACCCCGATCCCGCTAAACTCGAAGCGATCACTAGTTCACCATCACCCACCGATGTGACACAGTTAAAGAGTTTTCTAGGTCTTATAAATTATTATGGCAAATTTATACCCAATCTCAGTACATTATTACGTCCCATACATGCGCTTTTAAAAAAAAATGTGAGTTGGACCTGGGGTACCAGCTGTGAACGCACGTTTAGCCGCGCAAAAGAAGTGCTTGTGAGCGATCGGGTGCTGGCGCACTACGAGGAGGGGCGCGCACTCGTGCTGGCGGTGGACAGCAGCGCGTACGGCGTGGGCGCCGTGCTGGCGCATCGTTACGCCGACGGCAGCGAGCGGCCCGTCAGCTGCGCTTCGCGAACCCTTAATGATGCCGAAAAAAATTACAGCCAGCTCGACAAAGAGGCTCTGGCTATATTTTATGGGGTGACCAAGCATCATCAATATCTTTTTGGTAGACAGTTTATACTGCGTACAGACCATAAGCCCTTAATGTACATCTTTGGTGAAAAAAAAGGCATACCACAGACCGCGGCCAGCAGGCTCCAGCGCTGGGCTACGCGGCTGGCGGGCTACGACTATAAGATTCAGTTTGTGAGGTCGGCGGAGAATGGTCCGGCAGACTCACTGTCAAGGTTGCCGCTGTCGCACGAGCCGCGTCCCACCTCTGCGATGGCTTACATAAATACCATTATGGAGACTATACCGATTAGTTTTAAAGATATAGCTAAATGTACTAAAACGGATCCTTTATTATGTAAGATATTAGGATACATTATGTTCGGTTGGCCATTGTCTCCTAGTAGTGACGACGAGAAAGCATTTTTTGCCCGTAAAGATGAGTTATACAACGAATTAGGGTGTATTATTTTTAAATATCGGATCGTGATTCCGCCAAAGCTAAGGGCGGATGTTTTAAAAGAGATTCACTCTGGCCATTTAGGAATGAACGAAATGAAAAGCATCGCTCGAAATTACGTGTACTGGCCGGCCATGGACCAGGATGTGGAAGCGTGCGCGCGCGCGTGCGCCGCATGTCGCGCGCGCGACGCGCCCGCGCGTGCACCCCTTCACCCCTTGAACCCTTGAACCAAGTTCCCTTTGAACCCATGGCGGCGACTTCATGCAGATTTTTTTGATTGTGCGGGTATAGTTATTTATGGATACAAGTGCGGAAAGTAGGCTATTCCCAACGAATGGCGGAGATCTAAACAAACGAGCGAAGCGAGTTTGGTTTAGCCGACATGAGTTGGGAATTTCCAACTTTCGACACGTATATCATACAACATTTTACAATGCATTAAGCGAGGAAAAAAATTGGGGCTAAGAGCGCGCGCAGCCAGAGAGCGGTCTGGAGTACCGAGATCCGCGTTCAGAGTTCTGTGTTTTCATCGCTCGAGAGTCCCAGTCGCCTGCTGTGTGCGTTATCGTAAGAGACTCGACAGTACATTCGAAAGAACGCAGAACTCTGAACTCGGAACTCCAGACCGCTCTCTGTCTGCGCGCGCTCATAAACATTTTCGGAAAAAGATGTTGCGTTCTTATTTACCTTTCATTGAGGGAAAGTCTCGTAGATGTTTACATATTTCAGCATCGGTTTAGTCAGCAGGAGGCTATCACATTTAATTTTGTGCTTGGTCTAGGACGTCAGGCGGCGTTAAGTCCTATGTAAATTCATCAAATCTGTTTTATCTGTTTTATTTTATCAGTAAATATTCATTTGGTTGCATCAAACATTTTCTTATTTGTGCAAAGCTGAATTATGAAGACACAACTCTCTAGTCTTATTTTTAAACACTAGTTTGGACACAACTTTTTGAGAATTGGCAATTTAAAAAGTTACTTTTCCGCACGCGTGTGGAAAGTAAAATCCATACAATTTTTTTTCACACTTGCGAAAGTGTGCTGGGATGACTAACTTTCTATAGATATGTTGACTCGCGTCAAGAGGCACTTTCCGAGCATATGCATTGTAAAAAGATTTTTAGTAATAGTAGACGCGCGCTCAAAGTGGATAGAGGTTATATTGATGGCGGGAACGACCGCGTCATCCACAATTAAAGCTTTTCGGTCGGTTTTCGCGCGATTTGGACTTCCGTCACAACTGGTAACCGATAATGGCCCACCGTTTTCCTCTGAGGAATTTAGAGTATACTGTTGTAAGAATAGAATTAGTCACAATACATCGGCGCCGTACAGACCACAGGGAAATGGCGAAGCAGAGGATGCGGTAAAAACCGTCAAAAAAGCAGTCAAACGGGCCGTCTTCGAAGACGAAGATGTGGGAGTGCACTGAATAGATTCCGTTTCCAGTATAGGAACACTGAGCACGCGACGACAGGGGTCGCGCCGGCAGTAGCGCTGTTAGGGCGACGGCTGCGGAGGCGCCTGGACGCGCTCCGGCTGGACGCGGCCGCCGCGGCACGCGACGCCAGGCTGCCGCGGCCGGCAGACGGCTCCGCCAGCTGAGCGTTGGAGAGCCCGTGCTCACACGCGATTACACACAGCGAGGTAGCAATTGGTCTGAGGGCCAAATTACGGCCACTACCGGTCCCGTGTCTTACAAAGTGGATATGTGGAATGGCAAGGTATGGCGTAGGCATCAAGACCAGATTATCCCATTGCGGAGGGGAAATCGATACTCATTATCTATGTCGCGTGCGAGTATATTATCGGAAGAAGGGAAGGGAGTAACTGACGGCGCCGATGAGGAGTCAGTGGCGGAGGGGGCTGCCGGTTCTGCTACGGGGGAGGCGGAGACAGCCTCGCTGACGAAGTCAGACACGGAGTCCGAATACGGGGATGCCGTAGAAGGGTCGGAGGACCAGGTTCAACACTCGAAGGCAAATACCCCGCTCCCGCCGGCCGCCTCCGCACGTACTCAAAGAGCATATCGGAGAGCACACGCAAAAAAATAAATTGTGTAAATGATTGTAATTGTTGATTTACGTTATTAAGACATAGAATTAAGGTGGCTTGATATTTCATAGAATTGGTGGTGGAATATGTAGGGTATGCATTAATGTGTCAATAGGAGGGTAGATTTAAGAATAAATCAGTTAGCTCCTGAGCCGCGTTTCATTGTTACTCCAGTACTGTCACTTTCTTTAGAGGTAGTTTTAATTTATTTTATACTAGCTTTTGCCCGCGACTCCGTCCGCGTGGAATTAGTAATTTGGGCAGCTTATTTTTTTATCCAATTTGCTTTTTTCATCAATTATGGCTCTCCTTAGTTCCTCGATATAAAAAAAAAATTACCCCCCGCACACCCGCGTTCACACTCACCACCGTACACCCAAGTCAAGCGTGCCTATAGAAGCTCGACTTCAAAAACCCCCGATTTTGAAACATTCTTCCGCTCCGCTAAGCTCCTATTGATGTTAGCGCAGTTAGCGTGATGATATATACCTAGCCTATGTCCTTTCTCAGGCTCTAGACCAAGGGTCTTCAACCTTTTTGAAGTCAAGGACCTAGTATACTCTGATATTGGTTCGGTGAGCCGCAACATAATAAAAACATTCCATTCTAAACTAAAACTTTTAATTAATCTGTAAATAGGTAGGTATAATTTGTAGACATGTGAATTTAATTTTGTCAGGTACAATGTCGGGCCGCCATGGATGTAACCGCGGGCCGCAAGCGGCCCGCGGGCCGCCGGTTGAACACCCTTGCTCTAGACTATCTGTATACCAAATTTCATTTAAATTGGTTCAGTAGTTTTAGCATGAAAGCGAGACAGACAGACAGACAGAGTTACTTTCGCATTTATAATATTAGTTAGGATTGGAACACAGCGCCCGGACCACTTCATTGATCGTGGCTTCGATAGACGATGCTGTAGCAATTATTGGATTTTGGAAGTATTGTATTTTGTGCTACAGCTATAAATAGGTATAAACATTTGATTCCAACTGGATGTTTTAGGGGTATGTAATGATCTGTATAAAAACTCTTTGAGGGAGGTCCATGTCCAGCGGTGGACGTCTTTTACTGACGCTGACGGGGTCACTAGGAAGTACCCTATAAGTTTAATCTTTAATCAGTGAGTAAGTCAGAATGCGGATGGCACGGGACCGATCTACGTACGTATTTCCGCTGAAATGATGATGATGATAAAGTCAGAATAAAATAGGGCAATTTTTGGAATTAATATCGGTTATTGTTTTCCTATGGTACTGTAAGTTTTTGCTGCGAAAAGTCGGGCTCCTTGCTGTGCTGTGAATTATTATGTATTTAATCAATCAATAAATATTTTCGGTCGGGGTTGCACTTATCGAATGCCAACCAAACTACAAATCTCTAAAAGTAACGAATGAATACTTTCTTGCAGAGAGACGATGAGTTTGACGGTAATCGAACAATCCTCTGCATAATACCGGGGCTGGAAGGTCACCACGGTCGCTTCCGCTTAATGTGCGAGCGGTTGAAACTGTCAGCGATCGCGCTGCAGCCGGGTCTCGACAAACCCAATGAGACAGTTCAGGAGATGACCGAGAGGTTTGCTGAGGTAAGGTACCTAATACTTCGCTAGTTTACATGGTATCATTTTTTTATTTATTTATTTATTTGTAAAAACTTACGCAGCATGACAGTATGATACCAAAGCACTGAGTAAGACAGAACAATAAATACTGTACAATATATATCCCATCAAAAATATGCCAACATGCAAACCAAGTCTATTATCTTAGTCAGTACCGGGTGGTGTCCATTGATGTCTGTGATTGAAGTCGTTTTCTACCGAGTTGCTTATTTTAAAACCGTTAAATTAATATTAGATATCTTTATTTTTTTCTATTAATCTGCGACCACGGAGACAGTTTTGCTCACTCTGACTGCAATAATGGGGATGTTGACACCACCAATCAACTGACGTTCTTTTTATGAGCTGTCAAAACACAATCTCCCATAGAGTTTGAATGACAAAAGCGACATATGACGTCATTGTTCGCAATGCTCAATCAACTAACTATTTATTTGTTTTAAAGCAACAAAAAATCTAATTTTGCATTTAATCGAAAATTAATCTGACTTTCAGGGCTGAAATAAAGCGTTTTTTACTGGAGTCGTGTCTTCAAATTCTTTTTTAATGGTGTCATCATCCCTATTGAGATAATTGGCTGTTTGTTTTTTAACGAGTACCTTGCTGAAAATAGTACGTGCATGTATCTCATTTAAAAACAAACAACATCGTTGACCGTTTTGGCAAAAAAAATATCGAGTCACAAAAAGTGACTAAATTTTGACTGTAGTTCAAACTTTGAAGGCCGATTACAAAAAAAACTAGCATAACTTTTTTTTTCAAACCATGTTTAAAAACTGCCTTATTTTATTGACTTTTTAACCCTATTAATTTTATTGATCTCTCATTAAGGGATCATGCCAAAAAAAAATATCAAAACGTACTTCATCCGTAATTTTCACTTTTTCTAGTAAGGCCAAGTACAAATCTGAAATTAGGTTTGTGCTCCGGATTTATCATGAAAACCAGAAACCGGATTTTTTAATATTTTTTATTTTTATTTTTTATGGCTTTGCCAGGTTTTTTGCATTGCAGCATCGCCGTTTCGTGTTCCCCCATTAATGACGTGACTAATTATATATATATATATATATATACATCATCTGGGAGTCTTATCAAACTAGGCTTAGTGTCGTGGGCTCTCTTACTATCTGGGAAAACGCTTGGTACCTAGTTTCAGCCCGAGCGCAGCTCGGTCGCCCAGGTACTTAGAGAATAAAGTGACTCGTGTTTGTGCAATACAGTACAGGTAAAGGCTAATTTCCCCTAGCTAGATATGAGACTATACTCATATCATAAACATAAGGTTTCATGACTTGATGTCATCATCATCATCATCATCATCATCATCATCAGTTAAGTCTAGCAATAGTACATTGAGCATCAAGGGCCGTAAGAAGGGGATTACTAACGAGAGCCTATTAGAAACCCGACGCCGGAGGCGGAGGGCTTTTAATGATTCGAGTTTGTAATCCCCTTACTGCCCGTGATACACACAATGATTTTCATCATACTGCGAGGAAAAAAAAATCCAAAAATGAAATTATTTTTCTCTAAACACTTAAATTAAAAAAATAATGGCTACCCGCTAATACAGATTGTCACTTTTTTCAAGTCATCTACCATAGATAATAATAATAATAATAATAATAATAATAATGGTGTTGTCGTGTCACCAGTGCAGTCAGTCATCGCAGGGCGGCTTGTGGCGAGCTGTTGGTGCGTAGCGACACCACGAACCCGAGACCTCCAGGGGTACACATACACACATGCGCTTATACACACACTCACACACAGTTACACACCCACCCCGCCTCTAGTTTGCCTTTGTTGGCCGCCTAGAGTGGAGCGCAAGAGCTAATGCTCGAAGGATGGATGTGTTTCCGCAAGTGGCGAGTTGGCATTCTGAAGTTTAAAGTCCAGGAACACCTCTCCATCCTTAGCCGTTCACACCAATGTTGCCGCCTCGTTGCCCCGAGTGGGCAATAGTTTGAGGGGCCCATTTAGTGAATGGCGAGTCACCGCCTACCAAAAGTTCAGTTTATGAGATATTGAAATGGTAGGTGTCCGTTATCTCACTCCATAGCCCGGTAATCCTGTCCACAACATCCCAACCCCATAGCCAATTCCATGTCGCTTCCTACCTGGCAATAGTTTGGCAACTGTGGGGGACTGTCCGCTAGCACATCCTCATGGTGTATTAGGGGATAGACCCCCATAGTTGCGCCCATCTCATTTATATTATATGGTACCAAAGGCCTCTTCATGTTGGCTTCGGCCCCATGTATGCCTTTCAAATGACCGGGTCCCCATGGGCCCGTGATCGGAAATCCGTACCAACATAATAATAATTCATTTATTGCATGAAAACGGGTACAGAAGGAAAGATGGTAAAAATAAATTTAGCATGCACATGACCGTAATCTACCATAATGCATGGTGTACAATATTTTAAAGTTCATTTACAATTTATATAATTAATTATTTGACTACATTAAAAGCTAAATTACAAAATAATGTCAGAAACAATAAATTAAGTACTAGGTGACTATAAATAATCTTCATTCAAACTTCATTACAATTGGCAATAATACATGGCAATAATACATACATAATATTTAAAACTTACTTGGCAATAACACATAATATTTAAAACTTACTTAGTAGCTTTGTGGCTAAGATACTCACTGATTGTGTAAAAGCAGTTATACAACAGCCATTTATACAGCGCAGACCTAAATTGAGTGCCTTGTAGCACCCTTATGCTACCTGGCAAGGCGTTATACACTTTTATGCACATGTTATAGGCATTTCTTCTATAAATATCTGAGGAACAGAGCGGTCGAAGCAAAAGATTCTGATACTGTAATCTTGTCTTATCAATACCAACACCCTGACGAACTTTGAAATATTCTGGATGCGCTTTTACAAAAATACAGATGTACGTACATGCAAGGAAGGGGTAAAATACATAGCATAGCATCAGTAGCGTTGCCTTGGCACTCACCATAAATGTAATGCATTTGAGCATATTCTGTCGGCGTGTACGGTGTTCGAAACAATATTAAACTAAAAAAAAAAACACAACAACCTTAACACATCTAAACACTCAAATTCACCTTTAATTACTCAATAATACCGATATTCAAAATCAAATTTAAAAAAAAAAAACAATTAGCAGTCGTTATGTTTTTAAATTTGGAATAAATGGCATTTAAATTAGTGGCCAGTAATGTTATTTTTGCAAGAAAAAGTTTTGGATTCTACGCCCGGGATACAAAAAAGTACACTGGGAAAAATGTGGGTGAACGTGTCTTTTTTTTATTATCTTGGCATTTTGATTTTAAATTCAATAGGTAATTACTATTTTTAAATTGTCAATAAATTAACATGTTTTTAAGCTTTTTGGCAACTAGACGGTAATGTATTTTTTTTTCACCATGAGAGCTGAAAGTTCGATCAATGTACGACTGAAAACGCAAAAATTTAGTTTGAGATTTATTTATTAAAAATCCAATGTAGTCTCACAAAAATGGTGATGCCTATCTGATAACACAAGTATTCAAGAATATTAAGCAAAAATAAAAATTAAAAAAAATTAGCTTAAAATGGTGCTATGATCAAAACATTGAACAAGGGAGTTAATTTTCGAAAAAAAACCTAAAAGCCCAAATATCTCGAAAACCGTGCCACTTTTACAAAACCTATATTAGCTTTATTATAACGTCCTAAGTGCCCTCTATCCGTAGTTCAAGGATTATCCACTCATTACCTAACACCCTGTATGTTCAATTCATGCCAAATTACAGCTTTCTAGTACTAAACCAGGCCTCATGCATGCCATGTACTTACGCGCGATATTTACCTACCGCGGGGACCATCTGCTACGATCGAAATTTCAGTAGGTTGCCACAAGCGCGCGCCGACGCACGTTCATTCGTGTTCCACGGAAAAAATATGCCGCCTGGACTTTTATAAGTGAAAATGGTGAAACAGGGGCAAACTTTATATGACTATGCTAGAATTAATAGCTAATATAACAATTTGGAAGTTCGTATTGTGCTGTCCCTCTTACTCTTCTATAAAAAGCTATAAGCGTGAGCGGGATGGCACGATGCGAAGTTCAAAAGTTGACCGTCGTATCTAGTATAACGTTAGGGTACTGTGAGCATGGCAATGTGTTCTGCGCATTACAATAAATATCCTTTTTTGTTAGGATTCCAGAGCTAAAATGGCAAAAACGGAACCTTTATAGTTTCGCCATGACCGTCTGTCCCTTTGTCCGTCCGTGGCTTAGCTTAGGGAATATTAGTGCTAGAAAGTTTGCATGGATATAATATATAGCAACTATCCCGACAAAATGGTAAAACAACATGTAGAGAAAATTTTTTTAATCCAAACTGCCAGCCCTTGTCACTGTCGGCACGCACACATTCTTAAGGAGACGGAGTAGTATAATCTGTGGCTACAATCGCGGTAAGTACTAAGATTTTGTACGGGATGCAGTATCTGTTACGAAGTAACTATTAAGTAATCTGTGACTAAACTAACAGTCTCTGAGCTTAGCCGCGGACGGACAGACAGACAGACAGACGGACAGACATGGCGAAACTATAAGGGTTCCTAGTTGACTACGGAACCCTAAAAACTACTGCATAAAAAAATCAAAAATATTTTTCCTGTAATCAGCAGTGTAAAATCTACTAATGGTTTTTTTATTTTATTTACTTAGCACATTTGAATTGTTGTCAATTATGGTCAAACAATATATTGCAGTCAGATCTTTCATTACTATTTCGAAATTTACAGATTTACATGAAGAAAATTGGTTCCAAAAAATTCAGTCTTCTAGGATACGAAATGGGTGTGCAGGTGGCTTTGAAGATGGCCGCCATATTGGAAGATAATGGTAATAAATAAAATAATAACTCGCATGTAAATAAGTTAATATTACCCATACACGGCGATTTTCAATTAGTATACAGGAACCATTTTAGCCATGAATAATAACATCAAAGATCAATCAATGGTACTTACTATACTAACTAAAACCTGATACGCACCTACACGTTCATGCGTTTGAGTGAAAGGCAGGTATACTACGTTCTTTGTCTTAACTGACTTATGGAAATCAAGAAAGGTAGGGTGACCACTCAATTAGTGTACATAAAGTTTTATCACTTTATTGTTAATTAAATATTTCAGGAATTAATAAATTACTTTAACACACGCATCATCCTCATCATCAGCCTATGTTCGTCCACTGCTGTACATAGGCCTCTCCCATGGCACGCCACTGAGCACGATCCTCAGCCACACTCATCGAGCTCTTGCCAGCCGCCTTGCGAAGATCATCGCTCCACCGAGTCCGAGAACGTCCCACGCTACGTTTGCCGGTCCGTGGTCTAAAGACGAAAGTCTTCAATCAGTGCGTCCCACCGGTCATGACATACGGTGCCGAAACATGGACACTCACTGTAGGGCTGGTCCACAAATTTAAAGTTGCTCAACGTGCTATGGAAAGGGCTATGCTCGGAGTTTCTCTAAAAGATCGCATTCGTAACGAAGTGATCCGACAGAGAACCAAAGTTATCGAACACACGCATAGTTAGAATTAATTTTGCCCGGGCAGTAAGTTTAAAGTGGTTCCTGTAAACTAATTCAAAGCAACGACTGTGTTACATGTAAAGTGGCATAATATGTGGTGGATCTGGATCTAGATAGTCATTAGCAGTTTTCTGTATGTGTGTTGTACAAAACGCATTTATTTTGTTCAGGGATGAGCGGCACAGTGTTCTGTTTGGGCGGCGGGCCGGACGAGTATCTGGCGGAGCTGGAGCAGCAGCTCCTCGCGGCGACTGGCAACTCGTCGGAGGATCAGGCGCTGCAGGACGCGGTGGTGCGGCACATGTGCGCGCTCATGGGCGGCGGCGGCTCCGCGCAGCTCGAGCAAGCGTTGCGCGACGCCTCCGGCTGGCAAGAGAAGGTTGAGGCGAGCGTGCGCGCGCTGCGCGGCCGCGTGGCGCACTCGTCGCAGTACGCGCGCGCGCTGATCGAGGCGGCGTACGCGCGCGTGACGCAGGCGCGGCAGCACGCGCAGGCGCAGGCGCGGGTGGAGCCGCGCGCGCTGCGGTCGCGCGTGGTGCTGCTGCGCTCCCCGCCGGGCGCCGCCCCCGCGCCCGCCCCCGCCGCCGCCCCGCACCCGCTGCAGCGCTACTCGCAGCTGCCGCTCGTCGTGCACGACCTGCGCGCGCCGCTCACGCGTGCCACAGATGACTTGCGCGTCGCCGCCTTCATTAATCAAAATCTCGATCAAGAAACATTAAGAGAGTTTGAAAACAAAAATTTATTGGACACTTACATCTTGAATCCTCTTGAATCGAATCCATGGGTTGAAGATCAAATTAACCCTTAATGTAACTGGCCAATGTTTAGAAGATAAATGAAAACTATGAAATTAAGTAAGTGGGAAATAGCTTCCCAATATTTGGTCGAGGGTTAAAACATAGGAATAATTCCTTCCTTTTTGCACGACATTAACTGGATAACTGTTTCTACATTTTTTTTTATTTTTGCTTAAAATAATTGGTATTGGGTATGGTTAGTTGCAATAAATGATGTTGATTATGAAAATATATCTGTATTATTTTACATAAGTAATTAAATTAACTATTATTTCACCGGCAAAGTCTCCCCTCTGTTATCTATCACTATAATACCACTCACTATCAATTAAAACTAGATTAAAACACTGCACTGTACTTTTCTTGAAGACTAATTTAATCAATAACAAATAGCTGCATATACAGGCTGTAATCGTTAAGAAGTAGGTATGTCCATAACTATTACAGATATCAAAAAACTGTAAACTGATATCGAAAGTACCAGTGCCTATCGAAAGTAGTTACAAACTACGATTTTTAATTCCGTGGAATTCTGACAGTTGTCAGAATTTGAATTTCAGAGATAACAAACATTTTTTTTTATTTTAAATCTATTTATTATTTCAGAAACAATAAAATAGGCACATTACTAATTATAAAATATAGTGGAGGAGAAATCGAAAAAAAAAAACTTGTTTAAAACGTCCCCGTAACATTGTACCAATGCAGCATGGCATCGCTTTTACTATACTTAAGAAGTTATCAGTTTTCATTTATCTATACATATAAAACAGTACCGTGACTGACTGACTGACTGACCGACTGACTGGCAGACAACGCACAGCCTAAACTACTGATGCTAGAGACTTGAAATTTGACATACATGTAGCTTGAGTACTGTAGAGGTGCACTAAGGAAGGATTTTTCGAAATTCCCACGGGATAGGGAAATATCTAAACTTTCATTGTTTCTTTGTTTGTAGCGGAATCTCTGAAACTATTGAGCCGATTTTAAAAATTCTTTTACCATTATAAAGTTACACTATTCTTGATTGGCATAGGTTACTTTTTATCCGGGAAAATTCAAAATTCCCATGGGATAGAAATAAATTACATCAACTTCGGGGCTGATTTTAAAAAATCTTACATATTATGTGATATGACTATCCTCGAATGACATTGGGTACTTTTTCTTCGGGAAAAAACAAAATTCCCACGGGATAGAAAAAATTGAATTCAACTTAAGAGCTGATTTTAAAAATTCTTTCACCAATTGAAAGCTACACTATTCCGGATTGGTATAGACTACTCTTCTTCGGGTAAATGCAAAATTCCCGCGGGATAGAAATAAGTGAAATCAACTTCGGGGCCGCTTTTAAAATATTCTTTCACCAATAGTAAGCTACAGTATCCCTGATTGACATAGGGTACTTTTTCCGGGAAAATAAAAATTCCCGCGGGATAGAAATAGGTAAGTAAATTTAACTCCGGCACTGATTTTAAAAATATTATCCCCGATTGACAAGCTTCTTTTTCATCGGGAAAATTCAAAATTCCCACGGGATAGAAAAAACTGAATTCAACATCGGGGCTGATTTTAAAAATTCTTTCACCAATAGAATGCTACACTTTTCCTGATTCATATAGACTACTCTTCTTCGGGAAAATGCAAAAATCCCGCGGGATAGAAGTAAGTCAATCCAAATTTGGGGCTGATTTTAAAAATTCTTTCACTAATAGTATGCTACAGTATAACCGATACCCGTTGTGGTAGACGAGTTCTTGAGTGGAGACCACGGATTGGCAAACGTAGCGTGGGACGTCCTCAGACTCGGTGGAGCGATGATCTTCGCAAGGCGGCTGGCAACAGCTGGATGAGAGTGGCCGAGGATCGTGCTCAGTGGCGTGTCATGGGAGAGGCCTATGTCCAGCAGTGGACGAACATAGGCTGATGATGATGATGATGCTACAGTATCCCTGATTGACATACCTAGGCTACTTTTCTACGGAAAAAAAAACAAAGTTCCCACGGGATAGAAATAAGTGAATTGAATATAGGGGCTGATTGTAAAAATGATTTCACAAATAAAAAGCTACATTGTCTCTGATTTTCAAAATAGGTCAAAAAGGTGTTTCTATCCCGCGGGAACTTTACTTTGCACTTTCTCGGGATAAAAAAAGCCTGTTTCAATCAGGCACATGCCTCTTCCCAGAAAGAGTGGACTTGGGCAGTAGTTCCCACGCGGGCCCAGTGCAATTCGGGAACTTGCAACACCATTGAATTTCTTCTCAGGTGTGTGCAGCTTTCCTCGCGGTGTTTTCCATCACTATAAAGCTCATGGTAAACTTTAAACGTAATTTAGCACATGAATTCGGAAAAACTCAAAGGTGCAAACCACGTTAACCACGGCTTAGCGGCTATACAATTCACTTATTCCTATTCCACGGGAACTTTGCTTTTTGCATGTGCTAATACATGTAATAAACTACCTGTGTGCCAAATTTCATCCAAACAACAAACGTTATTGTCTTCGCGTACGAAGTCGCGGGCAAAAGCTAGTTTGTCTATAATTTATTTCATAGGTTTTTAAGAGATTCGTGTATTCATGGTTCGTGTGAGACAGTTTATAATGATATACGACCAGATGGCCTAGTGGTTAGAGAACCTGACTACGAAGCTTGAAGTCCCGGGTTCGATTCCCGTGTCGGGGCAGATATTTGTATCAAAAATACGAATGTTTGTTCTCGGGTCTTGGGTGTTTATTATGTATTTAAGTATGTATCTATCTGTATAAGTATGTTTATCCATTGCCTAGTACCCATAACACAAGCTTTGATTAGCTTACTTTGGGACTAGGTCAATTGGTGTGGATTGTCCCGTGATATTTATTTATTTATTTTATATTAGCCCTCTTTAAAAAACATAACACATTACAAAAAAAAACAAAAACTTAGCAAGGAAATAACAATATCAAGCAACGAAAACGACAAAAATAATACGGAAACACATTCGAACATTCAAGTCGAAAGCTTATTGTAAATTACAAACCTACTGAGACGACGATTGAATCGTCCTAATCCTAATCCTAACTCATATTATAAATGCGAAAGTCTGTCTGTCTCGCTTTCACGCTAAAACTACTGAACCGATTTAAATGAAATTTGGTA
This sequence comes from Archips crataeganus, assembly GCA_947859365.1. NCBI lineage: Eukaryota > Metazoa > Arthropoda > Insecta > Lepidoptera > Tortricidae > Archips > Archips crataeganus. The sequence continues at coordinate 5,600,684 of OX402065.1, forward strand.
CACAGATAAGATAGTCTAGAGCCTGAGAGAGGACACAGGCTATATGATATATCATCACGCTAACACCAATAGGAGCGGAGCGGAGAGGAAGAATATAATTTATTGATTAAACGAACTTACCTTAAGTGAAGTTGAATCATAATTTTACGAAGCTCGTTGTCAGAGACATTTACAGTGTAGTTTACGTTGCTTGCAACAAACGTCATCACATTTTTGAAGCTCCAAGAAAAAACGAAACGCAGTATTCCGGCCGTCATGGTGGCAACACTGCTTGTTCTTCATTACGGTATTTTGTGTCAAACGTTATCACTCGTTTTGCAATGAAATAATCAACAACCGAGAGTTAAAGGGAAACATATAGTTTTTAGAAGTGTTATAAAGATCAATTTCTAGACCCGGGATCGTTACGAGTCGCGGTGTGCCTTCGTCTGGGCCTCAAGACCTGCGAACCTCATCCTTGCTGTCGCTGCGGTGGCTCGGCTGATGCTCTCGGCCGTCACGGCCTTCATTGCCAACTTAGTGCCGGCCGTTTCTACAGACACGCGACACTCAACGATCTCGTCCGTCGGGCTCTCGGCTCCGCGTCCATCCCCGCGACCCTAGAGCCTACTGGTCTTTCTGCTGCGGACGGAAGAGGCCCGACGGTTGTACGTTGGTGCCGTGGCGTCTGGGGCAGCCGTTGGCGTGGGATGTTACATGCGTGGATACGTTGGCCCCGTCCCACGTCCAACGCTCTGCGCGGAAGCCAGGGACAGCTGCAGACGATGCCCAAACCGTCAAGTGCCGCAAATATGCTTTTCTTAGAGAAAACTACTTTTTTGCGGCACTTGCGGTCGAAACCTTTGGGCCTTGGTCGTCCGACACAAAAAAGTTTATTAAAGAAGTGTCGGACAAACTAATTGGCGTCTCTGGCGACCCAAGAGCAGGTTTTATCTTCGCTCAAAAACTGAGCCTCGCAGTGCAGCGGGGCAACGCGGCTAGCGTCTTAGGTACAATGCCCCGCGCTGCCCTACCTTTGGAAGAGGAAGCCCCGTTTTAGTTAATTTTATGTGTTTTTTATTTTTTCTTGTAATAATTATTATTGTTGTTTAATAATATATAAAATCTAAATTATGGTGAACCCAAGTCTTATAATTGTGGAAAAGCATGAATGTGACGAAGAAATGGTATGTAAACAACATTTTTATTAGACTTGAAAATCCGGCACAAATAACATTCTGGGTAAGTGACAGACTCACATACTTCATATAATACATAAATTAACAAAACATTTACGTCTGAAACAACATTATTTGATCAAAAGACTTATTCAAATAATAGGTTTTTTACTCGTAACATAGTTACAACGAAGAGGTTAGGTCGCGTAGCGTAACATGTCAAGTGGTTGTTTATATTACGAACCGCTCTAGTGGACGATCGGTCTTTAAATTGACTCGACGCGCGCTCCGTTACTTTTCAATCTTTTTCATTGGTGAAAGCTCAACGGAAACAACAGAAAATAAAAATCTCAAACAAACTGTAACAATGGGAAAAAGTGGAAAAACTAAAAGACAAGACCCGGAATATATTAAGATATATTAAGATTTATAAGATATAAGAAGATCAGAAGATTACAGAGGAAATTAGAACATAGAGAAGAAACATCAATTTCGCCCCAACCATCTATGACCCATTGGAGTAGCGTGCCTTGGAGGGGCCCTGTATCAAAATCAGTTGGAGGACCCAAATGAAGGGTAAAGATTTCTCACAAAAGCTACAGTTTCACACGTTAAGGGCTCCTGTAGCTCAGGGGCCCCGTATAATTGATACGGCGGTAGCTAAGCCCCTGCTATGACCCCACCAACACCCATACCAATACCACCACAGACGGTGGGCCCACAAACAGAGCCACCACTGCCCCCGTTTACACCAGATCCTGACCCAGGAACTTCAACTCGAGTTGTGTAAAACTAAATTTCCAATACAAACCTAACAAACCCAACCCTAACCTAACCTAACCCAACCCCCCCCCCCTAACCTAACCTAACCTAATAAATTACTAGGTATGAATGGTTAAGCTTAATCAACCTCGACAAATGTGCTATCACAACACATGCGGATAGACAACTTGTCAATATCTACACCATAACACAAATATAAGAAAAAAGATTTTGGCCATAATCAATCATTAATTATCTGACTAATGCGCTATCACATGGCGAATAGACAATAAGTCACTACCACATATACATTGTAGCTGGAACACTAACAATTTAAAAATATTTTCAGAAAACATAGTAGAACAGATTTCTGAAGAATTCCTAATCAATCATAATCATAATCATAATCATAATCATAATCATAATCATAATCATAATCATAATCATAATCAATTTATTTGCCAGAATACGGTTACAATGGTCTTATATACATATTATGATATTCCCAGCGTATTCAACCTGCATGCAGGTGTACAAACATTTCCAAAATTATTAAAGTCATCATGCGAATAAAATTTCCTATAAAAACACATTATTACAAGTGAGAAAATTAATAAAAAAAATAAATAAAAGAAAGAACAATGTCAAAGTAATAAGAAGATAACTAGAATTAAATTAAAAATAATAATAATAAATTAATTAATAAGTCAATTGTATCATGTCAAATATTCCCTTATACTATAATAACAATTCTCTTGAAGCCAATTTGTTAATTTCTTTTTGAACAGGACCTTCTTTTCAGTTTTAATGTCGACAGGCAATTTATTATACAAGACTATACACATATTATAACAGTTTTTCTTATAGATATATGTGTGACAAGGAGGCTGGTATAACAGGTTCTGGTATTGAGTTCGTGTGTGTCTTGTACTGGTGTCACTGCGCTTAACAAAGTAGTCCGGATTGTCCTTAACTACTATGCACGCCTCCCTTATATACATGCACGGAAGTGGCAGTATCTTGTACTTTTTAAACAGAGGTTTACAGCTCTCGAGATACCATGCATTATCTAGGGCACGAAGACATCTCTTTTGCAATTTAAAAGCTCTCTCTATGTCTACGGAATTGCCCCATAAAAGTAAACCATACTTTAAAACAGACGAAACGTAGCCGTGATATGCCGTGAGAGCTGCATCTATTGAAACAATTTGTCTTAGTCTTTTTAGAGCAAAGACAAAAGAGGACAATCTCGTACAAACATGATTTACGTGATGTTTCCAATTTAAGTTTTTATCAATATTAAATCCCAAGAATGTTACCATGTCAACAATTTCTACTTTCTCGTTATTATAGCATATTTGTAAAGGCAGTGGGGTAGAATTGTAGGAACTAAACTGGATGGCTTTTGTTTTGGCTATATTAATTTTCAAATTGTTTCTTTTCAACCAGTTAATAGCGTCTGACAGCGTTTCATTGACATTTGATTCAAGCAAGTCTTTATGTTTATCTTTTATAATAATAGTTATGTCGTCAGCAAAAATAATGCAATCATGCTTAAGACATTTGGGTAAGTCATTGATAGCTATTAGGAATAGCAATGGCCCAAGAATACTTCCTTGGGGTACGCCCATATTGTTCAAAAGAAAATCTGACGTATATCTTTTCTTAATACAACTCCTATTGTCCTTTTTAACAACCTTTTCAATCTGGACACACTGCCTTTTTTCGTTCAAGTAACTTTCTAACCAGTCGTACGCTTTTCCTCTAATGCCATATGATTCTAATTTTTTCAAAAGTATAACGTGGTCGATATAGTCGAAAGCCTTACTCATGTCCAGAAAAAGCGCCATGATAGGTATCCTATGATTTATATTCTCTGACACAGTTTTAACTAGATTGAAACCGGCTAGGGAAGTTGATTTTCCCTTACGAAATCCAAATTGTTTAGGAGTAAGAATATCATGTTTGTTCATAAATTCATTTAACCTACTAAGTAATGCCTTTTCAAAAACCTTTGATAAAATCGGATTTATCGTTATAGGTCTATGATTATTTGGATCAGCTTTATCTCCTTTTTTAAATAACGGTTTCACTATGGAGATTTTTAAAGGGGAGGGGAAGATTCCATCAGTGAAGGACAAATTGACTATATGTGATAGTGGACGGCAAATACATGAAGCGCAGATTTTTAAGACTCTTGTGATGATCTCGTCATATCCAAAGGCTTTAGAGTTATTTAAGGACATGAGTATTTTATAAATTTCATGCTCATCAGTTGGCCTCAAAAAGACCGTCTTATTATTGTATAATGATTTGCATAATTTAATGTCAGGGGTACAGGATTGTGAACTATTTGTTAAATTAATAAGATATTTATTAAAAATATTACATATGTCAAAGGGATCTGTGTAAGAGATATTTTCAAATTTTAGAATGTCTATTTGATTTTTGCAGCTACCATTTCCAAGAGTTGATGAAATCGTACTCGAAGTTGCTCTACATTTATTTTTATTGTTTTTTATGTAATTGTTATTACTGATTTGTCGAGCTTTATATATACATAACTTTAATAATTTATTATACTGAACGAATTTTAATTTATTTATTTTATAGTTCTCGCTAGATCTTCTATATTTGAAATACAAATTGCGCTTAGTTTTACTTGATTTTTTCAAACCCTTAGTTATCCATTTTGGTTTGCATGAGCGATTGAGAACTTTAACTTTAATCAAGGGAAAGCATAACTTGTAGAATAAACAAAATGTGTCATAAAAATGATTGAAAGCCTCCGTGCAAGTGTTTGACATGTATACATCGTTAAAAGATAGCGCTGAAATATAATTGAAGAACTTTAGAATATTATCTTCAGAAAAATCCCTTTTGTATTCAAACCATGTTGTAAATTTCTTTTGTTTATTAGTTTTTATTTCTATAATTTGAGCAGACTCGTGATCCGATAATCCTAGATAGACTAACTCGGACTCCACGCTTTTAATATTACGCACAATTTGGTCTATACAGGAACTTAATCTAGTCGGCGTGTTTATATGAGTCTTAAAATTAAAATTGTTTAATGTGTTTAATAAGTCTTTTGTCGTTAAATTATCCTTCATTATATCCAAATTCCAGTCACCGCATATTATAATTTTTTTCCGTTTAAATTTTTCCGTTACAAAGTGAAGCAATTCTTCCAAACTATGCATAAAGAGATCTACTTGGGATTTATTTTGTCCTGGTGTTCTGTATACACAAAAGATGAGCGCATTTAGGCCAGTCAATTCAATCCCACAACATTCAAAGTGCAATTTTATAGCTATTCCTGACGGGATAGTCACAGATTTGATCTCTAGTAGCGTGTGAACCAGTATACACGTGCCGCCTCTGCTTGTTTCTCGACTAAAAGATGCCGCAAGCTTGTAGTTGCTTAGTCTAATATTTCTCTCTGAGCCCTGTTTTACGAAAGATTCACTGAAACATATTATGGCAACCTCCTTACCATTGATATACAATTCATTGAGGGCAATTTCGATTATGTCAAGTTTATTACAAAGCCCTGCTATGTTTTGGTGGAGAATCCTAGTTTTATTTACGGTTGTGTTCGATTTTAAATTATAATTACAAAACAGTTTAAATGTTGGCACACAAATAACAATGTTGGTGTGTTGGACCTTGCCCAACTGATTCTGTATATATTCAACTAAATTACTATAATTTATACTAATTTTAAAATCTTTATCGCCAATTAATATGATACAAAAATCATTCAAAGTAAAGTCTTTCAACTTGTTTGGAAGTCCCTGAAAAAGCTCTCGTGTTCCCGCCCCAGGTGTTAAGTGAAGACAGGTGTTTCCGCTAGGGAAAGCTTCTTTTACTAGATGTAACATATAATTCTTGTGATTACTAATAACACAAAATTTAGACTTAAGAAGAGACGAGACTACATTTGGTGCTGGCGCAGCACGAGCCTCTTCATCGCTACTTTCAGTGGTGCAATTTAAGAATGTGTCGTTATCGTTACACATACTCGTATATAAGTTACTAGGGTAAAATAACTTCTGTGAAAGTTTTTTAAGTTGTGTGCTTAACTCCAATATTTGTAAATTGTATATTTTAAACTCATCTTGAAAGTCTTCTATTAACTTATTTAGGCGTTGTAGTTCAGCTGTGCAGTCGGGGTCTGCGCAGATCCTGTCTGCCCGTGGTGGTGATGACGCTGATGAAAAATTTACCGGAGTGATGAAATTATGTACCGAGTGTCTTTTCATTTTATCTAGTCTATTTCTTGACTGAATGTTTGAAGATGTGCATAATTGTTTCAATGTCCTAATATCTGTTTGTAGTCTCTCAATTGTCCTTTTTAGGCCATTATTTTCAATGGTTACCTCCTCGAATTGGTTTTGAGTAGAGATTAGTTCTAATGAGAGTCTATTGAGTTCATCTGTCCTTTCCATACAGACCATCACGTCGTTTTCTGAGTAATCTACACTTTTTGATCTCTTTTTCTGTGATCGTGCGGAGACTGTTGACAATTCGGACTCAGAGGTTATTTGTGATTCAGAAGATAATACCGACTCAGAGAGGTCCAATTCCCCTCCTTGATTTACTTCTAAAAGCGAAGGTCCCGGGATATTTAGGTCTGTCTCCACCGAAATTGGATCAATCATTAATTATATGACTAATGCGCTATCACATGGCGGATAGACAATAAGTCACTACCACATATACATTGTAACTGGTTCACTAACAAGTTAAAAATACTTCCAGAAAACATAGTAGAACAGATTCGTGAAGAATTCCTAATCAAACATTAATTATCTGACTAATGCGCTATCACATGGTGGATAGACAATAAGTCACTACCACATATACATTGTAACTGGTTCACTAACAAGTTAAAAATATTTCCAGTAAACAGTGGAACAGACTCCTGAAGAACTCCTAATCAATCATTAACTATCTGAATAATGCGCTATCACATGGAGGATAGACAATACGTCACTACCACATATACATTATAACTGGTTCACTAACAAGTTAAAAATATTTCCAGAAAACAGTAGAACAGATTCCTGAAGGATTCCAAATCAATCATTAATTATCTGACTAATGCGCTATCACATAGCGGATAGACAATAAGTTACTACCACATATACACTGTAACTGGTACACTAACAAGTTAAAAATATTTTCTTGAACAAATTAATGATGCGGCAAAAATTGCATGTGAAATTCATTCTAATGACAGCAAGTCAAGAAAATTCTTTGCTTTGTCATCAACTACAAAAACGGTACAAATGGCCTGTAATGAAACAAAGACAGGAAAACACCTATTCGATGACTCCCTAAACAATCAACTAAGAACAGTACAGACAAACAGCTGCACAAATCCAAGGAACAGGAAATAAAGTTCCATTAACAACATCAAAATCTTTAAACTGAAAAGGCCCATCGCATAACCTGACAGCCAACCAAAGGGGTCGCGGTGGGCAGAGACCAACGAGGTGCCCTACAATCAGTCAGACATCGCGTCGCCCTACATCGACTCGGGGGAAACAAGTACCACGGATAGCCAACCAGCGATGCTATTAGACCAGGTTCATGCGGGTAGACCGAAAAATTATATACAAAATTGGCTTACAGTAACAGATCATCCCATTATATTAGACTGGCTACAAGGTTACAAAATTACATTTGCTAGACCAGTTCTTCCTGAAAACACAAATAGACAAAAATGGTCTTTAACGGAAGAAATTTTTTTTTGAGTTAGAAATTACTGCTTAACCTTGGTGTCATATCTGACTGCTCATTCTGTAAAGGGCAATTTATATCCCCAATTTTTCTCAGACCAAAACCAAATGTAACCTTTGGATTCATACTTAATCTAAAGAAACTAATGACGAAAAATTGCTTCATGGGGACTATTGATCTAAAAGAGGCCTATTTTTCTTTACCAATAGCTGAAGAGTCTAAAAAATATCTGAGATTTAACTATAATGACAAATTATTTCAATTCCATATATTACCTTATGGATTATACACCTTACCTTTCATATTCACAAAAATACTTAGGCCTGTCGCAACATACCTAAGAAATAAGGGCACACTGGTAACACTCTATTTGGATGACTGGATTTGCTTTGCCGAAAACAAACAGGACTGTGAAACCAAATTAAAAGAACTTACATGTCTCTTGACTGACCTAGGATTTGTCATAAATTTTGAGAAAAGCAGCCTTATACCAAATCGGTTGTGCAAATACCTGAGTAGCGTGGGACGTCCTCGGACTCGGTGGAGCGATGATCTTCGCAAGGCGGCTGGCAAGAGCTGGATGGGAGTGGCCGAGGATCGTGCTCAGTGGCGTGCCATGGGAGAGGCCTATGTCCAACAGTGGACGAACATAGGCTGATGATGATGATGATTATGAAATACCTAGGCTTCATATTAAACTCCAATAATTTATCACTTTCAGTGCCACAAGAGAAACAGATAAATATAAATAAAATAAAATAAATATAAATATAAGGGGGACAATCTTACACAGGTCAACCTGGTCCCAAACTAAGCAAAGCATGGGTACTAGAGGACGATAAAGATACTTGTGTGGATGAATAAGTGCTTGAATACATGGAAACATCCATAACTCAGGAACAAATATTCGTGCTCATCACACAAATGAATGCCCTTGCCGGGATTCGAACCCAGGACCCCTTGCTTCGTGGGCGGGGTCACTGCCAACTAGGCTAAAGAGGTATCAGAGATAAAATAAACTTATTTAAAAACAAATCCACATCTAAGATAAGAGATTTTGCACAAATCCTATAGGTCTGCTTAACTCCTTATGCCCAGCCATACCAAAATACTAGAACTAGAAAAATACTTGGCTTTATTAGACTCTCTTGGAAACTATGATAACAAAATATCATTATCAACACTGATATTTCAAGAATTGGATTGGTGGTACAACACAATAATAAGCGGTAAAACTTCTATAGGCACGTTTGACTTGGGAGTACAGGTGAATGTGAACGCGGGTGTGCGGGGGGGTGCGGGGGGGGGGGGGTAATTTTTGAGTCGCGGGCAAAAGCTAAACTACGATTTTTAATTTCGTGGAATTCTTTTTTTTATTTTTTTTTTTATTTATTGTAAATTTTAATATACACATTTATACTTATGAAATATTTCGCCAAATTGCAAAACAATTTGTTGGCGAACTAAACACTCAATTCAAAATTTTTTTGTGCACAATAGATACAATACATCTTACAAAACTAAACTACTGACTATACTACTTAACAATTTTTTTTATGGAAAGAGTTAATCAACCAAGTTTTCAATTTCTTTTTAAAACAATTTTTAGATTTACATTCTTCCTCCGAGAATAGGCTGTTGAATACACGCGGTATTAAGTACCTCCTCGTCCTTTTTCCATAATAGTTACTGGCTCGAGGCTCCACATATTTTTTACGTAATGTTATTCTAAAAGAACGATACGACATACGACATTTCTTAGTGTTACTAGGTGTTTACATCAAACACCGTTGCTGTGCCAATCCGTTTAATTCCAAGTATATGCATTTCTTATAGTTTTCCATGCAGTCAAACGTTACCATTTTTTTGTAAAAAAAAAACTTTAAATCGCTCTCCTGTAAAGTTGGTAAATTGTCGCTTTAGTACTTTTGGCTGCCAAGCGACGATATATACATATTCTATAGATATGTATATGTATAAGAAATGTATCTATTTTATTTATTTGTTTATTTTGTTACACACTTTTTTCACCAACTTATTTGTGCTGATTCCGGTCCAACAAGTTTGATGCAATGATATGAAGGGTTTGACTGAAAATCAGCGCTGCAGCAGGCACCTACTGCAGCTGCTGAGTCAAATTCCTTTTCGACATCTCAATTATGTTTTTTTTGTTTTAATTATTATTATTGTTTTCTTTTTTATTATTATCTTTCTCCTGTATTAGTCAGTGTATTTTTCTTTTTTTTGATGTCGAATAAAGTTATTTCTATGTCTATGTCTGTGAAACAGGGTGGGGAGGGTAAATCTAGTACAATTCAATCCCCAGAAGAAACAAGTTTGCGCATTTTCGGCAAAAAAATATCCCTGGTATGTGTTATCTTCCTCATTTGGGGAGCTCCTCTTGATACCTGGTCGTCTATTGGGATACTGGGTGTTGACATTTCAAGTGATGTTCAGTTTCGTGGTTATTTGGAGGGAAAAGCTTAATTAGCTTCGCAGAAATTGGGAGCGCTTCGTAGAGCGGCTCAGTACTTCTCGCAAGCTCATCGTCTACAACTTTATAAAGCTCAAGTTAGACCTCATATGGAATACTGTTCCCATCTTTGGGCTGGAGCGCCTCAGTATCAACTTCTCCATAATTATGACCGCATACAACGAAGAGCCGCTCGAATTGTCAGCGACCGGAAATCTTCTGGCCGGCTTGACCCGCTGTCCTTGCAGAGGGATGTATTTATTAGTACATTACTGCAGAGACCAGTAAGTAAGCCATCCTGGACGAGTAGAAGTAGAACCAGTAGGTGAGGCCAGGGTGGCGATTACTGGGCGAAGCTTGCATAGTGCTTTTCTCAAAAATGAAACAAGTTGATAAAAATAAAATAAAAGTATACACATTGAAAAAATAAAGAAAATCTACGACCCGCCATTTTAGCTACTTACTCGCTAACCTATTTCTGTAGTCTATGGTATGATTGTTTTTATTATCTTCATTGCTTCGTCTTCTAGATTAGATTTAATAACTACACACGTAGTAACACGTACGGTGTCGCCAATAAGCACTGAATTTTGAGAGATTTCTAGTAAAAAAAAAGATAGTGCGTGGAGTCCCTCCGCGCGGAAGAAGTGAAACTTCATAATAAAAAATAAAAAAATCAAAAAAGCAGGCGGTCACCCATCCAAGTACTGACCGCGCCCGAGCCCGACGTTGCTTAACTGCGGTGATCGGACGAGAACCGGTGTTTTTGTCAAATATCTTGAAAACGGTGCATCCTACGGCAAAGTCAATGAAATTTTCACCCCCCCCCCCCCCCCTTTTTATTATTAAGAACATTACTTGAGTATTTGAGTAACACGCAGTGAGATTGCAATTAAATTCCTGTTTAGATAACATTTTAAGACAATTTTTCAATTGCGAGCATATAATAAACTCCTTACTTGAACTCGGAACCTGCACGACTGTGTGCAGTACTATACTAAATTTAAAAAAAATTACATACCGACATTGGGTTTCATGGTAAGAAAAAAGCTCGAGGGTTTTATATGGGGCATTACAGCCAAGTTAACCTGTATGTTTTGACACTGTCTGACTGTGTGTATTAAATCAAATCTAGAAGACGAAGCAATAAAGATAATTAATGATTAAACGAACTTACCTTACCTACGTGAAGTTCTATCATAATTATCTGCAGTTGCTTCGTCGAATAGATTTGACACCCACCCTCCTATTTACATGCCCAGTGCGTGAAATGTCCTGAAAATGGCTTTCTCTGAACTAAATGATAATCTGCGGGTGGGATTGCGCCGCGCTGAGCGGCCGGCATAGGTACCCTCTTTTGATTTTAACCTTTACTTTTTTAGGGTTCCGTAGTCAACTAGGAACCCTTATAGTTTCGCCATGTCTGTCCGTCTGTCTGTCTGTACGCGGCTAAGCTCAGAGATCGTTAGTACTAGAAAGCTGTAATTTGACATGAATATACATATCAGTCACGCCGACAAAGTGGTAAAATAAAAAATAAAACAATAATTTTTTTTAGGGTACCTCCTATATACGTAAAGGGGGGGTGATTTTTTTTTCTCGACTAATCCTATAATGTGGGGTATCGTTTGATAGGTCTTTTAAAACCATTGCGGGGTTGCTAACATGATTTTTCTATTCAGTGATCTGTTTGCGAAATATTCAACTTTAAAGTGAAAATTTTCATTAAAATCGAGCGTCCCCCCCCTCTAAAATCTAAACTGTAAAGAGGAAAAATTAGAAAAAATTCAGAATGGTAGTAAATATATCAAATTTACTAGGAAAATTATAGCGGCTAAGATTGCTTGGAAATTATTTGTAGTTTAAGAGTAAATAGTAGCCTACGGTATAAAACATACCTAAACTTGGATGATTCCGTACACATACGAAATCCTTAGAAAAATATTACTTTATTGTTTTGTAATGGCTACGGAACCCTACCTTGTGCGTGTCCGACACGCTCTTGGCCGGTTTTTTTGATTTTTTTTTATTAGTAGAAATCTCTCAAAATTCAGTGCTTATTGGCGACACCGTATTTGTTACTACATGTGTATTAAATCTACTTAATCTATTCGACGAAGGAACTCAGATAATTATGATAGAACTTCACGTAAGGTAAGTTCGTTTAATCATTAATTTTAAAGGTACCGGGTGGCGATGTTTAGATATCTGCCAACTTTAAATTACAAACGTCATAATTTTAATAAGAATTTTCTTAATTTGGAAATATTTGAAACACAAAAATTGTAATTACAACAACATAAATTCACTCATAAATTAGTGAAAAATGTTCCAGTTATTTAATCAGTGAACTATCACATTTTCATACATCCTCTTAAGTGTGAACTTTTTTAATAGGAGTTTAAGTTTTTCACAGACATAGAGCACGGGTTCCAAATTGAAAAACTTAACGTGTAATGGAATTTCATACTTACTTCCTGGGCAGTTCGAGATTATTTCCTGGTCACTAGCAGTTCACAGACGTAGAGCACGGGTTCCAAATTTAAACACTTGATATGTAATGGAATTTCATACTTACTTCGTGGATAGTTCGAAGTTACTTCCTGGCCACTAGCAGCTAGTCTTCAGGATGCATTACTTTCTACGACGTTTTTGATGACGTAATGGCATTTTTGAGAAAATGTATTTATTACAAGTTGTTGCCGTACTCCGTCAGCGAAGAATAGGAGTATACAAAAATAAAAAATAGCCTACGACCTATACTCAGACCGAACAAACATGGATAAAAAATTCATAAAAATCGGTCAAGCCGTTTCGGAGTTCGATAACAAACACAGTGACACGAGATTTTTATATGTTAGATAGCTGTTGCCCGCGACTCCGTCTGCGAAGAATAGGGGTAGGTATAAAAAATAGCCTACGACCTATTCTCAGACCTACCGAATATACAGGGTTATTTGTAATTCACTGACATCCTCTTAACCCTGAATTCCTATCACTCAAACAAATGTTTTTTGTTGTACAACTTTGTAAAATGAAGCACTTTTTTCCCAAACAAATACACAGAGTATAGTAAAAATAAGAGGTAATCTCAAATTTTCAAAACGTTATTACACCAAAAATATTAAGTTATGACAAAAGCCGTAAAACAAAAAACATTTGTTTAAGTGGTAGGAGTTTATGGTTAAAAGGATGCTAGTGAATTACAAATAACCCTGTAGAGAAGAAAGTTTCATAAAAATCGGTCAAGCCGTTTCGGAGGAGTTTGATAATAAACACCGTGACACGAGATTTTTATATATTAGATATTTACCTATATGTATTTATTACAAGTTGTTGCCCGCGACTCCGTCCGCAAAGAATAGGGGTATAAAAAAACTTGCCTACGACCTATTCTCAGACCTACCAAACATGGATAAAAAATCCATAAAAATCGGTCAAGCCGTTTCGGGGGAGTTCGATAACAAACACCGTGACAATAGATTTTTTGTATATTAGATAGCCTAGCTGTTGCCCGCGACTCCGTCTGCGAAGAATAGAGGTAGGTATAAAAAATAGCCTACGTCCTATTCTTAGACCTACCGAATATGGAGAAAAAATTTAATAAAAATCGGTCGAGCCGTTTCGGAGGAGTTCGATAAGGGTGCGTCCCACGAGATATAACTACAAAATATCTAATTTCATATTAATAACGTTCACAAGATATAATGAACGTTAGCTATAACAGCAAAAAGTATAATTTTTTAACGTATAACGCTTAAATTATATAACGTTATTTTTATATAACTTCAATTGGTATACGATTCATATGGACTAATTTCTTTTAACATAACAAACATTAGGTATAACACTCATGATATATAATAATATTTGTAAATGTTAAATTATGTGGCGGCGAGCGAGCGAAGCGAGCGAGCAAGACTTTTCGGGGCAGAAGCGACTTGGATAGGTTAGGTTCAGAAGACTAAGGCGGGAGCGAAGCGTAGCGTAGCTCCCGCCTTAGCCTTCGATGTTAGGTTTTTTTTGTAACAGAGCGGAAAAAATGAACGGATTGCTTGATTGTTTGCTTGCATCAAAGTTTTTAATGAATTTATACGTTTTAAATCTTAGGTGTTATGAACATTATACGCTTTGATCGTTATATAACGTTACGTTATACACCGTGAAATTTTAGTGGTTGTTTTCCCGAAACGAGGTGATTTAGTATCCATTGTACAATCGATTTATAATTACTATTTTGACTAGAGTCAAAAATCCAATTGTGAAAAACGAAAGTCGAAAATGACCGCAAACCAATAGTAACGCATCGTTGGTACTTAACCTATCGTACGATCGTACGCTACTTGTACCAACGAAGCGTTACTATTGGTTTGCGGTCATTTTCGACTTTCGTTTTTCACAATTGGATTTTTGTCTCTAGTCAAAATAGTAATTATAAATCGATTGTACAATCGAAACTAAATCACCTCGTTTCGGGAAAACAACCACTAAAATTTCACGGTGTATATAAACAACGTTATACATTACAAAATTAAATATTTTAAAATTATACTTTTCGTTCATTATATCCAGTGAACGTTATACTAAACGAGTTTATATAAAGTGAGCGTATATATTATGAATATTAGATAATAAGTTGTTATATCTCGTATTATTTACCTATTCGATAACAAACACCGTGACACGAGATTTTTATATATTAGACTAGCTGTTTCCCGCGACTCCGTCTGCGAAGAATGGGGGGGGATAAAAAATAGCCTACGACTTATTCTCAGATCTACCGAATACGGAGAAAAAAGTTTCATAGAAATCGGTCGAGCCGTTTCGGAAGAGTTCGGTAATAAACACCGGACACGAGATTTTTACCGTACTTATCATGGGGAGTGCTCTGAGGAGTTGTTTGATCTATTGCCTGCCGCTAAATTTCTTTATCGCACTACTCGCAACTGACTTTTTTTCCACACTCACCATCTCAATAGTTGGCAGTCTCGCTGAACTTTTTGCCACGCACGGTGAAACTTTGGAATCAGCTTGCATCGGCAGTATTTTCGGACCGCTAAAACTTGGGGATTTTCAAAAAACGAGCCTTCTCTTTTCTCAAAGGGCCGGCAACACATCTGCAACTCAACTTGTGTTGTGAGAGTCCATTGGGGGCGGTGATTGCTTTCCATCAAGTGACTCGCCTGCTCGTTTTCCCCGTATCATATAATATAATTGTGTCTTGTGTGTCTCAGGACAGGCAGGCCTCTTCAATGAGTAGATTTATTTATAAATTTTATAGGATTTATTGTGATCCTTATATATAATTAGAGAATATGGTACATTCGTGGGAATTAGTACACTGCTTGAAAATTGAGAAGCTCTTTCGTGTGCAGCAGGAACGTAACAAGTAAGAAGAAAAAAAAATAAAAAACGTCCGAAGTCGGTAGTGCAGTAAACCGTTCGCAGCGCCCCCTCGCGGCGCGCGCCGTCAAACCTTCGTGTACTTGAGCGGTCGCTAGATGGCGTTGCAAACGTAAACATGCCCCCCGCCTTGAAAGCAGCCGCTTTCAAAATTATGTGGTTGATGGCTGATCATCACATCGATCAGCTGCCTCTTCGGACTGCTGGGGGAGTGGGCAGATCTTTGAGAATGCCCTGCGTATAAGTCCGGTAGCAGTTCGAACGTCAGCGACACGGGAGACGCCGTCGTTTCCTGGGAATAGAGCCACCACTCGGCCCAATCGCCATTTTAGAGGTGGCAGGTTGTCATCCTTGATGAGGACCAGGGAGTTCAGAACGATGTCCTGGCTGTGCGTTTGCCACTTCGTCCTAGTCTGCAGCTGTGAAACGTAATCCTTAGACCATCGCTGCCAGTAGTGCTGGCGTATTTGCTCCAGCCTCTCATACCGTCGCAGACGACTCTGCTTCGCGCTGGTCAGGTCCTCGCAGGGCGGCGATGTCATAGGCCGGCCAATAAGGAAATGAGCTGGAGTAAGGGCAGCAAGGTCGTTTGGATCTGCAGACATGGGATGCATCGGTCGGGAGTTAAGGATAGCTTCTATCTGTGCTAATACCGTGACGAACTCCTCGTAGGTCAAGTGCGCATTACCTACCACGCGTCTTAAGTGGTGCTTACAAGATCGAACCCCTCCTGATTCCCACGCCCCCCCAAAATGTGGAGCATGTGGAGGTATAAACGTCAATTTAATATTGTCTGTGGCAGCACGATCAATGATGTCATGTGAATTATTTTTTAAAAATAGTGAAAGCTCTTTCAATGCTCCCACAAAGTTTCTCCCATTATCGGAAAATATCTCTGCCGGTTTACCGCGGCGAGATATAAACCGTTTCAATGCGAGTAAGTAACCGTCTGTTGTCAAGCTGGTCACAAGATCTAGGTAGACAGCGCGCGTTGAGAAACAAACTATTACACAGATATAATTTTTCTCTAATTTAGCGCCTCGTCCCCTGCGATTCAGCACGAGCACCGGTCCCGCGTAATCCACACCACACCGCATAAAAGGAAACCCAGGCTCCAAACGCTGGCTAGGTAAATTACCCATGATAGGCGTTAAAGTTTTTCCTTTTATGCGTGTGCAGATCACACATTTGCGCACCACCTGCTTGGCTAAATTTGTACCCCCGAGGGGCCACCAGGTGTCCTTAATATTAGAAAGCAGCAATTGTGGTGGCGCGTGCATTAAGCGTTTATGTTCACTTTGAAATAGGATGTGTGTGAACCTATGATTAGAACACAACAGTATCGGGTGCTTCTTGTCATACGTGAAATCGTGGGAGTTGCTTATTCTGCCTCCTACTCGAATTAATTTATACTGTGTGTCAAAGAAAATATTTAATTTAGCAATATTACGTGTGTGCCTGACCGGTAAATTATTTTTTAATTTATGATATTCGTTAGGAAATGAAGTAATTTGTGAGAGACGTGCCAAAAGTAATACCGACGCATTCAACTCATCCAAAGTTAGCGGCCCAGTGTCACGATTCAGCTTGTTTTTATTGCGAGTATTGTTTACAAATCTTAAAACGTAGGCAGCCGCGCGCTTTAAGCGATTAAATGACGAAAACCTGTCGAATGAAAATAACTCGGTACTAACCTGGCATGTCATATTTATTGTGTGTGTTTTAATGTCAGGTAAACGTCAAATGTTGTGTTACGTGTGTGTAACAAACCTTTGTGTAACCAGTTCGATTCCGGTTCACATAAAAAGGCGGCCCTTCCCACCACGTCATGTTGTTATTAAGTGCATCGAGTGCAAGCCCGCGCGAAACTAAATCGGCCGGGTTATCTTTGCTACCTACGTGCAGCCACCGCGCGCTGTCGGTTAATTCATTAATCTCAGCTACTCTGTTTTGAACAAACGTTTTAAGTAGCTGCGGTGACATACGCAACCAGCCTAAGACGATGGTGGAATCGGTCCAAAACGTTACGGTATCGTATTTAATTTTAAGTGAATCAATAATCTTTGAATACAGCCGAGCTCCTAGTAGTGCACCGCACAGCTCGAGTCTCGGAATGGTAACCGGTTTGAGCGGGGCTACTTTACTTTTCGCACATAACAGTTTTACGGTGATCGATTGATTATTGATTTCGTCGCCCGTATGAGTACGAACGTAGGCACATGCGCCGAAAGCAAGTTGACTCGCATCTGTAAACAAATGGAGTTCTATGCGCTGCGTGTGTGCACCCATGACGTAACGTGGAATGCGCAAGTTACAAATATTATGTTTATGTGTGTCTAAGTACTGTTGCCAAGAGGCTGCGATGTCACTAGGCACTTCGTCATCCCAACCTAATTTGCATAACCATAATTTTTGTAACATTACTTTAGCAATAATAATAGCGGGAGATAAAAGTCCCATCGGATCGTAAATCTGAGATACGACAGATAGTATTGTGCGTTTAGTTACAGGTGTCGTTTGTTGTATATTTGTAGTGTAATAGAATTGATCTGTATTGTTTGTCCATCCGAGACCGAGGGTTTTAGTTTGACAGTTCTCACCTAGTGCTAGCTCTCGTGAAGTAATTTCTGACGATGAATAAGGTGAAACGTCAAAATTAAAAACCCATTTTCGGAGTGGAAAGCAGCCTGATTTTAGGACGTCGGTGACCTTTTCACATATGTCGATTAACGCCTGCTTATCGTTATTACCAGTGACTAGGTCATCGACATAGCAATCTTTTAAAATAGTGCGTGCGACCATCTCGTCACCGCACTCAAAAGCCAGCTGTTGCAAACATCGAATACTTAGGTATGGTGCAGATGAGCAACCGTACGTAACTGTGTTCAGCTGATAAATATTAAGCGGATCAGAGGTGCTCTCTCGCCACAAAATAAGCTGGAGGTCACGCTGGTCTGGCTGGATGAGAACTTGCCTATACATTTTCTCCACATCTGCGCATGCGACGTATTTATCTTCACGAAACCGAAGTAAAATAGAAAAAACGTCATTTTGTAACGGCGGGCCGATTAACTGTAAGTCATTTAGCGACTTACCTGAACTCGAACTAGTACTCGCGTCAAAAACAGCTCGTAACTTAGTTGTCGTGCTGTGTTCTCTAAATACGCCGTGATGTGGGAGAAAATAATATGGCTTATTAAACGTATGTACAAGAGACATATGCCCCAATTGTAAATACTCTCGCATAAATTCGGAGTACATCTTTTTATACTCAGGGAGGCGTTCAAGTTTCCGTTCAAGTGATAAAAACCTAGTTTTTGCAATAGCGTAACTGTCGCCGAGCGCGTCAGGTGATTCCTTCATTGGTATACGAACGGAGAACCGACCGTTCTCCACACGTAGCGTAGTGTCTTTGAACAGCTGTTCGCAGACGCGCTCGTCGTCAGTCAAGCCGTCACCTGATTTAGGAACCTCCTCGAGCTCCCAAAATTTCTTAAGTTGATTATCCAGTGATTGTGTAAAATGGCAATTAGTTTTGTTTGTGTGTGGATTAAATGTGTGTGTGTGTTTAGCGTGTAAGGGACCCGATATTATCCATCCTAGTTTGGAATTTTGTAAACAAGGCCCTTCCGCGAGACGAATACGACCGTCAATTAGTAAATCCCAGAATATGTCCGCACCTAACAACAAATCAATTTGTGATGGTTCATAATAAGTGGGATCCGCAAGCTTAACGTGTTCTGGTATGCGAATGGAACTTACTTTTAATGCTGCTGATGGCAGCTGATCTGTAATGCAAGGGAGAACCATGCAAATTATGCGTGCATGGAAGTCACTCGTAGTTGACCGTAGGTTAATTGTACACGAATGTGTGCTTTGCGTGACTGATTGACCTACGCCAGTGATTTTAACAGTGGACTGTATCAATTGTGTGTTTAACTTCGATATAAATGATTGTGTCACATAACTGTGTTGGCTTCCGCTATCTAAGATTGCACGGGCCCTATGATATTTATTGTTGCAGTCTGGAATGTAAACAACCGCTGTAGATAACAAAACTGGTTGCAACAATAATGTATCTGTGTGTGTATTAGATGTTAAGCTTGTGTGTGTGTAATGATTAGAGGAGGTGGCGGGATTCGCATTCGTCGTCAGCGGAGTATGATTTACCCTAGCGACCGACGTCGGTGCGTTATCGCCATCACCGCTGTTCAAATGAATTAAACTATTGTGTTTTTTCTGACAAATCTTGCACGGGCCGAAAAAACAGCTATCTGTTGTGTGACCGTCGCGCAAACAGTTAAAACAAAGCTTTTTAGCGTCAAGCAACTTTATCCTATCTTCTACTGTGAGATTAAGGAAGCTATTACAGGAATAAAGTGGGTGATTTCCGTTACACATACTGCAAGTGCGTGATTGGCGTTTCGAGTTCGGTTTATTAGTATTTGCCGTCGTTGAACTGGAAACGTAGCTGTGAACCGCGTGTGGCTTTTGAGTATTTGACTGATTTAATGATTTCTTAACATCGTATGACTGTGTGTGTGTGCTCCTTGAATGATTGGCTGTGATCGATTCTAACATGTCTGCCCTATTTCGAAGAAAAGTCATTAAATCCGTCAATTTAACTTTGATGCCCGATGAGTCACCTGACTTAGTGAAGTTAAGCGTACTTTTGTATTGCTCCCACTCGCGCTCTGTAGCCGCGTCGAGTTTAGTAGTGATTAGGTAAATCACTAGCGTATCCCATGCATCTGTAGGTTCCCCTAATGTTTTTAACGCGCGTAAGTTACGAAGCACAGAGTCGATTAACTTACGTATCTGAGTCGGTGATTCTTTGTGTAAATTTTGTGTGTTAAAAAGTGACTTCACATAATTGTGTATAAGCAACCGATGGTTGTTAAATCTATTTTCAAGCAGCTCCCATGCTGTATTATAGTTTGTGGCAGAGAACTCTAAGGACTTGATAACCTGCAACGCGTTTCCCGTTAAAGCTGCGCGCAGGTAGTGGAATTTTTGTATAACCCCAATATCCTTAGAGTTATGTATAAGAGAAGTATACGTGTCCCTAAACTCCAACCAGTGCTCGTACGAACCGTCGAAGACTGGCAGCGCTATAGTCGGTAATTTGACTGGGCTCACAGTCGAAGTACCGCTACCAGCAGCTGAGCTTTCACCACTGTCGACAAAGCTCGATGCAAGAGACATTGTCTGAAAGTATTGATCCTCAAACGTTTCACGTGCCTCTAAATGCTTAGAAAGTTCAGAAGTTTCGACTAATTCTTCGATCCTACTTTGAACCAGATCGAATTGAGAGTAAAATACCTTTGCATTTTCTATACGTAAATTTAATTCGACCTTTTGAACAACAGTTAAATTTAAATTAAGCAAAGCTACATATTTAGCAAACAAAGTTAATTTACCCTTGATCGTGCCACGTTTTGTCGTCAAACTGCGTAAATCTAAATTCGAATCAGGGAAAGTAAGAAGCGTAAGGGGTGATTTTGGTTGTAAATTAGGCGAAATCATATTGGTTGGTGCGTAAGAATCAGAAGCAGTTGCGTTTTATCTCGAATGCACTAAGTATTATAGCGAATGCGTAATGGCGGTGGAACTATATTGCTCGCGCCGGTAGAATGGAATGTTGCAACGAACACGGTAACAGCACAGATATGCGGATAAGATAGGAATTAGAAAGGATGGCTAGCCTGACCTTAGTTTGCTGATCCAGGTACTGGTATCTGGTCCGGTGAAGAAGGTCCAATAATTGTGTCTTGTGTGTCTCAGGACAGGCAGGCCTCTTCAATGAGTAGATTTATTTATAAATTTTATAGGATTTATTGTGATCCTTATATATAATTAGAGAATATGGTACATTCGTGGGAATTAGTACACTGCTTGAAAATTGAGAAGCTCTTTCGTGTGCAGCAGGAACGTAACAAGTAAGAAGAAAAAAAAAATAAAAAACGTCCGAAGTCGGTAGTGCAGTAAACCGTTCGCAGCGCCCCCTCGCGGCGCGCGCCGTCAAACCTTCGTGTACTTGAGCGGTCGCTAGATGGCGTTGCAAACGTAAACATAATAAAAACCGAAAATTTTGCAGCTAATTGCGGGTGTGCAAGAAAAACACAGCACCAGCTCCCTCCGCACTTAAGGACTTCGTGTCGTGAATACCTACTGGCACATCCGTGACCCACGAGCGCAAGGACTTTGAGGAGAATGCAGTACTTAATGTTCTAGTAATCTTAGGAATAAAATTGATATTTATATTTTTCAACCAAATTTCGAGAGTCATCACGAACCGTCTTGCGCGAAGGCTCGACGAGTTCCAGCCCCCCGAACAGGCCGGGTTTCGATCGGGATACGGCACCATAGACCACATCCATACAGTGCGGCAGATTATACAGAAGACCGAAGAGTATAATCGGCCCCTGTGCTTAGCGTTTGTGGACTATGAAAAGGCCTTTGACTCGATCGAGATCTGTACGCTTAGTATAAGTTTTAGTTCAACAAAATACTTCTCGATCGCGTTTACGTAAAAAAATCAATTACTAGGGAAACATGGACAGCGCCTCCGCGGCCGCGCGTCCATGTATACATAGAATTGAAATTTTTACGTAAAAGCGATCGTGAAGTATTTTGGTGGAGTAAAACTTATACTAAGCGTACTGGTCTGTTCTGGAATCTTTGCAGCGATGGCAAGTCGATTGGCGATACATCCAAGTGTTGAGAGGTCTGTACAACGCCGCTACTATGGCCGTCCAAGTCCAGAATCGGCAGTCTGAACCTATCCCCTTGCATCGTGGTGTGAGACAAGGGGACGTTCTATCCCCCAAATTGTTCACAAATGCATTGGAGGATGTGTTCAAGACGCTGGACTGGAAGGGGCGCGGCATTAACATAAATAGCGAGTACCTCTCACACTTGCGATTTGCAGACGACATCGTCATCGTGGCGGAAACGCTGCAAGATTTGCAACATATGCTGAATGACCTAGCTGATTCTTCTCAACGCGTTGGTCTTCGGATGAACCTGGATAAAACCAAGGTTATGTTCAATGAACATGTAAGTCCGGAACCAATTGCAGTTCAAGGCAATATTCTCGAGGTTGTTAAGGAGTATGTTTACAAGTTAAGTATGAAGTATCTTTTTCTATTTATTTTTTTATTTTCTTCAACTTCATTTTTTTATATTACTTTTACGGTCATCCCGTGAAACCATATATTTCAAACTAAATACAAACTGAAATATAGATGCACAGAAAAAACCCGCTAACTTCTAGACCAGTGATGGTGTAGGGGTAAGCACGCAGCACGGAACGCTGAGGACCTGGGTTCGATTCCCAGCATTGGTCTTTTTTCTGGGGTTTTTTCTGTGCATCTATATTTCAGTTTGTATTTAGTTTGAAATAAAAGAGTATGTTTACCCCATATATATGCAACAACTTCGAGAAAGAAGCCAACAGAAGAATACAGCTGGGATAGGCAGCGTATGGGAAACTGCGTCAAGTCTTCACGTCGCCAATTCCACAGAGTCTAAAGACGAAAGTCTTCAATCAGTGCGTCCTACCCGTCATGACATACGGTGCCGAAACATGGACACTCACTGTAGGGCTGGTCCACAAATTTAAACTTGCTCAACGTGCTATGGAAAGGACTATATGCTCGGAGTTTCTCTAAAAGATCGAATTCTTAACGAAGTGATCCGACAGAGAACCAAAGTTATCGACATAGCCCACCGCATTAACACGCTGAAGTGGCAATGGGCAATGGGAAGGCCCACAGAAATAATAATAAAGATTATTATTTCTGTGGGCAGGCCATATAACCCGAAGAACCGATAACCGTTGGGGTAGACGAGTTCTTGAGTGGAGACCACGGATCGGCAAACGAAGCGTGGGACGTCCTCAGACTCGGTGGAGCGATGATCTTCGCAAGGCGGCTGGCAAGAGCTGGATGAGAGTGGCTGAGGATCGTGCTCAGTGGCGTGTATGGGAGTGGCCTATGTCCAGCAGTGGACGAACATAGGCTGATGATGATGATGATGATGATGATGATGAACCAAATTTAATTTCTTTGTTATGTTAAGTAATCTATACCATGCTGCACTTATAGGCTTAAATAAGCATAATATTATTATGTAGCATACAGGACCTTGCTAGCTCGCTACACGTGAACTTAATTATTTTAGAATTTAGATTCATGCAAATGGAAAGAAACATTTAATTGATTTTAAATGAGCATTAGGTAATTAAGGTGAATATCTTTTGAAGTATTTAGTTGTAGTATTTAAATAGCGTCTACTATTGGCTATGTGCAAAGTGGTTAGTAATGAACGTCAAATTTTTGAACGACCGGATGGCCTAGTGGTTATAGAACCTGACTACTAAGCTTGAGGTCCCGGGTTCGATTCCCGGTCGGGTGTCGTTAAAATAACAAATTTCAGTATTTTTCGTTATAAAAAATTATCACTTATTTTGTTTATTTTTCATAGTAACTCGGCCAATTTATAGGATGAATTACTATGAACAACCCAAATTTCAAAATGTAAAAAAAAATCTTGAACAGATAATCGTGATCTATTAACGATACTGAATCACGTATCAAAATTTGTGCATTGATTAAAAAATTACCCTGTATAAGTACGTTTATCCGTTGTCTAGTACCCATACCCATACTACAAGCTTTGCTGATAAAAATCGCTGCTTATCTAAAATAACTCACTATTCCAAAATATGCCGTTTTTGAACTAAGTATAAGGCTGCACGCAGAATAAGCAAATCTTTATCGTGAATACACCCAAGTCGATATCTCAAAAAATTACCGTCTGACAGCACTGTGCCGTTATGTGATTGGTTGGAACTTGACGCCATATTCTCGAAAAGAACGGCCTCATGCGAGTTGCACCGCAATTTTTGGCGACGTGAATTCGTTTCTCTGAAGAATAACGGCACATTGTGAAATAATACGCTTGATTACTTCTTATTGTTAGTGCAATAGTGACACATCACAAAATGGAGTGTGAACATTGTGTGATATTTTTCGTGTAATAGTTGTATATTTCGAAATGCACCATTCTTCGCGAATAAGTAAGAATTCCTTTTTGGAGAGAGAGAGAGCGAGAGAGAGAGAGAGACAGAGAGAGTGAGAGAGAGATGTGTTGGGAGATACAAAAAAAAAGCATCGAATAGTATAAATTGGGCTGTTTTTCAGTGGGACCCATTTAAAACCTAAACACAAAAAAAAACACATTGTGATGACACGAACGCCACCGCAAAGTGTAGTTCGCAACAAAACCTAGATAGGTACAAACCGGAAGTATGTATGGCAACACTTGATCAGTTCAGTTGGTCAGTTGATCAGAAAAGTATATATAGCAAATTGACACACTGTGCATCATAGACTATGCTCAAACTTAGTTGAATTAAAGCAAATTTACACATTATTTTAGAAACAAATCGTAATTTGTTAAATTAGTGTATACTATTTTTGATTGTAACTGACTAGCTTGTCATACATTTTATACTAAAATATTATTGTTTATTTCCAGAGACCACGCAAACTGGATGCTCATAAGTAATAAATAATAGTAATAAATAAACCCACAAAAACTCGAAAATTTAGATTTGAATTCGTAATTCATAATATCCAAAAATGCCAAAAATTGTTAAATAATACGAACAATAATACTTGAGTTCATCCCACTCCCACTAATAATATAGACGTCAAAGCTTCTATGAATGGATGGACGGCTGGATATATGGACATTGGTTCTTCTTTTATGAACAGTTTGACGGTTTCTGATGAAATTTGGTACACAGATAGTTTATAAAGTGAATTATCTTATCATGTAGGCTACTTTTAAACCCGGTATATTGAATAGTTCCCGCGGGATAGGAATAAATTAATTATTCACAGATGGAAACGCGGTCAAACAGCTAGTCTTTAACCGTCCATCCGTTTTCTGTAAATGATATTCATGTCGGTTGAAATGTTATTGCTTACCTATCAGCATCCACTGGAAAAAAGTCTAAAAACCTCCGGATAAATTTAAAAATCAAGAACCTGTTCCAGCAGCTGCTACAACCACTTTGAGACAAAATCAAGTTTTTTTTTCTTTTGATGATATAGGTATTGTAGTGCAGTCATTGAAGCATTATTGCTCCGAATTTTTTTACTGTGAACCGAATTGCATACAATTTTGGAATTAGGTTCATTAAGATGAACCTAATTCCAAAATTGTATGCAATTCTTAACCTTAACTTCAAAAGTGAAAATGATTTGAACTCCGCAACCACCCTGGGGGTGGTTGCCACCCCTTCTCGGGGGTGATTTTTTTTTTAAATAACCTCGGATATCGATAGAAGGCCTAATTTTAAGCAAAAAAATCATCTATAAAGTTTTACACAAAATCCAATACTTTTCAAGTTATTGGCAATTGAAAATTCGCAATTTTTTCACGTTTTTCATCAGTTTTTTGCAAATATCTCCAAAAATATACGTTTTATCGAAAATTTTATAAAGAACAAAATTGTAGCAGGTAAAACAATGAACAATTTGGTTTTTTACAAAGTATTCTAAGTGCAATATTAAGCTAGATATTAAAGATCAAACTGTTTTTTATTTTGTCTGAAATTTAATCGATGTGGTCAATGCCATCTAGCGGCGAGCAGATGCATTTTATGCATTCTAATACAAAAGGGTTTTGTAGTGCTTGAAATAAGCTTTAAAATGAGCACTATTAAAAGTCTTTTGCACGTAAAATAAGTGAGCTGTATTGCAAATAAGGGGAGCATCTAATGTTTTTTCTTTTAAATCAATGGGTTTCATAAGTGCCATTTCCACCAAAATTAAAATTAATCGTATTCCGCCTAGAATTAACTTTATTATGAAGAGTTTGATAGATAGTATCAGTTTGGCTGCTTCAGGACACATATTTTTCAAAAAAGTCACGATTAAAAAAAAAAAACAAAATATAAAATTTTTAAAAAACCCACTTTTTTTTCATAATATCTCAAAAATGGCGACAGATACGTATAAAAGTGTACGGATAAAAAATTTTGGTATTTTTCTGACAAACAATTTGGTTTTTTTGTTTTTTCTGTTAAACAAAAATTGACGGATATATGATTGTTTAAAGAGCGCGTGGCAGCGCAATCACAGCCTCTCTTAAGTCCTTTAACCCTTCACCGTTTTAGAAAAAGGTTTATTACTATATATTGCAATAAAGGATGTTGTAGCTCTCTTAATTACCTTTACAATGGTTTTTTATAAATTGTGATAGCATGAAAATTGAAGGAGTTATGGTCCAAAAACTTATCATATTATTTTCTACTTAGTAACTGAAAATTTCGGAGTGTGAAT
Source organism: Archips crataeganus (assembly GCA_947859365.1). Classification (NCBI taxonomy): domain Eukaryota; kingdom Metazoa; phylum Arthropoda; class Insecta; order Lepidoptera; family Tortricidae; genus Archips; species Archips crataeganus. The sequence continues at coordinate 5,627,584 of OX402065.1, forward strand.
ATTTGGAGCAATGTGAAAGTACGCAGTATAATAGAGACCCACAACTATTGTAATGTGTATATATATACATAATATGGCTCATATATTTTGGAAACGTAGGCATGAATACATACCAACGTTCTTATATGTATATATAACACATTTGAGTGAAGGGGCCAACGAAAAAGCCATGTGATCAGCTGTGATATATTTACTGTTTTAATTTAGGGGTAGTTTTAAGGGTAGAAAAGCTTAAGAATATGATAATCATTTTCGAGAGTGTGGAATAATATTTAAATCCTTTTCATTTTATCAAAAAAATTTTTTTAACAATTTTTTATCAACGGGTAGTTTTCAAGGGTTGAAAGGGGGTTAAAAATTTGATAATTATTATAGAGAATATAAAATATTACTCGGGCGCCGGCCGCCTGTCCCGCCACGCCGCTCTCAACGACATTCTCAGAAGGGCGCTCGTTAGTGCCAACGTTCCCGCTGCTCTGGAGCCCCAGATTGTGCGGAGCGATGGCAAGCGCCCTGATGGAATGTCGTTGATACCCTGGAAGACTGGCCGTGCGCTGGTGTGGGACGCCACCTGTACAGACACCCTGGCGGCGTCCTACCTACCAGCAACTACCAAACGTGCGGGGGCGGCGGCGGACGCCCGGGAACGCCTCAAGGCCACAAAATATAGCTGTCTCGGCGCTCAATATCATTTTTTTCCTTTCGGCGTCGAGACTCTAGGTCCTTGGGGTAAGGGTGCACTGGAGTTACACAGGGAGCTCAGCAATAGGTTGAGAGAGGCAACAGGCAACCCTCGCGCCGGCAGCTTTCTCGCGCAAAGAATCGCAATCGCTGTTCAGCGCGGGAATGCTGCCTGCGTGATGGGCACCATGCCAAGAGGCCCACCTCTCTTTTTTTAATTAAGTTTAGTTTTAGTTATTTTAATTTAATAGTAGTTTTAGTCTTGTATTTACACCTGTATATGTTTTTTGTGATGTTGTAAATAAATACCTAAATATTACTTACTCTATACTTACATCTTTTTATGTCATACCAAAGTATTTTTTTTGTGATTTTTTCAATTTAGGGGTTGTTTGCAAGGGTTGTAAGATTTTCAAGGGGTTGAAAATGATTTTAATATGAGGTAATTATGTTAGAAAATACTTTACAATTTCACCACTTACTATTAGACATGTTTTCTAGCGATAAAATGGCTCAATGTCAATTTTTCCATTAAGGGGTTGTTTACTCCCCTTTAAAATAATAGGCGGAGTTCAGATCATTTTCACTTTTGAAGTTAAGGGTAAGATGAGCCTAATTCCAAAATTTCATGCAAATCGGTTCACAGTTAAAAAATTCGGAGGTAAGACCGTATTTTTCGCTTCAATGACTGCACTATTGTAAAGGACCCCACGTTCAAAGATTTTGCTAACTGAGACAGTTTGTTTTCTTTCCCTTCAAATCCTAGTTAAGAAAGCATGGGTTTGTCTTCTAATTTTCGTCTTTTACGTGTTTTTAATTAACTTTTTCTTGCTTGTATTATTAGTTACCTACGTGAATTGTGTAAATTTTTGTTTCGCACAAAGGTTTTTCGGTCGAGTCGAGATTCTTGCGGCGCATTCTTCTTGGCAATTATGTTTTTTTTTTCTGATAGCGCTGGTAGTATAAAAAAAACATTTAAAAGAACCCTATGCGGGAGTCAGTAACAAAATTTGTAACAAAATTTCTAATAATTAATTACAATTAAAATTCCCAATGTACAAAATTCCTAAATAATATGTATTTCCTATGATCAATTGGTCTAGATGCTGTTAATTTATGAAAATTCAAATGATATTTTTCCCACGTCCCGTTGAACTGTGTAAGTTTAAAATGTATAAAGTGCGAAATTTCGAAGGTCATTTTCCCTACGTTCAGCTGAAAATCTAAATCAGAGTAGCTGGGAGGACCGATTATCTGGTCTATACCTATAAAACAGTACCGTGACTGACTGACTGACTGACTGACAGACAACGCACAGCCTAAACTACTGGTGCTAGAGACTTGAAATTTGGCATACATGTACCTTGAGTATTGTAGAGGTGCACTAAGGAAGGATTTTTCGAAATTCCCACGGGATAGGGATATATCTAGACTTTCTTTGTTTTTTTGTTTGTAGTGGAATCTCTGAAACTATTGAGCCGATTTTAAAAATTTTTTCACCATAGGAAAGCTACATTATCCTTCATTAACATAGGTTACTTTTTATCCTGGAAAATGCGAAATTCCCACGGGATAGAAATAAATTCAAGCGTGCCTATAGAAGTTTTTTTTTCAAATACCCCCGTTTTTGAAACATTCTTCCGCTCCGCTCCTATTGGTGTTAGCGTGATGATATATAGCCTATGTCCTTTCTCAGGCTCTAGACTATCTGTGTACCAAATTTCATTTAAATCGGTTCAGTAGTTTTAGCGTGAAAGCGAGACAGACAGACAGACAGACAAAGTTACTTTCGAATTTATAATATTAGTTAGGAAGTTAGGATTAAACTTTTACTTATTTTTGCCAAACTTTCTACCGCCGCTGTCCTTTTAATACGATTTTTATAATCAGGGTTTGATATTTGCCATAATTCTGGCAGCGCTTCATAATATATAATCAAAGATTTTATGTCCTCCGCAGTCCACGCACGTGACGTCATATTGGTCTAGCTAAAAATTTCGCACAGGTTCGAAATTCGCGACACTTGCGTCAGACACTACGAACGTCCTGTCTCCACGGCTGCGACACAGACACTGAGCGACATCGCCACTACATCTGCAACTAAGTGTCGCGGCAGTGGACACACACAGACAGTCGATGTATATATGGGCGCCATCTATAAAACCTTTTACTAACTAATTACTTTCTCTCTAGTTTCACATTTCTCCATGATAAAATAAATGGCGCTGGCGTCTATCGCAGACAGTACAAACATAATTAAATCTTATTTATATCATTTTCTTAAAATTGTGAACATTTCAGGGTTTTGGGCATGTAATAATTTTAATTGATATTATGAAAGATATTTTTATTATTTAATGATCGCTTAAATCATATCAAACACATTAAAGACAGATGCTCAACCGGAAACTACTTCTCGCCATGATAGCGGAAGTTGTCAATGAAAGTTATCTAATTCATTTTTTATAATACAATCTACTAAAATCATGTAATAAATCTTGATTCTTAATTTGTTAAATTATTTCTATAATATTAATTCACTTTGAAAAGCCAACATATTTAAATTAGACTTTATTTTACATTTGATAACACTATGTTGACTTGGAATCGGCTCTCCGCCAATCAGAGATCAGTCTCGAGATAGCGGGAAACGAGGTGTGATTGTTTATTGTTTTTTCGCGACCGCCGCCATTACTCTATTGACTTTCTTAAAAGAAACGTACCTATTTTTGCAAGTTTTATTAAAAAACTAAAAAGTGCGAGTTAAGTGGTGATGTTTGAGCCTCCGGATGACAATTTCCAACGGCCGGATGACTCCGCGCCGACATATACATACACTGAGTGTCTAGTGTCAGGTGTCGTCGTGTGTCCTGAGCATAAGGCATTTTGTACAAAGGAATTTTGATTTTCGAAAATGAGATCATTTGATTAAAGGTGCCCTAGGACATGCATATTTAGGAATTTCGTACACTAGAAATTGCGATTTTCGAAGTTTTATCTTTAGGGATTGAGTATTAAGGATGTTTGATTTTAGACATTCTGCTACGGACTCAAATAAACGTTTTTGTTTATAGCTAGCTCCATTTATAATGCATAACGACAATTTTTTTTCTTTAGATCAGTCTCGATTTTAAATCATAACATTGTTTTACAGTTTAACAGTGTTTTTTAAACATTGTTTTCAGTTCATGAAGTAAATTTTAATAGAGAAAAGTGTAATTTACACCACAAAGTATAAAATTACGGCAAATATTAGTAACTTCGTGATAATAACGTGATACTAAATTAATTTTTGAATAGTGATAAAAGCAATTAGAGAGAATAACTCTAAGTGTTGCAAACATAAATGTGCCATTTATTATAATACATTTTTTCTGTCTCCGGGGATGTAAGTTGTATTCAGACCTTCTTGTTAATAATTTAGACATAAAACTTTGTGCACAATAAGTGATAGGTCGTTATCAAAGAAAAAAATTATGTTTAATTTTGTGCACAAAACATGATACGGCATTATTGTTCAGAAATTTAATTTCGTCGCTCAATGACATGGTCGTTATTTGTCATAAAATATTGCAATAATGTGTAAGTATTACGACTTGTGATCTTCTTGCTCAAAATAATAATTTTCATTTAATGGCATCAGAAAATCAGTGGCCAGTATTATTGTTTTGCACCAAGAAGGTTTTCATGCTAAATCCGGAGCACAAACCTAATTTCAGATTTAGTACTTGGCCTCACTAGAAAAAGTGAAAATTACGGATGAAGTACGTTTTGATTTATTTTTTTTGGCATGATCCCTTAATGATAGATCAATACAATTAATAGGGTAGAAAGTCAATAAAATAAGGCAGTTTTTAAACATGGTAAGAAAAAAAATTATACTACTTTTTTTTGTAATCGGCCTTCAAAGTCTGAACTACAGTCAAAATTTAGTCACTTTTTGTGATTCGATATTTTTTTTTGCCAAAACGGTCAACAATGTTGTTTTGAATAATTTATTGAATCAGGCGTTACTTTGCGGAGGTCCATATTAATGAACTGAAACAATTACTTTGCTCACCCGCGACCTTACGATAGTTACGTTTATGCAAGAAATGTGTGTTCATGCAGTTCCTCCACCTCCACACTGTACGAACACACACAAATCACACAAACCCAACCATCACCACTACCAAACTACACTGACGCGTTTCGAACTCAACCAGAGCTCATCCTCAGAGCACCACAACCGTATGCTAAACCACCAAATGTTAAACTACACGTGCACACTTTTCTTGCATAAACGTAACTATCGTAAGGTCGCGGGTGAGCAAAGTAATTGTTTCAGTTCATTGATGTTGTTTTGTTTTTAAATGAGATACATGCACGTACCATTCAGCTACTCGTTAAAAAAACAAACAGCCAATTATCTCAATTATTGCAGTCAGAGTGAGCAAAACTGTCTCCGTGGTCGCAGATTAATAGAAAATGTGAAAAAAGGCCATAACTCCTAAACTACGAAAAATCGCGGAACATACATGGGGGTGATTCGGATGCCCCTTGAGTTGCTCTACGTCAGGACTTTCGCTTGACTCTACTTTCTAGGGCACCCTGTATATCGATGTTGAAGAAAATCATAATAAACACGGTGTATTAACGATAGAGAAAATAAATGACACAGATACAGTTGTGTTAACATTCCATTCATCTGTTAAAGAATCATCGTGAAACTGATTATGAAAGGGTTGCACCTTGGGTACCTGCGCAATACAGTTTTTCGACTACTATACGTGACCCCAATAAAGATTGAGTTATAATGCACTGCGGTCGTCGCCTTCTCATAATAGTGCATTTCGATGCTAGTGCGGAAAGTATGTCATTACTTCACGAGTCCAGAGATATCTTGCCACGAGCCGAAGGCGAGTGGCAAAACTCGGGACGAGTGAAGAATGACATTTCCGCGCGTGTATCGAACGACTTTTTTTAATACAGTTGCGAAAAAAAAACACAACAGAATAATTTGAGACTTAATAATAATAATAATAATACAAAACATTTTTATCACCAACAACATCCATCCATCCATCCGTCCGTTTGTCCGTCCGTCCGTCCTTCCGTCCGTCCGTCCGTCCGTCCGTCCGTCCATCCATCAACATCCATTAACATCCATCAACATCCATCAATATCCATCAACATCCATCAACATCCGTCAACATCCGTCAACATCCATCAACATCCATCAACATCCATCAACATCCATCAACATCCGTCAACATCCGTCAACATCCGTCAACATCCATCAACATCCATCAACATCCATCAACATCCGTCAACATCCGTCAATATCCGTCAACATCCGTCAACATCCATCAACATCCATCAACATCCACATCCATTCGTCTGTCCATCCATCCATCCATCCATCCATCCATCCATCCATTCATTCATCCATCCATCCATCCATCCATCAGACTTCAATGAATTGGAACAAGTACAAATTTAAAAAACTAGAAAAGTAAATCGCACTAGTTCGCAAAAACGAACTTTGCGCACGCAATACAGCCAAAAAAAGGGCACTTTTTGAGCAACTGTATTGAAAAAGACCATTATGCTTCGTAAAACAATAGTACTTACATACATATAATATTATTAAAAATAATAAGTGAATGGTTGAACTTGCACCTTAAATGCAAAGTGATTACTTAATTAATTGTACATGTATAATTTAGTTGTTACTTTAACTAGTGCAATGCATCGCGTTACTCGCATTAAATTTGTTCAGGTATTGGAAAAAATCGGCCAAGTGCGAGTCGGACTCGCGCACGAAGTGTTCCGTACCATTATCTATAAAAACGGTAAAAAAACACGTTTGTTTTATGGGAACCCCCCTTAAATATTTGTAGTATTTTAATTTAATTATAAATAAATAAATAAATAAATATTAGGGGACAATCTTACACAAATCGACCTAGTCCCAAACTAAGCAAAGCTTGTACTATGGGTACTAGACGACGATAAACATACTTATATAGATAAATAAATACTTAAATACATAGAAAACATCCATAACTCAGGAACAAATATTCGTGCTCATCACACAAATAAATGCCCTTACCGGGATTTGAACCCAGGACCTCTTGCTTCGTAGGCAGGGTCACTACCAACTAGGCTAAAGCGGTTTATTTTTAAAGTAAATATATAATAATGTAACTAAATATTCTGTGAATATTTCAAACGTCTACCTGTTGCCGTTATCAAGACGTCATACACAACAAAACATTGATGAAATGATTGCATACTTTTATGAACAAAATCTCCTCGGACGCATAGGCCAATCGAGTGGAAGAGAGATAGATGCGGCGCAAGCCGAACGCTCAAGCCGATTGTGCTCGTGCCGTGCTCTCGCTCCGATCGTTCATAGGCTCGAGCGTAATGTACGTTACACTGAGTCATCCTTTATCGTGCGTGCAGCCGGCGTTCATCGATTTATTAGACGTTGTCACGTCAAACATCACGTTTGTTGTATTGGAGCTCCCTTAAATATCTATTTGTCGGAGTATAGCCATAGACCATGGCGGTCGGAGTATAGCCATAGACCATGGAACTACAAGCGCAAGTAACACAATATGACAGCCATAAGTGTTACTTCGACAGAGTCTCGGTACAGTGAAGCATTGGAGCGAGCTTGAGACAGACGCATATCGAGGAACTGTCTAACGTTTCGTAGTGTCCATTAGAATAATTAGTTTACAGTAGTTAATGATAATTAAGACATTTACAGTAGCTTATAGAATAATTAATAAGAAGCCATAGTGAAAGACAATTAAAACTGTTATTTAAGATTACTGTGTTTGACAATATGAATGATAACCAGAAAGAGACCTTCATTACCTTCATGAGAAGACGATCAGAATGACTCCCGGTGGCGATTAATCTTTAAAGTACAAAGTGCACGCATCAGACACTTATCCATACGCTGAGGACACCACATGTGAGTACCCACATCACGCTGCCAGAGTTTGATCCCGATAATCGAGACGCAGACGCTAAATCCTGGTGCATTACGGCTGATTTATGCTTCAATGACAGCCCACTTAAAGGAAGCCAACTTATAATAGCCATAAGTAAGGCCTTGAAAGGAGCGGCATCCACTTGGTTTGCTCGCGTCACTTATCCTGGCATAACGTGGGAACAATTCAAGGGCATATTTCTTGAGAGGTTTGTAGCTTCCGAAACACTTACCGCTACTCTCATCAACTTAAATAACGATAAGCCAAACGAAAACGAAAGCTATGCTGCTTACGCGAATCGTCTGATATCATCCCTAACTTCTCAATGGAAGAATGTGAGTTCTGAGCAAATCATAATTTCTATAGTTTTAACACATTTGGCTCGAATGGACACTCGACTACAACGTATGGCGTTCACAACTGAAATTACTACGCGCCAAAGCTTGCAGAAAGAGCTACAAGCGTTTTCATACAGAAAACAAAAGGCTGAAGATACGCACGGTAAAAACGGACCAGACACTAAACGGATGCGATTCACTCAGCCCAATATGATAAAATGTTACAATTGTGGAAAAATTGGACACAAACTTGCAGAATGCCGACTGAAGGCAACGGATAAGAAGATAATCTCATCAACATCATCGACTTCGACTACAGCCAAGCGAGGAGGAATCTATCACACAACAGAAACCGATTTCATAAGATGTTTCAAATGCGGGTCACATTGCGTCACGATGCCGAAACGACAACAGCGGTAGCAGCGGCAACAGTGGCGGCGGCGCCAGCGGCAACACCGTTAACTCAGCACGGAGCGGCGCAGCTGGACACGCCGAGCGGCGCGTGGACATGTGCTTTGTGCAGCCCTTACCGGAAAACTTGATATAAAAGGTGATGTAATTTTACTGTTAACGATTATTCTATAGAGATTTTATAGTCTTGCCGGATGTCTATATGCGTAGCAACATAAATATGTTGGACCGAGAATTTTTTACAAAGAGCTTTGTAGTTGGTTTATCAGAATCTCAGGTTACGATAACAAAGAAAAGCATACACGTGAATATAGTTTAACTTCTAAAGAGTTGAATTGTTATGATATCGATACGGACATACCATCACAGTATAGAAATGATCTGCAATCTTTACTAGAAAAATTTTCAGCTTATTTCACTACAGAAATGCAAAAAAAAAAAAAATAGGTAAATAGTTACAGGTGAACTTCAAATTCGATTAATTGACGTAACAAAACAGTACAAAGACGACCATACAAACTTACTCCGGACAAACGTGAATCAATGCGAAAGAAATTAATGAGTTATTGAAAGCCAGTTTCATTCCTAAAACTCCCAAATGTTTTGACCACTCTAAATTGACTTCAGAAAAAGTTCCTTTTCAGTGGCCATTGTGTCATGAACAAATACGTCAGAATGTTATCTCGATCATTATCAAAGAGTCGATTCTCATGATATTTGACCCCCAGCTTTCTGTAGAATTACATACTGATACCAGTGCTGAAGGGTACGGCGCAATACTCTTTCAAGTCAAAGGCGGCAAATGCCACGTAGTCTCTTATTACAGTAAACGAACTTCGGCGGTGGAGTCAAAGTGCCATTCCTATGAATGAACTCGAAACACTCGCCGTTGTCAACGCAATCAAACAATTCCGACACTACTTAAGTGGCCGTAAATTAACAGTCGTAACAGACTGTAACTCATTGAAGTGTTCCCGTAAAAAAAGGTCGACTTAACACCACGTGTTCGCCTTTGGTAGGCATTGATGCAGTCATTTGACTTTGATATTGTTTACAATTCTGGTACAGCTACAGACTCAGATAGAACACAAACTAGATCAAAAACGCGTAGAAACAAAAATAAAGCAAGACTTAATAAATTCTCTATAGGTGATTTCGTATTAATAGAAAACGAGGAAAGGAATCAAACAAAGTTGGATCCTAAATATCGTGGACCTTTCAAGGTGATAGAAATTTTAGATGGTGACCGATATACTTTACAGACTTTAAATTCTAAGCGCACTTACAAATATGCACACGATAGACTGAAAATAATGCCTAGTGATCAAAGAGACATTGACGAACTTAATATTGAACAGAGTTTTGTTGAAAGGGAACAATCAGGTTCCGAGATGATAGAATAGCTTTGCATTCTTTGCGATGTGTGTTTGCACCAGTGGTATTCCGTAGCCGTAGCTTAAGAGAAATCGGTATCTACATCTGTAGTCCGTGAGTACGCGGTGCGCGGTTACCATGGTGGAGAGTGATTACGAGGAAATCGTAAGGTGGTACAGTCTCGAGGGAGATTGTGAAAGTGTGGTGATCTCGAGGAGATTGCGAGAGTGTGGTGATCTCGAGGAGATTGCGAGAGATGGCAGTTTGAGAACTGCTAGTGAAAAAAAAGAGAAGCCATACAGTTGAGAATGCAAAACGTTTGCATTATAGTAATGTGTTGTAGTACATGATGTGAAATGCATTATGAGTTTCAATATGGAAATGTTTGTCAATGCGTCTTTGAAAAGTCAGACTCAGTCTGAAAGAGAAATAAAATGTCAAGTTGTGATCTAAAGCGATTATACGAGGAAACTATTGTTCACCTCAATGGGTCAGAGTTGGCCGAGCGGATAATACTTTGGAGAAATTGTTTCTTTTGCAGAGTAAACACACGAGGACGTGTGTCTCGCAGGATGGCCGTGTCGGAGTATAGCCATAGACCATGGCGGTCGGAGTATAGCCATAGACCATGGAACTACAAGCGCAAGTAACACAATATGACAGCCATAAGTGTTGCTTCGACAGAGTCTCGGTACAGACAGTGAAGCATTGGAGCGAGCTTGAGACAGACGCATACCGAGGAACTGTCTTACGTTTCGTAGTGTTCATTAGAATAATTAGTTTACAGTAGTTAATGATAATTAAGACATTTACAGTAGCTTATAGTGTAATTAATAAGAAGCCATAGTGAAAGACAATTAAAACTGTTATTTAAGATTACTGTGTTTGACAATATGAATGATAACCAGCAAGAGAGACCTCCTTCTCCGTCATATTTTATTCTATTTTTTAGTATTTGTTGTTATAGCGGCAACCGAAATACATCATCCTGTGAAAATTTCAACTGTCTAGCTATTACGGTTCCCGAGATACAGCCTGGTGACAGACGGACGGACAACGAAGTGTCAGTAACAGGGTCCCGTTTTTACCCTTTGGGTACGGAACTCTAAAAAGCATGTCTACGATTTGGAAATGATGACAAATTAAGCATCACACGAACAAAGTTAAAAACGACGAATGCTCGCTGTTCTGTTACAAGTGAATGCTCAAGTTTATCAGCACCTTAATTAAGGTGCCAGTTTAAGTGGGGACCAGGTAGGTACACATAACTACAAGTAAAATGGATTAAAAAAAGTTTTACATATTTTTTTACACTTTTACTACCTACACCACAGTAGGTACTATAAGTCGAAAAACTGGATTAAATTATATCTTTATCTACACATATCATAAGTCCTCTAAAATACGTTCAAAAACTGTTGGCAATGACCAGCATTAAAACAACCGATTTTACTATGACAACTTTATTAACATAATGTAATTTGATTACAGTAGGTATATCATATTAAGTAATGTAATGAGATTCAAATTTGGAACAGCTGTCAAAATCAACACAATTTAAATAGGCCTCTATTCTAGTAGACACATGCATAGACATATTCTCGATACAAAATGTCATTTTGGTATGTTTTTAAGCATAAATAAACCGCACGACAATTTGGACTTTACTGGTTTGACTATGTCTTAAAAAAAAACATTGGAGGCAGAAATTTGTCTGGCCGCCATAACTGTTGTAATTTTATTTGTTGGTTTTTTGCTTTGTTTTTGTTTCAAATTGTGTAAAAATGAGTAGGTAGGCAGTGGAAGTGATAGCGAACACGATATGAACACTCCGCCCAATATGGTAAATGCAGCTACGACTGCCGCAATTTCTTTATCTATTTTAATTTATTTATTGCATTAATTTAACACCTGTAGATAGACAGAATATTAAAAAAAGATTACCATATTTGTTAAATAGTTTGCCTGATGGATAATTATCCGCCTAAAACCTGACAAAAACAAATTTAAAAAGCTACTTAAAAACAACATCATGTTTTTATAAAGACTGTATTCCTGCAGACAAACTGTAAATTACGTAAAAAACTATTTTTCGTGAAAGATTATTAAATTATTTCATTATTTGTGGTTTCTGGTAGCATAGTCAGTAATGCAATGCAGGTTATTTGTCATCACACTTCTTTCCTATTCATCATCGCTGACACATGCTCGCAAAGATCGAGATGTCATCATGACATACATCACGCAGTAACCAGTGTCGTAGAAGATAAACAAATTGATTCTTTTTTTTTTCGGACGGACTGTTGCTGTTAGCCTCTACGGATTTACAGCTTACCGGAGAGAGGGCGAGCCGCCAGACGGGCAGCTCAGCAAAGGGTGGTTTTCTTAGCATGCCAATGGGTGCTCCTATTGAGCCGACCTCGGACTTTGGACGCTAAGTAGATTTATGCAAGCAATCGGATTTTGTGCTACATCGTTTCGGAAAATTACGTTAGTATAAATTGATTCATTATGGCATGGTTCTATAACGGTCTAGGAATCAAATTGACTTGACTGAATTGAATTGACTGTACCTACTGTGCGTGCACTAAGAAGGTAATGTTTCGAAATTCTCACAGGATCAGATATCGGCCTATTTTATTCTTGAACGAAGGTAAAGCCACAGGGATGTAGTATTGATTTATAAACAAAAACTTTTGTTTTAGGTAGATTACGTCCGTAAAAAAAATAGTTTTATATCAAAATAGCCTGTTTGCTGCTAGTAACTCTTCGTGCGTTTTCGTACATACACTTATTAAAATTAATAAGGACGAAATGCCATTACAAGTTGGTTTTGAAATTCAGCTCTAAAGAATCATTTTGAAATGACGTAACTATTAAGTTAAATATTAAGTACCTACCCCTCGAAGTATTTCTCTTAAACAGAAATCACGCAGTGATTTTCTTGCAATGCACGAATGTCATCCATTTTCAACAATTTAAAGCGCTCGATCTCACAAATCTCCTGTCTTCTGCGTAATGTTAGCGGGTTCGAGGAAGTTTTTGTTTTTGATGGGAAAGAAATTTAGCACACTCTCAATCCAATGTCATCGTTAACTTCAGCCAGTGCTGCAAATGTAATTTATTTATTTTACGAACAAACATCCATTATGTTGAATATGATTATAATATATTAATGAACAATGGAAAAATATAAAAGGAGTAATATACTGATAAAGGTTTCACTTCAAGGGTCGTCGCGAAGTTGATTGTTGAAAGTGCGAAACTAAGGTGCGAAAGGTAATAAATAGCGATAAAGGAATTTAACAGGGATTTTAAGTGTCTAAGGCCGGCTTGCACAGACCCGAGTTAACAATATAACTCCGAGTTAAGTGCTAACCCAGGGCTAAGAAGTGTCAAAATGTATCGAACTGTCATCTTTAACCCGGGGTTAACGATTTAATTTTTTAACCCTGGACCGTGCAAGTGGCCCTAAGTAATTAAAGCGTTTATTTATATGAGCATGTAAAAAAATACCAATACTGAAGTTCAGTTAAAAGGATAACGAAGCATGTGTTAGTGTAAAAAAAATATAGAACAGCCATTTATTCGTGATACGCAGTGTGTGAAACATTATTTATATTGCGTTTCTTTGAATGAATTTGCCATCCATGCAATACGAAAAAAACTTTCTATACTTATATGATTTGTTTTCCTTAAATATTCTGCGATTTTTACTAAAAAAAATATTACCAGACATTGCAGCAGATTTGTTCAGGACTATAAAGACCACTTATCATATTTTTCGCAAATTATAGATTTGTTAAAATCATGGCGCCGACACCACAAGAGCCTGCATTACCATCGGCTAAAGGGATTTCCGTGCCTGACAGCAATAGAGTAGTCATCTCTGGCATTTCCGGACTTTATCCACAGTCTCACCATATCAAAGATCTCTCGGAAATCCTTTACAAAAAGGTAAAACACGACGACGGTACAGAGGAGAGAATGTACGTACAAAACATTTTTCAAACCATTTTTTTTATTACAGCAAAACCCAGTGACTACTGGAAAGCCCCGTTGGGATTATGATCACCCTGAAGTATCACAACATGTTGGTTTAGTTCCCAACTTGAATACTTTCGATGCTCAGTTTTTCAGAGTGCATTTTCGCCTTTGCCGGAGTATGGACTCGATGGGCCGTAAAATCCTTGAGCAAGCATATCAAGCCATTTACGATTCTGGTCAGTATGTCAAACATGAATTACCAAAACTATAATTAACTGCAATTTCACTATTCTAGCAATTGACAATTTGTTTGTTCCTAGGAGTTAGTCCAGAGCATCTTTCCGGAAAAAAAGTCGGCGTGTTCATTGGATCTTGTTTCTCTGAAACTGAAAAAGCCTCTTTTTATGTGGCTACATCTAGAACTGGTTTCGGTATTGCAGGGTAATTATTATTAAAATTATGCCTAACTAACCATAACCCGCGGCTACGTAAATAATAGTATTATTAAATAATAATGGTATTAAGTCTCTCAGTCGAATTGAAATTTCAGGATTATCCAAACATTAACGCGGAAATTTCCAAAAATTACATCGTACCTACTGCATAAAAACATCTGTCCCAAATTGCATGTCTCTAAACGATTGAGATTTCGGGTTTTTATGCGATCCAGGAATGCGGGAATATCGCGATAAAAAGTAGCCTATGTGTTCTTTCAGACGTATCCATCATGCCGTTTTAACGTGAAAGAGTAATAAGCACACAAAAGCACACGTTCAATTTTAAATATTTCAATCTACTTGATATGAAATATGTATGTAGACATTTGTATTCAGGTGCAACAAATCCATGTTCGCTAACCGGGTTTCGTACTGGTTAAACGCTAAAGGACCATCACAGTCTATTGATGCGGCTTGCTGCAGCTCGACCGTAGCTTTGGAGCAGGCCTACTTAGCCATGTCTCGAGGTGACTGTGAGGCAGCCATCGTTGGGGGAGCCAACCTGTGTTTGCATCCGCAAACATCTTTACATTATGGAAGGTAATAATTAATGTATGGATCCATGCAACTCAAAGACTGATTTCTATATCCTATCAAGATTGTTTTTTGGAGTCTTTTGCAAATACAAATACAAATAATTTATTTGTCATAGGTTAAATAGATAGTACAATGATCATAGACTTGTATCACTATGCTGCGCCCAAGGGCATACAAATATGAATATTCACATTAATTCATGCACAAATCAATATACCTACTTATAGTCTAAAAAGTTATTAAACTATCACGCATAATCCAATGAATAGAAAGCTTTATCCGCCAAAAAGTTAAAAAGTTGTTTTTTAAAATCATGAACATCCTCGGTCATCAGTAGCATTTTTATTTTTTATTTTTACAACTCCAAAGTTTTTACTTTTACGGCCATCCCGTGAATTTGGACATACTCGTAACCTATTTTACAGTTAAAAGGGAAATGGAACAGGATCTCTATTTATATATAAACATATATTTTTACATGGGTAGGTACACGTACGGTGAAATTGTGGAACCAGCTTCCGGCAGCAGTGTTTCCAGACAACTATGATATCGGGGCTTTCAAGAAAAGGGTTTATACTTACTTTAAACGCCGGCAAAAGATTGGCTACTCTCTTTGAGTTGTTGATATTTATGGGCGGTGGTGATCATTTTCCATCAGATGACCCGCTTGCTCGTTTGCCTCCCTCTCACAATAAAAAAAAGGAACATAACATATTTAGCGATGTAAATCTTATTACAGGATTATATCGCTATGCAACGACGGAAAAACTAAGTCATTTGACCAAAACGCGGATGGATGTGCAAGATCTGAAGCCATTAACGTGCTATTCCTACAAAAAGCTAAGGATGCATTGCGGTAATAGAAAAAGTGTTAAATTAATTGACTAGTTTACGGGCAAGAATACTAGTATAAAGATTTCGTCATCATTAATGTTTCCAGAATATATGCCGATGTAATTCATGTAAAAAATGAGTTTCTCGGTATGATAGATAGTGAAACTGGCCCAAGATATGGATTTTACCGGGACCCCGTAAGCATGTCCGGATTTTTGAAAGAATTTTATCAAGAAGCCAATGTTTCACCTAAAGATGTTGAATATGTCGAAGGCTGTGGATCAGGTAAATATTTCTCTTTGATTTAGGATACGATATAATTTATAAAACACGTAGACTAGCTGTGCCCGCGACTTCGTCAGCGTGGACTTAGATTTATCTCAGCCAGTTAGTATTAAACGCAACGTATCTTGTTTCTCTGTTCGTTTATCGTCATATTTTTATGGTACCATTCTATAGTTAGAAGAGGGGAAGGAGTGCCAATTTTTATAACTTTCAGAACTCTTTATATTATCCACTTTATCTAAAAACTCCAAAACGCTTTGTATTAATTAAACTTTCAATCATCATCATTTTACAGACTATAGTTAACCATACATTTTACTTAACCAAAGTTTCAGCCACATCAAGGCCGTTCCTGCAAAACTGTTTGATAAAAATCTTTAAATTGAATTTGTAAACCGAATCAAATTAAAAAAACACTATCTAATATATAAAAATCTCGTGTCACGGTGTTTGTTATCGAACTCCTCCGAAACGGCTTGACCGATTTTAATGAAACATTTTTCTCTATATTCGGTAGGTCTGACTGAAAATAGGTCGCAGGCAATAATTTATATGGCAAAACAACGTTTGCCAGGTCAGCTAGTATTATTATAATAAGCCAAGAAAACCACAATACAAACCGCATCCTCATTATAGTTTAAGCCGTTTCTAAAATTAGCGCGCACAGGCACACAAACAAACAGATAAACAGACAGATTGTTTTTTAGGGTTCCGTAGTCAACTAGGAACCCTTATAGTTTCGCCATGTCTGTCCGTCTGTCTGTCTGTCCGCGGCTAAGCTCAGAGACTGTTAGTACTAGAAAGCTGTAATTTGGCATCAATATATATATCAGTCACGCCGACAAAGTGATTGAATAAAAAAAAGTAAAAAAAATTTTTTTAGGGTACCTCCCATAGACGTACAGTGGGGGTGATTTTTTTTTTCTCGGCTAACCCTATAGTGTGGGGTATGGTTGAATAGGTCTTTTAAAATCATTGCGGGGTTGCTAACATGATTTTTCTACTCAGTGATCTGTTTGCGAAATATTCAACTTTAAAGTGAAAATTTTCATTAAAATCGGCCGTCCCCCCCCCCTCTAAAATCTAAACTGTTGGGTGGAAAAATTTGAAAAAATTCAGAATGGTAGTAAATATATCAAATTTACTAGGAAAATTATAGCGGCTAAGATTGCTTGGAAATTATTTGTAGTTTAAGAGTAAATAGTAGCCTAAGGTATAAAACATACCTAAACTTGGATGATTCCGTACACATACGAAATCCTTAGAAAAATATTACTTGATTTTTTCGTAATGGCTACGGAACCCTACCTTGGGCGTGTCCGACACGCTCTTGGCCGGTTTTTTCTTTCTTTCTTTCTTTCATTCATAAATAGACAAAAGTATTAAAAATCATTGTCTTAGATTCTATTGGGCTATTTAATGCCCTTACTAAAAATATTTCTAATATTTCTAATGTACAGACACCGATCTGTTACGGTTTTGTTCAGATCGTCCACATTCCCTCTTTGTCAAAATTCCCATTTCGACCTTTTTCCACTTCGTCCACATGCTCACTATGTCAATATTTCCGTATCGTCCTTTTTCCACTTCGTCAACATTCCCATTTCGTCCAAATTCCCATCTCGTCCACATTCCCATGTTGTCTACATTCCCATGTCGTCCACATTTCCAAGACACCCACATTCCATTTATACCGAACGGGATTACTGTGAAATAAAATTAAGCCCTTACGCAAAAGCAAACAACTATGTAGGTCACCAATCGAAATATGAAATAATAAAAATTGTATTTCATTTTGTTTTATTTTCATTTTTTTATTCTACTTCTGGTTTTATTTTACGCGTGTTAGTTAAGCTAGGAATGTTGATTTAATAGGAATGTGGACGAAATGGGAATGTTGATTAAGTAAGAATATGGACGAAATGAGAATGTTGACTAAGTGTGAATGTGGACGAAGTGGAAATGTGGACGAAGTGGAAAAAGGACGAAATGGGAATGTTGACAAAATAGGGATTTGGGAATTGATTGTGGACGAAATGGGATTGTTGACGAACTAGGAAGTTGACAAAATGGGAATGTGGACGAAGTGAACCTAAACGTCTGTTACCTACAGTTGTACTATACGTATGTATGTATAGATAGATAGTCTCTTAAATTTTTTTTTTCTTTTTGCAGCTGATGCAGTGGCTGACAAGGTTGAATTAGAAGCAATTGATAAAGTTTTTTGTCCTAATAGAACCGAGCCACTTCTGGTTGGTAGCGTAATGTCTAACTTAGGGTACTGTGAAGCAGCTTCGGGTATAACCGCAATCACAAAGGTCAATAGACTTTTCTTGTGTATGTAGAAAATGGGTGGGGCCGCAAAGCGTTTTAACTTAGCGGTTCCCGGAATCCCGTGTGTTACCAGAATCGAAGAATAATATCCATGAAGAATAGGTTGGTTGTTTGGAAGAGATCGCTTTTTAGCGATAAGACCGCCTATTGTCTGCCTGAATTTTTATTTTTGTAATGTCGTTGTACTGTTTTTGGTGTTCAATAAAGTATATTTGTAAGTATTGTATTGTACTGTACTATTAGTCGATTTTGGTAACATACCTACGAGACACGGCGTCTGAAACGCTGCACGTTTCGACAAAAATACGAAACCAAAATTAAAATAAACAATATAATGCCCACTGTCATTGCACACACAGGTGGTGTTAGGTTATCACAGTGGAGAGCTGGCTGGCAACCTCAATTACAATACTCCTCGCAGTGATATAGAAGGGTTACGTAAAGGACGAATGCAAATCCTGAAGGATCACCAACCATTTAAGCGAACGTATGTTGGAGTTAATGGCGTGTCAGTTACTGGGATCAATTCTCATGTTCTTTTACATGGGCATTTTAAACCAAAGGTTTGTTTTTAAAACCCTTATATTATGTTCACGAGTATTAACTCATTCGATATAATTATTGAATTTTAATATAACAACACTTAATATATTAACATTTGATACAATTATTGTTTTATATACTGATCATTTCATCGAATAACATTTAGGGGCTGTTTCACCACTTTTCTTAAAGTTCGGATTAGCTTAATCATAACATTATTTGACAGATGTAATTAAAATTTCTGTTTCACCAGTCTCGATTAGCGCTAAGTGACGGACAAACTGTTTCTTAATTTGACCATCAGATCAGGAGGTATTTAGCGTTTTTATCCGTCACATAAAGTTAGTTTATTTTTTTGTGGCCATGGTTGGAGAGCCCTTTCAGCCGGTTTCAGAAAAATAAATCAAAGTAATCTTTATTTTTTAAAGAAAGAGGTCATGCTAAATTGCATAAAATAATTTAAATATCAAGATTTGAATAAAAAAATATAGGTACGCTTTTAGTATGTAAAAATAAATCCAACATTTTGTAATATTTTTTAATTACAGACTTTTTTTCAGTGGCACAATCGTTTGTTCTACGTGAACTTGTACATCGCCATTACAAAAAAAAGTTAATCTGTCAAATGGTTTGGCGCCACTTTTCGATTCGTTTTACGTGATTTTATTTTTCTTTGTTATTGTTAACAAAGTATCGTAAATAAATACCGTTTTTGGATTAATTATAATGTTACACATTTGTTTATGCAAAAAAATAGATGTATTTAAAAATTACACACTTTACGATTTCTTTTGCTTTAACAATGAGCGACTCTTTGAACGAAAGTGTGCGAACAGGAACGCGTGATCGTGAAATGTGACGTTGCCATTCCCCCTCTATGTTAAGCCGACGATTAGTTAAGTGGTACTTAGTTTGCACAGGACCGGAGTGGTGAAACTGAAAAAAAACTAGCCGACAGATTTGTCCAGTACTTAGTTTATTCATTGGTTACGTGACCAGTAGTTTGACAGTAAGGTGGTGAAACACCCCCTTAATATAACATTCTTTGTTGATATAATGTATTAGAGACATAATCCCAGATTTACTACATACTAAAAATATCTATATTATATTTATTGCAAAAACGAGACGATCATTTTTATAACAGCGTATAAAACGACTCTGCATGGGTAAGTTATTAGGGCTTAGAGAAATAGGGGGGACGGAGGGGGGCTTAGGCCCCTACAAGGGAGGCTCGGGGGCGAAGCCGCCCGCAGTAAAAAAAAACCAAACCAAAGGTTCATTAAGGTAAAAAAAAAAAAATTTAAGCTGTTTATTTCAAGCAAAGAAAGCAAAGAACATTTTACAAAACGAGTCCTTAATCCTAATTTTAAGGATTTTGCGTGGCCTCGGTTAGCGAAAGACTGAGTAGCTCACGCGTAATTAGTCTAAGTATACAATACGAGTTGATAGTAAATTTATTATATAAATCATGATTTCCCATGCATGCAGTTTTTTTGTTTTAACTTACATATAACCTAAGTCTGAGTGCGCATCCGTCCCTTCCCTCTCAAATATATCTTTCATAAAATATCTTTTAATCACGCTTTTAATTTGTTTACTGTTATTACTTTCTAATTTTTTCGCATTAGACAACGGTAAATTATTTAATAGTTGGGGAAGGATGCACTTCCAGACCCTTCTGCCATACTCATTACATTGTTTGGGGACCCGATATAGCGGGCGGTTGGGTATATGTATGGCGTAAGTTATCTGGCCTGTTACGATGTTTTTCTAGTAATTCTATTTTATCAATATCTTTACTATATAAAAGAAGAAACTGACTGACTGACTGACTGACATATCAACGCACAGCCCAAACCCCTGGGCCTAGAGATTCCAAATTTGGCATGTAGGTTCCTTATAAGGTCTAGGGGTGCACTAAGAAAGGATTTTTCAAAATTCACTCCCTAAGGGGGTAAAAAGGGGGTTCAAAGTTTGTATGGGGAAACAAGATTAGTTCGGCTATTTTATTCGAAACTTCACAGAAATACGCCTAATGATAAATGAGTAAACACGTGTTTCAGGTTTTTTGAGAATTCAACCCCTAAAAGGGGGGGAAAGGGGTAACAAAGTCTGAAAATCAACATGGATGTTGTTTCTATGGTTTATCGGGTCGCTGGTTATGAAAACAACAACGGTTTTAAAATCCGATGTGGCATACGTAAAATACCATCTCCCTGGATGGGGTGCGATGGGGTTGAAATGTCTAAATATCAATATGGGTGTCGTTTTTAATGTATAGCCCAAACCACTGGACCTAGAAACTTGAAATTTTGCACATAGATACCTTATACAATGTAGGTATCCACTAAGGAAGGATTTTTGGGAATTCCCACGGGAACGGGATTTATATATTGGCTTCCGAGTGACCCTATCTCAGTAACTATAATAACTAGACTCTTCAAATTTGATACACAAGTAGGAATTACATTAGTTAAAACATTAATTTCAGGATTTTTCAAAATTCTCACGGGATAAGGAAAAAACGGGATTTATATATTCAGTTCAACGGAATCCTATGAACTATAATTACTAGAATTCTTCAAATTAATTAATTTCTTCAAATTTGGCATAGAAGTAGGTAATTATAATAGTAAAAAACAGTTTTAAGGATTTTCGGAAACCCCACGGCATAAGGAAAAAACGGGATTTTTCGTTTTAATGGTCGTAGAAAGCTAAAATTCGGCATGTAGATTGCTTGGGAAGTGTAGAGGAGCATTGAGAGAGGACTTTACAAAATTCCCACGGGAACGGGAAAAAACGGGATTTTTCGTTTTACTGGTCATAGAAAGCTGAAATTCGGCATGTAGGTTGTTCGGGGAGTGTAGAGGAGCATTGAGAGAGGACTTTCCGAAATTCCGACGGGAACGAGAAAAAACGGGATTTATATATTCAGTTCAACGGAATCCCATGAACTAATTACTAGACTCTTCAAATTTGGCATCGAAGTAGGTAATTGTAGTAGTAAAAAAAAGTTTTAAGGATTTTCAGAAATTCCCACGGGATAAGGAAAAAACGGGGTTTTTCGTTTTACTGGTCGTAGAAAGCTGAAATTCGGTATGTAGGTTGCTTGAGGAGTGCAGAGGAGCATTGAGAGAGAACTTTCTGAAATTCCTTCACACGGGAACGAGAAAAAACGGTATTTTTCGTTTTACTGGTCGTAGAAAGCTGAGGTTAGGCAAGTGGGTTCCTTGGGCAGTGTAGGGGAGCATTAATAAAGCATTTCCCGAAATTCTTACGGGAACGAGAAAAAACGGGATTTTGCGTTTTACTGGTTGTAGAAAGGTAAAATTTCAAAATTCAAATGTTTATACTGTAAATAGGCCACAAAGGGCTCTTTAACCGACTTCAAAAAAGGAGGAGGTTATGCATTTCACTGTATGTATGTCAATTGTGGACCGATTTTAAAAAATCTTTTTTTATACGAAAGAATATAATATACTCCTGAGATGGTCCCATTGTCAACAAATCAGGATTTGATGACGGGATCTCAGGGAAATCGAGGGCAACCTTCAAATTTTGTAGGCACGCATTACGTTTTTCATATATTTTCTCAAGCTATTTAAGTGTTTGCGTCTGGTAGACATCATCTCATGTTGATGAGCTGATGATGGAAGGTAAAACTCCTTAACGGTTAGGAGTTGAGGATATTTTTTCAAATATTATAGGTACGTATAGACCGATAGTTGTATTTTTGCATGTTATCCAGGTGAGCTGATGATGGAAGGTTAAACTCCTTAACGGTTAGTAGTTATAGGAAGTTTCTTTAAATATCATATGCATGTATAGACCTTTAGTTGTATTCTTTCTGGTTATACAGATTTTTAGTGCTCGCTTCCGAATTAGTGAAAAACATTGTATACAAAGAAATACTGTAAAGGATCGTATCTACCTGAAGTTTAGTCGTGCTTGCTTGCACGCTTGCTTGCACGCTTACTTGCACGCGTTCTTGCACGCTTGCATGCTTGCGTGCATGCATGCCTGCTTGCATATTGCTTGCATGCTTGCATGCTTGCTTGCTTGCCTGTATGCTTGCTTGCTTGATATCTTGGTTCTTTGGAATACTCATGGTACACGCGAGCGAAGCCGCGGGCAAAAGCTAGTTTTCACATATAATGGCTTGCTTTATTTTATTGAATACATTCATCACTTTACAGTATTGGAATAGTTGACCATAATTATCTTTATATTTATATTTAATTTTCAGAGGAACAATAGTTTTTAGAATTCTTATTTGTAAATTATAGATGTCTAGGAGGTAAGTTTTATATGTTTTACCATAGGTCGAGATACCGTAGCTTATAATTGAATCTGCCATAAACAAATACAACAATCTTAGCGTATTGTAGGGTAATTTATTTCTAAGTACAGATATTTTTGAAAGTATTGCCCTTAGCCTGTTGCACACATGATTCACATGAGGACCCCAGTTGAATCTTTGATCAATCTTGAGACCCAGGTAGGTATGTTGTTCTACTAATTCAAGTGGATTACAATTACAATGAGGGGGCTGTTTGTGCATACATTGATGTTCGTGTGCTACAATTGTTGGGTAAAAATTAGTTTTTGGGTAAGGAGAATGTACATGCATAAGCTTAGTTTTTTGATAATTAATAGATAGGCCTACGTCGTGTGCCCACTTACACATCAGATCGAATTCCTGTTGCATTATTGTCTGAGCCACTTCTGCATCTCTATGCGCTGACACAATGCATGTGTCGTCAGCAAACTGGTACACAGAGCCGCGCCGGAGTAGGTTACACATATCATTAACATAAAGTAGGTACTCAGTTGGTCCTAAAATTGAGCCTTGCGCTGTGCCGCGTACGGTTGGTATTAGGTTGCTAAATTCGCCAGCTACATTAACAGTGTTAAATCTTTTCGTGTGATAGTCTTTGAACCATTCCAGCGTCGGACCCTGTATACCATTTTGCTGCATTTTTTTTATATAATACATCATATTTTAAGGTGTCAAATGCTTTGCTGAAGGCTATCATAATTATAAGTACATGCTTTTTATTATTTAAATGGTTATTTACTTCGTCTGCAAATAATGATAGCAGTTGTGACGTGCTTTTATTCCTCTGAAAACCAAATTGTTTGTTATGAATTATACCATTTGTTGATAAAAACTCGTTAATTTGTTGCCCAATATATTTTTCAATTATTTTATCAATGCATGATAATATTGTGATTGGCCTGTAATTGTTCGTGTCCACATAGTTCTTATGAATTGGCCTAACTACAACAATTTTTAAATTATCTGGATATAATCTACGTTCAATACATGTAGAAAAGTAGGTTAGGTTAGGTTTGAACTGCATCCCCCAACAAAAACGAACTGCTACCAGAAAAGTACGTTAGGTTAGGTTTGCACTGCATCCCCCAAAAAAAACGAACTGCTACCAGAAAAGTAGGTTAGGTTAAATAGGTTTGAACTGCATCCCCCAGCAAAAACGAACTGCTACCGGAAAAGTAGATTAGTTACTATTTAAATATGTGGTAATAATAAAATATAAACCGCTTGATAGTTATATAATATGCTTAGTTTATCAAATGAACATTATACCATATTCATAAATCATAAAACATAAATCATTTATTTGCAAGAATGTAGTAATACAAAGTCAGGTGGTAAAATCAATATAAAAATCCGATACATTCTGCTTAATTAACTAAGCATGCAAACATTACACAATCTGATAATTAATATAATTACATTATACAGTTACACAATACAATAAAAATAGAATTAAATAAATTGTAAAGAAACAAAAATAAACTAAATCAAGAAATAATACTAAATAACTACATGCCAAATCAATAATAATAAATTCAGTCTAATTGCAATATTCTAATGTCAAATTATAACTTAAATTAACTGAGCAAAAAAAAAAGCATTCATTACAATGAAACCAAATTACTAAATACTATTAAAATATTCGGCATGATTGTAGAAGCAATGTTGATGCAACCAGTTTTTGACTCTTTTGTTATGATGGTTATCAGAAATGTGTTCTACCAAACGATAACTAAACAAAATAAAAATAAAACGTTATTTATATAAAATGAGTGATTATACCCTTTGAAAATATATCAAATGTTGTTTGTTATATGAAAATAAATTATATTGTTTATTTTTATATCGACCATTACACACCCACTTTCGATAAAAAAAAAAAATTTAAACTGTTTATTGCAATTAATGTTGTAACAATTTTCTTATACTTAGTTACAATCTTTAAATATTTAAGATTATTATAACTAAGGAAATAAACGAAATAAAATAAAACTATTACTATTACTAGTACTAGTACGGTCAGCGCCACAAACAAGCGACCACCTCTGCACCCCGCCACCATGTCATGGTTTAACTGATTTTAAATCTTCTTAATATATAAAAGAAGAAACAGACAGACTGACTGACTGACTGACTGACTGACATATCAACGCACAGCCCAAACCACTGGGCCTAGAGATTCCAAATTTGGCATGTAGTTGCCTTATAAGCCTTTGAAACTGAAAATATGTTATTAGTGTGACAAACACTTGTTGGTATTAATAGCACTAGGTACGACATTGTATTTTGCTTTAGTTGTGTATAATGGTCAGCTAGCACAATCGCCTACACATAATTTCTAACACACACTTGCACACGCACACGTACACACACTCAAATACACTCACACACACGCATACAAACACACACATACACACCCATACGCATACACGCATAAAAACACACGGACTATATTACTTTTTATAAACATGTATATGTATGTATTCTTTATTGTCAGTGAATATAAGATTAATAAAACTGAAATGCATCGTTGCGCAGGATTGAAGTGAAATTGTTACCTTAGTATTCCAATACCAAACCGCTGATCTTCATAACACAGGTTATCCTAGCATGAGGGTCAGAGGATCTACCTTAATGTCTTTTAGCAAGCCTACTTATTGCATTATATTTTAGTTGTTTCGAGTGATTTTAGATGTTTACTATACATAAGACTTGCATTGTTTGTTTATGTGTGGCTTATTATTATAAAATAAATTATTTTATTATTTTTATTATTATAAGGTTTAGGGGTGCACTAAGAAAGGATTTTTCAAAATTAACTCCCTAAGGGGGTGAAAAGGGGGTTCAAAGATTGGATGGGGAAACAAGATTAGTTTGACTATTTTATTCAAAACTACACAGAAGTACTCCTAATGATAAATGAGTAAGCACGTGTTTCAGGTTTTTTGAGAATTCAACCCCTAAAAGTAGGGGAAGGGGTAACAAAGTCTGAAAATCAACATGGGTGTTGTTTCTATGGTTTATCGGGTCGCTGGTTATGAAAACAACAACAGTTTTAAAATCCGACGTGGCAGCCGTAAAATACCATCTCCTTGAATGGGGTGCGATGGGGTTGAAATGTCCTAGAAACTTGAAATTTTACACGTATATTTTATACAATGTAGGCATCCACTAAGGAAGGATTTTTGGGAATTCCCACGGGAACGGGAAAAACGGGATTTATACCCTATCTCAGTAACTATAATAACTAGACTCTTCAAATTTGATACACAAGTAGGTATTACATTAGTTAACACAATGACTGCCACGCCGCCCACCGGTGGGCCTTCTGAGTCCACCCATGTGGGCTACTTGTAAAACACGAAAATCGTCAAAAATCGTTTTATGGTTTTATGTTACTAATTGATTAGAAATATGATATTTGGTACTCCTATTTAAAAACTCTGGATATTTTAGACCGAACAGGTGATAATTAAAAATGGCACACATGTGACCTTCGTGGCCTCAACGGAAAGAAATACGTGACTCCTTTCGCGGGGGGCGCGGGGTCAGTCGGGGCGGCTCACCCCGCGCTACACGTTTTTTTTTGTTATTATAAAATTTAAATAAAAAAACATACTACTAGCTAAGTAATATAATCGGAATATTTACTTTATTTGGCCAAATTCAGCACAACCCTACCATAGTAGTGAAAATCGTAAAAAATTCCAAGTCTTTTGCCTTACGCGAGAACCAGGCCGACTAAATTGGGATGCACCAAAAAAAATAACCTATAGTTTTATATTTTTTTTGAAAAGTATAGGATATTTTAAGATACCATTTTCATCGATTTTGAATTTGGTTGAGTATTTCATTTATTATAATTTTTTTAAGAAATACGTTGGATGACGTCACAGTGAGAGAGCCACGTTCCATTGTCTAGAAAAATTCGAGTCGTACATAACATAATCTGTGGCACTACTGATTTGTCTTGTCACTGTCAATAATACAAGCACGGCTGAGAGTCCTAAATGAAGCATGACAAATATTTTTATTTATTTCTCTTCTTTTAGCTTCGATTATTCCTGTTTGTTTAATGGTGTGATAGATATTTATTATAGATATAGATATTTTTTATTAAAATCTGATATTTAAATTCTTTTATATTTACTAGTAACGTAGTAATTTAATAATTAAATTTGTACATTTGTACATTGGAAATACTCGTATACATTTCGGACTTTACGACAAATGACAACTGTTTAAAGCCAGGTGCGGATCATGTGATTAAAGTTCTGTCTTTGTCACTCTTTGCTATTATAAGCAGGACAGCAACATTTCAAACTGCCAAGTTGCTTTAGAGTGTAGACCTGCTTTATATCTGCCTTTGTGGCGATTCACTGCAGGGGTCAAATGAAAGAATTACTTAAATTATCTTTATTTAATTCACTTTATCATATTTTTGGAATCTGATTTCTGAAAACAGTTCTCAAAGCCTATTTCTCCAAACGGTTTCCGATTTATTATACGTTGTCAAAAATTGGGACATCCCAATTGTTCTGCAGGGCCGCGCGGCTCACCTCGCTATCGTTTTTGCACGGTATCTGTACTGTGTGGCCTGTAAAAAATGTTTGTAGTCCGACCGGCCGAAGGCTCACCTGTGACCTCCGTGGCCTGAACGGTACAGTAGGTACCTACACGATCACTCACCGGTGTCCCCAGTGGCTTGAATGGAAATACTACATTTTTGGCGTGGCAGTCAACGTGTTAAAACATTAATATCAGGATTTTTCAAAATTCCCACGCGATAAGGAAAAAACGGGATTTATATATTCAGCTCAACGGAATCCTATGAACTATAATTACTAGACTCTTCAAATATGGCATAGAAGTAGGTAATTATAATAGTAAAAAACAATTTTAAGGATTTTCGGATATTCCCACGGGATAAGGAAAAAACGGGATTTTTTGTTTTACTGGTCGTAAAAAGCTTAAATTCGGCATGTAGGTTGCTTGGGGAGTATAGAGGAGCATTGAGAGAGGACTTTCTGAAATTCCCACGAAACGGAAAAAAACGGAATTTTTCGTTTTACTGGTCGTAGAAAGCTGAAATTTGGCAAGTGGGTTCCTTGGGGAGTGCAGGTGAGCATTAATAAAGCATTTCCCGAAATTCTTACGGGAACGAGAAATAACGGGATTTTGCGTTTTACTTGTTGTAGAAAGGTAAAATTTCAAAATTCAAAAGTTTATACTGTAAGTAGGCCGCAAAGGGCTCTTTAACCAACTTCTAAAAAAGGACGAGGTTATGCATTCCACTGTATTTTTTTTATGTAGGTATGTTCACCGATTTTTCGGTCAATGGTGGACCGATTTTAAAAATTCTTTTTTTTTTCGAAAGAATATAATATACTCCTGAGATGGTCCCATTTTCACCAAATCAGGATCTGATGACGGGATCTCAGGGAAATCGAGGGCAACCTTCAAATTTTGTAGGCACGCATTACGTTTTTCATATATTTTCTCAAGTTATTTAAGTGTTTGCGTCTGGTAGACATCATCTCGTGTTGATGAGCTGATGATGGAAGGTAAAACTCCTTAACGGTTGAGGATATTTTTTCAAATATTATAGGTACGTATAGATAGACCGATAGTTGTATATTTTCAGGTTATCCAGGTGAGCTGATGATGGAAGGTTAAACTCCTTAATGGTTAGGAGTTATAAGAATTTTCTTTAAATATCATATGCAGGTATAGATAGACCTTTAGTTGTATTCTTTCTGGTTATTCAGATTTTTAGTGCCCGCTTCCGAATTAGTGAAAAACACTGTATACAAAGAAACACTGTAAAGGACCGTATCTACCTGAAGTTTAGTCGTGCTTTCTTGCTCGCTTGCTTGCTTGCGTGCATGCATGATTGCTTGCATCTTGCTTGAATGCTTGCTTGCATGCTTGCATGCTTTCTTGCTTGCCTGTATGCCTGCTTGCTTGATATCTTGGTTCTTTGGAATACTCATGGTACACGCGAGCGAAGCCGCGGGCAAAAGCTAGTGTCTACATACATTTAGAGCCCTTAAAGACAATGCAACAGTCAAGTAAGATCAACAGAATGGGTGTACCTATTACAATCTTTATTTCTCGAAAACTTATTTTATGTAGAAATAAGTAATCTCAAAATACTCGTATTAGTCATTGCAAAAACAATTTTAAAAAAATGCTTATCTTTTTTAGGATCCAACGAGGTATCAGTGCAGCTTTCCTCGACTGGTAACTATTTCA
The DNA here is from genome assembly GCA_947859365.1 of Archips crataeganus. Lineage (NCBI taxonomy): Eukaryota > Metazoa > Arthropoda > Insecta > Lepidoptera > Tortricidae > Archips > Archips crataeganus. The sequence goes on from OX402065.1 coordinate 5,656,991, forward strand.
GCCAGGCAGGATTCTGCTGTAGAGAATATTATCAAAGATTTGAAATCCCGCCCCATTGATCCCGAGGAGTTGGCTTTGTTGCACAATATACATTCGACGAAAATAAGCGGCCATTTAGGCAGAGGATTCACTATTCTAGGTATGTACTGCTTGGGAAACTTTATTTTATTTTACTGTGTTTTTTAATTTCAAATACTTCAAATCTTAGGGGTTTTAAAAAAAACTGAAACAATTATTTTGCTCATCCGCGACCTTATGATAGTTACGTTTATGCAAGAAATGTGTGTTCATGCCGTTCCTCCACCTCCACACTGTACGAACACACACAAATACAAACCCAACTATTACCCCACCAACCAGAGCTCATCCTCTGACATTTGGTAGCATAGTAAACGGTTGCGTTAGGTACTCCGAGGATGAGCTATTCTATGAGAGCCATAACTACAAAGACGTGAATAAAAAAAAATTCTGCCTGCAGAACTATTGAAAAGATCGAAACAAGATAAATCATTCAACTGAACTCAACGAAGGAAAATGAAAAAATAAAAGAATAAGTAAACATTTAAAGTGAACTTAAAACAAATCGATGGCAGTCTTTCAAAATTTTATGCAACGATAAAATGCAGTCGGAGGCATGCATAAAGTGACAATAAATGCTATGCAGCCTCCAAACTTAATTCAAGTTAAAAGTTAAGTACTAACCAAATGAAAAAAATGAAAAAATGATAATGTTATTTCACCAAAACATCTGCAACTGATCGAATATCATAAAATTTATACGAGGGGCGTTCAATATAAAGTGAGAATGAGATGCAAACTCTTTTAATATTACGAAATTAAATACTGGCCGGTAAAGCAAATCTATCTAGCTGATTGCTATGAAAAAAAAAACTAACTGTCTTTTGTTTAAAAAAATATGCGGTAATTTCTTTGCAATGCTATTGAGTACGTTAGCGAAAATGGAGAAAATTGAACTGCGCGCCGTTATCAAATACTTGTATTTGAAAAATTTTTCTACGGACCAAGTCAATTTGGATTTGCGGGACACTTTAGGGTCTAATGCTCCTCCGTATTCGACAGTCGCACGTTGGTGCGCCGAATTTAGACGTGGAAGAACATCGACAATGGACGACCCCCGCTCCGGACGCCCTACTACAGCAGTAACTGAAGAAATTGTGAATAAAGTCGAAAACTCAGTTTTGGCGGATCGTCGTGTCACAGTTCGTTTTATTGCTGAAAATGTAAAGATTTCAACGGGGAGCGTGCATAATATTTTACATGAACGCTTGGGTATGAAAAAGGTATCTGCGCGTTGGGTACCAAGAATGCTTACTGACACGCAAAAACAAACTAGACTAGAGATTTGTCAAGAAGCTTTGAACCTGATGCAGCAAGACCGGGAACTTTTTTTGGCGCGATTTATAACAATGGACGAAACATGGCTCCATCATTACGACCCTGAAATGAAACTGCAGTCTATGACATGGAAAAGGCCATCATCTCCAACTCCGAAGAAATTCAAGGTGAGCCCATCTACCGGTAAGGTCATGGGCTCTGTTTTTTGGGATGGTAAAGGGGTATTAATGATTGAGTATCTCGAGCATGGAGCCACTATTACGGGCACTTTATACGCCAAACAAATAGCAACATTGCGCAATGAGATCCGCGAAAAACGACGAGGTAAACTCTCGAAAGTTGTGCTGTTCCACCAGGACAATGCCCCGGCACACAAGTCCGCCGTTGCAATGGCTGCAATTCGTGATGCTGGGTTCGATATCCTTAAGCATCCTCCGTATTCACCAGATCTCGCTCCCAGTGATTTCTACCTATTTCCGAGATTGAAACAATACCTGAGAGGCCAGAAATTTGAAGACGACGACGCGGTAGTCGCTGCAGTACAAGATTTTTTAAGTACTCAAGATGAGACCTTTTTTAAAAATGGAATTTTAAGTTTAGAAAAAAGATATACTAAGTGTATTATGCTAAAAGGTGACTATGTCGAAAAATAAAATGACATTTAGTAAAAGTTGTTTATAACATACTCATTCTCACTTTTTATTGAACGCCCCTAGTATATCATACTGATCAAGTATCTCTGTACTACCAAGTCTGAAGAAATTCAACATATTACCAGAGGCTTTGCAGTTTCGATGCAGTTACTTCAACTACATCAGTACCTCTACCATGAGTTTACACTAGTTTACGTGACCGTACTCGCTAGCGACGGCGTAAATTATTTGTATGGAGAATTGTAGAGCGCCTCCAGCGGTCACTTACGGAAGTACAATTCTCCATACAAATCATTTACGCCGTCGGTAGCGAGTACGGTCACTGTGAACTAAACCACTACCATGAGTTTACATTAGTTTACGTGACCGTACTCGCTAGCGACGGCGTAAATTATTTGTATGGAGAATTGTACAGCGCCTCTAGCGGTCACTTACGGAAGTACAATTCTCCATACAAATCTTTTACGCCGTCGCTAGCGAGTACGGTCACTGTGAACTAGTGTAAACTCATGGTAGAGGTACAGCACTGCACTCGAACTGTTCAAATGCTGTCCGTCTGTACCGGCCCCGTGATTTAATGTAAGCTTTACTAATTGTTATTAACTGCCTACACGCAGACACCGATGAGAACAAGAAGACCGTTAGTCTTTGCGAAAGAGCAGACTATTTCGACGGCGGCGATCGTCCACTGTGGTTCGTGTACAGCGGGATGGGCTCTCAGTGGGCCGGCATGGGCGCGCAACTCATGCGCATACCTATATTTGCAGCTGCTATCCAAAGGTTTAAGAACTTTTTAAAAGTATAATGTAACTGAAGTTAAAAAAGAAGTTTAAATATTTAATATAATATTTATTTTGCAATAGGTGTCATAAAGCATTACAGCCCAAAGGCATCGACATCGTTCACATAATAACATCAACAGAAAAGACGATCTTCAACAACATATTGCATTCATTTGTGGGAATAGCTGCAGTCCAAATCGGTCTGACGGACGTTCTTCGTGAATTGGGCTTGACTCCTGATAAAATTATCGGTAAGTATAGACTGTAACCTGTGCATGTACAGTCAACCAATTTGATTCCTAGGCCACTATAGAACCTTGTCGCATTTACTACGACATAATTACAACGTCAGTGCAGCTCAAATGATTATCTACCATTATCAACTCTCCGATCACAAAATGCAATAAACTTAAATAGTTTATAAACGTTATTCCGCATGACATGAGAAGAAAAAGAAGTTTTGACAGACGGCTAGTGACAATCCAAATTATTAATATAATACATAAGCAAATACAAATACAAATACAAATAATTTATTTGTCAAACATAGGTTAAATAGATGGTACAATGATCATAGACTTGTATCACTATGCTGCACTCAAGGGCATACAAATATGAATATTCACATTCAGTCATGGACAAATCAATATACTTATAGCTTATAGTCTAAAAAACTGTTGAACTATCACGCATATACTCATCTAATGAATAGAAAGCTTTATCCACCAAAAAGTTAAAAACTTGTTTTTTAAAATCATGAACATCCTCGGTCATCAGTATATTCTTCGGAAGCTTGTTGAAGATCTTTGATGCCATGCCGAATACGCTTTTAGCAAGTAGTGCTGTTTTGTATGGTCTTGTGTTTATTTTACATTTTTGGCGAGCACTTCTAAAAACAGGAAATTGGTCCTTGTTACATTTCACGTAAGTTGAGATTTCGTTGATGTATATGCACGGTAGGGTTAGTATCCGTAACTTAATAAAATGAGGTCTACATGAATCGGTGGACGAAATACCACAAATCGCACGAATACATCTCTTCTGACCCTTGAACACCATATCTCTGTCCGTGGAAAGCAAACTCCTTTCCTGTTTATTGTTGTTTGCAAAATCAAAATGTCATCATGACGTACCTACTTCACGAAATAATCACTGTCGTAGAAGATAAACAAATTGAGTCATTATAACATGGGTCTATTAGTGGCCTAGGAATCAAATTGGTTGACTGTATAGTCGACCAAGAAATTCCTTTGCCACCCTAGGTCCAATTTCAGTTCTACGACTTTACCTATTATTCATTTTTGGCTTTCACCCTTGCTGCCTTAGCTAGTTGTACTTTGCCAATTTCGACGTAAAGACATTGTTCGGTTTAACCTTTTCGACGCCATACCATTACGCTGTATTACTTTCGTTGCAGGTCACAGCGTAGGTGAGCTTGGATGTGCGTACGCAGACGATTGCTTGACAGCTGAAGAGATGATCCTGTCAGCGTACAGTCGCGGTCTGGTCTCCATAGAGACTCCCTTCATACGCGGCTCTATGGCTGCTGTCGGCATTGGTTTTGAAGAAGTAACACTTGTCTTTGAAATGTTTTGAGCCGTTTGTTTTATTCTGTTTTTTTTTTTATACTGATATAGTATCCGACACCACTAACCAATTGACATAAGAATAATTTTTATGACTTGTCAAAACGCGATTCCCCTGTTGATTGTAAATGGTGCCTTATACTAAATAAATAAATAAATATCACGGGACAATTCACACCAATTGACCTAGTCCCAAAGTAAGCTAAGTAAAGCTTGTGTTATGGGTACTAGGCAACGGATAAACATACTTATATAGATAGATACCTACATACTTAAATACATAATAAGCACCCAAGACCCGAGAACAAACATTCGTATTTTTCATACAAATATCTGCCCCGACACGGGAATCGAACCCGGGACCTCAAGCTTCGTAGTCAGGTTCTCTAACCACTAGGTCATCTGGTCGTACTGGTCTGGTACACTGAACTGTGACATTCATTCATTACTTATTATTCGACTGAACTGTGTTAATTTGTTTTAAAGCCACTAAAACCAAATTTTACAGTTACTTTAAAAATACTTTAGATTTTTGTTTTTTTTTTATTATTTTGTGTATTGGAACCAGACGACCAGATGGCCTAGTGGTTAGAGAACCTGACTACGAAGCTTGAGGTCCCGGGTTCGATTCCCGTGTCGGGGCAGATATTTGCATTAAAAACACGAATGTTTGCTCTCGGGTCTTGGGTGTTTAATCTAATATATAAAAATCTCGTGTCACGGTGTTTGTTACCGAACTCCTCCGAAACGGGTTGGCCGATTTTTATGAAACTTTTTTCTCTACACTCGGTAGGTCTGAGAATAGGTCGTAGGCTATTTTTAATCCCTCCCCCCCATTCTTCGCGGACGGAGTCGCGGGCAACAGCTAGTATGTATATATGTAAGTATGTATTGATCTATATAAGTATGTTTATCCATTGCCTAGTACCATAACACAAGCTTTGCTTAGCTTACTTTGGGACTAGGTTAATTTGTGTGAATTGTCCCGTGATACTTATTTATATTTTATTTTTATTTTTTATTGGTTAATAGACTAAAATACTCCAATTAACTGAAACAATTACTAGCTCACCCGCAACCTTATGATAGCTATGTACATTTATGCAAGAAATGTGTGTTCATACAGTTCCTCCACCTCCACAATGTACAAATCACACAAACCCATCTATTACCACAACCACACTAACTGACGCGTCAGTTAATGTGGCGGTAAAATACTTCATCAGATGTAAATTCTAGCACTTAATTGTGTCAGAACATCATGCACTCAGGTAATTGTTTTTATAAACAGGTTTCAAAATTATGTCCTCCGGAAATCGAGGTCGCTTGCCACAATGGACCTGACTCTAGCACCATATCAGGCCCTGCCGATATCATGGTGGAGTTTGTTTCTCAGCTGACTGCCAAGGGAATTTTCGCTAAGGAGGTTCCTTGTTCCAACATTGCGTACCATTCCCGATACATTGCTGAAGCAGGTAACAACAACACTGGAAAAATATATTATCAACTAGCTTTTGCCCGCGGCTTCGCTCGCGTGTACCATGAGTATTCGAAAGAACCAAGATATCAAGCAAGCAAGCATACAGGCAAGCAAGCATGCAAGCAATATGCAAGCAAGCATGCATGCACGCAAGCAAGCAAGCGTGCAAGAAAGCGTGCAAGTAAGCGTGCAAGCAAGCGTGCAAGCAAGCACGAGTAAACTTCAGGTAGATACGATCCTTTACAGTATTTCTTTGTATACAATGTTTTTCACTAATTCGGAAGCGAGCACTAAAAATCTGTATAACCAGAAAGAATACAACTAAAGGTCTATACATGCATATGATATTTAAAGAAACTTCCTATAACTCCTAACCGTTAAGGAGTTTAACCTTCCATCATCAGCTCACCTGGATAACCTGCAAAAATACAACTATCGGTCTATACGTACCTATAATATTTGAAAAAATATCCTCAACTCCTAACCGTTAAGGAGTTTTACCTTCCATCATCAGCTCATAAACATGAGAGATGATGTCTAACAGACGCAAACACTTAAATAGCTTGAGAAAATATATGAAAAACGTAATGCGTGCCTACAAAATTTGAAGGTTGCCCTCGATTTCCCTGAGATCCCGTCATCAGATCCTGATTTGGTGACAATGGGACCATCTCAGGATATTATTTCTTTCGTATAAAAAAAGAATTTTTAAAATCGGTCCACAATTGACCGAAAAATCGGTGAACATCCCTACATAAAAAAATACATACAGTGGAATGCATAACCTCCTCCTTTTTTGAAGTCGGTTAAAGAGCCCTTTGTGGCCTATTTACAGTATAAACATTTGAATTTTGAAATTTTACCTTTCTACAACCTGTAAAACGCAAAATAAAAAAATAAAATAAAATAAAACTGTGTTGTTGTAAATAAATGTATTTTCTTTCTTTCTTTCTTTCTTTCAAAATCCCGTTTTTTCTCGTTCCCGTAAGAATTTCGGGAAATGCTTTATTAATGCTCCCCTACACTCCCCAAGGAACCCACTTGCGTAATTTCAGCTTTCTACGACCAGTAAAGCGAAAAATCCCGCTTTTTCCTTATCCCGTGGGAATTTCTGAAAATACTTAAAACCGTTTTTTACTACTATAATTACCTACTTCTATGCCAAATTTGAAGAGTCTAGTAATTATAGTTCATAAGATTCCGTTGAACTGAATATATAAATCCCGTTTTTTCCTTATCCCGTGAGAATTTTGAAAAATCCTGAAATTAATGTTTTAACTAATGTAATACCTACTTGTGTATCAAATTTGAAGAGTCTAGTTATTATAGTTACTGAGATAGGGTCACTCGGAAGCCAATATATAAATCCCGTTCCCGTGGGAATTCCCAAAAATCCTTCCTTAGTGGATACCTACATTGTATAAGGTATCTATGTGCAAAATTTCAAGTTTCTAGGTCCAGTGGTTTGGGCTATACATTAAAAACGACACCCATATTGATATTTAGACATTTCAACCCCATCGCACCCCATCCACGGAGATGGTATTTTACGTCCGCCACGTCGGATTTTAAAACCGTTGTTGTTTTCATAACCAGCGACCCGATAAACCATAGAAACAACACCCATGTTGATTTTCAGACTTTGTTACCCCTTTCCCCCCTTTTAGGGGTTGAATTCTCAAAAAACCTGAAACACGTGTTTACTCATTTATCATTAGGAGTACTTCTGTGAAGTTTCGAATAAAATAGTCGAACTAATCTTGTTTCCCCATACAAACTTTGGACCCCCGTTTCACCCCCTTAGGGTGTGAATTTTGAAAAATCCTTTCTTAGTGCACCCCTAGACCTTATAAGGAACCTACATGCCAAATTTGGAATCTCTAGGCCCAGTGGTTTGGGCTGTGCGTTGATATGTCAGTCAGTCAGTCAGTCAGTCAGTCAGTCAGTTTCTTCTTTTATATATTAAGATATCAACTTTGCCTATCATTTTTCATGATTTTAAAAGTATCTGAACTTAACATAATGAATAATTGTTTATTTAGGCAATGATCCCATTATGACCCACCTACCTGTACTGTAATATTAAAACAATTATATTTTTCTAGGACCTGATCTATTGAAGCACTTAACTGATGTTATAAAAACACCCAAAGCCCGTAGCGAACGTTGGCTGTCAACGTCTGTGCCAAAGAGTAGATGGAATGAGGAGTCTGCTAAATTTTCATCAGCCGAGTACCACACGAATAATCTTTTGGTATTTCAACATAATATAATAATATGTTTGTCTTTTTGAGCCCTTGGTTTCTCAACGTTAACGATGAGAGTAACGTCGGTAATGTTGCGTGCGCAGAGTCCGGTGCTGTTCGAGGAGACGTCGCGGCTGGTGCCGGCGACGGCGGTGCTGGTGGAGGTGGCGCCGCACGGGCTGCTGCAGGCCATCCTCAAGCGCTCCATGCCGGCCTCCTGCGCGCACGTGCCGCTCACCCGGCGCGGCCACCCCGACAACGCGCGCTTCCTGCTCGAAGCCATCGGCAAGTAAGTTTCAAACTACATATACTTACTTACTAATAATAGGGCCGAGAGTTACCCTTGATTTATCTATTTATGAACCCCGTTTATAAATTTCACAATGTCAATTCCAGATTATACATGGAAGGGTACGTCCCAGACTTGCATGTCTTATATCCAAAAATTGAATTTCCTGTCTCTACTGGCACACCTCTCCTGTCACACTTAGTGGAATGGGCTCATAATGAAACATGGTAAGGCAAGTTTCAAAATATACTTACCTACGTTTGACTCGAGTAGGTATTTTGAAATACTTTGGAATTCTCAAATATTAATTTTTTCAAGGTTTTTGCCACTGTACGTCTCGGCAGATAGAAAAGCAGCTGCAGCTTGCAAGTTTGTTATTTCTCTTCATGACAGCGAACATAAATACATGCAAGGTCACGTGATAAAAGGTATATTCTGTCTTTAAATACAATGTACCGACATAGTTGCATAACTACCTATACAGCGGCGTCAGCTATATAGGTTAGCTATGTCGACAGGCGAGTCAGTAGTCTCGATCCCGTAGGGCAGTGTACATGTCCTTTTGGGAATAAATAACATTTTCTCAAACATGCTATGAAATATCGACGTTATATTCCTTAAAATACGCCACGAACTGTCACGTTGCAGGTGCGGCTAGACGAGAGGTCAATAATGGAATTTCATACAACATTGCTCGCCAAGGCCAGCAAAGTGATCGTCTATTGTTTTATGTGACACAGCACCATGACGTTTAATAGGTCGACGTGGTCGACGTGGATGGATGGATGGATGGATGGACGGATGGATGGACGGACGGATGGACGGACGGACGGACGGACGGATGGACGGACGGACGGACGGACGGACGGACGGAGGGATGGATGGATGTTGATGGATGTTGATGGATGTTGTTGGATGTTGATGGATGTAGATGGATGTTGATGGATGTTGGTTGATGGATGTTGATGGATGTTGATGGATGTTGGTTGATGGATGTTGATGGATGTTGATGGATGTTGGTTGATGGATGTTGATGGATGTTGATGAATGTTGGTTGATGGATGTTGGTTGATGGATGTTGGTTAATGGATGTTGATGGATGTTGATGGATGTTGATGGATGTTGGTTGATGGTTGTTGATGGATGTTGATGGATGTTGGTTGATGGATGTTGATGTATGTTGATGGATGTTGATGGATGTTGATGGATGTTGTTGGATGTTGATGGATGTTGATGGATGTTGATGGTTGTTGATGGATGTTGATGGATGGATGGATGGATGGATGTTGATGATGTTGATGATGTTGTTGGTGATGGTGATGGTGATGGTGATGGTGATGGTGATGGTGATGGTGATGGTGATGATGATGGCGGTGATGATGGTGGTGATGATGATGATGCATGTTTGAGAAAAACTCTATACAAGCCTTGGCCACGAACAGGGATTGCCGGCCTCGTATCTCTTGATGGCCTCGTTAACACTCGGCCATCTATAACTACTCGGCCGGCAATCCCCTATTTCGCGGCCGCTGCAGTAATGTACTATTATTGGTATCCATTGTTTGGACTCATCTCTCAATAACTCTCCCAATATATAGTCACATATATAACTAAAGACTAGCTAAAAGAACATAATAGGCCATATTTTAGAACATTTTAGATTTTCATTGTAAAATGTCGTTTATCCTTCAGGCAAAACATTGTTTCCATTCGCGGGTGCGCTGGTAGCGGCGTGGGACACGCTGGCGATGACGCTGGGGGCGGCGCGCAAGCAGGTGTCGGTGCAGTTCCGCGACGTGCAGCTGTTCGCGCAGCCCGTGCTGCACGACTCGCGCCAGCTGCGGCTCGGCGTCACGCTGCAGCGCGGGACGGGACTCTTCGAGGTAGGTATATTTTGCCTTTGGTTGACTTTCTGTCACAGTTTTGGACTAATCAGTGTACCTTCGTGCTCAAGTCCTTTTAAAGTCACCCAAGATATTTCTTTATCATTTTAAGGTTCAGTCAGTTGTCAATGAGACAATGATCAACCTTATTGTTTTTAATCTGATTAGGTTCCTGGGCGACCGCTTCGCTCAGCTAAAACTCGAAAACACGCTCTTTACACTTTTCTTAGAGATAAGACGAAGCTAAATCGCTTGTTCTGTCCCAAAAATCCCCATATAACAAATTGGAATAACTGATAGGTGATTTTAGCTAAAATTAATTATTTTCTTACATTCACCTCCACAGCTTGACTGTTTATGGGATTTTTCTACTTTTTATAGAGAGATCATCTCAATTAAGATTTGGTACGTTTTTACAGCATGTTTATGTTGGAATATCATTATGGGTACATTCACTATACATCACGTTTCAGGTAATAGATGATATTTCAAAAGTAGCAAGTGGATACATTAACGCATCATCTGTGAACCTCTCCAGGGGTTACATTGGAATGGAAAAAAATAATGATGATCTCGAACTTAACGCTCAATATGTTTATCAAATATTTTCCGAAAGACACCATAACTATACGTAAGTCCACTATGTACATTTCTTTCAAGATTTTAGATGATTACTTTATGTACGGATTCTGAACCTATCAGCGTTTTTTTTTAAGTGGCAAGTTTCAAAGCATCTACAACACCAACGCATCGTTTACTGAAGGGCATATCCGTTGGGAAGACAACTGGATTACACTTATTGACGGCATGCTACAGCTCAACGCTTTGAGGCAGCCACATAACATTGTGTCTCAACCAATTTATATACGGAACATCAACATCGACGTCAAAAGACACCGTAATAATAAAATAATTAACATGGATAATTTTAGTGTCATAAAGGCTACTTTAAATACAGTTCAAGACATTACAAGGTATGTTTACGCCCTACGTTTTTTTTTGTAATAACACTACGTCTATAAAACTGAAATGTTGCGTACTAGGTAGTACTAAAAAGAAAATACGGCCACTTGATTTTCTTTGGTTTAAATATATATTTTATTGTTTATTTCATTGTATGTATTTTAAACCGACTTTTAAAAAGTCTTTTTTTTTATTGCAGCTGTGGTGGTGTATTAATGGAGAATATAAGATTTGGTGAAATTTCCAACCCACGAAAGAACAAAATGGCTGTAAAAGCATTGAACTTCGTTCCAAGATTTCGATCTTTAAATGAAATAGACGTGAGTAGTAGAGCAGTGTGTGCTTTGCCTATGTAAAACATAGCCAATTAACATTAGCCACCATGACTGATCGTTCCAATATTCTAATACAAATATTTTCCCAACTCACAATAGGGATGTTTCCTAGGTAAAAAAATAATAATTCTTATTAGTCCGTATTTTACATTATCAAAAAATATTAGACACGTAATTTTTCTTTTGACAATTAAACAAAAAATGACGAAGATATGGCGCGTTGAAGTTCCGCGTGACGAGGCGTGACGTCACTTGTTCCTAAAACGCTCATACAAAGTGTAGGAACAAGTGACGTCACGCGAAACTTCAACGCGCCATATCTTCGTAATTTTTTGTTTAATTGACAAAATAAAAAATACGTGTTCAATATTTTTTGATAATCTAAAAGACTGACTAGTTAGGAAAGTAGCCTATTATGAAGTTCGTATTCATGCTGGCTGAATGTAGTGCATAAGGTAATCTCGTCATCTAAAGCCACAGCAATCCGGCACCAACAGCCACTAACAATAAACGATTATAAAATAAAGATATTTTTCATTTTTTTTCGCATTTTTTAAAAGGTATGCATGAAAAATAAGAAGGTTGTTAGTGAATATTTTTGGCAATATTGCTTTTTAATTCCCTCGCAATCGAAGTGAAGAGCAGAGTATAACTCGTTCTTGAAACCCATTTTTACTCTAGACATAACTATCAACCTTCGCCTGCGGCTCGGGTGGATAACTGAATACAAACGTCTCTATATATTCTGTGGTCTCGGGTAAAATCACAGAATATATAATAGTACTAACGTACAGAATGGCCACGCTCCGCCCCGCACCGATTCGAGTTACCCCACCCCTCAACAAGCGCAGATTGCCAGAAAACCGCCAGAAACCAGTCAGGTGCGCAACGCGCGCGATGCATGTCGGCCGCACGGCGCTAAGTTCGGGACCAATAATTTTGCGAAATGGTAATGGTGTTTGTCAACAGCCAAAGATAAGGAAAGGAGTTTAGCTACCCTACCTACTTCAAATTCAAATTCAAAATTATTTATTGCATATCACATTACATATCCTTCCTTTTCTTTATAATGTTTTCTGAAATTATCGCGATTAATACATGAAATAACTACCCACCGAATAATTCGTTTTATTTTGTAGTCGTATATCTATTGTAATTGAAAATAATAATGCTTAAATACACAGACAGATACATAAAATAAATAGATAAGATTAACGATTACATTTATTTGCACATATCTAAGCCATACCTACATATATTATACGTACTTAAGTAAGTATATATGTCATTGGTAGGTAGTACTTATAGCGCTGAACCAAAAGTTTATTGTCTGCTATATTAAAAAAAAGTACTTATAGTACTAGGTTTTTGCGATGGTAAGCCTTGTGTATCTTACGCACACATTGACGCGTGTACAGACGTCGTCGTGCTTAAGTAGATTCAAGAACGCGTATTTTATACGTCGTGGCCGCCGTGTGGTTAAATGACGCGTTTTATGCACTGTTCTACAACCTACCATTTGTTCGTTACATTATTAATGCGATATCTTTACTTAATTTCTAAAACATAACGTATTCATTTGATTTCAGGTTAAAGGTATTCTTCAAGTATTCGTACAAATAGTTGAAGAGAACATTACGAAAGACGAAATTAATATTGTGGAAATATATGACAAAAAAGGAAATTCTAACGTTTTCAATAACGCTAAACAAATAATGAATGAAATTCCAGGAATAAATATAAGATTTATTGAGATGCGGAAGTGTGATGTCATAGATAGTGTTGCCAAGGAAGCAGATTTGGTTTTAGTAAGAAATTTATCAACAGATGATACCGTAAGTACCTGCCTACCGTGTAATATGATAATATCGGACCATAAAGGGTATGATAAAAATCTTTAAATGTACAACAACCTTTTCTTGATTTTAGATGTGTCAAACTTTATACCGGTTGTTAAAGCGAAACGTTTTTGTTCTGAATGCTGAAGAGTTAAACGACATGACTCGTATCCGGCCTTCAGCTTTATATGGCATAATTTCGGCCCACGGTTCCAAAAGAATTCGTTTAGAACTCGTCAGATGGAGACCAATATCTGTAGCCGTCGGGACTAATGCATTCACCGTTCGGACTCAATCAGACCTTGCTCTATTGCATGTGGCACGAGCGAATCTTCCACATCGTCACAGAATGATCATATTTTCTGCTTATCCTCCTATATCGGGACTAAAAGATCTTGTAAAACAATGGCGACTGGAATCAGAAAGAAACCAAATATACGTCGTTCTATTTAAGAATAAAGTATCAGAAAGTCTTAATATGGATAAACTGCCTGACTTAGATCTATCGTTCAATATAATTAACAACGTAAGTTGAAAAGCTATTTCTCTACAATATTATTTTTATTTTTACACGGTAATGATCGTTGTTTGTCCTTAGGGTGAATGGGGAGGGGAATATTATGAACCACTGCAAGATAAAGCAAGCTACAATACTGGCATTTCTTTAAAAAGTACAGACCTAGAATCTCTAAATTGGGTGGAAACCAAAAGCTCCAAGGAATCAGGAGTCCCAGTTGAGGTATTTATGCAAAGATTTCAACTAGAAGTAAAATAGATACCTAGTCAATATATTTTGTTAAATCTTCTACATTACAGGTACACTTTGCTGGACCCAACTTGCGTGATGTTAAAAAAGCTTTCGGAGAAATACCAGATGGAAATAACGATACCTGTAGTGGAGGCTTAGGAATGGATTTTAGTGGAATAACTGATAGGTGATTATTTTTATTATGTCTCCTTCACAATACACATCACACTACACTTATTCTATGAATAGACGTGACAAGATAATATAGGAAAAAGAAAAAACTAAATACAAACTAAAATATATATGCACAGAAAAAACCCCAGAAAAAAGACCAATGCTGGGAATCGGACCCAGGTCCTCAGCGTTCCGTGCTGCGTGCTTACCCCTACACCATCACTGTTCTAGAGGTTAGCGACGAATCTTTCCCATACATCGTACATTTCAGTCTGTTATAATCACCTTATGCAGTGATAAAGCGCGCATCTATATTATGCCCTCTATCGAGAGACTTAACACTCCTTCGGAACTAACCGCTCACCTGGACCAAGAGTTGGCGCTACTGTGCCAACTTTAACAATTTAGGTATGAAGTATCTTTTTGTACTTTTTTTTTAAATGAAGTTGAAAAAAAATACAAAATGATACTTCATACCTAACCTAACTTGTATACCCCTAACGGCTTTTCTTTTTAGAAAAATAAAATGTTCAAAAAATGACGAATCAGAACCTCCTTTTTTTGGAAGTTGGTCTCATTATAGATGGAAATAATGAACTCTTCGCTGAAGAAGATCGATTGCGGTGGCACCTATGCGTATCGCCTACCTGAAACCGTCGTACAAAAAATAAAAATAAAATTACCTACGAAGAAGTGAAATCCTAAAAAAAGATGCTATAAAAACGTTAGTACGGGCGCCCAATAGGGATTTTAGGGATTTACTCAAGCACGTTAGATTAACATATCGGGGACAAACAAACAAACATATACAAACAAACGAACGCTGCAAGTTAAATCTAATATATAAAAATCTCGTGTCACGGTGTTTGTTATCGAACTCCTCCGAAACGGCTTGACCGTTTTATCAATTTTTTTCCATTTTTGGTAGATCTGAGAATAGGTCGTAGGCTATTTTTTATACCTACCCCTACTCTGCATTTTAAGATTTACCAAACAATATTCGTACCTAAACGCCTTCTGGAAGGTCGGCCGGAAGGCCGCAGAAGTAGAGGCAGGCCCAAGCTCAGATGGTTGGACGGCGTCGAACAGGACACCAAGAAACTGGGGGTGATAAGTTGGAGAAGGGAGGCCGCAAATAGATCGGACTGGAGAGATTTACTGAACCAGGCTAAGGCCCACCCGCTGCTGTAACGCCTTAGATGATGATGATGAAACAATATTCGTCATATATTATCAACCTCCGTACAGTATAGTCTATAAGCTCTGGAACTGGAACTCACTTCACATTTGTTATGGAGGACTTTAACTGAAAACTGGTCAAACGAGATGGTGAAGAGTTGCGAATGGGGCAATTTGGAATAGGGCGTAGGAAACAACGGGGCCACCTACGGGGCGGCTTCGTGGAGAAGGAGGGACTCTACAGGATGTTACAAAATTACCCGTAATAACTGAAGGGTATGGAAGTACTCCAGTAAAGAATTAAATTAGTATTTTTTTTTTGGGATGGCGGGTGCTCGCCTTTGATAGGCAGGAGTGGAGCAAGAGAGGAGAGGCCTTTGCCCAGCAGTGGGACACAAAAATAGGCTAAATAAAAAATAAAAATAATTGTTTTTTTACAAAAAAACCTGGCTTGATATTGCGCCAGAACGGGAGTTGTGGAGGTCAAGAGGAGAGGCCTTTGCCCAGCAGTGGGACACTTCGCCAAACTAAAAAAAAAAAATGAATAGCGCGCAACATTACAGTTTTATTTACTGTTCATGGGCTTTCAGGCTTTATGGGTTATTTTGTAACATCCTGTATATTGATGAAGTCCGTCTTCCAGAAGCAAGAGCACACGAGGTGAACTTTGATAAGCCTTGATGGTGTAACGAGGAATGGAGATAGACCTTATCATGTCGACGAAAAAGCAAATATTCAATGATGTCTCCGTGATTAGTGCGGTTAGAACCGGGAGTGATCACCGTATGATACGAGGCACTTTGCATAGTTACGTTACTTTAAGTGTAGGTTAGATAAATTAAAAAAAAATAGGTTTAGGTTAGTTACAGTTGTGAGCCCCGTCGACATCACGCCAGGAAGGCTGGACGTAAGGCGACTCTCCTCGCTTAGGTCATTATTAGGTTATGTTAATTTTCTAATATACAGGGTTATTTGTAATTCACTGACATCTTCTAAACCCTAAATTCCTATCACTCAACAAATGTTTTTTGTTTTAAGACTTTCTAAAATTAAGCACTTTTTTTCCCATACAAATACACAGAGTATCGTAACACCAAAAATATTAAGTTATGACATAAGCCGTAAAACAAAAAACATTTGTTTAAGTAGTAGGAGTTTAGGGTTAAAAGGATGCTAGTGAATTACAAATAACCCTGTATAAAATCTTTATTTAATAAATCTTTATTTATTTAACAGTTCACCCATTAGCATAGATAAAGTTTTCACAATTTGATACGATAAAACACTGAACGATGCCTTTAACACATGATCTCGTGTCACGGTGTTTGTTACCAACTCCTCCGAAATGGCTTGACCGATCTTTATGAAACTTTTTCTCCGTATTCGGTAGGTCTGAGAATAGGTCGTAGGCTACTATTCTTCGCGGACGGAGTAGCGGGTAACAGCTAGTATTAAATAATAATAGAAACTCAATTTATTAATCTGCGCGAAATTAGGTTATGCGAAAACTAACTTTCTGCGAAACTAATTTATGCACGAGTTATTTTCAGCCAAATTACTATTTGGAATTAAGAAAATATGTTGAAATTTATTCGCCTAAAATTGGATATTATGCTTGATAAAATACGGCGACATTAAATTATGCGAGAACAGTTTCTGCAGAAATACAATTCAGCTTAAACAAAATTATGCAATACTGAAATATGACGAGGGTTGTCGCCTCAGCCCACAAGTGAAGTATCGGTGCACACACGCGTAACTATCTATGTGTGCGTAGATAGTGCGAACTGCCCAGACTGTTTGCGGCACCAACCAATATTGATACTTTAATCAGGCGAATTGTTTAATTTTAATTTTAATAATTTAATTGTTGTTGTTAGTACATTTTATCATTTAGTATTTCAGTGACATAGTTAACTATGAGTATAAAAAAGTTATGCTTGCGATAATTCACGAAAACTAAGTGAGTAAAAATAGTCAGAAGCGAGACCAACTTACTCATAGGTTTTGAATTGAATTAAAAATAAGTCTTCGCGTTACTAGATTTTTTATAATAATTTGATCGCTTTGTTTACCGCTGTAAATGTGTAAAATTAATATTATAATAAAACCGTGTTATATTTATAATATAAGGTTATTAATTTATTTTTATTAATTTGTCACATCTCTGAACTACCTCAAGATCAATAATTGGGTTATTTTGGGATTGGGATCAAAATTGGGGAGATGCTGGCAGAATATGCCGAAGAAACCAATTTTACTAACCTAGGTATATTACAATATTTAAATATTTTAATAAAACTTGTGGTAAGTATATAATTTGCAGATACGTATTAACATTCGCCGGATTCGTTTCGCCGGAATAGAGGCCTATCTAATGAGGCGGCAGCTACGATGGTGCGGACATGTCTCCCGCATGGCTGGTAACAGAGTGGCGAAACGCATCTTTTACAGTGAACTGCAGAACGGCAAGCGCAAACAAGGCGGGCAGTTTCTGCGATACAAGGACGTGCTGAAGCGTCACATGAAGAGGGCCAATATTAATCCATCCAAGTGGGAGGCTTTAGCAAAAGATCGACCACGATGGAGGCAGACGGTGCATAATAAAGTACGTGACTTTGAGGCTAGTCGCTGTAGCGAATTAGACGCTAAACGCGACGAGCTGAAGGCCAGACCACCTGTGGCCATAACCTATAACTACGTCGGAGGGGTGCTGACCTGTGGCGAGTGTGGCAGAACATTCGCTGCAAAAATCGGCTACCTCAGTCACCTGAGAGCGCATCAGCGACGCTCTGAATTATAGGAAGCAGTCGCTGTGGCCGAATACGGCTAGGAGAGGATGATGATGATGATCACTATCGGCCTATTTACATACTGCTAGGCACAGGCCTCCTCTCACTATGAAAGGGTCGGGCTATAGTTCTGCGATAATTAATTAAAATTAAGTGAATAAAAATAGCCAGAAAGGAGCCCAAGTCACGCTTAGGTTTTGAGTTTCATTAAAAATAAGACTTTCAGGTTACGTTATTTTTTTTAATAATTTGATTGTTCGTTTTCACTCCACAACCAAACTCCACACTCCGAACTCCACACCACACTCCACATTCCACTCCACTCTCCACATCACACTCCAAACTCCACACTCCACTCTCCACACCACAGTCCACGCTCCACTCTCCACACCACACTTCAAACACCACACTCCACACTCCAAACCCCACTCTCCACACTACACTCCGCGCTCCACACTCCACTCTCCACACTCCACTCTCCACACCACACTCCACTCCACACCACACTCCACTCAACTCCAATCCATGTTTTCTTCTATTAGCTTTAATTGTGGCAAACCGTTAACCGTTCATTGTTCCTGTCATAACCTTCCGAGTACTCCATCAGGTCCTGGAGTTCTGGTCACCAGCCAATCTAAGTGGGCTTACCAGGACAAAGTATTTGAGTCCAAACATGGAGCGTTTACTATTAGCCGTTCATAGTTTCTGTCACGACCTTCCAAGCCAAGTACATCATCAGATCCTGGTCACCAGCCAATCTAAAAAGGCTCACCAGGACAAAGTATTTGAGCCCATACACGGATGGTTCATTGTTAGCTGTTCATAGTTCCTGTCACGACCTTTAGAGTGCATCATCAGCTCTTGGTCATCAGCCGATTAGTTTTCCAGATATTAATTTTAATTTGGTTACCTATCAAAATTTAGAATTATTTTTTTCCGAATATTTAAAATCCCGAATGCTTAATTTATCCGAATGCATTTTTTTCTGAAACTGTAAATATTTCAGGATTTTTATAAAACAACCCTAACCTAACCTAAAGGGTTCTACACGATGGTCCTGAAATAAATCCTGAAATATTTACAGTTTCAGAAAAAAACGCTTTCGGACAAATTAAGTTTTCGGGATTCTAAACCTTCGGAAATAAAATTTTCTAAACATCGATAGGATCCCTTTTAATTTACATAAGAATTTCTCAAAAATAATTTTTTATCATTGAAAAAAAATTATCGTGAGGTAACCTGCCCATAACTGATAAGAAATCCAATGGTCTGTTGAAGTTCCCAATCAGCACTGGACCCGCGTGAGAATTACGGCCCAAGTCCTTTCATTCTGAGAGGAGGCCTGTGCTCTACAAAGGGACGTATATAGGCTGGGATGATGATGATGACGATAATGAAAAATAAATAATTTAAATGCATCAAGTATCACGATTGCTTGAGACTAGACTATAAACTACTTCAAATATTATTTATTTTATTAGCAGTAAATACGGCTGCTCACCGAACACCACTGTTTGGCGTATGTAAGCGATTAAGAATTTCGGGGGAGTCGGTTGGATGCGACGTGGTTCAATTGGTAGAACACCCGTTAGGGCGCATACCCAGGAGACGTAGGTTCGAATCCTACCGGCGCACCCGAAAAACTTTTTCGCTTTTAAATAATCTTAGATTCGGTGAGCAGCCGTACTGCTAATAAAATAAATAATATTTGAATATATATTATAATAATAATATTAAATATTTGAATAATATTTTCTGCCTACGAAGCAAGAGGTCCTGGGTTCAAATCCCGGTAAGGGCATTTATTTGTGGGATGAGCACGAATATTTGTTCCTGAGTTATGGATGTTTTCTATGTATTTAAGTATTTATTTATCTATATAAGTATGTTTATCGTCGCCTAGTACCCATAGTACAAGCTTTGCTTAGTTTGGGACTAGGTCGATTTGTGTAAGATTGTCCCCCTAATATTTTTTTTTTTTTTTTATAAATAGATGTGGTACATCATTTCTTACGCATTTCCAATGTAATTTGGAACGTAGGAGTCGTAGCTTCTAATAGTTGCGATGGATGTTACCACACGCCACTGTTTGGCGTATGTAAGCGATTAAGAATTTCGGGGGAGTCGGTTGGATGCGACGTGGTTCAATTGGTAGAACACCCGTTGGGGCGCATACCCAGGAGACGTGGGTTCGAATCCCACCGGCGCACCCGAAAAACTTTTTCGCTTTTAAATAATCTTATAAACTACTTTTTCAATGTTCTGATCTCTTCTAAATGGCTTTGTCCCTTTCTTACCGTCTCGAATCTTAATTTGAAAATTGAGAAGCGGAGCGACACGTCCTCACTCTGTAAGGCCCTCGGGGCGAATGGCGGCAATGGCGATCCGTTTGCCCGTTCGGTGAGCTTTATAGTAACATTTTAAAAAAAGTTGGAAAAACATTAAAATACAATTTTCTAAATTTTTTTGAGCGTATATTATAAACTAGCTTTTGCCCGCGACTACGTACGCGAAGACAATAACGTTCCTAGTTGTTTGGATGAAATTTGACACACAGGTAGTTTATTACATGGATTAACACATAGGATAATGCCAGGAAAATGCAAAGTTCCCGTGGAATATGAATAAGTGAATTCTATAGCCGCTAAGCCGTGGTGGCCTAGTGGTTTGACCTATGGACTCTTAAGCAGAGGGTCGTGGGTTTGAGCCCGGGCTTGCACCTCTGAGTTTTACCGAATTCATGTGCTATTTTACGTTTGAAGTTTACCATGAGCTTTATAGTGAAGGAAAACATGGCGAGGAAAGCTGCACACACCTGAGAAGAAATTCAATGGTGGGTGTGAAGTTCCCAAATCGCACTGGGCCCGCGTGGGAATTACTGCCCAAGTCCTCTCTTTCTGGGAGGAGGTCTGTGCCTGATTGAAACAGGCTTTTTTATCCCGAGAAAGTGCAAAGTAAAGTTCCCGCGGGATAGAAATCACTTATTTGACCTATTTTGAAAATCGGAGACAGTGTAGCTTTTTATTAGTGAAATCATTTTAACAATCAGTCCCTATATTCAATTCACTTATTTCTATCCCTTAGGAATTTTGTATTTTCCCGTAGAAAAATGGCCTATGCCATTCAGGCATACTGTAGCATACTATAAGTGAAAGAATTTATGAAATCAGCCCCAAATTTGGATTGACTTACTTCTATCCCGCGGGAATTTCGCATTTTCCCTAAGAAGAGTAGCCTATATGAATCAGGAATAGTGCAGCTTTCCATTGGTGAAAGAATTTTTAAAATCAGCCGAAGTAAATTCAGTTTTTTCTATCCCGTGGGAATTTTACATTTTCCCGATGAAAAAATAGCCTGTCAATTGGGGATATGAAATAATAAATAGCCATATGAAAGTTTTTTCAAAACCAGTGCCGAAGTTGAATTTACTTATTTCTATCCCACGGGAATTTTGTATTTTCCCCGGTAAAAGTACCCTATATCAATCAGGGATACTGTAGCTTACTATTGGTGAAAGAATATTTTAAAATCAGCCCCGAATTTGAATTCATTTATTTCTATCCCACGGGAATTTTGCATTTTCCCGAAGAAGAGTAGCCTTTGTCAATCGGGGATAGTCATACCAGATAATATGTAAGAATTTTTAAAATCAGCCTCGAAATTGAATTAATTAATTTCTATCCTGTGGGAATTTGGCATTTTCCCGGATAAAAAGTAACCTATGTTAATCAAGGATAGTGTAGCTTTCTAATTCTGAAAGATTTTTAAAAATCGGCTCAATAGTTTCAGAGATTCCGCTACAAACAAATAAACAAAGAAAGCTTAGATATTTCCCTATCCCGTGGGAATTTCGAAAAATCCTTCCTTCGTGCACCTCTACAATACTCAAGGTACATGTGTGCCAAATTTCAAGTCTCTAGCTCCAGTAGTTTAGGCTGTGCGTTGTCTGTCAGTCAGTCAGTCAGTCACGGTACTGTTTTATAGGTATAGATGATGAGTTGTTTCGGCACTATAATGAACTTACAATAATTTTAGTAAGCAACTAGATTATTAAAATACGCCACGAATTCAGTGAAAAGTACGTAGTTTTCATTAGGAAATTATGTTAAAGAAAACATAAAATCGCAGTATTTTAATGAATAGAATCAATAAAACATATTGTTATGTTGTCAAAAGTTAACATTTTGTACTCGGATTTTAAGCGGGTTTTAGGATTGTAGCCCTGACAAAGTGTCATGTTTTGGCAAATTTCGAAAACGATGACTAAGAAAGTGCTCTGAATTGTGTTAATACGAGGGGCGTTCAATATAAAGTGAGAATGAGATGCAAACTCTTTTAATATTACGAAATTAAATACTGGCCGGTGAAGCTAATCTATCTAGCTGATTGCTATGAAAAAAAAAAACTAACTGTCTTTTGTACTACAGCAGTAACTGAAGAAATTGTGAAAAAAGTCGAAAACTCAGTTTTGGCGGATCGTCGTGTCACAGTTCGTTTTATTGCTGAAAATGTAAAGATTTCAACGGGGAGCGTGCATAATATTTTACATGAACGCTTGGGTATGAAAAAGGTATCTGCGCGTTGGGTACCAAGAATGCTTACTGACACGCAAAAACAAACTAGACTAGAGATTTGTCAAGAAGCTTTGAACCTGATGCAGCAAGACCGGGAACTTTTTTTGGCGCGATTTATAACAATGGACGAAACATGGCTCCATCATTACGACCCTGAAACGAAACTGCAGTCTATGACATGGAAAAGGCCATCATCTCCAACTCCGAAGAAATTCAAGGTGAGCCCATCTGCCGGTAAGGTCATGGACTCTGTTTTTTGGGATGGTAAAGGGGTATTAATGATTGAGTATCTCGAGCATGGAGCCACTATTACGGGCACTTTATACGCCAAACAAATAGCAACATTGCGCAATGAGATCCGCGAAAAACGGCGAGGTAAACTCTCGAAAGTTGTGCTGTTCCACCAGGACAATGCCCCGGCACACAAGTCCGCCGTTGCAATGGCTGCAATTGGGATGTCCCAATTTTTGACAACGTATGATAAATCGAAAACCGTTTGGAGAAATAGGCTTTGTGAAGCGTTTTCAGAAATCAGATTCCAAAAATATGATAAACTGAATTATATAAAGAAAATTTAAGTAATGACCTTCATTTCACCCCTGCAGTGAATCGTCACAAAGGCAGATGTAAAGCAGGTCTACACTCTAAAGCAAATTGACAGTTTGAAATGTTGCTGTCCTGCTTATAATAGCAAAGAGTGACAAAGACAGAACTTTAATCACATGATGCGCACTTGGCTTTATTTAAACAGTTGTCATTTATCGTAAAGTCCGAAATGTATACGAGTATTTCCAATGTAATTTTACAAATTTAATTATTAAATTACTACGTTACAAGTAAATATAAAAGAATTTAAATATCAGATTTTAATAAAAAAATATCTATTTACTATCACACCATTAAACAAACACGAATAATCGAAGCTAAAAAAGAGAAATAAATAAAACTATTTTGTCATGGTGCATTTAGGACCCTAAGCCGTGCTTGTATTATTGACAGTGACAAGACAAATCAGTAGTGCTACAGATTATGTTATGTACGACTTGAATTTTTCTAGGCAATGGAACGTGGCTCTCTCACTGTGACGTCATCCAACGTATTTCTTAAAAAAATTATAAAAAATTAAATACTCAACCAAATTCAAAATCAATGAAAATGGTTTCTTAAAATATTCTATTCCTTCCAAAAAAAATTTTAAAACTATAGGTTATTTTTTTTGGTGCATCCCAATTCGTGATGCTGGGTTCGATATCCTTAAGCATCCTCCGTATTCACCAGATCTCGCTCCCAGTGATTTCTACCTATTTCCGAGATTGAAACAATACCTGAGAGGCCAGAAATTTGAAGACGACGACGCGGTAGTCGCTGCAGTACAAGATTTTTTAAGTACTCAAGATGAGACCTTTTTTAAAAATGGAATTTTAAGTTTAGAAAAAAGATATACTAAGTGTATTATGCTAAAAGGTGACTATGTCGAAAAATAAAATGACATTTAGTAAAAGTTGTTTATAACATACTCATTCTCACTTTTTATTGAACGCCCCTAGTATGTGAGAAAATTCTTTAAATAAAGAATACAATCTGAAGCTATTGAAATGCTTATTATACGGGTTTAAATAATTCTGCATAATCTGCTAATGTTACTACGGAAAAAGACTAAGAAAACATGGTAAATCGCGGATTTCGCAATTTTTTGGTATAAACCCTCTTAAAACAGGGGATACCGACGGGACACGGAAGCGTTGCGGTGCGGCAGGTTATAGGTACAGAAAACCGAGGAGTATAACCGCCCCCTTTGCTTATCATTTGTGCACCACGAGAAAGCCTTCGATTCAGTCGAAAATTCAAGTCTCCCCAACGGTGAGAACTAGGAGATGTCATTTCTCCGAAACTGTTCAACCGCTGCACTGGAGGATGTGTTCAAGACACTGGACTGGGAAGGGCATGGCATCAATGTAAATGGCGAATACATCACTCACCTTCGATTTGCCGACGACATAGTGGTCTTGACTGAGACCTTGAAGGACCTCAGTGCGATACTCACTGACCTGGATAAAGTCTCCGAACGAGTTAGTATTAAAATGAACATGGATAAGACAAAAGTCATGTCGACCAACTCCCGTTACAATCGGAAACTCTTCACTCGAAATTGTTGACGACTTTATCAACCTGGGACATACACATACAGTCCAATTAGGTTGGTCTAAGTTCGAGGAACAGGTCAATCGACGAATCTGACTTGACTGGGCAGCGTTCGGGAAGCTCCGCAATATCTCGTCATCCTATACATACACCGCATTGTCTCAAGTCAAAAGTCTTTGACCAGTGTATGTTTCCAGTGATGAATTATGTTATGGCACTGAGACGTGTCCGGGCTTCATAGAAAAGCTCAAGGTCAGAGGGCGATGGAGAGCTATATACTCAGTTTCTCCGTGGGATCACATCAGAAATGATGAAATCCGCGCAAGAATTAAAGTCACCGACATAGCTATAAGAATCGCTACGCTCAAGTGGCGGTAGGCAGGGCACATCACTCGTAGAACAGATGGCTGGTTGGGCCAAAAGGTTCTCGAATGGCGTCCACGGACCAGAAGACGCAGTGTAGGTAGGCCTCCAACAAGATGGAGCGACAATCTGGTAAAGGTTACGTTGAATGCGGATAGCGCAGGCAGGACCGATCTGTTTGGCGAACCTTGGGCAACCTATTTTCAGCAGTGGACGTCTTTCGGCCGAAATGATGAATGATGAATAAATCGCCACACAATTCCAAATCATAAAAGATTTTTCTACTAATTCCACTGTTTATTCAAATTTTAGTTCACTAGTTCGCCACTAGATGTCACTCTCAAGGTGAAAATAAAACCCCAAAATAAAATAAATAAATAAAAAAGTTTAGTAAACTGAAACCAAACTACGGAAAAAACGCGCTCTAAAAAGTATGAAATAAGAAAATGTTCAAGAACTATAGGTACACCTTTGGTACACAATTAATTTGCTCCTCTGGCTCCGCGACAACAAATATGAACCACCGCAAATTAACTCCTGATTTAATCAAGCAAGAAAATATTCATGTCCGAACTTTTTATACTTACACAGATTTCAGAGGAGACCCGTGGTCGCATGCGCATGCCACCATAAAATCTAATAGGTACTTTTAAACAAGCAATTCTTTTATACATATAGGGTGTCCCGTAAGTAGTACGACAAACGGAAATAGAAGATAGGTGGGCAGGTCATCTACCAAATATCAAAACATGACCTCAGTAAAAGTCGCATGTTTTCGAGAAATTTCGATTTTTCTGATTTTTTAAAAATGTACACCCGCACATAGATATTGAGTTGTGATATTCGGAATTAATTATTTTTTGCATTTATTTTTATCGAAAAATAATCTTGAATAGTTGTGTTGTCAGAAGCAAAAAACATTTTTTTTCTACTCGCGTACTACAATGTACTACTATCGATATCGCTATCGGTAGTCCAATGAGGTGCATTGTGTGATCGCAACTTTGACATTTCAATATGAAACGTTTCACAATGTTCTTTTTCGCACTGCAAATGGCGGAAAAAAATAAATAAAATAAATAAAAAAAAGTTCACCGGTCTATTGTCAAATGGCCGACAGCCATTCTATTTTATTTAAGTACTTAATTATTGTTGACTTTATACATTAATTAAAATATGTTTACATAAACAATTATTAAATAATGAATACTTAAATAACGGACATTACGGACAATAAATGAATTTTAAAGTTATTATTAAATACGAATATTTTAACATCATTCAATTTGTCTGTATGACTTAATGTACCCGGGTCCATTCTAAGGTTTATTTATTTATTTATTTATTTATTTATTTCTTTATTTATTTATTTATTTTAGGTTTTGATTACCTAGTGAAAAAAAAAGTTTCAAAATAGCGGGAATTTGTTTTGCTTTTGCACGGAGTTTTTGAAAGTTGAAAGAAATAAAAAGAGTTAATCACTATATTTCAAACTAAATACAAACTGAAATATAGATGCACAGAAAAAACCCCAGAAAAATCACCAATAAGATAATTTTTTATCTGTGAGAATGTGTGACTTTGGTGAATTAAGTGATGCAGATATGTTGACGCCGCCAGAAATAAAACAGGCGGCAATGAAAGTGAGCGATAATTTGCTACTTTTAAAATCGAAAAATTCATTTATTGTCCGTTATGGAAGTATTCATTATTTAATAAATGTTTATTTTGAGCTCATAGAAAAAGTAATGTATGCAACTATTCATAATCGGCCATTGAGATACTCATGCGTATCTATTATGACATTCGGCTTCGCCTCATGTCATAAACTCGCACTCGTATCTCAATGGCCCTTATTATGATACAGTTGCATAAAATACTATTAAAAAACTATTGCAGTTTTTTATTTATTTTTATTTAAATTTAAATTTTGTCTCTTCTCCTAAACTTTGCTTGAGATTTGATCTATCACAGTGAAAAAAATTACATGACAACAGTTTAGCTTATTAACTTAAAAACATGTCAATTTAATGGACATTCAAAAATGATAAAAATCTTATCAAAAAATATTTACAGGAAAAAAAAATCTCCATACAAAGCATTAAGTGTACCCTACAAATCTCGTTAAGCTAGTACTACGGCTACGGAGTACTATCGCCTTATCTAAGTTGAGGCTCAAGGTGGATCAGAATGCACTCTGGTTAAATTCAGCAGCTATGCAAAACTAAATATATTTAAAAAAATCAAAGTTTCCCGTATTTTCATAATTACTAAACTAAACGGGACTTATCACGCAATAAATATTTATTTATTTAAAAAAAAATATTTATTAAAAAAATAATCAAAACTTTTTAAGTAAGCAACCCTTAAGGCAAGGTGGCATGCAACCAGGCTCTTCTCTGAAGTCTGTGTATAAAAAATTCGGATAAGAATATTTTCTTTCTTGATTGAATCAGGAGTTAATTTGCGGAGGTGCATATTTTGTTGTCGCGGAGGAGCAAATTAATTGTGTATTCTTGAACATTTTCTTATTTCATACTTTTTAGAGCGCGTTTTTTCCGTAGTCGGGTTTCAGTTTTTTAAACTATTTTTTTATATTTAATCATAATCTAAGTCTTTATTGCTTGAAATAATATTACAAAAGGTCTTAATTTAACAGATAAAAGTTCATCATTTTTACTAAACTACATTTAGACTAAATTGTACACCGTTGCATACAATATTTTTTCTTCTTCATCCATGTTTTATTCTATAAACTTTAACTATGGCAAACTGGCAATTGGCAAAAGCAAACAGTAATCGAGCAGAGCCAGTGAAAAATATAAAAATGTATGACATATATTAGACAGATGTGATCGTCTATAGTAATCTTTATTTTTAATTGACATTCGATATTAAAAAATACATTTTTCTTATGTTGGTAGGTAGTACAAAAATATCTCGGACAGTTATACTTTTAATAAAAACCGCAATAATCAATTGCTTGTTTTAAGCAGGTTTTACAACTGCGAGAAAAATCGCGGAAGTGTTGTGCAATTTGCACGGTTTTCCTTGCAGGTCTAAAATGGACTTTAGTGTTGAGTGTAAGTGTAACCTATGTACATTTAACAATACGTGGGTTGAACTGAAAGTTTCGGGAATACAATAAATGGACCAGTGTAAAGAGTTAAATGTACATTTACTGTTTTTTAAAGTATTCTCTAAGCATATTTATAAATTTTTTCATTCGCTTAGACCAATTATTGAAACAGTTATTCCACTCTAAAGATGTAGTCCCCGAAATGGCACTTATGAAGGTGTCCACTGCTGCTTCGAGTGACAGGAATCGTTGAACGCGTAGCTTATTTTTAATTTTAGGATATGTATAGAAATCAATAAAACTCAAGTCGCGACTGTATGGTGGATGGGTCATTAATTCGGCGTTATAATAGTCCAAATACTCATTTGTTTGACGAGCAGTGTAGTCGCTAGCGTTGTCGTGATGAGAATGACGCATCGGTTGCAGTTTTCTATTTTGATTATATCAACGATTTCAGGCAGACTAATTAATTGTAGTACATCAGTCTGCATTAACCGTTCTGCGATCCTCAAGTGCAATAGTCGCAACTTGCCTTGATTTCGAGACAAAAGTGGCGACCATCTTTTTCGCCGTGCTTCGGTAGCGAATAATCTTGGTCGGTCGCAGTTCGTTTTCGAACACCCAAACTCGTGATTGGTTTTAATTTTCAAGTTCCTAAGCATGTATCCACGTTTCATCACCCAACACGATTTTATATACTGCGTTGGAAGTTCCTGTGTTGAACCTTTCTAAATTTATTCGGCACCAATTTACCCAGGCCCCCTTTTGTTCATCAGAAAGTAGGTGTGGGACCCAACGGGAAAATAACTTTCTCACGACCAGTTCTGTTTGCAGTATAGTTTCGATTTCACTCATTGCAATCCCTAAACATGACTGAATTTCACGATATGTGACATGACGATCTTTGTTGATCAGGTCCCGCACTGCACCGACGTTTTCTTGAGTAACCCCAGATTTGAAGATTTGAAAAATCATCACTGAGTTTCACACGATCGCGGTAAAATTCGGAAAACCAGCGATACACAGTCGTCTTTCATGCATCTCCCTCCCCAAATGCATAAGTCGTCCGATTAAGGCATTATTTTTGAGATAAACCACTCTTAAAATCATAAAAATTCAAAGCTCTTAAAATTTCTCGCGTTATTTCAATTTTGGCGGCAACGACTCCGTTTTAACCTTTTCGCAGCCACGTCAAAAAAACAACAGCGTGCCACCCAGGCCAAGCAACAAATTGCGCGTACACAACCCGTCAAACATAAGGAATCCAAAAGTCCATGTCGATAAATATATCATGGTCAAAAAAAGATTAATGATGAGTATTAATTTAGACGACCAGATGGCCTAGTGGTTAGAGAACCTGACTATGAAGCTTGAGGTCCCGGGTTCGATTCCCGTGTCGGGGCAGATATTTGTATGAAAAATACGAATGTTTGTTCTCGGGTCTTGGGTGTTTAATATGTATTTAAGTATGTATCTATCTATATAAGTATGTTTATCCGTTGCCTAGTACCCATAACACAAGCTTTACCTAGCTTACTTTGGGACTAGGTCAATTGGAGTGAATTGTCCCGTGATATTTATTTATTTATTTATTAATCTAAATTGGTTTTGCGTTCTAAGCATGAGGAGGTAACAGACGGACAGACAGACAGAGACATGCTTTGTCATTTATAATATTAGTGTAGATTTTAAAGTAAAACCATTTATTTAAAGAGCAAGTACAGGTCTACCATGGTATGTACAACACTAGTTACATTTTGACGTTTTAGATAGACTTGATATGCAGTCATTGGCGTATGGGACTTTAGATTTTGTGCAAACATTAGAGATGGCTAGATTAAATTTATTAAAACGATTAACTACGTTTTTACCCAGTTACTAACTTGTCCTTATTATTTTAGTAGGGGCAAGAGGTAAACTTATTTTTGTCTTTTCTTCTCTTATCCCGGTTCCACACATAAGTAGATTAATATGCGTGCCACCACGGAATAGAAAAAACTAGTTTTTTTATGTTCTGTGCGTGTCACGTACAATTTGAATAGCAATGTTCATGTTCGTAAAGGACTGCATACTTAGTACATAATGGGCAAAAATAATAAAAAACCGGCTAAGTGCGAGTCGGACTCGTGCACGAAGGGTTCCGTACCATTTACCATTAATATCGAGCAAAATACGACAAAAAAATCACGTTTGTAGTATGGGAGCCCCCTTAATTGTATATTTTATTTTAATTTAATTTTTTTTTTAAATGAATACACAAATAAATGTTTTGTGAACATTTCGAGCGTCTACCTGTTGCTATCATTAATATCAAGCAAATATATTATTATACCTACAGTTAAGTAAAAACTGGGATCCGCTTTGACTATAGCCAAGTTTTTTTGTGGACTAGGGGGAATCTCGAAATTTAATACCAGACTCCCTGGAACCCAAAATAATTTATGATTTTCAGTGATGCAAATTTTGAAACGTTTTTAAATGTAATTCGATTTTCTAACTTCGTATCGTGCCATTCCCTTCACGCTTACAATATTAAACAGAAAAGTGAAGGAGACGGCACGTTACAAAATTCGAGAACCTAATTTCGTGCTAACCCCCCTGCAGCGGAGAACGCGTGATGGGGCTGGTGCGCGGCGGCGCGCTGAGCGACCGCGTGGCGGCGCGGCCGGAGCTGCTGTGGCCGGTGCCGGAGCACTGGAGCCTCGAGGACGCCGCCACCGTGCCGCTGCCCTACGCGCACGCCTACTACTGTCTCGTAAGACCCATATCACACTGACGATTTGGGAACGTATTAGAACGGAATGCGCGGCGTGTCCGCGAATACCCATGTTATCAATAAATTAAATTAAATAAATAAATAAAAATCACGGGATAATTCACACCAATTGACCTAGTCCCACAGTAAGCTAAGCAAAGCTTGTATTATGGGTACTAGGCAACGGATAAACATACTTATATAGATAGATATACAGGGTGGAAAAAAAGTCGGGCCCTGGAGGGAAACTACCTTAAATCGTTAAGTTGGCTCATTTTACTTAAAGGAGACATTCCTTTATTTTTAGAAAGAAACAAAACTGCATTCAAAGATTTTCTAAAACTCGCTTGCCTTGCCCGGGACCAACTAAAATTTAAAAAAACAAAGACTGGCTATTTTATTATACTAATCGATAGGGTTAATATTCAGGATAAAATTTCTCTAACAAACATTTACATTAACAGCCAAATACAGTGAAATATTAGAGCTTTTACGAAATCAATTAAACCTTCTACCGGAAGAGGAACAAAATAACGTCATTTTTCAGAAAGATGGTGCACCTGCCCACAACAGCAGAATTTCCAGGGCTTACCTCAATGAACATTTCAATGTCCTGGATAGGTACAAACGGGACGATTAGATGGCCTGCAAGAAGTCCTGACTCCTGACCTGACGCCCATGGACTTCTTTTTATGGGGTCATGTAAAAAATGTTATTTATGAAACCGTGCAAGAGCTAAGGGTTGCGGTAGAAAATGTTATTAGGGGCATACACCACAACACTGCTGAAAGCTACACGAAATGAATTTCAACAAAGACTAAATTTGTGTAACCGGAACGAGGGGGCTCATTTCGAACAATTAATCAGTTAAATAATTTAAGTGTAACAAATTGATAATAAAATAAGTCAATGTTAGATGTTACGATCATTTTTATTTTTAAAACCAAATGTTTGTTAGGGAAATTTTATCCTGCATAATAACCCTATCGATTAGTATAATAAAATAGCGAGTGTTTTGTTTCTTTTTAAAAATAAAGGAATGTCTCCTTTAAGTAAAATGAGCCAACTTAACGATTTAAGGTAGTTTCCCTCCAGGGCATGACTTTTTTTTCCACCCTGTATACTTAAATACATATTAAACACCCAAGACCCGAGAACAAACATTCGTATTTTTGATACAAATATCTGCCCCGACACGGGAATCGAACCCGGGACCTCAAGCTTCGTAGTCAGGATCTCTAAACCACTAGGCCATCTGGTCGTCTATCAATGTGTCTAAATACGTCGTATTAAATACGTCAGGCGTGTGCGGCGACCGTTGCGCGCCCGCGGCGCACACGCTGCTCGTTCGCTCCACTTCTAATACATTCACAATTTCACGGAGCCAAAAGCTTCAGAATGAAATAGTAGGGGGGACTTAAGTGCATTTTTTTTAATTTTTCAGGCAGTTAAAAGTCAACTGAAGCACGGAATGTGTATACTTGTTCATGGTGGCACGGGAGCATTAGGCCAAGCCGTAATATCTATTGCTCTTTATCTGAAGTGCCGAGTTTTCGCTGCAGTCGGTGACACGCATAAAAAGCGATTTTTGCTGAAATTGTTTCCTGAGTTAAGGGGTTGGTTAATCTTCGGGTTAAATCGCTCTGGAATAGCAAATTTGTTACAATAGAAATTAAAGTTTTTTTTATTTTTACAGATGACCATATCGTTAGTTCTAGAGATCAAAGTTTGGAAGACACGGTAATGAGTTCTACAAAAGGACGGGGGTGTGATATAGTTGTTACTTGCGGAAAACGTGAAATGAAAACTGTGAGAATTTTCACTAAAATAACATATTTTTTAGGGTTCCGTAGTCAACTAGGAACCCTTATAGTTTCGCCATGTCTGTCCGTCTGTCTGTCTGTCCGTCCGCGGCTAAGCTCAGAGACTGTTAGTACTAGAAAGCTGTAATTTGGCATGAATATATTATATACACCTTGAAATATTAGTGGTTGTTTTCCCGAAACGAGGTGATTTAGTTTCGATTGTACAATCGATTTATAATTACTATTTTGACTAGAGTCAAAAATCCAATTGTGAAAAACGAAAGTCTAAAATGACTGCAAACCAATAGCACAGATTACTTAATAGTTACTTCGTAACAGATACTGCATCCCGTACAAAATCTTGGTACTTACCGCGATTGTAGCCACAGATTATACAGACACAGATTATGGGTAAAAAAGATTTTTTAGGGTACCTCCCATAGACATAAAGTGGAGGTGGTTTTTTTGTTTCTCGACTAACCCTATAGTGTGGGGTATCATTGGATAGGTATTACAGAAACAACTAAAAAGCAAAAAATAAAAATTTTTAAATAAAAAATAAAACCTTCTTCAAAAAACATCCAAAAAACTATGAAAACCGAACCGACTACAATAAGCATGAAAACATCTTTCTTCTTATCTGTATGAAGTCGGTGCCTCAGCTCGAGCCAGCAGGAGTGGATAACTTACCTACATACCTACATACCTAACCTACTATCTATAGGGAGGGCTTCTACACTCCTGCTGGCTCGTGCTGAGGCACCGACTTCATACAGATTAGAAGAAAGATATTTTCATGCTTATTGTAGTCGGTTCGGTTCAATTATTATTTCATAGTTTTTTGGATGTTTTTTGAAGGAGGTTTTATTTTTTATTTAAAAAAAAATATTTTTTGCTTTTTAGTTGTTTCTGTATAAAAGAGATAGGATAAAATCATCAGCTTGGCTTCTAAATAAGTTTATGTTGAAAATTATATTTTTAATGCTCGACGGGGTTGTGTCATTTTATTACAGAGTTTCATGATACTTTCTGAATGCAAATGCTCGACTTGTCACCGAAAATACTAAAATCGCTATACATTTATCTTGAATTTTTGAGGAGTTTCTTCAATTCCTCATAGATCCCATCATCAGAACTGGATTTTGGTAAGAACGGGACCAACCTTGAAGCACGAGCTTTCAAACAACGAAAAAATTTTCCAAATCGGTTCATAAATGAAATGACGGAGTTCTGAGGTAACAGACGTTTAAAAAAAAGAACATACAACCGAATTGAGAACCTCCTCCTTTTTTTGAAGTCGGTTAAAAAATATGAATAAAGTCACATAAGTTAAAGTTAATAAAAACTTTCTAGGAAAATAATTTTCCTGCATATTTTTCTTTAAGTACCTATAAGATCACGCTAACAATATCTTCTTTCAAATAAAATAAAAAAAATGAAATCGGTTCATGGCATGTAATAAAGAATTACATCTGAAAAACCATCAACATACATACTAGTTCTAGTAGACTGCAGATTAGATTAGTTACCCAATTCGCCAATAGATGGCGCTGTACCGCCGACGTTTGAAATTCTACACCGCGCTGTTAACCCTAGCGCGCGGTGGGAGTTGGGACCAAAACAACCACATTAATTTTAAATAAAGTATGCAAAGATTTTTTCGTACCTGCTACGGAACCCTATCTTGGGCGTGTGCGACACGCTCTTGGCCGGTTTTTTTTAAGCATCATAACTTCATAAGAATAATATTGGGGTTTTTTGCTTGCAGGCTTCTATAAAGTGCTGTGCACAAATGGGTTTGACTTTGGAAATTAACGAGCTGAATAGCCAAGAGAATTATGCATTTGGCATGTATCATTTAAAAAATGACCGGACTTTAATACGTGTTGACTTCTCGTCTATTTTTGAGCATCAAAATATTGTAACAATGACGGTAGGTTTCAAATTTTCATAAAATATTAGCTTAAACAAACTGCAACGGGAAGAAATTTAGAGCATCACTATTAATATATGTATTATTTTTTTTATTTTTTTTTATGTTAGAGAGGCCAGACAAACGAACTAGTGGGTCACCTGATGTTAAATGATCACCACACTAGACACCCGCAGCACTTCACGCGATGTCAGTGCGTTTTGTCAGCCCTAAAAGGGAGAGGAAAACGGAAAGGGAATAGAGGAGGGGGAGAGGGATTGGGCCCCCGGCGCTGTCACTGACCGTACGAAACGCAGCAGGAGTACTGCTGCTTCATGCCGGTGTTCTGTGAGAGGGTGGTACTGCCCCGGACGAGCCGGCCCATTCGTGATGCAGCGGCTAGCTACAACATGGCTCTACCACTACAACTATTAATTATTATACACGTAATAATGAGATCTGTCTTGAAGGTTCTGATTTTAGGGCTCCGTAGTTAAAATCGCCGTGACCCAGTGCGTCTCTCCGCGGCTTAGTTCGGAGACTCAAATTTTGTTTTGAATTTATCCTATCCTAACTAATCCTAATCCTAACTATAATATTATAAATGCGAAAGTAACTCTGTCTGTCTGTCTGTCTGTCTGTCTCGCTTTCACGCTAAAACTACTGAACCGATTTAAATAAAATTTGGTACACAGATAGTCTAGAGCCTGAAAAAGGACATAGGCTATATATCATCACGCTAACACCAATAGGAGCGGAGAGGAGCGCAAGAATGTTCCAAAATCGGGGGTTTTTGAAGTAAAACTTCTATAGGTACGCTTGACTTGACTTGCGGGAGGGTTCGTGGGAGGGGGGTTCTGTGTTGGGTGGGGGGTGGGGGGTCTGGGGGCTGCGGGGGCGGGTAATTTTTTTATATCGAGGAACTAAAGAGAGCCATAATTGATGAAAAAGCAAATTGGATAAAAAAAATAAGCTGCCCAAATTACTAATTCCACGCGGACGGAGTCGCGGGCAAAAGCTAGTATTAGGATATTTGTTCCCTCGTGTAACCCTATGGTGTGGTGTGGTATGGTGTGGCGTCTCGTTGAATTGCTTTAAACAAAATTGTGGATTGGCGAAAACCATTTTTTGATCCAGGGGTCCCCTTGCGAACTACTTAACTTTAAGCTACATATTTTTACCAGCGTAAAAAGTCCTCCCCCAAAAGCTAAATGATTATTTTTGGATGGAAAAAGATCATAGGAGCATATAATAACGAATTTATTAAGTATTTTAATAGAAAAACTATGACAGATACTTAGGCTTTACAACTTATCGATACCATTCTCAGTGTCATCAACATGTTCAATTTGGATAATCCACAGAACTACATTTACAACTTTATAAATAAGGTAAAAACCGGTTGTCTGTAAAGTCTGTTTACGGACGATAGTTTAACGTGACAACGTCATAACAAAACATTGAACCCCCCCCCCGCACCCCGCACCCCCCCGCATTGAAAATTACCCGAGCGCTAGTACTAAGATTGTATTATGTAATATTGCAACTGGCCTTCACTGCTCTGTAGGTACATGTAACGTTACGTAAAGTTACATGTACGTTACATTGCGTCATCCTTTTTCGTGCATCAAAAAGAAGCGATAAATGTTACGAACAAGTTTAGGCTCGCACACGCATAAGGGCCCCTTAAACTTTGGAAAGTTTGAGTCAGGCTACTTTATACAAAGAAAACCTAAGAAGTGAGAGCTAATTATCGATAAATCTACAAAAACTCTATGTTTGCCACACAAAGTGCATACCACGAATAATACTATAACATGTTGATCATTGGATCAAATGATAAACATACTACGTATATGTACATGTCTAAATGAAACTACTGATCCACAGAAACTACAAGATTTAATGGCAGAGGGCATCAAAAACGGAGTGGTGCGTCCTCTGACCCGCGTTCTGTATGCACCCAACGAGGCGCCGCGCGCCTTCCGCCTTTTGCGCAACAGCCGCCATCGCGGCCGCGTGCTGCTGTCCTTGCATCCTATGCCTCCACTGCCCGCACAGCGCAGGTATGTCCACATAACATGCACATGTTCGCATACTATGTACCTACTTATTTCCTTTTTTTACTAGTTTTGTACTAACTTCACAACGTCCGAATAATATAGTAGTTCTTTATTTGCTGCAAATATTACAAGTAAATTTTGACCCACTCGATAGTCGGATTAACCAGAAATAGAAGAGAACGGTCAATTCAGTCCATCATGTAGAAGTAAAATTTCCAATGACTGAAAATAGTAGTTTTTTTGTGAGATATCTATACTAATATTATAAAGAGGAAAGATTTGTTTGTTTGTTTATATGTTTCTTTGTTTGTTTGTAGGGATGCAACGATACCGATACGATAATCGTATATCGGCGATTATCGTAAACCTTTACGATCATTCGTTATCGTAAATATTACGATACGATATTTTTACGATACATTTTTTTCAAAATTTTTAAATTATTACCGTTTCGGGTGAAACGAAACGCATAACGCGTCAATTTCTGAACGCATCCGTCACTTTTGGCATTGACAGTTTAAAGCAGGAGTGAGGTTAGGTTAATGTTTATTTTCCTTTGGTGATTAATTGACACACATTGTTGTTTATTCGTGATTTTAAGAGATTTTTTGAGAGAAACCGACTTAAGGGAAAAAACTTAAAAATGTTATGTTTTCTGAATAAGAATTTGCCAGCAATAAATTACGACTACAATTAATTAATAGTCAGTAAATGTAACAATTTAAAATATAAGTTAATGATGAAAATTGATAAAATTAATAAATAATTTGATTAAAAATGCATAACTTTTTTTATACTTTACTTAGTCTTACAATAACATACAACAAAGCTTCCAATAAATTCATCAAAATGGTATTAAACAAATATCGTAATGCATTCGTATCGTAATTCGTTATCGTATTTGGCCATTACGACTGTATTCGTCATTCGTATTGGTATCGTAATAGCCGTATCGTTGCATCCCTATTTGTTTGTATTGAATAGGCTCGGAAACTACCGGACCGATTTCAAAAATTCTTTTGCCGTTAGAAAGCTACATAACCACAGAGTGACGTAGGCTACTTTATACCGCGGGAAAATACCTTTTCCTACGGGAAAATTAATTTTATCGCGGGAGAAGCTGCGGACGGAAGGCTAGTCTTATTATAAAATAAATATACCTGCAAGGTGTTTTTTAGTCACACTGCTAAACTAGTGATTTGCACTGTTAAAAAAGTTGATTAAGTATTTTTTTAATGCATTATTAAAATTTAGTTTGGTTGGTTGTCCTTAGTAATACGCATAGAACAATAAAAAAAACTAAATTAGGAGAAAAATAATAATTTTAAAAACATTTTAGTGTTACTAGCTGTTGCCCGCGACTCCGTCTGCGAAGAATAGGGGTATACAACATAGCCTACGACCTATTCTCAGACCTACCAAATGTAGAGCAAAAATTTGATAAAAATCGGTCATGCCGTTTCGAGGAGCTCGATAACAAACACCGTTATCTGCGAATAATATAGCCTACGACTTATTCTCAGACCTACCGAATTTAACCCTTAACCAGGCAACGAGGGTTTTCTTGTCTATGAGTGTTTGACATATTGTGGTTCTCAGAGATACATTTCCCGCTAAAAAAAAATCTAATCTAATGTGGTCCTATATACCGTGAAATTTTAGTGGTTGTTTTCCCGAAACGAGGTGATTTAGTATTGATTGTACAATCGATTTATAATTACTATTTTGACTAGAGTCAAAAATCCAATTGTGAAAAACGAAAGTCGAAAATGACCGCAAACCAATAGTAACGCTTCGTTGGTACCTAACCTATCGTACGATCGTACGCTACTTGTACCAACGAAGCGTTACTATTGGTTTGCGGTCATTTTCGACTTTCGTTTTTCACTATTGGATTTTTGACTCTAGTCAAAATAGTAATTATAAATCGATTGTACAATCGATACTATATCACCTCGTTTCCGGAAAACAACCACTAAAATTTCACGGTGTATAGTACATTCCCTGGTTAAGGGATAGAGAAAAAAACTTTCATAAAAATCGGTCAAGCCGTAGAAGATTAACTATACCTACTGAATGACATATCGAAAAATCAACAACTTGTACAAACGTTATCAAATATTAAATTTACAGATTGATTTGCTCAGCTGATCGCTGTCAGCTGTTGTTGAGTGACGACGAAAGCCAC
Organism: Archips crataeganus; assembly: GCA_947859365.1. Lineage (NCBI taxonomy): Eukaryota > Metazoa > Arthropoda > Insecta > Lepidoptera > Tortricidae > Archips > Archips crataeganus. The sequence goes on from OX402065.1 coordinate 5,696,176, forward strand.
GCCCTACAGCTAGCTAACAGGCTCGTCAGACGCGGCGCCAGGACATTGCATCTCCACCTCCAGTCTACACCATTAAGCAGATACCACCCAGTATTCAAGTAAAGGATCCACCACGCACAAGCCAATAAGTTTATTATGTAGATGGCTCTACAAATAAATTTATGTAGAGCCATCTACATAATAAACTTATTGGCTTGTGATTTATATCTATTTCCAACACCTAAACATAAACTTGAACGTCATCATACGGACGGTACGGACGTACTTAATTACCTAGCAATTATTGTCCTCTCGGTTCGGTGTGGATTAACTCCCTTATATATGATTATGTAGTTAGGTACACACAAAATGCTATAATTAACCATTTCATTGCAGATCTTGGCAAAAACTGGGAGTGAAAGTTCAAATATCATCAGAAAATCTGGCAAACAGTAAAAGCGTATTGAAGTTATTGACTGAAAGTTTAAATATGGGCCTCGTCGAGGGAATATTTGTAATGATAACTCAGGCTCTGACTGACGATACGCATAAACACTATGAATCATTAGTACTGAATTTAGATGCAGCAGCCAGAAAATCATGTCCAACCATGAAGTACGTTTGTTTTGCTTTTTTGCCTTGCATAAGTATTTATTATTTCGTGAATTGCTTCTCGCCAAATGGAGCTTCATGGCTCAAGTAAGCGAGCCGATCAACTAGCCGTCAAATCTCCAGTTAAAAATGCAATTCACACTAAAACAATTAATTTCAGTGCTTCGGGGATTTATTTTTAACTAATGTAGGTAATAATTTCAGATTCTTCGCTATCGTGGGCGTTAACAACTGCATTGGGCAGCAACTTTGCCTCTCGCGGGGGAAAGACCGACTACCAGCAATGATGCTTAATGTTTTGAAGGTAAATTTCCTATTTCCAAGTATTTAGTAAGCATCTGTTAAAAAAACTGTTTCTTATTTAGCTAGATATTTCAACTGTTTCATAGGACCTTGGTATTTACCTAACATTCACCTACTATTATAGTTCTTAGGTTACTCTCGTTACTAACACTAACACACTGTACTAGGTAACATAGTTTTTACATCACTTTTATTACTAAGACTCTATGGACCTGAAAGTTGCCTAACTGAGAATAATTTATTTTATTTTATAGGACGGCAAGTCGATACAACTCAACGATATTTCAAATGCCATAGAGGAAGGTTTAACCTCAACGCAACCTGTTCTTCTCGCTCATCAAATCTCTGATAATAATAAAACATCACTTCGTGAATCAATCGCCGCCATAGCTGGTAAGATAAAACAGAACCCAAGCCTATATGAGAGTGTCCGATGAATCGTAGATAATTATGTCGTCGCTTGATAATCTGTTTTTTTTTTGAAAAAATTACTTAGTGCCAAGTTTCTTGCGGCGTATTCTTCTGGCAATTCTGATCATTTCAAAAGCGCTGAGTCAAAAAAAAACATTTAAAAGAGCCCTTAACGGCTTATTAGTACTTACAGAAATAAACTTTTGATTTTAATTTTGATAGATCCTCTTGGTTAAATTTTAATTTTAGTAAAAGTCGCCCGTATTTCGAGACATTTAACTTTTATTTAACTTCGGTAATTGTTAACTTTAGTCGGGTTTTCATACGCCACGGACACAATTTTAACAATTTCGGAGTTTCAATACTAGTTAGAAAATTAAACCTACCGAAATTTACTTCAAGCCGTAATTACCATTTCAAGAAAAGCAAAAGGTTCCTTCTATTTTAAATCTTAATCAAATCAAATTTCAAATGTTATTATTTACACGTGCGAAATGCCTCCACAGACATGGCAAGATATCCATTAGTTACCGGATACGCTGTATATCTTTTTGTATTTTGGAACTGATAAAAAAACGATGATTTTCAGGCGTTACAATAACAAAGGATACCCCTGAGAGTGCTACTCTGCAAGATTTGGGTATTTCAATAGATAGAGCACAAGCTGTCTCTATATTCTTACGACACACCCAAAACATTTCAATAGATGAAAATAAAATACCTTCGTTGTCAATTGAAAAGTACGTATGCTTTTAACATTTCTTTGATAAAATGAGCCTCGTTATGAGACTTCTGTCGGAGGGCATTTTTACATGCTTTTAAATAATTTACAATTTACTTATGTTTGTTTGTTAGTTTAGGTCAAATCTTGCAAACCGTATCGTATGCCACCCACTTTAAATAGTCGGATTGATTTGAAATTTCGTACCTATACATATTTATTATGTAGATTTGGCTACAAAGTACAATTGATAAAATTGCAGTCAAAAAAGCTTGTTTTTTATAAAAAATATCAAAAATTTATGGGTAAACCATCATTTTACCTACCGAAATAGTTTCATCGATTTTCGTTTCCCATAACACTATTCGAAGAATTTTATTAACACGTAGGAATCATTCATCGAACTTCGTTACATCGCTCATACAATTGCTCGAATTACCTTTTACACAGGTATCAACTCATAGAATTTTCAACCGACGAAAACAAAAGGAGGAAGTTCTCAATTCGACGTGTATATATATTTTTTTTATGTATGATAACGCATAACTTTTTACAGAGTAGTCCGATTTGGATGATTCTTTTTTTATTGGAAAGCGTATACCCCGAGAGTGGTCCCATTTAAATTTGGAAACAATATTCCAACCCTAAGGGTAGAAAAACAGGGGATGATTGATTGTTCAGTTACTGATTGTACTATATGACCACGCATAACTTATTACAGAGTAGTCGGATTTTGATGATTCTTTTTTTATTGGAAAGCGTATACCCCAAGGGTGGTCCCATTTAAATTTGGAAATAATATTCTTACCCTAAGGGTAGGAAAACAGGGGATGATTGACTAACATTTTACAGAGTAGTCTGATTTTCATAATTCTTTTTTATTGGATAGATAGGGTATACCTTGAAGTTGGTATTATAAATTTGGAAATTACCCCAAGGATGGAAAAAAAGTGGAAAATAAAAACTTTTTAACAAAAAATTAAACCGCCGAAAAAACTGAAAAGCAAAAAATAATACCTTTTTTGTTTGACCTTAATCTAGGTACCAGTTTGAAGTCGGTGCCTCAGCACGAGCCAGGAGGAGTGATAGAAGCCAATCAGGTAGACGATTATAGGTCCACTCCTCCTGGCTAAGTGCTGAGGCACCGACTTCAAACTAGTACCTAGATTAAGGTCAAACAAAAAAGGTATTATTTTTTGCTTTTCAGTTTTTTCGGCGGTTTAATTTTTTGTTACAAAGTTTTACTTCATTGTTTTATTTGTATATCGACATAGCCATTCATTGAATCGCCTTTACTATAATTTTGGTTAATCATACATAAGTTTCAGTTCCTAAAATTCTTATAACACAGAAAACCGTTTCACCACTGTTTCTATACTTGATAATACGTTTCTATGACAACACATTTCATCGAGACGCTGTAATTCGACAGGTTGCCAGCTGGCAACGGGGGGTACGGGGGCGAAGCCCCCCCCGCCATAGCAGAACCATTTAAGAAGCTTAAGTCTATCGAGATTAATAGGTTAGGTCAGGTTAGTATTGCATCAAGGCGCAAAGCGCCTTAACTACGCGGAATAGGAGCTCCGCGAAGCGGAACTCCGTCGACTCTGTCACATGATAGTAGTTCGATGAAACGTTACGGTGATGAAACATTGTTCGTGGCAATAATAACATAATAGAACGTACCGTCTGGGAATCATGTTTTGATAATTTGATACTGTTAATAACTGATTATTCTATGAAAGGTAATTTCGACGAATCGTTAACGCTACGATTTGTGACAAATTCGAAACGATTTACGATGAAAAGTTGATCGACTATATAAAAAGTAATGAATCGAAGATTATGTGATTAGAAAAAAAACGTATGAAATTCGTGGAATAGTTTTCGATGAAATGAAAATCGGCGTAACGAATTTCGATATAATGATAGCTACCCAAAATTTATCCCATGCTAATTATTATACGAGCCACATTTGTGTGTCAATACATACTTATTTTAATGTTTTATGATCACGGAAACGCCTTTAAAAATATTGATGAAAATTGCTGTACCTAGGGATTTTGAGAGCGAACACTCTATATTAGATCTAACCAGGGAAAACAGTAAATTTTGCAAACACCGCGCAAAGCTCGTCCGTCCACTCAGTACTTATTTTATTTATACCTACTATGTACATATAAGATGTGATGAAACACAATATTATACTAATTGTCGTGTTGACCTTTCTTTGTTGTTTTGCAGAATTCGAGACATGCAGGACATGTTAAATGAATCTGACTTTTCACCCAAACATGGTTTGGAGGCGCTGTTCTCTTATGTGGATTCAGATGAATTGCAAGCAACAGTTGAAATCGTCACTCTGCCCACCCTTTCACACAGCAATACAATGGTAAGAAAAAATACATAAAAAAGTAAGCAAAATAGTATATGTATAGGTAGTAGGTAGATAGGCTAGGTTCACTCCTGACACGGCTGCCACACGTTACGATGGAAAAACAATGTGTGGATGATGCTGAGGCATCGACTTATAGGCAGTTGGTTGGTTTATTTATTTATAAATAATTATTTATTGCGTTTCACATTGTACATTTGGTGTTACACAAATAAGATAAGATAACATATACTTCATTTAATTTAGCATTGGAAAGCACAACAACATTATATAGCGGCTCGTGAACTGTAATCTCTTTACAATTTGTACTAGAGTAACAATTGACAACACGCAAATAATGTGGCATTAAAACAATTTTATTTTGCGGCCCCAGACTATTGTAATGTACTATTTGCTAGGTAAGAAATAGTTGACCAGATGTAATATAATGTTGTTGTGCTTTTCAATGCTAAATTAAATGAAGTATAGAAGAAGATAGTTTTGATTTATTTCTGCGCTAGTTCATCATTTAATACTGTTTTTCGACCGTACGTATTTATGTATGTATCATTGTTTGGCACGCCCTGCAGCCTAAACGGCTCAATGGGTTTTGAAGTGTGAGGTGTCATAGATTCGTCTCAGTTCCGCGAGTGACATCGGATATATATTTCCCGGTATTCCCATGGGAACGGGAATTATACTTACAGGTGGGTTTTTTTCATCTAGTATTTAATTAATCTTTTTTAGCTTTATTCAGTTATTTATTCAGTTTAATTTTTGTGTAGGACCGTTGTAGTTATGTTGCTCCGTATTTACCTGAATGTGCGCATATTTCCATTTCAGAGGGACGACGAGTTAGATACTGATCAATTGACATCATTCCTCTGCATTATACCTGGCATGGAAGGTCACCATCATCGCTATCGTCTGATGTGCGAGCGTTTGAAAATACGGGCGTTTGTTCTACAGCCAGGCCTGGACAAACCTAACGAATCTCTCCAAGAAATGACAGAAAGATTTGCTAAGGTAACCTTTTTGTTATGAATATGAAAAAAAATACATGGATTACAAAACCTGCCAAGAGGGAGTCGGACTCCCTCGCCGAGGGTTCCGTAATAATCTAAAAGCAAGCAAATAATGAGTTTGTATTTCATATTATTTGTATGAAAAATGAAGTCATTTTTGCGGATCACTGATTTATAGACTTTTTCTGAACTTGGGCAAAGTGAGGCCTTGCTTCTTGCCCATAATTTTACTTCGACAAAGGGAAGTGGTCTATACGTCTATACTATACCGATTGACAGAAAGAAATGGAGAATTGGATAGTTTGTAATTTCGAGCGAGTTAAGCCTCTGGTGCCAGTGTGATGTAATGTGCAATAACAATTAATCCGTAAAATCGCGTAGATACCCGAATTTTACAAAGACTACCTCGCGGGTAGCTACTTACTGATAAACAAACCGTACTTTGCAGATTCTTCTCAAGAAGTTGGCCACAAATCAGAAGTTCTATCTACTAGGATATGAAATGGGAGTGATAACAGCTCTTGAAATAGCTGCTATTTTGGAAGATCATGGTAAGAAATTCTCATTAATTCAGAACAAAACATGTCCCAGAAACAGATATGAAACATTTAAAAAATCCAATACCATGACTGATCAACAGATAGTGCTCAGCCTAAAACACTGGAGATAGAGACTTGCAACTTGACAAACAAATATATTAAAAGAAGATAAAAATAAAATAAAATAAGTAGTAACACGGCTTGTATATCGGAAGCAAGTATTTGTGACACCGAAATCCGTGCGCCTCGCGGGATACGTTTGATTATGCGAGTGCTATTCTTTAAAAGACTTAAAGTTTCTGAAATATCGGTTGCAAGGTTATGTGAGGGAACGGGGGGGGGGGTCTGTGTTGTTGTTGAGTACGATGTTCGAGGCTTTGTGTTTTTTGCCCAAGTGTACTTTAAGCCCGTGTTGATTTTTAAAGTACCTGGTTTGGGAACACAGAGAGCATTGGATCAAATTTTGAGATGGTTCTTCTATAACTACACTGGTATTACCGTCGTTGTTGGAGGTCGATGGTGCATTAACGCCTGGAAGTGACCTATCATAATTCATATCCAATCTTAAAAATAATATAAATAAGTAAAATAATATAGTAAAAACACAGAGGCAAACTAGAAACATAAATTAGTAAACATCGTTGACTGTGGCGGTGACAGTGGCAGTCAGCAGGCAGTGACGGCTGGAGTCGGCGCAAAGCGAACTCTCGGGATGAGCAAGTTCAGTAAGACCCGTTGCTTAGCAACACTTTATCTTCTTGTTGACACAACTCTTTCACTCCACAAAACAGAAAAAGTATTCGAGAATTCCCAAAGTATTATCTCATGGTCGTTGCCCACATGCGTGTGTTTAAAGAGGAATGCCGGCCACGAGAAAATTGTGATTATAGGGGCGAAGAGATCGAAGAAAGTGGGAAAATCCACTCCAAAATACGAAGCTGTTGTGTCAAGTTGATAGATCTTTTTTTTTTTTAACATATACAGTATGTAACAGACAGAAAAACAAAGAAAGAAGCCCATTAATGTTTAGACCACACAGATGATTATGGTGCCTGGCTTTTGGAAATTAAGCATCTTTTTTTTGATAGTGAAAAAAAAACATTATTTTATAACCTCCTCTCCTGTATTATTTATTTACAATCTTATCTATGACAACTAATAAAATGACATAAATGCGGATGGACGGCGGTGTGACTCATGCCTAAAATGCGTCCTGCACGTCTCGTACTACAACCCGTTCGGTTGTGAAAATGGTCCAATACCTGCTCTTCCTCTCTCACGCGAAATCGTGGATGCCCTTTTCGGTTAATCGGCACCTGCCGGTTGTTATTTCGTAAACGGATAATCGCATTGACAAAACAACTAAAAGTTAATAAAAACTATGCTATTACAACATATTCCACTTTACCATCAACCAGGTATCAGCTTTGCTTTTCAATCTGTTACATACTGTATATATTATTCTTAGTCATTTCAACTACCATCAGGATATTACCGATAGAATATCTTCGGTCTCATTATAATTTTTTGCAAGTAATCAGTTCATTACCATTTTTAGACGACCAGATGGCCTAGTGGTTAGAGAACCTGACTACGAAGCTTGAGGTCCCGGGTTTGATTCCCGTGTCGGGGCAGATATTTGTATGAAAAATACGAATGTTTGTTCTCGGGTCTTGGGTGTTTAATATGTATTTAAGTATGTATCTATCTATATAAGTATGTTTATCCGTTGCTTAGTGCTATATATGAGGGTAGATAGTTTCTGGAGTTATGCCTACCGACAAAAATAAAGAACAGTCTCGAAATACGTGAGTTTCATTCGTGACAGCGCTCCCTAATATTATTAAATACACACCATTTTGGCGACGATTTATGTAATTTTCAACAGTGTGTGTACCGTAAAGTGTGACTCGTCATGCCGGACAATAGAAATCCGGACTTTAGTGGCCTTAAAGAGTTCAAGCTACATGTAGATACGTGGTCGACTTACGTCAGCCGATTGAAGACGTGGTTCGTGCAGCAAGATATTAAACCAGCAGATTTTTCGAAATATTTAGTGGCTGTCGTGGGGACTGAACCCTTGGATTTAATTATCGACCTCTGTTATCCTGACCAACCAGAAAATGTTAATTTTGATACAATCGTTACGTATCTGGAAGAACATCTATGTCCTAAAAGATCACTAATTGCCGAGAGAATGATTTTTAGATCATGTAAACAAGTCGAAGGCCAGACTATTAACGACTACCTCGCGCTGTTAAAAAAGCTGAGCAAGTCTTGCAAATTCACCAGCAACGACAGTCTAAAGGAGCATCTACGCGATCAGTTTGTTTACGGATTGCGCAGCGAGCGCATACGCCAGCGATTACTGACCGAAGAGGACGACAAACTCACGTTCAAGCGCGCTACGGAGCTGGCGCTGTCGCTGGAGGCGGCGGTACGAGACTCAAAACCGGCAGAGGAGGCCGGCCATTCAGCGGCTGCGCCGGGCGCCCGCGGCGAGGCGGAGCCCGTGTTCGCGGTCGGCGGCGGCGGCGCGCGCTTCCGCAGCGGCGCGCGCGCTCGAGGCTCGCGGCCCGCGAGAGGCTACAGGCCCCAACGTCGGGGCTCCGCCGCGGCAGGAGTGCGGTGCTACCGGTGCGACGGGCCCCATCCGCATGCAAAGTGTTCATTTTTACATAGTGAATGTTATGTGTGCGGGGACATTGGACATATAGCAAAAATGTGCCGCTATAGAAAAACGCAGAAAGATATTCACGGTGTGACCGACGAGGCCAGCGAGGAAGCCCCGCCCGCGGCCGGCGCGGGCGGCGCCGATGACTACGACGACGACGAACCCTTGGACATCTACCAGATAAGTGACACGGAGGCTGACAGCAAATGGACAATCGAGGTAAAAATAAACGGTATTTGCAATTAATATGGAAGGCGATACCGGGTCTGCCATTAGTGTCATTTCATTTGGAACTTATAAAAAATGTTTTACAAATTGTAAATTGATTCCGTATGATTCAGTTTTAAAAATGTACAGTGGTCAAAAGGTGAAACCGAAGGGTAAAATTTGTTGTCGTGTCGAAATCAACGATCGGTTGTTAAATAATTTATGTCTCGTGGTAATAGATAACGAATTTAGTCCCTCGTTGTTAGGAAGAAATTGGATGCGTTCGTTCGGTATAGACTTTCCCTCCACTAGCACGTACTCTGTTAATAGTATCGGTGCGAAACCAAAGAGCGATGATATCTGTACCGAGCTAATGAAGCGATTCCCTAACGTATTCGCAAGCGGCATAGGAACGTTTAATAAAGCTAAGATTAGGTTAGAGTTAATAGCGGGGGCGGTGCCGGTGTGGCGGCGGCCGCGCCCCGTGCCGCTGGCGCTGCGGCCGGCCGTGGAGGCCGAGCTGGCGCGGCTGCAGCGCGAGGGCATCATCACGCCCGTCGAGTGGAGCGACTGGGGCACGCCCGTCGTGCCCGTCATCAAGAAGAACGGCACCGTCCGCCTCTGCGGAGATTTTAAGACGACGCTCAACCCGGTCTTGGTCGAAGATAAGTATCCGATACCGCGGATTGAGGACATATTTTCATCACTTCAGGGCGGTCAGTACTTTAGCAAAATTGATCTCAGCCAGGCCTACTTGCAATTTGAACTAGACGAGGACTCTAAGAAATTATGTACGATTGTAACATTGCAAGGAATGTATTGCTATAACAGTTTACCTTTTGGCGTAAAATGCGCACCTAATAAATTTCAAAGAATGATGGAAAAATTATTTAGAATGCGTTATGTCACATGTTATTTAGATGATTTGAACGTATCGGGAAGCAATTATCTGGATCACTGGCAGAGATTGTTAAAGGTTTTCAAAATTCTGGCCGAGAGCGGGTTGCGAGTGGCTCGTGAAAAGTGTAGTTTTTTTCAGACTTCGGTATCGTATCTGGGATACGTGATAGATGCGAACGGGTTGCACACGGAGGCGTCAAAAATAGATGCGATTAATAATACACCAATACCGTCAAATGTTAAAGAATTAAAAGCCTTCCTCGGGCTAGTAAATTACTACGGTAAATTTGTGTATAATTTGAGTAATAACCTAAGCCCACTGTATAATCTATTAAAAAAAGAAAACGAATTCATCTGGGATTCGACATGTGAGGAGGTTTTCGCAGCCGTGAAACGAGCGTTGATGGTAGCCCCCGTGCTGGCCCACTTCGACGGGTCGTGGCCGACCGCGGTGACGTGCGACGCGTCGCCGCGCGGCGTGGCGGCCGTGCTGAGCCTGCGGGACGCGGCGGGCCGCGAGCGCCCGGTGCTGCACGCGTCACGGTCGCTCTCGCAAGCAGAGAAAAATTATGCCCAGATTTGTCGAGAAGGTCTAGCAATTATATTCGGTGTTACAAAATTCCACGACTATATATATGGTAGGAAATTTACATTAGTTACGGACTGCAAGCAACTGGCATCAATTTTTAGCGAAAATAAAGGAGTTCCACTCATGGCTGCGAGCCGACTACAGAGCTGAGCAGTGATACTAGGTGCGTATGACTATGAAGTGAAGTGTATATCTACGCAACACAACTGTGTGGCAGATAGTTTATCACGCATTCCGGTGCCGGACGTCACCGAGCGATCGTGTATCGATACCTACATAAATTTTGTCGAAAAAACAGCTCCGGTCGATTATAAGGAAATAGCTCAATCCACTGCCAAAGATACTATTTTACAACGAGTAATAAGTGCGGTTAAAACGAATTGGTTATATTGTGACTGTGAGGAACTGAGGCCATATTTTAGTTTACGCCATTCCTAGAGCATCGAACAAGGTTGTATTTTATACGGGCACCGTGTTGTAATTCCAATGGTATTGCGCGAAAATATTTTAAATCAACTGCACGAAACGCACCAGGGTATCGTGAAATGCAAGGGTTTAGCGCGCAACTACGTGTACTGGCCGGGCATCGACGCCGACATCGAGCGCGTGTGTCGCGCCTGTGACACGTGCGCCCGCGAACGTGCCACGCCGGCGTCGGCGCCGCTGCACCCGTGGCAATGGCCGCCAGAGGCCTGGCATCGTTTACATGTCGATTTTTTTTCCGTGGCGGGTAACACGAAATATTATTTTTCACGACACTGCTCGAAAATGTGGCCATAGATAACCTAAATCCAGTACTCAAAACTGCCTATATTATGTACATTTAACAGCTGACTCATTTATGGCGCGCAAACACGACAACAATGTTACACTAATCGAAAACAGGACGTATCAGTATATTTATTTCATTATACGATACGACTTTTTGAAAGATAATTTTTGAATTTCATTCCTGGCGTGCTGAAACGACATTATTGGACCAATCAACAGTAATCGTCTGCTGCATGTGATGGATGGATGGATGGATGGATGGACGGACGGACGGACGGACGGACGGACGGACTGGATGGACGGATGGACGGGATGGACGGGATGGACGGGATGGACGGGACGGATGGACGCATGGACTGGATGGACGGAATGGACGGAATGGACGGAATGGACGGGATGGACGGGATGGACGGAATGGACGGATGGACGGGATGGACAGGATGAACGGATGGACGGGATGGACGGGATGGACGGGATGGACGGATAGACGGATGAACGGACGGACGGACTGGATAGACGGGATGGACGGGTTGGACGGTATGGACGGGAAGGACTGGATGGACTGGATGGACAGGATGGACAAGATGGACGGGATGGACGGGATGGACGGGATGGACGGGACGGGATGGACGGATGGACGGGACGGATGGACGGATGGACGGATGCACAGGATGGACGGGATAGACGGGTTGGACGGGATGAACGGGATGGACGGGATGGACGGGATGGACGGGATGGACGGAATGGACGGGACGGATGGACGGACGGACGGATGGACGGGATGGACGGGATGGATGGATGGACGGGATGGACGGGATGGCCGGGATGGATGGACGGATGGACGGTGAACGGATGGACGGGATAGACGGGATGGACGGGATGGATGGATGGATGGATGGATGATTATGATGATGATGATGATAATGATTTCCTCGCATTAGTCGTGAAAAGCACAATGTTTAGTCTCGGCCAAAAGTGCAATAGATGGACTCGTACTTTCGAGGGCCTCCGCTACGCGTCGGCCCTCAAACAAACTCGTCCATCTATTGCTTACTTTCCAGCCTCTACAACAATGTACTATTGTAATTATAGATGCCCATTCTAAGTGGATTGAGGCATATCGAGTCCCAGGAACCACAGCTAAATCGACAATAGCAAAATTGCATCATTTATTTGGACAGTTCGGGTTACCGCGACAACTGGTGTCCGATAACGGACCTCCGTTTAGTAGTAAGGATTTTTCGGAGTACCTAAGCAATTTGGGAATCGACCACATTTTAGTAACCGCATATAAACCTAGCAGCAACGGGAGTGCAGAAAATGCAGTAAAAATAATTAAAACATGTTTAAAAAAGGCTATCCGAGATAATGTCGATGTGGACACCGCGTTAGACAATTTTTTATTAATTTACCGAGCTACTCCACATACTATAACGAATAAGACTCCAGCGAGTTTGTTGCTAGGTCGAGAGTTGCGCACGTCGTTTGATCTGTTACGTCCCAGCGTGAGCGAGGCGGTGATACGTAAACAAAACGCTCAGATCAAATATAGGAAAGGCTCCATGAGGGAGTTCGCAATAGGAGATTCTGTATTTATGAAATTATTCAGGAATAACGGTTTCACTTGGGAAAAAGGTACAGTCTGTGACCGGACGGGGCCCCTTACGTACAAAGTCAGATTTAGAGATAAAGTGTTTAAAAAACACATCGATCAGTTACATCGGGATCACTCAGTCGTTCCTGGTGATTTTGAAGCTGTAGCTATTGATAGTTCCGGTGAGCAACCCCCTGGGGTTCCTCTGGAGACCGGACCGCCAGCTAGCCCCGGCGGCCCGCCGGCCCACGCCGGTAGCCCCCCGGGCGCGCGCGCGCACGGCGCGGCGTCCCCGGACGGCCCGCCGGCCGGCGCCGGGAGCCCGCCGGGCGCGCGGGCGCTCGCCGCGGCGCCCCCCGGCAGCCCGCCACCTAACTTCCCACGCGCCGAGGCAACAACTTCAAAGACTAAACGTAATCGCGTACCACCTAAAAGGTATGGTTTTGACGATTGATATCGATCAACAGACATCCGCCGGTTTCACCTTATTCCATAACGTATGACTATTGGCGCTGTTGTTATTATATTATAAGTAGAAAGTCCTAACGTTCATTGTAATACTACTGTTTAAGTACTTAATGTACTTAAGCTAAATAAATAAAATTGTTGTTACTCATGCCGTTGTTTGTATACCTATTATGTATGAGTATGCAAAAAAAGTGTTATTATAACCATGTATAGCTAGTATTAAGCCCAAACGTTTCATTACAACAATGCATACGTACGTAATAGTGTTTATTTTGTTGTTAGGTAGGTAAGCATTTTTGTTATAAGATAAAACATGTTTAGATAGCATTAACATATTTTTATTATTTTGTTTTGTGTTACTGAGGAACTGTGAGGGGAGAATGCTATATATGAGGGTAGATAGTTTCTGGAGTTATGCCTACCGACAAAAATAAAGAACAGTCTCGAAATACGTGAGTTTCATTCGTGACAGCGCTCCCTAATATTATTAAATACACACCACTTAGTACCCATGACACAAGCTTTGTTTAGCTTACTTTGGGACTAGGTCAATTGGTGTGAATTGTCCCGTGATATTTATTTATTTATTATTTATTACCCCTCGTTTACATTCAGCTTTAGTTGTAGGATAAATATTTAATAACTTATTATTTGATTATATATAAATGGCCCGTTAAAAAAAAATATTTTTTTATAAATTGTGTATTAAATTTAAATTTTTATTTCCGAGATACTGCGGTCTACGAGTAATTTGTGAGGCCCGTTTATCATAAATAAGTTCACTGTGGAAACGTAGTACAGTAGATAAGACAAGAAGTTGTCTTACACTTACAACTTTGGCGGTAGCAAACAGTGCTTGGGTTGGAAAGGTATAAGGTAAAAAGTGAATCACCTTTAAGACTGCACGTTGCGCAATTTCAAGGGTTTTTAAAGAGATTTTTGGTGCTCCGCCCCATGTCGAAATGCAATAGGCTAGTAGTGATTGACACAAAGCCTGATAGACATTTTTTTACTGATTTATCTTTTTCGCTTTCCTGCAGGAATTTGTTTGTTTGTTTGTTTGTTTATACTCTTTATTGTACAAAAGGAAAACAAAAGGTTACGGAAAAAAAAATGTTAAGTACAAAGGCGGACTTATCCCTGAAGGGATCTCTGCCAGTCAACCATTGAGTGGTAGGGTAGAGAAGAGCAATCAAAAAAACAAGGATCGACAAATAGAGCAAAACATTTGAATAAATATAAATGCATACCTGTTATTATGTAAATCTCAAATACCTAACTACTATACCTATACAATAGACTTATAAGTTATTATACATAAATAAATAAAACATTAATGGGTGTTTCTCTGCTATTTGGAAACTCGTCCATACAAGACTGTCCTGAAGTAATTTTATTAAATGTTGAGTATGTTTGTTAATAAAATGAAGGGCAATAGTAAATTAAATATATATCTTAAAAAAGCCCACACATTTTCCTTTAGATTTTTGAGTTACGGACGATTTTTTGCAAAACTGTGACAGTGGACTGTTTTATGATAAAAAAATAGTAATATTTTTTGTTTAAGTAATCAAAGTCTTCATTTTTCTTTGCCATTCTTAAAATATATAATGTTTTGAAATAAATCAACGGTATTAAAATAAATTTTACTTATTTTAGTGACTTTTCTTAAGCCTTTTTTTCTTAAGACTTTTGTTAAGTAATAAAATTTGCGTTAAACTTAACAAAATCAACTTCTTAGTTTTATTATACCGTTTGTGCCCGAAAACATAAATAAATAAATACTAAATTAACATTAATTTGTACAACGCCTTACAAAAAAACATCTTAACATAGTAATTAAGGGAAAAAATCTTTAAATTAACTTATTTTTCTCAAAAACCGGTACAGATATAGGAAAATAATAAAATAATGTTCTCCCTTGTAAGACTAAGATCTGGATTTGGTAACTTTTGCAGTATTTGGTCAAAACTGACATCAGAAATATCATTTTAATTCTTCTTTTTTATTAGGGTAATTTTTAATTTGCTGATATCTCAAACGCTCAGCTATACGTTTTTGTTCTAGTATTTCTTCTCTTGTTTTGGTTGGCTTCTTTTTCGGTGACATTTTGAGATAATACCTACGAAAGAGACAATACTGTCAATGGTCAAACCCTAAGAAAACAGTCCCCTGTGGTATGAACAGTCCCCTGTGCTATGAAATTACAGGGGACTGTTGGCCAGGGGACTGACATTTTTACATGAATACTTAATAAAATAATATAATTTAAAAACATATCAGATAAACGAAACATGTGTGGCTACATACTAGATAATCAATTATTTTAAGCAAATTGTCCTTATTAAAACTCATAAAATAGTAAAAAAAAGGCTTACCAGTGGACTGTTTTCGCTAACGGCCGAGACGCGTGGTTCACTAGCAGAGTGGTTAGTAGCAGTAGATAAAATAGCGGCTGCCCGCTTAGCTATACAACCTAACGAACTCCACACAGATTGCGTTCCATATCACGATCTAAATGCTTCGCGCCAAAACTAAATTTGACTTTTACACGGTTTTAAAATTTTGACAGGGGTTTTCATAATTTGAGGACAGCATTTGTACATGGATGTCTTGATGAACTAAAACAATTACTTTGCTCACCCGCGACCTTACAATAGTTACGTTTATGCAAGAAATGTGCGTTCATGCAGTTCCTCCACCTCCACACTGTACGAACACACACAAATCACATAAACCCAACCATCACCACCACCAAGCTACACTGACGCGTTTCGAACTCAACCAGAGCTCATCTTCAGAGTTACCACAACCGTATGCTATGCTACGAAACGTTAAACTCCGGGTTAAACGTTAAACGGGTTTAACGTTTGGTAGCATAGCATACGGTTGTGGTAACTCTGAAGATGAGCTCTGGTTGAGTTCGAAACGCGTCAGTGTAGCTTGGTGGTGGTGATGGTTGGGTTTATGTGATTTGTGTGTGTTCGTACAGTGTGGAGGTGGAGGAACTGCATGAACGCACATTTCTTGCATAAACGTAACTATTGTAAGGTCGCGGGTGAGCAAAGTAATTGTTTTAGTTCATTAATATGGACCTCCGCAAAGTAACGCCTGATTCAATAAATTATGGATGTCTTGATTAAAATTCAATTGTAAAAATATAATTGTGATATATAAAGATGCTTACTGTTCTTGTTAATGTATTTGGATATTTTTTATTCAATTATCAACGGCAAAAAAATAAATATTTGTAAGAAGATTTGTAATTCTGGAAAAGGGACATACCAGGGGTCTGTGTTTTGGGGTGTTTGAGGTTAATTTATTCAAATATTCGACTATTAAATTAGTAAATAAGCTGTAGCTTGCCAAGAATACCTAATACTATGTCGGTATCGATACCAAAAACTGAGAAATTTTAAGAGTTATCACACAAAATTAGCTTGGGACAGCGATTTTCCAAATAGCAGAGAAACACCCTAATACATAAATACACACATTTACATACAATACATAAAAAACACAAGTATTAAGGATAATTACTTACTAAATAAATAATCAAGGAACTATAGTGTACGCCACATCCTCTTCAATGTCTCCCTGAACGAGTATACGGAGGAAGATTGTCGGCCGGTGATCGGCAACCGATTCCACAGCCTAGCCGCATGCACAGAAAAGGATTTGGAGTAGATTTTCGCAATTTCCCGGATAAAACTAATTTTATGTCTTCTCAAATTATCTCCATAGGTACCAAATTTCATCTTAATCGATTTAGTAGTTAAAACGTGAAGTGGTAAGAGACAGGCAGAGCTACTGTCGTCGCATTTATAATTCTCCATAAATAAATGATTAAATAATATTAAGTACGGAGTAATGGTTTAAGTTTGGCCATTCCCACGGAATAGGAAACTAGGTAGGTACTTTTTAGGGTTGCGTACCCAAAGGGTAAAAACGGGACCCTATTACTGAGACTCCGCTGTTCGTCCGTCCGTCCGTCCGTCCGTCCGTTCGTCTGTCTGTCTGTCTGTCTGTCTGTCTGTCCGTCTGTCACCAGGCTGTATCTTATGAACCGTGATAGCTAGACAGTTGAAATTTTCACAGGTGATGTATTTCGGTTGCCGCTTTAACAACAAATAAGTACTTTAAAAAAAACAGAATAAAATAAATATTTAAAGGGGCTCCCATACAACAAACGTGATTTTTTTTTGCCGTTTTTATAGATAATGGTACGGAACCCTGCGTGCGCGAGTCCAACTCGCACTAAGCCAGTTTCTTATTTCGCAGCAACGGTTGCGAAACCGCGCGCAGTCATGAACTCGTCACTCAAGTTGTATATGTATATAGGTATTGCGACGAAGCAAGTACTAAGCAATTGTACATTTTTTGGCAGGATTCAGCGGCACAGTGTTCTGCTTAGGAGGCGGGCCTGAAGAGTTTCAGGCAGAGCTGGAAGAGCATCTTCGCGAGGTGACGGCAAGCAAAGCCGGTGGTAACGCGGAGGATAATCAGGCACTGCAGCAAGCATTGGTGCGGCACATTTGCACACTCATGGGTGGCGGTAGCTCCCCGCAGTTAGAGGCTGCGCTACGCGATGCTCCCAGCTGGCAGGAGAAGGTGAAGGCGAGCGTTCGTGCACTGTGCGGCCGGGTGGTTCATTCGTCGCAATACGCTCGCGCGCTTATCGAAACGTCTTACGCGCGCGTGGTGCAAGCGTGTAAGCACGCTCAGGTGCAGATAGCGCCACGTGCGCTACGTTCCCAAGTGGTGCTTCTGCGCTCCCGAACCCCGCACGCCGCCCCCGACCCACACCCGCTGCAACGTTACTCGCAACTCCCGCTCGGAGTGCACGACCTAAGCGCGCCGCTCACATGCGCAACCGATGACTTGCGCATTGCTGCCATCATCCATCAATATCTGGACGACGAAGTTTTAAAATTGTTTGAGAGCAAAAACCTTTGCGAGACATATCTTCTCAATGCCGATGAGTTTATGACGACTTAAAATATCTTAGAAGTGTAGTCTTTTTAAACACTTAGGGGCTATTTCACTACCCATTGATTAATTTTAACTGACGGATAAATGTGATGCCATCTCCGTCTATTCGAACAAAACAAACAGAGACGGCATCACATTTATCCGTCAAATAAATTTGATCAATGGATGGTGAAACAGGGGGTTAATATTAAAGATACTTAATTGTTTGCTTTATTTATGTGCCGGCATCACTTAGTACCTATAGTCTTTGCGTTTCAACTGTTGCTGCTTAACAAAATAGGTATGATTTAGGTAAACGCCCACTTATACTATAAAAGTATTTCCTCGAAACAATCATCTCATCGATATTTACCTAAATGTGTCATTATTGCATATAATATATAACCGTTTTGTTAGTGACAGAAACCAAAACACTTGTGCTGACTTGCTATGCTTTGTATTTTGTTTTTAATTTGTCATTGTCATTCAGTACATTAAAACCTGAGTAGGTACAGGTTTTTTGTCTGTCATTTCAAATTTCCACACTATAGGGCCGCAATAAAAATTTACATCTTCAAAAATTCAGACTACCTTCATGCATGATAGGTAGACATTTAAATTAAGATCCTTTTTGTAAGTTTAAACATTGTATTTATTGTAATGATCCAATAAAATAATTATAAGTACTATCTGCCTATTGAATATCCGATTATGATCTTTCGTCAAACAAATAGTTAGGCAGCCGTGTACGTTATACCCTCAGATCAAATAAAAAGTAAAGATAGAACGCTACGAACAACGAAGTGAGGCCGGTCAAACTACACCAATCCGTGTGCTTACACAGTGACACGCACACACTTGCAATCCAACTACACCAAAACCTTATTACTTCAACTACGCATTCCGGTGGAGCACAACGTATTTTTAAATTCGATATTATCACTAAAAATAAAAATAAAAAGCAGGATGGAATCACTTATCACACGTTAGTCAACTCAAAAACCAATATTTTCAATAATAAATAATAAATATTGCTTAGATACCAAAACGTCAACACTAGTGTTGCCATTATAATGTTGTAATTACCCTATTATTGGGTAAATGCCGCCTATGTAATACAACCTTTTCTTTTTTGATTTTAAATTCAATTCTTTATTAGCACGGCTTAAAACGTGAGAACGTGACACGCCATGTAAAGCTGTTTGTTTCTTGTAAAAGTTTACTAACTTATTTTAATGCAGTAACGGTATTAAAGTGTGAAAGTAATTAGTACATAAATAACGTACGGGCTAATTACCCGACTGCGGCGGAGCCGAAAAGGAGGGTTATGTTTTTCACCGTCATGTATGTATGTACGCCCAGTACCCACGGCTTAGATGATTTGACAAATGAGGTATCGTTGAATTTGTCTTTGCGACGTGAGTGCCAAAGGCTACAATTTTTCCGTAGTTTTTTGAAATATATATATTTACTTGTATACATACCGTTTTAAGTATTTTTTCAGATTTCCAAAGCGCAATAAAAATGTTACAGAGAAGTGGATTGGAGTAATTCGTGATAATCGAAATTAACCATTATGGCATCCAATTGCCCGTAGCGTAGTTTCATCATTCAGGCTCATTTTAAAAGCGACGACTTGTACTACACAAATAAAAAAGGGTTTTCACAAACTTATTAATTTGAAATACAAAGGAGGTCTTTGCTTCCCGTCCAAGGATCCTTTTGAAATTTGTGTGATTTGTGAAGCAGTTGTGCGAAAATTATTGGTTGAGAACATTTCATTAACCACGGAAAAGAAACACCAAA
Organism: Archips crataeganus; assembly: GCA_947859365.1. Taxonomy (NCBI): domain Eukaryota; kingdom Metazoa; phylum Arthropoda; class Insecta; order Lepidoptera; family Tortricidae; genus Archips; species Archips crataeganus. The sequence goes on from OX402065.1 coordinate 5,716,120, forward strand.
CTATCGTGATGAATATATTTAAAAAAATCATTGGTAATAATCAGGCTTTCTTAAATTTAGATATTGAACATGAATATGCTGGACAGGAACATAAAATTAATTTAATACGGTGTGTAATAGAAAAATATTTAAGTATAAGGTTCCACCACATATTCAAGTTGGAAAATATTTCAAAATCAATAGACAGTAAAAGGCAATCTTATAAGAAATTAATTCAACACCAAGGTCTGTAAATAAATTGCATAACACATAGAAAATTTATACCCTGTAATTTTATTTTCTATACACTTTTCCCATTTCCTTCCTATCCTACTACCGCCACTACTTTATGCCTACACCACACGTCAGAATGGCTGAGGAACTATTTCAGTTTCAATTTTTAATAACTCTATTAAAACGTTATTAACGGTAACGATATTTTTGTAGTATCGGGGTACTAAGAATTATTATGGCAACACCGGCCTACGCACACATGTTTATAAAACCGGCCTCATTCGACTATCCACTGCGCTCTATCTTTACTTTTTATTTGATCTGAGGTTATACCTAATCATAGCTCGGACGACAGATCATCGCAAAAACAGATCTGATATGGAACTAGAACAAGATTCAATCGAACAGAATAGAGTAGAGTAGAGTAGAATAGAATTATTTTATTTGCCAGAATTCTTATAAAACATAGTACATGATGTTACAACAGCATAGTTTTCAGTCGGTGAACGACATCTAATTTGCGATATTTTATACATCATGTGCATAGTAATGTCAGTATTTAAAAATATACAATATAAAAAAATATATAAATGTACACATACTAGGGGCGTTCAATAAAAAGTGAGAATGAGTATGTTATAAACAACTTTTACTAAATGTCATTTTATTTTTCGACATAGTCACCTTTTAGCATAATACACTTAGTATATCTTTTTTCTAAACTTAAAATTCCATTTTTAAAAAAGGTCTCATCTTGAGTACTTAAAAAATCTTGTACTGCAGCGACTACCGCGTCGTCGTCTTCAAATGTCTGGCCTCTCAGGTATTGTTTCAATCTCGGAAATAGGTAGAAATCACTGGGAGCGAGATCTGGAGAATACGGAGGATGCTTAAGGATATCGAACCCAGCATCACGAATTGCAGCCATTGCAACGGCGGACTTGTGTGCCGGGGCATTGTCCTGGTGGAACAGCACAACTTTCGAGAGTTTACCTCGCCGTTTTTCGCGGATCTCATTGCGCAATGTTGCTATTTGTTTGACGTATAAAGTGGCTCCATGTTTGAGATACTCAATCATTAATACCCCTTTACCATCCCAAAAAACAGAGCCCATGACCTTACCGGCAGATGGGCTCACCTTGAATTTCTTCGGAGTTGGAGATGATGGCCTTTTCCATGTCATAGACTGCAGTTTCGTTTCAGGGTCGTAATGATGGAACCATGTTTCGTCCATTGTTATAAATCGCGCCAAAAAAAGTTCCCGGTCTTGCTGCATCAGGTCCAAAGCTTCTTGATAAATCTCGACTCTAGTTTGTTTTTGCGTGTCAGTAAGCATTCTTGGTACCCAACGCGCAGATACCTTTTTCATACCCAAGCGTTCATGTAAAATATTATGCACGCTCCCCGTTGAAATCTTTACATTTTCAGCAATAAAACGAACTGCGACACGACGATCCGCCAAAACTGAGTTTTCGACTTTTTTCACAATTTCTTCAGTTACTGCTGTAGTAGGGCGTCCGGAGCGGGGGTCGTCCATTGTCGATGTTCTTCCACGTCTAAATTCGGCGCACCAACGTGCGACTGTCGAATACGGAGGAGCATTAGACCCTAAAGTGTCCCGCAAATACAAATTGACTTGGTCCGTAGAAAAAAAATTCAAACAAGTATTTGATAACGGCGCGCAGTTAAATTTTCTCCATTTTCGCTAACGTACTCAATAGCATTGTAAAGAAATTACCGTATATTTTTTTTAAACAAAAGACAGTTAGTTTTTTTTTCATAGCAATCAGCTAGGTAGATTAGCTTTACCGGCCAGTATTTAATTTCGTAATATTAAAAGAGTTTGCATCTCATTCTCACTTTATATTGAACGCCCCTCGTAGTAATGTCAAAGTGTGACAATTAGAAATCTAGATATTCTTATTTTTATTAGTCGTAACTAATAATGTATGTACCTAAGATTAAGATAATCGAAAGCGGATATTGTCGTAATTGACATTTGACCTTTTTAGTTGCATTTCTGACATAGTTGTGTCAAAGTGGCTTTCCTGAAACAGTTTTATGCCATCTGAAATTAGTCAAATTATTTATTTGTAATCATTTCTAGATTATATTTTAAATATGGCGAAAGACTGCTTACATTCATCTGTCAAAACCATAGGTACATTGGATAATATGCGCTCAGTGGCAACGCACGCGGTTTTTTCCGTTAAAAGTCAGATACCTAGGTACTTACCTTAGCCAGGCACCCCTAAGTAGACGTGGACTCTCCGTAACGTTAGAACATTTCACTGGATCTGAAACAATGATTTTTAACATAGCGTAAAATATTTTGTTACATTTAAAAAATGTTACCTAAAGCCTGATCCTGGCAGCATTTAACCTAGCCTTTGGTACTACATATTATTTCCTCAACTAAAATTCGCTCCGCCCTCAGATCAAATAAAAAGTAAAGATAGAGCGCAGTGGATAGTCGAATGAGGCCGGTTTTATAAACATGTGTGCGTAGGCCGGTGTTGCCATAATAATTCTTAGTACCCCGATACTACAAAAATATCGTTACCGTTAATAACGTTTTAATAGAGTTATTAAAAATTGAAACTGAAATAGTTCCTCAGCCATTCTGACGTGTGGTGTAGGCATAAAGTAGTGGCGGTAGTAGGATAGGAAGGAAATGGGAAAAGTGTATAGAAAATAAAATTACAGGGTATAAATTTTCTATGTGTTATGCAATTTATTTACAGACCTTGGTGTTGAATTAATTTCTTATAAGATTGCCTTTTACTGTCTATTGATTTTGAAATATTTTCCAACTTGAATATGTGGTGGAACCTTATACTTAAATATTTTTCTATTACACACCGTATTAAATTAATTTTATGTTCCTGTCCAGCATATTCATGTTCAATATCTAAATTTAAGAAAGCCTGATTATTACCAATGATTTTTTTAAATATATTCATCACGATAGTTTGGTGTTTCTTTTCCGTGGTTAATGAAATGTTCTCAACCAATAATTTTCGCACAACTGCTTCACAAATCACACAAATTTCAAAAGGATCCTTGGACGGGAAGCAAAGACCTCCTTTGTATTTCAAATTAATAAGTTTGTGAAAACCCTTTTTTATTTGTGTAGTACAAGTCGTCGCTTTTAAAATGAGCCTGAATGATGAAACTACGCTACGGGCAATTGGATGCCATAATGGTTAATTTCGATTATCACGAATTACTCCAATCCACTTCTCTGTAACATTTTTATTGCGCTTTGGAAATCTGAAAAAATACTTAAAACGGTATGTATACAAGTAAATATATATATTTCAAAAAACTACGGAAAAATTGTAGCCTTTGGCACTCACGTCGCAAAGACAAATTCAACGATACCTCATTTGTCAAATCATCTAAGCCGTGGGTACTGGGCGTACATACATACATGACGGTGAAAAACATAACCCTCCTTTTCGGCTTACCAACAGGGTTAAAACAGGGTTAAAAGTTTAAACGATGTATTCGATAACCCTTTTAAACAGTTAACCTATTGAAACTGTTAACACATATAAGAGGTTAACCTGGGTTTTTAATTATTATACGGAATAAAAATCAGCACGAGTGAGAGAGATAGATAGAAACGGGAAACAAGCGGACTATTTTCTCGTTGATCGATTCAATTGCAATGCTTTCTGTACGCTTAGTATAAGTTTTTACTTCACCAAATACTTCTCGATCGCGTTTACGTAAAAAAATCAATTACTAGGGAAACATGGACAGCGTCTCCGCGCGCGCGCTTCCATGTTTCCATAGAATTGAAATTTTTACGTAAACGCGATCGAGAAGTATTGAAGTGAAGGAAAACTTATACTAAGCGTACTGCGCGCCGCCGCCGCCTAGCGCTTGTGTTCCGCGTCCGCGCGACGGAATGGCAACATGCAAAATAACCTTTATCATTCGGTTTGGGTTAACCGAATTTAAAACTATAACATATTTTTCCTGTTAACATATTTAATTCTGTTATCAATGTTTGTGTTAACCGATTGATAAAGAAAACCGAAATTATTCTGTTCTGTATATACCCTGTACTGTTAACACATTTTTGATTGGGTTAATAACAGTTATATTTCTGTTATTAACCTTAACTGGAAAATCACTGCATGTATGGGGCAAGTGTAGCGCCTCTTGTGTGTCCTACTCAGTGGCGGCGCAGGACCTAAAATTTGATGTGGGCAAGATTTAAATGAGCAAAAAAACGAAAAACTTTCGAGGCGCGAGGCCCCTCAGACCGCGAGGCCGTGGGCGTATGCCCACGTCGCCCACGCCTAGGACTCCAACCTACTCAACACTAGTTTCCTCTCACATCACACTGCTTACGGCTCTCGGCCCTTGGCGAGCAATTTCTCCCTCATTTCTTATTGCGTAATCAAAAGCGGTTTTTTTCCCCCCCCTTAGTGACGAAGCCTTTTGCAGACAATATTTAATGTAATGTTATGTACCTAATTGAATTTTAATCACTATAGTTTGATTGACATTATTGTGTACTTGAGATATTTTTTATTGGCTGAATTTAAATTTTTGACATTTTTTATTATAATGTATCAATTTCAATATTTGCATGATTCTAATTATTATTATTTTTAATGCTTATTTTGGACATAAATACAGGGCGTTACATTGAACGTAATACAACTCTTGTTTTTTAATTACGTCTCCCTGATGCTAAACGCCTCTACTAGGTCTCGTGTTGTTAAAGTCATCTTAATTAATTAATATTGCTGTTTAAATTTTTCCTATTTTTTTGGTCTCATCGTGGTTACCCTAATTAGAGAGTTAGAAGAAAAAAGTTTGAATTTACTTTTGTAGTGAACACTTACCTTTTTGCTTACGGTTGATAATTTATGAGTAAAATTCATTCTGACACATTACTGAAGTTATTTGTCATAACAAACCAGCATTTCGTTTGATTCTTGATTGTCGCAGTTTAATTTTAAACAGAACTCATGCCTCCTGCTTATCCGTTTACTAATATTCAGCGATTAGTGATGGTAGAACTTTATTTCACATCGCAGAGTACGATAAGGGCACAAGAACTATTTCACGAGCGATACCCGGAAAGTCCAATCACTCGTCAATTGATCAACACAAGTGTACAGAATTTGAGAGACTATGGACAGATTACGGTCCCAGCTCATGCCCAAGGTAAAGGCTGACGTCCAAGGTACTCAGGGGTTTTTAGAACACGAGTACTTAGGTATTTTATCCGCCACCCAGAAGCCAGCACCAGAGAAGCCGCGGCACGATTTGGTACAACCCACATTTTTATTTGGAGACTTTTGAATGCCGAAGGATTACACCCGTTTCACTTTCAACGGGTGCAAGATATTGTCTTAGCAGATTATCCCAGTATTGTATTGTAGTAATTGCTGAAGTACGTTTGAACTTAACAGTTAATGTTCCTTTCTAATAATAAATTATTTTAAACAGATATCACTTGTTGCTCCTTATCATTTGTTTTGATGTTAGATTCGAATGATTACAGATACACTGATAACTGATGATAACAAAGCTTGAGGAATAGATACGTCAAGTAAACGTGACGTCATGATGGGTGACCACACTAGGAGATTTTAATTTCTTTATTATGTTAGCAAATAAGCAAAAGTTAATTACGACGTATTTTAATAACTCAATTCGTGCATTTTGTTCTCTGTCGTTAACTGAGCCGGAATTACTTAATTTATATTACGTTCAATGTAACACCCTGTATTGTACACCATACATATGGTAGATTACGGCAGTGTTCTTAATTGTCTGTTACATCATATTTTTTACCCGTTATCACAACAAATATTATTATATTAATTATTGTTATTATTATTATTAAGTAAGTAAGTTCAGCGTAAAAAAAGGCTAACTAAGTCACGTTGGACCCGCGTATGAACTACGGCCCAACCCATCTCATTCTGAGAGAACGCCTGTGTCCTGCACTGGGACGTATATAGGCTGGGATGATGATGATGATGATGATGATGATGATGATGATGATGATGATGAAATCAAGTTGGAGCCCAGACGGCGCAGACTTAATGAGCGGAGCAACTGAGCTTAGTATTCTAATCTATAGCGAATAATTTTGTGCAGTACAAATTACAGCACACAAAGGCAGGGGCTAAATTCAGGAACGGCCCAGCACGGTTTGCGTGCGGTAATTCAATCGTTTGCGAGAGGATAGGTAGGGGCTGAGCTTGGGATGAGCCTTATTTTCCTGATAAGAGGGTACGATGGCTGAGAAACTTTTGAGAAATAGGTATTTTAATGAAATGTCGCTGTCTCGCCCGAACCCCTCCGTGTCAGTACAGCGAGAGCGGGACAACTGCAGCTCAGACCGTTAATACGCGCGTAAAATTGATCAAAACAGCATTTCGTAATCCCCTGTTTTCTTCTCGAAAACTGGACCAGTAAAATTATTTTTTTTTCAAAAATAATTAGAGGACAGATGTAGCTATGCCCCTATGTTTTCCTTTTTTTGTTTATGTGAGGGATTCTTTTCTGATGAGTGTCTGAAAATGACGTTGAAATTGGGCAATTTTTTCAGTTTTGGAAAGCTCATATTTCTTATGTTAATTGAAATATGGAAAAAACCGAAACATAGGGGCATAGCTATGGTACATACAGATTACACAGTAAAAAAAATTTGGCTCTTAATCCATTATCCAGGGAGGAAACAGGGGATTACGTTTGTACGGAGAAATGGTGCGCATCGTATCCTCTTAATTCGCTACGTAAATAAATAAATGAATAAATAAGGCTCATCCCAATCTCAGCCCAAACCTCTCGCAAATCAGTGATTTTTGACGTTCCTGAATAGCAGTTCATCCCTATCCTCTCGCAAACGATTGAATTACCGCTTGCAAACCGTGTTGGGCCGTTCCTGAATTTAGACACAAAATAAGAAGGTACAGAAGTCAATCAAGTGTATGTACTTCACTTTTCATACCTACGCTCGGCGGTCGCTCTAGGGTTGTCAATAGGCTACTTTCCTAACTAGTCAGTCTTTTAGATTATCAAAAAATATTGGACACGTATTTTTTATTTTGTCAATTAAACAAAAAATTACGAAGATATGGCGCGTTGAAGTTTCGCGTGACGTCACTTGTTCCTACACTTTGTATGAGCGTTTTAGGAACAAGTGACGTCACGCCTCGTCACGCGGAACTTCAACGCGCCATATCTTCGTAATTTTTTGTTTAATTGTCAAAAGAAAAATTACGTGTCTAATATATTTTGATAATGTAAAATACGGACTAATAAGAATTATTATTTTTTTACCTAGGAAACATCCCTATTATGGCATATACACATAAAACTTATCGTGATAGTGGCACTCGTATTTAGTTGATATTCAAACGGGAAGAATGGTAATATAAAATAATAATAATAATAATAATTAAAATACCTAGGTACCTACAATATTTAGCGTTTGTCAATTTTCACTATCGAAAATCCCTAATAACTTCTAAACGGATTATCCTAGTTACACAATTTCCATTGTCCTATCGGTTTTAGACCTAAACCTATCTAATGATACTAAAAACAACACAATATCTATACAAACAAAAAAACATGTTTTCAACTTACGTAATATTAGTGGCGTGAATTTACCTTACAAAAATGTAGTTAGGTACTTACTTCGTTTATACTGATTTCAAAATAGGAAACGATCATTACTTTGGGAGTCGGGGCGAGGTGCTTACCTATCTACCTAACTATTCTATGTAACGTTAAAATGAACCATCGAAATACAATACCTACTAAACTTACCTCTCTGAAACCACTGGTAGCTTAAAAAATGACCATTCACCGTTTAGGGTTGAATTTAAACAACCGTCCACTGAACAGTTATAACCTTTTTTTTGTTGCTCCATTATTGCACTCGAAAAATTCCACAGACGCGCGACACAAAATAAATAGGTACGCGCGACCACAGCGCGCGCCTCGAAAAATTCCACAGACGCGCGACTGCAGCGCGCGCCTCACGCGGATAGCGATCGCGCTCGGACTGATCCGAACAGAGGCCCTACCACGAAGCGCATAATTCGAACTTCGTTTTGTGCAGTCCCGCTCACGCTAATATGATTTGACACGAGAGTGAGAGGGATAATACGATACGAACTTCGATTTTCGAATTTCGTAGTAGCGCCTCTGATCCGCGATATCGTGTCTGTGAACAGTGTCTATGTGTGCGTTGCTCGAGCGCACTTTGTATGTAGATTTACTTCTGTACCTTCTTATTTTGTGATTTAGACCCAGATAACGCCCGCTTTCCTTTCTTCTTGAATACCTCGGATCATGATGTAGGTGATTGACGTCGTTAAAGGAAAAAATTTGACGTTGTCTATAGAGACGCGACCATAAGGTCGAATGTTCTCAAAAGAACAGTTTTTATTTGTTTCGTCGATCGCAGCATTTTCCAATCTTCAAGCCTCGAGGAATCTTCATCTTTGTCGTCGTGCTTCAGATCGCGGAGTGCAGCGGAGACACGCTGCATCGGAGCGAAGCACGGAGCTACGACGACATGTTCCTTCCTCGACGGCCGCGCGATGAAAAAGATCGCAAGCTTTGCCGCGCCGTATTTTATAGACGCGAGCGCGAGAGTTCCGAGCGCTCGGTAGCCCGCAACCGTCTCGCTCATTTTAGAGCGAGAACGCAACGCCGACGCCCTCTTGCGTGATCGGCGCACCTCGCACTATTTGTGCCATAATTATTTTTATATACACTTGTAAATATTTTTTAATAAACATTCTTCTTCACCTATTCTTCACTTCTTCTATACAATACAAATCGATTAGGGAGTTTAATTTATCACAACCATCCATCCCTAAAATTACATAACTTTATGAGAACACGAGCGCTGCCCGCGACTCCGTCTGCGAAGAATTCGTTTATCGCTATCCCGCGGGAACTATGCAATTTTCCGGGATGAAAAGTATCCTATATGTTAATCCGGGTTAGGTATAAACTATCTGTGTGCCAAATTTCATCAGAATCCGTCAAACCGTTTTAGCGTGAAAGAGTAACAAACATAAATCCATCCATACCTAGAAACTTTCGCGTTTATAGGTAATTATTATTAGTAGGAAGGATGTGTTTATTTACGAGATCTTGTTTAACATTATTTTTAATAATAAATAATAATAAAAAAATCATTTATTGGCACAACATAATAAGACCAGGGCCGGATTTAGGGGAGGGCATCCAGGGCCACGGCCCCCACAATAGGCTTCGAAATATTATTGAATGAAATCTCGACTGAAAAAATTTACATTTTATTTAGAAATTATTGGGTTTGGGGCCTTCACTCCTTTTATGCCCCGAGGCCTCGAGACCTCTACATCCGGCCCTGCATAAGACAACCTATGGAGCCGATTCATATAGGTAAGTACAAGATTAGATTAGACAAAATGGATATTAACTAGCAGAACTACTTAGCTGCGTTCCTACAATGAATGTAGGCAGCGAGTGCTAATAAGAGTAATAAGATACACGGTAGCATGCACTCAGCGCTGATTATCAGACTGCAGACTGGCCCCTTTAGCGGAGGCTAGTTTAGTTGTACAACGTGATGACCGAGTAGGGTGTGTGTGTATTTTTAAGAAATGTTTCCATTGTTTACTAAGAAAAAATACAATCAATAGGTAAGTAAGTACATACCTTACTTGCGTGGATGGTCGAATAAAAGCACAATCAAGGGCACATAAAGTAATTCACAAATCAGAATCACACACTCACTAAGTACCTACATAATAGAAACAAGTAAATTCGATGTAACTAAATTATTTACGTCTACATTAAACTTAAACCACTGCTATTTCCAAGTTACAACCAATAGTTATTTTTATTTATATCCAAGTATCTTTCTAATAATTTTAACAACTTAAAAGAATAAAATTTTAAAGAAGTAAATAAAACAAAAGAAACGCACGCTACATATTACATACTTAGGTATACTTTTTAATTATTCAAATACAGAATTTCAACTATAATTTCCCACTATGCCAGCTAAGTAGCTATTTGAATTTTCCGTTTGTGTAGCGTAGGATAGTCATGTTCGTTTAAAAAATAAGTAAAATAACACGTGAAAATATACTTGAAGTTATAAATCAAATTGTTCATTAATCCATTATTTTTATTCATAAATTTGCAAAATAAGATTTTAGATTTTTCACTGGTTTTATAATCTAGTCTATGGCATGGTCTATAAAGCCGATCGATCACACATTACAAGAAATTTCTGCTAGACATTAGAAAATATAAAAAGTGTCACCAAACGACGTTGTTCCTCCATTAAGATAATAATTATTAATATTATTATACTTAGATCAAGATTCAAGTACGACTGTGACATAACTTTGTTATTTAAGTTATTTTTGCCTATTCAAGCCCTCCACAGACCGCAGCGTTCGGCGTGTGCGCGACACCTAGGGGGCATGACAGAGCGTGCTCTGCGCGTTGCATAACACTAAATCATATACGCTGTGCCGCGGTGCCGGTGTGTGTCATCGTATATATGAATCACTGCGATCGCGCTGCGATCTGTAGTACTATTAATAAAATTACGTTATTTTATTTTACTGCCTATAATAAGCTATCTATCTTTGTCACTGATGGATGATCATACTGTCAAGTGTCACTGTCAGTCATTTATTGACATTTATATAGTGCAGTGGCATGCTGATGTTGAATTTGTAATGCGGTATATCGTAATTATTTCGCATTAATTACCGCATAACGCACAAATAAACTGAGAGAATCTATAAAAAAACACAGACGACAATGTCTCAACCGGAGATTGAGAAATTATCTTTAAGTAAGTATAAAACCTGAAAAATAACCTCGGACGCTTATATTACACGTATGCAAATTATTGACGAAAATATTTTTTCAGAGGAGATTTTCACATCGGATAAGAGAGGGAACGACGAAACTGGCGATGGAACCGAAGATAACCCTTATAAGACTATTCTGCAGGCCATGCGGCGTGCAGGAAAAGAGCCATTTCCTACCATTTACGTAGACTCTAAGGAAGATGGTAAAGTGTACGATGTGGCAGCAAAGTCTCAGCTAAAAAAGATCCAGAAAATCTGGGTGAGGGAGAGCCATAAAGCTGCTGATAAAGCTAAAGCGGAGGAAGAAGGTATTGAAAAGAGAGCACAGAACCTTGAAGAAGCAAAGAAAATAGTAATTAAAGAGGACCCTAGCTTGCCTAAGGCTACTCTCGTGAAAATTTATGAAAGTAAGTGTTTCTTGTTTTCTTAATATGATTGACATAAGTTTTGTGATTATAATTATTATTATCATTAGGATAACGAAAGAATTTGTTTGATATTAGTTGTTGCAGAATGATGCAATAATCCATCAGTGTGACACTGTTTTTGCACTTATCCTCCAAACTTATTTCATATTGCATCATTCATGAAGTTTTCATTTAATAAAAAAATGACTTTTATTTATTTACATTTAATTAAATTGTGTGTATATCTATACTATAATATTATAAAACTGATGAGCTTATTTGTGTTTGTTTGTTTGAACGCGCTAATCTCAGGAACTGCTGCTCCGATTTGAAAAATTCTTTCAGTGTTAGATAGCCCATTGATCGAGGAAGGCTATAGGCTATATATCATCACGCTAACTCCAATAGGAGCGGAGCGGAGCGGAAGAATGTTTCAAAATCGGGGGTTTTTCAAGTAAAACTTCTATAGGTGCTAATCTCAGGAACTACTGCTCCGATTAGAAAAATTCTTTCAGTGTTAGATAGCTCATTTATCGAGGAAGGCTATAGGCTATATATCATCACGCTAACTCCAATAGGAGTGGAGCGCAGCGGAAGAATGTTTCAAAATCGGGGGTTTTTCAAGTAAAACTTCTATAGGCGCTAATCTCAGGAACTAAAGCTCCGATATGAAAAATTCTTTCAGTGTTAGTTAGTTCAGTGTATAGCCCATTTATGTGCGGGGGAGGGTGTGGGGGTATTAAAGGGGGGATGAAAATTTCATTGGTGATTGAGTCGCGGGCAAAAGCTAGTTGTATATATATTTTAAAGCCTTATTAGCTGCAGTAGCTCAAAAAAGCTAAGGAACCCTAATGGTTTGGCCCATGGCCTCTCATACAGTGGGTCATGGGTTCAAGCCAACACTTGCACCTTTCAAGTTTTTTGGAATTGAAGCACAAGATTACATTTGAAATTTTCCATTTCAAATTGTTTTTCGTTAAAGGGAAATAGGTATGGTGAGGAAACCTGCACAATGCTTGCGTAAAATTTAATGGTGTGTGTGTGTGAAGTTCTCAATTCATACTGGGATTATTTGGGAACTACAGCCCAGGCCTGTGCCTAGCAGTGAGATGGCTGTTGGTGGGAGTGCTAGACACATCATGTCCTAACTAAGCAGACATTTGTAGGTTGGGATCTGTGCTTGCACCTGGTAAATTGCACACATGGGGAAAAATTACACAAGCCTCTTCAATTTGTGATGAGGCCCACGCTCCATAGGTCACAAATACATATGATTCAATTTGCCATTGTGGAAAAATCCGCTTCAGCCAGTGACACACATCCTAGAGCAACACAAATGTTTTTGCACATAAGTATATTTAATCAAATTATAACCTGTATATAAAAAAGAAAGCTGCAGTAGCTGTATAAAATAGATTAGGAACCCCTGCTTCAACTCTTTAATGCAGTTGGTAGTCACACATGTTAAAAACAGATGTATGATTTTAATGAATGAATAACTTGGTCTTCATACTAGAAGAAGGAAAAATAAAAAATCTCATCTCATATTACAAAAATTAAACTATAACATTTCTGGTAAAAGGGTGGTTTTTCCATGCAAACATGACTATACCCTTTGACTGTCATTACAATAAAATTAATTATTCCATATTAGCTCCAGAACACCGTGGCAAACGCATCTATGTTCGAGGCTGGGTGCACAGGCTCAGGAGACAGGGCAAAGCATTGACCTTCCTGACAATTCGAGACGGAACTGGCTATCTGCAGTGCGTGCTGCACGGACAGCTCTGCCAAACTTATGATGCCCTCGTCCTGGCTACAGAATCCTCTGTCATCATATACGGAACATTGGAGGCTGTGCCTGAAGGCAAACAGGTAATCTATACTTAAAAGAAAACTTCTTCTGTAAGTATTTTTTTTTCTTTTTTTTTTTTCATATCTACAAAAAAAAAAAAAAAAAAAAATGAAGTTGAAAAAAAAAGTACAAAAAAAGATACTTCATAGCAAACTTGTTTAAAGTTGCACAGTAGCGCCATCTCTTGTCCAGGTGAGCGGTTAGTTACGAAGGAGTGTTAAAATCTCTCGATGAGGGTGTAACATAGATGTGCGTTTGTCACTGCATAAGGTGATGATTTAGCAGATTGAAATGTATGATGTATAGGAAAGATTCGTGTCTAATCTCTAGACCAGTGGTGGTGTAGGGGTATGGCACGCGGCACGGAATGCTGAGGACCTGGGTTCGATTCCCAGCATTGGTCTTTTTTCTGGGGTTTTTTCTGTGCATCTATATTTCAGTTTGTATTTAGTACGAAATCTACAATCAGTCAACAGACTATAATTAGATAGTTTGAAAGCGATGAAATAAATAAATATCACGGGACAATTCACACCAATTGACCTAGTCCCAAACTAAACAAAGCTTGTACTATGGGTACTAGACAGCAGATAAATAAACATATATATATATATATATATATGTATGTATCTACATATATATATATATAGATAGATACATACTTAAATAAATATTTATTAACCACCCAAGACACGAGCACAAACATTTGTATTATTCACACAAATGTCTGCCCCGACCGGGAATCAAACCCGGGACCTCAAGCTTTGTAGTCAGGTTCTCTAACAACTAGGCTATCCAGTCATCTAAAAAATGTAATTAAACTTGCTTTTACCTGCAACTTCATCAATATCTTCCAAGAAAGTCCAATTCTGAAATTTGAAATTGGTTCAATACTTCCAGATTTCCCGTTTACAAACACATACTATAGATTGGTAACTTATGTAACTACTAGTTTAAATTGTTCTATTACTAAAAAGAACTAAAACCTAAGGAAAATGAGGGGGTCTCAAAGGGGGGATGAAAATTTCATTGATTTTGCCATAGGATGCACCGTTTTCAAGATATTTGACAAAACACCGGTTCTCATCCGATCGCCGAGGTTAAGCAACGTCGGGTGCGGATGGGTGTTCGCCTGGTTTCATTTTTGTTTTTTGAATGTTTTGTTATGAGTGTTATGACGTTGTCACGTTAAACTATCGTCCGTAAACCGACTTTACAGACAACCGGTTTTTTTTCTAATACGATTATTTACTACTCGCACCTCCAGCCAAACAAAGCGGTAATATGAAATGTCTTAGTTTACAAACTAAGCCATAAAGTGACCGGATAAAGCTTAGTTTACAAACTAAGGCATTTCATATTACCGCTTTATTTGGTTGGGGGTGCATACTGTAATTGTGATTCTGAGGAAGCCAGTGTCAGATGATGCAATACTAATGTATAAATTCATTAGACATGCTTTTGTATACAGAGACTCTGTCTCTATGCTTTTAATGGAGTTTCCCATGAGGCTGAAGTAGTCACTATAGGTGTAACAAAAATCAGTAATAACAGTGATGTAATTTAATTATTATTGTACCTCAATTACTTTCAGTAAAATAATAAATGAGGCTTTATTATTATTATAATATATCTGTTGCCCGCGTCTCGGTTTGCAAAGAATTTGTTTATTGCTATCCTGCAGGATAAAAAGTATCCTATATGTTGATATAGTATAGGTAATACATACATTATATCTGTATGGCAAACTTCATCACAATCCGTAAAACCGTTTTAGCGTGAAAGAGTAACAGACATCCATACATACAAACTTTCGCGTTTATAATAATGAGATAAAGTGCATAAAGTATGTGGTAAATGTAAGATGTGATATTTGTGTGAAGGCTCCGGGCGGGCACGAGCTGACGGCGGACTACTGGCGGCTGGTGGGGCGCGCGCCCCCCGGCGGCGCCGACGCCATCCTCAACGAGGAGGCTCTCGTGGACGTGCAGCTCGACAACAGGTCAGGCACGGCTTCAGATCTGCTCCATTTATTGGCCAACCGATCAACATTACATTTTAGCATGTCATTACAACTGGGTACATATCGACGGTTAAAAGGCAAAACGCATGAAGCGACACTTTTTGTCAAAATTAGTTACATACATATTTGAAATCAGCGAATTTTTCTCCGTCGTTTGAGCCGGGTTTCATGTAAAGTTCAAAAAACGTCGCTTCATGCGTTTTGCCTTTTAACCGTCGATATGTTACAGAATCTTAACATTATCATGTTTTTGCTTAGTTTAAAGTACTTTTACTACGCATATAATTATGATCAACGTAAATATGAATATAATTAACATACCTACTAAAATAGATAAAATATAAAACATCCATGTTTTGGGTACAAAGTTTTGTATTCATCTTATAAGACGAGATAAGATAGAAATTGTTTAAGGGTATGCGCGCACGAGCAACTTAGTCGCAAGACGATTTTTTTTGTGTTATGTAACGACCGCTTTAGCCTAGTTGGTAGTGACCCTGCCTACGAAGCAAGAGGTCCTGGGTTCGAATCCCGGTAAGGGCATTTATTTGTGTGATGAGCATGAATATTTGTTCCTGGGTTATGGATGTTTTCTATGTATTTAAGTATTTATTTATCTATATAAGTATGTTTATCGTCGTCTAGTACCCATAGTACAAGCTTTGCTTAGTTTGGGACTAGGTCGATTTGTGTAAGATTGTCTCCTAATATTTATTTTTATTTATTATTTTATTTTTATGTGTATTTGTATCCCGGGAGTAGCGGCGCTACGTGTGCGCACTTCCATACTAACCCATAGACTTGATAAAATAGTCGCGGTGACAAAAGTTGCTCGTGCGCGCGTACCCTTAAGGCCTAACAAAATTGCAAACTAATGTCGACTAATATATTGTTAGCTCTTTCTTTTTTTTTGTTGTGAATGTTTTTAAAAGAATTTAGATAGATTACTTTTGAGTTTTACTCCGTGAAACAAACCATCCATACTTTAGCCCTCATGTAATATTTCTCTTGTACATAAACTTCTGTTGCAGATAACATTCTTAAATTTTTGCTTACATAAATAAAATATAAAACAGCTGTGCCAACAAGTTATCTTCACAGAATTAAGCCACTAATAATATTGTCATTTTAAACTTATTCACTTAAACTATGATTAAGTCACAAGTTATCTATTGTCCATTTGCTAAACATATCAGTGTTAATCCGAACTATAAACTATCCCTGACAAAGTAACAAAGATATACATATACAAAGTTTCTTTGTATCAGTAGAATAACGATTTTAACCTTTTGTATCTGAAATTCATGAAGCCATAATAATATGAAAACCAGTGTCAGCTTGGGCGCCCCGGCAGGATTATTTTCAGGGGGTGCACACTTCTTCATAATTATACGTTTTATTCTAAATCATAGTCATGATCTGTGCTTTTTTTATGTTGTGCAAGTGGACCTCCTTGCACCCCTCTCCCGGCGTCCATGGGTGTCAGTAACCAAATGGAAGTCATATTCCATCATTGGGACAAGATTACTTTTAGAAAAAGCGTTTACAAATATACCAGAGATATAGTACCAGATGTTTATTGCAGGCACATAATGATCCGCGGCGAGAACACGTCCAAGGTTCTCCGAGCGCGAGCAGCCGTCGCCCGCGCCTTCCGCGAACACTTCTACGCGCGCCGCTACACCGAGGTGACGCCGCCGACGCTCGTGCAGACGCAGTGCGAGGGCGGCAGCACGCTGTTCAAGTTCAGCTACTTCGGGTGAGTCGCTGGAACCGGCAGCCCCCCCCCCCCCCGCCCCCCCCGCGCCTGCCGCGAACACTTCTACGCGCGCCGCTACACCGAGGTGACGCCGCCGACGCTCGTGCAGACGCAGTGCGAGGGCGGCAGCACGCTGTTCAAGTTCAGCTACTTCGGGTGAGTCGCTGGAACCGGCAGCCCCCCCCCCCCCCGCCCCCCCCGCGCCTGCCGCGAACACTTCTACGCGCGCCGCTACACCGAGGTGACGCCGCCGACGCTCGTGCAGACGCAGTGCGAGGGCGGCAGCACGCTGTTCAAGTTCAGCTACTTCGGGTGAGTCGCTGGAACCGGCAGCCCCCCCCCCCCCCGCCCCCCCCGCGCCTGCCGCGAACACTTCTACGCGCGCCGCTACACCGAGGTGACGCCGCCGACGCTCGTGCAGACGCAGTGCGAGGGCGGCAGCACGCTGTTCAAGTTCAGCTACTTCGGGTGAGTCGCTGGAACCGGCAGCCCCCCCCCCCCCCGCCCCCCCCGCGCCTGCCGCGAACACTTCTACGCGCGCCGCTACACCGAGGTGACGCCGCCGACGCTCGTGCAGACGCAGTGCGAGGGCGGCAGCACGCTGTTCAAGTTCAGCTACTTCGGGTGAGTCGCTGGAACCGGCAGCCCCCCCCCCCCCGCCCCCCCCGCGCCTTCCGCGAACACTTCTACGCTAATAAATGATCACACTTTAGATACATTTTAATCATCATCATCATTTCGGCAACAGACACTGCTGCTGCTGAAACACGTTCACTACTGAACGTAGGTCTTCCCCAAGGTTCGCCAAACAGATCGGTAGGCGCTATCCGCATCGGACGCGTTCACGCAGCCTTAACCAGGTCATTGCTCTATCTTGTCTTTTAGGCCAACGTTTTCCGGAGTACTAGTTTTAATTAGTACTGCGTTTTCCGGAGCTGCTGACACAATTGCACCCTGCTCGCTGCTGCCTCTTGCGTTTCATGGGCTATGCTTGGAGTTTCTCTGCGGGATTACATCAGATATGATGAAATCCGTGCAAGAACTAAAATCACCGACATAGCTCTAAGAATCGCCAGACTCGAGTGGCAGTGCACAAGGGTACATCACTCGTAGAATTGATAGCCGATGGGGTAAAAAATTTCTCGAATGGCGTCCACGGACCGTAAATTATAATGGCACTTAATTTATTGTTTAATGTCGTCAGCGCGGAGGCGTTCCTAACGCAGAGCTCGCAGCTGTACCTGGAGACGACGCTGCCGGCGCTGGGCGACGTGTACTGCATCGCGCAGTCGTACCGCGCCGAGCAGTCGCGCACGCGCCGCCACCTCGCAGAGTAAGTCGCCGCACCTCATTTTGACCGCTGACGTTTTTTATCGCAACTACAGGCTTACATTAAACTATGATGACCTTAGCAGTGGCGTAACTATAGGGTGGCAGAGCGGGCAAATTGCCGCGGGCCCCGGTCAGAGGGGGGCCCGCGGGTCGAGAAGAGCTGCGGACCGGACCGAGAGGCCCCACGGCAAGAGAGGAACCCTAGCCTAAGGGGGTTCCATCCAATGATTTTGCCACGGGCCCCCCATGGTCCAGTTAAGCCACTGGACCTTAGCACAGTGAAAGCTGAGATTTTGGATAACTGATTTCGTTGAAAAATCTGAATAAAAAGTAGCCTATGTTTTATACTCCAGGTTCATCTATCTACATACCAGAATTTTCATTCAGCTTTTTTTGCGTAAGAGTGACAAAGGCACTTATCGAATGGTGTCAGTCAATGTTCTGATGTCATGATTCAAAGGTGGCATAGGAATCAGATTGGATGGTTGTATTTACGGCGTCATCCATTTCAATATATACGTTGTTTTAGTCAACAAGGAGTGGTTGGGTTAGTTTGATTCAATGCTATTGTTTCCATATATTTATGATGTTTAAAGTGTACTACCATAAGAATAAATAAGAACATAGGTATACATTCGGTGCGATACTATTAGGTGTTGTGGCACAGGTACAGCCACGTGGAGGCGGAGTGCCCGTTCATCTCGTTCGAGGAGCTGCTGGGGCGGCTGGAGGACCTGGTGGTGGACGTCGTGGACCGGGTGCTGGCCTCGCCCGACGCGCACTTGGTGCACGAACTGAATCCCAACTTCAAGGTACGCCATCGCATGCCTTAACGTTTTTAGCACATTTTCAAATATTGTGCAGGTAAACTTGTCCCAGCCTAAAAAAAGTGGTTTCCGTTCACAAAGTCTATTTTCTGATGTTATTTGAGTGAAATGATTGATGACTTGCTATCAGCTATAATATGAGCATTTCTAAGAAAGTTTTTACATTTAATTTTGGACTCCGAATTGCATAGAAATTTACAGGTAAGTAGCGTGAATGTAACTGAGCTTAACTAACACAGCCTCCCAAAATATCCTGATTCATTCGTATGGAAATTATCTTTTTTGGTACCCACTGCAAACCACATGTGTGTGTATGTATTAATTATTGATTATCGGAATCGAAAAAAGACTCTTAATGAACTGAAACAATTACTTTGCTCAATCGCGAACAAAGCAAAGTAATTGTTTCAGTTCATTAATATGAACCTCCGCAAAGTAACGCCTGATTCAATAAATTATTTAAAAGATGCTTAGTATTTTTGTAATAAAATAATGCATGGTAACTGAGTGGTAGCTCCATACAAATAGTAACAGTGTTCTGCGCAAAATTTTAAAATTACCCTTTGTTTCTTATTTATTTTTCTACTTGAGTATCAATTGTTTTAGTTCCTTTTTAGGGTTGCGTAACTCGGGAGCCCTTATAGGACCACTTTGTTGTCTGTTCTATCTGTCTGTATGTAGTTCTGTCTGTCAAGACCCGTTTACTCTGAAACGCGTGGAGGTATCGGGTTAAAATTTATATGTAACTGCTATGAGCCTATAATCTCTCGCATCCGTAAAAAAATAAATTTATATGTTCAAATGTTACGACTATTCAAACTGTATTTTCATTCAATAATCGTGGGAATTAAAACGTGTAAGGTACAGTCAAGGTCAGTGACGTAACTATAGGGCGGCAGGGCTGGCAAAATTCCACGGGCCCCCGACCCTAGAGGGCCCCGGCCCAAGAAGCTGCGAACCCAGAAATAGCAATAAAATTAAATTACAACGTGACGATCTTTACTGGGAGGGTCCCATCCTAGAAACTTGCCACGGGCGTCAGATGGTAATAGTTACGCCACTGGTCAAGGTCATATACGTATAGTCAACCAAAAAATTCCTTAACCACCTTAAGATTCATTGTCAATTTATGGCTTTTAAAACATCAAAGGTTATTTTCACTTCCAAGTCAATGTGACAATCAGCCTTATTGTTTTTAAGCTGATGTAGGAACTGTCATAAAAAATTACAAAGCACTTACCTGGGTAGTTCTACTAGCGTTTCAACCGCTATCACTCTCCTGTCGCATATACGTAAGAAATAAGCTACAACTAGAGTGAAATTTCAACAAATTTAAATTATACCACAAGCACGCTGTATCGTTATATATAAATCTTCCGCTAGGTGTTGCTCATTTGCTTATTATATGCGACAGGAGAGTGATAGCGACCTACCCTAGCCACCTACTTGGTTGACTATATGTTACTAAGTCCTCAAAAGTATCTTTATGCCACTAAAGATAAGGTCGATGTATACATATATTTGATGGTATGGCTGTATACATATTTAAGCCTTTGACTGTGCCGTTGCCATAGAATTATAAAAATTGGCAAAAAGGGCGTAAGTAAAGGAAAATGTCCAAAAATCAGTGATCCGCAAAAAAAACTTTATTACACGCTTTATATTAGCTTCACCTGTATGTTTGTATGTATGTTTGTATGTATGTTTGTTTGTAACCGACTCCTTAGGGCGCGATTTTGACCCACTTCCCGGTTTCCGATTGAGCTGAAATTTTGCACATATGTGTAAATTGGATGACAATGCAATATTATTGTAACATGGAGCTGATCTGATGATGGAGCTGGATGGTGGCCATAGGAACTATGTAATAAAACAACACAATCCCGTCGAGTTTGGGCTCGTTTGATTCGTCTTGACGAGCACTTTGATCCCAGATGGTAACCAGGGTCTGATGATGGAGCTGGAAGATGGCCAAAGGCACTCCACAATAAAACGACACAACCCCATCGAGTTTGGGCTCGTTTGATTCGTCTTGACGAGCACTTTGATCCCAGATGGTAACCAGGGTCTGATGATGGAGCTGGAAGATGGCCAAAGGCACTCCACAATAAAACGACACAACCCTATCGAGTTTGGGCTCGTTTGATTCGTCTTGACGAGCACTTTGATCCCATATGGTAACCAGGGTCTGATGATGGAGCTGGAAGATGGCCAAAGGCACTCCACAATAAAACGACACAACCCCATCGAGTTTGGGCTCGTTTGATTCGTCTTGACGAGCACTTTGATCCCATATGGTAACCAGGGTCTGATGATGGAGCTGGAAGATGGCCAAAGGCACTCCACAATAAAACGACACAACGCCATCGATTTTGGGCTCGTTTGATTCGTCTTGACGTGCACTTTGATCCCATATGGTAACCAGGGTCTGATGATGGAGCTGGAAGATGGCCAAAGGCACTCCACAATAAAACGAAACAACCCCATCGAGTTTGGGCTCGTTTGATTCGTTTTGACGAGTACTTTGGTCCTAGATGGTAACAAGAGTCTGATGATGGAGCTGGAAGGGGGGTAGGTGGCGGGTTGGGGGTTAGGGTGTGGCGGTTGGGGTTAGGGGATGGGGGGGGTTTACGGGAAATAGGGTGGGGGTGTTGGGTGGTTCGGGGGTAAGTGATTTTGGGGGGTTGTGGGAAATGGGGAGGGGGTAAGAGGCCTAGATGGTAACAAGGGTTTGATGATGGAACTGGAAGGGGGGGCGGTAGGTGGCGGGGTGGGGGGTGTGGGAGGGGTCGGGCGGGAGTGGGGGGGGGCAGGTGACGGGGGGGGGGCTGGGGGGGGTTCCGGGGGTATGGGGGTTCGGTGTTAGGGGGGTTGGGTTTAGGTGGTTCGGGGGTTTGTAAAATGAGGAGGGGGTAAGGGGGGTTTAGGGAATTGGGGGTAAGGGTGTGGGGTTTGGGGGGGGTTTGGGTAAATGGGGTGGGGGATGTTGGGGGGTTGGGTTTAGGGGGTTTGGGGGTTGTAGGTGAGGGGGTAAAGTTAGAAAGAAAAAAATGCAACTAAAAAATAGAAAATAAATAATAGTTTAAAAAAACTAAAAAACACGCTTTAAAAAATAAAAAATAAATTTTAATAAATTTCAATTCACTATTCTTATAGTGCAGTAAAAAATCTTAATAAGCAATTATTATATTGTTATATCCAGATCAAAATTTGTAAACAATTCTAAATATTGATAAAATAAATAATAATAGTTTAAAATATTTTATTGTAAAAAAAGCGTGGGGTGCTTTTTAAGATGTTATCAAAATGACAATCCTTGACAATTGACACCATGCACCCCACGCTTTTTTTACAATAAAATATTTTAAACTATTATTATTTATTTTATCAATATTTAGAATTGTTTACAAATTTTGATCTGGATATAACAATATAATAATTGCTTATTAAGATTTTTTACTGCACTATAAGAATAGTGAATTGAAATTTATTAAAATTTATTTTTTATTTTTTAAAGCGTGTTTTTTAGTTTTTTTAAACTATTATTTTTTTTGTAAAGAGTCCGACTCGCACATAGCCGGTTTATGTCCGCTATAAATGCTAGTATGCTAAAACCTGTGTTTCATATTCCAGAGGCCTAAGAGGCCGTTCAGGAGGATGGCTTACACCGAGGCTCTGGAGTACCTTCGCGAACACAACATCACAAAAGATGACGGATCCTTCTACGAGTTTGGAGATGTAAGTATTAATTTATTGAATCAGACGTCAGTTCGCGAAGGTTCAAAATGATGAACTAAAACAATTTACCTTTGTCGCATTAGAAATGCAGTTGGAAGTGTTAGGCGCCAAACAAGGAACAAGGCAAACGATTTTACATAGTCTATTTTTGTTCAAACACTTAATTTGATATTCTATTTAATGGGAAATGCGAATCCCCCTTATTTAGCTACACGAAGTATCAAGTCAAAACTTTCCGAAACATAATTATTGGAAAATTTGCACATAAAAATCTCTCTCTCTAGTTCGACCAAGTAAAAGATCTGTGTGAAGTATTGTAGAAAAAACAGCCTGACGTCCAAATAGGGATAATGACACCACCAATTAATCGACGTACTTCTGGCTGTCGAAAAATGTTTTCTCTTAGATTTTGTATGTCAATTGCTAGTTATGATTATGACGTATATGCCAACTCAATCAAGCT
Source organism: Archips crataeganus (assembly GCA_947859365.1). Taxonomy (NCBI): domain Eukaryota; kingdom Metazoa; phylum Arthropoda; class Insecta; order Lepidoptera; family Tortricidae; genus Archips; species Archips crataeganus. The sequence continues at coordinate 5,739,614 of OX402065.1, forward strand.
ATAGTTAAATCTAATTTCGCAGTTAACGGAAAATTAACCTGGTTTTCAGGGTTCGTTTTTCCGCCTTTGAATCATTGTTTTATAGTGTCATCATCCCTATTTCCTTTTCTTTGCGCCACTCGTTTCTGTGAAGAGCATGCTCCTGCCACTCCATTTGATATGAGTTCTAGTCGTCCCACCGTTTACTTGGTTCTCTGCCTCTGCCTCGATGGTTATCTCAGGTTATCTATAGTGGCTAGGCTAGCGATTTGGGCCCGCGTCGTGGGTGCATACAGCAGAGACGGCTCATTTCGATTTTAAAACCTGTTTGTTTGTTTGTTTTTAGGACATCCCGGAGCAGCCCGAGCGCAAGATGACGGATGCGATCGGGGAGCCGATCCTGCTGTGCAAGTTCCCGGCGCAGATCAAGTCGTTCTACATGCAGCGCTGCGCCGACGACGCGCGGCTCACCGAGTCCGTGGACGTGCTGATGCCCGGCGTCGGCGAGATCGTCGGCGGCTCCATGAGGACCTGGGACTACGACCAGCTCATGGAAGGTCAGTAGCGTTGCGATCACTTCCCTAGCGAGCTACACACGACACCTCCAGGCTACGTATGTACGTCCCACCGCTGGGCACAGGCCTCCTCTCCAGCCCAGTGCGGATTGGGAACTTTGTGCCATGAACACAGGCCTTTTAATACGCGGAATATAAATTCCACGTGAGCTAAAATTGAAGCGCGCATATAGCTAAAAAGCCGTATATTTATTTTCAAATCTCACTCTGTTTTCGCGCCACTTGCCACTTTGGCCAGGCGCACAGAGCGGTCGCTCCACTCGCTCGAGCCTCGGGCCGGGTCTGGATCAGCTTACTTGCTCTTCTACCTTCCTTGTAATCTATCTAATATACTCGTACACAAATCTCGTGTCAAGGTGTTTGCTATCGAAGTCCTCCGAAACGGCTTGACCGATTTTTATCAATTTTTTTCTCTATATTTGGTAAGTCTGAGAATAGGTCGTAGCGCGTAGGCTATTTTTTATACCCCTAGGTCATATATGGCGAAACAACGTTTGCCGGGTCAGCTAGTATATTATAAAAATACTAGCTGTTGCCCGCGACTCCGTCCGCGAAGAATAGGGGTAGGCATAAAAAATAGCCTACGACCTATTCTCAGACCTACCGGATATAGAGAAAAAGTTTCATAAAAATCGGTTGAGCCGTTTCGGAGGAGTTCGATAATAAACACCGTGACACGAGATTTTTATATATTAGATTTAGTTTCCAACCAACTATGCTTTCGGAGAAATGCATATTTTTTGAGGCATCATGGACCTTGACAGACAGCCTCTATTGATATTGTTGCAGGCTACAAGCGCGAGGGCATCGACCCGTCGCCGTACTACTGGTACACGGACCAGCGGCGCTTCGGCAGCGTGCCGCACGGCGGCTACGGGCTCGGCCTGGAGCGCTTCCTGTGCTGGCTGCTGGACCGCTTCCACATCCGCGACGTCTGCCTCTACCCGCGCTTCCTCGAACGCTGCACGCCTTAGGACACCTACAGATCAACCAGAACGGCTACCACGCAAGCGTCTCTTTCATACTAAACTACTTAGTGAAGGTCGCACGGAGCAACCAGCGTGATAACTGTGCGCGTGTTAGCCAAATAAACTTCTCTACATTAACTTCATATTATCCCAAGCAGACTGCAGAGCGCTGCAAAGAAATATTTACGACCCGGACGCGACTTTCAGCGTCTGGGCACGCTAGAATATCTCACTATAATTGTTAACGGTTGCCGCGGCGACTCTTACCTACGCTTCAATAAATCTATACACTACTTACATATATTTGTATTTGCCGCTTGCCTAGTGCGTGCGTGTGAGTAGCAATATGGTCGTGGCAGCGCTTTTGCCATATTTTTGCTGACGATCAATATCAGCAATATATGGAAACACCGTGTATTTTTTTTTTCTTAAGAACAATTTAAATCTCAGACACTTATTATAGCTGTACAATATTCTTGATAAAATTTATTTTGATTTAAGATTTAACCTAGTGACTGAAAGTACCGGTGACGGTAAATTTCACAAGACCAGACACGGTAAGTGACTAATTTCACTAACTATGCGGAATCAAGGCATTCACTGGTGTAATTTCGCCATGTCTTAAACTTTCTTGGTCATTCATCAAATTATACATTGAAACAGGACCGTTTTTATTTATTGTTTCATAAAAATGTAACAACCCATTTCTAATTTATTTAGAAATTTATTTTTTAAGCATTTGTGTTTAAGGAAGAAATGACATAGTCATAGTGACATCATAGTTTTTATGAAAAGAGCATTGGATTGAATGTATTTGAAATACAGCTTGTTTTACTACGTTGTCTGTTTTTTTTTTTACTTCTAGATCACATTAATAATGCTTTTACGTTATGATTAGTCAACGCAAACTTCAATGCAGTCGTCAGTCGACATTATACTTTATTTCGAAACAATTCGAGGGTAGATAGCGTGCATACTGGGGGAAATTAAAAACAAACTTGATTTACTTATATAATTTATTATTTTATTATTCCTATATACAAAAATAATGTGATGTTTTGCTCATTCACCATGGAGTTCTTTGGAGTGTAGACGTAGGTTATTATTAGAAATTATACCTACTTGTAACGTCGTTACGTTGAGTATTCATTAAAATCTCATTTTGTTAGATGCGCTACTAACTAAGATTCTCAGAAAACTGGATTAAACACCAAAGTTGGAGAACAACTCAAAGTCTAAATCTAAACTGTTGGATTAAACACCAAAGTTGGAGAACAACTCAAAGTCTAAATCTAAACTGTTGGGTTAAACACCAAAGTTGGAGAACAACTCAAAGTCTAAATCTAAACTGTTGGATTAAACACCAAAGTTGGAGAACAACTCAAAGTCTAAATCTAAACTGTTTACCTAACATAGAGTGGGAAATACATAAGATGCTTATCGAATAATTCCAACTGTACAACTAGGTGTCGTTAAACCATAAAATGCCTCGTAACTTAAAAACAGTTCGACCACAAAATAATCAGCACTGCTGTATTGCAAATATGCTACTGCTGTTTACGAGAAATTGTAACTCATTTATTTTACTCAAAATTAATGTATATAGCGATGCAATCTTAGCGAGCTCTATTCAGTGGGCTTAGTTATCAAAAACATCCCTTGTTAATTATTAGAGCATACGATTAGAAAGCATGTATATATTGACTTTGGCGTAAATGTCGTACAATATCTCTTTGACAGCTTCAATGAAAAGCATGACTCAGGGTAGCCACTCTGCATCCGCGTCTAAATTCCTCCGCGAACCGGGCGTGTCCGCGGGTGCTTCGGTCAAATCCTCCTTGCTGCTGTGGACTTTGTTGTAAACCTTCTTACCCGCTTCAATAACGTATTCAACGCCATCCGCTGTAAAAAATGTACTTATTAAATACAAATTTTGTTGATATTAGAAGCCCCAAGACTGGCCAATACCTTTCAGAGAGAGTGGTTCATACTTGAGTTGCTACGATTTTGATAGCACCGCAGTGCATGTGTTATTTATGCGTCATAATTTCATAGAAGTTTGACGTTTAATATAACACTTGCACTGCGTGTGCTATCAAAATCATTGCAGACTTATCGTGGCCTGACTCTAATGCTGATGGAGAGCCGAGTTTCATCTCGCCACCACGTCGAATTGTTATTTGCCTATTGCGTTCCTATTTTTTTGAATTGCGAGTCGCTGCAGAGGGACTTAGCAGTCATTTGCAGTCAAGTGTAAAAAAAACTGATCAGATTCAAAGTGTCTGCTCTCATGCACTGCGGAATCAGTTCATAAATATGTAAATAAATAAATATAATACGGTAATTACGTCGTAAAGCCTGAGAAGAAAAATCATTGCGACGTTTATTACAAAAAAAAATCACGGTGGGTCAGGAAACAAATGGTTCAATTGTATTTATTAGTATTTTATTAATTTTACCACCGATTCAATGAATGCGTGTTAACATAATACATCTTATCGACTTTAACTGTCGTTTTAAAATTTCTATTTGCCAGACAAAGACAACAGGTTAGTAAGTATGTAACTTTTTGTGAATAAGGGGTTAAGTGTGCAGTAAATTGTACGTTGCCTCACCAAGGGCGCCGCCGGTCTTCCGCACGGCTTCGCCGATGTTGTGCGAGGAGAAGGTATCGGGCTCGATGTTGATGTTGACTCCCTCCGTCTGGCCGTTCTCGTGCTTCGGGCACTCTTTCTGCGAGATGATGGACAGGTCGAACGGGTTGATGCCGTAGGAAGACAGCTTTGTGCGCAACTATTGGAGGAAATCAAATGAAGTTTTAATACACATTGCATGTCAGGCCGGTCTACATAGGTACGCGTCAAAATAGTCCCGCCCCATTCCCCTCCTTGGTCTGTCTCGTCGTCGCTCTCGCTGGCAGCTCTGGCACGCACCAAGTGGCTGTGTGCGCCATGCCGTGCATGCGACAGACATGTCTTGACTCAGTCCTAGTAGCAATAGGTAAAGTCAGCTATGCGTGTTTGCGAGCTATCTACCTACACCAAATGAAAGGTACACGGAAAGAACATGTCTAGTCAGTCAACTAAACAACTTTTTGTATTAAGTATTAAGTGTACAATTAAGTACTTACCTACTAGGTAAGTAGGTACCTAACCATTTTATTAAAAGTGAAAGAAATAATGTTATTTTTGGACATCCATATTTAATCCAATGCTAAGTTGTACAATATTTGTAGTACTTTGCGAGCTCTCTATTTTGAGATTAAAATCTAATTTATCAAAAATGACTACTTAGATATGTTCTTTCCGTGTACCCTTCAAATATGCAGGCGCTTTACGGCTCCATTTAGAGTATTTAACAAATAAGTATAAAAAAATAACAATTAATCTAGTTGCGATATAAAAAGTGCTGCTCTATAAAGGCAACTTAAGTTATGGGAACTTTTCCTAAAAAACAAAGGTGTTATATAGTACCTTATCAAGATACATCTTGTCCAGCTCCTTGGTGCGAGAGAGGATGGTGGCGGAGCGGCGATGCCCGAAGAGGATGCTCTGGCACGTGAAAATGGCTGCGTATGTCGTGTAGTCCGTCGCCAAGACTACGTAGCTCGCGGAACCCGCCACGTCTACGAAAAAGGACAATGTTTATAAGAACCCTAGCAGTGCTGTGACTAAGGAAGGAGATATACCGATAACTTAGCGCTTCGGCGTCGAAAATAACGAAAATGCCCTCAAGTAAATAGGTACTTAAATCGTTTTCAAACTTGAACAATGAAATTGTGAACCGGTAACCTAATTATCTGCGCAGCAGTAGAGCAGAATAATGAATTAATGTCCGTACGTACGTCAGCTACTAATTGAACTTTGAACGTTGCAAAATGAGATAAAAAAAATAATAAAATAGTTTATTATTAGAAAGTATCTTTACAAAAACGATTACCGTTGGTCCCACACTAGGCAATGCCTGTCATGTGGCAACCAGGATTCGGGGTACAAAAAAAAATAAAATTTAAAAAAGAATTCATCTTAAAAACCAAAACAAATCAAGTTAGAAATTACACAATATAACAAAAGCTTTAATTTAAACTACAATAAGAAAGAGGGGGTTGGTTAGACCGAAGCAGAGTGAGTGTGTGACTGTGTGTGTGTAAGTTTCGTGCGAGTGTGTGAGTGTACGTGAGGAAGTGTGAGTAAGTATGTAGGTGTGTGAGCAGCCACCTAAGCAACGACCCTGAGCAGACTCTCAAGTCTCTCCATAATTGAGTCCACCTAGCCAGTTCCTAACCATGATCTTGGCCTCGCTCGGGGAGGCTCCAGATATATTGCAAGATTTCATGACCGTGTTATAAATGAAAGGGTGTAGAAAGGCCGGCAGTCTCCTCGAAAAGGCAGTTCTAAAACGGGGAGTTGGAATTCTGAAGACCCGCTTCCGGATCAAGGTTCGATATAGCTCAGATCGAATGACTTCACGATGCACCTGAGTGAAAACTCGCAGAAGCATCAACCGTCGCACGCTCAGAACACCCGCCTCCTTGTAAAGAGCCCACGTAGAGAAAGTAATACCTACGAGGCCTCCTGAGCATGACTTTCAGGACAAAGCGCTGCGCTCTTTCCAGAGGTAGGAGAGCGGAGCTGGCAGCACTCCCCCACACGCCAATGCAGTAGGACAGTATGGATTCACACATAGAGGTGTAAACCAGCCTCAGCAAATCCAACCCCGCAGAGTTTCTGAGCAACTTCATGAGGTACACAATTTTCCTTGTCCTCGCATATTTAATTACTTACTTAGAGGGAATCGCACTTTCATTCGTGCCGGCACCGAAGTGTCAGGCACAGTCAGAACTCCAGTGTATCTGAAAAAAAAACTTGTTACTTAGTAACTTTGGAAATCTTAAAACATATCAACTTTGAGTATTAATACCACGAAGTTAAAAAAAAGCAATAAAATTTTTTGCCACTTTTTTTTTCAATACTATGGAGCAATGTAGATAAATTATAATAATAATAATAATCAAGTTTCCGGACGCTGACCGAGCACCTAGGACTGTGGGGCCATCGCGGCGTGCCGTGTTGCTCGCGTCAAGTTTCCGGACGCTGACCGAGCACCTAGGACCACCGGGGGTGTCCCTGCATGGCAAGTGCGGATTGAGGGGCGTATCAATACGTTCAGGACTCTCATTGCAAAGCTGATCTGCTTCAGGGGGGGCAACAACCGCCCCCGAGTAATGCGCTTCGTGGCCCAGGCCTTTGTGGGGACTGACATCAGGCCCTGCAACTATATGGCCTGTGTAACGGAGCGTATCGACTTTCTGAAGCAGAAAGTCTATGCATGGGCAAGCCGTATTCGCCGCTACAGGAAGCGTGTGGACCGATACCAGCAGAATCGCCTTTTCCAGAGCGACCAAAGGAAGGTATACCGAAAGTGGGAGGGAGACGATCTTCGTGTGCCCGACGGACGGCGGCCGGATGCTACTGCAATGATTGACTTTTGGCGTAATATCTGGTCGGTACCTGTCGAGCACACCGAGGGCGAGGCGAGGGGAGGGAGGGGTGTTGTCGAACGTGAGTGCGAGTCCATCGAACCTATGGGGCCTGTTACCATTAGCCCCGATGACGTTAGTTGTGCCATCCGGTCGGCTCCGAACTGGAAAAGTCCTGGGCCGGATGGATTGCACAACTTCTGGCTGAAATGGTTTCGATGCTCAAACCAGCGTTTGGTGTAACACCCCCCCGTCCTACCCTTCTATTACTCTACCCTAACTAGAGATATCCAATCGTTACCTACGTATTTAAAACTTATGTATACGCTTATGTATACCTACCCTTGTATGAAACCTATCTACTTATAGTACCTATGTATGCCTATATATATGGGTCCTCAAAATACCTAGCTCCTAACTTAAGCTGATTTACCTTGTTTACGTCACAAAATTGGCCAAGTGATCGTTAGCGGTCTAAGATAAGGAACCCACGTTGTGTCCGTCAAATAACCCTTTGGAACTTTTAGTATGATATGGGAAAAGAGTTCATTGTCATCTAATTTTAAGTTTATAATATAATTTCCTATAGTCATATAATTTAAGTTTATAATAAAGATATGTTAGTGATGAATAACTGAGGATGACGGTTGCCTATAGTTATATAATTAAAGTTTATAATGAAGATATGTTAATGATGAATAAATGGAGATGATAAATTGCCTACAGTTTCATAAGAGTCGTCTGTCCATAGTCTATGATATTATTATGTTCTTCAGGAAAAAGGTATTTTATTTTTGTGGCTGTGTCCAGAGACCCATGACTCCCCGTCTCTGGAGATGGCTCCTCGTCATCCAGACTTGGGCAGAGCCTCTCCCACTAGCTTAGAAGAAGCATACTACCTTATTCCTTGTTTAGGTAATAAGAACATAACATTATATTAATTAAGAGGATATTCAAAGGGAAGTTAGTTACAGCCTGTGGCCGTCCTTGGATCCAACCTGTGATCACATTGCCTCTGCAATAGCTAGCCGAACTTCGGTAGTAATTGTAGACTTCGATGGTTTATCATAATGACTATTGAGTAGCTACCAGATCCTATGGTACCAGTAAGCCACTAACTTGCATCTGCCTCAGTTATAGTCAGAATTACGGTTTGTAAATATAAGTATTTGGTAAAACTTTTACCATTTAGATTTAGTAAGTATAACTAGCCACTACAGGACCAGATAATCCAAGGTTATTTCACCAGGGACGACCGCCAACTTCAAAGGAGATCCTACTTTTCAGCAAAATTCTGTATGAAATTTATAGTGAGTTTGTTGAGTTTTATTTTTGACTCACTCATTTGCAGCTACCAGCGTTTGTAATGTAGGACATATGGATGAAAGCAAACCATGAAATCTTCCATCCGTCGGTAAGTACTAGAGGTAGTCAAAGTCAAAAGTCAGTCAAAAATATTAAAGTCTCAAGACTCCAATAAGTAGATCGGACAAATATAATCCCTCCCACAATATCATATAGCAGAACAGTAATATTTAGTTAATGGTAATAAAATTAAGTAAGTCAGCATAATGAAGAACAGCAAAGTCAGATAGCATACAATGCCCTCCAACATTAAATAGTAGACTAAAGAACAGTAAGGTTTAGTTAATGGTAATAACACCTACTCCCTATAATCCTTTCCTAGCAGCTAAACTATCCATCTATTCTATACGACATTGGCAAGCTAGGAATCCGGATTCCACATTTATAATTACCGCGGGGCCCCTCTCCAACTGATAAGAGAGGGCCTATCCTAAACTAATGCCTACGTTTGAGCAGGTTAACTCAGTTTCTATCCCCTATACCTGTGTGCTTCTGGTACCCATCTGAGGGGATTGGGTTAGATGAATACCAGAGTGTAATATATATATAAATAGATAAGCGGACTAGACATTGATGAGTTTGAAACACCGGTTGTGGCGCTCCAAACCCCTCAACACCCAGGGAGAAATTAGGTCCGACTCTTGAGTTATAATACAGACCCCCACCCTTCTCCGATAGGTGGTATACTACACTTAAACGCTTCCAGGGAGTGCTAATCTATCGTTAACATCGCAAGATGACCCGAGTAGCACACTCTAGAACCCGACTTATACTTAGTCGAAGCCCGGTTAGGTTCTCCTCTACCACAATTTAAACAAAACTTTATATTAAACCCACAAAATCCCATTAAACCCCAATTTATATATTAACTAAACAAATATACAAATTTCTGGCAATGAATATCGAATCACAGGTATTTCTGATGATAAAATATACAAAGCCGAAATTCACACAGAAATACCCCTTATAATTAACACAAGAAATATTTAAACCCCACAACACAATTACGACACCAATTAATACCTAATAATTCAGAGAGAACCTTTCCCGAACTCGTAGCAAAATAAAAGTGATCCTCTTCCCACGTCTCGCTCCCCTTTTATACTAAAATCCTAGCTTCGTTGGCGTCGAAAGTTACATTTTCTACACTGACGCTGGTGTTGTAAGAATGATAGGTTTCTGAATGTTTAGTGGCTGTCATTCTGACAGCCTTTTGGGCGGGGTTCACACTTAGCTTAATGGCGGATACAGAGAGACGGGACTGGAGAGAATAAAGAATAAATTACTGAATACAGCATAAGAAGACTTTTATTATTACTACATGGTGGCAGCGGGGTAAGAATTTGCATTTCCAAAATGACTTTAGAAGGGGAGGATGCTCAAAGCGGAATGACTGAGGACGGAAAGCAAGTTCAAATTATCAATGTGAACACGCCGTGCTCGGTAGCGGCGCCGAACTCTTTTGACTTCGTGCCGGAGAATTGGATAAAATGGAGGAAAAGATTTGATCGTTATATGGCAGTCTCTGATAGTGCCAATAAAAGCGATAAAGATAAAGTGGATATGCTACTTTACCTCATGGGAGAGAAGGCGGAGGATTTGGCGATTCAACTTAACATCAACGCCGACAGTGAAGTCGCTTGCACAATAGAAGAAGCCTTGAAGAGAATTGATAATCACTTTACACCTAAAAGAAATCCAGTGTACGCGAGGTACAAGTTTAATAGCAGGAAACAAGAGCCAGGGGAGAGTGTGGACGAGTACATAAGGGAATTACATGTGTTGGCTGAAGTGTGTGACTTTAAGGACTTTAAGGAAGAAATGATCAGAGATCAAGTAGTTGTAGGTGTGACAAGTAAGAAGGCGAGGGAAAGAATGCTATTAGATGTTTCTCTTACGTTACAAAAAGCAGTACAAATAGCAAAGAATGTGGAAGACTTTGAGGTTAGAGGGGGTTTTGCAGGAGAATGCAAAGATATAAATAAAGTAAGTATGGATGACAAGCAGTGTTGGTTTTGTGGAAGACGCATGCACAAAACCCGTCAGCAGTGCCCAGCTTTGCATTCTAAGTGTTTGAAATGTAAGAAGACAGGACACTTTGCAAGATGTTGTAAAGGCGGCCAGATTAATTATATGGAAAATGAACCATCTGGTAGCGGCTTTAAGGTTTGTTTAATGAATGGAAATAAGTACAAGGTGAAAGTAGATGTTTATAGAGAGGGAAAATTTAAAACTAATGTGACATTTTTAATTGATACAGGAGCAGATATAGTAGCTATCCCTGAGGAACTTGTGGCAGATCTAGCCAGCTTGGAGCCATGTGCGATAAACATCAGCGGACCAGATTCAACAAAATTAATTGTTCAAGGTAAACTTAAACTTGTTTTGAAGTATGAGGGTGAACAATACTGTGGTGAGGTTTTTGTATTAAAAAATTTAAAGACACCTATCTTAGGTGTACCAGCATTAGAAGCTATGAAAATTATTCAAATCAAGGGTATCAGTAATTTAAATAAAGAGTGTACAGTTGTTGTTCAAAAGGAATTTCCCAACCTTTTTAATGAATTGGGGGTTTTTAAGGAATCTTTTGATATAAAATTGATAGATCCAAGTAAGAGCTATATTCAGTGTACTCCCAGAGTAGTGCCAATACCATTACTTGATAAAGTGAAACAAGAATTAGACCGACTTTGTGAATTAGGAGTAATGACAAGAGTAGAGGAGCCAACTCTGTATGTTTCTCCCATTGTGGTGGTTCCAAAAGAAGCAGGTAAAGTCAGAATTTGTGGGGATTACACTGAACTAAATAAAAATATTTTACGGCCAATTTTTCCTATTCCAAAAGTAGAAGTCACATTAGCCTTGCTCAAAGGGTCTAAGTTTTTTTCAAAATTAGATGCCACTGCTGGTTTTCATCAGATTCGCCTTACTGAAGAGTCAGCTAAATTAACAACCATAATAACTCCTTTTGGACGTTACATGTATAATAGGTTACCATTTGGGCTTAATTGTGCTCCTGAATATTTTTCAATGAAGTTTTCTCAGCTATTTGAGGGAATAAAAGGTGTAGTAACTCATGTTGATGACATATTAATATATGCAGATACAATGGAGGAACATGACAAAATTTTAAGACAGGTTTTAGGCAGATTAAATGAAAAAGGCATAACTATCAATAAAAATAAATGTGTATTTGGGGTTCAAGAGGTCCAATACCTTGGACATATTATAAATGCAGATGGTATTTCTGTGGATAAAAATAGAATAGAGGCTATCACTAATTTTGAGGTACCTAAAACAAAAAAAACAAGTCATGCAATTCCTAGGAATGATTAATTATGTAGGTAGGTTTATTGAAAACAAAACAGAGTTACTACACCCTTTATACATGCTGTTAAAAAAAGAAAATGTTTTCCTCTGGGATCAACAACAACAGACTGCGTTTGAAAAAATTAAAGAGAAGTTGCGTCAAGCTCCCATACTGTCACATTTTAACCCTAAGTGCAAAATTATTATAGGGGCTGATAGTAGTTCATTTGGGTTAGGTGCTACATTGATGCAGGAAAATGATGATAATAGTAGGAACATTGTGTCATATGCGAGTAGAACATTAAATGATACAGAAAAGAGATATTCACAAATTGAAAAAGAATGTTTGGCATTAACTTGGGCAGTGGAAAGGTTCAAAGACTATGTGTATGGCATTAAGATAATTTTAGAAACAGATCACAAACCTCTAATACAGATTTTGCAAACAAAGCACATAGATGAGTTAACACCAAGACTGATGTCATTCCGAATGAGATTAACACGGTTCAATTATACAGTATGCTACATTCCAGGAAAAAAATTGGTTCTACCTGATGCTTTGTCTAGAAACCCTATGTTGAATGATTGCAAAGACACATTTGAGGACAGTTCAGAATTGTTTATTAATTTAGTTCTGAAAAATATTCCTCTTAATGATCAGTTACTAGCTAATATTATAAAAGAGCAAGGTAAATGTACAATTTGTAAAACAATAATAGAGTTTTGTCAAACAAACTGGCCAAATCAATCAAAATTGACACCACTAATAAAGCCATATTATCAGTATAGACATGATCTATGTGTAGTAAATGACATCCTGTTATATAAGTCTCGCATTGTCATACCAACAACATTACAATTAGATATGTTAAATAAGATACATGAGGGCCATTTGGGAATAAATAAATGTAGAAATAGGGCTAAACAAACTATGTGGTGGTTAGGAATGGCTACACAGATTGAAAAATTGATTCAGAGCTGTCCTCAGTGTATTGAACAGAAAATTAATAGTAAAGAAGAGATTTTGCTAGAAAAACAACCTATGAGAGCTTGGCAGAAAGTTGGGATAGATTTGTTTTATTTCAATAACACATGGTATATGGTTATTATAGATTTTTATTCACGATATTTGGAGATTAAGAAATTAAACAATCTTACTGAAATTAACATAATTGAACAGTGTAAAGACATATTTTCCAAGTTTGGTATCCCAGAATTAGTAAGAACAGATTGTGGCACCCAATTTAAAGCAGGATTTAAGAAATTTGCCAAAGAATATAATTTTGAACACATTACCAGCAGTCCTTACTATTCTCAGAGTAATGGATGTGCTGAATCAGCTGTAAAAATAGCTAAAAACCTGTTAAAAAAAAACCAAGATATACATATGGCTTTATTAATTTACAGAAACACACCTTTAGATTTTGGATACAGTCCTGCAGAGTTAATGTTTAAGCGTAAGCTAAGAGATAATTTACCTAGATTGTCTGATGAGTTACAAAAAACAGTCTTTTCAAAATTAGATTTTAAAAAGAAAGAGCTTGAGAAAAAAGAAAAGGTAAAAAAATATTATAATAGGAGACACAGGACTAGGAATTTGAGAAATTTAATGAAGGGAGAAAAAGTGTGGGTCATCGACTTAAGAATATATGGGACAGTAGTAAGAAAATCAACAGAACCTAGGTCTTATATAATCAGTACAGAAAGGGGATTGTTTCGCCGAAATAGGTGGCATTTAATTCCTTCTCCACATGTTAAAGATGTAAGTCTGCCCTCATATTCTCAATCAAGCAATGAACAAATTAATGTAGACAGTAACAGTAGTAATTTTAATAATAATGTAAGTAAGAATGGCTCCGAAGAAAGGTTCAAGGTAAATGAAGAAGAAAATCCTAAGCAATCGCACATGGCACCAAGAGACAATATGTTAACAACAAATTCTGATTGTAATTTTGATCTAGTAAAGGAGAATGATTGTGATTTAACGGAAAATACAGAAAATGTAAAACGTAGTTTAAGAAAAAGAAACCCGCCTAGGTGGTTAGACGATTATGTTTCTTAAGGAGATGTGTAAAAGTTCTAACTATTGTATTGATTTGATTATTAAAGTTTCAATTGAAAAAAGGGAAGATGTTGTAAGAATGATAGACGATTATGTTTCTTAAGGATATGTGTAAAAGTTCTATCTAACTATTGTATTGATTTGATTATTAAAGTTTCAATTGGAAAAGGGAAGATGTTGTAAGAATGATAGGTTTCTGAATGTTTAGTGGCTGTCATTCTGACAGCCTTTTGGGCGGGGTTCACACTTAGCTTAATGGCGGATACAGAGAGACGGGACTGGAGAGAATAAAGAATAAATTACTGAATACAGCATAAGAAGACTTTTATTATTACTACAGCTGGCTACTCCAACTTCCAAGTTTACGTTGGCTACATTCCCTTCAGCACGTGTATCGTAAATTATATTCTTGTCGGAGTCAGTAAGTGTTGCCAGTGATCTTATTTTAATTTTCTTAGTAACAAAATGTTTTATCATCATCATCATCAGGACACAGGCCTCTCCTCAGAATGAATCCCATACACGCCTTACACAGGTCTCCTCTCACAATGAAAGAGTCGAAATGGATATGATAAGTTCGTTATTGACAAAATTAATAGTTAATTTGCCCTATTAACTAATCTTATTATGAAATAATCTTATTTTGTAAAATAAGTTATTTTTAATTTTCATATTTAACTATACCATAAAGTCAGAGTATTCCGATCTAATGGAGGATAACTTTGGCCTTTCTAAATATCAAATATAGATGGATTCTAATGAAAACATAGAACGTGATTGGTCAGCTAAAACCAGCCATGTGGCAACGTACCATAATTTCAGTGCAGTAGTAAAACGTGGAACAAGGTAATCTCAATATTCTCAGTGGCCATTGTTATCTTACAAGGCCAAAATCGCCCAACCTTTCGGTATTTATACGAGATGGTGGTCACCCTTCCTTTGATACTCGCGCTGACATGCGTAACTTCAAGGTTTACGTTGGCTACACTTTCTTCAGCTCGAAGGCCGCACGTGTATCGTAAATTATTGACTTGTCGTTCGAATACTTTCGCATTCGGATACTTTAGTAATGAAATGCTTATTTTTGATAAATTAATAATTCAATAGTCTACTTTGAGTATGAAATAATTTAATTTGATATAAAAAAATAAGTTAAACTATGTTCACATAAGGTGGAACATTACAGATTGACGTCTGTAAGGTTACATTGGCAGCACAGTTCCAGCAAGCCCTTGAGCTCGGATCCCTACCATCTTTCTTTACAACTGGTATTACCTCCCTGCTCTATAAGTCCGGTAGTACCACAGAAGCGAAAAATTACAGACCCATCACGTGCTTGCCTACGCTGTACAAGCTCCTTACATCTCCTCCTTATATCTAAATCTATACATGCTTTCGCTCAGTTCGGACGTGTCGATCATTTATTAAATAAATAATCACATGCTGAGTCGTGACCTCGTTTTTTACGATACCTAAGTGACATATGTACTGTGAGATATTTAAATGTGAAAATGTTTTATCTTTTGCTAAGTGATAGAAAGTGAATTTAAAATCAATAAATAATTAAAAAAAAAATAAAAATAAAAAAAAATAAACAATGCACAGCCCTTTCAATCGGAGTGAGAGGACCGCCCGCTCCCCTCCTGCGTCGCCTGCGCCTCACCCTGCTGCGCCGCCCCAAAATGAAGAAGCCAGAACTGAACCCAAATCCACTGCTGAAATTCAGCTTTGGATGACGACCATTGAGCAGTGCCTAAGTGAAGTGTGCTCCATATCATCAGAGAGCAAAATGAATTCGGATCAAAAATTACGCGTTAGTACTCTATGTCGGAAAGTGGGTCATGGGACATCGCAGATGGCAGTACAATACCAGTCCCTGATAAAGACGACGTGCCAAGTAAACATGTCTAATAAAACTCTTATGAGAGAGCTTGACCTTTCGAAGCAGCTTCAGGACCTTAAGACACAAGTTCAGGAGTCAGCCAAACCTTCATCAGAATTTTCTTTTGCTGACATGGTGAGAAAGGGTAGTAATAAATTCATACAGCCTGAAAAGATTAGCTCAATTTCCATTTATCCAAATGACAAACAAAAGACCAGCGAGGAGACCAAATCATTGGTTCAAAAAATTATTTGTCCAGAGCAAATGAAGCTGCACGTAAGAAGCCTGCACAAGACGAGAAACGGAGGAGTTACCATTAGCACCGATACCAGGGAAGACATTACAAAACTGAAACAATCTGTTCAGTTAAAAAATTCGGGCCTTACGATCGAGGAAACACACAAACGCAAGCCAAGGGTAGTTGTAATTGGAGTGCCCACTTCAATGCAAGAAAATGAAGTCCTTAAGTGCGTGTACCAACAAAACTTGACCGACAAGCTGGAAGTTTCTAACCTGGAGTCATTTTTAAATTCTGTTAAATTGAGCCACAAATCGGGCAGAAAAGGAGCTGATACTGTGAACTATGTAATTGAGGTCACTGCCGGGATTCGTAAAGCCCTAATATCAAATGACAGAGTTTTTATAAATTGGTCATCATGTCCAGTGAGAGATTTCACCTTAGTCACAAGGTGTTTCAAGTACCAGCAATACGGTCACGCGGCTAAGTCATGTCGGGAGGCAACTCACACTTGCGGCCACTGTGGTGATCTTGGTCATTTAATAAAAGAATGCCCGAAGAAAGATGAGCAACCGAAATGTGCCTCTTGTTTGCGTTTTAAAAAACCAAGCAATCACTCTACGGGTGCTGCTGATTGTCCGGCGAAAATAATGGCCGAAAAAAGGTATATAAATTCTATAGATTATGGAGGTGCCTAAGAGCACCGTAAATAGAGTTTTTTTCAGTCGTTTAATTATCCGATAAGTAGTCGTATTTACATTAATTTATGATTAATAGTTTAGTTAATGAGTTGGATAATTTATCTGTATCTGAGTCTAAAATTTGTGAAGCTGAAGATTGTAAGCAGTTGCTAGGCAATTTTGCTAGCCCATTAACCATTTTAACGCAAAATATTCGCAGTGTATTCAAAAATTTTGATAATTTTAGTACTTTGCAGCAGAGACTTAACATGGATTGTGACCTCATTGTTTTAACCGAATGTTGGATTTCTAAACGCCCAAACGCACCACTAATTCCTGGGTATAGTATGCATAAGAGTAGTATTCACTACAATCAAAGTGATGGAGTCATAGTTTATGCAAGAGATCATCTTAATGTTGCTGTTGAGGAACCTAATATTCGAGAATGCAACAGTATGTTGGTCAAAATCGGAACCGAAATTGCAATTTTGGCACTTTATAGACCTCCCTCTTTCAGAAATATTTCAAATTTTATTGAATCATTAAATGACACTTTGCAAAGCATGTCATCCTTCAAAAATATAATATTAATTGGAGATATTAATATTAATATTCTTCCAGAAAGTGTTGATTCAGATGCTCAGAGCTATCTCAACCTATGCTCTTTTCATGGCATGCTCCCTGCGCACACTTTTCCTACACGTCATTTTAGTGGATCCTGTTTGGATCATGTCTTTCTGAAATCGAATTTTCCCTCACTTGCCCTAGTTATTAACTCGACAATAACTGATCACAATGCTGTCCTACTAACCTTAAATCGTAAAATATCTAGATTAACTAACGCTCGCACAATGTCTAAACTGAATGTAAGCAAACTTGAGGATGACTTACGCAGCATTGACTTTGACCCAGTTTACAACTCCACTGACCCACAATTTTGTATGTTATATTTAATAGAAAATATTAAGAGTATTATTGAAAAAAATACAATTAAGATTCAACTAAATAACAAAAATCATGGCATGAAACCGTGGATCACTCAAGGTCTCATTCGGTGTATGAGACATAGAGATAAACTTCATATGAAGGCTAAATCTCACCCAGATAATTCTGCATTGCAATTGACGTATAAAAGGTATAGAAATTTTTGCAATGATCTTATAAAAAAAGTTAAAATCAGTTACGATAAAATGGAGCTGGAGAAAGCTGGAACAAATTCAAAAAAAATCTGGGAATTCATTAAAAATGTAACTTTTACCTCGAAACAACATGAGTCACCCTCTGGTTTATTACAAGCACACTCATCTCATTTGATGTCTGCTAGCATGGCAAATAATTTCTTTGTTAATATTGGCAAGGGTCTAGCGGAAAAAGTTCAGAGGTCATTGAAACATCCTATAAGTAGTCCCTTTACATGTAATACTAATTTAACATCATTTGTGTTACTAGATACCGATGAAACAGAGGTGGAGAGGCTGGTCATGGGTCTAAAAGACGACTGTTCAGTTGGATGGGATAATATATCTAATAAAATTATTAAGCAATTTCGTCATCTATTGGTACCACCACTAACTTACATATTCAATTTATGTTTACGTACAGGACACTTTCCTAAGTGTCTCAAGAAAGCTCTTGTTGTCCCTGTATTTAAATCTGGTAGCAAATTTGAAATTTCAAATTATAGACCCATTTCCTTACTATCTCCTTTTTCTAAAATACTTGAAAAAATTATAAATAATAGATTGGTCAAGTATCTAGAGGATAACTGTATTTTATCTGAGAAGCAATATGGTTTTAGATCAAAAGTCTCAACCGCTGATGCTGTACATCATCTTACTGATTTTGTAGTACAAAATCTTAATAATGGTCTTCACACACTGGGAATTTTCCTAGACCTAGCCAAAGCTTTTGATACTGTGTCTATTCCTATTCTTTTGAGTAAGCTTGAAACTATAGGTATTCGAGGAACTCAGCTGAAACTTTTCGAAAGTTACTTGGAACACCGAACTCAATGTGTTAAGATAGGAAATGTTTTCAGCAATGACCAGAAAAACACATCTTTTGGTGTTCCCCAAGGAAGCATTTTAGGACCAACCCTATTTTTAATTTTTATAAATGACCTCTGTAACTTAAAACTGAAGCATGGAACAATCATAACATATGCAGATGATACGGCCCTACTTTTTGCGGCTGACTCTGATGCTGAAGTTTATAAGCATGCGCAACACGGGTTCAATATGGTTAATAAATGGCTTCAGCTCAATTTACTAACTCTTAATGCCGATAAAACTAACTATATTAAGTTTTCAATGCGGAAATGTACGCCTACGCAAATTGATTCTACATTATATGCCCATTATTGTAACTTTCCCACAGATGGCCAATGTGTGTGTTCCGCTATTAAAATTACCGACCGAATAAAATACCTGGGCATTATAATAGATGAAAATCTTTCGTTCAAACATCACATAGAAGCGTTATGTGCTAGAACTCGTAAGTTGATATTTGTATTTAAAAAGTTGCGACATATAGCGGATCCTAAATTAATTAGGCAAGTTTATTTCTCGCTATGTCAGTCAGTCCTAACCTACTGTATAACAACATGGGGTGGGGCGGGTAAAACATTTTTTCTAGGCATTGAGAGAGCGCAAAGAGCTATTCTTAAGGTGTCCACTTTCCGCCCTTTCCTTTTTCCTACTAATCTGCTTTATAAGTCGTGTAATGTGTTAACAGTTCGACAATTATTTATTTTCAGTATAGTACTTAAGCAGCACGCAGCACTACCCTATAACACGGTACTAACGGATAAAAGGCGAAAGGACATAGTTTGCTCCCAAAAAATAAGACCCAAATTTGCTTTCACGCACAGGTTTTTTGTTTTCTTAGGACCACTGCTCTATAATAGATTAAATTCAGTTTCGCATATTTATCCCCTAAATGTTAATAAATGCAAAAAAAGTCTCCTAGAGACACTGCAAAATATGTCGTACGAAGATACAGAAAAATTATTATTAGTTGTAAAGTAGGTAGTTTGTGTTTGCTACCTTTATTTTTGTTAGATTTTAATTTTTAGGTTACTATTTTGGTTATTTATATTTGTATTGTTTTTTGAGAGAAGTTTTTGATTGTGTTTTTCACTGATTGATTGTTTATTTATTTAAAACTTATATTTTAGCTCTTACAGCCCGAAACACAGGATTTCCTAGTTCGGGCCCATGAGTTGCTTACTTAGGTTTAGTATAAGGAAACTTTGTACCTATTAAGTTATTCTGTAAAAATCAAATTTTCAATAAATTTATCTTTATCTTTATCTTCTTCTTCTCTTTATCCATTTTGAGAGCAAAGATTAACACGCACATTGTTGCCAACAACGTTTTGGCCCCTGCTCAAAATGGACGTAGGGTTGGGTCTCGTGGTACTAAAGAGCTCCTCCTCATAGACATGACCATTTGTCAACGAGTCCGGCGGAACAAAGGGGCTCTTTCGGTCGCCTGGATTGACTACAAGAAGGCCTATGATTCGGTGCCCCATTCATGGCTGGTGAGGGTCTTAGAACTGTATAAAATTGATGCAGTCCTGAGATCTTTCTTAGGCGCTTGCATGGGACAGTGGGCCACAGTCCTTCGTCAACCGGGGGAAGGAGACGGCCCCTCTGGCCCACAGGACTCTATCAGGATTGAGCGAGGGATCTTCCAGGGTGACAGCCTGAGTCCTATGTGGTTCTGCCTAGCGCTGAATCCGCTCAGCACCCTGCTGAAGGATTCAGGGCTAGGCTGCCGGCTTCGAAGAGGGGGTGAGGTCATTTCTCATCTGCTTTATATGGATGATCTTAAGCTATTTGCACCAAATAAACATGACCTGTTGGAGCTACTGAAAACAACAGAAGTTTTCAGTAGCGCCATCAACATGGAATTTGGTGTCGATAAGTGTGCGGTTATGCATGTACAGCGGGGGAAAGTTGTAAATTCAACAAATTTGCAGCTTTCTGATACAATGTCCCTCAGATCTATTTCTGAAGCAGAAACCTATAAGTATCTTGGTATGTCACAGTCATTGGGTATTGAGAGTGAGGTCGTAAAGCAGACGGTGAAGGAGCGCTTCTTCTGTCGTCTGACAAAAGTACTTGATAGTCTTTTGTCGGGCGGCAACAAGATGCGCGCCTTCAACGCCTGGGTAATGCCCTTGCTCACTTACTCCTTTGGCATACTTAGGTGGACTCAGACTGAGCTGGATGCCTTGGATCGAAGAGTTCGTGTACTGCTCACTGCGCATCGCTTGCTTCACCCGCGCTCGTCTGTTATGAGACTGTACATCTCGCGGAAGTATGGAGGTCGTGGCTTTTTAAATGCCAAAGACCTCCACAACCGCGAGGTGTATAATCTCAGGGATTATTTCCTAAACAACGAGTGTGGGGTGCATCGCGACGTAGTAGCAGTAGACAAAAACTTCATCCCGCTTTCCTTGGCAAACGAGAACTGGCGCCGACTTAAAGTAATGAGCATCGAGGACCGCAAGGCGGTATGGAAGAGCAAGGAGCTACACGGGCGGTTCTACAAGGCACTCACAGGGCCAGATGTAGATCTGCTCGCGTCGGTGAACTGGCTACGTTTCGGGGATCTCTTCGGGGAAACCGAAGGTTTTGTCTGTGCAATTGCGGATGAAGTTATCATGACGAACAACTACCGGAGGTATATCCTGAAGGACGGTACGGTCGACATTTGTCGGGCATGCCGCCGTCCCGGGGAGTCACTCAGGCATATTATTTCCGGTTGTGGTCATCTTGCTAACGATGAGTACTTGCACAGACATAACCTTGTAGCCAGAATTATTCACCAGCAACTTGCTCTGCTATACGGCCTTGTGGACTTTGAAGTGCCTTACTATAAGTATATACCTGCGCCAGTTCTCGAAAATGGTCGTGCCACGCTCTATTGGGATCGGTCTGTTATCACGGACAGGACTATTATAGGCAATAGGCCTGATATCGTGCTGACTGATCGATCAAAACGCCAGGCAGTGCTCGTCGACATCACCATCCCCCATGACGAGAACCTCGTGAAAGCTGAGAAGGACAAAGCCAGCAAGTACCTTCACCTAGCTCACGAGATAACCGCCATGTGGGATGTTGATTCGACGATCATTGTCCCGATAGTCGTTTCTGCGAACGGGCTGATAGCGAAGAGTCTCGACCAACACCTCAAGAGACTCTCGCTAGATGGCTGGATCAAGGGTCAGATACAGAAGGCGGTACTCCTAGACACTGCGCGGATAGTCAGGAGGTTCCTCTCTCTGTCGCCCTAACCACCGATAGCTTAGGCCCCGCCTCGCTGCCGGTGGCACCCTAGGTTAGGTTTTTATAATGATTTTATGATTTGTATGTATAGTTTTATATTTTACTTTTTGTATAATTATTGTAAAAATCTAACCTAAGAGAAAAAAATATAAATAAAGAGAATAATAATAAAGGCCTTTATTCTGAAATTAAATTAACATATACAATGCAGGTACTAAATAAAAAGATTGTTTATAAAAAATCCCTAATTTCAGTATGCCTTTTGGCATAGGCCTCCTCCAACGCCTTCCACTGACATCTGTCATTTGCAACCCTTTTCCAGTTTGAACCTACGGTCATCTTCAAGTCATCTTCCCATTTAATAGGTCTTCCCGTTTTCTCTTCCCATCTCTAGGGTACCACTCGGTTATTGCCTTGGTCCATTTCCCTCTTGTGTCTCGCATCATGTGACCAGCCCAACGCCACTTTTGCTGGTCTATTCTTGCCAAGATATCAGTGAGCTTAGTTTTCGATCTAAGCACAGTGTTCCTAATTCGGTCTTGTCTTCGTGTGCTTGTCATACTCCTCTCCATTGCTCTTTGACAGATAGCCAGCTTTGCTCTGAGAGATTTGGTCATTGCCCAGGTTTCGCAGCCGTAGGTTAAACATGGCAGTATGCATGTGTTGAAGGTCTTTCTTTTGAGTGGCATTCCTAGATCTTAGACTTCATTATTTCCTTTAGAGCCCAGTATTTCTTCCAACCCATAGCTATTCTCAGTTTTATCTCTTTTGCCATTTGTTCATCGGTGGAGATAACCTGCCCTAGGTAGATGTATTCGTTCACATATTCCAGGTTTTATGTCCGATTTTGATGCTAATTTGTGCAGAGTTAGTCATTATCTTGGTTTTGTTGGCATTCATTGTCAATCCGACTTTCAGACTTTCAATATTCAGGTCTTGAATCATACTCTCTAATTTTTCAGGGTTTTCTTCAAAAAGGACTAAATCGTCTGCAAATCTCAGGTGTTTCAATTTGGACCCATTTATGTTCAAGCCGAAGTTTTGCCAGTCCAGTTTTCGAAAGATATTCTCTAGAACTGCAGAAAACAGTTTGGGAGAAAGTGGATCACCCTGTCTCACTCCTCTTTCTATATTAAATTAATTTCCCAGTGACTCCAGTTGGATTCTGGCCTTGCTATTTGAGTAAATGCTTTTTATAATGTTGCTATAGGCTGTTGGTATTCCTTGCTGTTTTAGAGCCTTCCAAATGAACTGATGATTTATGCTGTCAAATGCCTTAGCGTAGTCTATGAAGGCAATATAAACCACTTTATTGTATTCTTTGTATTTTTCTATCACTTGTTTGACTGTGTGGATGTGGTCTATAGTTGAGAAACCTTTCCTGAAACCCGCTTGCTCTATAGGCTGTTGCTCATCCAATATTGGAGTCATTCTGTCTAGTATTATCTTCGCGAATACCTTGTATATGTTTGACATTAAGCTTATCGGTCTGTAGTTTCCAATATCTTCTTTGTCTCCTTTTTTGTGTATCAGGATTATATGGGATTCCGTCCATTGTTGTGGGATGTGGCCGCTTACCAGGATCTCGTTGAATATTTTTGTTAGGACTGGTACCAGCTCTTCCATTGTTCCTCTCATTAGTTCATTGGTTATTTTATCAGGGCCTGGTGCTTTACCCATCTTTTGACTCGCAATGGCCTTCTCCACTTCTTTTGGTAAGATGCAAGGGGGGGTTTCCTCATCGACATCTTGTGCTGAATCTGTGTGACTTCAGTTACACTCTTTTACTCCTGCTGGTTCTTGATTTTCATATAGCTGGCGGTAGAAGTCTGTGGCTAGATCTTTGATGTTTTTACGCTTTGAGACTGTTTTTAATTTTTTTTTCAACCTTGGTATCCATTCTTTCCCCGTTTCTCTGAGTTCCTTTAGCGCTTTTTTGACGCCTCCTGTTTTCGATATATGGAATTCTAGGGTTTTTATTCTTTTTATCTTGCGGTCTTTCCTGATATTTTCTCTTATCTTCTTACTTGTAAATTATTCAAATGAAAATATAGTACCTAAGTAAGTAAGTATGTTACTTTTTAGTAAGTATATTTCTAGTTTTTTCGCCATAGATTTTAGCTTCAAAGTAGCGTTTAAAAATATTTTCTATGGCAAATTATTCCGCACTATAAGTGTACTTATCTCCTAATTAATAATCATATTTACTTACTACACATTTTTAGGAATGATAGTAATGTTATCTATCTAGCAAACTAAACTATCCTATCCTATCCCTATACCTACCATAAAAAAAGAACTGGGACAAATAATATGTTATTCACTCGCTTAGTTTAAGTACTTTTTATAATTCATTTTAAGTCGTAGTATCTAGCCTAGTGGTTTGACCTATGGTCTCTCAAGCAGAGGGTTGTGTGTTAGAGCGTCTCGCACCTCTGAGTTTACAGAATTTATGTGCGAAATAACATTTGAAATTTACCACGCCAGGAAACTTGCACACACCTTTGCTTGCCCTCTCACAGAACACCGGCGTGAAGCAGCAGTACTCCTGCTGCGTTCCGTACGGTCAGTGAGAGCGCCGGGGGCCCAATACCTCTCCCCCTCCTCTATTCCCTTTCCTTTTTCCT
The DNA here is from genome assembly GCA_947859365.1 of Archips crataeganus. Taxonomy (NCBI): domain Eukaryota; kingdom Metazoa; phylum Arthropoda; class Insecta; order Lepidoptera; family Tortricidae; genus Archips; species Archips crataeganus. Next base: position 5,764,071 of record OX402065.1, read on the forward strand.
CTCCCTTTTAGGGCCGACAACGCACTGGCATCGCGTAAAGCGCTGCGAGTGTCTATGGACAGTGGTGATCATTTAACATCAGGTGACCGACTAGTTAGTTTGTCTGGCCTCTAACATAAAAAAAAACACCTGCGAAATAATGTAATAGTGTGTGTGAAGTTTCCGATCTGTACTGGGCCTTACTTAAGCCACATACGACTTACATTTGTGGCGCAAATTGTATGGGTGGAGTTAGCGTGGGTTATTATTTTCGGATGTCTCGTTTTAAGTTTTGAGACCCCAGAAATTGTCTACCGGTAGGTAGGTAACATTCCTTCATTAACTTGCCTATAGTCATGCTTGAGCGGGGTGAGTCCCAGGATCAAATGCTGTGACACCTGCTCCAGTTCGTACGTTCCCGGCTCGTCGGTGGCTGTGAAGTTGTATGTGATGCAACTGGACCCTGTCGACGTTTTCTGGATCACGTACCACACGCCCAGTAGCTGGAGGAAAACAATCACTTTACAACATCGCTCCACCATGCTACCGAATTCACTGAGGGGGAAAACGACGGAGCGTGTCATTAAACTCCATCTGGCAATCTCGTAGACTCTGAGAAGAGGCCTGTGCCCTGCAGTGGGACGTATATAGGCTGGGATGATGATAATGTCGAGCTAAACTCGGTCATAGACGTGAGTCCGTACTTTTTCGTTATGAATGAGTCTCACTCACGGTAGTTTTATGGACCTAGATAATCAGGTGTCCAGGTCAGTTGCTAACTTCTTAGGTACCTAAGTACTTAAGTATCTAAGAGATAGTCAGATTCTATTGAAATGAACTTTAAATTTGATGGAAGAGGTTATGTACCTAATAATAATCTTCACTTGTCTATAATCAGTAAGACATATTCATGGATCAGGTAGGTACATATAATATAGGTAATCTGAGGAATCAGAAGCGCGATGTTTGATATGATTTTTACATTGGCGGCATGACAAAAACACTGCATTGTATGAAAAACAATAGCATTAATTAACAGTAGCTACTTATGCAGACAACATCAAAAGAACCTACCTATCAATTTGTTCCTTGTCGCAGCTTGTCGCAACAAATTTGTAATATTTTATTTATATAAATAACTCAAATTTGTAGGTAAAGTGAAATGGTTCCAAATAGGTTTTCATCAAAATAAAATATAAATAAAGTATAATACATAAGAATAACCTAATATTATGAAAATCTCGTGTCACGGCGGTGTTTGTTATCGAACTCCTCCGAAACGGCTTGACCGAATTTTATGAAACTTTTTTCTCTGTATTCGGTAGGTCTGAGAATAGGTCGTATCGTAGGCTTTTTTTTCTTCGCGGACGGAGTCGCGGGCAACAGCTAGCAAAAAATATAAAATAGCATATAGCCAAGGCACTTAGTAGGCATTAGAACTCTATGAGAATAAAAATTTTCTACAATTTTGTATAAGTAAATGCAAATAAATTGTATTTCATATCCACTAGGTATTTATTTACATACTCATACGTGAGAATGGCTATGTATAGGTAGGTACTTAGGTTGGACATATTAAAAATTAGCATCCATTAAAATATTTATATTTATTGGCACAAACGTGTAAAAAAGATATCTAAGGTAACATTCAGTGGTCAACGAACTGAGAACAAGAACATCCACTAATTTATACCAAGTCGTTATCATCATCAATGAAGTTCTACCAAATATTAAAGGATAAATAAACAAAAGCTGTTTATATTGTATATTATATCATAAAATTATCAAGTTCAAACAAATATTATACCTACCTACAGTTATCTTTAAAGTACCTATACAATATAATACAATGACTCTTTATTGTCCACCACAAAGAAATCAATACAGAAAAACAAGTAGGTACTTACATGGAAAAAATATACAAGGTAAGCAATAGGCGGCCTTATCGCTTTGGAGCAATCTCTTCCAGACAACCTTTTCACAAAAGAATGACAGCAAGGAATATATTACAGCAGGTGGTGGTATATTGTGAATATAAAGAATCCATCACAACAGACCATTCTATAACGTCTTATTGTATATTATAAGTTTTACAGATAATAATGTACAGTCAGTGTAAAAATATGGGTGCATACAACTTGCTCATAAATATGTCCCATAGCTCTTATGTCGTCGAATTAAGGTAATAATAGGTATATAACGATGGGAGGATTAAATCGATACTTAATTTTTGCACTTGACCGTACACTTCTCTTCATAACAGTTAAGTACACAAAGAGCCGTAGAACTCGACCTAACTGTCACCCTGGTCTAGATAAGAGATGAATCATGCGTAAGAGGCGCATTTGTTTATCAATTGGCCCAACTCGAGTTCGTATAAGTATTTTCATTTTGCTATCTTTGTGGTTGCAAATTCTGTCTACTTATCTTACTATACTACCCGATTTAGATGAAAATTGGTATGGAGATAGTTTGAACCTTGTCAAGGATGTAGAATAGATTTTATCCCAAACAAATGCATATTTCCCGCGGGTTAGCGATAAACAATAGTACATTATTGTCGTGGCCTGGAAGCAATGGGCAATTGCTGGTTCAGTATAAGTATGCAGCAGTCGGAGGCATGTGGAATCCAGTTACACAATTGATAATCATAATGCCTCCGACTGCGTTTTGTAATCCAATGTCTTGTCCTAAATTTGCTTTACCGGGTGGATTTACACGAGGGACCTTCCCGAAAACAGTACCTCTACCATGAGTTTACACCAGTTTACGTGACCGTACTCGCTAGCGACGGCGTAAATTATTTGTATGGAGAATTGTACAGCGCCTCTAGCGGTCACTTACGGAAGTACAATTCTCCATACAAATCATTTACGCCGTCGCTAGCGAGTACGGTCATTGTAAACTAGTGTAAACTCATGGTAGAGGTACAGACCGTTATAATAAGACAGCCGCAATTAATTTTCGTAGTTCACGACAAACTTACGAAAGTAGTTAATTGCGCCTGTTGGAAAAAATTAGCAATCAACGTTTCGCCGAATAACTTCCGATTTTTTTTTTATTATTATTTTTTTTAATTACAATCTAGCTCATAAAGGCTAAAAAGCAATATTCATTTCACTTAATCTACTATTTTGTTTAAAGTCTCTAAGAATAACGTCCAATGACTTTTCTTAGTGTCTATTAAGGCGAAGCACTTTGTTCATGTCTTCTTCATTTAACTTCCGAATGGTAAGTTCGAAAATTATTCGGCAAACGGGGTATGATTAATGATTAAGCTAACTTTTCCTAATATCCCAATGCAAAAAGAAGCTAAAGAAATTTAACCAATTATATTTTTAGGGTTCCGTACCTCAAAAGGAAAAAAACGGAACCCTTATAGGATCACTTTATTGTCCGTCCGTCCATCTGTCAAGACCCTTTTTCTCAGGAACGCGTGGAGGTATCAATCTGAAATTTATATCAAATACTCAGGTCTACTGTGCCTTGGAGCTGTGATCTATATCTTTTGATATATCTCTCTCTTTTATTTACACGGAAGTGATTATCTTTTGTTCGTTTCTTGGGCTAGAAAAAAGTCGATAGTTCATATCTCACTCGCCGGCTGAGCTAAGGACGGACGGACAGATAGATACGGCAAAACTATAAGGGTTCTGTTTTTGCCATTTTGGCTCCGGAACCCTAGAAAAGAGGGTAATTGTATCTAATTTTGCCTAGCGCCAACTAAAACTTATAATTTAAAAAAATATTAGGATTTTCCTTACGGGCAGAACCCTCGTACGAGTTCGCCACGCACTTGGTTTGCTATTTATTTTTCTTGTTTAGTTATTGCCTAAATATAGCGAAATGACCGTAGAGTGAAGTGGCACATTGGCATTGAAACATTCTTTGTGAGAAGGTAGACCTGTGGCAATCGATTTTTGCAAGAAAACTAACTAGTTAAGTAAATATACACCGTGAAATTTTAGTGGTTGTTTTCCCGAAACAAGGTGATTTAGTATCGATTGTACAATCGATTTATAATTACTATTTTGACTAGAGTCAAAAATCCAATTGTGAAAAACGAAAGTCGAAAATGACCGCAAACCAATAGTAACGCTTCGTTGGTACCTAACCTATCGTACGATCGTACGCTACTTGTACCAACGAAGCGTTACTATTGGTTTGCGGTCATTTTCGACGTTCGTTTTTCACAATTGGATTGGACTGGATTGGATTGGATTGGATTGGACTCTAGTCAAAATAGTAATTATAAATTGATTGTACAATCGAAACTGAATCACCTCGTTTCGGGAAAACAACCACTAAAATTTCACGGTGTATATTATACTTCTAAGAGTCGTAAGAACACATAACTAATAAACTAGTAAAAATACATGTAAGTAGATAAGTCAAAAGTCGAAAAATGTTAGTTTCAATGTTAGGTACTTGTATGTAAGGTGCAGTCGACCAAGAAATTCCTTTACCACCCTAAGGTTCAATATCAGTTGTACGGCTTAAAACATCAAAAGGCTATTTTCACTTAAAAGTCAATGTGACAATCAGTTTTATTGTTTTTACTTTGATGTAGGAACTGCCATAAAAATGGTAGGTAAAGCACTTCCTTGGTCGACGGTACCTAAGTACTGTTGTACTGGGGACAGTCGTTGAAGAATCTGACATTCAGGACTTTTATTCAAATTAAGTAGTTGAGATTGATCAATTTAGAATTAACAAATAAAACCTTAGGTACCCTATTAAAGTATCATCATAACCAACCTGTTTCATTTCAAATCCTGGCATGGGCTCCACAACTGGGCACTTGCCCAGATGCATCGTGTGAGACACCGCACCCCCGCACACCGCCAAAACTACCCCTAACACTGGCCAGTACATCTTCATTATTATGTATTTAAAAAAATAAGTACGAGTAATTCAGTATTCAGCAGGCGTCGACGTTGGGCCTGAGCCGTAGACTGACTGACTCGACCGCTCCACTCCACCGGTCATTTAAAATAAACCGGTATGTGCGCTCAAAACTACGCATATCGTTTTCCAGTTCATAACTACTTAGTTCCAGAAAGCTTATCAATATTGTTTACACTGTGACATTAATTAACTGTGGCTTTTGGAATCAGAAACGAATTTGGATTTTAAAAGATGGCGCTCTACATTCGTCGAATCAATATTTAAATTCGTAAGTAGGTACCTACTTACTTACCTACTATAATAATATACTTACTGTTTTTAATTTTCGCAGGTACGGTCTGCAATTCTCCGCCAAAAAAACCGTAGGTATAAGTAGGTACTTTCCCACAAAAATTTACGATAGTCGGTTGAGATTATGCGACCTGTAGAGGAGAAACAATAATAATAATAATTCGTTTATTTCGAATACACGTCCGGACATCCGCCGGACATTCACTGAACGGACAAAAATACGAACGCATAGGTACGAAAACATTTTAGCCCTCACAGAAGCAGAGATGCTTCGGGCTCACTCGGTCAATAATATAATCTATTTACTAGTCAATAATCTATATACCTACTAGGGGCGTTCAATAAAAAGTGAGAATGAGTATGATATAAACAACTTTTACTAAATGTAATTTTATTTTTCGACATAGTCACCTTTTAGCATAATACACTTATTATATCTTTTTTCTAAACTTAAAATTTCATTTTTAAAAAAGGTCTCATCTTGAGTACTTAAAAAATCTTGTACTGCAGCGACTACCGCGTCGTCGTCTTCAAATTTCTGGCCTCTCGGGTATTGTTTCAATCTCGGAAATAGGTAGAAATCACTGGGAGCGAGATCTGGTGAATACAGAGGTTGCTTAAGGATATTGAACCCAGCATCACGAATTGCAGCCATTGCAACGATGGACTTGTGTGCCGGGGCATTGTCCTGGTGGAACAGCACAACTTTCGAGAGTTTACCTCGCCGTTTTTCGCGGATCTCATTGCGCAATGTTGCTATAATTTGTTTGGCGTATAAAGTGCCCGTAATATATACTCAATATATACTCAATCATTAATACCCCTTTACCGTCCCAAAAAACAGAACCCATGACCTTACCGGCAGATGGGTCCACCTTGAATTTCTTCGGAGTTGGAGATGATGGCCTTTTCCATGTCATAGACTGAAGTTTCGTTTCAGGGTCGTAATGATGGAGCCATGTTTCGTCCATTGTTATAAATCGCGCCAAAAAAAGTTCCCGGTCTTGCTGTATCAGGTCCAAAGCTTCTTGATAAATCTCGACTCTAGTTTGTTTTTGCGTGTCAGTAAGCATTCTTGGTACCCAACGCGCAGATACCTTTTTCATACCCAAGCGTTCATGTAAAATATTACGCACGCTCCCCGTTGAAATCTTTACATTTTCAGCAATAAAACGAACCGTGACACGACGATCCGCCAAAACTGAGTTTTCAACTTTTTTCACAATTTCTTCAGTTATTGCAGTGGTAGGGCGTCCGGAGCGGGGGTCGTCCATGGTCGATGTTCTTCCATGTCTAAATTCGGCGCACCAACGTGCGACTGTCGAATACGGAGGAGCATTAGACCGTAAAGTGTCCCGCAAATCTAAATTGAATTGGTCCGTAGAAAAAATTTTCAAACAAGTATTTGATAACGGCGCGCAGTTAAATTTTCTCCATTTTCGCTAACGTACTCAATAGCATTGCAAAGAAATTACCGTATTTTTTTTAAACAAAAGACAGTTACTTTTTTTTTCATAGCAATCAGCTAGATAGATTAGTTTTACCGGCCAGTATTTAATTTCCTAATATTGAAAGAGTTTGCATCTCATTCTCACTTTATATTGAACGCCCCTCGTACATATAATAAATCTGTAACAAGTCGGTGTCTGTACATTGAAGATATTTGAGAAAAACTGTCACTAGGGCTATTTACCCAAAACAATGATTTTTAGAATTATTGTCTGTTTGTCTGTTTGTCTGTGCGTTTGTGCGCGCTAATCTCAGAAACGGCTTAACCTAGAAGGATGTGGTTTTCACTGATATGTTGGTATTTTCTTGGATTAACATTTTATTTTTTTTATATCGAAGAACTAAGGCGAGCCGTAATTGATAAAAAAAATAAGCTGCCCAAATTACTAATTCCACGCGGACGGAGTCGCGGGCAAAAGCTAGTGTTATATATGCGTTCCGTTGTGAAGGAGAACTAAATAAGTATAAGGTTTACATTTTTTACTGAATAAATTCTTGGATTTTAGATTTGTGTGAACAAATAAAGTTCACAAGAGACGATGCCAAGAGACCGGATGGTATGAGTTTGATTCCATGAAAGATGGGTCGGGTGCTGGTATGGGACGCAACCTGCAATAGAGCTGGTGCAGCCTTTGAAGCGACTGAAAAAGCGAAAGCTCTCTAATACAAGGGTCTAGGCACCGAATACTACTTTGTCTCATTCTGTGTCGAGACCGTAGGTCCGTGGGGTCCTAGCGCTTTGAGGCTATTTAAGGAAATAGGAGGTTAGTCGACGTTATACAGGAGACCGAAGAGCTGGTAGCTACCTCGGACAAAAATAATTAGCTTAGTTCTTCAAAGGGGAAACGCTGCCGGTATATTCGGAACCTTGCCTAAAACCAAAGGGATCCCTTTACATAATTATGATTTATTATTAATATTATTTAGCCTAGATAATTGTGTCCCATTGCGGTCAAATTGCCTTTTCTCTTGACTTCCACATCTCCCGATCCAGCGCTATATTTGGCCACTCCCTCAGTTCCGCGTCCGTCGTCTCGCCATCTCCGCCTCGGCCTGCAAATACAATATATTTTGTGGCAATATACTTATATGTTTTAGTTTTTTTTTTTAGTTATTATTAATTTATCTTATTCTTTTAGTTCTAGGATAGTGGTTTATGTACTATGTAAAATGTTTTAAATAATTATAATTGTCTACTAAAAAAATGTTATTTGACTTTTTAGCTACATACCTACATACATAGGTGTATTGTAATCGACGACGCCCTGATATAGGTCAGTTGAACTGAGTAGATAGAATGGAATATTTTGTTGCCATTCACAAATCCTTTGTTGATCTCTGACTGTCAGACGTCAACCAACAACAAAACAGAGTTGATACGCGGTTGATACATTATTGTTTACATACCTATCTGTCCACAATTGGGCTAACGTAGGCAGTTATACTTACCTAATAATATGTGGTTACACTATGCTGATTTTATTATGCATATTTAGGTCCTTTTTTGTTAGGGTTCCGTAGTCAACTAGGAATCCTTATAGTTTCGCCATGTCTGTCCGTCTGTCTGTCTGTCTGTCCGCGGCTAAGCTCAGAGACTGTTAGTACTAAAAAGCTGTAATTTGGCATGAATATACATATCAGTTACGCCAACAAAGTGGTAAAATAAAAAAATAAATATATTTTTTTTAGGATACCTCCCATAGACGTAAAGGGGGGGTGATTTTTTTTTCTCGACTAACCCTATAGTGCGGGATATCGTTGGATAGGTCTTTTAAAACCATTAGGGGGTTTGCTAACATGATTTTTCTATTCAGTGATCTGTTTGCGAAATATTCAACCTTAAAGTGAAAATTTTCATTAAAATCGACCGTCCCCCCCCCCTCTAAAATCTAAACTGTTGGGTGGAAAAATTTGAAAAAATTCAAAATGGTAGTAAATATATTAAATTTACAAGGAAAATTATAGCGGCTAAGATTGCTTGGGAATTATTTGTAGTTTAAGAGTAAATAGTAGCCTAAGGTATAAAACATACCTAAACTTGGAAGATTCCGTACACATACGAAATCCTTAGAAAAATATTACTTGATTTTTTCGTAATGGCTACGGAACCCTATCTTGGGCGTGTCCGACACGCTCTTGGCCGGTTTTTTGAATTTTAATCATTGGATGACCATACTTACCTACATCACATCCGTGAAGATACCATTCGAAAATGGTAAAAAAGTATTTGATATCAACACATAGGTGCTAACTGTTGCCCGCGACTCCGTCTGCGAAGAATTCGTTTATCTTTATTCCGTGGGAATGCAAATTTCCGGGGTAAAAAGTATCATATACCTATGATTACCCAGGTTATAAACTATCTGTACGCTTTGTATAAGTTTTACTTCACCAAAATACTTCTCGATCGCGTTTACGTAATAATAGTAGATTGTACACCAAGGGGATAAAGCACTGTATTATGTCACGGGCGCGATATTGAATCCTGAGCGTATCGAGGGAGTCCAGATTTAACTCCCGAGCGTAGCGAGGGGGTTTTTAGTTGATTCCCGAGCGAAGCGAGGGAATTAAGATGGAGTCCTGAGAGCAGTGAAGGATTTAAGCGCGCCCAAGGCAAAATCAGTTTTATCCCCGAGTAGTACACTCTACTTTTCTCACCTTTTGCGAGACAATAAAAACTAAGGCTACTAGAAAAATACTCGAAATAGACCCAGAAGCACTGATTCTGACACTGACTTTGCGCCTTTTGCAGTTTTCCATTTGTCGAAATCCTTGTAAGCTTTTAAGTATTTTTCTCTGGGACTTCTCTGGGAGTACATTATTAACAATTTCTAAGGCCGGCTTGCGCAGACCTGGGGTAGCTACTTAACTCCGAGCGAGTTAACTGCTAACCCAGGGTTAACAAGTGTCAAAATGTATGGAACTGTCATTCTTAACCCAAGGTTACCGATTTAATTATTTTACCCTGAACTGTGCAAGTGGTCCTAAGGCGTCTAATTTAATGGAATCAGGAGTCAAATCACTTTCTTCACTCGATATTTTCTTAATGTTTTATCTTCTTTTGCAGTTTTGATATTTAAAATTGCACCGTATTGAAACACTCGCGGCTTTTGTTTAAGTATTTGACTTTGTTTTCGTTCGGCCGCCGAGTTACAAATAAATGAGGCGCGGCGCGGCGCCTGCCCGCGGGGCTGAGCACGTTGAGCACCAGCACCAGCAGCAGCACGGGCTGCGCCGCTGCGACCAGCGTGCAGGTGCTGCACGCCGGCCTGCACGCCGTGCGGTTTTGAAATTAGACTTTAATTGCATACCAATAAGAACTACGAGAAGTGAGAATCAACATTACTGCCCGGCGGGTTATAATGAAATTCAGTACAACATTACTGCCCGGCGGGTTATAATGAAATTCAATACAACATTACTGCCCGCCGAAAGCCAAGGGCTATAATGACTTACTTTGAGAGAGGTTTGCATGATATATAATAAGGCATTGTCGAGCATGTGGTGTGAAAAATCAATTACTAGGGAAACATGGACAGCGCCTCCGCGGCCGCGCGTTTATGTTTCCATAGAATTTAAATTTTTACGTAAACGCGATCGAGAAGTATTTTGGTGAAGTAAAACTTATACTAAGCGTACTGTGTGCCAAATTTTATCAGGATCCGGCAAACCGTTTTAGCTTGAAAGAGTAACAAACATCCACATATCCATCGATCCAAACTGTCACGTTTATAATATCTATCTATCTAATTGATCTAATCTAATACCTTTAAACGAGCAATTCTTGTATATATACTTATATATACACCGTGAAATTTTAGTGGTTGTTTACCCGAAACGAGGTGATTTAGTTTCGAATCAGTGATGATTTAATCAGAATCTCGGAAACGGCTCCAACGATTTCGATGAAATTTGGTATATGGGGGTTTTCGGGGATGAAAAATTGATCTAGCTTGGTCTTATCTCTGGGAAAACGCTTGGTACCGAGTTTCAGCCCGAACGGAGCTCGGCCGCCCAGGTATTAATATAACTCGTTTATGTATGTATGTATGTAAACTCTTTATTGTACAAAAATAAGGAAAAAAAAAGAAAAACATTATTGACAACCGTTGAAATGCATGTACAAAGGCGAACTTATCCCTTTAAGGGATCTCTACCAGTCAACCTTTGTGTGGATGAAAGGAGCATTTAGTAAGGGACCGACAAAGAGTAAGTAAAAATAAAATAGTCGGACAAAGCAAAGGCTACAATACAACTTTTAGTAAATACAATACATAAACTCATAATGTAAAGAAACCTATTAAAAATATACTACCATATACAACATATACCTACTTATATGCATAAAACATACAATAAATAAGCAGTGTTCTCAATAAATTAAAGAGATGGTGTGAGCCACATATAATATATGTATAATATATACTCGTAGTAAAATAAAAGAGTACCAAACCTCTATTTGTAATAAATTCGTAACATAATCAACACTTAGGTCAAAGTTTTTGTCGACTCATTACTTTGTAGGTAACCTACTAACAAGTCTCGAGTTTCGAAAAATGATTCATTCTCAGTGCAAACTGCAAAGTAAACTTCATTCACGAATGACTAAGCTACCGTTCGTCACAGCCTCGGTGTAGAATACTATCATGTTCACAATAAAATAACAACAAAGCATATACGCGGTCTTGCACGCGCAGTTAGGGACGTAAGTCGATTAACTAGTGGTGAGTCACTGACGTAGTGAAGCCGTAGTGCTGAGGTGACCATTATGAAGACAATTATATATATAAGTACCTCGCAAACATTATTCAACAATCATCTAAATAGAAGTACAACAGCCGTTTATAATAGGCGCTCAAAGTTTCTCTCTTCGGCCTATACATGTCCCATTTCTGAGTACAGGCCTCCTCTGAGATTGAGAGGGTTTGGACTGTAGTTCCCACTCGAGCCCAGTGTAGATTGTGAATTTCGCTCGCATATTAAAAACAGGCTAGACACTTGTGATAATAAGCAATGATCGGATTTCCCGGTGCAACACGGGGTGAATGACCTCAAACATTATATTAATATGGATATGCCCCGGGATTCCATGACTTAGGTATATTGTTGAATAAGATTCTGATTATATTACATTCAATACATTTCAGTAAGATTTTGACGTGTAAAATATATATTTTCACAAAACACAATATAATATATTTGTATAAAATAAAATGTTTCAAAAATGACAAAATCAGGAAAGTCGAATGCAGTGAGTTAATTTCAAACAAAATAACTGTTTTGCGATGTTGTTTACATTATGCATTTGTCTATTACTTCAAAGACGATACTAAATCACTAGGTCTAATCTATTAGATTAGGCATCGTACAAAATGAAAAGCCTGCCTAAGTGCATTTTCAATGTACCCGAAGCACGAGATCTGTGAATTTTTTCTTTTCTTCGGCGGATTTTTGGACGGAAGCTACTGGACGTGGGATATAAGAGGGAGCGTTGGTGTCTACGACACGGACATTAAATAACGCCTCCCTCTGTGCATGCCATACGCCACGGCAGCAGAGATCCCCATGATATCCGCCGTCGCCATCTGTGATGATGGGTTGTTTGGCCACATTCCCCCAAGCGTGTTGGCATAGCTCACAAAATAGATCTCTAATCTAATTTCGATGTGGCGACGTGTTATTAAATCACCTGTTTAACTATTAAGACTATTAAGAATTCACATTAACGTAAAAAATATTCAATGCTAATGCATTACTGATGTACTTAAAGATTTTGTAATGAACTGCCTATTTAAGTACGAGGGGCGTTCAATATAAAGTGAGAATGAGATGCAAACTCTTTTAATATTACGAAATTAAATACTGGCCGGTAAAGCTAATCTATCTAGCTGATTGCTATGAAAAAAAAAACTAACTGTCTTTTGTTTAAAAAAATATACGGTAATTTCTTTGCAATGCTATTGAGTACGTTAGCGAAAATGGAGAAAATTTAACTGCGCGCCGTTATCAAATACTTGTGTTTGAAAATTTTTTCTACGGACCAAGTCAATTTGGATTTGCGGGACACTTTAGGGTCTAATGTTCCTCCGTATTTGACAGTCGCACGTTGGTGCGCCGAATTTAGACGTGGAAGAACATCGACAATGGACGACCCCCGCTCCGGACGCCCTACTACAGCAGTAACTAAAGAAATTGTGAAAAAAGTCGAAAACTCAGTTTTGGCGGATCGTCGTGTCACGGTTCGTTTTATTGCTGAAAATGTAAAGATTTCAACGGGGAGCGTGCATAATATTTTACATGAACGCTTGGGTATGAAAAAGGTATCTGCGCGTTGGGTACCAAGAATGCTTACTGACACGCAAAAACAAACTAGACTAGAGATTTGTCAAGAAGCTTTGAACCTGATGCAGCAAGACCGGGAAGTTTTTTTGGCACGATTTATAACAATGGACGAAACATGGCTCCATCACTACGACCCAGAAACGAAACTGCAGTCTATGACATGGAAAAGGCCATCATCTCCAACTCCGAAGAAATTCAAGGTGAGCCCATCTGCCGGTAAGGTCATGGGCTCTGTTTTTTGGGATGGTAAAGGGGTATTAATGATTGAGTATCTCGAGCATGGCGCCACTATTACGGGCACATTATACGCCAAACAAATAGCAACATTGCGCAATGAGATCCGCGAAAAACGGCGAGGTAAACTCTCGAAAGTTGTGCTGTTCCACCAGGACAATGCCCCGGCACACAAGTCCGCCGTTGCAATGGCTGCAAGACGACGACGCGGTAGTCGCTGCAATACAAGATTTTTTAAGTACTCAAGATGAGACCTTTTTTAAAAATGGAATTTTAAGTTAAGAAAAAAGATATACTAAGTGTATTATGCTAAAAGGTGACTATGTCGAAAAATAAAATGACATTTAGTAAAAGTTGTTTATAACATACTCATTCTCACTTTTTATTGAACGCCCCTAGTATAGGTACCCTATCATATCAATATCATTTTTTTTTCAAACGAAATCCGGGACTTTTGGTCATATCCATATTATGTTTTCTACTGGAAATTCCACCGTGTTGCACCGGGATATCCGATCATTGATAATAAGATGACAAGGAAGTCAACTAGTTGCACTTACACTGACATCTAGTCAGTAGGCACACAGTTAGGTCTAGGTACTAGATTAGCACTGTTCTAAGCTAATGTGTTCATCTCGTTAACCCTCTATTCTCTTTTCTATTCGTCACATGCACGTGGCATGGTCACCCGAGTAACAGATCTCAACATGAATTTGTGAGTCCGTGAGTTCCGTGACGCATGATTAGCTGCGCCGGAGCATGTATTGAGCTCTTCCTGTCAATATACACCCCATGCCGTACTGATGAGACCTGCTAGAGGACTCGTGTGTACTGTTTGGATAATTCATCTCTAGACGAAGAAGTTTTTTTTTGCTGTGGTGATTTGAACGTGATTTGTTTTTATTTTTATTGACGGTACTTATTTGTTGCATTGTTGTTCGACACAGTAATAACTATAAATTCATCTAAATCGGTTTAGCAGTTCAAGCGTGAAGAGGTAACAGACAGACTTTCGCATTTATAATAATTATGGATTCATTGTTGTCATCGTAACATAACACCACAAGACCACACTACAACTCTACATTTGTCTGCAGATTCTGAGAATTGAGTTTTGATTCACAGCGGGAAATAAACAAAGTACAATCATTGTTTCCACTTTGCACTTTATTAAAAACTTTAAAACCCACTTAGTTATTACAATTAATTATAATGTATAGTTCTTAGAATAGGTAAACAGGAAAAATAAAATAATACAACGGTCATTTAAGCCCTCGTTAAATATCCGCCTACAAACAACTAACTACTTAACCCCTTTGTTCTCAAACTCTAGTTACTTTATTTGCTTTTGTCCATCACTTTGGCATAGGTCTAAGCTGTATACATACATATGTGTAACTTTTATTAATTATCCTTAAGGAAGAATTAAAGTTTTTTAAACCGCATGTTTTAGGAGAAGCGACCGCACAGGCAGGCCTCCCGCGAGATGGACGGAAGATCTTATAAAAACTGCTGAAAGCTATTGTCTGTGAATAGCACAAAACCGATCGTCATTGAGCTATTCGGGGAAGACAATTATGTCTTGAGTGTCCTCAGAAGACATTTATCTATACGTCATCTATACAATAATTTTAGGATTGTTTCTTCAACTGATACACTGGGCGCCATTGCCCTTTTCGCACACCGAAAGACTTGTAGGGAGAACGGCTTTAATGCCACAGTAGCTTGCAGCTCTCCCACCACAATTGTTACGGTGATGGCTGCAGAATCTCTGAAAGGTAGGTAAGAAACAAAATTTGATAAATATTTATGTATGCACACCTACTTTCGTGAAATTGCTGAAGAATGCGAGTGAAAAATAAATAAGATGGGTAAGTATTTTGTTTCATTCATCTTCATATAACTAAAGGTAAAGTTTCACGAGAATTTTAACCAAGTTTCTATTCGGTAAGTTTCTTGTGGATCTTTTTAGGGTTCCGTAGCCAAATGGCAAAAAACGGAACCATTATAGGTTCGTCATGTCTGTCTGTCTGTCTGTCCGTCCGTATGTCACAGCCACTTTTTTCCGAAACTATACGAACTATGCTGTTGAAACTTGGTAAGTAGATGTATTCTGTGAACCGCATTAAGATATTAACACAAAAATAAAAATAAAAACAATAAATTTTGGGGGTTCCCCATACTTAGAACTGGAACTCAAAAAAATTTTTTTCATCAAACCCAGACGTGTGGGGTATCTATGGATAGGTCTTCAAAAATGATATTGAGGTTTCTAATATCATTTTTAATTCTAAACTGAATAGTTTGCGCGAGAGACACTTCCAAAGTGGTAAAATGAGTAGTAATAGTGACATATCTACAATAGTTGGACATATGGTCTTGGGAAGTTTTTTGTAGATATTGATACGTTCTATAATATTGTAGAACATTTTTTTGTTCTATCATGAATACTTTCCGCAGCGCATGCGATGAAAGACATTTTATGGCTAATTTGGGTGTGTAATGATAGATATAACAACATTTGATATAACTGTAACATTTGGTATAATGCTACATTTGACATAATTCGATTTACTCGAGAAGTAAACATTCTACGATTCTTTTATAAAATAAACTAACCTAACCTAACCTAATGCATATCAAATAGAATTAATATCTATCCTCCGAAGTTTACTTTTTGAGTAAATCGCATTATATAAAATGTAGCATTATACCAAATGTTACAGTTACCTATATCAAATGTTGTTATATCTATCGAGGCGCACCCGGCTAATTTTTTTACATCTTGGGTTGGTTTTAGTAAGATTTTCTGAGGATCTCTAATTTTTTCTAGTAATAAATATAGCCTATGTTACTCAGTGATAATGTAGCTTTCTAACGGCAAAAGAATTTTTGAAATCGGTCCAGTAGTTTTTAAGTTTATTCATTACATACAAAAATACAAATCTTTCCTCTTTATAATATTAGTGTAGATGTAGATGTAGATGTAGATTAATGTTAGGAATAATAAGAATAAGGCTAATATGGAGCTCTTGATATGATTTCGTTGTTTGCTAAAATTAAATTTCTGAAAACTTTCCATACCGAAATTTCTCCTCCTTCTCTTCAATGCAATGCAAAATCTATTACGGAATTTATGAAAGAGTGAAAAAGGTAGGCGACTTGGTTTTGACGACTTCAACAGCGGAAGCCAACACATGAGCATCATTAAACTAAACTAACAGAATCAAAAATATGCGGTGGATATGTTCATCTGAGGGCACAATTATTAGAATAATTATAAAGCTAAAAGCGTCTAGGTTAATTTCGTCCACATTCTCATTTCGTCCACATTCCCACTTCGTCAGCGATCCCATTTCGTCCACAATCAATTTCCAATTCGTCCACATTCCCATTTTGTCCATACATTCCCATTTCGTCCACATTCCCACATCGTCAACATTCCCATTTCGTCCACATTCCCATTTCGTCCACATTCCCACATCGTCAACATTCCCATTTCGTCCACATTCCCATTTCGTCCACATTCCCACATCGTCAACATTCCCATTTCGTCCACATTCCCATTTCGTCCACATTCCCACATCGTCAACATTCCCATTTCGTCTACATTCCCATTTCGTCCACATTGCCATTTTGTCCACATTCCCATTTCGTAACAAAATAGTAACGAAATTGGTAGTGTAAGATGAATAGTATTGACCCGCACCGTGCTTAGCAAGTATTTTTCTTAACATGAATACCTTCATCACAAAAATAAATAAAATCTTCCCTGAAAGCTAAGTGATAGCGAAAACCGCATTAAAATCGGCTAGGAATGTTGACTAAGCGGAAATGTGGACGAAATGGGAATGTTGACTAAGTGGGAATGTGGACGAAGTGGGAAAAGGACGAAATAGGAATGTGCACGAAATGGGAATGTGGACGAAATGGGAATGTGGACGAAATGGGAATGTGGACGAAGTGGGAATATGGACGAAATAGGAATGTGCACGAAATGGGAATGTGGACGAAATGGGAATGTGGAAGAAGTGGGAATATGGACGAAATTAACCTAAACGTGTCAAAGTAGCCGCTGGCACTAAGAAAAAAATTTAAAACCTTAAAAGAGTATGTCCTTACCAATTCTAATTAACAACATTCATATAGGAAACTTCATTCGTTTTTTTCCATTTCATTTTTTTCGGTTTTAATCGTTTTTTTTCGGAAAAGTAAGAGCGGAAAATTTCGTGGTTTTTTTTCCAATATCCGAAAAAAACGGGAATTTTTCCGACTTTTTCAACGCTACTGACAACCCCACATGAACCATCCAACCAATCAACCATCGCCAGAGAGGGATAAGAGGTACCTACAGTTACTGAGCTCTCGTTCGGCATCAATTTTGCGACAACAGTTCATTCCCGTTGTACAGTCAAGTGTAAAAATATGAACTTATTCAAAGTTTAAAAAATAAGTACCACAGACTCTTATTCCGACGCAATAAGGCCGTACCTAGTAACCTATTTTCGAGTGGTTTGAATAGATACTTATTTTTGCACTTGACTGTACGTAGTACTTATTACTTCCATGGTGTCTATCTATATAAGTATGTTTATCCGTTGCCTAGTACCCATAACACAAGCTTTGCTTAGCTTACTTTGGGACTAGGTCAATTGGTGAGAATTGTCGCGTGGCATTTATTTATTTTTTATTTTGTTTCTGTCTGTTTCTGTCTTGTTCTCCAAATAAAAGGTGTTAAGGCCATTAACATAATAATGGTAACAGCGCCATCTATACCGTACGTAAAGTTCTATTTATTCTGTTCGATAACTTCGATACAAGTGTTTCTTCCTTACTTAATTAGCAAATGTAGTAGTTACATAAGGATTCCTTCAGATGGCGCTATTAGAGGTTATAAAAACGAAAGCACGTTAGTTTTAAGACCTCTTGGACCTCTCGCTGTACTCATAGCAACATTATAGCTATACAGTTATTTTATTCTTTTATTTGGCCGCCATTTTCACCCTCACTTCAACAAAAGGACAATAATAAATAGCCATGTACAGTCAAGGAATTGAATTTACTACGCACCTGAGGCTGTACGCAGGGAGGGATGTGTTTGTCATGAACTACTTAATAGAAACACTTCATTTAAAAGATTCTAAGTGAATGAAGTGTTTCTATTGGTTCATGAATCATGACAAACACATCCCTCGCAACGCATCCTCGCACATCTCTGGTGGAAACGCAGCCTAAGTTTGAATATCGTACGCAATGACGTACAATAAAACAACTAGACTCCCAATCACGCTCAAAAATTGTCCGAAGCAAAAGTCTGCACACGCGTCTATTGTGCAGAGTTTTGGTTCAGTTGTGTTTCGACCGCGCGTTGATTACAACGTCACTTCTCGCCCCGTATTCGTATATGTCTCTTTCGCACCGTAATCAAACTCACGAGAAAAAAAGAGACAGACAGTCTAGCTTCCGCTTCGCATGACCACTCCACTGCATTCTTTACTCTTTAGGCGCTTTCCAGCGCGTGACGTCATGTCACTACTTCTAACGATCGTATTCAATTGACATTAAACATTACTGCTACGAAATAAGGTGTTAATTTGAATGAATGCTGTTAATGTTATCTGTATAAATTGATGTATACGTACACACAACGCCGCTCGGACGTTTTTTGAGGAACTTTTGTTAAGCGATTGGGAGTCTAGTTGTTTTATTGTACGTCAATGATCGTACGGCAACCTGTCACCATAAGAGCCAGCAACGATGTTGTTTTGACGTGTTCCAATTGACTTTTCGATTTTAATGCATTGCGAATATTACACGACATTTTTACGAAAAGGGTAGGGAATTAAATTCCTTGACTGTACGTACCTATCTCTCTTAAATTCCTACCGTAGCCCTCAATTAACTTTTTGAGCATACTCGATCATGTAGTGCCTCAGCTGTTTGGGCAGGCTGAGCCAGTTGATGCCGGCCGCGTCCGTGACGGAACCACCGAAGCCCTCCATCTGCTGGAACACTTCCTCGGAACAGCTTTAGTACCACACCGGGACACAGTACATGCACCTGCATTAACATTGAACAATTTTATTAGTACCTAATGTAGTGTATACATTAAGATCACCAGCTTAGGGCATTTATTCGAACGTATCAACCGCCTCATTTACCTATCTTGTCGCATTTTATTAAGAAATGGCAGAAGATTCTGATACTGTTTCCTCCAGTTACAATATGGTAGACGTACCTACAGGACCTCTAGCCTCCAGAGCAATTTCTTAAAAAATGTGACCAGATAAGTAAATGAGGCTGTTGAAACGCTCGAATAAATGCCCTTTACGTGTTGGTGGCGATAACAGACAGAACTGTTACTACAGTAATCGTTTCTATTTCCTGAGAAAGCTACGTATCCATTTTTGCACATCTCCCGTTATTAATGTGCATATACGTTTTTGTGTTTTCATAGAATTTACTATTTTTTGTAGACTTAAAATCTAAGCAATAATCATCTTTGAGCAATTCTGCCGTCGTATTAATAAAAGGCACAACTGCAAAATCGCTCAAAAAAGAAACAGCGTAGGTAAGTTTACAAAGAACAAGTGTGCACTTAGGCCTTTTCTGTTTCACAAAAAATTCTAGTTGTGCCCCTTTTTCTTACGACGGCAGAATTAACTCCAGTGGCATATTTACTGTGTGAACCGGGAGAATAAATATATGGCTTGTGAAAGAAAAGAAAGAAAGAAACATTTTATTTGTGACAAAATACCTAGTTAACATACATACAAAAAAAAAAAAAAACCGGCCAAGAGCGTGTCGGACACGCACAAGGTAGGGTTCCGTAGCCATTACAAAAAAATCAAGTAATATTTTTCTAAGGATTTCGTATGTGTACGGTACGGAATCATCCAAGTTTAGGTATGTTTTATACCTTAGGCTACTATTTACTCTTAAACAACAAATAATTTCCAAGCAATCTTAGCCCCTATAATTTTCCTAGTAAATTTGATATATTTACTACCATTCTGAATTTTTTCAAATTTTTCCACCTGACAGTTTAGATTTTAGAGGGGGGGGACGCTCGCTTTTAATGAAAATTTTCACTTTAAAGTTGAATATTTCGCAAACAGATCACTGAATAAAAAAATCATGTTAGAAACCCCGCAATGGTTTTAAAAGACCTATCCAACGATACCCCACACTATAGGATTAGTCGAGAAAAAAAAATCACCTCCCCCTTTACATCTATGGGAGGTACCCTAAAAAAAAATATTTTTTTATTTTTTATTTTACCACTTTGTTGGCGTTACTGATATGTATATTCATGCCAAATTACAGCCTTCTAGTACTAACGATCACTGAGCTTAGCCGCGGACAGACAGACAGACAGACAGACAGACAGACGGACAGACATGGCGAAACTATAAGGGTTCGTAGTTCACTACGGAACCCTAAAAAACAATAAAAGTAAAAATAAAACAATGATAAAATTTCAAACTAAATACAAACTGAAATATAGATGCACAGAAAAAACCCCAGAAAAAAGACCAATGCTGGGAATCGAACCCAGGTCCTCAGCGTTCCGTGCTGCGTGCTTACCCCTACACCATCACTGGTCTAGAAGTTAGCGACGAATCTTTCCCATACATCGTACACTTCAGTCTGTTATAATCACATTTAGACAGTGATAAAGCGCATCTATGTTATGCCCTCTACCGAGAGACTTCAACACTCCTTCGGAGCTACCCGCTCACCTGGACCAAGAGATGGCGCTACTAGGCCAACTTTTACAAGTTAAGTATGAAGTATCTTTTTCTATTTATTTTTTATTTTTTTTATTTTCTTCAACTTCATTTTTTTTTTTATTACTTTTACGGTCATCCCGTGAAACCATATATTTCAAACTAAATACAAACTGAAATATAGATGCACAGAAAAAACCCCAGAAAAAAGACCAATGCTTTCGATTCCCAGCATTGGTCTTTTTTCTGGGGTTTTTTCTGTGCATCTATATTTCAGTTTGTATTTAGTTTGAAATATATGGTTTCACGGGATGACCGTAAAAGTAATAAAAAAAAAATGAAGTTGAAGAAAATAAAAAAATAAATAGAAAAAGATACTTCATACTTAACTTGTAAAAGTTGGCCTAGTAGCGCCATCTCTTGGTCCAGGTGAGCGGGTAGCTCCGAAGGAGTGTTGAAGTCTCTCGGTAGAGGGCATAACATAGATGCGCTTTATCACTGTCTAAATGTGATTATAACAGACTGAAGTGTACGATGTATGGGAAAGATTCGTCGCTAACTTCTAGACCAGTGATGGTGTAGGGGTAAGCACGCAGCACGGAACGCTGAGGACCTGGGTTCGATTCCCAGCATTGGTCTTTTTTCTGGGGTTTTTTCTGTGCATCTATATTTCAGTTTGTATTTAGTTTGAAATATATGGTTTCACGGGATGACCGTAAAAGTAATAAAAAAAAAAAAAATGAAGTTGAAGAAAATAAAAAAAATAAATAGAAAAAGATACTTCATACTTAACTTGTAATGATAAAATAACATGCGTGTATCACAAAAATAGAACCAAATCAGCAAAAAATTGCCAATGTTTGAGCCACATTGTCTTACAGGCGTTTGTTTGTGTTTGTTTACAAACACGACACCAGGGTCGTGCATGTGTTTACAATACCTGGATGCCAGCGTTCCGTAGTGAGTGGCCAAGTAGTAGCTCAACATTTTTTAGCCGAACGATAACGATTGTCCTATTTATAAAAAAAAATAGCCCTGTAATTGTCGACCTGGGATGTCGACACGGGCACGGGCATTGAGTTTTGGAATTTACGTACGAAATTACATTTGAAATTTACCATGAGCTTTATGGTGAAGGAAAACATCGTGAGGAATCCTGCACACAACTGCGAAGTAAATCAATAGTGTGTGTGAAGTTCCCAATCCGCACTGGGCCCGCGTGTGAACTACAGCCCAAGCCCTCTCATTCTGAGAGGAGGCCTGCAATGCGACGTGTACGGCTGGGATGATGATGATGATGATACCTGCACTTTATTGTAATTCCATGGCAACAGAAAAGTACTTAAAACGTAATACACCTAAAATTGAAAGAAAGAAAGAAAAATATTTCTCAAACATGCTATGTAATGTTTACGTTGTGTTCCTTAAAACAGGCTTCAAAATACACCGTTGCAGGCCTTGGCCGGCAATGCGATCGTCTATTGTTTCATGTCACACAGCACCATGATGTTTATAGGTCTATGGCATCATAGCATTTAGCCATTTAAAAAAAACTATAACCAATATTTGCGTTTTGGTTCATTATGTATGACTTTCTGCCACTACGCTTATTTAAGGTAAGGTAAGATGGTGATGGTGATGGTAATGGTGATCTGCCTAGAGAAATATTTCACCATCAACATCATCATCACCATCATCATCATCATCATCGTCATCATCATCATCATCATCACCATCATCACCATCATCATCATCACCATCATCACCATCATCATCATCGTCATCATCATCATCATCATCATCACCATCATCGTCATCATCATCATCACCATCATCATCATCATCATCATCATCATCATCATCATCACCATCATCATCATCATCATCATCATCATCATCATCATCATCATCATCATCATCATCATCATCATCATCATCATCATCACCATCATCACCATCATCACCATCACCATCATGATGATGGATGATGATGGTGATGGTGCATATTTGAGAAAAGCACTATACAAGCCTCGGCCGGAACAATCGTGTACCACTCGGCCGTCAACTTAGGGCCCTCGCCCACGGCGACTTTTTGTAGCGATGCAGTAGCGCTGCTGTCGCGCGTTTGCATCGATACAGTCGCGATGCGGTCGCTAGCTGTGTACCCTCGCCCACATAACACGATTCAGTCGCGATGCAAACGCGATACCGTCGCGCTTCTGACATGATGCAAACGCGATACCGTCGCGCTTCTGTCGCGATGCAAACGCGCGGTTCTCTACTAACGCGCCACCCTCCCTTCGTTCCCTCCCGTTTGCATCGATACAGTCGCGATGCTGTAGCGCGTTAGTAGCGCGTTGGCATCGCTTCTATAGCGCGTTACAAATGCGACTAACGCGCGTTAGTAGCGATGCTGTCGCGCGTTTCGTAAACGCGCGACAGCATCGCTACAAAAAGTCGCTGTGGGCGAGGGCCCTTAAATATCTTTAAAAGGATATAGCACTGCACGGACTGACTGAGTGTGATTTTTTTGCACGTCCAGCAAATACTTCTTGAATTTATATTTGAAAGAACCAATCGTACTTGAATTCCTTATTGGTGGTGGTATATTGTTCCAACACATCGTGGCAGCATAACGGAAGCTACCACGAAAAGCAGCCGTACAGTGCTTAGGAAATATCAATCTCGTGGCAGCCCTGACCACGCGCCGAGAAATGATGAGCCTAAATTGAATTGAATTGTGGTTATTAGTTAACAAAATATAAAATACTTTCATTGACCTGATTGACGGAATACCTACTCCAGTTTCCTTATAAAATCTTAAGCCACACTGAAACAGAAATTAATTGACTATGAGAGGAGGATGGTGCATGCCTTTTCAGGAGATCTTTACCTCTACCTACTTACTAATTTGAATATACGAGGGGCGTTCAATATAAAGTGAGAATGGCCGGTAAAGCTAATCTATCTAGTTGATTGCTATGAAAAAAAAAACTAACTGTCTTTTGTTTAAAAAAATATACGGTAATTTCTTTGCAATGCTATTGAGTACGTTAGCGAAAATGGAGGTAATTGAACTGCGCGCCGTTATCAAATACTTGTGTTTGAAAAATTTTTCTACGGACCAAGTCAATTTGGATTTGCGGGACACTTTAGGGTCTAATGCTCCTCCGTATTCGACAGTCGCACGTTGGTGCGCCGAATTTAGACGTGGAAGAACATCGACAATGGACGACCCCCGCTCCGGACGCCCTACTACAGCAGTAAATAAAGAAATTGTGAAAAAAGTCGAAAACTCAGTTTTGGCGGATCGTCGTGTCACGGTTCGTTTTATTGCTGAAAATGTAAAGATTTCAACGGGGAGCGTGCCTAATATTTTACATGAACGCTTGGGTATGAAAAAGGTATCTGCGCGTTGGGTACCAAGAATGCTTACTGACACGCAAAAACAAACTAGACTAGAGATTTGTCAAGAAGCTTTGAACCTGATGCAGCAAGACCGGGAACTTTTTTTGGCGCGATTTATAACAATGCACGAAACATGGCTCCATCATTACGACCCAGAAACGAAACTGCAGTCTATGACATGGAAAAGGCCATCATCTCCAACTCCGAAGAAATTCAAGGTGAGCCCATCTGCCGGTTAGGTCATGGGCTCTGTTTTTTGGGATGGTAAAGGGGTATTAATGATTGAGTATCTCGAGCATGGAGCCACTATTACGGGCACATTATACGCCAAACAAATAGCAACATTGCGCAATGAGATCCGCGAAAAACGGCGAGGTAAACTCTCGAAAATTGTGCTGTTCCACCAGGACAATGCCCCGGCACACAAGTCCGCCGTTGCAATGGCTGCAATTCGTGATGCTGGGTTCGATATCCTTAAGCATCCTCCGTATTCACCAGATCTCGCTCCCAGTGATTTCTACTTATTTCCGAGATTGAAACAATACCTGAGAGGCCAGAAATTTGAAGACGACGACGTGGTAGTCGCTGCAGTACAAGATTTTTTAAGTACTCAAGATGAGACCTTTTTTAAAAATGGAATTTTAAGTTTAGAAAAAAGATATACTAAGTATATTATGCTAAAAGGTGACTATGTCGAAAAATAAAATGACATTTAGTAAAAGTTGTTTATAACATACTCATTCTCACTTTTTATTGAACGCCCCTAGTACCTACATACTTCTACGCATGGGCTTGAGCGTAGCTAGCCATGGGCTCAGGGTGGGGCAGCAGTCTTAAATATTATACAAAATTTATTTTTTTAGGTTTAGTTAGGTAGGTACCTTATAGGTCAGAGCCAGGGTGGGGCAAGCGCCCCACCCTGCCCCACCGTGGCTAACGCCCATGCTTCTGCGTGAGGTCATTTTCGCGCTCTTGCTTTTATAGTAGGTAGTTAAGTAGTTGAGTTCAATTATTTTCTAGTCCACACGGGTAAGAAGCAGTACATTGAAGTTACATTGCCATCCGAATAATCACTAATCATTCGTTAGCTTTTACAAATTACAGTCCGGTGTTTAGGCTCCTTGCACAATTTCCCCACACGTGTAACGAGACGTTACATTTCCGTACTAATTATTATTATATGCTAGTAGTTTTTGTCTGCAACTAAGTCAGAACTGAATTCTCATAGTCATAGAAATTAACTTTCAAAATCGTTCCCACTCATATCGACGGTGGAAAGGAGAAACCCCTTAAGCGACATTTTGGGTGAAATTGAGTTATATATATCGTTGGAATCGGTTTTTTTTTCTGCGTGTTTTGAGCCGGGTTACATAGCGATCTGATGACTTTGATTTCGGTTAAGGTAGCCTAGAAATAGTGGACAAATTTAAAAAACACCCCTTTATGCGACACATAATTTGACTTAAATTTGAACTATGTCACTTAAAAATACACACTTTTATATACGTGCTGGCTTAAAGTGTTTTTAAAATTTGCTCAAATTTGTAGTAATGGCGTTGAAGTTTTTATTACAAGTACAAATTTTATAAGGTTAGGTGCTTAATTGTGTTTTCTGGAATTATGAACAACAAATACTGTCGGTTAATTGATTGTCACAAAATTTACGACAATATTCGCTCCTTTAAGCGACACGTTGAATTTTAGCTTTTATGTCGCTTAAAGTATTAGTTAAAACTTGCTTTAGCCCTTAAGCGGGTTTCATGTTCATGTTTCATGTTTCATGTGTTTCATGTGTTCATGTTTCGCAAATTACGTTACCCAAACTGATTCATTTGGCAAATGTTTCATTTCCCAAATGTTTATTTTTTCTGAAACTGTAAACTTTTCAGGATTGTTATAAAACAAACCTAACCTAACCTAACATAACCTAAAGAATAGTCCTGAAATATATCCTGAATAGTTTACAGTTTCAGAAAAAATAAACATTTGGGAAATGAAACATTTGCCAAATGAATCAGTTTGGGAAACGTAATTTGCCAAACGAAAGTACACCGAACTGGTGACTTTTTTTATTGTGCTTGAAACAGATTGCGGTGTTTTCGGTAGAAAAATACACCTGCAGTTTTTTTTTAATGGAAATAGGCTGGAAAGGGTTTAAGGTAACGGGCACCTATTTCCGTGGTAGTCAAAATCGGCAGTCTATTCCGTGGTATTTTCATTTATGCATTTTGTGATGTATCTAAGAGACTTGCAGTAAATTTGCTCATACAGGAATAAATAGTCATTTTTTGACAGCGGAATTAACAGCACTAAAAATAGTCAGTAAGCGCAACGTTGCCGCAGAAGCAGGTTGTTTCATACAAACGCGAGATACCTCACGTAAGTACAACCGTGTTTCTAATTAGTGATTTGGATAATAAATATGACAATTACTTTAATGCTGCGGTTTTATAATGTTAGATAGTAGTTTCTTTTATGACTTAAGTTCATAATTTTTTCATATTTTTCGACAGAAATACGTTGAAAACCGTAAATTAAATACAGCAGAATTAGGATCCATATTTTTGCAGTGGCAGCTTATTCCGAGGTATACCTCGGCAATAGATGAAACAATACTTTCCATTCAGAGTTGATTTATTTTAAATTTTGCTTACCAGTCTTAAATTATCTAAGTTACCACTTATATTAAATATTTATGCAAATGTAATCTTTAGCTAATACAGCAGGTAAAGAGCAATATCCGTGGTATTGAAAAGTGATCAGAACTCCTAATTTTTAATACCTGATTTACACTCTCGCCTCGTCACCTCGCCTCGCGCCTCGCCTCGTCGTCTCGCTCCAGACGCGAGCCTCAAAGTCAAGGCAAATCACGAGACGAGGCGCGAGGCGCGCCTGTTCACACTCTCGTTTCGTGGCTCGTCCCGCAGTTCGTCTCGCCACTCGTACTCGTACGCGAGTATAAGAACTCGCTGATCACAATAAAGTATGTTTTCTTAGAAACCCTTAAATATACACGTCATTTTACTTTTATGAAAAATGGAAGAATTTTGCTTGTTAAGATATGAAAGTTGAGTTTTTTGTGAAGATTGGAATATGAACTTTCGATTTGCATTAAAAAAATCTCCGTTTATTTGTTTTTTTCAGGTTTCTTGATAACCTGGATTGAGGCTATTTCTGATGGTGGGAAAAACCCCACACTCGGAAATAGCATATATGGGAACCTAAATCCGTTTTACGAAAAATTTGTATACCTCGGAATTATGTTCTCATATAACGTAATACCGAGTGATATTGCCAACCAAATTGAAATTTAGGGTACCGTAAAATTGGATATACCTAGGTGTAGTCCGTTTCAATGTTATGTGTAATGATGAGTTTAATCCTACTTCCTACTAATATTATAAATGCGAAAGTTTGTGAGTGAGTGAGTATGTTTTGTAGGTACTAAGACTCCACTGTGCGTCTGTCTGTCACCAGGCTGGATCTCATGAACCATGATTATCGTATCGCTATAACAATCCTACTAATACTACTAAACTAATATTATAAATACGAAAGTTTGTGAGTATGTTTATTACTTCTTCACGCTCGCTGAAAGGGCTTAAGAGTCATGAAATTTGGTATGTAGGTTGCAGGACGTCTGAAACAAAGTGCGCTCGAGCAACGCACACATAGACACCGCTCACAGACACGATATCTCGAAACAGTTGGGACTAGTTCGAACGCGATTGGCATCCGCTTCAGACGCGCATCTGTGAACTTTTTTTGAGTGCGATAATGGAGCAACAAAAAAATGTTGGCTTTTAGTATTAAATTTTTGTATTTATCTATATAAAAGTATGTTTATCCGTTGCCTAGCATCCATAGTACAAGCTGTGCTTAGTTTGGGACCAGGTCAATTGGTGTCAGGTGTGCCATGATATTTATTTATTTAATACACTTAACTTTTATTGTTTGATATAACAGCAAATGATAGAAGAATAACTATGAGAACTTTCAAAGATGATTATTGTATCAGGTATAGCTTAAACTGGACTGGACTGTACCTATCAAAAAGAATTCTTATTTACTTATATCTTAACAAAACTCAAAATTATTAATTATTATTCTTATTTAAATATTATCTACCAGTAAACCTTTCTTTTCTAACCTTTTCGTACTTTCTGGCCATTATTAATTTGATCTCTAACTTGTGTCCATAATTCTGTATTTTTCTAGTAAATCATACTAAATATAGTGAGTGGGGGTAAGATGAAAAGCAGTGTAAGATGAAAAACTACTCGTAGCACCCGAGTGTTTTTCATCTTACACTGCTTTTCATCTTACCCCCACTCACCTTATTTTTATTTATTTATTTTGTGTATTTTTCTAAGTTTTAAGGTAGGTTTTTACAATATTTAAGTCTGCGCAAAATATACAAACACTACAAAAAAATATTTTATTGTACACGGATTTAAGCAAAATATTTAGTCGTTATTTATTTACCAGCTGTGGATTACCACGGAATAAGAAATTTTCACATTCCTGCATTTAAAAAATATTTTGAAAT
The DNA here is from genome assembly GCA_947859365.1 of Archips crataeganus. Taxonomy (NCBI): domain Eukaryota; kingdom Metazoa; phylum Arthropoda; class Insecta; order Lepidoptera; family Tortricidae; genus Archips; species Archips crataeganus. The sequence goes on from OX402065.1 coordinate 5,793,021, forward strand.
ATATATTTTTATATTTTAATCATCTAAGACAAACTACAAAAAACAATCAAATTTCACTTAAGACACTCCTAAAAAAAACATTTTCTAACTCTATTTTATTCAGAAGTGCTTAATTTTTTGTTGTGTAAACCCCACGGAAATAGGTGCTGTTTGTTACTTTAATGACATTTAATTTTAAGTGATTTGCAATTCTTTGTACAGTCGAGCTCACCAATATATGTACAGCCAACATTTCATAAATATCTATACATAGACCTTATTACGGTAACATAAGGTCTATGTATAGATATTTATGAAAGGTTGGCGATGCATATATTGGTGAACTCGACCGTACCTACGAGTATTTAAGTTATTAAAGTTTTTTTCTATTTTTTTCCTTCGCCATTTTTGAGAAAAGCTATATATCGATACCTTTAGGTTCAATTGGCGTAAAGGACAAATGACGAAAATGAGTTATATGTATATACAGTTTTGTTCAGAATTTCAAGCTCTATCGATCTGTATATTTAAAATTTTGATATCTCGCAAAATTTGACCTTTACACCCCAGAATTTTTCATAGCTCAACATCAAAATTGCTTTGTTTTGTGGGTGTAAATATCACACTCGAAATCACATGGAATGTAAAGGATGTCATGAAATATAGACCACGACGTAAAGTCCTGATATTATACACGTTGCCCTTTAAGAGCTACTATTTGGAACTTTATTTTATTATTCTGTCCTTTACGACCTTTACTGTTCTTCATTTACGTACAACATTTACTTCATAACGTAGCTAAACTATGGGCGTAAAGGACGTATATTTTTTTCCTAGCATTATACAACGTGGTTTAAAGCACATACATAAGTGATAAGGTCTATTTATGATGCAGCGTAAAGGACTTCTTAATGCTTTACTACTCTTTTTTTATTGTAAATTGGTGGACTTGATAAAAAAAATTAAAGGCTTAAAAGAGTTTTCCATTCCTGTAGTGATGTCATAACGTAATTAAATCAAGTTTTAATAGGTTTAGTTACTTTAAACCTTTGATGTTCTTCTATTTTCATTATAATTGTCCTTTTCTTAATAATAACAGTTCGCGTCGTAACAAAACATACGACAGTTTTGCGCGGTAAAAAACTCCTCATGCCGGTTGTCTCTGCCATCCTCGCAATTTTGTTTTTTATCAATAGTTAAGCTCTCCACAGACCGCAGACGCAGCGCGCCCAGCGCGCTGCATAACACAGCCGGTGTGACACCGTATATATTATGATTTAGTGTTATAGATCGCGCTGGGCATGCTCCATCGGCGTTGCGCGCACGCCCCGCGCTGCAGTTTGTGGTGGCTTTAAGAGCAAGATAAGTGATGTGTCAATGACGGTACGGACTTATACCTAGTCCCCGATGCATACGCATGCAGATCAGATGATTGTTTTGTTTAGTTCAGTTATTATTGTAAAAATATTTTCTAACGCTGTTCGATTGAATTAGAATCGAGTAGTGTTTTTGAGGCAAGTCGTCAGCAGTCGTCTACAGTGACATTGCAGTAGACGAAATAATTATTTTCTAATGAGTTGCTTTAAAGGCTCTTTGCGTTATTCTTACTACCTACTTGATACTAACTTGTTTATTTAAGGTCTAGCTAAAGCTAGTTAGTCATTTCTGAGAATCAGTTTATTAATATCAAGCTACGAAACATATAATTAGCATGGTTTTATCCGGAGAGATTTGTTTGTTAGAATTTGTATTGATTTATACTGGAAAAATTCGTGTTACGTTAGAACTGTAGATACAACATGTGTGATAATTAGTTCTTACACAAAGAAAAAGACGTCATTAAATTCCTAGTAGGTAAAGTAATTTTGTACCTATATTGTGTATCGTTTCTCTAGTAAAGTGCATATATCAAATTTGTTTTACAGCGATTTCTTACAGACTAATAGCTCCATCCTTTCATTCACGGTATACCCTGATTAACCTACCTATTTTATTACAATAATAAAATTCCATAGATGTGTAATTTTAATATTTTCAAAGGCGTAAAATGTTTATTGCATGTATTTAATGATATTTTATGCTACTACCGTCTACTAAATTATTAACGTAGAATTGCAACAAATGATGAATATTTTCACATAATACATTCCTGTAAGGACATAAATCTAAGGAAAACAATATAAATTAAGTAAGTTATAGTGGTCTATACACCCAAAATTTGCATTATTTTTTACAAAAATGACCTTTACGACCCTAACAATCTTAAATTTCTTAAGATGGTATGGTCGTCAGTGACTTTATAACGCTTTTAATGATATTTTATGCTACTACCAACTACTAAATTATTGGTAACTACTAACGTATAATTACAACAAATGATGAATATTTTCACATAATACATTCCTGTAATGACATAAATCTAAGGAAAACAATATAAATTAAGTAAGTTATAGTGGTCTATACACCCAAAACTTGCATTATTTTTTACAAAAATGACCTTTACGCCCCTAACAATCTTAAATTTCTTAAAATGGTATGGTCGTAAGTGACTTAATAACGCTTTTTACCGTGGTGTAAAGGACACTAACTTTTTGAGTGTCATATTTAACGTAATAGGTACCAAATTACTAAATAGAGACGAGAATTCTAAGCACTTTTCTCATATACATCGGAAATATAGGCCATCAAAGAAAAAAGTTACAAAAGATTTTCTAAAAAAAATTCTGTTTTTTGGCTCTCCTGAAAAGTGCTATTTTGTCCTTTACGCCAATTGAACCTAAAGGTATCGAATATTAGTCTCGGCTGGAATAGCAATTGCTGGCTTCGTATTAGTGAAACGGACTCGCAAGCTCGTCCGTTTAATACTCATGCTCAACCAGCAATTGCCTACTTCCAGGCCACGACAATAATTTACTATTTTGTGTTAGTAGATAAATAAATGACGACACTAATGTTTTGTTGATACGGCACGTGCTCAAAGCACACGTTACGTAACGTATACTTAAGCAGTGATAGGTCAACCGCTGTTACTAAAAACTAAAACTCGGCTTTGGCTGAGTTAGGTACGAGTACATGATGCCGTTATTTTTTATCTGGCCAAGCTTAAGTTGGATTAGCGCCTTTTGGGTTCCATACAAATTCGTTCCTGAGAAAATGGAGTTGACAGTCAATGCCATCCGGCCAGACAGACCGACAACGAAGTGAACATAAAAGGGTTTAACTTTTTTGTTAGAAGTTTAAAAATCAGATAAAATCATCTATACTAGTGAAATAATCTAACTCATTGTTACCAAGATAAGTTAGAGCAGATCATGCTGATAGTGATTAATGATATTGCTTAACTAACTTAGGATATCAATTCCTTAGCTGGCCCATGGACTAAAATGAAACAAGCGAATAGCAACGTTGGTATATTTAAAAGATAATCTAAATGTGATTTCATGGCGAGTAAGAGAACTCAGCTGTGGTGATAGAACGCTTCTCCAAGTCCAGCACAGCGTGGTAGTCGCCAACCTGCACGCGCACTCTTCTTGCTTCATTCCTGCAAGCAGATTTAATAAACGAACTTTAATTGTAATCGTTATCATTTCTACCTCCACTGCTCTACTCTGTCTGCCTCTAAAGACTTCCAAACTGAACACAAGTTCTCAAGGCTCCTCCCGTAGAATTAAGAACGTTGTGCGTATCCTACACAAAGGATGTCAAAATGGAGTTCCTGTAGTGCGAAAACCAACTTATGAGGGCAACAATCAATTTAAATTTATACAAAAACTAGCTTTTGCCCGCGACTTTTTTTTTTTTTATGATATAGGGGGCAAACGAGCAGACGGATCGCCTGATGGTAAACGATTACCGTCGCCCATGGACACCTGCGACACCAGAAGAGTCACAAGTGCGTTGCCGGCCTTTGACTTCGTACGCGAAGACAATATCGTTAGTTGTTTGCATGAAATTTGGCACACAGGTAGTTTATTACGTGCATTAACATATAGGATAATGCCAGAAAAATGCAAAGTTCCCGCAGAATTTGAATAAGTGAATTCTAAAGCCGGTAAGCCGCGGTGGCCTAGTGGTTTGACTTATGGTCTCTTAAGCAGAGGGTCATAGGTTTGAGCTCGGGCTTGGACCTCTTGAGTTATTCCGAATTCGTGTGCTAAATTACGTTTGAAGTTTACCATGAGCTTTACAGTGAAGGAAAACATAGAATAGAATAGAATAGAATAGAATAGAATTTTATTAACACTCTTAGAAAAAAAAAGATACAATATTATTTTCTACATTGAACCTATAACTAAACGTGTTAAATGGATTAGGCTCAGCGTGTGCTGTGGATGCATGCCCACGGAGGTGCGCACGCACACAGCGCTGGTTTTCAGTCCAACCCTTCACACTTTTTTTTTCAGATCTGTGGGTAAGTTCGAGTACACTTTTATTTTAATATAAAGAATTTAAAGAATTTTATATTTAATAATAAAAACATCGCGAGAAAAGCTGCACACACCTGAGAAGAAATTCAATGGTACACACCCGCACTGTACAAATCGCACTGGGCCCAAGTGGAAACTACGGCCCAAGTGTTCTCGTTCTGGGAGGGGGCCTGATTGAAACAACAACATTTTATCCCGGGAAAGTGCAAAGTACAGCATACCGCGGGATAGAAATAACTGTCAAAACATTTTGAAAATCAGAGACAGTGTAGCTTTTTATTAGTGAAATAATTTTAAAAATCAGCCCCCACGTTCAATTCACTTATTTCTATCCCGTGGGAATTTTTAATTTTCCCGAAGAAAAGTAGCATATGTCAATCAGGGAAATTGTAGCTTTCAAATTGTAAAATATTTTTTTAAATCAGCCCCAAAGTTGAATTTACTTATTTCGATCCCGCGGGAAATTTGCATTTTCCCGTAAAAAAGTAGGCTATGCCAATCAGGGATATTGTAGCTTTTAAATTGTAAAATATTTTTTAAAAATCAGCCCCTAAGTTGAATTTACTTATTTCTATCCCATGGGAATTTTGTATTTTTCCGAAAAAAAGTACCGTATGTCAAACAGGGATACTGTAGCTTACTATTGGTGAAAGAATTTTTAAAATCAGCTCCAAAGTTGAATTCAAATTTTTCTATCACGTGGGAACTTTGTATTTTCCCGAAAAAAAATGTAGCCTACGTCAATTGGGTATAGTCATATCATATCACATGTTGTGCCAATGTTGAATTTACTTATTTCTATCCCGTGGGATTTTTCATTTTCCCGGAAAAAAAGTACCCTGTGTCAATCAAGGATTATGTAGCTTACTATTGGTGAAAGAATTTTTAAAATCAGCCCCAAAGTTGATTTCAAATTTTTCTATCCCGTGGGAATTTTGAATTTTCCCGAATAAAAAGTAGCCTTTGTGAATCGGGGATAGTCATATCACATAATGTGTAAGAATTTTTTAAAATCAGCCCCGAAATTGAATTAATTTATTTCTATCCCGTGGGAATTTGGCATTTTCCCGGATAAAAAGTAACCTATATCAATCAAGGATAGTGTAGCTTTCTAATTCTGAAAGAATTTTTAAAATCGGCTCAATAGTTTCAGAGATTCCGCTACAAACAAATAAACAAAGAAAGTTTAGATATTTCCCTATCCCGTGGGAATTTCGAAAAATCCTTCCTTAGTGCACCTCTACAATACTCAAGGTACATGTGTGCCAAATTTCAAGTCTCTAGCCCCAGTAGTTTAGGCTGTGCGTAGTCTGTCAGTCAGTCAGTCAGTCAGTCAGTCACGGTACTGTTTTATAGGTAGGTATAGATAAATAGTGCAGAAAATCACTATCCTAATCTAATTGAACAGTTAGTGGACCGTCGTAGTATGTATCACTCGTTTCTCATAATTTCACTTACTTTAACAAAGTTTGCCAGAAGATAATATACATATAGATAGAACCGTGTTGTAATTAGGGTTTTTACAACTGTCACGTTAAAAGCACTAGGTTAGGTTAACTAGTTTTTACAATTCTGAAAAAGAAAACTGTTTCTGAAATAAATCACATTATGATAAATTAAAATTATAGAAATTCAATGGCTTGTGTGAAGTTCCCAATACGCACTGGCCCCGTGTGGGAACTACGGCCGAAGCTCTCTCATTCTGAGAGGAGGCATGTGCCCTGCAGCGGGACATTTATGGTATTATGAAATTCAGACAAACGACCATATTTGGCTTTCCGGGGTCTACATCAAACTATGAGGTGTAATAATGTATAGGTACTCACGAGTTTTGAATGACAAGAACAATAGTATTCTGTGGAGTCATGAACGCGACTTGTTCCAAAGCCGGTTCCAACAAGCCTTTCTTCTCTGAGACGGCGACTCTCACAGAACCGCGTGGGATCCATTTGGAGAAGTGGCCCATCGCATAGAACATGGGCTGCTTCACGATTTCAAGGTGCTCAGGGAACACGATCACGGGGGAGTCCACGAAGTTTTTGGCCCAGTTGGGACCTCCTTGCTGGTCCAAGCACATGTTCCAGTCAATCCAGCCCACCAAATTGTAGTTCAGATCCTGAGCAAAATAAAATTGTTTCTACGGCCTTATAACATAGCATTCACTGCACTAGATTGTAATTTGGAATAATAGACTTACAGTGATGATGTCATGGGCATAGGCTTCAGCTCGATCCCAATTTCCCAGTGATACCTTTTCCTTTTCCCAAGGGTAGGAACCTGAAGAAAATTATAACTACTTTAAGACGGATGACAAATCGAAAAAGTACCAAGGATTACAGATAGATTCTATAGATAACAGTTATGGGTACCTACGATTTTCTTTTTAAAAATCAAAGCGGACTTTCTATACCTATACCTAACCTGCACATGCTTCAGTAGCAATGACAAACTTATTTGGGTATTTCTCGGTGACCAACTTCAGAAGCTCGGGGCTGACGAACACGTCCCCGTACCAATGAACTGCCACACCATCAATCCAATCCAGCACTTTTGGGTGCTCTTCTACCATCTATCGACCATAATAACAATTAAATCATAAATAATTGTACACAAGAAAAGAACTTGTGGTGTTTTGAATGTAATTTCAGCGTCCTCGGCAAAACCGATAGCTAGAGCTAATGCGAATAAAAGACGTCTTCCATAAATACAGACGACCAAGAAATTACTTTACCACCCTAAAGATCAATGTCGTTTGTAGGATTGAAAATATTAAAGAGCATTTTCACGTACCTATAAGTCAATATGACAATCAGCCTTACTTATTGTTTTTATTCTGATATAAAAACTGACACAAAAAATGGTAAAGCACTTACTTGGTCGACTTTACAATACAGGGCTTTAGCTTAAATTAATTCAACGACGAAATATTATGTGGCAACATAAATGAAATTGTCGAATTTAAGCAACAGCAAATACACAAACGTCCACTTGCTAAAACAGGACATGACACTAACCTTATTAAACCAGAATGGAATGGTGAATCTTTGGTCATCCACAGTCAATATCTTTATGTGTTGAAGATCAGAGGAATTCCTTATCATGGGTCCCAGGTCCTCGATGATCCACTGACCCTATGAAAGAGTTAAGGAAGTTTATGTTGCTCTTTTTAAAAATTATAACTGAACTACAACGCTTCAACTACCTTACATATAAAAAAAGTTTTTTTAACACAAATAATAATTTAAAATAATATGTTAAAATTAAACCGTTAAATTGTTGAAAGAATGAGAAAAATTAAGTAGTTTACGGTTTTTTTTAATGTTAACATGTTTACAGGTTTACCTTATATTAAGTATAGTACGTCATTCGTTTTGTTTGGGAGCGGTTGTGCGCTCGCTAAAACTTTGAGAATGAACTCATACTTACTCGTCGTTTGAATTGCGTTACCTATTTGTATGGTATTTGTGATAGTTGCGTCTGAGAGACAAATGTGTTAAATAATGTGGAAATAAAGGAGGTCGGATTTTCTGCATCAGGAGGGAAACAAAATAGGTGTTGAACAGACGTAGCTGTCTCTCACGCGGAGTAGCAAGGTAAAATAAAAGGTTGTAGTTCATTGACACGTAAGTAAGTACCTCCAAAAAGTAACGCCCGAATCAATCAATTATTTAAAAATGACAGTGTGAAATGTGAGAGAGTATACTTAGATAGTAAATAAGTACTTATTGAATTTACCATTTTTTTAGAAGTCCATCCCAAGTTCTGGAATCTTGCAAAAGGAAGGTATGCGTTCTCGGGTTCATTTGTAGTGGTGATAGCCCAAATGTCAATACCGTTCTTTTTGTATTCACGTATGAACCTGAAAAGAAAATTAGTCTCGTCATTCACCAGCTGGACAATATGTGTCAAGTTAATAGAAAATCTTACACTAGAGGACAGATACTGAATCGCAGACTTCGCGTAACTGAAGGAAGTACTTATTGCAATTAAGACTTTTTATGCTGATTTGTATTATTATAAATTCTAGCAATGTAGTATACCTAACTCAAAGTCCAGACTAACTGACTAGAAGCCAAAACCGCTGAAGCTAAAGACTTGAAATTTGGTACACATAATAATATACCTCGAGTGTCATAGAGGTACACTAAGAAGAGATTTTTCTAAATTCCCAGGAGATAGGGAATAAATGTGAATTATTTCCATTGAAACTCCACGTACTTGGCATGGTAAAGAGCGTAGGTCGAAAAGTATTCCGGCTTAATTGCGCTGACTCCATTGTACTTCTCATTGGTTTTCATCCAAGGTGGTGGCGACCAGGTGGTGGCTACGATGTGTACTGGAGCTGTGGCCACCTCCGTAATATGATTTATCAACGGAATCTGCGGATATCAAATACAATATTATAGGCACGGTTAAAATATGAACCTGTATTTGTCGATCCGGAATGAACGACATTAATGCACGACCTGATAATTCAAGTTATTGTCAATCATTCCGGGTCGTACTTTCACCGCACCTAAAAACCGCTGATGATGCTTCGGAGAGAAGCGAAATACGTGTCCGGGATTTTATTTATGGTGGTGGTGTTTGTCTTGGTTGTGGATTTAGCTACGTTTGCGTTAGTTATTTTTGTTTTTTATGCGGATGGAGGGCGGGAAAATGCATGGAAAAGCATTTTTGCAACGCAATTTTGCATGTCTTGGCCTCACTACTTAGCGGAGGAGCAAGATAAGTACTTATTCCATTTATTTAAAATATATTTCTGCCACCTACATTCGTCTGTTGATATTTATTAATTTCTGAGTAATTGGTTGTCTGGAAGAGATCGCTTTTTAGCGATAAGACCGCCTATTGTCTACCTGAATTTTTATTTTTGTAATGTCACTGTACTGTTTTTGGTGATCAATAAAGAATATTTGTATTGTATTGTATTGTATATTAGAACCGAATACTTAGACCAAGACAGGACACCAAATGTTATCCTTCGTTTGAGCTACATTGCAATATTGAGCAGTGTGGACCAAAAAACTATACTTAATATTATAAAGCTGAAGAGTTTGTTTGTTTGTTTGTTTGTTTGTTTGAACGCGCTAATCTCAGGAACTACTGCTCCGAGTTGAAAAATTCTTTCAGTGTTAGATAGCCCATTTATCGAGGAAGGCTATAGGCTATATATCGTTACGCTAACTCCAGAGCAGAGCGGAGCGGAAGAATGTTTCAAAATCGGGGGTTTTTCAAGTAAAACTTCTATAGGCGCTAATCTCAGGAACTACTGCTCCGATTTGAAAAATTCTTTCAGTGTTAGATAGCCCATTTATCGAGGAAGGCTATAGGCTATATATCATCACACTAACATCAATAGGAGCGGAGCGGAGCGGAAGAATGTTTAAAAATCGGGGGTTTTTGAAGTAAAACTTCTATAGGCGCAAATCTCAGGAACTACTGCTCCGATTTGTAAAATTCTTTTTGTGTTAACACCGGGGGGGGGGGGTGAAGGGGGGGAGCTATAAGGGGGATGAACATTTCATTGATTTTGCCGTAGGATGCACCGTTTTCAAGATATTTGACAAAAACACCAAGGGGGTTGGGGGGTTTTGGTGGTACGGGGAGGGGGTGCGGGGGCTTCGGAGGGGGATTAAAATTTGATTGATTTTGCCGTAGGATGCACAGTTTTCAAGATATTTGACAAATAAAAACTTGAAGTAAAACTTCTATAGGCACGCTTGACTTGGGACGAACGCGGGTGTGCGGGGGGGTGCTGTGTGGGATGGCGTGCGGGGGGTGCGGAAGGGTGCGGGGGGGTTGGGGGGGTTGGAGGGTGCGGGGGTTGCGGGGTGGGGTAATTTTTTTAATATCGAGGAGCTAAAGAAAGCCATAATTGATGAAAAAGCAAATTGGATAAAAAAATAAGCTGCAAATTACTAAAACCACGTGGACGGAGTCCGAAAACCGACCCATCAGACTCAATGGTACACCGCTGGAATCTGTCGCAAAGTTCACATATCTCGGCAGCACCGTGACCAACAGCGGTGGCTCAGACGACGACGTCGACGCGAGGATCAAGAAAGCGAAAGGTGCCTTTGCCCAGCTAAAACCTGTGTGGGTTTCGAACGTGCTCACCCGGCGGATCAAGGTTTCCCTCTTCGATTCCATAGTGAAGTCTGTTTTGCTCTTCGGCTGCGAGACTTGGAAGGAGACAATAATGGACTAAAACAATTACTTTGCTCACCCGCGACCTTACAATAGTTACGTTTATGCAAGAAATGTGCGTTCATGCAGTTCCTCCACCTCCACACTGTACGAACACACACAAATCACATAAACCCAACCATCACCACCACCAAGCTACACTGCGGGTGAGCAAAGTAATTGTTTTAGTTCATTAATATTGACCTCCGCAAAGTAACGCCTGATTCAATAAATTAGACAATAATGGGTCTGACAAGCAAGCTACAAGTGTTCGTCAACAAATGCCTGAGGTCCATCGTGCGCATATTTTGGCCGAATACTATCAGCAACGAGGATCTATGGAAGCGATGCCACCAAACCCCCCATAAGGCGAGAAATCGCGCAACGTAAGTGGAAGTGGGTAGGGCTCATCCTCCGAAGACCAGAGGACAATACCACCAGGGTCGCGTTCACGTGGAGGCCGTATGGGAGCAGGCGGCGGGGCCGGCCGGCTCACACGTGGCAGCGCACCGTGGACGCCGAGCTGCGGGCAGCCGGGCTGAGTTGGAGGGACGTGAAGCAACACACAGTGGACAGGAGCGGATGGCGACGTCTCACGAAGGCCCTCTCAAACCCAAAGTCAAAGTCAAAGTCAAAATTCTTTATTCAATTTAGGCATCAATTGATGCTCCTATGAACGTCGAAGAATCCACCACCGGTTCGAAAAAAAACCCTGTTGAGAAGAAACCGGCAAGAAACTCAACAAGGTATATTTTTTCAATCAGGTCTACATTGTTATTAAATTACATACATCTAAAGTATTTAATACAATTAATTTTTTTAACACAGTAGATACGCCATTTGAGACTAGGGATCGCCAATGCGGATCGGAATTATTTCCAAACATCCCTGTCCATGATATAGTCATTAATTTCATAGTACGCCTTAGATATTAATGATTTCTTCACAATGGATTTGAATTTTGTATCAGTTTGTTCGGTTATTGTTTTCGGAATTTTATTATAAAAACGTATGCATCTTCCCAGAAACGACTTTTTAGTTTTAGCCAGTCTGTAAGATGGAACTTTAAAGCTTCCCTGTGTACCACTGGGGTACCATAGGACAACAACAACAACAACATGAAAAGGGGAAGATGTGAGTATAGTAATTATGCTTATTGATTGACTAAAATCTACTATTAAATTGTTTGTACATGTAAGACGCTTGTAAGCACCTTGTATTTGAAGTCCTCGGCCGTCAGCGAGAAGTTGGCGAGCTGCGCGTCATCGGCCGGCAGCTCGTTGTACGCGTACTCGTGCGTGGAGAAGTCCGAGCCACCGATGGGCACGCGCACCATGTTGTACTCGATGCCTTTCTTGCCGAAGTATGAGCTGGACAAAGTAAATAATTGATTGATCCAGGCGTTAATTTCCGGAGGTACATACCAATAAAGCAAATTACTTTGCTCCAATCTTTGGTAGCGGAGGAGGAAGAAGCAGAAGAAAGACAGGGAGGAAGCTTAGAAAATGAAGTAATCTTGTCGGTGGATTTCTTCCTCGCGCACTGCTTTGCTACCACAAAGTGGTAGATGCACAGCCTAAATAATGAGGCCGTCGGAAGTGATACCTAATATTAAGTAAGATAGGATTGGTGCTGATTTTGATTTTGGTATATGAGTATGAACGAAATTTTTTAACCCGAATGAAAATAAATGAGTATGAATGGGTGGAGAGTGAAGTTCTCAGCAATTTCCATCCTAATGTTATTTGGCACGCACAGTACGTACTTAATTAAGTGAGCTTGCAGCCGCGCGGTAAGGTTGGCCCAGTGGAGGCCCACGGCGTCGGTGACTGCTGCGCCAAAGCCCTCAACCGTCTGGTGCGTGGTCGCGGGGTCCAGTTCCAAAGTGTGCGAACAGGCTTCGTCTGCGAAGGTCAGGGGTCAGGTGGTTATCACTGCTGCTCGCTGCGGTGTGCGGAACGATGAAATTTGCCGCCAAATTGTACGGCAACAGAATGCGGCGGCAGTCAGATAACCGTCTAAAGCGGGCTTTGGCGGATTACTTTGCTACTCCGCAACCACACGTGCACGACAGCTAGGTCTGTGCGCCTCATGTATATTTTCATGCAAAAACGCAACCACACTATCTCTACATTTATTTATTCATTAGATAGAGTAGATACACTGGATTGTAGAATGCTCGGTTTAGCTTTGCGAATAAATTCGTATAGAAATTGATACGCGTTATCGTCTTTGTGTGGTGTCTGAAAGGGTGTCTGTGATACTTCCAAACCATGGTTGTGCTTGGCTTACATTTTGATTTACTTATATGGGCTTACATAGAGTAATACTCAATTTTATTTTTAACACGCTGAGTGCACACAATTAAATACTTAGGCTGTGTTCAGACCAAACCGACTGTCGGCCGCCGAATGTGAGCGCGCGTTACGCAGCTGCGTAGTTTATTGTATTTCCATACATTATTCACTGTTTCGTTCACACCGAACCGACAATACGCTATTACGCTATGCGTAGTCACCGACATAAATTACCGTACAAAATAACGTTCACACTGGGGCTCACAGTGAGCCTGCTCACATTCGGCGGCCGACAGTCGGTTTGGTTTGAGCGCAGCCTTATACTAATTGGACTTTCGTTTTGTGCGTCGATAGAAAATAGGTTATTTTATCAGGTGCGACGACGACTTCGTAGAAAGAGTTAAGTAAGTAGGTATAGGTACATTTATGCTTGTCACTTTAAATTCTATCCAATAGCCAAAGACAAAAATGACTCATATACTAGAGATTACAAAAAAAAATTGAAATCGATATATTTTTGTTTTTTACGATTTATTTCTCTAAAAATCATCGATATTACAGACATAGCCTTAGGCTACCTGTCCACTGGAGCGGAGCGAGGTAGCGGAGCGGAGCGAAGGGGTAATGCAGAGCAGAGTTGCGGACTGTCTGTCCATAGAGGCGGAGCTAGATGGCGGAGTCACCACTCCGCCATCTAGCACCTTCGCAACACCTTGCGAACTGTGTTTTCCATACGTGCACGCCCGCGATCGTTTCTCCACCCTACTTGGTGGATTGGTGGATTTTTATCTCGCTTACCGCTTCGCTCCGCTCCCAATGGACAGGCAGCCTAATCCCTACGGTGCGGTACATGAAAATTTCGTATCGTTAATTAGATGACGTCTAATTCCTAACCAAAGATATACAACCTGTAACGACCCTGATGTGGGTAATTCAGTTCGTTAATTACCTATTCCAATTTTATTCAATCGCTAATTTGTGGAAGCAATTTAATGGAGATAGGTAATTATATTAGGAAAAATTTAAACTTCTAGTGACAAGACATTATTGTCTCGTAGCGCGCTAGAAAAAATTATGTTAGACTCTAAAAATGGTAAGTACCTATCACTGAGCGTAAGTTTTAAAAATGTGGTCCCGCATTCAACGTGTTAATATTAAGAAATAAAAACTATCCAAAACTTGATAAAGTCCGGTCCTTAAGGAAGTACATAATGTATAGCTACCCATAAGGCTGGCAGCATTTCCGCGTTGAATTGTGATGCCAATACGTTGGGCGTTGGGTTGTGGTCTTTCTCCATCTTTACAAAATCGATCTACCGTTAGACACGGCGGCAGTTAGTTACGGGTAAGCAATTTTGAATTATTTGTTTACTTACTCCACATATAGAATGAATGTAATTCTCCACTGCTTTTCTTGAAACGCGACCCCGCCTGAAAAAAAGCGTAAGTACCTACATACACCGTGAAATTTTAGTGGTTGTTTTCCCGAAACGAGGTGATTTAGTATCGATTGTACAATCGATTTATCTACACTAATATTATAAAGAGGAAAGATTTGTACCTATTTTTGTATGTTTGTATGTTTGTAATGAATAGGCTCAAAAAGTACTGGGCCGATTTAAAAAATTCTTTCACCAATAGTATGCTACATTCTTCCAATTTGACATAGGCTACATTTAATTTTGAAAAAAATTAGGGATCCTTGGTAAAATTTGAACAATGTAACCGAAGGTGTAGAAAAATGAGTCTTAAAATGTCTTTCGTCGAATGCGCTGCCGAAACTATTAGCGATAGAACAAAATAATGTACAACAATATTGAAGAACATCATAATGTCTACAAAAAACTCCGCGGTAGCATATGTCCAACTATTGTAGTTATGTCACTACAACAACTTTTTTCATTTTAAACATTAATGAAAATGCTAACCAAATTCAAACCATGCTATTTATGTGTTTATATATTAGATAAAGTGATTCAAGAGGAAGGTTTACAAGTATAATACATGCATAATATAGTTGCACCCGTGCGAAGCCGGGGCGGGTCGCTAGTAATTACTATTTTGACTAGAGTCAAAAATCCAATTGTGAAAAACGAAAGTCGAAAATGACCGCAAACCAATAGTAACGCTTCGTTGGTACAAGTAGCGTACGATCGTACGATAGGTTAGGTACCAACGAAGCGTTACTATTGGTTTGCGGTCATTTTCGACTTTCGTTTTTCACAATTGGATTTTTGACTCTAGTCAAAATAGTAATTATAAATCGATTGTACAATCGATACTAAATCACCTCGTTTCGGGAAAACAACCACTAAATTTTCACGGTGTATACCTAAGTATGTTTTTTTTTACTTATGCACTGCTAATGGATGTTTTTAATTGAGCTCAAAAGTTTAATACAAGTCTAGGTTAACATTATCATATCACTCTTTGGCATATTTTTTTTATTCTTCAGTAGGATATGTCTCTAGTTTCTTTAAAATATTAATACCTATTCATCCAGCAGCTGAATATACTATCTATAAACCGGCCAAGAGCATGTCGGACACGCCCAAGGTAGGGTTCCGTAGCCATTACGAAAAAATCAAGTAATATTTTCCTAAGGATTTCGTATGTGTACGGAATCATCCAAGTTTAGGTATGTTTTATACCTTAGGCTACTATTTACCCTTAAACTACAAATAATTTCCAAGCAATCTTAGCCGCTATAATTTTCCTAGTAAATTTGATATATTTACTACCCTTCTGAATTTTTTCAGATTTTTCCACCCAACAGTTTAGATTTTAGAGGAGGGGGACCGCCGATTTTAATGAAATTTTTCACTTTAAAGTTGAATATTTCGCAAACAGATCACTGAATAGAAAAATCATGGTAGCAACCCCGCAATGATTTTAAAAGACCTATCCAACGATACCCCACACTATAGGGTTAGCTGAGAAAAAAAAATCACCCCCACTTTACGTCTATGGGAGGTACACTAAAAAAATTTTTTTTACTTTTTTTATTCAATCACTTTGTCGACGTGACTGATATATATATTGATGCCAAATTACAGCTTTCTAGTACTAACAGTCTCTGAGCTTAGCCGCGGACAGACAGACAGACAGACAGACAGACGGACAGACATGGCGAAACTATAAGGGTTCCTAGTAGACTACGGAACCCTAAAAAATTAAGATCTTGCATTCTTCAGCTAGCTATTTCATTTCTCGGATATCACATACCCGAGCATGTAATGCTCAGGATACACGACGACATCTGCTCCCGCATTCGCTGACAAACTTTCGGCTTTTATAAAATAACGAAGATCTGGAGTTCACGGGCTCTTGCTCTATATCGCTTGTACAGTCGAGGAAACTGAATCGCGCAATTCGCGTACCAGGGTGGAACCTCTTCACAGTCAATTTCCCGACGATTTCTTTGGCATATTTAGGGAATGTCAACATGACATTTGCAACAAAAAGTTCCATCCTGTACACAATTCAGTTTCATCGACTGTACATGCAGTTTACGTGACTGCAACTGCCGACTGCATACATTTCTGTCGTAGATAGTGTGCAGTTTGCGCGCAGTTTTGCCGACTGAAATGGAAAATTTGTGGCAGTCGGCAGTTGGCAGTTATGTTGCAGTTGGAATGCAGTCCGTCTGAATCGGCCCTAAGTACCTGTCAAGACAGTTTTTCAGTTGTCTACTGCCAAGAAAATAGAATCACTACTACTACGAAACTCTATTGTATGGAGTGACGGAGCACTGATGCAGTTTCAAATTTCAATTTACCTCAGAAGAAGTGTAGGCGACGAAGTGATTGGCAGTGGGTTTGTCGCGTGTAATCTCATCGCAGTACGTGTTGTTGCACACACAGCCGACGGACTTGCCTGGGTACTGCCGCCCAGCACAGGGCTTGTCTCCTAGAACATTAAATAAAAAAAACCGTATTTAAAAAAAACATAGAAAAGGATGCACAAAGTCGTGGTAGCCTGCTGGTTTGAACTTGTAACCTCTCAATGACATAGAGGGTCTTTCAAATGCAGACACGCATTATTCAAAGTAATATTCGTTGAAAGTTTTATTACGCAACATTACCTTGATTTTTCCTATTTTTTGAAATCACGCAATTTTTGCAGCTTTCCAAAAAACTTACTGAAAAATCCTTCCAATTATTTTTGAGAATCTGCAGATAGGTGGGTGCATAAAAATGCAGTGATGATGATGATGGATGATCTCTATCTTTAAAAATAAAAATCAATTGCTGAAAATGTATGTAGGTACGCGTAAACTTCAGAACGGCTGCACCTACGAGGGGCGTTCAATATAAAGTGAGAATGAGATGCAAACTCTTTCAATATTAGGAAATTAAGTACTGGCCGGTAAAGCTAATCTATCTAGCTGATTGCTATAAAAAAAAAAGTAACTGTCTTTTGTTTAAAAAAAAATACGGTAATTTCTTTGCAATGCTATTGAGTACGTTAGCGAAAATGGAGAAAATTTAACTGCGCGGCGTTATCAAATACTTGTGTTTGAAAAATTTTTCTACGGACCAAGTCAATTTAGATTTGCGGGACACTTTAGGGTCTAATGCTCCTCCGTATTCGACAGTCGCACGTTGGTGCGCCGAATTTAGACGTGGAAGAACATCGACCATGGACGACCCCCGCTCCGGACGCCCTACTAGTAACTGCAATAACTGAAGAAATTGTGAAAAAAGTTGAAAACTCAGTTTTGGTGGATCGTCGTGTCACGGTTCGTTTTATTGCTGAAAATGTAAAGATTTCAACGGGGAGCGTGCATAATATTTTACATATGAACGCTTGGGTATGAAAAAAGGTATCTGCGCGTTGGGTACCAAGAATGCTTACTGACACGCAAAAACAAACTAGAGTCGAGATTTGTCAAGAAGCTTTGGACCTGATACAGCAAGGCCGGGAACTTTTTGTGGCGCGATTTATAACAATGGACGAAACATGGCTCCATCATTACGACCCTGCAACGAAACTGCAGTATATGACATGGAAAAGGCCATCATCTCCAACTCCGAAGAAATTCAAGGTGGGCCCATCTGCCGGTAAGGTCATGGGCTCTGTTTTTTGGGATGGTAAAGGGGTATTAATGATTGAGTATCTCAAACATGGAGCCACTATTACGGGCACTTTATACGCCAAACAAATAGCAACATTGCGCAATGAGATCCGCGAAAAACGGCGAGGTAAACTCTCGAAAGTTGTGCTGTTCCACCAGGATAATGCCCCGGCACACAAGTCCATCGTTGCAATGGCTGCAATTCGTGATGCTGGGTTCAATATGCTTAAGCATCCTCTGTATTCACCAGATCTCGCTCCCAGTGATTTCTACCTATTTCCGAGATTGAAACAATACCCGAGAGGCCAGAAATTTGAAGACGACGACGCGGTAGTCGCTGCAGTACAAGATTTTTTAAGTACTCAAGATGAGACCTTTTTTAAAAATGAAATTTTAAGTTTAGAAAAAAGATATAATAAGTGTATTATGCTAAAAGGTGACTATGTCGAAAAATAAAATTACATTTAGTAAAAGTTGTTTATAACATACTCATTTTCACTTTTTATTGAACACCCCTAGTATTTGTCTAATTCTTTTTTTGTTGTGTTAGTAACTATTGGGAGAAGGTTTGTATGAAAGAAAATTATACTTTTTTAAATTATTAGTAGGTACACGCGTGCGAAGCCGGGACGGGCAGCTAGTAATAAATAATACACTTTGTTATTATCTACCGGTATACCCTAAAAACACTGTGTTAAAATTACTTAATTAATTCGACTCTATGTTATTAAAATATAAGCACATTTAATATTGTATCACAACACACTCGCACCTCTTGAGGTTTTCGAAATTTATGTGCGAAATTATATTTCAAATTTAGCATGAGCTTTCCGGTGAAGGAAAACATCGTGAGGAAACCTGCACACACCTGATATGAGAAGAAATTCAACGGTTTATGTAAAGTTCCCAATCCACACTGGGCCCGCGTGGAAACTATGATCCAAGCCCTTTCATTCTGAGTGGATGCCTGTGCCTGTAGTGGGACCTATATGGGCTGGGATGATGATGATGATGATGATGATGACAAAAATTTCGTACAAACAGTAACTGCGTGTGTTTGCAGCACTATGCAAAACTGCTCAATGTCGATAATAATTATTGTTAATTGTTATGTATTTATTCATTTACCTCACAAAGACGCTTGCGCCTCTGACTGTGTACGACATTAAACTGTAGCGTGTCTTCTTACATGTTTGGTGCCAAAGCGTCGTTATCATTATCACCAAGCAGATTGTGTACTAACATGTTTGTAACCAAACAAATTGTAGATATCAGTTTCGCAAACGTATTGTAGCTAGAAATCATTAAACGCCTCCCAATAGTAGCTACACACTTTATCTTCTTAGGTACGTTCATTCTCTTCATAGGTATGATTACTGTGACATTAATTGTAAATAATTTATAAGTATTGTATACTGTGTGAGGCTACTTATCTATTCTAAAAAATATGTTTGATTGTCCATTCATCATTAGCTTGTTTTTTTACCGTCCCATAGATTCCGCAAAACTGCTTCATAATTCGCTTCATTCTCCTGAAATTAATTTCCCTGCCTGTGTCGTTTTTTCAACGCTAACCACTTCATTTCATCGCTCAGTTCTGGTAGAGAGCCTGCCTCTCTACTTAGTTAACTTACTTATCTACTACCTACTTCCTTCGTCACATCATAACGCTTAGAAGTTAAATTGCTCCACGATGGGAGCAAAAGTTTCACACTTGCGCGCACTTTTTACGCGCGTCTTGATTTGAGAACGCAGCAAAAGACCAGAGGCCTTGTTTTTTAAAGCACATTCACTATTTCTTTCGTCAAACGATATTAACTGGGACCCTAGTGAAAAAGGAGTTAAGTCTGCAGAAATTAAACAGCTATTTTCTATTTTATGTGTAAAGGGGATTAAGTTGAAATCAGCTGTTCAACTTCTTCAGAATTAACCCCTTTTTTCACTAGGGCCCCATTAATATGGCGACAGAAAGATGGTGAAAGCGATGCCAAGCGCCCGCGCGTTAGACAATGCGACCTCAGGTAAGTAAAACTTTTTTGACAGATTTGAAAAAATAGTTCAAGTAAGCAACAGACAGGAAAAAGGAACTACTAACGCTCTACACTGTAAAAGCTAAAAATATCAGGGCGCCTACGACTTGAGCTAATCGCGAGTAGTAGTGACCCCAGATCACTCTAAATTATATCCAAGTCCAATGACGCAATAATTTCTAAATTATCTTAGCGTTTTAATATCTGAAGTTAGTGCGCTGCATAGGCCAAGTCTAAACGCCGAGATAATATTTCTCACCAGCAGCGACTCCAACGGTTAGAAGTATCAGTGTTAAGGCGCACGCGCCAAAAACACTAAGCCAAGACGCCATTTCGACGTCTCTCGTGGTTTAATGCCGAACCCGCACTGGCCCGCCGCCCGAGTGGTCCGCGACCCGCCAGCGCGAGCAAAGTTATATTAAGTAGATAGGTATATTATATGCGTTTGTTTGGATAGTTAAATAAAGCTGGCTGTTCTTTTTCAGTGTTATTCTTCGAAACGGAGTATTTTTATTTTAGCCGACTTCAAAAAAAGGAGGTAGATTATCAATTCGGTTGTTTTTTTTTAAGTTTGTTACGTAAGAACTTCGTTATTTTATACCTAAACCGGACTAGCTTTTTCAAGCGACTTCGTACACGTAGACAATAACGTTAGTTGTTTGGATGAAATTTGGCACACATGTAGTTTAGTACATTCATGGATTAACACATAGGATAATTCTGGGAAAATGCAAAGTTCCCGCAGGATAGGAATAAGAGAATTCTATAGAAAGTCACACTGTCCCTGATTGAAACGGGCTTCTTTAACCCGGGAAAGTGCAAAGTTCCCGCGAGATAGAAGTAAATTCAACTTTGGGGCCTTATTTTAAAAAGTCTTACATCAGTCAGGCAGTGATATTATCATACATAATGCACTTTTTCGTTGGTAACGTTGAATAAACAGGATAAAGTTAGCTTAGTGTTTTAATGATTTCGCCCACACCCAGGTAGATACTGGATGAGGAAAGGGATGAGGAATCTATTACGTAATTTTGAAAAAAACTGATCGTTTAATTAAGAACTGCGCATGTTTATTAAGCAAAATATTGCTGTATTTAGTACATTTTCAATTGGAAACGATAGTAAATGTCAACTTCAAGTACTTCAACTAGACGTGACGGTCGGCAGTACATTGCTGGCCTGATTAATTTTGTTAGAAAACAACTGATACTTTTTTTCATTTAAAACAATTGAAACCATTTGGACTTAACTAATTACTGATTAATTAAAGAATGTATAATTAAATTTATTGATCGTGTTAAGGGATACACCCTGTATACGTCCCACTGCAGGGCACAGGCGTCCTCTCAGAATGAGAAACAATTTATTGACACCTCAAAATCACACTTCCCTGCCTAAATTCTGATTATTGATAGCTATATAGTGAGCGGGGGTAACCCACCCTACCCCCACTCACCCTAAACGAATTTATCGCAGACAGAATCGCAGGCAACAGCTAGTACTTAATATAGGCGAATAAAACACGTTCATTTCATTATAAAACTTTTATTAAAATAAGGTACAAAAATATAATAAACTACCTAATTAATAAATCATTTTATATTAAATGATAAATTATAACTTATGTACTATACCTATAGGTGCTTATTTACATTTTGCCATCTATTTACATTACGAACAAAATACATATAATAAAATTGACGAACACCTTTTTTATTGAAACAGAAACATTTAATGACTCGTATTCCTGAACCTAGTTGGTTATAAAATCATGATGAGTAGTCGTACGTATGCAAAATAAAACTACATACGTCAAAAAACATCAACTCTTTGACATCACTCTACAAGAGCTAACATCGTAAAATTACTCTACCTACCATAAAATTTAAGTTAGGTAGAGTTCCATATCTTAATATATATTATATATGGTACTATACATATAATTCTGTGTTTGTCACTTAACTCCTCCTAAACGGCTGGACCGATCCGAATGAATTTTTGTGTGTATACTTCAATAGGTTCCTGGATGTCTTGAAAACAACATTGGATTAGTATTATTAATCTAATTTCACACACGTCATCTTACATTTGTAAGCAACATTTTCTTTCATCGGATTTTGTATTGCTACAGCACTTCTAATACTTTCGGACGCAGCCGACGCCATTTCCGATGTTCGACTTGTTATGTCTAAAGGTGAGCCTAAATTAACTTTGGTTCGTTTATCCTTTAGAGGCTCAGTTAATTTACTTAGCAGTGATGGTGGTGTGTTAATGGGACTACTAAGTAATTTATTGTCACGATTGATTTGTTCAGCCGATGAAATGTCTAAGTTTGGTTTTGGCTTAACTAACTGCTGAGGATTGTGTCGTGATGCCAAGGGACGCAAACGTGGAAAATTTCCTATATTGGTATTTGAACTTGCTGGTATTGCAGAGTTGGATTTGGCTGGCTGAGTTAATGGAGCTACTCTGCTAGGAGATGTTAAAGGATCGCGTATAGCAGGATTAATCGCGCTTCTGGCTGGGCTCCACGGCGTCGGCTGCCTTACTAGTGGCTTAGTCTTGAAACGATCGCTGTTAGAAACCTTAGGCCTAACTGTCGTTGGTTTTGGAACAAACGGAGGTCTTTTACTAATCGGCGAAAGATTTGGCCGTGGAGTTGAAACCTTTGGCCCCACTTTCGGCTTTGGTATAAATGGTCGTCTAGTGGTCGTACTTTGGTAGGTTTTACGTGGTTCAGGACCAGGCGGTAAAGGATCTTTAAACAGCTCAGTATTAAAAGTTTTCGGAAATATCGGTTTCTTAGGAAATAGTGGGAAAATTGGCCTTTTAATTTTCTCCGGCACTGGTACACTAGCTGCTGTCGGTAATTTTAGTGATTTAGGTAAGCCACGTTCTTTACCACTAGTAGCTCGCATTACACCTGGCTTTGTTGCACCTGCTTTAGATTTGTAAGTTTTGGGAACACTTGGTTTTCTGGATTCATTCTTTTTATTATCGAAGTAAAGTTGTTTCGATTTCAACGAAGGGCTTGTTTGTTTCTTTGAATTTGGAGTACTCATGCGACTCTTTGGAAGTGGGATAGAAAATAAATCAAATTGTTTGGATGGAGGAGAAAGAATCGATCTTAATCTCTCTGGATTCATAACGTCATTGTGCATTGATTCTAGGCGGTCGGCTAAATCATTTTGTATTGCAAATAATTTATCATTAACGTCTTCATGGTGATCTGATATCTTTTGAAAAACATGTGTTGGATTTGTGAGGGGTTGTAAATCTTTGATTGGACTGTTCCTTAATGTCGCCTTAAGTGTTTTTTGTAAATCTTTTACTGCTTTTTCAGCGTGTAGTTTTAAATCTATTACTGGCGCACTGGCTTGGAGGATCTGTTCAAATGCGTCTCGCCCCACTGTTGCAACCGGCGATTTTAACAAGTTCTGAGCATGGGTAGGCACTATCGCACTTAAGTCACCGAAGGATGGAGTGCTCAAAGAATTCTGAATATTTTTCATGTTGTTTTGAGTATGTGATTTAAGATTATCCACGACATGATCTAGGGGGAATTTATTTCTTAACACTTCTATATGAGCATTTCTCATCGGAGATTTCAACATTTGCTGCGCATTTTTATGAATCGAAGTGCTTAAGTCAGAAAGACCTGGTGTATTCAAAGTCTGTTGAATGTTCATCAAATTACTGTCAGTTTGAGATCGAAGATTGTCTACAACTTCGCTTATTTGTGGAATTGTCTGCTGAGTAGCCTTAATTATGTTATTTCCAGAAGCAATTCCTGGTGCTGATTTTAAGATGTGTTTAGCTGTCTTGTGAATTGATTTACTTAAATCTTCCAACGGGGAAGTACTTAATGTTTGATGAATATTTCTGTAAGCGTTTTCAGACTGAGCTTTCAAGCTGTCTAAGGTTGTATCTATAGAGCCACTAGATTGTAATTTATTTTTAAGTAATTTATTAGTTGTATGTAAAGGTGACTTTAATACATTTTCTACGTTCCTGTTAACTGTAGAACTTAAAACAGCAAGTTTAGGAGAATTTAATGTCTGATGTACATGATTCAATGTATTTTCCGTTTGTGCTTTTAGGTTATCAATAACATTATTAACTGGAGAAACATTCCGCAGGCTTCCCAAACCATTTCTTCCAGAATTTAATAAATTATTTGCATTTTTCTTTAAATCAACGTGAATAGCATCTAAACGAGAAGGATAAAGATTTTGATGAATATTTCTCATTTTATTCTCTGTATGTGATTTTATATTCTCCGCAAAGTTTTCTACTAGATTACTAGCTTGTAAAATTTGCCCTCGACTTGTTTCTGGAACATTCAACAAATTTCGTGCGTTGTTTTTTATACTTGTCGTTATATCTGCTAATGTTGGAGAATTCCGGGCAGAGCTGGTATAATTAGATTTGGCTTTTGACTTCAGTTTAGATTTTCCAGTTTTTGTTTTTCTTTCCGGTCCTACAGACAACGTTGCTCCAACAAGACCTCCATCATTGCCCAAGGTTGATGCTAATTGCAACGGTTTCAAATCTATAAACTTGGGGACTGATAACTTTGCTTTATATCTATTTAAGTTCAATCCTGGTAATTCACTTTTTAGTGGATTTAATCTGGGTAATAACGGTAGTGGCTTTAGCTGGACGATGTCTAAATTAATATCCTCTAAAGATTTTAAAGACGGGAGAATTGAAATTGGCGCAGAAGAGCTGGCACCGGTTGATACCACAGGATTGTTATTAGATGCAAAATCGTCACAATCAAATTCAGAGGAAACTTCTTCGTCTCCTGCTTTTCTCGCTAAGCCGCCTAAAATCTCCGAAACTTTCATTCGTATTTCTTCCAAAGTAGGGATATTAGTACTCAACTCCGATATGTCTGGAATACTCAGCGCTGGTCCTCTGAATATGTTTAAGTCGTCTGTGTTTATTAAGTTTGGTGGTTGCACAATAAGGTTCTGTCGCAATGATGACTCAATATCACTAAGATGTTCGATAAGTGATTTTGAATTAGGACGAAGTATGCTATGAACGACTGGTTCACTTGACAACGTCGTAAGATCTGTGTCAATTTGTTCGTTTTCATCAGATGATTTAGTTTCAGTTGCTTTCAAAGAAGATGCTTCTATTAAATCACTAGGACACAGGTTAATTTCTTCTTCATCAACCAAGTTTTTCTTATTTTCGGAATTACTTATACCAGCGGAATTCATTTCAGTTTCAAATTTTGATTCTTTGTTCTGAGTTTGCTTAGCTTCATCTATTCCTAGGATTTCATCAAATTCATCTTCACTTATTTCTTCTGACTCAAAGTTTCCTTCATTAGATTCTATGTTCTGTGAATCTCCCTTAATGTGCTGTTCCAACTTTATATTTTTAGGTAAAACAGCTTTATCCTGTTTTTCACTGGCCGATAAAATAGAATCGGACATGTTTTGGAGATCTTGAAAAGTGACTTCTTCTGCTGAGGACCCCATTTCCTTAAATTGATTTTTCATGATATTTGATGGCAACGACGATTCTATCTTTTTTGAAGATTTCATTCGCTCCTCAACAGAGTCACTGTTTTCGGCTATTTCTTCAATGCTATGTTTTATGTTGTCAAGTGCTTTCCGGTTACTTATTTGTAAAGCATTCAATTTTTCAACGATACTGTTCCTTATTGACTCCAAGTTTTTAAGTGGATGATTGCTTCGGTCTTCAACTTTTTCAAGTTCACTTAAATCAATAGAAGCAGGATCAATTTCGTCTATATAATCACCGGGGACAGTTATTAATCGATTGTTATCTGGTTCTGGGTCTTCATCAATGAGGTCAATAAATTCTCTGTCATCAGGTTCATTAGTTCCGGTACTTTTGCTGTTCATTGATTCAACACCTTGTGTAGTTCCAATATCAGAAAAATTCTGACTATCTTCTTCCTTGGGTATAGATTCTATCAGTTGCTCGGTATCTGGTTCAGTATTTAGATTATCGATTGCATCTACATCATTTCGAGTTTCAATATCTGATAAATTATCAACATTTGGTTTTAAACTTAAACATTTGTCATTATTAAAAGTAACTTCTTTTATTTCAGAAGTGCTCGGGATTGCGTCCAAGATTTCAGTCCTAACTATTGTCTTTCTTGGAATGGCTTGAATATTTTCAAGTTTTTCTATTTTTCCACTATCCACTACTTCATCAGTTGCTTCTTTGCTTGTATTTTTTTCAATTATTATTTTCAATGGCTGAACAAACAAGTCTGATAGTTTGGGTAGTTTGATTTGATTAAAAGCATTTGCTCTGGCCTTGTTAGTTTGTAGGGGTTCAATTTTCATACTAGGAATATTTACTTTAGACTTTGGTATTTGTTTATTAAGATCCAAAGGGATAAGTTCCACGTCTTTCAATTTCAATAGATTTCTCAAAGGAAACAAACTTTGAGAATGTGCTTTAACATTTTTTGTTAGCAGAGGGTACTGAACTTTTGAAAAACTATCTTCTTTTGGCTGACTTCTTCCCTCTTTTTCAGTAGCTTCAGCAAATAATCCAAGAGCACTGCTAGGAGATGGATCTGTGTCTATATCAGACTGGTCTGTGTCAATCGCGTCTTCATTGACAATAGATTGCTTGTCAACATTACCTGCTTCAACGCTGCTTACATCAGCATCATCCTCACAGTTTTCATTTTGAATCATGTTTGTCATTGAGTCCGTAATTATGCCTGTCGGTTGTGTTGATTTACGACGATTATCGTTGTTCAAAAAAAGTTTTTGTCTGCTAAGAATTTTACTTATATCCTCGCCTATTTTATGTGGATTTAAATTAAACAGTCCAGGTTCTGACCTTAACCTAAGGCCAGATAGAACTTTATTCAGATTATTATCTGCTTTAACTATACTTTCATGAACATTACTTGCAGCTAAGCTACTATCCCGCTGTCTATGAAGCAGACCACCGGGTAAAGGCAAGTTGAGTATATCCTCTAAACCTCTTTGACTAACTGGCGGCCTGTCAAAAGAACCTCTAGGATTTCCCAAAGGGGAGTCAATGCACTTTGTTGTTTGTACATGCGATGCTTCTGAAATAGCGTCGTCAGCCATATCTTTGGGACTTACGATTATTGTGACCATATTTCTAGCTTCTTGTGGGTCGTCATCAGTGTGCTCAGCGCCAGAGGCCACGGTCCTGCCAGCGTCCCTCTCAATGGCGTCTCTGTACTCCTCGTCAGTTGCTTCCCGAAGTGTCTCCAGCACTGATGATGCGAGGTCTACTTCTGGTTGCAGAAGTGGCTTAACCTCTTCCGTAAGCTCCGGCCTGAAATAATTTTCAAATAGTACTCAAGTGAATATGTTAAATTGGAAGTACTGGATATGTACCTACTATAGGATTCAGCGAGTAAAACAGTAAAAATAATATGTCTACTCCTGCTAGCTTGTGCTGAGGCACTGAATTCAAACAGATCAATAGAAAGTTGATTTTATGATTTTTTGGAGCCGATTAAATTTTTAAGTAAGTAAATTAAATAATTTAAGTTACAACAGCTTAATATCAACTGATTGCATCTTTTGCAAAGTATTGCGTTTCCTAATTCAGAGACGTTAATTGTTGAAAAGTCCTTCTTGGCTTCGCCATCAGCTCCACTCTCCACTATATGCATTGCGACGAGCATAAATATGTTAGCAACTGTGTCTAAAGTAAACGCATCGCATCGCAACCCGTGAAATATTTGTTATTCAGTAGTTCCGGTGGCCAACTGCGTCTTCCTCATCAGATTCACTTCACTAAATGGTAATTTCCAAGAGCAAATGCACGAGTTCAAAATATGCCCAAATAACTAACTATATGTGTATAATATTTGAAGAGTTCCCTCAATTTCCCTAGGACCCGCTCATCCCTACAATATTTAAATAGATCCCTCGATTTCCCCGCCATCCACTCATCAGATCCTGACTTGGTGACAAAAAGATACAACCTAATGATTACCTCCTTTTTTTTAATCGGTAAAAAATAATAGGTTCCTACTTAAGTATGACTAACTAGCTTTCGCCCACGACTCCGTCCGCGGAGAATTCAAAGGCCGTGCCAGGATAAGTTAAGTGATTCTGCCCCCCTCGAGTTTGGGCTTGTAATTTTTATGGGCGGTGTGGCTCTATATAAGTAATTAATGTGCAAAATTTGAGCACCCTAAACTTTATAGTTTTTGTTTTAAAAAAAAGAAATATGATTTACCTTCGATATTTTTTTTTCTAGCCAACCGATTTTAGTGTGCTTCACATATATTATACAATTACTAAAGATGATTATATGACATAAATTATATTTTCATTATGTCATAGAAAAAAAGTTAAAAAAGCTGACTAAACTTTTCAGATATTTTTTTATTTACTTCCACGTTAGAGACCGCTCCATTTTTTTTCACCAATATACAGCCACCAACGACCTATAATATGTATTTTTTTCGAAATTATAGCAGTGGGAGAACATGGAGATATCTTTTACATACATTTCCTAGAACCGCTATAATATGAAAAGGAATGATTGAAACCTCTTTAGAGAAACGTGCATGACATACTAAATACTGGTCACTTACAATTCGCTAGGTTTAAAAACAAATTGTAAGTGCCCAGTATTTAGTATCTCGTGCACAAGGGTCTATCTATAAAATAAAAATATTTTTTACTAACAATACAAGGAAGTCTCTATTGCACGGAACAGGGTTATGTTTTCAAAATGACGGGCGTTTTTCCGACCCTTGGTGATTTCTATTTGTATGCATATAATTTTAAACCTCTAATACTAGGTATAGGTAATAAACATGGATGTACCATTAGTGGGCTGCGCCGCTCAATGATTTAAGTATTAATAATTAAAAAATATTTAAACAAATGTTCCCTCATAATATACCTACATAGGTCTACGTATGACGCATAGTTAACTGCGTAGGTATACTCGTGTTCACTGTCATTGTTCTTATAAATAAATATATTTGCCCTGTTAAAAGTTTTAAAAACATACATTCCACACATATATTTTATACGAGTTGTACAAAAATTCTGATTTGTGAATAACAAATTCCCGTGCTTCCAAAATGTTTACCTACTACCTAGTACATTCTTATTCATTTATCGTTCGTTTCGATGTGATTTATTGCGATTTGTTAAAAACAAATTATGTTTAGCTTGGTTTCCGTGTTAAAGTACCTATATTATTCGGAATATTATAATTGGGTCATACATTTTTTTTCACGTCACTCCTGTAGATATGGCAAAACTTAAGGATTCTAAAGCAAATATCTGTAATCAAGTCTACATCGGCGAGTGGGACGCCTGGACGACTTTCAACCCATTTAAATAAATCTTAAGTTTGCTAACTCGGAGTCGCTAATTTTAAGGCCACAGACAGGAGATACAACTTTTGTTTCTACGCAGTCTATAGCCCAATTTAGTTTTAACTACATACTATTAGTCCATTCGTGCGGATTTGGTTTGATCAAAAGTTTCTTGATAGGCTTTTAGATAAGTAGATAAGGTTAATAAGATAATTTTCATCAACGACTCAAATACTGATTGATGGTCGAGCCGAGCCCCCGTCAGACATACTGAACTTACGACCTGCAGGCCGTCCGGCCCGCGACCGATCAGCCTCGGTTCATAGAAAGCCTCAGCCTTTCTCCTCGCTGGTTCTTAGATTGTACAAAGATGCAAGCTCACCTCACAACATTCCCAATACCATGCACAGCATTTGAAAAGACGGGCGATGTAGATCCCTCGGGGTCGGCGTCGCTAGCTCGGCACGGGCAGTCGTCCAGGCCAGCGGCCGACGAGGACCGGGCCTGGATAGCGGGGTCTGTCGACTCTGTCGCGGCCTCGGGGGCTGCGCCCAGCCCCGCGCTAGGGTCACCCACGGGAGGACACGGGCAGCATTGCTGAGGAACCTGCACTTCAGTCTCATTGCTGGCCGATTGTGTTGATGCCTGAGGGAAGACACAGCAATGTAAATAAAGGTTATTGGTGATGTCTTAACATCCTTGCTTGGTTATTCACATTTAATGAAACGATAACACCATAGTAAAACACGTTTAAGCCACGTATAAAATTCATACCTACTAAAATATTATTAATTCAGATGCAAGTATAATTACTAGAGCTCCACGTGCAATTGCGCAGGTGTATTTACTGACATCTCTAAATATTTATTTTGACGCCATCTCACCAGGCCAATTAACTATACCTAGAGACTGACATATTATAGGTATCAGGTACTGGTAAAGGGCCAGCGGCTGCGGGAGAGTGGACTAAATAATTTCAATTTCACTATGGTAGTATAGTGGACTTTTCTACTATCGGAGAGAGTAGAACATAGATAAGAACACGTAAGTACAACATGTTTCGGTGAGAAAATTTAATTGGAAAATTGGTATCCTCGATGATAGTAAGTATCCTTACTATTTTACGATGCATGCATGCATGCTACCAGTTGATTTGATTTGACTTCATGAAAAATGCGGTTAATAAATGCCTGAAACGGGGCCCCGAAAAATGCATTATACTAGGGGGCCCCAAGCCCCTGGCGGTCCCAGCGGTCCTGGTGAGTAAAAACTCGTACAGGGACCGTGGAGGACGGGGCCCTCAGCCCTTTGGCTGAGTACCTAGACAACATTTACAACACTGGCAGGCTAACTTTTTAATGGTCTGGAGCAGTAACCGCTACTGAGACCCATTAATGACCCGAGTGTTAAGTTAACACTAACACTGTTACAGAACTATGAAATAAAAACCTTTAAATAAGATCAGACGCCGTCTTCAAACAGGCTGGGACACATTTACACTGTGTCTCAAAATCAAGTTGGGCAAGTTTGACTGAACAAACCTGAAAATAAATTCCAGGATTTTTTTATAATTTTGGTTGACAATATTGTTTTACTGCACTGGTCCATTTTTAAAGTGTGTGACGTCAATGGCGTGAGTACATCTTCTTCAAACGAGTGATTTCAATCGTCCAACCTAGCTATCCAACCTAGGTTGGATATTGGGAACTCCAGTACCATCTTCCAATATGCCTCGGGTTGGATAATGGGAATATAATTGACCAGCGACCCGCCAAGGCTTCGCGCGGGTGCAATGCTGACACTAAATAAATACATATAAACCTTCCTCTTGAATCACTCAATCTATTAAAAAAACTGCATCAAAATCTGTTGCGTAGTTTTAAAGATCTAAGCATACATAGGGACAGACAGACAGCGGGAAGCGACTTTGTTTAACAGGTATACTATGTAGTGATTATTAATTTTTCTTCCCATCTTCCAAACTTTAATGAATAGGGTAGGTACTGTCACAGGTAATTCTATATAGTCAAGTCGTTGGTATGTTTGTAGGTATGTTTATATTTATGTAGATTTGTATATTTGTCTGTATCTAGATTTGTCCAGCGCTAGTGTACCGCATGCTCGATTTTTTAAAATATATTGTCTTCTAGCTCAATCAAAAACCAAAGTACCCAACCGTCACGCAAATTGGCTCTTGTTTCAAGAGTGATATCATACCTCTGCACATTTTCCTCCATATAATAAGTAAATAGCTGGCCATATTTAATTCATTTAAATGATATGATAATAGTAATCAAAGTCATTTAAATTTTAATTACGCAGTTATTGCCTTGAACAATTTGGAAATGTTTTCTCCTACTGGTAAACCTAGTGATGATGAAAAAAATATCTAGTTAAAAAAACATGTAATAGAACATTTTAAAGGAATAAAATATATATGTAAGCACTTTTGTTTTTTTTTTGTTAGTGACTGTACGATAACTGTTGGAAGATAGGTAGAAAAATTGATAATCAATTATATTCCCACTATCCAACCCGAGGCAGGTTGGAAGATGCCACTGTGAGTTCCCAATATCCAACCTGGGTTAGATAGCTAAGGTTGGAAGATGGGAATCACTCCTTCAAACAACCTTTTGAGGAGTGTTCAGTAAAGCTAACCCAACCATCTCTGGATTAATTTTAAACCCTCTTGTTTAATTCTCGCAGTTTATACAATAAAGTTCATGAAAAAGCGCACTTCAATCAAAAACTTACTTACCCAATTTATGATCGCCAAAAAGTTTAAAACCTGTACTGTCCGCCGCCACATTTTCCACCGCGGTCACATGGAGCCGATTCTCAAATGAATCTGTGCCACCCCCCAATCGGCCTAATATTGAGTACCTATCTCAAGCTATCAACCAGAATCTATAGAGATAATCATAAAGTGGAGTGAGCACGCCGCGTGTGACCGATTAGCACAAACGTGACAGAAACGCTGACATCTGCAGAAGTTGATAGTGGTAGGTACTTATACTTAGTATTGTTTATCTAGTTTTATGGGTTATTGGAGTTTCGTCTCAAGGCGTTGAGCGAAAGTGCCTAATAATTTATTTATAGCATAGTAAACAAATGGCATGAGCCTAGGGTTATCTCGTGCTACGCATTCTCCGCCGCCCATGGACACTCGTAACTCACCATCAGTGGGAGTCACTGTTGCGTAGCAAACTTTTTAAAAAGTGATATAACTACTCCTCTATTAAAGGCTCATGCCAAAGCTATTCGGGAACACTGCCGAGGGAAGTATCACAACTTAGTAGTAAGTATATAGCAAAAATTTGCGTGTAAACCGTACTGTCGAGGAATGCCAATTACCCGGATAATGTGGACGATGGCCTCTTTGCGTCTAGCCTTAGATTAGTCTAGTACTACTAATCCTAATCCTAACTCTCTGTCTGTTTGTCTGTCTGTCTGTTTGTCTCGCTTTCACGCTAAAACTACTAAACCGATTTAAATGAAATTTGGTACACAGATAGTCTAGACTCTAGACCCTGAGAAAGGACATAGGCTATATATTATCATCACGCTAACACCAATAGGAGCGGAGCGGAAGAATGCTTCAAAAATCGGGGGTTTTTGAAGTAAAACTTCTATAGGCACGCTTGACTAGGGAGTACGGTGGTGAATGAGAACGCGGGTGTGCGGGGGGGGGGGGGTTCAAGGTGGGGGTGGGGGGGTTCAAGGTGGGGGTGGGGGGGGTTCTGTGGTGGTGGGGGGGTGCGGGGCAGGTAATTTTTTTATATCGAGGAACTAAGGAGAGCCATAATTGATGAAAAAGCAATCCTAATCCTAACTAATATTATAAATGCGAAAGTAACTCTGTCTGTCTGTCTGACTCGCTTTCACGCTAAAACTACTGAACCGATTTACTTAAATTAAATTTGGTACACAGATAGTGTAGGGCCTGAGAAAGGACATAGGCCATATATCATCACGCTAACACCAATAGGAGCGGAGCGGAGCAGAAGAATGTTTCGAAATCGGGGGTTTTTGAAGTAAAAAAACAAAAAAAAGTGCCTATTGAAGTTAAAACTTCTATAGGCACGCTTGACAAAAAGCAAATTGGATAAAAAAATAAGCTTCCCAAAGAACTAATTCCACGCGGACGGAGTCGCGGGCAAAAGCTAGTACTAAATATATGCTACTCACTAATATTTATGTATACTTACGTAGAAAGTTTGTATTGAAAAAGATGCAACGCCTGATGCAGCCGCATGCCTTAGCAATTAAGTGTTTTAGGTACCTACCTAATATGTACCTACTATAATGGCTGTCTATATTATCATACAATATAATTAAATAATAGGTAATTGAAAAAGATAAGTATAAGTGTACCCATGTTGGTTCACGATCTAATTGTTACGTTTAGGTAGACGTCTTCATAATTAAACAACTGACCGAATTTTGATGCATCATCTGAAATGTCTACGACCCATACAACTAAAATAGCTACCTATAAATAATTTCAAGAAGCAAAGCCGCAGAGAAATCCTAGCTACTTTGCGTTCAGCTGATTCTAATAAAGAAATTTTCACTAATACCTATTTAGTTTTTGCTTTGACATCAGTGATAACAAGTAGGTAGGTATGGTAAAGCTTACATTGAGGTGGTCCGGGGTTAACTACGTAACTCCTAGTAAGCGGCTAGCCTAGGAATAAATAGGAATAAATAGTGAACGTCGTTTTTTTAACTCTAGACCATGCAAGCAGCCCTTAGTACACTTTAACTACTTACTTATAACTCTTATAAGATACATACATTGAAATACTTACATGTAGTTTAAATCGATTTTTGGCCAATGCGGTCAAATGGTCGTTTGTATACCTAAGCTAGTTGAAGTATTTAAGTAGGTAACTAGGTAATACTGAATCTGAAGCCCTGATATCAAAACTAAACTGATGATATTGAACGGAAACCTATATTTTTCTGGGAGGAATCTCTCTTCTAAATAGGTAGCTAAATACTTAAGAGGGTACGATGGCTGAGAGACTTTTGAGAAATAGGTACCTATTTTAACCTTTTGACCGCCACGCATCGTTTTTGTTTGGAACAAAATTGATTCTTACGCGGATGCGGGTAGGTTTAATTTTGTATTACCGTACTGTCGTCTATAGCCGACGCTGGCGGTCAAAAGGTGTCGCTGTCTCGCCCGAACATTTTGTGCCCGAACCCCTCCGTGTCAGTACAGCGAGAGCGGGACAACTGCAGCTCAGACCGTTAATAGGCGCGTAAAATTGATCAAAACAGCACTTCGTAGTCCCCTGTTTTCTTCTCGAAAACTGGACCAATAAAATTATTTTTTTCAAAAATAATTAGAGGACAGATTTAGCTACGCCCGTATGTTTTCTTTTTTTTGTTTATATGAAGGATTCTTTTCTGACGAGTGTCTGAAAATGACGTTGAAATTGGGCAATTTTTTCAGTTTTTGAAAGCTCATATTTCTTATGTTTGTAAGGGTCCTAAGGGCAAGAGAGAGATAGCAAGTTATAAATGACTGTGTTAGAGTAAGACGGAAGATATGAATAAAGACAGTTCTCAAGATGTCTGCTTTTTATTAATAAGCACCTTACATGGCGCTGCGGACAGGAGGAATTTTATTGAAATATGGAAAAAAACGAAACATAGGGGCATAGCTGTGGTAGATACAGATTACACAGTAAAAAAATTTTGCTCTAAAGCCATTATCCAGGGAAGAAACAGGGGACTACGTTTGTATGGAGAAATGGTGCACATCGTACCCTCTTAAAGGCACAGCCAAAATTAATAAGTAAAATTTGAAAGGACTAAAGGTAGGTAATTAACAGTAAGTAAGTATATCTATCTATACATCTATTTATAGCTAATTTTTATCATGGGTGTTCTTCATAATAGGTACGTAAATAAAGACCACGTCGCAGCTTTAAGGTTTTTAGTAAAAATCACATAATATCGACTTCCAGACATAAAAAAAGGCCACCACAAACCAAGCGGGGCGCCGACGGAGCGTGCTCAGAGCGCGCTCTATAACACTGAATCATAACCCACCGGCAGCGCGGCAGAGCATATAATAATATGAATGAATCAGTGTTAGAAAGCACGATGGGCACGCTCCATCGGCACCTCACGCTTTGGTTTGTGGAGGGCTTAATGGATCACGCACGCTGGTAGAGGCTAGTATTGCGTAGGGGTATATAGTAACAATACTCTTTGGTAGGGGTGCGGTTAGCCTACGATCACAAATTTTGTCGACCATGTATGAACGATGAACGACAAAAACAGATTATTCTAAATGTATAGTGTAATGTTGCCTCTTCTCGTAGTACTCTCTTCAGAATGCCCCGTTCACCAGAGAAGCCCTCATCCTCTGGGGCGCTACACCGAAATTCGAAAATCGAAGTTCGCATCGTACCGTCTCGCTCGCTCTCGTATTAAATACTATTAGTATGAGCGGAATAGCACGATACGAAAATCGAATTTTACACTTCGGAGTATCTATAGGCCCTGTTATCCCCACTCCATCTCTATAGTTTCTTAGTGTTGCCAGTATTATTACTTTATTTACCCAAATGTTTAATGAAGAATTATGACATTAGTGTACTCTTTCAACACCCAGATACTAAACATGCACTATAAAATTACCACAGTACTTTAACATCATAGTTTGGTTTGTTAATGTATAACAGTTTTCTGCATTTTCAGGATATTTTAGATAATAATACGTAAGATGGGAGAACGGCTGAGAAATGGTCAATTTTTCAACTATTTTCTTGACAATTCATCTCTGCGTCAAACTGAACGTATTGCATCTTTATTGCCAGGTTGACACTCTTATCTAAAAAAATAACTCGATCAGAGATGTTAGGTAGTAGGTCCATGTGTTGCATTCTGCGTCTAGTAATATATTTTATGCCATATCACCAATATTGATGTTATTTTATCTATTTAGTCCATTAGTGCTGTGGAAGGGGTGCTAACGATTATTTTAATAATTTGACACTTACAACATGGCAACATTAGTGCGTGCACAAAACTAACAGCCAGTCAAAAGGAACATTTTAAAAAGTTTTCGTTTGAAGTCGTTATTGTGAGATACGTTACCGCAATTTTTATCAAGAAAAGATTTGGCGGGTGTTTACTACTATCAATATAGAATTACCTTAGCGAATCAAGTTTCTGTTGTCAAACATCCATGTGCTCGTTACGTTGAAGAAGATCTATTGCTTCGTCTCTAGATCAAAAGCTGACAACGTTTTCGTGGTAATTGTACAAAATTTTGCTCAGCAAAATGGAAGATTTTCTAAAAATTGAGAAAATAGGTGAAGGTACTTACGGTGTGGTGTACAAAGGAAAGAACAAAGTGACTGGCCAGTTTGTGGCGATGAAAAAAATTCGGTTGGAAGCCGACGACGAAGGAATACCGTCCACCGCGATCAGGTTAGTATATCCATTTATTGGAACAATTCTTCTACTATATTACGTACTCATGAGTAAAAATCGGATTAAAGCTTGGCGTTAGTTGAAATTTTATAACCTCTGTCGTTTTTCAGCACTATTACCTGTTTCCTAAAAGCCTAATGGGGTCCCCTTGCACCTGTCTTAAAGTAAAAGCCGTCTGGTTTTAGGCTGCGGCTCCACTGAGGCGGAGACGAGCGGAGCCGAGAGGAGACGTGTGGGGATCGACCAATCATATTACATGAACGGAGACAAGATGTGAATTTCATGTAATATGATTGGTCGATCCCCACACGTCTCCTCTCAGCTCCGCTCGTCTCCGCCTCAGTGGAGCCGCAGCCTTATAATTCTACGGCTTAGTGGGTTTATGTTTTAATGTTGTTTGTTGGAAAATGTTTTTATTCTTTTGTCACTAAAATAACTAAAAATATTGGGCATGTGTGTGATCACGATCAGCAATTGTACCTGGTAAATTGCCTAGCAAAGCCCATCCTTCACTTGAAAAATACCTGATTGTGTGCATTCAGTCAGTCAGGTTCAGGTACAACCCTGCTTGTGTCTAGTTGACTTGAGAAATCAGAGGTGGACAAGCAACTTACAGAAATGTGTAAACATTCATTACTTCTGTTGATATTTTTAGACATACTAATAAAACTATTAGTTTAACACATTCACTGCCAACGACCGGCGCATGTATGCGTTTTCGGGACTTCGCTTCGCCCAGTGCTGCTGTCATAATTATTCATACATTTTGAACGCACATGTGCGTCGGTGGCACCTGTGGAAGTCAGGTGGCGGTGAATGTATTAACCGTTCATGGGCATTTATTTGAGCGTTTCAATCACCTCATTTATATGGTGACTTTTTTAAGACAGGGATGTAGATTTTGAGGGGGCTTTCAATAATAATATTAGAAGCCTTCATTTAGGCCTATGCGTCTGTTAGAGACAAATTATGGCGTATTGCCTGTGCACAACGCTTTTCATGGCTGATTAGCCCAATGTGAGAGTGACATGTCCACAGTGTGTTTCGTCCACAGGCCTGACAAGAGAAGTTTGTGGAGGTTGATGCAGAGCTGCCTTGATGTTGCTTCTGTCTCTTGTCAGCAAGTGCCTTGAACCAGGCCTCAAGTCCTGTATGTCTACCATATAAATGGAAACTGTGTCAGAATCTTCCAACATTTCTTTAAAAATATAACCAGATAAATGAGACTGTTCAAACGCTGAAATTTATTCCCCTAATGTAGGTACATACATGGATTCTTACAAAATTTAAGTCATCTTTTGCTAAATCTACACTTCTACACTAATATTATAAAGAGGAAAGATTTGTATTTTTGTATGTAACAAATAAACTTAAAAACTACTGTGGACCAATTTCAAAAATTCTTTTGCCGTTAGAAAGCTACATTATCACTGAGTGACATGGGCTACTTTTTACTGCAGGAAAATACCTTTTCCTATGGGAAAATTAATTTATCGCAGGCGAAGCTGCAGATGGAAGGCTAGTTAATATTTGAGACAAATGTCACTTGCTTGTACATTTTTCATATTTCACGTATATGAACAGTTAATGTTTTA
Source organism: Archips crataeganus (assembly GCA_947859365.1). Taxonomy (NCBI): domain Eukaryota; kingdom Metazoa; phylum Arthropoda; class Insecta; order Lepidoptera; family Tortricidae; genus Archips; species Archips crataeganus. Next base: position 5,831,401 of record OX402065.1, read on the forward strand.
ATTCCTAGCCTACAACATAAAAAAGAGACTAGACATATTAGACTTTGTTTACTTAATTAAGCTTGGTATCTAAAAGGTTAATGATATTTGTCCTATGTGTGATGAGTTATACAAATTGGTTCAGTCTGCCTTTTTTGGTAGATTGGTGATGTGCAAGCTAAATCAGCTTTTAAGACAGTGTTGCCATTGAAATAAACACTCTATTTCACACTGCTTAAAATTACTCTACATATGTTGATGAGTTGAGAAAAACTAACATACACACTGTATCTATATTCCAGAGAGATATCGCTTCTGAAAGAGCTGAATCATCCAAACATAGTAAAGCTGGAAGATGTGCTCATGGAAGAGTCCCGGCTTTACCTCATCTTTGAGTTCCTATCAATGGACCTTAAGAAATACATGGACACACTAGGATCAGGAAGAGTATGTTGCAACGTGATTATTCTGAACTATATGAAGACTAAATAAATAATCCTCTGTGGAATATTAAATAAAAAATTAAAATTAAAATGTCTGGCTGGTAGAAGCCATTTTAGTACCTTTGTGCTAGCTTCATGTGTAACTACAACAACTAGGTTTGCCAACCGTCCTGCATATAGCCCCATCCCGTTTCTAGAGCCCTAGATTATGCGTCCCGCAAAATATCCATGCGGGATGCTGATTGTCCCGTTTTCAAGCTGGGCTAGATAATAAGCACCAAAATTAACATTAATTTGAATAGGTATATCGCGATTAACGCCTGCGAACACCGTGCGTTTACTCGCTCGCTCGGCACTATCTTGCCCCTCCTCTTTCCCAATCTACACCGTGAAATTTTAGTGGTTGTTTTCCCGAAACGAGGTGATTTAGTATTGATTGTACAATCGATTTATAATTACTATTTTGACTAGAGTCAAAAATCCAATTGTGAAAAACGAAAGTCGAAAATGACCGCAACCCAATAGTAACGCTTCGTTGGTACCTAACCTATCGTACGATCGTACGCTACTTGTAAAAAACGAAAGTCGAAAATGACCGCAAACCAATAGTAACGCTTCGTTGGTACCTAACCTATCGTACGATCGTACGCTACTTGTACCAACGAAGCGTTACTATTGGTTTGCGGTCATTTTCGACTTTCGTTTTTCACAATTGGATTTTTGACTCTAGTCAAAATAGTAATTATAAATCGATTGTACAATCGAAACTAAATCACCTCGTTTCGGGAAAACAACCACTAAAATTTCACGGTGTATATTGAACTAGATTTTTTTATGTTTGCGTCATAAAACTTTTTAATGCTAATGTACAATAAAAGTTAATCTTTCAATATGTTGGCAGCCAATATACCTAGCCAAGTTAGACAAGGTGAAGAAGTCCCGCATTTTACAGACAAGTCCCGCAATTTGATCGCAAATGTACCGCAATTCTGTGCAGTGAGGTTGGCAACCCTAACAACAAATTAAAAAAACAACTGTGGTTTTTACCCTCTTCCAATGATCCAATCAGTTTCAATGTAAAATGACAATCATAGCTATCAGTAGCGTGACCCTGTAACAACTCTATTCCCACCAGGTAGCTTGTTACTTTTGCTATGATCTACAACTGTTTATGTGACATCAATGATACCAGGGATGGTGTACATGTACAGTAGAAGGCATAAATATCTTGACAGCCATCGCGTCAAATATATAATATGAATAACGCCAACCTTATGGAGTGACTGGCATAGAGTTGCATAGATATTTATGACACCTTGGTAATTGGTAACTTACCTTACTCGCGGCTGATGCGACAATAGTCAGTGTATAAAAATGTATGATGCCGTTTGCGAAGTCTGCCGCACGCGTCCGTCGGAGACTTAAGAAACAGCGTCGACCATTTTCATACATTGACTTTCGTATCAGCCGCGCGCTAGTCTCACGCAATCGATCGCACGCGGCTGCGATAGGCCGAGATGCACCTTAACTGTGAGGTTTTGCATCCATACACTTACCTAATGCACGCCTCTTGCTCCCATTTACCTATTTGGTGCTTTAAGGTCGACATCTTCTTTGCTCCCGTTGTCAAACGAGAATTTTCACACAACACCACTGGAAGCTATTTTAGGTACTATGGAAAAAATACAAGCCTTGCTATACAAATATAACTTAATAAATTGGTGTAAATTGTCTGCGATATTTATTATGTATGTTACTATTTTCAGCTGATGAGCCCAGGCATGGTGAAGAGCTACCTGTACCAGATTAACAGTGCCATCCTGTACTGCCACCAGCGCCGCATCCTGCACCGAGATCTTAAGCCACAGAATCTGCTCATCGACCAGACCGGCATTATCAAGGTTAACACTGTTGCAACACTTCTCCCACTTATTCATTTAAAGACTGGTTTATTGACTATCTGTCAGACGCTTCAACGCACAGCCCAAACTACTGAGGCCACTTTACACAGAGCTTCCCTTTATCACATAGGCGACAATTAAGGAAAGTTTACCATAGACCAATCTTCAACTACCAATCTTTTTGAACATGTAACTACCGAAAGACTCACTTGTAGTGAAAAATACGAATAACTCACTTATAATGTATGAACGAGTTTAGCTCGACATCTTGCGGACTAATCGGTAGCCCTTCCTCCTGGAGCACACGGCACGGCGGCGGCTGCTGGCTCGCGTGGGTGCTCGAAGAAAGTGGTACCGGGGCGCACCGAACAGCTAGCCACGTTTTCATCATCATTTTTACTGTCATTGTCAAATGTGGTGTAGCATTAATCATATAGACTAGTGGAATGAAATAGCGAGTGTTGATTTTTTTAATTTATAGCTGGTCCAATTCCTGGGTGTTACAAGCAAATTTCAGACAAACTTTGTGTGCAGTTTTCAGGCGCGTAGCTACCGGCGTATCAGTCGTATCAATGATACGGGGCCCCCGGGCTACAGAGATCCCTAACGTGTGTAACTGTAGCTTTTGTGTTTCTTTTGTGAGAAATCTTTACCCTTCATTTGGGCCCCCCAATTAATTTTGATACAGGGCGTCCAAGGCACACTACGCCAGTGGCAGTTTTATTTATTTTTATTAATTATAGAATGTTTTGTTTAAGTAAAATAAGCTAACTAAAGTATTTAAGCTAGTTCCCCTCTAGGGCTCCTAGGTTTTTGACAGGCTTGTAAATAAAAATGCTTGAAAAACATAACCCTCCTTTGGCAGTCGGGTAATAAACATATTTTAGTGTATAATTAATTTCTGAGAGGACTGTGCCCTGCAGTGGGACGTATATAGGCTGGGATAATTATGATGAGTGTATAATAGGGATGTTTCCTAGGTAAAAAAATAATAATTCTTATTAGTCCGTATTTTACATTATCAAAAAATATTAGACACGTAATTTTTCTTTTGACAATTAAACAAAAAATTACGAAGATATGGCGCGTTGAAGTTCCGCGTGACGAGGCGTGACGTCACTTGTTCCTAAAACGCTCATACAAAGTGTAGGAACAAGTGACGTCACGCGAAACTTCAACGCGCCATATCTTCGTAATTTTTTGTTTAATTGACAAAATAAAAAATACGTGTCCAATATTTTTTGATAATCTAAAAGACTGACTAGTTAGGAAAGTAGCCTATTTTGCGTTGCATCCAGGTGGCGGACTTCGGTCTAGGGCGCGCGTTCGGCGTGCCGGTGCGCGTGTACACGCACGAGGTCGTCACGCTCTGGTACCGCGCTCCAGAGGTGCTTCTCGGCAGCCAACGGTCAGTCCTCACTCATACTTCCATACTGATGATCACTTCATCCTTCCCTAACGAAGCTTATGTGACCAGTATTAGCTGAGAAGACACGGGCACATGTAAACACGTCAAATTGCCGGCCACAGAAACGTAATGAATGAATGTTAGCAGGTGGTTTGCTTTTCATATTATTCATACTACTTGCTCTACGTCACACGATACATCAGGAATGGACAAACTCTTGTATTATACTGAACATTGTAGTTCCAAAAAGACGGAGCGACGTCCTGGTTAAGGTTGCGGCAATGTGTTGGATACGGATAGTGCAGGGCCGGTCTGTTTGGTGGACCTTGGGGGGGGCCTATGTTCAGCAGTGGATGTCTTTCGGCTGAAATGATGATGATGATATGTAGTTTCAAACATCATTGCATGGTCTTAAAAATATACCGCCAAACAGCTGTGTTCCGGCGCGGCGAGTAAAACAGTCAGTAAAAATAGTGTCACATGAAGTAGGTATTCTATCTTAGCCCTCTAAGCTGACAGCGCATCTACAGTCTTATGGTATGGTAGTCCATGGGTGGTGGTCCTTAGTTATCATCAGGGTTCTCACTCGCTCATTGCCACCATTTAATTAAGAAACCAGCTCACGATTGCGACTTCGCCCCTCCGATAATTCGTTCCCAGCTTTAAGACGTTAACCAAAACATCAATCATAATACCAGTAACCATGAAACCCGCACCATATTCCCAGGTACTCGTGCCCGGTGGACATGTGGTCGGTGGGCTGCATCTTGTCCGAGATGTCCTCAAAGAAGCCGCTGTTCCAGGGAGACTCTGAGATCGACCAGCTCTTCCGCATCTTTAGGTAAACCACTACTAATGACGAATAGTAAAGTGCGGCGCTTCTTTCTGACATATGAGTATTTCTCACGAACGATGCACTTACACGTAACGAAAAAAACATGTCTCAAAAGTTTGAGTCAAAATATTGTAACAAAATGATGATACTTCTTGCAAGATATTTGTGAAGGGATGAAAAAAATATATTCCTGATTAAGTTTAGATATCACAAAGACTAAAGACCGAAAATACTTCTTATAATAGTTATAATTGTGTAACGTTTCAAGTTGTCACTATCATGATTTACTCTTCCATACAAAATCTTTTTGTCTCAATGGGTACCAACGACTTTGCCGCTTCAAAAAATACTACTTGACGTATGTCTAACGTTCTAATTTTCAGTAATTAGCACCTTCGTATAATCTGGTTTAAGGTTCAAGGTTGCTTGCATCCTGATTTCTTTAAAATATATTAGGTTTCACGCAAAAAACAAAAAGTCTCACCTTTTTTTACTTTTTACTCACGTACTCTTTAGTCACACCATTTGTCACTAATTTCTTTAAATTCTGAACGAATCTGTAGCATTTTGTACTGGCAACACAACATGTTTTTATAAATTTCCTTATGCGCCGCACCTTTCACACACACAATGCACACTCATCTTTAAGTAGTTTACTATTTCGTTACTTTGTAAACTATTTCGTTACGATATTTCATACCAACTTTTTCGTTACGTGTACATCATTCGTGAGAAATACTCATGTTGCATTTTCCGAAGCACTCGTTGTCCTTTTTCCAGGCAACTATTGTTTTAAAAAATATAATAATTTATTTTTGATTTACCAAGTCATTGTTACCAAGATCAAAACGGTCAAAACGGGACTTAAATCTGATAGATTGATAAAGATAATTTTAATATATTTCATTATGTATGATTCTGGAGTCTAATTATAAAACTGTGTTTCTTAGGATGCTGCGGACGCCGACGGAAGAGATTTGGCCGGGCGTGACGTCACTACCAGACTACAAGCCGACTTTCCCCAATTGGAACACCTTCAATCTTCACAACCACGTAAGTAGTACTAGCTTATTTTTTTGTTTTAACCAATTGAACATGAAACTACCGTGAGACTTACTCGCAGTGAAATATTTTCGGACTATTTCGCAGCCCTTCCTCTCGTAGTACACACCACGATGGCTGCTGCAAAGCGCGCACAACGCGCCACCAAACAAACAATACCAACCAATAATCAATTTCAATAGATGCGTCATTTTGTAAATTGATCTCGAAGTTTATTTTTGTATTAGTAAAGGAGTACTTGATTAGTCCGAAATAGAATCCTAATTCCTAATGATAAATAATCTTAAAAGGAGGAAAAGAATGTCATGCCATTATTTATGACAGTACCTTTACGTGAACAGATTTTATTGATTGAAGAAGATGCTTTCATTAAAATTCAAGGGTTACCATGGAATCTAAGGAAACACCGAATGTCACTAATTTGTATTTGTCTATGAAAGCAATGATGATTATAATATTAGAGATGCAACGGATATCATTCCAGTATTCAATATCCGGCCACAACTTTACAAATTTACCGAATACCGAATAGTGGCGTACTGTCCGGCCAGATACCGAATTTGTCAATAGTTACCATACCATCACTTTATTAACTTTACTAAATTCATACGAGGAAATAATTAGAACCACATTTTTTTTGTAGGTAGTGACCATACTGAAGATAAGGTCTTTCTACCATAGATAGCCTACAATTCCTTATACAGGCCGCAAATTGCAGTGTGGTGCCGTGCGCGCTCGAATTAGCTCAAATTTATTTTAGGTATAACTTGGGCGAATATCCGTCGGCCAGATATCCGGCTATCCGGTAAATGGGTTCCGCCGGATATTCGGTATCCATTCGGTTTAACATTTGGTAGCATAGCATACGGTTGTGGTAACTCTGAAGATGAGCTCTGGTTGAGTTCGAAACGCGTCAGTGTAGCTTGGTGGTGGTGATGGTTGGGTTTATGTGTGTTCGTACAGTGTGGAGGTGGAGGAACTGCATGAACGCACATTTCTTGCATAAACGTAACTATTGTAAGGTCGCGGGTGAGCAAAGTAATTGTTTTAGTTCATTCGGTATCCGTCCAAACAACAATCCGTTGCAACTCCAATAATTATCTGCGGTCCCTTAGGCTTGTAGTTGGTACATTGACGCATTGTATGTGTAGCTATTACTACTACTACTGCACTAAGACTTCAATAGGAACGTGTCAAGACACATGAAGTTTTAAAGACGGTATTGGACGAAATACGTAATATTTCATACTAAATACAAAGTGAAACATGGATGCACAGAAAAAACACCAGAAAAAAGACCAGCGCTGCGAATCGAACCCAGGTCCTCAGCATTCCGTGTCGCGTGCCATTCCCCTTCACCACCACTGGTCAGGAGTTTAGACACGAATTTTTCCCATACATCGCACATCTCAGTCCGCTAGATAATCGCTTATAGCAGTGATACAGCGCCATCTATGTTATACCCTCATCGAGAGACTTCAACACTCCTTCGGAACTATCCGCTCACCCGGACAAGAGATGTCGCTACTAAATTGTCGGATAAAACTCGTATTGAAAATCGGTTCGCATGTTCGAGATAAAGTGTCATACGAGAACGAGTTTAGACTAGTCGAGAAATCGTAAGCAAAAATCTCCCTAGAATGCAGTATGCTTAGTATAAGTTTTACTTCACCAAATACTTCTCGAGCGCGTTTACGTAAAAAAATCAATTACTACGGAAACATGGACAGCGCCTCCACGCACGCGCGCGTCCAATGTCCATGTTTCCATAGAATTGAAATTTTTACGTAAACGCGATCGAGAAGTATTTAGCGAAGTAAAACTTATACCACAGATTACTTAATAGTTACTTCGTAACAGATACTGCATCCCGTACAAAATCTTGGTACTTACCGCGATTGTAGCCACAGATTATACTACTCCGTCTCCTTAAGAATGTGTGCGTGCCGACAGTGACAAGGGCTGGCAGTTTGGACTAATTTTTTTTTCTCTACATGTTGTTTTACCATTTTGTCGGGATAATTGCTATATATTATATCCATGCAAACTTTCTAGCACTAATATTCCCTAAGCTAAGCCACGGTCGGACAAAGGGACAGACGGTCATGGCGAAACTATAAAGGTTCCGTTTTTGCCATTTTAGCTCTGGAATCCTAACAAAAAAGGATATTTATTGTAATGCGCAGAACACATTGCCATGCTCACAGTACCCTAACGTTATACTAGATACGACGGTCAACTTTTGAACTTCGCATCGTGCCATCCCGCTCACGCTTATAGCTTTTTATAGAAGAGTAAGAGGGACAGCACAATATGAACTTCCAAATTGTTATATTAGCTATTAATTCTAGCATAGTCATATTAAAGTTTGCCCCTGTTTCACCATTTTTATTTATAAAAGTCCAGGCGGCATATTTTTTCCGTGGAACACGAATGAACGTGCGTCGGCGCGCGCTTGTGACAACCTACTGAAATTTCGATCGTAGCAGATGGTCCCCGCGGTAGGTAAATATCGCGCGTAAGTACATGGCATGCATGAGGCCTGCTTATACTAAGCATACTGCTCCTCGTGTAAACTACATCGCCTGGCGATTATCTCCTTTCGAGTATCGAATGACATAATCGTAGGCGAGTTTTTATTTCTCGCATGAATGTAAACATTTTCGTACGATACTCGCTTGGCGGAATATGCAAACTTTAACAAGTTTGATATGAAGTATCTTTTTGTATTTTTTTATTTAAATACTTAATGTTCATTCATTTTATATAATTATCGGTGAAACTATTGATTCACGAACTTTATTGATCTTCTTGTAGAGATTTTTGCTCATTATTTTTTTTCTTTTCAAACTTTATATATGTCCCACCGGCTGCAACCGATCATTTAGGCCTCCTGTTTAAACAGCGCGTGTTTGGATTTGCAGGTCCAGAACCTAGACGAAGTGGGCATGGACCTGCTCCGCAAGATGCTCGTGTACGACCCTATGAAGCGCATCAGCGCGAAGGACGCGCGCCGCCACCGCTACTTCCGCGACGTGCGGCTGCCGCCCGGCCTGCCCGCGCCCGCGCCCGCGCCCGCGCCCGCGCCCGCCCTCGCGCCCGCGCGCGTCGAGGCGCGCGACCCGGTGCCCACCCAGTGACCGAGCGACACAAACGTATTAACTATATTTTACAATCACCTGCTATTTCCGACATAATAGTTATTTATATGACTGGCGCATGATGACAGGCACAAAATACTCGAATGTGGTTTTATAAACGAACCGAAGGCGAGTTTTATAATTAGATTTCAGGAGTATTTTAATGCCTACTCATGTTTAGTCGACCAAGTAACTGCTTTACCATTTTTTATGTCAGAAGAAAAACAATAAGGTTGATAGTCAGTTTGACTTGAGTGATAGATGCTGCCTTTGATGTTTCAAGTCATACAACTGACATTGAACTTTACAATTGTAAAGGAATTTCTTGGTTGACTATACAGTCGCATACATGATTTTATCTACATGCATATCATAAGTGTCCGTTATTACTAATTTCTTCACCAGATGTTTCACAACACAAAATATGGTAACAATACAATACAAATACAGGGTGCTTGGTAGATACGTGCAAAGCTTTAAGGGGGTGATAGCCGAGGTATTTTTGAACATTTTTAGCCATATATGTCTTAGCCGAAATTAGTTTTTTTTTTTTAAATTGAAGACTTAGAAATTTTTGGAATATACCCAGAATTTGATAGGCACGAGTCAATATTGCCCCAATGAGCGTTAATTTGGAAATTTTAAATATGGCACATGACTTGTCTTTTTCACATGTTATTTACTAGTAAAATTTCAAGACTAGTTGCATTCTTAGCGAGTGCTCCCTGAGTTTAGTTTTTACTTTTTATCTCAGATTTAGCAAGCAATGTCAATGAGTGATACCTTAAAAGAAAGAACAATAAACAGGCATGTTTTTAAAAATGTTTGAACATTTCAAGGATTTTTTTTATTTTTTTTTACGTCACAGAAAAATGACTGTTCCAACCTAAGACATTTTTAGTAATTTCGAATGCCTTCATTTTGTTTTTGTGGCAAGAAAGACACTTAAAAATTATTTAATTTGGTCCAATACACATTAAACTATCCGAAATAAAAGATTTGGTTTCCAAATTAACGCTCATTGGGGCAATATTGACTCGCGACTATCAAATTCTGGGTATTTTCCTAAAATTTCTAAGTCTTCAATTTAAAAAAAAATATCAAATTTCGGCTAAGACATATATGGCTAAAAATGTTCAAAAATACCTCGGCTATCACCTATCGGCTATAAAGCTTTGCACGTAGCTACCAAACACCCTGTATAACTAACTAATGTAACGTAATGTAATGTAACTTTATTTTCTGTTCTTTGACAGTCTGAATTCGAAACAAATGACAGACATTTATATTTTTTTTAATTCAGAAATTAATCTAAAATTGAGTTGATTGTAATGTTCAAGATTTAAAAATCGGTCAAGAGCGTGTCGGACACGCCCAAGATAGGGTTCCGTAGCAGGTACGAAAAAATCTTTGCATACTTTAATGTGGTTGTTTTGGTCCCAACTCCCACCGCGCGCTAGGGTTAACAGCGCGATGTCGAATTTCAACGTTCGGCGGTACAGCGCCATCTATCGACGAATTGGATAACTAATATAATCTGCATTCTACAGTCTACTAGAACTAGTACGTATGTTGATGGTTTTTCGGATGTAATTCTTTATTATATGAATCGATTTCAATTTTTTTTTTGAAAGGTGATACTGTTAGCGTGATCTTATAGGTACCTACTTAAAGAAAAAAAATGCTTGCGGCGGCGGTTAAATTACAATCTTAGTTTAGAAATATCCTAAAAAAGTATCAAACAAGAATTTCACAATTAATGAAATTACAAATCGACTATTTCGATACTGTAATTAAATACAATTCGTTTGTTTATAGCCTAGGATTTGAGTATACAACGACCTTCAAAAGGATGAAAGTATTTTTATATTAAATTAATTATGTTAATAAATATATTGCAAGTGGGTAAAAATTTTAGTCCAGTATATTTTTTTTTTTACAGTTCAGTTCAGTACCTACCAATCAAAAGTATGAAGCCTATAGAATATGCAAAAGTTAGGTTTTAGGTTGACTATTTTTTCCGGTCACAACTTTTGACCAGAACGGAATGGAACTTTGAACTTTAACAGGTAAATCAATATTTGCACTGGTCTGGTTAGTCAACCTAACGTTTGCATATTCTATAGGCATAGGCTATTCTATAGGGGTTTGCATATTTATACTTTTGATTGGTACGTCATTTGTATATTAACCGAAACGGTAAAATATTAAAAAAAAATATATATTCTGGACTGGAATTTTTTAGTCAACCCACTTGCAATATATTTATTAACGTATTTAATTTAATCCTAACTAATATTATAAATGCGAAAGTAACTCTGTCTGTCTGTCTCGCTTTCACGCTAAAACTACTGAACTGATTTAAATTAAATTTGGTACACAGATAGTCTAGAGCCTGAGAAAGGACATAGACTATATATATCATCACGCTAACACCAATAGGAACGGAGCGGAGATAATTTTTTTTATATCGAGGAACTAAGGAGAGCCATAATTGATGAAAAAGCAAATTCGATAAGAATAAGCTGGCCAAATTACTAATACCACGCGGACGAAGTCGCGGGCAAAAGCTAGTATAAAATAACTTTCATCCATTAACCAGATCGCTGAAGGTCTAATCTAATACGCGGATCCTAGGCTATTAAAAAGATGTTCGAAATTTGAATTTGATACTTTAATGTAAACATTGAGATGCAGCCAACAGATACAGGTTTCTTAATATAGACCATTTCATTACTGCTTTTGTACATATTATAGGGAAGTTATGATATGGATGTGGATAAACCATGATAAAGATAAGATATTACCTAGCGGGGCCTAAGATCCATCTTTGGTAAGCTCTTAAGCCTTTCATACACAACACTTCGCAAATCCTCTGTACCTGACGATTTGTCTCTAAGGGCCGCTTGCACGGCTCAGAGTTAAAAAATTAAATCGTCAAACCTGGATTAGGGTTGACAGTTCCATACACTTTGACACTATCAACTAACTCGGGAGTCAAGAGCTATCTCTGGTTCGTGCAAGCCAATTCCTGGTGGTTCGAACACAGGCTCGCGGGATTTCCCGGTGGCAATGCAGAGTTATAGAAAAAATAGTTTTTACATACAACAGTAGATAAAAAGAGAATAGGTAACACAACTGCACTGCAGCACTGCAGAAGCAGTGTTCCTTATGTAACACTGTTCTTTCGCAGCTTGACACTGGACTTTACTTAATTTTGCTATAAAGTAAAAAATCGGAAGCAGTACTGAGTGCGCTGATATCAAATATTAAATTATCATAGAATGGGCTATCAAATATATTTTTGAACTGCTGGTAGGGTAGGGAGAATGTTGATGAATTATATTACTAATAATATTGTGTAATTATTTACTTAATATTATGTTGTCACTGCCTGGTTAAGGTTAATATATTCTGAAAAGTAGAGTATTTTTACGGTAGTTTTTGCTCGGTTTCTTGGCTCTTCCGTTCGACTAACCTTAGAATGGATAATGAATAGACCCCATTATCTAACGCTCAGTTTGGGGGCGAGCTAAAATAGTGATGTTGTTTCACATAATTAGTTGATTCACATTTACTTATAAAATAGTTATTTGTGAAAATAAAATTCTTCTTTTGTAAATGCTCTTGAGAAAACTCAATCATTGCATTACTAGGTCTAGGTGCTTAATTTAGTAATTTAGTATGTAATTTATTTTTAAATTGATAATAGTATTGAAAAACAAAAGCTGCATAGAGCATTACAAAACTGCATTTTTTGCCAGTTACATCTGTAGAGGTAGAAAAATCATTTTCATTTTTAAAATGAATTTTTACAAGCAGGCGACGAAGACACATACTTACAAAAATAAAATAAAATTATTATTTTTCTTTCATTTCATAATAATTTTAAAAATCACTAGCATAGCTCTTGTGAGTATGGATCTTTGATCTTTTGATAATTATGTTAGTGAGTGAGTAAATGAACTTAATTTTTTATTGATTCAGATTATCGAAACTGCCCCATCACTTGCCCCCAAATTGAGCGTTAGATAACGGGGTCTAATAATGAATAGTGCCTACATGGTTTCTCAAAATACTAGTAAATAAGTAATGAAAGTTTGAAAGAAATATAATGTTGTTTGACAAGACTTAGTTGATATGATAAAAGTGTGTAGCTTTTATATAATATAATGATGTGTCATTTAAATTATAGTCCAGCTGATTGATTAGACTTAGTTTCCGTAGTCTTTGGTATATCCTGTGTTTACTATATCCTATGGTATATCCTGTGGTACTGGATGGTTGAAAAATGCGACGTGAAACGTCTTTATTTTTAGGTAGGTTTTTATAATATATCTATCAATTAAAGGGTTCGGGGCAGTCGTAATGTCCAGAAAAATATGACAGATTGCTTTTTAAATATGGTAAGCTACTCAATAATTGGCTCTAATTTGAATCATTAACATGCAGTTTTTGTCAATTTTTGTTTCGGCCATGACTTAATGGATGTAAGTCATAATTATTCGTGATAATGTGCCTGCAGTAGGATAGTTTACCCTAATGATACGGAAACTGTCCTCATAGAATCACTCATCATGAAATGAATTATATTAGTGCATATCATGTCAACAAGGCATAGTTATTATTGTATTGTTAATGATTGACTTGTATTTGAGAGATTATTATATCGTAAATAAAGCGACTGATTACGTTTTACTAATGAGTGATGCGGAACTAGTGGCCTTCTCGAATGTTAGTGTCGTCTAGCCTAATGGTATGTTTTTCATTGAGTCGCGTTACTTAAACTTGTAGCGCTTTTTTTTAGGGTGGTTTGTCTAGAGTACTCATACTCATCGTCTTGCCTCGTGTCTGGCACGTGAGGTTCCTTGTACTTGCAGCGACTGGGAATGCTAATACAATACTTATCGAATTACTTAATGTGCCAAAGTGTGTGAAATAAAGGTGACCCACCAGGAACCATAGGCCTGGTCGCTGCATTCGTTTATTTTAGGGTTAATTTAATTAGTGAATTTCTTTGATTTATACCATGAAATGCATTTTAAACGAGTATGATTGTTCCAATGTCTCGGTAATTGTAATATACTGGAATAATTTAGTAATTTGTAGTTTGTTTTATGTACCTACTTTCTACCCATAACCTATGATACAGACAAGATGCTTGAAAAAAAAAACAGATACATTTTTCAACCGCCTTGTGTGTATTTTACGTGCTCTAAAATACGAATCCTGTACAGAGGTACAGAAAGGGATGAAACAACTGTCGCTAATAAAAAAGCGTTTATAATAAAAATACCTTTATTGCTTTTAAATACACAAAAAAATACTATGGGTGAAGACCAAAAAGTTGCACACTGTTAAAGCTGCATTAGCAGGTAGTTAAAATTACCATTAACTTTTTCCATTGTGACACGAAAATTAACCATACGTTTGTATTTACATTTGTATACATTTGTATGGTTAATTTTCGTGTCACAATGGGAAAAGTTAATGGTAATTTTAACTACCTGCTAATGCAGCTTTAACAGTGTGCAACTTTTTGGTCTTCACCCCTATATAATACAATTATAAACTAAAAAACCTAGTATGGCTTTTGTTCGAGATATTGGTATTCGCATTCTTCTGTGAAGCTAATAAATAGAGAGTTTATACTAAGTATATTATATGCAGCTCTTTATATCACTGACAAGAGCGGCATTGATTCTACCCTGTACAAAAGAAAAAAAGAAAAACAAGTTTATTATGACTCCAAACCTATTAACTAGCTCATAATATCTACAAGACTGTAGGTAAGCTAGAAACGTTTAGGCACGAGGGATCCGTTTCCTAAGATATCCAAATCCTAGAATATAAGTTTCCCATAGCATTCAAATTCTAGTAGACACGTTTCCAGTAATAACCAAATCCTAGAAGATCCGTTTCCTAAATGTGAATATTAGTTATTGTTATTGATTCAAATGAACGGACGTTGCAGGAAGTTTACTTTATATGGTAACTGACATTTTGGGAAATGAATGTTCTGGGGAAAAGGTAGTTAGCTATATTGATGTTTTGGTGAGGGAGACGGGTGTTCTGGGAAACAAAAGGTTTTTGGCAAGTAGATGTTATAGAATATGGATGTTTTGGTAAACGGGTATCTTAGAAAAGAGATGTTTTTAACCCAATGGATATTTTAGGGAACGGATTTCTCGTGCCTAAACGGCTAGAAACTTTTAACAACAATTATAAATTGAATAAATACGGCCAGGGACCAGCCCATTCCATTTAAGGTACAGGCCCCATCATAAACATTCGAGCTATCGTTCCGAAAGACTAACCTTTTAGCTCTCTTTATAAAAGGCTCCCCTCTTTTTTTCGACACCTACAAAGCTAAGTATTTTAAACCCTAGCCCCCAAGCCTAGTTGTATATAAGAGCCTCGACTTAATTAAACCCTTTTAATCACAGGAATCCGCAGGCGTCAGCTAGTTGTTGTTTAATACCTGATTTACACTCTCGCCTCGTGCTTCGTCTCGTGTCTCGGCTCTGCGTCGCGAAGTACGCGACTAGGCGCGAGCGTCCATTCACACTCCCGTCTCGTTGCTCGTCTCGCCACTCGTACGCGAGTGTAAATGAGCTATGATAGTGGTTGTTGTGTGAGGCGGCGGCGGCGGCGCTAGTGGTGTATGGTGTAGACGGTGGGGTGCGAGGGGTGCTGCTGCGGCTGCAGGATGATGCGGTGCGCCACGCCGCCCAGCTCGGGCGCGCCCAGCCCCGACACCGCCACCGTGCCCGGCTGCAGCTGGAAACGACACGAGCGATTCACGTAACGACTCCAATTTAAGAGCGTTTATACCTGCTGACCTGGCAACGTTGCATTTTTGTTAGTTTTTCTCGATTATTCCATAAAAATTGAATGAAACTTAAAAATGTGGTGTGTGTATACGAATTGTTTTAATATATAAGTTAATGTGACTACTGCAATAATTATTCGTGATAAGACTTATTTTCTTTAAAAACCGTTAGGTAATAATTTGTTCGTTTTTAAAGAAAATAACAGTCTATCACGAATAATTATTGCAGTAGACACATTAACTTATATATTAGAACAATTAGTATACACCAATTTTTAATTTTCATTCAATTTTTATGGAATAATCGAGAAAAACTAACAAAAATGCAACTTTGCCAGCTCAGCAGGTATAAACGCCCTCTTCATCACCCCACTCATCGGTCTATTCCGACTAGTTCCATAATTAGTTCCATTGATGCAACTAGTTGGACTTGTTTTCCGAGTGGTTACATTCAACGAAGAGGGTTTCCTTAATGGAACTAGTTGGACTTTTTTTCCTAGTAGTTACATCAATAATGCAGAGTTAATTTAATGGAACTAACTGGAATGTACCTAAGTATAAATATTTTTTTAATAGGCAAAAAGGAATTGAAATTTAGTACCTTCTATTAATTGCATTTGTTTTTATTTTATATTAAATTTCTTTATTTTATTTCGTTGAATGTAACTACTGGGGAAAAAAGTCCAACTATTTATAGTTCCATCAATGGAAAATGGAACTGATAATGGAACTAGTCGAAATAGACCCACTCATCTAGTAATGACAGCCAATGGAATGCCTCACACGCCAACGTCATCTATACATGACTATTATTTAAACTAGAAATAAACCCTTCTACAATGGATTTTAAGTAGAAAATCGGTTTGTCTATGTAACGTGGCGTGGCGTACAGAGCACGTCACTTCGTTTTTTTCGTGGCGGTGAAGAAGTTAAAACTAGTGCAAAAATTAAAAACGCGTAACACTAATTGCAGTCCAACATATGACGCCTGTTGCCTATCATATCATTCTTGCGTGTCATACACAATTTTTTAAACGAACAAGTTCGATAATTATTATGATTTTTTTTTCGTCATTTTAGTTTTTCGATGGAAACTTTTTAAAATAGCGCTATATACATAGGAACTTGTTACTGGACTGGGAACGTGTTTACCTTTCAACGCCAAACCTAGACAAACTTAAAGCTATTTTGTACTTACCTGATATCATTGCGTGAAGATCACTTTCACGTTGTACTTTGTAACGCATATATCCGTAGTTGGCGTTGAAAAGGTGGAAGGTTAAGCCTGATGGCAGGAAGCGTTGGGGGTACATACCTGCAGTATATTGGGCAGCATGGTCTGGCAGCTGGACGTGGCGACGTGTAACTGTTGTTGCTGTACTTGCTGCATGCCCACCGTCTGCAAACAATTATATTTAGCTTCTCAAGTAAAGACTAGCTAAATAAGAGAGTTCTCTAGGTCACAAAGTCTGGATTCCGCTAAATGCTATTGCTATGTTCCCGAGGACTAAAGGCTTAGCTCTAAAGTTAAGCCGATGGTTTATTTTTTAGAGCTATGCTAATAAAGCAGGGCTTTAAAAGGGTAAACCATCATTTTACCGAAAATAGTTTCGATTTTCGTTTCCCATAACACCATTCGCAGAATTTTATTAATACGTAGGCACGTAGGAATCATTCATCGAACTTCGTCAAATCGCTCATACAATTGCTCGAATTACCTTTTATACAAGAATCAACTCATCGAATTTTACTTCATCATTTTATTTGTATATCGACATAGCTGTTCATCAAATCGCCTTTACTATAATTTTGATTAATCGAAAGTTTCATTTCCTAAAATTCTTATAACACAGAAAATCGTTTCACCAGTGTTACTATACTATAATTCTTAATTTTAACGACCGCTTTAGCCTAGCTGGTAGTGACCCTGCCTACGAAGCAAGAGGTCCTGGGTTCGAATCCCGGTAAGGGCATTTATTTGTGTGATGAGCACGAATATTTGTTCCTGAGTTATGGATGTTTTCTATGTATTTAAGTATTTATTTATCTATATGTATCTGTATGTTTATCGTCGTCTAGTACCCATAGTACAAGCTTTGCTTAGTTTGGGACTAGGTCGATTTGTGTAAGATTGTCCCCTAATATTTATTATTATTCTCTTTATTTATATTTTTTTCTTAGGTTAGATTTTTACAATAATTATACAAAAAGTAAAATATAAAACTATACATACAAATCATAAAATCATTATAAAAACCTAACCTAGGGTGCCACCGGCAGCGAGGCGGGGCCTAAGCTATCGGTGGTTAGGGCGACAGAGAGAGGAACCTCCTGACTATCCGCGCAGTGTCCAGGAGTACCGCCTTCTGTATCTGACCCTTGATCCAGCCATCTAGCGAGAGTCTCTTGAGGTGTTGGTCGAGACTCTTCGCTATCAGCCCGTTCGCAGAAACGACTATCGGGACAATGATCGTCGAATCAACATCCCACATGGCGGTTATCTCGTGAGCTAGGTCAAGGTACTTGCTGGCTTTGTCCTTCTCAGCTTTCACGAGGTTCTCGTCATGGGGGATGGTGATGTCGACGAGCACTGCCTGGCGTTTCGATCGATCTGTCAGCACGATATCAGGCCTATTGGCTATAATAGTCCTGTCCGTGATAACAGACCGATCCCAATAGAGCGTGGCACGACCATTTTCGAGAACTGGCGCAGGTATATACTTATAGTAAGGCACTTCAAAGTCCACAAGGCCGTATAGCAGAGCAAGTTGCTGGTGAATAATTCTGGCTACAAGGTTATGTCTGTGCAAGTACTCACCGTTAGCAAGATGACCACAACCGGAAATAATATGCCTGAGTGACTCCCCGGGACGGCGGCATGCCCGAAAAATGTCGACCGTACCGTCCTTCAGGATATACCTCCGGTAGTTGTTCGTCATGATAACTTCATCCGCAATTGCACAGACAAAACCTTCGGTTTCCCCGAAGAGATCCCCGAAACGTAGCCAGTTCACCGACGCGAGCAGATCTACATCTGGCCCTGTGAGTGCCTTGTAGAACCGCCCATGTAGCTCCTTGCTCTTCCATACCGCCTTGCGGTCCTCGATGCTCATTACTTTAAGTCGGCGCCAGTTCTCGTTTGCCAAGGAAAGCGGGGTGAAGTTTTTGTCTACTGCTACTACGTCGCGATGCACCCCACACTCGTTGTTTAGGAAATAATCCCTGAGATTATACACCTCGCGGTTGTGGAGGTCTTTGGCATTTAAAAAGCCACGACCTCCATACTTCCGCGAGATGTACAGTCTCATAACAGACGAGCGCGGGTGAAGCAAACGGTGCGCAGTGAGCAGTACACGAACTCTTCGATCCAAGGTATCCAACTCAGTCTGAGTCCACCTTAGTATGCCAAAGGAGTAAGTAAGCAAGGGCATTACCCAGGCGTTGAAGGCGCGCATCTTGTTGCCGCCCGACAAAAGACTATTAAGTACTTTTGTCAGACGACAGAAGAAGCGCTCCTTCACCGTCTGCTTTACGACCTCACTCTCAATACCCAATGACTGTGACATACCAAGATACTTATAGGTTTCTGCTTCGGAAATAGATCTGAGGGACATTGTATCAGAAAGCTGCAAATTTGTTAAATTTACAACTTTCCCCCGCTGTACATGCATAACTGCACACTTATCGACACCAAATTCCATGTTGATGGCGCTACTGAAAACTTCTGTTGTTTTCAGTAGCTCCAACAGGTCATGTTTATTTGGTGCAAATAGCTTAAGGTCATCCATATAGAGCAGATGAGAAATGACCTCACCCCCTCTTCGAAGCCGGCAGCCTAGCCCTGAATCCTTCAGCAGGGTGCTGAGCGGATTCAGCGCTAGGCAGAACCACATAGGACTCAGGCTGTCACCCTGGAAGATCCCTCGCTCAATCTTGATAGAGTCCTGTGGGCCAGAGGGGCCGTCTCCTTCCCCCGGTTGACGAAGGACTGTGGTCCACTGTCCCATGCAAGCGCCTAAGAAAGATCTCAGGACTGCATCAATTTTATACAGTTCTAAGACCCTCACCAGCCATGAATGGGGCACCGAATCATAGGCCTTCTTGTAGTCAATCCAGGCGACCGAGAGAGCCCCTTTGTTCCGCCGGACTCGTTGACAAATGGTCATGTCTATGAGGAGGAGCTCTTTAGTACCACGAGACCCAACCCTACATCCATTTTGAGCAGGGGCCAAAACGTTGTTGGCAACAATGTGCGTGTTAATTTTTGCTCTCAAAATGGATGTTAGGAGCTTGTACAGCGTAGGCAAGCACGTGATGGGTCTGTAATTTTTCGCTTCTGTGGTACTACCGGACTTATAGAGCAGGGAGGTAATACCAGTTGTAAAGAAAGATGGTAGGGATCCGAGCTCAAGGGCTTGCTGGAACTGTGCTGCCAAACGCTGGTGTGAGCATCGAAACCATTTCAGCCAGAAGTTGTGTAATCCATCCGGCCCAGGACTTTTCCAGTTCGGAGCCGACCGGATGGCACAACTAACGTCATCGGGGCTAATGGTAACAGGCCCCATAGGTTCGATGGACTCGCACTCACGTTCGACAACACCTATCCATTCACCCTCGGTGTGCTCAACAGGTACCGACCAGATATTACGCCAAAAGTCAATCATGGCAGTAGCATCCGGCCGCCGTTCGTCGGGCACACGAAGATCGTCTCCCTCCCACTTTCGGTATACCTTCCTTTGGTCGCTCTGGAAAAGGCGATTCTGCTGGTATCGGTCCACACGCTTCCTGTAGCGGCGAATACGGCTTGCCCATGCATAGACTTTCTGCTTCAGAAAGTCGATACGTTCCGTTACACAGGCCATATAGTTGCAGGGCCTGATGTCAGTCCCCACAAAGGCCTGGGCCACGAAGCGCATTACTCGGGGGCGGTTGTTGCCCCCCCTGAAGCAGATCAGCTTTGCAATGAGAGTCCTGAACGTATTGATACGCCGCTCAATCCGCACTTGCCATGCAGGGACACCCCCGGTGGTCCTAGGTGCTCGGTCAGCGTCCGGAAACTTGACGCGAGCAACACGGCACGCCGCGATGGCCCCACAGTACATGATTGAGTGAGTATCAACTAAGTCTTCACTAGCCCGTAAATACGGGTCTAGCAAATCATTCAGGGCTCCCACTAACGCTAGATTGCGTCTATTCAACGGCAAGCGAGGTAATCGTGGCCTAGGATTACCCGTGGAGCGATACTGCGTAATCGCCTCCTCCAAAACCCTCCTCAGTTGCTCATTGGCCTGGGTACTTACACTCTGATTCGCACAGACCTCTTCCTCGACACTGGGATCGACCCGCGGTACCCCCGGTGCCAGATCGGGTGCGGGCACCGGAGTCGGCGACGTAGCGGGCGGATCCCGCGTCGAGAAAGAGGCCGCGCGAACAGAAAGTGCTTCCAGGCGTAGCCGATCAAGTATGGCGTCATCCAATCGTTTGTGTCGCTGGATGACTCGCACCTGATCCGACAGACGCTGCGCAGACACGGTGATGGCGGGTTCAAGGGCCTGGAACAGAGGAAGCATCCGGACACGATACGCGGACAAATTGGTTCCCCCCTCTGTAGCCCCAAAGTACGCTCGCATGCAGTTCTCATTCATTTGTTGAGTCCATCGCATGCGGCGCACTACACCACCGACAGCGGGAGCCGTAGGCGGGGCGGAGTGCCCCGTAGGCCCCAAGCATGCCGGCAGCGGTGGTCGTCCTCGTCGCGCAGGTGGTCGTGGCGCCGGGGACGGCGGCCCGCGCTCGTCGCTCGACTCGCTGGTGTCGGGCGCTGTGGCGAATTCGTCGCCCGACGACGATGGCGAGGAGCTGGATGGCGCGGGCGGAGATGGTGGGCGTGCGCGTTGTGCCGCTTGTGAACGTGTCCTCGTTATCATATTATTATACAAATATTTGTTTCCATTTCTTATATTTTCGCCTTTGACAGCTGGTTGTCATGCTTGTGAAAGGTATAAAATGTTTAGAAAGGCGTCGAAAACATTAAAAACAAATTTATAAAATATGATAAAAATTTGACACGTGTGTCGCGTGACAGCGGTTTTTTTTTTTATTATTATTATTATTATTATTATTAATTCAACTAATCTAAATACATTCCAAGCAAATATCTATTATACTAAATTAAATAATACTAATATAAATAATAACATAAAAAGAAACCTATAAGGCAAATACGTCGTCGAAAGACGTCGAAAGACGTCGTAGGCATGGACCCTAGTACGCTGGCCGCATTACCTCTTTGTACCGCTATCCCTAGCCTTTGAGCGAGGTAAGCGCCAGCCAGAACTAACCTTTTGGACAAGTCCTTTAGCACCTTTTTTGTGTCCGTTGACCATGGCCCCATTGTTTCAAAAGCAAGCGCCGCAAACTCCTGGTAGGTAGTCAAACCTGAATATTTGCGACGCTTGCTAACCTGAGCATGCTCGGCAGCCGCCCCGGCTCAGCGCAGTACCCTTGATAAAATGTTTCTATGACAACACATTTCATCGAGACGCTTTAATTTGACAGGTTGCCGGCTGGCAAGGGGGTTACGGGGGTGGAGCTCCCCGTCATAACACAACCATTTAAGAACCTTAGGTCTATCGAGATTAATAGGTTAGGTTAGGTTAGTATTGCATCAAGGCGCGATTAACTACGCGGACTCGACTTTGTCACATGATGATAGTCTAATTTTTTTTAAATTCTTATCTTCGTTCGATGAAACGTTACGGTCTTACGGTGATGAAACATTGTTCGTGGCAATAATAAAATAACTTAATAAATAAACGTACTGTCTGGGAATCATGTTACGATAATTTGATACTATTAATAACTGATTATTCTATGAAAGGTAATTTCGAGGAATTGTTACGCTACGATTTGTGACAAATTTGAAAGGATTTACGATGAAAAGTTGATCGATTATATAAAAAGTAATAAATTGAAGATTATGTGATTAGAAAAAAAAACGTAATGAAATTCGTGGAATAGTTTTCGATGAAATGAAAATCGGCGTAACGAATTTCGATATAATGATAGCTACCCCTTTAAAAGACTACTATAACCAACGAACCACCACCAATTTTCTAAAGAAAAGAAAAGAAAGAAAGAAAAAACAATTTATTGCCACAAAAAATTAAACAATTAAATCCTACTACATATTTTATTAAACATAAAATATAGGGAACGTGCACATACTCCTACATATCCTCTTTATACAAAGTTGAAAATCTTGAATAGAAGCTATAGTGTCGAGGACTAAGCACTCCCCAACACTTAACTTAAATCAAAAACGTACTAAGAAACCTCTACATCATGTTTTTAGACCTATCTACTAACGCCTCACACGCCGGCGTAAGCTAAAATTTTTTTTAATCGCTCAGTTTTTTTATGTAGATTCCGACTTATATTTTTTTATACATAAAAAGGTATCCTATGTCACCCGGAGCCTAATAACGAAACGATTGATACCTTATTTATTAAAATCGGATAAGTAGTCTCGACGCTACGGTGGAACACACATAAATACCTACAAACATACATAGACTGCTAAAATCATTACACTTCCTTTTGGCTTTGCCGTAGTCGTGTAAAAAAAGGCTAAAAACCTTTTTCCTCGAAAACACTTGGAAACACTAGATATGACTTAAATTAAAAATATGTGAATCCCAATTATCCATCCCGTTCAGTTTGTATAGATGGACACCCGTTTCCAAGTATCCACCTTAGGGTGGATAAACGGTATTAGTGTCCTTAATAACATTGGCACGAGGTTTCTAAATATCGATGCACAAGCCTTGCATTAAATACTTGGAGCTGATAGCTGTTAAAGTTGAAGAATAGCAAGTGATACTCACATGAATCTGTATGGGTTGGTGCTGCGGATGGATCTGTATGGTCTGCACTTGCAGTTGTTGAGGTTGTTGCTGCTGGAGGGACATTGTTTTCATTAGCACACAACGAACATAAGTAGGTATGTAATTTTTTTACGACATTGTTTTATTGTAGGATGCTTACCGTATTGACTTGCTGTTGCGTTTGCTGTAGTTGCAGTGACTGGACTGACGATATGACGGGGTACGGAGAGTGGCCGGCCTGCAATAAAAGAAAAATATCTTTGGGCATATTGGATAAAACAATTTGATAGCGCAGAAGGGAATAGAAAGTTCTGCACAGACGAATTGTGAATCGACCGAGTTGGAAGTAGCCGTCAGAGCGCAGAAATGAATAGGTATACTTGCGGGCTAAAATCTAGTTTTACAGTTAATTGTGATTCCGTCTGGCTAAATAAAGTGTTTTTATAGAATCACGTTTTGAAATTATTGTTTTATGGTGTTAAGTACCCTAGGGGTATGTGTCACCTCTTTCTGTAAAGTTCTCGTTATTCTGTGTAGTTGATATCTACAAAATCGTACAAAATAATTAGAGACAGCATCAGAAATGTCTGTGACATATTAACAGGACGTTAACACGTTCGATTAGATTTCGTGTAGATTTCTTATTTTATTTTATATCTTATTTCGGCTCCGTTATCGTTTCGCTAAGCTCTTACGCTATGCCGGCCGAAATGATCATAGTCATGAATGAGTGTCTCTGGCACTGAACATGTTAACAGAGAGTGGCGAGACGGGGGTAAGTCTGTTAAGCTACGTCCTAAGTAGGCGATTCAAAGCGAACCGAATTGCGAAGCGATCAGACGCGACGGCCTTATCCTACGGGCGCACGAATCGCCCCGTAGTCGCAGGACTACACTCCAACCGTCGCCGCGCGCAAATATCACCCGCACGCCGCGCCTGTGTTGGTCACGTAGGACTTCAATAGCACTGCTGCTGCAGCTACGCCACCTGCCCCCCCCCCCCCCAGTTACCTGCACGAGCGGCGCGTGTGGGTGGGGGTGCGGCGCGTGCAGCGGCACGGCCAGCTGCTGCACGCCGCCCACCTGCAGCACCTGCCCCCCCCCCCCCCCCCAGTTACCTGCACGAGCGGCGCGTGTGGGTGGGGGTGCGGCGCGTGCAGCGGCACGGCCAGCTGCTGCACGCCGCCCACCTGCAGCACCTGCCCCCCCCCCCCCAGTTACCTGCACGAGCGGCGCGTGTGGGTGGGGGTGCGGCGCGTGCAGCGGCACGGCCAGCTGCTGCACGCCGCCCACCTGCAGCACCTGCCCCCCCCCCCCCCCCAGTTACCTGCACGAGCGGCGCGTGTGGGTGGGGGTGCGGCGCGTGCAGCGGCACGGCCAGCTGCTGCACGCCGCCCACCTGCAGCACCTGCCCCCCCCCCCCCCCCCCAGTTACCTGCACGAGCGGCGCGTGTGGGTGGGGGTGCGGCGCGTGCAGCGGCACGGCCAGCTGCTGCACGCCGCCCACCTGCAGCACCTGCCCCCCCCCCCCCCCCCCCAGTTACCTGCACGAGCGGCGCGTGTGGGTGGGGGTGCGGCGCGTGCAGCGGCACGGCCAGCTGCTGCACGCCGCCCACCTGCAGCACCTGCCCCCCCCCCCCCCCCCAGTTACCTGCACGAGCGGCGCGTGTGGGTGGGGGTGCGGCGCGTGCAGCGGCACGGCCAGCTGCTGCACGCCGCCCACCTGCAGCACCTGCCCCCCCCCCCCCCAGTTACCTGCACGAGCGGCGCGTGTGGGTGGGGGTGCGGCGCGTGCAGCGGCACGGCCAGCTGCTGCACGCCGCCCACCTGCAGCACCTGCCCCCCCCCCCCCCCAGTTACCTGCACGAGCGGCGCGTGTGGGTGGGGGTGCGGCGCGTGCAGCGGCACGGCCAGCTGCTGCACGCCGCCCACCTGCAGCACCTGCCCCCCCCCCCCCCCCCAGTTACCTGCACGAGCGGCGCGTGTGGGTGGGGGTGCGGCGCGTGCAGCGGCACGGCCAGCTGCTGCACGCCGCCCACCTGCAGCACCTGCTGCTGCAGCTGCGCCACCTGCCCCCCCCCCCCCCCCAGTTACCTGCACGAGCGGCGCGTGTGGGTGGGGGTGCGGCGCGTGCAGCGGCACGGCCAGCTGCTGCACGCCGCCCACCTGCAGCACCTGCTGCTGCAGCTGCGCCACCTGCCCCCCCCCCCCCCAGTTACCTGCACGAGCGGCGCGTGTGGGTGGGGGTGCGGCGCGTGCAGCGGCACGGCCAGCTGCTGCACGCCGCCCACCTGCAGCACCTGCTGCTGCAGCTGCGCCACCTGCCCCCCCCCCCCCAGTTACCTGCACGAGCGGCGCGTGTGGGTGGGGGTGCGGCGCGTGCAGCGGCACGGCCAGCTGCTGCACGCCGCCCACCTGCAGCACCTGCTGCTGCAGCTGCGCCACCTGCCCCCCCCCCCCCCAGTTACCTGCACGAGCGGCGCGTGTGGGTGGGGGTGCGGCGCGTGCAGCGGCACGGCCAGCTGCTGCAGCTGCGCCACCTGCCCCCCCCCCCCCCCAGTTACCTGCACGAGCGGCGCGTGTGGGTGGGGGTGCGGCGCGTGCAGCGGCACGGCCAGCTGCTGCACGCCGCCCACCTGCAGCACCTGCTGCTGCAGCTGCGCCACCTGCGCCGCCGACACCGCCTGCACCGCCACCTGCTGCTGCTGCACTTGCACTTGGTGCTGCTGTTGTTGTTGTTGTTGTTGTTGTTGTTGCTGTTGTTGTTGTTGTTGTTGTTGTTGCTGTTGTTGTTGCTGCTGCTGTTGATGCTGTTGTTGCTGTTGTTGCACTTGTTGCTGCTGCTGCTGTTGTTGCTAAAATTAGATTTCTTATTACATCTCCTGTCAGGTCAGGCAGGAGCGAGCGAGCAAAGTGAGTTGCAAACGAAGAAGTCCTTTTACGAAACGAAATGTTAAAAAGGGGAGGGAAATTCATTAATTCAAATGGTGATCGGGTGGCACCACTCCCTCAACTCTCCCGTTTGACTAATAGATTGCGAAAGAGAATTTGACAGGAAAATATCGTCACCAAAAGAAGCTAGCCCTCTGTCATGGAAATTAATATCTTTCACTTCAAAATTTTCATTCGTTTCCTCGGTTTTGCTCGGTGGCCAAAGATTCGTCGATATCAGACAGATCTGCTGGCAATATACATTCACCAACGCGTGCAGATAAGACTAACATTAAGAAAGATAGGGCTAGATAAAACCCTGTTCCCGTCTTTCCCTTACGCCCCATTTTATATCCAACCGAAGAAAATAAAACCAAGTATTAAAACTTGCAGCAGAACTTACCTGAATATGAGTGGCCATGTGTTTCTTCAAGCTGTGCAGGTACAAGTAAGTCTTGACGCACAGCCCGCACTTGTACCGGCGCTGGGCGGGCGGCGCGCTCTCCGCGCTCTGACCTTGGCTCGCGCCCTCTTGCTGGCTCTCCTGGTCTTCCACCGATTGAGTCTGCTCCTCTTCGCCCTTGTTCGTGGTCTCTGTGGTATCTTGGTTAGAGTCGCTGTCTGGTTTGGCTTCGTGCGTTTTGACATGCTTTTTGTAGGAGCCCGATTCCATGTAACCTGAAAAGTTGGCTTTTATTTTGCTTCAGCTATACAAAATAAGTTGAGGTAGCAACGGGCTAGACGCACAATGAACCGATGCTCCTATGAGGCGGTATAGCGTTAGACATGTAAACCGTTTCTGAACACCCTTGAATGAGAAGAAGGGCAAAACTTCGGATGGTATGCATGATAATTTATAATAATGATGCGGCGTTAAAGTTCTTGAGCGCAGACCACGGATTGAGATGATTCTCGGGATTACCAACGAATATCTATGGCTCTGCTAATCGAGGTGACTAATGGGCTGGACACATATCTACGAGTAGAACCAATGCCCTTGTGGAGCGTTTCAGCGTTACCAAACAGAAGAGGAAACCATACGGGTGACACGCATACGGGACGCTTTCCGACGTAGGCTGGCCCCTACCTATAGTATGATGGGTCGACGATTTGTTTAAGGTCGCCAAAGACACAGAAGGCGTTCTATCGTTCGTGGGGACTCAGAGCTGGAGATACTAGGCGTTTTAAAAGATACGCTTTGGAATCGTGTGTGGCTCGTGAGAACCAAGTGATCTGAATTTAGTGTGCACATTCCGGCACGCTTTTAATCTGTAAGACAGAGTAAGTACACATCGATCAATTTTGATTCTCGCTACGCGCGTCACCAATAGGTACAGTCAGTTGCAGGGAAAAGGTACCCCTCTGTAACGGCGCTAATCATACCGGGGGGTACCTTATCTGTGCAGCTGACCGTACCAGGTCTCGGGTTGACCAGGTGCCCGGGTGCGTATACCTCTCCCGCAGACGGCGCAGGTGTACTTGCGCTCGCCGGAGTGGTGGCGGCGATGCACGGCCAGGTAGGAGGCGGAGCTGAACCTGGCGGAGCACTGCGCGCAGCCGAACAGCTTCTCGCCCGTGTGCTTGCTGGAGTGCACGCGCAGCTCCGCGCGCGACGTGCAGCCCTTGAAGCACACCGGGCACACGAACCTGCCGCCGACCAGCCCCCCACCAACCGCTAGCGTTACTTGCTGTGCTTAGGGCCTTAGCATACGGCGTATTTTTAACGCGCCGTCGACGCGCGTTTACAGCGCGTTTTTCATTCCATATAACAGCCATATAACCCGCGTGCGTATCGCGTTTGTATCGATACAGACGCGCGTCGACGGCGCGTTTAAAAAATGCCGTGTGCTTAGGCCCTTACACTCGCTATCATAACCATCGGACCATTCGACGTGGTCTAAAATATCTCAACACGACCGGTATTGTCAATCGCGTTCGTGGGTGTTCAGTTTACTCTGTCCCCGATTGTGACAAGACCACCTTTTAGACCACCTTGACTGCTTCGATGTTTATGATGGCAACTATACGCTAGTATGTAAGCCGGCGACCTAGAGGTCGTAAATGGGGCGCCTATAAAACCACGGTTTGGTACCTTGGCTCGTCGTGCATACTACTAGATACTTAAAATCTTAACACCACAGTATATAGAACATTTTAGCGATCGAGGATCGGCTGTTTGCAGTGGCAGCGCAGGACTTAAATTGAATTTAGGTAAAATTTATTTTGCGACGCGCTATGTTGACGCAATATACCTACCTACATTAGATAACGCGCGTTTAAATGAACAAAAAAAAGCTTTCGAGACAAAAGCACGAGGCCCCTCAGATCGCGAGGCCGTGGGCAGTGGCGCACGTCGCTTACGTCTAGCACTGCCTCTGGCTGTTTGGTTTACCAATGGATTACTAACGCGAGTAGAAGACCCCGAGAGTTTATACCCTTAACTCAACGGCTCGCACATTAGCGAATTTAATTGATAGTCTCATAGGGAATGCAACGCGGGAGAGCTTCGACGCACTGGACGTATTTCGTCTGAAATTATGATGGAAGCGCATGAGACTGACCGCTTGTGGCCGGTGTGCGTGACCATGTGGTTGTTCCTGGCGGAGGATGTAGTGAAGCGCGCGGAGCACAGTTTGCAGCTGTAGGGCTTCTCGCCCGTGTGCGTGCGCCGGTGGTAGATCAGCGCCGACTGCTGCGCGAAGCGGCGCGAGCAGAACTGGCATTCGAACGGGCGCTCGCCTGGAAACCACGCTCGCCGTAAGCCACACACGACAACGACATAATATATCGTAGCAATTCCAGTTTGCACTGTTAGTTAAGTCGAAAGGCTCTGTGTTCACATGCCACCGTGCGTTTGGCAGTTGTGCGCTTTGTCACACACACGTTCGATAATTCGTTATCATGTGTAGCAGGCATAAGTGGACTATTCTATTCCAAATTATAATAGCCATACGGTTACCTATCAAAATTTAGAATTATTTTTTTCCGCATATTTAAAATCCCGAATGCTTCATTTATCCGAATGCATTTTTTTCTGAAACTGTAAATATTTCAGGATTTTTATAAAACAACCCTAACCTAACCTAAAGGGTTCTACACGATGGTCCTGAAATAAATCCTGAAATATTTACAGATTCAGAAAAAAATGCTTTCGGACAAATGAAGTTTTCGGGATTCTAAACCTTCGGAAATAAAATTTTCTAAACATCGATAGGATCCCTAGCCATACACCACCAGCGTACAAAAAACAGGTAAAAATGACATGTAAAAATTAAAAAACCCTAAGTATGTACCCAAACTTTTGTAATTTGTAGTTAATTGGTACCCTAGAGGTGGTAATATGAAGAAGGGGTAGACCACAATGACATAGAAGATGAACTAAGATTACTGCAAACCCTAACTGGAGAAGCGTGGCACATCATTTTTCTCGTGCCTACTTTATTTTTTACCCCGTTTTGCTTCCTTTCTGTTTGTGGTCGTGGGAGGTATAAGTACCTAGCATTAATTTCTAGTTCTCGCCACAAAGTATTCTAGGTATATATGTGTAATAAAAATAATACAATAGCCTATATCCTATACGTATTTATAGAGTATTTTACTATTTTACTATTTTACTATGAGGGTGCATGATCAGCTAAGAGCTAGAATAAAATGCGATGCTTTTGTTTCTTCCAAATAAAATAAAAACTTCTGAAGCAATTCAAGTGCAGCCACTAACCGGTGTGCACGCGCATGTGTGCGTTAAGCTTGGAGACCTCGTAGAAGGCCTTGCTGCAGACGCTGCACACGTGGTTGCGGATGCCGCGGTGCTTCTTCATGTGCTGGCACAGCGTCGAGTGCCGCCGGAACGTCTTGTTGCACTCCGAACACTTCAGCGGCTTCTCGCCGGTGTGCAGCCGGAAGTGGACCTGACGACGCATTAGTTTGGTCACAGGGTTAAACAAGTGGACAGTGACGGCGCATGACCTAAATTTGGTGTGGCGAAGATATATTTTGCGAGGCCCTATAATGACGCACCACACGATTAGATGGCGGATGTTTAAATGAGCAAAAAAACGAGAAACTTTCGACGCACGACAAGGCGCCTCAGACCGTGAGGCCGTCGGCGGTAGCACACGTCGCCTCAGCAAGTGAAATAAAAAGGTAATGCGAGCTAAAAACGCGTGACTCCAACCTGGCTGAGCCAAGAAGTTAAAATTAAAAAACCGAAACGTTTATTTAGTAAGTAGCAAAAAAGGGCTGTTTTCTTAACTGCTATTGCCTTCGGAAGGCACATCCCATCACCAACAAGAATGCGCCGCAAGGTACTTGGTAGATGCAGGTATGTGTTTCCCAGCTCAAACTATAATGAATCGACGACAACGCGGTTCTAGATGGTAATACAAACGATAGCATTTCATTCGTTCTTATTATTACTACTTTATTGTTGTCTGAATAAATTTCGCCTTCGTCACTATTTTTGTAAGTGGACCTAATTTGAATTAGTCATCTAAATGTAATTTAATTTCTCACTGGTCATTAACATGTTGACACTGACATAATTCAGAAATTGATGCCGTCACCAATGTCGACATAACAGAATTTATACATGTTTTTTATTTTGCAATAAGTAATTATGGGTTTCGACTACTACGGCATTCTGGGCGTCAAGCGGTCGTGCAGCCAGCATGAGATCAGGCGCGCCTACCGCCGCCTCGCGCTCAAGTACAACCCCGAGCGACACGAGAACGACGAAAACATGAAGAGGATCTTTGCACTTATAGGGGAGGCCTACGAGGTCCTAGTAGATCACAAGCGGAGAGCCGTGTTCGACCAGTACGGAGAAGAAGGGCTCAAAAGAGGCATCCCCGGACCCAACGAATACATCCAGCCTTACTCCTACCACGGCGACGCCCTCCGAACCTTCCACGAATTCTTTGGAACGAACAACCCGTATGCCGACTTACTAGATTACTACGAGAATCCTCCTCCTATGTTCGACTCGCCAATGGGCAAAGGATATAAGGAAAAAGACGCCACCATAATAAGACCCCTGGCTCTCTCTTTAGAAGAGGTGTACAAAGGCGGCTTGAAGAAAATGAAAATACAACGTCTCGTCTTCACTGACGAGACATGCTCCGAATTGAAACTGCGCGAAAAGGTGCTTTCGATTCCGTTTAAACCGGGCATTTACCCCAACACAGAGGTGAGGTTTAAGGAGGAGGGAGATCAAGGTCCTACAAGAATACCAGCTGACGTCATATTCATTACGGAGGACCGCCCGCACGAGGTGTACACTAGATGCGGGTTAAGCGACTTGGTCACGGTGCGAACAGTGAGCTTGGAAGAGGCGCTATGCGGGCTGTCTATCACTCTAATAACATTGGACCAGAGAGTATTGAGAACTAAAATATCTGACGTCATCACGCCGACGTATGAAAAGATCATAGAAAACGAAGGATTGCCGGTCCCGGCGTGTCCTACTAAAGCTAAGGGCAATCTTATCATTCGATTCAGGGTAGAATTTCCCACTCACATACCGAACAGAGCTAAGAAAGCGTTCGAAGAGGCGTTTCGAGTGAACGACACTGAGAATGAGAAATTTGACAAGTTGAAGTGCGGAACACTCTCCACTACCTCTATAATTTAATCCGGTTTTTTAATATTTCAATTGGATTTTATTAAATATATATCTATCTAGTTATATCAACTGGCCAATAGTGCTCGGTGTCCCATTTAACCAGAACGTCGAGGGCCTTCGAAAAAATAAAATATTAATTGCTGAGTTTTATAGTTTTAATTAATTATGAATATAACTAAAAATCATGGAATTAAAGACTTTTGGAATATACTTGAACTACTTATCTTTATTCACAGATTTGTAAAAACCGTAAATCTCTTTTCTCAAACTCAGCACTATCGTTCTACTACTATTAAAACTAAAAACTGATGTTACCTACATTTGAATGACCTGATTACAGCTTCTAATCACAATTGATAAGAATCTGTACTGACTATACTTCAACCTAAGGGTGTCAGGCAGTCGATTTGCCGGAGGTATAGTACGTTCGTATAGGTAAGGTAAGGTAATGTACGTTCCTGAGCAATAAAATAGTCGACAGCTAGTCGATTCATCGTCGGCAGTGGGACAGCGCTTCTGACAGCCATATAGTACCTACTTTGTGCTGCTTTAAGCGCGATGCGTAAGCAAATATGGTGTACATTACGAACTCACCTTCAAATCCGTGGGGTTATAGAAGCTTTTGGAGCACATGGAGCACACGTAAGGCCTCTCTCCTCTATGCCTCGCCATGTGTGACCGTAAAGCGTATCCGCTGTAAAATCTCTTCTCGCAGACCGAGCATTGGTGGGTCTTTTGTTCAAAGTGCGTCTGTCGATGGCGGTAGAGCAGCGTCTTGGTGGGGAAGGTACGTTGGCAGACGGAACACGTCGGCTGCTTCGGCGGGCGCTGCTCGTGGGTGCGCATGTGCATTTTTAACATGCCAGGACCCTGGAACAATGAGCGAAAGTTTAGTGGGTCCGTTGATTGTTTTTAAAAATGCCATAGGTACTTCAAAATTCAATTCGATACCAATTTGTATTACAAAAACGTTGTGGCGGATAGACGGAAAAAACGGAACCGTTTACAGGATCACTTCGTTGTCAATGAGGACACAAGCAAATTCTTACAGCAGAATTAAAGTAAAAAAATAGTAGGTACCTACCTAACGCCACATCAAAACACAGAGTGATCGGATTTTATCCGCTTTTACGACCCGGCCGGGCCGGCTCGGCGGGCGTTTTTTTGTTCATTGGGTGTGCTGCCAGATAACATGACAAGCGTCGCAGTCGCGCAATAAACAACGGAAAACGCTCGCTACGCTGCTGGTTGTTCAATCCGACTCATCTTTCCTTAGGGCTTTGTGCATGGCTCAAAAACACAGCACAACATTACAAATGATGCAGACAACCCTTCAATATTGGCTGGACTGGGATAAATTGGACATACCTACGTAACCTCTTTATCTCATCCAGTTTATCATCCAGCTTACCTTGAAAGTCCTCTCACAGATAGGGCACATGGGAGGCTTCTTGCAATTGGCCTTGATCCAGTTGGTGTGCGACCGCATGTGCAATTTCAACCAGCGCGCGTGCTTGAACTCTTTGTGGCAGAGATTGCAGACGTGGCGGCCCGGCGCCACTGACGACGTGGTCTGGAATACCACCAGCTGGAGGTAGTTCTCTTCGTCAGAGTTTAGAGCCGAGTCGTCCTTGTTCGCCGTGCAAGATTCAATCTGTACCTAAAAGACAAGTGAAAGTTTTTAAGTTAACGCCTCGAAATAAATGTTTTGCATAGGACTAGTGGTGTAGTGGCAGTTTTTCAGGAGTCTTTTCGCAAGACATGAGGTTTTTAATGTATACAGGGTACGTAGGCTGCCTTGTAAAGCGCTCGTGTGAAATTTCGAATTCAACACGTTGTTTGTAGATTGGCGTATACTTATAGTTTCGGACCGTTCTATTCGTTTCCCAAAACATCCATTCCCAAAATATTCATTCCCGTCATTACCATTCCCTAAATATGCAGTTTCGCGATATAAGTATTTCCCAAAATGTGCTTTTCTCAAAAGTTACGTTCGCCTTGACATCCGTTTCCCAAAAATACCTAATCCCGTAATGACCGTTCCCGTCACTACCGATTCCTAAATAATCCGTTTTGCAAAATGTGCATCTCCCAAAAGATACGTTTGTATAATAATTCATTTATTAAATACAATTATACATTAATTTCAGGTCAATAAATAATTAAATTACAGCAAAAAATACTAAACTAACAATAACAACAAATAATCAAAAATATAACAATGTCAAAAAAAAATTGTATTGATAGGTATCCGTTTCCCAAAAGCACTCGTTCCTAAAAACATCTCTTCCCATCACTATCTTTTCCTAAAAAATACCGATGTTATAAGAATTGGATGTTCTGACACACGGATGCTATGAGAAGAATGATTTAAAATACTGATGCTATGAGAAACGGGTGTTTTAGGCATACAGGTGTCATGAGAGACGGATCTTTTGGCATACGGAACGGATGCTATGAGAACCGGGTGTTTTGACATAGGTACTGATACTACGAGAAACGGGCCTTTAGGCCTACGGCGATTTAAAGAAACTGTTTTTTGCAACGGATGTTTTGAGAAACGGACAGAACGGTCCGAAACCCTTATTTATAACTTGCTGGTTTCGACTAGTTCATTTAGATCGGTTTGAGTCTTCTTGGACGCTGAAAGCAGTGGTTTAAAGAAGCCGTCGAACAGTCGCTATCCGCATCTCGATGTTCCTATAATCAACTACAAAAGGATGTAGGTACTTATAGATACATTTTTATTTTGTTACAATACAATAAGGCGAAAAAGTAGTCGGTTACAAACCTTTATTTAATAACAATGTCTGTTTGGAAAACATACTAGGGGCGTTCAATAAAAAGTGAGAATGAGTATGTTATAAACAACTTTTACTAAATGTAATTTTATTTTTCGACATAGTCATCTTTTAGCATAATGCACTTATTAAATCTTTTTTCTAAACTTAAAATTTCATTTTTAAAAAAGGTCTCATCTTGAGTACTTAAAAAATCTTGTACTGCAGCGACTACCGCGTCGTCATCTTCAAATTTCTGGCCTCTCGGGTATTGTTTCAATCTCGGAAATAGGTAGAAATCACTGGGAGCGAGATCTGGTGAATACAGAGGATGCTTAAGGATATTGAACCCAGCATCACGAATTGCAGCCATTGCAACGATGGACTTGTGTGCCGGGGCATTGTCCTGGTGGAACAGCACAACTTTCGAGAGTTTACCTCGCCGTTTTTCGCGGATCTCATTGCGCAATGTTGCTATTTGTTTGGCGTATAAAGTGCCCGTAATAGTGGCTCCATGTTTGAGATACTCAATCATTAATACCCCTTTACCATCCCAAAAAACAGAGCCCATGACCTTACCGGCAGATGGGCCCACCTTGAATTTCTTCGGAGTTGGAGATGATGGCCTTTTCCATGTCATAGACTGCAGTTTCGTTTCAGGGTCGTAATGATGGAGCCATGTTTCGTCCATTGTTATAAATCGCGCCAAAAAAAGTTCCCGGTCTTGCTGTATCAGGTCCAAAGCTTCTTGACAAATCTCGACTCTAGTTTGTTTTTGCGTGTCAGTAAGCATTCTTGGTACCCAACGCGCTGATACCTTTTTCATACCCAAGCGTTCATGTAAAATATTATGCACGCTCCCCGTTGAAATCTTTACATTTTCAGCAATAAAACGAACCGTGACACGACGATCCGCCAAAACTGAGTTTTCAACTTTTTTCACAATTTCTTCAGTTATTGCTGTAGTAGGGCGTCCGGAGCGGGGGTCGTCCATGGTCGATGTTCTTCCATGTCTAAATTCGGCGCACCAACGTGCGACTGTCGAATACGGAAGATCATTAGACCCTTAAGTGTCCCGCAAATCTAAATTGACTTGGTCCGTAGAAAATTTTTTCAAACACAAGTATTTGATAACGGCACGCAGTTAAATTTTCTCCATTTTCGCTAACGTACTCAATAGCATTGCAAAGAAATTACCGTATTTTTTTTTAAACAAAAGACAGTTTTTTTTTTCATAGCAATCAGCTTGATAGATTGGCTTTACCGGCCAGTATTTAATTTCCTAATATTGAAAGAGTTTGCATCTCATTCTCACTTTATATTGAACGCCCCTCGTATACCATGTTGAGTTTCTTGCCAGATTCTTCTCAACAGGGTTTTTCCGAACCGGTGGTAGATTCTTCGACGTTCATAGGAACATCAATTCATGCCTAAATTGAATAAAGAGTTTTGACTTTGACTTTGATTTTATAGTTGACATATACCTACTGCGCGACTGTTGGCCAAGCATGGCATGGTTTATGTCAGATGACGTCACATATACCTTGGAGGGGTCAACGAACTCCTCAGACTTGACGGGCGCGGACGGCAGTGGCTCGAAGAAGCCGTCCAGCAGTTGCGGGGGCGCCGCCATCGGCAGCTCGATGTACTGGATGTACTGCGCCGACTCGGGCACCAGCCCCAGTGCTTTCTCCTGCAGGCAAAGGAAATGTTGACAATCGATGTTTACCTACTATTTAGTCATGACCGTTCCAACGTCATAAATCTAAGTTAGTCTCGCCTGTCAACTATCTACTAAGGAGAGGATCAGAACTTTTGAAAAATTAGGATATCTAGGTACATGTTAACTCATTCGTTGCTGGCTGTCAGACTCGAGATTTCTTCAGGCGCCACAAACGCACATGTGCGTTCAAATTACTAATCCAGAAACGGCGCTAGGCGTAGGCAATGTGAACTACCGCCCATGGCCTCGCGGTCTGAGGGACCTCGCGCTGCGCGCCTCGAAAGTTTCTCGTTTTTTGACTCATTTAAACATCCCTATTAAACAAAATATATCTTATCATCATCTCAGCTTTTATAGGTACGTCCCACGGCAGGGTACAGGCTTCCTCTCAGACTGAGAGGGGTTGGGCCGTAGTTCCCACGCGGACCCAATGCAGATTGGGAAATTCACACACACCAATAAATTTCTTCGCACGTGTGTTTATATAGGTTACCTCACGATGTTTTCCTTCATCGTAAAAGCCCGTAGAAAACTTTAAAGGAACCTAATTTCACACGTAACTTTTGTATTTAAAACTCACGAGGTGCTAGCCCTGGCTCGAACCCACGATCCTCTGCTTGAGATAGCTCAAACCCTAGGCTACCACGGCTTCTAAACAAATGTTGGCCGACCAAATGTGGTTCCCGCGCCGCCACTGTCCCCACCTCATTCTTCCTGGCCTCCTCGGCGGCGAGCTTGGCGTGGTCCCGCAGCGTGCCGTCGTTGCGCTCCACGAGCTCCTTGAAGGCGTGGCAGCGCGAGATCTGGTGCACGCACTGCAGGCACAGCTGCGCGGGCAGCCCGTCGCCCACCGCCACCTGCGACCAAACTCAATGCTTACCCATGTCACACTGGCGACTGACAAACGTAAGAAGCGGAGTGAACGCACAGCGTGTTCGCCGCGGGCGCGCAACGGATTCGCCGCGAACGCGCAACGTATTCGCTGCGTGCGGCGTAACTATAGGGCGGCAGGGCTGGCAAAATGCCACGGGCCCGCGACCCTAGAGGGCCCGGCCCAAAAGGCCGTGAGCTCAGAAATAACATTAGAATTTTATTAAATTACAAGGCGACGATTTTTACTGTGAGGGTCCCATCTAAAGTATTTGCCAAGGGCCTCAGATGGTATAGTTACGCCACTGCAGCTAAGTATAATATAAAATGCGATCTCACACTGCGTACATTTTACTTAGAAGCAGGATTCTGAATTATTATAGTTACGGCTGTTTACGACGTATATTTTGACATACTTAGGTACCTAAAATTTGTACGGAACCCTCGGTGCGCGAGTCCGACTCGCACTTGGCCGGTTTTTGTATTCTATGCCATGTAACCTAACCTACCTACTTTGACTGAGCCATTTCAGCACTTAAGTATCTATTTTGTACAAAATTAGTGTTTCTAACTCAGTACCTACCTAAGTGCTGGACAAAATACTTAATTACTTAATAGGTACAGTTGTAATTAGTCATTTGATTTGAGGTGTCCATACATTGAGATTTATGATTTAATTTCAACAAAGTAGCCTATGAACATCCTTAATTTTATTAGACTAATTTTAATAATTGAGTTAAAAGCATTGTACAGTCCACTTCAGCATTAACTGAGCTAACCAATTTTGTTATCACTCAAGAATACAATTTCACCTTTGTAGGTATTTGTTCCATCCATTGTATATTTCTTTTGTTAGAAAAATACCACTATATTGCCTTGATCACACGTACCGAGTAAACGGGCGAGACAGTGCTCTCGGCCGAGTACTCGGTGCGTTTAAACAAGGCAGCGCTTGTTTATATACGCACAAGCGCTGCCTTGTTTATAAGCACCGAGTACTCGGCCGAGAGCACTGTCTCGCCCGTTTGCTCGGTACGTGTGATCAAGGCATATAGATAGGATGCAGTCTGTCAGTAAGAAAATAACATTGGGACACGATTAACAATTCGCTGACAAACAATTAAATATTCTCTTTTTTTGTGTAGTCACGTAAAAAGTTTTGAAATTAATAATAGAATTCCCGCCATCCCACTATCAGCTTATCAAGTGATAATGATAAGGATGACAACACGAGATAATTCAATTAAGCATCCGTCTCGGTCTTCTATGTCCTCTCGAAATACTTAAGGTACCATTTTAACGTTTACGCATCTCCCTCGCACTAAGCGCCACGCTCGCGTCAGAAAGTGACAGAAAGATATTTCTCAATCAAATTTTGAGAATAAGCACGATGCCACAGTAGTACAAATTGGTTGCTGAATTCTAAACAAAGATGACGCGATGCGTGGACTTCTGTCGGTCACCCCAATATTATACACTTTCCTTACGAGTGCGAGAGAGAGCATCACATTCCCAAAATATATCAAATTTGATATCTCACCTGCACCTTTGAAATTCCCATCAACATTGTTGCAGTGAGTTGTTCGAATAATGGCCTCATGTCTTTCTTTATTTGCAAGCATGCACGACATATTTGATCGAATTTAAGAGGCTGCATTTTGTTACCAGCAGCCATTTTGGGCTAACTATGGCACAGATTTCGTCCTTGCCACGTAAATTTGTTCTAGAAAAGAAATGATACTTCACACAAAATTTCAAATCACAAGACCACTCATAACGCAAAGAAAATTAAATTTTCGTAAAAAAAAATGTTTAAAAAATGAACACACATCTCACTATTGTATTGCACTGCACTACCCTGCTTGCGAAACGAAACCGATCAAGGGGAATCGACGACGACGAAACGAAAACAAAGACCGAATTGGTGGGTGGGGAGACAGCGAGCGAAAGAGAAATCCTATAGTTATCATCATGCCTAAAAATATTCAGACTTGATGATTTAAGGTAGATATGCTGATTTCATTAATAAATTAGACTGCCAAACTTAAAATTTACATAATATGATACCATAATCAACAAAATATTGTTAAAAAGCTTGCAAAAGAAAGAGATAGACAATATCTAGCTGAAACAGTTCAATACGGCAAATGCCATAGGGTCATTGATATGATATTATGACACATGCTTCTACGTGGAATTTGTATTTTAACATCATGTAATCACCATGTAATGAAAACTCTAATTTATCCTTTGTTTATTTGAATGTTGAATCAAATTCAAAATTATAATTTTTCCAAGATCACCATTCGAGCGCTACACAGGAACTTTTTTCACTACAAGGTTTAAATTATACTATCATCTCTTTTACTCTTTACTGTAACCATAATGGAGTAAAAGAGATAATCGAGATATCACAGAACTGTCCATTTATATAATATCTAAAGTACTAAAGTCATCTGAAATAAGTATTACAAGAACTTATCAAAGTTTTAAAAAATAATTATGATTTACTTGTTTTATATGTTTTGTGTTTTGTTTCGTTTGTGTTCATTTTTAACATTGTAAACATGTTAAAAAGTGTAAACATTTTTTTTTTCTTAATCTCGAATTGGCTGCGTGTTTAAATGTTTGTGAATGAGCTGCATGTTTATGATTCAATAAGTCAAAAAATAAGTACTATTTCATTTATATCACTTTATATGCAGTTATTTTTGCCATTTAAGCCGAGCTTGGACCAGCAAGAAAAATCGTGCAAGTTGCATTACGTTGCGGCGCTCGATTGACCACTGCAAACTCGTTTGCTTTACGGCCGCGCAACGTAATGCAACTTGCACGATTTTTCTTGCAGGTCTAAACTAGGCTTTAGATTTATCAAATTTATCGATGCGTTCCATGTAAAACAGATTTATTTTTCATATGGCAACATTTCTGCTAAACGTCATTATTGTCATTAACACCGCAGTCAAGTCAATTGAATTACTGCAATTTTAGTAAACTAGTGAACTTATTTTCGCAAATTTGAAGTAGTGTTTTACAAAGACGAATACTTAGATATAATTAGAAACAAAACAGTGACTCTTAGAAATGGCTACTCTTAGTGGCTCTTCTTGGGAAGGTACCGCTATTTCTTACCGTAAATCACAGAATATATTGTAAACACAAAAAGTTGACTTGTGACGTAGCACGATACACTTGGTTTAATATTTAATAAAACCAAAAGTATGATGTTACTATCAAAAAACTTATGCAAGTCCTTTTTTACATGTAATAGTAGCGTATCCGTACAAACAAGTTGACGTTCCATATTCTAAAAATGACTTTAGTACCTTATCCAGTTCTGTACACCACTCTACATACAAAAAGATCTTTCTTAAATTTTTTACCCATACCCGTATGATAATTACATTTTCCCACCTTTTTACTTTTCATTTTTAATTTAAAAAATTGTAAAATTAAACATTGACTCTTTGTATTCACTACAATCTCCATCAATGTTTGTTATTTCAACTAAAAAATCGAGCCTAGATGATAACAATATCTTACCAAATGTTCCCTTATTGCATTTTCAGAGCTAAGAAAGCAAGCTAGGACATTGGAAAATGACATAGATGTAAAGCTAGTAGCATTTAGCAAGCTGGGCATCAGCCCTAGCACTTCTGGTCTCAGCTCGGAGGCTATGCCGCTGATTAACAGTGATGACATGTTTGACACCATGTCTATGGAGCTACAGCAGTTGTTGAATAAGGTACCTAATTTAATGTGAATGAAAAACCTAATTCACACAAAATGGACGGAGTGATTAACATAATGAGTAATCTTATTATTATGGTTCTGTTTTTTAAATGTATTGAATCCTGATTGCAAATGCTTATTTTTATAGCATACAAAACTCAACACTTCCTATTCCATACATCACAAAATGACTCCTGTCATAATAAGCTAATGCTGTACCCCCTGATTCACCACACTTTGATATGTTTAGTTTTCTTATGTGACATATATCTATTGTTTCTGTTTATTTTGTATGTTTATGTTTAAACAGATATGGCATCACAGATATCTGCCATGTAAAATAACGGGATGTTAACACGTTCAGTGCTATTGTCACAACCTGTGTGATCAAAACATTCTTACTTCTATCCCAGTGACACCCATGTGTGTTAATAGAATTCATATTCCTATGCCCGCGATATTCACTTGTGACTATGATCATTTTGGCTGGCATAGCGTAAGGGCTTAGAGGAACATTGCCAGAGCTGAATGTGTTAACAGAGAGTGGTGTAACAGGCCTTTAGTCTCATAGTTGTTAGTTTTTAGTAGTATAAAACTGCTTATAATGATATTATATTATGTTACATTTTCAGCTATCATCAATAAATGACAAAATGGGAGAGATAGCTCCAAATGGTACAGCAACCATGCACACAATAAAAAGGCACAGAGAAATTCTCATGGTATGTAGTTTTTATTTGATGAAGAGTTTTTATTCAACTTTTTGTTAGGTACCTATCACAACTTGATTGAAATTCACCACATCCAATTGTGGGCCAAAAGTTGGCCTGACATCTCACATGTTGATGTTGACATGACATGAACAAAAAATGTGTAAGACCCATTAGCAATAAAGTGATGAAATAAATGCATTTGTTTTTACTGTGATTTTAAATTAACACTTTGAACAGCACTGTAAGATATAAAGTTGTCATACTATTTCTATCATTATAGATTTGTTTTGAAAAAGAAATACATTGTACAGAGGCCCTACCACGAAGTGCATAATTCGAACTTCGTTTCGTGCCGTCCCGCTCACGCTAATGGTATTTATTACGAGAGTGAGAGAGACCGCACGATCCGAACTTCGAACTTCGAATTTCGTAGTAACCCCCCAGATTCTTCGCCACAATGGTTTTTCTGAATGGGTAGTAGATTTTTCCACATTCACAGGTGCTTTTTATAGCCTAAAAATTGAATCAAGATATTTTGACTTTGACATTTACATGCATCATCATTGTAATGCCAAAAACAAATTTGAAGTTTGAGCTCACATAGTTAGGTTGTTATTATTATTACTCATATCATATCTCATATTAAATTGTAAACCAAACTGAACATTGATGTTTACTAAGTAAAGTTCACTAGATAATATTGTTGAATTTGAGATACAAGATTTTTTTTAAAGCAGTGACAATATGGGTTGATGGCATATTGCAGGCACAACAGCTCTTTACAATTTTAGGTGTTGCTTGCATTCAAAATTGTTAAGGGAGCTCCAGGAGAAAAGATTAAGGTTGTTTTAGCAACAAATCAGATAAAAATTACTTTAACTGGCGAGACATCATTTCAGTCAAACTGCTGCTGAAGATAGACCTCCCCCAAGGTTCGCAAAACAGACCGATCCTGCACAACCCGCATCCAACGCGTTTCCGCAACTTAAACCAGGTTGTCCCTCCTTGTTGGAGGCTACACTGCATCTTTCGGTCCGTGGATGTCACTCGAGAACCTTTTGGCCCCATTGGCCATCAGTTCTACGAGCGATGTGCCTTTCCTATTGCCACTTGAGCACTTGATTTTACAGGCTTTAAGCTACAATAGAGAAATATTTCTCTAGGCAGATGTTACGTTAGATGGTCTGATGACATAAAAAGTCGGACCATACTGGCTCAGGAAGACGGAGAATAGGACACTTTGTTTGTTGGGAGGCGATTAGGAGAGGGTTACATCCAGCAGTGGATAGAAAAAGCCTGAAAAAGAAGAAGAGAGAAGAAGAATGCTATGTATTCTAATTAAGGTATGACTTTAGGACTATCAACAAGAGTTCACGAAGACGTCTGCGCGGGTGAGCGCGCGGCGCGAGCGCGAGGAGCTGCTGCGGGGCGGCAGCCCGCCGCCCGGCGCCGCCGCCGGCCTCAGCCGCCGCGACCAGTACGCCAAAGAGACCAGCCACCTGCACAGGTACACTCAACCAATCCCATTCTTGGGCCACCATGGAACCTTATCATCATCGTAGTTCCCATTCGGACCCAGTTTTTTTTTTAAATTTTATTATGAGAGGGCAGGTGCGAATTGGATTCGGATTCAGATGTGAAAACTATGCTACGAAACTATGTGACCGTTTTCACTGATGCTATGCTGTGTAGCCGCTCGAGGAAGATCCAAAGCACCCATCCACAGCACGCGTCCCGAACACCTTTCCATATAAAATTTCCATATAAAACATCTTTCCATATAAAAACACAGATTAGTTGAACCCGTTTCCACCAGTACTATGATATATGAACCAATGAATATGACTGGTGCATATCAAGTTGCATCCATAGCTAGCATACCACATCTCTGATGAAAAAAACACCCATAACTGGCTATTGCCATTCAAAATCTATAGGAGAATCATGTTTTGACTGCTTATAAAAAGTAAATCAGATTGGTGGTATCAACATCCCTATTAGGGTTCCGTACCCAAAGGGTAAAAACGGGACCCTATTACTGAAGCTCCGCTGTCCGTCCGTCTGTCGGTCTGTCCGTCTGTCCGTCTGTCACCAGGCTATATCTCAAGCTAGACAGTTGAAATTTTTGAAAGAAAGAAAGAAAAATATTTTATTTAAGGTTACAAGAGTACCACCACCAAACAGTAGAAAACAACACACACACACACACACAACACCTAATACACAAGTTTGTTATGGTAGGGACACCAATTGTCACCGAAAAACGGTCTCCACTCAGCATGTGTTGCTACACAGTGAGTGCAGCAACGCTGGTTTTCTGTAGAGCCCAGATTTGAGCTACACGACAGCTCCACCTGTTACAATAATACACACAAGCTAGGCCTAAGCATTTGTTTTGAACTAAAGTGAAGGGCGCCAAGCAAAAGGTGTGGTGCAAAATAAAATAACATTATTACATCATATATATACAAATACCTACACAACATTATATATACTATTACATATCATTAGAAGGATGTAGCACTGCACGGACTGACAGAGTGTGATTTTTTTTTTGCACATCCAGCAAATACTTTTTGAATTTAAATTTGAAAGAACCAATCGTACTTGAATTCCTTATTGGTGGTGGTATATTGTTCCAACATTTCGTGGCAGCATAACGGAAGCTACCGCGAAAAGCAGCCGTACAATGCTTAGGAAATATCAATCTAGTGGCAGCCCTAACCACGCGCCGAGAAATGATGAGCCTCTCAAACAAATACCGTGGCCGCTG
This sequence comes from Archips crataeganus, assembly GCA_947859365.1. Lineage (NCBI taxonomy): Eukaryota > Metazoa > Arthropoda > Insecta > Lepidoptera > Tortricidae > Archips > Archips crataeganus. The sequence continues at coordinate 5,876,028 of OX402065.1, forward strand.
GAAGTTCACAACGCCAAAGAGTAGATTAGCCAGGTGAAGAGAGCGCCTGGCATCCATTCTATGTAAATTACTTTGGTCAAGGTAAGGTGACACATGCGTCCTAGGAGGGATTGAGAAACAAAATCGAGCACAAGCATTCTGGACACGTTGCAGAAGAGACTTGGAACGTGCCAGTAAGCAGCCACTCATAACAATGTCAACATAATTAAGCTTGGACAAGATTAATGATTCACAGAGCCTGATTCTAAGGTCAGTGTTGAGATGATCTCGAACCTGATACAATATACTTAACCGATAGAAACATTGTCTTGTCGCCTCAAGCACCTGTTGTTCAAAACGCAATCCCTCGTCCAAAAAGAGACCAAGGTTGCGGGCAACAGAAACCCGCTGCAACAATTCTGAACCAAGCGTCGAACGTCAGTACTACAAGTTTTCTCAATCAAATTTTCACAGATGATGGTATTTTGTTTGCCGCTATAACAACAAATACTAAAAAACAGAATAAAATAAATATTTAAAGAGGGTTTCCATACAAAAAACGTGACTTTTTTGCCGTTTTATAGATAATGGTAGGTACGGAACCCTTCGTGCGCGAGTCCGACTCGCACTTGGCCGGTTTTTATTGTTTTATTGTCAACTGCCCCATTGAGCTCACGTGTCTATTCCGCTTGCAGTTCCCACATCCTGGTGGACGAGCAGATAAACATCGCGATGGAGGCGCGCGACCACCTCACGTCGCAGCGGCAGACCTTCAAACGCATGCAGACGCGATTCAACGACATGACCAACAGGTGAGCACAAATCTGCTGATAGGGATCCTGTCTTTTCGCAGATTTTTTTTTATTCAATATATATTTCAGGACTATCCTGTAGAACCCTATCCTATAGGTTAGGTTAGTTTTATAACAATCCTGATTATGGCCAAGGGTCGGAAAACGCCCGTTATTTTAAAAATCTATCCCTGTTTTATACAGTATAGACTTCTTTGGATGTACGCTATTTTATAGACAAAGTACCTGGGCGACCGAGCTCTGCTCGGGCTAAAACTCGGTACCAAGCGTTTTCCCAGAGATAAGACCGAGCTAGATCAATTTTTCATCCCCGAAAACCCCCACATACCAAACTTCATCGAAATCGTCGGAGCCGTTTCCGAGATTCTGATTATATTTATATATATTTCTAGGTTATGTACGATACAGTTTTGTCCCTTTCCTATTGTTTGTTATTGTGCGGCAGGTTCCCGATGCTGAACAGCCTGATGTACCGCATCAGCGCGCGCAAGCGGCGCGACTCGCTGGTCGTGGGCGGCGTGGTCGCCGTCTGCACTTTCCTGCTGCTGCTCTACGCGTTCCACTGACGCCCGTAGCGCGCACTCAGGGACGTCAATTAATATTAAAACGTTATTCTAGGACACGATCGCGTTCCATATTACTGATCCTTTCGGACGTTCTATTCGTTTCCCAAAACATCCGTTTTCTTAAAGAATCCTGATTAGAAACGTTTTAAGCTTCTCCTTTGAAGTTGGGTGTTGTGTAGATACGCAGTATTTACCAGAGTTAGTTACGCGGTATTGCACTATCCCCGACGATATGTGTCTTTCCCAAAATATATGTTTGGCTTGATATTGGTTTCCCAAAAAGATCTAATCCCGAAATAACCGTTCCCGTGGCTACAGTTTCCCAAATAATCCCAAAACATCCGTTTAGGTAGAATACCTTTTCCCAAATACGAATGCCATGAGAACCAGGATACTGAAGCGATGTGAAACGGGTCTTTAGGCATACTGAAGCGATGAGAACGGGTCTTTTCGCCTATGGTCATTTTAAAGAAACTGTTATTTTGGAACGGATGTTTTGGGAAACGGATAGAACGGTCCGAAAGGTTACCGATGTTAACATCCTGATGTACCGCAGTTGATATTTAGCTGTGTATTAGTGACGATCTCGCATGCAAAAAAAAAGTTTTAGGGTCCATTACAGTTACGGCACAGCCTATAGCCATGACTAAGTGTCCGGTGACGCGCGTGGAACAGGGTAGCTGTCACCACCAACCAATCAACTGACGATACTTCTTATGAGCTGTCAAAATGCAATTTTCTCGTGGATTATGGATGTGACTGACTGTGACGACGCTTATTTGCCAACTAAATCCCTTACCATTTGTTTCAAAGCGTCTAAAAATCTAATTTTTCACTTGATTGAAAAATTATGTGATTTTCAGGGCTAAATAAATAGGCGTCTTAGAATTATTGAGATATACAGAGAGATGAGCAAAGGCGAACTTACTTATCATTTTGAGGGATCTCTACCAGTCAATCTTGCATCCGACAGAGTGAGTTTAAGGTGTTAACTACTACTACTACTACTACTACTTATTTCTCTGTTCTATTGCACAGTGGAGACGCTCGCCGCACGTTGTGGCTGGTCTGTATAGGTCCGTCTTTATGTAATATTTACCCCAACCCCACGCGCCGCGATAATAACGAACTTGCACTATAGAAACGGAATGATCAAGCCTAGCGAGAGGCTGATGTGCGAGATTTCCCATTCAGAATTTATCGTGGCGTGTGGGGTTGCCTTATTCACGAATTAAAAAGGTGTATCCTAAACATGTCTCCCTGTGTTTGTACAAATCCCGGTTAATTTCTTGAGCATACACGTACATGTACAGTGGGCCATAAATATGGTCTACCACCCTACGGTTGAAGTTCACTTGGACGTCATAATAAAATGAGGTCGATTTTCCCTTGCAATAATATGACGACAGTCACTACAGTTAGAAAAGTCAACCTTAGCGATATTTAGATCTCCCAAACTTGTCAAAATTGGTAGACCACTTTCTTGGCCGACCGTACAGACTTACTTACGTTATTCCTTGCGCAATGAAGGTCATACACTCAAGAAAAGAAGGTCTTTTCAAGTAAGAAATGGTACATATTAGGTACATTACATTACTATTAAACCTTTTCGCGGGCAGAAGGTACTGATGTTAGGACGTACATACATAAAATCTGCTCTTAAATACGGTAGACGAAAAAATTCAATCTGAATCTAGTGAAGATCGCAGAGTCCATTGGCTGCGGGTAAATCAAAACCCACTTGTGGAGGTTTTTCAGCAGACATGTTCATGATAACGATAAATTTTGCTATTATTTCAACACACAAAGTTTTTTAAAGTTATTTAAACAATAACAAACTATAATTTCTGAGAAAAATGGCCTAATAAATCAATAGTTGGTTTTTCTCTACGAAAAGATAACTATGGCAGATGCGAAATATGAGAAAGTGCTTGCAATAAAGCTGCTGTGATATTTATGGTCCAGAGGATGTGGAGCTATTCAGCATTTTTTAGTTTTAACCATGTTGTCTAATTTGTTTAATATACTGGTGAATAGGTCAATGTATTATCCCCACTCTTGGAATAAAAAACTAATTATTATTTTTATGACTGTATCAAAGCTAATGAATTGTAGGATTGTAAATTAGGTAAACTGTTAGTGTAAATATTTATAAATCTACCTAATAAATAGTAATACATATCTATGTTAACAATAATCACAGTATCTAAATAAAACAGTTTATTTTATATTTTAAGTGTTTTTATTTAATTTATCAACGTATAAATTGGTAGTTCCCCATTAAACATAAATTCTCGATTTTGTAAAATGCGTCTAAGAATATACATTTAAAGTAAAAGGGGCGTCTAAGTTAATGAATATGCATAAACAACATATTTTTCACCGGGTAAGTATTACAATACCGAAGTACGAAAGACCGAATGTATTAAAATATCGAATGGATCAAAAGACCGACACGATTTTTTTCTGAAACCGTTAACTTTTTAAGATTGTTATAAAACAAACCTAACCTAACCTAATGGGTTCTGTATGATGCCGTTTTAATAAATTCTGAAAAGTTTACGGTTTCAGAAAAAAATGGTGTCGGTCTTTTGACCCATTCGATGTTTTAATACATTCGGTCTTTCGTACTTCGGTATTGTAATACATACCCTTTTCACCTCACTAGCTCGAAAAGGCTATCTTTCGCCTTCCAAATTTGTATGGAAAAGGTGCTTGAAATTCGAACATGACAATGAATATAACAGGGATGATGGATGCCACCATAAACGATACTTCCCTGACGCGGCTCAAGTATAAACCTTTTATTTTAGTTCTGATTTTCACCACATTAATTTTCAATTAATTGCAAAATTCGATTTTTAGCTACTTTACCTCATCAACGCTCTGTCAAATACAACAGCTCTTACTCATACTAAAGCTAGCGAACAATAAAAAACTGATTATTACTTTTTGAACTTATTGAGGTGAAAAATTATGTTTGCTCGGCAGTAGACGTGATTAGCATCTCGTGCCTTGAGATCCTCGGCTACCCGTAGGATTCTTCAACATAAGCACTCGCACCAAACAATTACGTTCCAGCTTTGCTTATCAAATAACTATTATGTCCATAATAGACGCTAGTGTGTTACCGTCACCGTTCAAGAGCTCTAAAAAGGATCTAAAACTTAATTATGGACAGTCGAGGTAACTGAATCCCTTACCAGGGTGGAGCTTTTTTGCCAAAAACATCGTCATGAAATTGATTGTGAAAAGGTTCCACCCTATTAACCTTTTCGAAGCCAACGACTTGATATGAAGTCAAAACATTTCGTGCCCCACAGGCCACGACTTGATATCAAGTCAAGAGTTTGGTGAGGTTTTACAAGTTAACTCAAGTACTTTATATTTTCTATCTCTTGTAATTTGCATAGTTACATCTTCGATTTACAAAATATATAAATCCGGTATAAACTAAACATTAAAGTCGGGTTTAAAATACAGCCACCAACGCCAATGGCTTGATTTGCAGTCCACTAGTGTTGTGCCCCCTCCCATAGTTACGACGATACCTTGGTCTACTCGGGAGTCGGTTGCTGCTGATGTAGGTATAGTCTAGACTCCCTAGTCTAGGCTCTAGACTCTAGAGCCTTCTACGCACAGGCGAGGACCGCGGGGGGAGGCTGGGTTCCAGGGAGTCTGGTATTAAATTTCGAGATTTCCCCCTAGTCCACAAGAAACCTGGCTATAGTCAAAGCGGATCCCAGTTTTTACTTAACTGTAGGTATAATAATACAGGGTTATTTTTAATTCACTGACATCCTTTTAACCCTGAATTCCTATCACTCAAACAAATGTTTTTTGTTTTACGACTTTTAAAAATGAAGCACTTTTTTCCCATACAAATACACAGAGTATCGTAAAAATAACAGGTAATCTCAAATTTTCAAAACGTTATTACACCAAAAATGTTAAGTTACGACAAAAGCCGTAAAACAAAAAACATTTGTTTAAGTGGTAGGAGTTTAGGGTTAAAAGGATGCTAGTGAATTACAAATAACCCTGTATATTTGCTTGATATTAATAATAGCAACAGGTAGACGCTCGAAATGTTCACAAAACATTTATTTGTATATTCATTTAAAAAAAATAATTAAAATAAAATAAAATATACAATTAAGGGGGCTCCCATACAACAAACGTGATTTTTTGTCGTATTTTGCTCGATATTAATGGTAAATGGTACGGAACCCTTCGTGCGCGAGTCCGACTCGCACTTAGCCCGTTTTTTATTATTTTTGCCCATTATGTACTATGCAGTCCTTTACGAACATGAACATTGCTATTCAAATTGTACGTGACACGCACAGAACATAAAAAAAACTAGTTTTTTCTATTCCGTGGTGGCACGCATATTAATCTACTTATGTGTGGAACCGGGATAAGAGAAGAAAAGACAAAAATAAGTTTACCTCTTGCCCCTACTAAAATAATAAGGACAAGTTAGTAACTGGGTAAAAACGTAGTTAATCGTTTTAATAAATTTAATCTAGCCATCTCTAATGTTTGCACAAAATCTAAAGTCCCATACGCCAATGACTGCATATCAAGTCTGTCTAAAACGTCAAAATGTAACTAGTGTTGTACATACCATGGTAGACCTGTACTTGCACTTTAAATTAAGGGTTTTACTTTAAAATCTACACTAATATTATAAATGACAAAGCATGTCTCTGTCTGTCTGTCCGTCTGTTACCTCCTCGTGCTTAAAACGCAAAACCAATTTAGATTAATACTTATCATTAATCTTTTTTTGACCATGATATATTTATCGACATGGACTTTTGGATTCCTTATGTTTGACGGGTTGTTTACGCGCAATTTGTTGCTTGGCGTGGGTGGCACGCTGTTGTTTTTTTGACGTGGCTGCGAAAAGGTTAAGCGATTCAGTTTCCCGACTGCACCTACTACATACAAATAAAACTATAACCTAATTTTTGAGATCAACCACTATGTACTGCAGTAGTATGGGTACTTAACTGTAGTACTGTTACAATATCAAAAGTGTGTAAAAAAATAATTATTAATTAATCCTAATTTTACTTTTAATTATGTTCATAATTGCTGTGCCATCTGTGCCTTTGATTGTTGACTCTCCAATATGAAAGCTGTCGCCTTTATCAGTTTCGGTGTATCTTCGTAGCATGGAAGTAACCAATCACAGACAAAGAAGCCTGAGATTATTCATTTGCGAGCCTGGCGTAAGATGCTTTAATCAACTTTGCATGTTAATAAAAATAAAATTCAGACTATTTAGGTCCATATAAAGTTAGTAAAATAACACACAATAATAAAAACCGGAATACCAGAGGCTTTATTGTCTAACGCACTTGAAATCACAATCGCTTCCACCACTTCTTTCTGTCGAACGAGACAGGATAAGGGTAGAAAGAAATAGTAAACGCGTGGCGGAATTACACGTAGGTATTTGTCGCCAGTAGGCTTTTATATTTTTGCCGCCCCCAGCCGCCGCTACTAACCTCTGCAATTCAATACCCTAAATTTGAATTCTAATATTGAAAGACTGTTGGAATATAAAAAAAAAACACATTTACAAAAGCATACTCTAAAAATCGCTTTGTAATTTTTCATATACAGATGTTGGAGTATTCAGTATACTAAAATAGTGCAATTTTTGTTGAATTTTCGAGACTTCTTTTCTGCGTGTATGCAGGGCGTCCCAAAGCTATGCGGCATGAAGGGAACGTACATTAAATAGGAAAAGTAAGTAAACGAGATTTTCCTTTATTTTTAAGAACAAAAAATACTGCATTTATGGATTTTTAAAAATAGCAATCGGGACTGGAACCCTTGTACCCGTGACGTTTGAAAACAAAATTAACAACGCAGGTAATTGTTAGATTTCATGGCCTTCTGTTATTTTGATTGTGTATGTTATTTAGAGGTAAATAAACCTTATCGTAACCCTTTAGATCTGCATCATAAAATACCGGCATTTCATCTTTGTCGCATTTGGCCCCCTGTGTGGTGTCAGGGTTTAGAATTACACCTCTCCATTACTTCCGTGGATGTCGTAAGACAGCGACTAAGGACATAGGTTATTGTAGGAGATAAGCTAGCAACCTGTCACTATTATACCACTTTTACATGTTAAGAGCGTTTATACCTGCTGAGCTGGCACGTTGCATTTTTTTAGTTTTCTCGATTATTTCATGAAAATTAAAAATGTGGTTTATAAGAATTGTTCTTAATATATAAGTTGATGTGTCTACTGCAATAATTATTCGTGATAGACTTTTATTTTCTTTAAAAACCGTTAGGTAATAATTTGTTCGTTTTTAAAGAAAATAAAAGTCTATCACGCGCGAATAATTATTGCAGTAGACACATTTTAACTTATACATATATTAGAACAATTCTTATAGACCACATTTTTAATTTTCATTAAATTTTTATGGAATAATCGAGTAAAACTAACAAAAATGCAATGTTGCCAGCTCAGCAGGTATAAACGCTCTTAAACCTAAAATTGCTAAAAGTGGCCTCGAAACGTAAATGTACCGTTTCGTGTGCTCTGCCCACCCCCTTTGGGAATACAGGCGTGATTTTATGTATGTATGTATGCATTTGAATTTTGACCGGACTCGAGTTCCGATTAAAACAAGCGATTTTTCAAAAATCCATAAATGCAGTATTTTTTTTAATAAAGAAAAGTCACCTTTACATAGATTATGCTATTTCCAATATTTAAGATTATTTCCCTTCATTTCGCGTAGCCTTGGGACGCCCTGTATCATATTTTTTTTGTTTCTATAAAGCGGGCTTGCGCGGACCTGGGTTAGCTACTTAACTCAGAGTTAATTTCTAATCCCAGGGTTAAATGTCAAAATGTATGGAACTGACATACTTAACCCAGGGTTACAGATTTAATTTTTTAACCCTGGAGTGTGCAAGTGGCCCTAAGACAAAAAAAAAACTAAAATTGCAGCCCTAGGCACCAGCCTACTTAGCCTACTGGTAAATCCGCCGCCGATACAGCCTCAGGGCCAGCGGACTTTATGATTGGTTTGCCTGATGTGTTATACTGAACTTTTGTGATGTGATGTCTACTGTCCACATGATTCCTCAAAGACACTCGCTGACTAAATCCTTTGTTACAAAATTCACACACATATGGTTTTTCGCCCGTGTGAGTGCGTACGTGTTTTTGGAGATCGCCTTGGGTTGCAAACTTCTTGCCGCAAGGGTGCAGCGGACATACTATTTGTTTATTATGCAGCCGTTGGTGTAAGTAAAGCTTCTTATAGGTCAGGAATGCTTTTGAACATATCTGAAAAAAATAAGTTATAATATAGTGTCTAAATTCTTGCGCAATCACTTTTTGAAATAGATATACTAAAGTTGAATCTGCTAAAGTCCGCCGCTTTGTCCTAATTGAGGAATATGGAACAATACTATTTTGTTTGGAAGTCATGTAAAACTATGCTAATTCCCTAACGGCCTACACTAGAACCTTTTTAATAAAACCGGACAAGTGAGTGTCGGAACCGTAATAATTTAAGTACCTAGTGAGAGTTATGAACTTTCTGCCAACAAACTGCTATGCAGTTTGGCAGATGTATTTTAACATAAGTATTTCTGTACTTCTTTTGTTTGTTTTTGTGTAAATAAATTTAAAAAAAAAAAGAAATGTTTAGGTACTTAACTAAATGTAAACAAACATGAACAACCAACAGCTATGGCGTCGGGTTAACCAGCCAAATGCAATATTTGTAATTGACTTTCACGCGTCACATTATTAACCAGCCAAATGCAATATTTGTAATTGACTTTCACGCGTCACATTATTAACCAGCCAAATGCAATATTTGTAATTGACTTTCACGCGTCACATTATTAACCAGCCAAATGCAATATTTGTAATTGACTTTCACGCGTCACATTATTAACCAGCCAAATGCAATATTTGTAATTGACTTTCACGCGTCACATTATTAACCAGCCAAATGCAATATTTGTAATTGACTTTCACGCGTCACATTATTAACCAGCCAAATGCAATATTTGTAATTGACTTTCACGCGTCACATTATTAACCAGCCAAATGCAATATTTGTAATTGACTTTCACGCGTCACATTATTAACCAGCCAAATGCAATATTTGTAATTGACTTTCACGCGTCACATTATCGACGTACTCTTTAGTTCAGTCACATGATAAATTATTATGCGACTAAACTAAAGAGTACGTCGATAATCACACACACTTGCACACACACACACATACACACACACACACACACACACATGCACACACACACTTACACTCACTCACTCACAAACTAACATACACACACACACTTTCTGATTTCATTTAAGTTTTAAGTGCTTTGTAGTTAATATTAATTTTAAAAAATTTACTTTGTTATTTTCTTATTAATTATATTTAGTATAAGTTTTTCAATAAGGGGAGGAGCAATGTTCATCCTAAAATACAGGTTTACCTACTTAGGGAACTGAGTTCCATTTATTATAAGGATCTTTTGTTAAAAACTTTTTTGTTAAATAGATATATATTATTATTAAATAAATATCTATACTAATATATAAAGCTGAAGAGTTTGTTTGTTTGTTTGTTTGTTTGTTTGAACGCGCTAATCTCAGGAACTACTGCTCCGATTTGAAAAATCTTTCAGTGTTAGATAGCCCATTTATCGAGGAAGGCTATAGGCTATATATCATCACGCTAACTCCAATAGGAGCGGAAGAATGTTTCAAAATCGGGGGGTTTTCAAATAAAACTTCTATAGGCGCTAATCTCAGGAACTACTGCTCCGATTTGAAAAATTCTTTCAGTGTTAGATAGCCCATTTATCGAGGAAGGCTATAGGCTATATATCATCACGCTAACTCCAATAGGAGCGGAAGAATGTTTCAAAATCGGGGGGTTTTCAAGTAAAACTTCTATAGGCGCTAATCTCAGGAACTACTGCTCCGATTTGAAAAATTCTTTCAGTGTTAGATAGCCCATTTATCGAGGAAAACTATAGGCTATATATCATCACGCTAACACCAATAGGAGCGGAGCGGAGCGGAAGAATGTTTCAAAATCGGGGGTTTTGAAGTAAAACTTCTATATAGCCGCTAATCTCAGGAACTACTGCTCCGATTAGAAAAATTCTTTCAGTGTTAACACCAGGTGGGGGGGGGGGTTTGTGGGGGCGTGGGGGGGGGGTTCGGGGCTTCGGAGGGGGGATTAAAATTTCATTGATTTGCACCGTTTTCAAGATATTTGACAAAAACACCAAGGGGGTGGGGGGGGTTGAGGGGGGGAGGGGGGGAGCTTCGGAGGGGGGATTAAAATTTCATTGATTTTGCCGTCGTAGGATGCACCGTTTTCAAGATATTTGTCAAAAACACCGGGTGGTGGGGGTGGTGGGGGGTTGAGGGGGTTGTGGGGGGGGGGGGTGTGCGGGGGGAGGGTGCGGGGAGAGGGCGTGGGGGTGTTAAAGGGGGATGAAAATTTCATTGATTTTGCCGTAGGATGCACCGTTTTCAAGATATTTGACAAAAAAAAACTTGAAGTAAAACTTCTATAGGGCACGCTTGACTTGGGACGAACGCGGGTGTGCGGAGGGTGCTGTGTGGGAGGGCGTGCAGGGGGTGCGGAGGGGTGCGGGGGGGAAGGGTTCGGGGTTGCTGTGCGGGGGGAGTGCGTGAGGGAGCGGGTTGGAGGGTGCGGGGGGGGTAATTTTTTTAATATCGAGGAACTAAGGAGAGCCATAATTGATGAAAAAGCAAATTGGATAATAAAATAGGCTGCCCAAATTACTAATTCCACGCGGACGGAGTCGCGGGCAAAAGCTAGTTAATATATATTATTAATTATTAAGCGACTAAACTAAAGAGTACCTACGTCGATAATGTGACGCGTGAAAGTCAATTACAAATATTGCATTTGGCTGGTTAATAATGTGACGCGTGAAAGTCAATTACAAATATTGCATTTGGCTGGTTAATAATGTGACGCGTGAAAGTCAATTACAAATATTGCATTTGGCTGGTTAACCCGACGCCATAGCTGTTGGTTGTTCATGTTTGTTTACATTTAGTTAAGTAAGTATGTACCTAAAAATTCTAGTAAAGCTTCATTGGTTTAGGGTTTGCGTTGCTGACAGTCAGATGTCGTTTCGTTTTTACAGAAGTGCTTTCTTTGCTTATTCTGAGTACTATCAAGGCTTTCTTTTTACTTTTTCAACATGTAAAGGCTTACCCAAATTTCAACGCAATGTCTTTATGAGTTAGGTATTGAAGTTTTAACTAGACCGAAGTGACTTTCGTTAAAATGTCGGAAGTAAGTAGGTACTGTGCAGCAGCAACTTACATAATAAGCTTCTACATTATAAAAATACACTAAACATACTCACTCCACAAATATACTCAATATCTTCATCTTTTTCCGTTATAATTTTTTTAGAAAGTTTTTCATTCTTAACCTTTTCTTGCAATATTTTAATATATGGGTCTGTTTCTTCACTAAATTCTGTTTTTCTCGAACTCTGAAAATGAAAACTACTTCTTCAATTCCTTTACAAATAATAGTCCCTAATAGGATGTTTAATATTTCCACATGTTTTAGAGTTCCATAGTCCTACAAGAACCATTATGGTTTCGCCATGCCCGTCTGTCTGTACGTTCATCAGGGCAGTCAATGTCTAATGAACCATAGAAAAGATAGATCAGCAGGCAGCTAAATTCATACATTATATGTGTTTGATTTTATTTTCAACAAATATTAAAAATTTAATTAAGCTAAAAATTAAGGGGGATCCACACATAAGAAACATTATTTCCGTTTTCGTTCTATCTCTACATATAACTTTTAAACATGCAAACCACCAACTCGGAATGATAATAGAGATAAATTTATGTCTACTGTGTACCAATAATAAAAACCGGTCAAGCGGGAGTTGGTCTTAGGAAAAAAATACGGCGGCTATACTTTAGGAATTTACACAGGTAGTCAGTCATTTTTTGAGTTTGTGGTGTATAAATAATACATGTAAGTTGGATGGCAATACAAATACAGTTGACAAAAATTTCATTCGGTAAGAAAGCTTGTATATGTATAAATGAAATTTTTAGGATAAACTGCTTGTACCTACTAGTGGTATCCTATTATCTCGCCTCATGCGTTTTTCGTTTAATTCTTATTTCGTCTCATTCTGTATTCGTCTTCGCCTTGTTCGCTATCCCGTCACTATCTTTTTTGGTCGAATTCTGCAACATGTCTATCTCTTAATACGTCTTATTCGTTTTTCGTCACGGTCTTCCTTGGACTCATCCGTCGTTCTTCCCTTTCGTTTTCTGTCTCATTTAGGTACTTATATTTGCCAAAATTATTTCGTTACATTTGGTGCTGGTAAATAAATATTCGTAAGTAAATGAGACAAAATACGAAAGGGAAGAACAACGAATGAGTCCAAGGAAGACCGTGACGAAAAACGAATAAGACTTATTAAGAAAGAGACAAGTTACATAATTTGACCAAATAAGATAATTATTAACGGATAGCGAACAAGACGAAGTAACAAATACAGAATGAGACGAAATAAGAATTAAACGGAAATCTAATGAGGCGAGATAATAGGATACCGTAACTAGTAATGCGTAAGGGCTAAAGTATTATCAAACTTACTGTAGCTTTGCAACATGATGATGCTGATGATGAATGAAGTAAATCTTTTCTTAATGATATTGTTTGCGCAACCACTGGACCTGCCTGCAAAACATTGATATTTTATATAAAAAAAAGATAAAGTGAGGTTACTGTAAGATTCTCAAACAATAATTATAATGAACTAGCTGTTGCCCGCGTCTCCGTCTATGAAGCATTCGTTTATCGCTATCCAGCGAAAATTTTGCAATTTTCCAGGATAAAAAGTATCTTTATGCTAATCCAGTAGGCTCATTGTCTAACGCTTCAGACGCTTGCCTTCGCAATCACTATTTCTTTCTGTCAAACGGTATAAAATGATAACAGAAGGAGATGGTGAAAGCGAAGGCAAGCGTCAGAAGCGTTTGACAATACGGCTGCGGGTTCTAAACTATGTGCGTGCCAAATTTCATAAATTAAGTGCTCTCTAATGAGACTTAAAAGTTGACTAAAAGAAATTACTTAGGCTATTAAAATAAATATATTTTTTGTTGATTTTTGTTAATTGCATGAAATCCAGTATTGCCTTTTTTAGTTAATATTTGCCATGACATAGATAAAACTGTTGAAACTTTTGGTATCGAAAAATACATAGAAGTTTATAAAAGTTAGTGATTTTATTTAATGGAATCTGGCAGTACCTACTCAATTAAATTCAATTTTCATTAATTATCGCAAGCCTAACGTTTTTTATATTCATACTTAACTATATCACTGAAATTCTAAATGAAAAAAGGTACTAAGAACAATTCGCCTGCTTAAAGTATCGATATTGGTTGGTCGCGCTATGGTTTCACACATAGACAGTTACGCGTGTGTGTACCGAAACTTCACTTGAGTTTGCGTCTGCGTTCACCACGGCCTACAGAATAAACGCTCTTAAATCGCCAATATCTTGGCAGCTAGTCATTTTCAAACAGGGTACCACGTGGCCTTTTTATTGAGGTGTATGGACTGTATCCCTTTAAAAGGAATTTGTGATACTGTGTGTGTGTGCCTGTGTGTGTGTGTGTGTGTGTGTGTGTGTGTGTGTGTGCGCGCGCGCGCGTGTGTGATTAGTTGTCTGGAAGAGATCGCTTTTGAGCGACAAGACCGCCTAATTGTCTGCCTGAAGTTTTATTTTTCATAATTTTCATGGTAGCCCAGTGCTTTCACCAGTGCATATGGCCTCTCAAGCAGATGATTGGGGGTTCATATCTGGGCTTGCATCTCTGAATTTTTCAGAATTCACGTGTGAAATTATATTACCACGAGCTTCAGGGTGATGGAAAACATTGTGACAAAACCTGCTCGAACCTGCAAAGCATTTCAATTGCGTGTGAGGTTCCTAATCCGAATTGGTCCCGCAGGGGAACTACCACCCAAGCCCTCTCATTTTGTGAGGAGGCCAGTGCCTACCAGTGTGATGATGTATAGGTACATCATATATAGGCATAGGTGAAGTATTTGTTTTTAATTTTTAATTTCAATGTTTGTTAGTTCATACACCATTCATGAATTTCTAGATGTGTTCTTAAGATATTCAATTAAAATTATTGTGTCTGCCAAATATCTAGCTTCATTGGTTTAGGTTTTCCGTCGCTGACAGTCAGTCAGAAGTCGTTCTGGCAGAAGTGTTTTCTTTACTTATTCTGGGTGCTATCAAGGCCTTCTTTTAACATTTTCAACATGTAAAGGCTAACCCAATTGTCAACGCAATGGCTTTATGAGTTAGGTATTGAAGTTTCAGCTAAACCGAGGTGACTTTTGTTGAAATGTCGGAAGTATGCGCAGCAGCAACTTACATAATAAGCTTCTAATGCACTAAAAATACTCACACCACAAATATAGTCAGTAGCTCCATCTTCCTCCGTTTTAATTTTTTCAGACACATTTTCAATCCTAACCTTTTCTTCCAATATTGTAGCATAGTTAGCATACGGGTCCGCTTCTTCACTAAATTCTGTTTTTGTCGGGCTCTGAAAAAGAAAACTACTACTTTAATTCCTTTAGAAATAGTAGTCCCTAATAGGATGTTTAATGTTTCCACATTTTTTAGAGTTCCATAATAGTCCTACAAGGAACCATTATGGTTTCGCTATGTCCGTCTCTCTGTATGTCCACTGCCCTGTTAGTGTCTCATGCATGAACCATAATAGAGATAGACAGCTAAATTCATACATGATGTGTTTGATTTTATTTTAGACAAATATTAAAAAAAATCTAAGTTAAAAAATTAAGGGGATCCACACACGAGAAACATTATTTTCGTTTTCATTCTATCTCTACCTAGTTGGTTACTAAGTTCTGTTACTCGATTTTCAACCCTACCTATTTTCTCTGCTAAATCAAATTCTACTAAAAAAAATCACATGTCTGATTTGTAAACTATAATTTTATACATATCTTGTCGTAGTTACAATTAATTGGGGGTCTGAAAGCGAGTCATGTTGCTGTAATCGCGTTGCACAAGTGTGGACACCTGCCTAACATGATTTTGAAATTGCTTCCAAACCTAAAAATCAATAGGCAATTCTTTTATCGTACCATTAATATGTATAGTAGTATTCTAAGTTTTAATGACCGCAAAAGATCTAGAAGACCACGCACCGTTCAGACACCAGCCCTAGTAACTGAAGTTTCAAACTAAACCGAGGTGACTTTTGTTGAAATGTCGGAAGTATGCGCAGCAGCAATTTACATAATAAGCTTCTAATGCACTAAAAATACTCACACCACAAGTACGGTCAGTAGCTCCATCTTCCTCCGTTTTAATTTTTTCAGACACATTTTCAATCCTAACCTTTTCTTCCAATATTGTAGCATAGTTAGCATACGGGTCCGCTTCTTCACTAAATTCTGTTTTTGTCGGGCTCTGAAAAAGAAAACTACTACTTTAATTCCTTTAGAAATAGTAGTCCCTAATAGGATGTTTAATATTTTCACTTTTTTTAGAGTTCCGTAGTCCGACAAGGAACCATTATGGTTTCGCCATGTCCTTCTGTCTGTATGTCTATCAGGGCAGTGTCTCATGATCATGAACCATAATAGAGATAGACAGCTAAATTCATACATTATATTATGAGTGTTTGGTTTTATTTTACACAAATATTAAAATTTAATAGCACCACCACACACACCTGAGAAGAAATTCAATGGTGTATGTGAAGTTCCCAATCCGCACTGGGCCCGCGTGGGAACTACGGCCCATCCCTCTCATTCTGAGAGGAGGCCTGTGCCATGCAGTGGGACTTATATAGGCTGGGATGATGATGATTAAAATTCAATTAAGCTAATCATTAAGGGGAATCTACACACAAGAAACATTATATTCGTTTTCGTTCTATGTCTACATATAACTTTTAAACATGCAAACCACCAACTCGGAATGATAATAGAGATAAATATGTTATACTGTATACCAACCAATAATAAAAACCTGTCAAGCGGGAGTTGGTCTTAAGAAAAAAATACGGCGGAATTTACACAGGTAGTCAGTTATTTTTTGAGTTTGTGGTGTGTACATAATATATGTAAGTTAAGTTGGATGAAAATCCAAGTACAGTTGACAAAAATTTGATTCAGCAAGAAAGCTTTTATCCAAGTGAAATTTTTAGGACGAACTGTTTGTACTAGCATTATGTAAGGGCTAAAGTATTTTCAAACTTACTGTAGCTTTGCAACATGATGATGCTGATGATGAATCAAGTAAATCTTTTCTTAATGATGTAGTTTGCACAACCACTGGACCTGCCTGCAAAACATTGATATTTTATAAAAAAAAAGATAAAGAGTGTGGTTACTGAAAGATTTCCAAACAATAATTATAATAAACTAGCTGTTGCCAGCGACTCCGTCTATGAAGCATTCGTTTATCGCCGTCCCGCGAAATTATGCAATTTTCCAGGATAAAAAGAACCTATCTTATAACACAAGCTTTTCTTAGCTTACTTTGGGACTAGGTCAATTGGTGTGAAATGTCACGTGATATTTATTTATTTATTTATACGTTAATCCAGCTTCAAAACTATGTGTGTGCCAAATTTTATAAATTAAGTAGCTCTCTAATGCAGTGTTCCGCAAACTTTTTGTGTTTAAGGTACACCTAGCCAAACGAAATTTTTTGGAGGTACACCATAAATGAAAAATCATGTGAATCAGTGTGATTTACATCTGTTTAAGTATTTTCTATTTAGACGGATGGAACCTAAATAGGTTTATGAGATATTATTTTTCCGGGGCACACCAACTAATGAATGACTACGGTACACCAGTGTGCCGCGGCACACCCTTTGCGGAACACTGCTCTAATCAGACTTAGAAAGTTGACCAAAATAAATTACTTAGGCTACTGAAATAAAGACTTTTTTATGTTTTTTATTGCGATTTTTGTTACTTGCATGAAATTTAGTAAGTATTGCGTTTTATATAAGTTATTTGCCATGAAATAGGTAAAATTGTTGACACTTTTGGTATTGAAAAATACATAGAAGTTTATAAATGTTAGTGATTTTATTCAATGGAATCCAGCACTTTTGGGATAAATCTTATATCACCAATAGTGAGGTGGATGGACTTTATCCTTTTAAAAGGAAATTGTGATATTGTGTGTGTATGTGTGTGATTGGCTGTCTGGAAGAGATCGCTTTAGAGCAATAAGACCGCCTGTTGTCTGCCTAAGTTTTATTTTTGATAATTTTTCTGTACTGTTTTTGGTGTTCAATAAAGAATACATTCCCTTCAATGTCATTTCATTATAAGCGGATTCTACTGTATTTGTATTGTATTGTATAAAATTGGTGGTAGCCTGGCCATGGTAGCCCAGTGCTTTGATCTGTGCCTATGGCCTCTCAAGCAGAGGAATGGGCGTTCATATCTGGGCTTGCATCTCTGAATTTTTCAGAATTCACGTGTGAAATTATATTACTACAAACTTCAGGGTGATGGAAAACATCACCTGCAAAGCATTTCAATTGCGTGTGAGGTTCCTAATCCAGATTGGTCACGCATGGGAACTACCACCCAAGCCAAGCATTGTGTAAGACAACCAGTGCCTAGCAGTGTGATGTATATACACCGTGAAATTTTAGTGGTTGTTTTCCCGAAACGAGGTGATTTAGTATCGATTGTACAATCGATTTATAATTACTATTTTGACTAGAGTCAAAAATCCAATTGTGAAAAACGAAAGTCGAAAATGACCGCAAACCAATAGTAACGCTTCGTTGGTACCTAACCTATCGTACGATCGTACGCTACTTGTACCAACGAAGCGTTACTATTGGTTTGCGGTCATTTTCAACTTTCGTTTTTCACAATTGGATTTTTGACTCTAGTCAAAATAGTAATTATAAATCGATTGTACAATCGAAACTAAATCACCTCGTTTCGGGAAAACAACCACTAAAATTTCATGGTGTATACATCATTATATTATTATTATTATAGGCAGAGATGATGAATATATGTTTCAATGTTTGTTTGTTCATACACCATGCATCCTACTGTGATTAAACTTTGGTGGCCCCACAAAGGCTACCGGCTACAGCAGTGTTTCTTTACCTTGGGTCGCGGGCAATATTGGGATGGGTCCCGCAAATTAAATTAATAAAATAATTAAAAGTTTCTTTTTTACTTTGATATGAATAAAGAGAAAATAAATGTTCTTTTTAATATTTTATTAAACATTAGGGTCGCAGGGCTTAAATATAGTTATAGTTTGGGTGTCGCCAGCTTAAGGTTAAGAACCACTGGGCTACAGCAACGCTCTGAATACGAAAATAAATGAAAAAAATAATAAATAAATTAAAACAGAGTAAGACTTTTTAAAAAAAAGCTTTACTGATTACCTCAAATATGCTTTCATCATTTGATTTTGTATGTGGTTCTATTTTGATCTGGTCAGTGTCTTCTTTGTCTCCATTTTCAAAATACAAGTAGTAAGTACTTTGCACTTTTTTGCTTATATTTTCAGGTTCACATATTTCTTTGGAAGTTTGACCGGCAATTGTCTGGAACATCAAAAATAAGTATTGTTACAACAGGTCATTCTTTATACATGAGACTTACAGATGTGATCCCTCATATTGAGTAATCTGAAAAACCAGTGGCCAATGAATTTGCTGGTGGCTGCTGGCCTGCTACAAACCAGTGTTCAAGGGTCATAGTACACAAACATGTCTGGGTTATATTTACTGTACTTTATAATATGTTTAAGAGGCTTTCGAGTTTATGCTTCTTTACCCAAGACCATAAAGGTGAAAAGGATTTATTTCGAACCATATGACAAAAGTCTTAATTTTACCTTAACAATGTCACCTTCTGGATCAGCAGTAAATAATGACCTTAAATGTACATCATTTTGCTTAACAAAGACTCTAAATTGTTTTGCATACTTGATGGTTTCAAAGCACTTGCTGCAAATTTTATGAGGTAGTTTGTCAGAAACAAAGACCTGTAACAAAAGAAAGTAAATTAATAAAAATTCTCCCATAAATACATATATTATTCAAAACTATCTGATCAGTAATCATTTATGTTGCTTAAATAACATTTATATTCAGAGCTCCTGCCGCATTATAGGTATAGCTAATAAATTGTCAATATCATTTATGATAACCCAGTGGGAATTTAAACAAATTGTCTAAATATTGTTTTAGCTGTTAGGATAACTTTCAAATTTTTAACAGCCAAGTCCAAGGCAAGAATTAGCCTAGCAAATCAACACGCTAATGCTTTCTGGTTCTGGACACAATAAAGTAAATAAAGTGTTTATTACACATAAAGGGGCTAAGTGTGAATCATACTCAATCACCAAGATTTGTAGGTATCTATGAATAGAATACCCAGTGTTAGCAGAGTCGTTCCTAAGCAAATAAATGCAGTGTGGGGTAATTTTATATTGGCTCCTGACATGTATAGACATGAAATATTTAAAAATTTCAGACTTTCCTTAACCCCTTGTATGCTTAACCTTAAATATGCCAATGAGGCTCACACATTTGTACTGTACCCGTTGTATGCCTAGTGCCGTATCTGTGCCTATGCTCGTTGTACATTTTAAACCATACATAAGACCTTTATTTGTACAAGTGTATGAGCCTCTCCGGCATACAAGGGGCCATCCATAAATTACGTCACACCAATTTCGATCAATTTGGACCCCTCCCCCCCTTGTCACACTTGTTACTATGAAAATCACCATTATTTTGTTCTAGTGTCACAGATCGCTTGACCCCCCCCCCCCTAAATGTGTGACATAATTTATGGATGGCCCCCAACAGGTATAGGTACGGATACAGCACTAGGCTACAGAAGGTTAAGACTGGGATCCATGCAAAAATTCAAGGCTATATTTTTTTTATCTGTAAAATTGGATTTATATGATACAGTTGAGACTAGAATACAGGTTTTTCACTTTTTGCATACGAGGGACTAATGGTTATGCTACCTTCATGCCAAATTTCAAGTTTTTAGGAGAACATAGTCGTATTTTTAGGGTTCCGTACTCAAAGGGTAAAAACGGGACCCTATTACTGAGACCTCGCTGTCCGTCTCTCATGAACCGTGATAGCTAGACAGTTGAAAATTTCACAGATGATGTATTTTGGTTGCAGCTATAACAACAAATACTGAAAAACAGAATAAAATAAATATTAAGGGGGCTCCCATACAACAAATGTGATATTTTTGCTTGTTATTGCTCAATATTGATAACGGCAACAGGTAGACGATTGAAATATTTACAGAATATGTGTTTGCCAAACTTGTTTCAAACTACTTTGGCAAACAAACATTGTCTTCACATTAGTCTGTCCGCCTACTGCCATATCGAGGTGATGGCAGCTGTTGCTCGCCGAGTGTGGCTGACTACCATGTTCTTTACACTGTTGCGACCATCGTATGTTGCGTACGGCGATCGACTCAGTGTAATTGCTCCATTATAATTACAAACAAGATAGGTAAATATGATGTTAGGAGTTGTCTCAAATTAGGATTTTCCACTTAGCAAGTGTCGACGCACAGGGTGTAACAATGCTAATTTTCAGTGGATCCATCCAATATACAAACCAAAACAATAAATATATAAGCATAAAACTTCACCTAGGAGACACAAACTCAATGTAATAATTATGTAATGTAGGCACAGCCATACAGGATGTTCTATTTGAATACTTACTATGACACCTGTACAAGAGTAAATATCTTGAAGCAAGTTGTCGGTCTCAAATATATCGCTGATACCGTCGGGCTCTAAACACAGTCTACATAGATCATACAAAAATATAGGTTTTTGTTTGTTCATTATATTACATTAAAAAAAAATCGGAACACACTAGGTGTTAGATAAAATTGAAGGGAGTTTAAAATACGGACGAAATTTGTTGTTTTGCTAAGGAAAGCAAGTACGTAACGCAATAAAATACACTACAACAGCATGACAACAGAACAACGTGTTATGTGTTATGTTAAGTTAGTTTTAGTTAACTAACATGTCACAGTGACATTGATTGACATGACACGTGACAGATTTTTTTTTACTCTTCCGAAATAGCTTAGGCAAAGCAAGCAATATCCATACTGCTATCATCACACAGCTAGAGTACGATATAAAAGAATATAAATGAAATAAATAAGAGCACTCCTTCGCTACTGTTTTTTAATATTAAATACAGCAATTACGTAAATATAGTTTTAAAACTTGTACTGAACCGCTCTGACTCTTGGTTACATTACAAGTAACTAGATACACACAGTCCCGTTGACGGTAACTAACGGCACTTTCACACGGGCAACGTCCCGTTTTTTGCGGGTTCGGTTTTTTGCAGGATCCCGTTTAGTTTTAGATTTTTTCTATTGCGTACGACATTTTTTAGAAATGCGTAATATAAAAATAGATTTTATTTTAATACGATAACGTCGATTTTCGTCTGTGTCACAGAACTTTGTGAGACCGGAACATTCCGCTACTCGCAAAGAGCGGAGGTGTTGTCGATAAAATTATCGATGTTTATTTCTGAGTATTCAGTGATAAGGCCACAACAAACCGGGAGCGCAGGGCGCTGACGCAACAGCGCGGTTAATAACTGTGAATCAAATACCTTTGCATTTATAATATTAAGTAGGGATTACGTGAGCTCTCACATTATACATGCATACATTTTAACCATGACTTAACAAAATCGGATTAAATTGTAATGATATTAAATAATTAACCAATTTAAGAGGAACAGCTTAGTAAGACCCGGCGCACATTATCGGCATCGGCAAGGAAAAGGATCCTTCGGCATCCCGATTTTCTAAGAACCTTCTCCTGACAATAACGAACACAACAAAAAAAGAACTAGCGAAATCGGTGCAACCGTTCATGCGTGATGCCGTGACCAAGGGAAGTAGGGATTCATATTTATATACTAGCTGACCCTGCAAACGTTGTTTTGCCTTATATCACCTAGGGGTATAAAAAACCAGCCAAGTGCGAGTCGGACTCGCGCACAAAGGGTTCCGTATCTATAAAAATCACGTTTGTTGTATGGGAGCCCCCCTTTAATATATTTTTTATTTTAATTTAATGATTTATTTTTAAAGTCAATATATAATTAAAATATTCTGTGAATATTTCAAGCGCCTACCTGTTGCCGTTATCAATATCGAGCAAAAACGAGCAAAACAATCACGTTTGTTGTATGAGAGCCCCCTTAAATATTTATTTTATTCCATTTTTTAGTATTTGTTGTTATAGCGGCAACCGAAATACATTATCTGTGAAAATTTCAACTCTCTAGCTATCACGGTTCCCGAGATACAGCTTTGTGATAGACGGACAAACAGACAGACAGACAGACAGACAGACAGACAGACAGACCGACGGACGGACAGTGGAGCCTCAGTAAAAGGGTTCCCGTTTTTACCCTTTGGGTACGGAACACTAAAAATAGCCTACGACCTATTCTCAGACCTACCGAATACAGAGAAAAAAGTTTCATAAAGATCGGGTCAAGTCATTTCGGAGGAGTTCGGTAGCAAACACCGTGACACGAGATTTTTATATATTAGATAGATATTATTGACCTATGAATTATATCGATATTCTCATAAAATGTACTCTGCCCATGATTTACGAATATTATTTTTCAGTCGTGATGAACCCAAACCCTATCTCATAGAGTTCATTATTCAATGGAATATTTTAACGACCTCTGACGGCGTATAGCAGAACTTTATTTTGACACCTGTCATTTTAATTCAGCTACTCGATGAAAGACGGCAGCACTTTGTATGCAATTTTACTTACGTGCCCTTGTTATTTACTCTCAACGATGTACCGTGGTAGCAAAGTTTAAATTATGTTACCGGATTCAGAAGTTATGACTTTTTTGAATAGAAGCTACGACCAATGATTGCTAAGATTTCAATGTATTGCAAGAGTGTGTATGTGTGAGTTTTGCCACACCTGGCCCTATACTACGAAACGCGAAATTCCAACTTCGTTTCATGCCGTTCCGCTCACGCTAATGGTATTTATTACGAGAGTGAGAGGGACGTCACGATCCGAACTTCGAACTTCGAATTTCGTAGTAACCCCCCTGGTTTCGATACAAAATGGGACTCATGGCACTTCCATTAGTTTTTTCTGTTCCGTGGTTTTGTATAAGGGTTATACCCGGCGGGTTCATACCTTTGGCAGAGGGGAAATGCGCTTCAAGGCGCCTCCCTTTAGCTGAATCCTCAAAGTATAGCACAGATAAAGGAAAAATTGCGAAAAGCATATTTTTTTTCTCTATCTGTCTATATCAGTAACCAATCTACAATGATACCACACTGCGCACATTTTGCTTAGGAGCAGGGGTCTGCTAAGACTGGTGTTCATAGTAAATATAAATTTGTGCGGAACCCTCGGTGCGCGAGTCCGACTCGCACTTGGCCGGTTTTTATTTTTAAGACTAAATGTTTGTTAGAGAAATTTTATCCTGAAAAATAATCCTATCGATTAGTATGATAAAATAGACAGTGTTAAACTGAGGATTGTGCACTTGAGGACATAATAGAATACAATGGCTTTGTTCAAAATGTGGGCTGCTAACGAGATCGGGACACCTCAAAAAATTCGTACTGTATATGTATACGATGCGATGACTACCGATGACACAACCAACACACACCCACCGACTCTGTCACCAGTGTTGCCATCTTAGTGACTTTATCACTAGATTTAGTAAATTTTACTTAATAATAATAATGGTGATCTAAATACCCTAGTGTTCAACACTTTAGGTCCAATAATCGACACCCTGCTTTATTGATGGAACGCAGGTTTTTTTTTTTTTTTTAAGTGCAGGGATAAACTTAAAGTACCTGTCTAGGGGTGATTTTTTTGTCGTTTACCCTTATAGTGTGGAGTATCTTTGGATAGGTCTTTTAAAATCATTCCAAGGTTGTGTGTGAAGACGACTTTTCAATTTATTCATTCGTTTGCGAAATATTCAACTTTAAAGTGCGTTTTTTGTTAAAATCGAGGGTCTCTCTCCCTCCCCTCCCACTAAAAGCTAAATAGTTGGTAGATATACAAATTTTGAAAAAAATCAGGATGGGAGGAAATATGTCAAATTAACAAGGAAAACCATAACGGCTAAGTTTGCTTGAGAATTATTAGTAGTTTGAGTAAATAGCAGCTTGAGACCTACAAAATATTGCTTGTTTAATATGGACAGTATAATTAATAGGTAGTAAAATTAATAGGACTTTTTCGCAACTGCTGCGGAACCCCATCCTGGGCGTGTCCGACACGCTATTGCCTGGTTTTTCTTTTTACTTAGTGAAGTTTTTGGTATAAAACACGTAAACTAAGACAATAAAAAGTAGAAATTAAATGAAAATTAATTTTAGGTACCTACATAATTTAATGACAAATAAATCATAATCTTATAACAATATCAATGTCACTTAACATATTAATGCTTTGTTTTGTTGGTGGTTGCCATATCATTTACAGTATTGTCTTCATCATAATAATAAAAATGATGCTGTCGACATCCCATCTTCAAAAGTACAAACGCATTCGTGAATACATAAGTACTTCTGTGTAGCATAGTTACAATGGTATTTTCGGCTGAAGGTGGCTATGCCGAATTCTTTTTGAGACCTTTAAGACTTTTTACATCAATCAATCATCTCTATACCGTGGAGTTTCTCCACCTAGCAAATGGCCGGCGTCAATGACATGTTCCGCTCCCGTGACACTCTTAGCTTTATCACTAGCTAAGAACCCCATGAGCTCAGCTACTTCATCGCTCTCAATCATGTGCTGCAGCGGCAGTTGCTTCGCTCGCCGGTTGTTGTGAGCCTCCACATCCGTAATACCCAGTGACTTGACCATCTCTGACTTGACTCCCGCAGGTACTATAGAGTTCACTCGAATTCCTCGCGGTGCCAGTTCTATGGCAACACATTTAGTAAAGTGACGCAAGGCGGCTTTAGAAGTGTTGTATATCGTACAACTAGGTAATGGTTTCACTCCGCCAACGCTAGTTACATTTATAATGTTACCTTTTACTTTCTCTAGGTATGGAATCGCTAGATGAATCAGACGCATTGGCGCAAGTAGATTTATATTGAAAGTCCTGTCATAATCTTTGAAAAAGTCAACATCAAAAATACTGTCCCTTGCTGATATGGCTGCGTTGTTGATTAGAACATCAATGTGTTCGTACTTCTCGGTAACAATAGTGAATATTCTCTTGATTTCATCTTCTTTGCTTAAGTCTGCGGTTATATACAGTGGCGTAGCTGCCGAGCCATTTATTGTTTGAAGTTGATTTTTGGTGTTTTCGAGTGCTTGCTCGTTAACGTCGATTAGCACCAGTTCGGCAGATTGGTGGTAAAAGTATTTACTCGCGGCGCCGCCAATGCTGCCGCCGGCGCCCGTAATTACTACCACTTTGTTCAAGAAAGACATCTTCATGCACCTCTCTGGATCCACTGATCAAACAGGGCAGTCATCAAGATATTTATTGTCCTAGAATTACACAATGTTGTGTAATATGTCGTAATATTTGTAAACTCTCTTATCAGCTTACGTTATCCCAACCAAACACAGTCGTGTCGAGGTACATTTTAATTTTAAACGACTATAGTTTTGTGAGATGTAAGCAGGGGGGCACACTTACATATTAAATCCTGTACCGTTATTCGAAGCCTACCAATAAAATGAGAGAGGCGCTTCCGTTTCCTCAACGTATCACATATACTTAATTGTTTGTATGTTTTGTTATCTTGCTACCCCCCTCCACCGCCAGCCCTGGCGAGCGAGCCTGTTTGTATTCGGCTGCTCGCTCCTTGCCTCATTGGCGTTTTGTTTCCCGTCGAGAACAGTCGAGCTCTGTCACTAAGACTAGCTGCAACCTTTTCTAATTACAAAAAACGACTGTTATTTCTGCGTATCGTAAGTTTTTGAACTTTTAACTTTATATTTTGAAATTTGTGTGTTTTTAACGGTAATTGCCGTTCGTGTCTAATTTGAACTTTTTTAACCCGTTTGTAGGTGTAAAATTGTGAGCACATATGTGTTAATTAGCATAATTTTGCAAGGACAATGAACGTGTCACGAAACGATATTGGAGAGGAAATGAAGCAGATAGACTCCGATAGTTCAAGTTCTTCATCGTCATCAAGTTCTAGTAGTAACTCATCCTCAAATAAAAAGAAGCGACATCGTAAAAGTCGCCGTCACAACAGTTCGAACCGTGCGTTAAAAAAGTTAGCGAAGGAGGTGAGTGCATTACGTAATTTAGTTCATTGTCCTACCGCTAGTACCCCGATCTACCCTCAATCTCAACAAAATTCAGATTACGTTGACCATAACATTAGTCGCGATTTATATGAAGACGTCGAACCCGAAATTAACGTTGACGCTGAAGCCCCGGCTCAGTCCCTATTCTCAATAAATTTAGAAACCACTCTAAAGGAACCTACAATTCCTAGAACCCCAGATAATTATCTCGAAGTTTTACAAAAATTAGACCGGTTTACTAGTAAGACATGGTCTGAGGTTAGATATTTAGACGTACAAAAACAATACACTCATTCTCCGGGCTTTGTCGAGTTGGAGACTAACGAAGAGGTATTAGCTTATGTTATGATATATCTAAGACGTTATCTTACACGGAAAGGTCGTATGCTGCGCTTACTTTTGCGTTACTTAAACAAAAAGAAACAATCGAAAATAACATACGTGTTTTTCTTGACTAGGCTAAAGATAGTAACGAACTGTCTTTTCCACAAATTAAAAACAAACTAGAGGGACTTTTTGACAGTGGGGACTTTCATAAAGTCTCCGTCGACGCCTTGCAGCTAGTGTGTGGCCACAGAGCCGATATGGTCCAACAAAGACGCGAACATATTTTGAGATCAGTTAAGGACCCCCTGGACAAATCTAATTTACGCAAGATCCCTCCTACTGCTTCAAACTTGTTTGAGCCCCAAGGTTTTACAGCCGCACTGGAAAAGGCGGGCGGAGTCCGCAAGGCATTCTGGCTCCGACCGAAACTTACCACAAATGCTTCTGCTGCGCAAGCAGCTAGCAATGGACACATGCAGCGTCCCGCGCAGGGGTCAAACGCTTTTAATATGCCTGCGCAAGGCTTTCAATTTCAAAATAAGAGGCGTGGCCCTCAAAACACACCCGCGCAGGGTATGTGCAACCATTATCCCGCGCAGGGACCAGGCCCCAGTTCTTGTCAACAATGTCCTGCGCAAGGATCAAACAATTTTGGGGGGCAGAGGGCACATCCACGCCCCGATAACAATACCTATCGTCCCAGGAACTGGCGGCCCAACAAAGGCGTACAAGAGGCACGTAATGCCAAACGTGGCGCATCACCTACCCACAAGGATAAGTATGGTAAAAGGAGGCGGTTTTGACTCGGGTACCTTTCAGGCGGGTCAAATACAAAACTATTACCGGCACTGGGTGGACCTAAAAGCTCCGCCGTTCATTTTAAAAATAATACGGGGTTACCGCATCCCATTCATAGAAAAACCACCTCTTATAATGCCTTCTCAGGACTCAAAATTCTCGATGCCACCGTCACCGGAAATGACAAAAATAATTCAGAAACTAAAGGACCAGGGTGCTCTAGAAGCTGTGGAACTAGGTCCCAGTTTTCTGTCAACAATGTTTATGGTTACAAAGAGCGACGGCTCGCTCAGACCTATTTTCAATCTTCGATCCCTAAACTGGTTCGTACGAACCAAAAGTTTTCGCCTCATAAATGTTATGAAGGTGGCAGATTTTCTTCAAAGCAACGACTGGCTAGCGAAAATAGATCTATCACAAGCGTACTTTCATATTCCCATTGTGAACAGTCACAGAAGGTTCCTACGCCTTATTTACGACAGCCAACTGTTGCAAATGACTTGTCTGCCATTTGGCTTGAGTTCGGCGCCTCGGATATTCGCTTCGGTCTCGAACTGGATTGCCCAGGTGCTAAGGGGGAGTGGAATAAGAATCCTGGTCTATTTGGTCGATTATTTGATTGCCCACCAGAGTCCCGATACCCTAAGAGTTCACACAGATCTGGCAGTAAGAACACTGCAGAAACTAGGATGGCAGATAAATTGGGAAAAATCCGTTCTACTGCCCTAGACTTATCTGGAATATCTAGGTGTAATATGGAACCCCTGGAAAGACGAAAAGAGTCTACCCGAAAAGAAAATACAAAAAATTCTGAATTTCATCTCGAAAATTCTTCATCAACGGTATGCGACTCTCAAGGAGCTCCAATCCCTAGCCGGGTTATTGAATTTTGCCAGTTTCGTGGTGCCAAGGGGTCGTCTAAATTATCGATACATACAGAGAAGAATAAACCATCTTCTTCACCAGGATCCGAAGAAGTGTTTTCCTCTTACCGAGGACCTAGTAAAGGAAATGGATTGGTGGATGAGCAATTGCCAATGCTAGTCATCAATACAGATTCGCCCACCTACACATTATCTGACCACCGACGCATCGGAATTGGCATGGGGTGGAAAGCTAAACAATCTGCATTTTTCGGGTCTTTGGGATACCTGCGAGAAGGAACTTCATTGCAACAAGAAGGAAATGATGGCTATAATGAAAATATTACAGCAGGCATCCAACCAGGACCTATTCAGAGCATCATTACTTATTCAGAGCGACAGCCGAACGGTCGTAGCGTATCTAAGAAACGAAGGCGGCACTCGGTCGGACACGTTAATGGAGTTAACTTACCAAGTTTTTCGGCTTTTGGATATGAATCAGATTCAGCTAAGAGTCTACCACCTTCCCGGAATATACAATGTCGAGGCCGATCACCTCTCGAGGCTCCAGTTACTTCCAGAGTGGCACTTGCTTCCACAAGCAACGGCAATAATTTTCCACAAGTGGGGAACGCCCGAGATAGACCGAGATGCGTCCAAAACTGCACAGGTGATACCAGTTTATTGCACGCTGGATCAGAACGACGATCAAGCAGTGTTTTACGATGCCTTAAGTCGAGCTTGGAACTTCAAGCTAGCCTGGGTCTTTCCGCCACCTTGCCTAATTCCCAGAGTCCTTCACCACATGAATCAGGCCTGGGGAACATTTTTAATCGTAGCCCAGAGGTGGGACAGAGTGTTTTGGCGGGCAGATCTGAAGAGCCGAGCTCTGGCACCTCCACACAGGATATGGAACCTAGAGGAAGTTCTGATAGACGTTGCAACCGGGTATCCTCCGACGAAGGTGGGGGACATGACACTGGAGGTTTGGAGATGTGGGGGTGGTCTAGGGATATAAATAAAATAAAATAAAATAAAATAAAATATCTTTATTCTCAGACAACTTTTAGGTCCATAGAGTGTTAGTAACAAAAATGACTTAAGAACTATATTAGTACCTTGTGTTAGAGTGTTAGTTAACAAGAGCAATCTAAGAACTATGTTAGTATAGGTGAGTGTTAGATAAAATAAATAACAAGGTTGTCACCGAGATACAAGTACGGCGTGCAGCGTGTTGAACCTGCCTAGCACAGCACTGTCTTGCCTCTCCGCCACAACCTTCAGAAGACTGTTGGAGCTTCCTCTCACTCTGCGTATCAGTGAAGCGACTTTGTTACGCATAAGCGCATAAAAATCGTCTACATGCGCGTCGGCAAACATGCCTGACGCGCTGCAGTAGCGAGGAAGCCCCACCATCGTACGGAACAAATTATTGTACAACACCCGCAAGGTATTATAAGATTTTTGGGAGTAGCTAGTCCATAAACTGCTGGTGTAAAAAGTTTGGCAGAACGCCTTAAAAAGTGTGATCTTGACTTCAAGTGTACTACCAGCAAATCTACGAGCCAACATATTCCCTCTTACAGCCAAAGCCCTGCGTTCCCTTTCTATATCGCAATCATCTTTCAATTCTTCGTTCACGATATGCCCTAAGTATTTAAACTGTGTGACTCTCTGCAAAGGCGCGCCGTTGAGGTAAACCGATGGAACAGAAGCTGGCGATCTATTTCTGCCTTTAAATACCAGAAGCTCACTCTTTTTGGAGTTATACCTCAGCCCATGCGTTTCAGCATACGCCTCACAAACAGCCACCAGCCTTCGCACTCCACCGATCGTGGGCCCCAGCAGCACCATGTCATCAGCGTAACTTATATTATTAAAACATACACCATCCACGTGACATCCGACATAGGTACTGCTGAGTTCCACAATCAGTTGGTTTACATAAATATTAAAAAGCTTAGGAGAAGTTAGGCCCCCCTGCCTTACCCCGCACTCTAGTCTATACTGATCAGATAACGTATTGGCCCATTTAACATAATTCGTCTGATTTTGGTACCAATATGACAAAATACTAACTAGCTCGACAGGGACCCCCAACCTCTCAAGCTTTTCCCATAGGACATCATACGACACAAGGTCGAATGCCTTAGAAAGGTCCAGGAAACAAGCAAATATAGAAACCTGGTCTACGCAACAAAAATCCCTGCTTTTATCAAGCTGGCGCCCTTCGACCTTAAAAACCTACGAAGCGGCATGGAAGCGGTGGTGTCGTTGGGCTCAGAGCAACAATGTAAATTACACGTCACCTACGGGATCCAGATTGGCTAGATATTTATCAGATCTACATCAGAAGGATGGTCTTGCTTACAGTACTATTTTGGTACACAAATCCGTAGTATCCTCCCTTTGTAACGCTAATGATTCAGGTACTTTAAGTTCTCACAAGCTGGTGAAACAGGTACTCAAAGCAATTGCCTTACAAAAGCCTAAACTTGTAAAACCACCTGTGTGGGATACTTCGGTTTTGGTATCTTACATATCATCTAGACAAATAAGATCTGAGAATCTATATGACGTCTCAAGACATACGGCGACTATACTACTCTTATGCTCAGGCAGAAGGGTAGGGTACATGACCTGACGCTTTTGAGTATCGATCCTGAGCACATGACCGAATCCGATAATCATACTATCTTGTGGCCACGCTTTGGGTCCAAAACAGACTCTGCCGACTATAGACAATCGGGCTGGAAGCTTTTGTCCAATAATCTATGTCGAGCGGCAGATCCCGCTTATTGGGTCAAAAGGTTTATAGAACTTTCTAAACCACGACGAGACGTTTGTAAAAATACTAATCTTTTTCTTACTATCACGGGGACCCCCAGACCAGCTTCACGAACAATCATAGCAGGATGGGTAAAAACAATGCTACATGGGGCTGGAATCAAAGCAACACCAGGAAGTGTTCGAGCAGCAGTTGCCTCTAAAAATTGGGTAGATAATTTTCCCTTAGATAGTATCTTGGAACAAGGTAACTGGCGGTCCGGTGACACTTTCAGATTATTTTACCGTCGAGAAATTATTCAATCAAATCCTAGTGTTGAATCAAATAATTTGAGTAATCTTTCCAATGTACATAATTATGTCAGAATGGAAGTTCATTTATTTTGTCAATTTATAATTTCTGATTATATTCCTACCTACTATGCCATGAACCGATGTGATAATTTTCTATTGTGATATTGAAATAAATAACTACCTGTGATTTCGTAAATGTTAATGCTACCCTTTACCTGTAAATTACTAAGTTAATTAAGTAAATAATAAGGCCTTCTGATAGATGGGTGTCTCTCCCGACATGGGGTCACATTGGCGTCTGTCTTCCACCGCCAGGCGATAACAAACACGTCTCATTTTATTGGTAGGCTTCGAATAACGGTACAGGATTTAATATGGGCGTTTTACCTTACAATAAAACGCTTATTAAATAATTACCTTATTCGAAGCCTACCAAATAAGCCCTGCCTGGCGAAACATGAGCCACAATGAGGCAAGGAGCGAGCAGCCGAATACAAACAGGCTCGCTCGCCAGGGCTGGCGGTGGAGGGGGGTAGCAAGATAACAAAACATACAAACAATTAAGTATATGATACGTTGAGGAAACGGAAGCGCCTCTCTCATTTTATTGGTAGGCTTCGAATAAGGTAAGTATTTAATAAGCGTTTTATTATAAGGTAAAACGCCCATATTATATCACACTTTTCATGCGACTGCAGCGACCTTTGGTGTTAGGTGTTTGACGAAGAACTAAATTAGCGGCCATCTTGGTTGACTTGTCAAAGTTGTCAAGTTGTTAGTTGTCATTCATCGGCCATGGCCATGGCGTACCAAATTGTACGGTCAAGGACTTTAATTGATAGGCCACTTGCCAATGTTAGTATTTTAGCCGTATAGTGCAAATCGGGTTTAGCCGCTTATACTTCGTATATGCTGATTTGAATTAGACGGCTAAAATACGAATAGTGGCAATTAGCCTATCAATTAAAATTACGCGTATCTATAGCTGTATATCACTACCAACATATACATATAGATAGGTATACATCTATAGATACGTCACATTAGTTCTTGAGTAGCCAGCCGTAGGGCGGCAGCACCTTCCATATATGCATATTTGACCATAGAGTTGCCACTCTTGTTCATATAATATTACAATACTCTTTGGATGTAAGTACATAAATTCGTTGGTTTCACTGTCTGTAGCATGGTGTGGCAGGTGTCAAAACCACAGACTAGAGAAGTGAAAGCTTTAAAACTCGAATCGATGAAACTAGAATATAACTTTATAAAGGTAAACCAAAAATATATGACTATTGTCAAGTGGGCGCTATTGTTCTTATTTATATGGCAATAGTTCAGTACCAGACTCATGGACGTACTATAGAATGGACGCGTCATATTTAAGACGAAATATAACAATCGGTATTCTCTCTCCTTCTTAAAGAAAACATCATCTGCAAATAGAGACAGATATACGTCTGTCTGTATTGGCTTTCAATTCAATGAAGCCAGTTTACTATAGTGTATTTATAAATCGATATATATATGTCCTAGAGATGTGCCACTTTTATATCGATAAACTTTAGCTGTCAAAAATAATTATCGTGTCATAATTTAAAGGACCATATTGGATTCGAAAAATTACCAAGAATACTATTCAGCATTTTAATGATTCTTTTTATACTCTTTTCCTTTAGTTAAAAAATTACGAAAAGCAGTTTGATATTGGAATGAGTAGGAAGTAGTTAGTAGTTGTAAGTTGTAAATTAGAAGTCTGCGAGTTTAAAAATAAGCATACTGAGACGCTCCTGGCAGATGGCGGGGCGGTGCGGACTAGTCGAATCTAATAACGACAAACTTGAAAAACGATACAGAATTATTTACAAAAACAACAACAAAGACAAAACGCAAATTAACCTCCCCGAGCCGTACCGCCATCTGTCCATCGCCTAAAATGGCCCAAATAATACGTGCAACGTACAATTTTTTTAACGAGACCATACTTAGGTCCCGATAAGGCGTATCAATCTAATCTAATATATGTATAAAAATCTCATGTCACGGTGTGTTACCGAACTCCTCCCAAACGGCTCGACCGATTTTTATCAAACTTTTTTCTCTGTATTCGGTAGGTCTGAGAATAGGTCGTAGGCTATTTTTTATCCCCCCTCCCCCCATTCTTCGTGGAAGGAGTCGCGGGCAACAGCTAGTTATTTATATTTATTTGTGTGTTTATGTACCAGTAGTATAATGGATACAAGGGGAAAAGTAAAACGACAATTATGAAATAATAATTATGATTGTATTTTACGTACTTTTATCATTTATTAATATTTGTTCCTGAGTTATGGATGTTTTCTATGTATTTAAGTATTTATTTATCTATATAAGTATGTTTATCGTCGTCTAGTACCCATAGTACAAGCTTTGCTTAGTTTGGGACTAGGTCGATTTGTGTAAGATTGTCCCCTAATATTTATTTATTTA
The DNA here is from genome assembly GCA_947859365.1 of Archips crataeganus. NCBI lineage: Eukaryota > Metazoa > Arthropoda > Insecta > Lepidoptera > Tortricidae > Archips > Archips crataeganus. The sequence goes on from OX402065.1 coordinate 5,910,408, forward strand.
TTTATTTTTATTTTATTTATTGACCACTTAATAAAACCAGTTCACATTCTGTATCCACTATTTCATCAGGATCTTTAGGTAGCCTGAGAACAATACACATCCACAATTAGCATTATACTAGTCATAATACAACTTACTTAGTTTTTCTTGTAGTGCTTCTCAGAGCCTATAAAAAGTTAAACTAAAACATATATAAATATATTAATTTTAAATAAAAGTGACAAAACTGAACCGGCCATACAATATCGATTTATTTAACCACATCCCTATTATCAAATTTTAAGTACATGAACTGTCATAACATAACGTCATGAACAGATGTTTTGTTGTTGATTATTTTAATAAATCTTTGGCCTTACGTGATCTTTATGACTTCACGATATTTAGAACGGCAATTTATTTATTGAGAGCAGATCATATAATCTAAACATTGCGCAATAAGTTCATTATGATAGTCGATAACTTACCTATGGAAAGATATTCTTTGGTCACTTTCTATTAGTGTCCGACCGAAGTTTCGGTTTCGGTTTCGGTTTCGGCCAATTTCGGCCAAAAAAGTGATTTCGGCCAAGGTTTCGGTTTCGGCCAGAATCCGGCCGAAACCTTCGGCCGGGCCGAAATTACTTCGCGGCCTCTGGCGGCTCTCGCATCGGGAGCGCTCGGCTTAATTCGGACACGCTCGGCCGGGTAGGTATAGGTAATGCATCGGCGGCCGGCCCAGCTGGGACCAGCGACAGTAGTATGTATGAGTGTTGTTTATTTATTAAATTATTATTTACTTTTTAGAATCTGTTTGGCGACCGCTTTAGCCTAGTTGGTAGAGACCCTGCCTGCGAAGCAAGAGGTCCAGGGTTCGAATCCCGGTAAGGGCATTTATTTGTGTGATGAGCACGAATATTTGTTCCTAAGTTATGGATGTTTTCTATGTATTTAAGTATTTATTTATCTATATAAGTATGTTTATCGTCGTCTAGTACCCATAGTACAAGCTTTGCTTAGTTTGGGACTTAGCCGATTTGTGTAAGATTGTCCCCTAATATTTATTTATTTTATTTATTTTATTTGTTACTGCATTTTATGCTGTGATTAATGAACAATACGTTTGATATTAGGATTGTGAATTTAGTTTAGACGTGATAAGAATAGGTTGTTTGTTTTGAATAATATAATACCTATGCCAAGACATTTTTCATTAAAAATAAACGTTTTTTATTTCGTTTAACAAAAAAAGTAACTGTTCTCATATAAGAAATCCTTGCAATAACCTTTTCCTTACGATCTATCTGTACAGTAATTTTGAATATTTTGTTTGATATGATACGTCTTCAAAAATTTCGGTTTCGGTTTCGGTTTCGGCCGAAATCAGGAAAAAACCGAATATTCGGTTTCGGTTTCGGTTTCGGCTAAAAATCGTGTTTCGGTCGGACACTATTTCTGTTAATACACCCATTCTACTCTTGCAACCGATAGCCACACAAGCTTTGGTTCTATATAGTGATATGAAATTAACTAAATTTCACTCTTCAAAGTGGCATAAAACTCATAAAATTAAAGGAAAACTGTCTTCTTCTTTTTTAAAAAATATGGCTTCTGCAAAGAGTATTGTAATATTATATGAACAAGAGTGGCAACTCTATGGTCAAATATGCATGTATGGAAGGTGCTGCTGCCCTACGCCCTGGTGAAGAACTAATGTGACGTATCTATAGATGTATACCTATCTATATGTATATATTGGTAGTGATGTGCAGCTATAATTACGCGTAATTTTAATTGATAGGCTAATTGCCACTATTTGTATTTTAGCCGTCTAATTCAAATCAGCATATACGAAGTATAAGAGGCTAAACCCGATTTGCACTATACGGCTAAAATACGAACATTGGCAAGTGGCCTATCAATTAAAGTCCTTGACCGTACAATTTGGTACGCCATGGCCATGGCCGATGAATGACAACTGACAAGTTTGACAAGTCAACCAAGATGGCCGCTAATTTAGTTCTTTACCAAACAACCAGAGATCGCTGTAGTCGCATGAAAAGTGTGATATATGTAAGTGTGCCCCCCCTGGGCGTCTGTCCCACTTTGATGGTAGGACAATTTCGCCAGTGTCAAAGTAAGCTCTCTTGGGAGCGACGTTGTACGGTGATTGTAGTTTCTGCAACTTGATAGAAAAATTCCAGAAACCACGTGGAAACAACTTGCGCATTAAAAAATGTCAGACACGAGAGCAATATAGAATTTTGTGATCACTGTTAATTAAGGTTAATCGCCGCATAAAACACTATCAAAATTATACTTCAACTAGCCAAAGAAACAGAAATACCAAAATTAGATACTGTCTACATCCGCCATGTTCGAATGCTACAAATCGAAACCAAAGGAAAACTGATAACAAAGTTGGTATCCAGCTGGCTACCACGGCGACTCAGAATTTGACACACTGACGTTTAAGATGGCGGTATTTGTCTATGCTTCACTCTTTTCTTCACAGTGATATTTTGCATGTGCTAGAAAGAGACACATGACGGTTTTTTGTTCGTCTTAAATAGAACTGGTCTAACCTTATACTACGTCTATGACCAGACTAAAATGACATCTTGACTTGTCTACAACGTTTACCTGTTAGCTCTGATGTTAATTTGGAAAGGTTTTGTAGCGAAATAGTTTCATTCCCCAACCGTTTTTTTTTCCAGTAATTTATTATAAAAACATTATTTACAATGATCCGTTGTTGACTAAGAATCGTTTTGGGCATCTTTTTTCTTTTTTCTTTTCTTCCTTAATGGCGGCCACTAGGCTTGTGCCAATATCAGTTAATTGCTCTGAGAGCGACTCACGTTGTACGGTAATTGTAGTTTTTGCAACTTGATAGTAAAATTCCAAAAACCACGTGGAGACAACTTGCGCATTAAAAAATGTCAGACACGAGAGCAATATAGAATTTTGAGATCACTGTAACAGTTAAGGTTAATCGCCGCATAAAACACTATCAGAATTATACCACAACTAGCCAAAGAAACAGAAATACCAAAATTATATACTGTCTACATCCGCCATGTTCGAATGCCACAAATCGAATCTTCTTCTTCTTCTTCTTCCTTAATGGCGGCCAATAGGCTTGTGCCAATGTCAGTTAATTGCTCTCTTTGGAGCGACGTTGTACGGTGATTGTAGTTTTTGCAACTTGATAGTAAAATTCCAGAAACCACGTGGAGACAACTTGCACATTAAAAAATGTCAGACACGAGAGCAATATAGAATTTTGTGATCACTGTTAATTAAGGTTAATCGCCGCATAAAACACTATCAAAATTATACTTCAACTAGCCAAAGAAACAGAAATACCAAAATTAGATACTGTCTACATCCGCCATGTTCGAATGCTACAAATCGAAACCAAAGGAAAACTGATAACAAAGTTGGTATCCAGCTGGCTACCACGGCGACTCAGAATTTGACACACTGACGTTTAAGATGGCGGTATTTGTCTATGCTTCACTCTTTTCTTCACAGTGATATTTTGCATGTGCTAGAAAGAGACACATGACGGTTTTTTGTTCGTCTTAAATAGAACTGGTCTAACCTTATACTACGTCTATGACCAGACTAAAATGACATCTTGACTTGTCTACAACGTTTACCTGTTAGCTCTGATGTTAATTTGGAAAGGTTTTGTAGCGAAATAGTTTCATTCCCCAACCGTTTTTTTTTCCAGTAATTTATTATAAAAACATTATTTACAATGATCCGTTGTTGACTAAGAATCGTTTTGGGCATCTTTTTTCTTTTTTCTTTTCTTCCTTAATGGCGGCCACTAGGCTTGTGCCAATATCAGTTAATTGCTCTGAGAGCGACTCACGTTGTACGGTAATTGTAGTTTTTGCAACTTGATAGTAAAATTCCAAAAACCACGTGGAGACAACTTGCGCATTAAAAAATGTCAGACACGAGAGCAATATAGAATTTTGAGATCACTGTAACAGTTAAGGTTAATCGCCGCATAAAACACTATCAGAATTATACCACAACTAGCCAAAGAAACAGAAATACCAAAATTATATACTGTCTACATCCGCCATGTTCGAATGCCACAAATCGAATCCCATTTGGGCATCTTTGTTATTGTTCAAAGAAACCGCCACAGTGACACTGACAATCATTAAAATTATTGCCAGTGTAAGAAATTAGTTCCAATGAAATTCCGCAACATGGCGAATATTCATATATTTCTGGTCATTTTAACTTCAACTATGTGTAATTAATAATATAAATTTACGATTAAATTCTGTACCGTTATTCGAAACCTTACAATAAAATGAGACCTAACTTCCAAAATTTGATTTTACATTGACATTTGTTTATTTATTTATTTATTTTTTAACCCCCGACCATCCCCCGACACAAAAAGAGGGGTGTTATAATACAGGGTGAAATTTTTATGACCGTGCAAAATTTTCCCAGGCATTAGATATCAATTAAAGATGCCATTTCTAGAAAAAAACATAGGTAAATTTTTCACAAATATATGTGTTGTCCGAAAAAATAATTAATAACGTGTGGATAATCGGGAGCCGAATGACGCTCGCGGTTAGCGGGGCGGGGGGAGGGGCGCGCTCACCTAGCCCGCCGCACAGCTGTCCACAAGCGCATGGTTTTTTAGGATATCTTTCGCTTGATATGTATCAATATTTTAGTACTGAAAGGTACTGAAAAAAAAAAAACGCATTTTTTTTATCTTTTACCAAACCAAAACCAGTATAAAAATTTGCACGGTCTTAAAAATTTCACCCTGTATAAGTTTGACCGCTATGTGTGTGTGTGTGTGTGTGTGTGTGTGTGTGTGTGTGTGTGTGTGTGTGTGTGTGTGTGTGTGTGTGTGTCTCTCTCTCTCTCTGTCAGTCTGTCTGTGTGTCTGTTTGTAGCATCATAACTCTTAAACGGGTTTCTTGGCGGTGGTTAGTTACTTAGTCCAACCGTAGTGATTGGGTATCAAGAAGGGAGGCCTATGTGGACGTCCTACGGCTGAAATGTTGAATGATGATGACATACCCGGCTAAGTATCAGTGATAGTTTTCCTGAAGCCCTAGCCCAAACTACGAGCTAAAATGTGTTCTCAGAATGGAACGAACGGTTACGAACGAGTATGTAAAATACCTTGAAGCATTCATAATAAAAGCATTGGCTCAGCTTCTGCATGCACCCAGCTTGGTGTCTTCCTGAGGTAGGAACTCCCGTGGCAATGCTATGGTGTAATCTAAAAACTTACCGAAAGATTCAATTACATTAAAAAAACCGGCCAAGTGCGAGTCGGACTCGCGCACGAAGGGTTCCGTACCATTATCTATAAAAACGGCAAAAAAATCACGTTTGTTGTATGGGAGCCCCCCTTAAATGTTTGTTTTATTTGATTTAATTATTTATTTTGAAAGTAAATATATATCTAAATATTCTGTGAATATCTCAAGCGTGTACCCTTTTGCCGTTATCAATATCGAGCAAAAATGAGCAAAAAATCACGTTTGTTGTATGGGAGCCCCCTTAAACATTTATTTTATTCTGTTTTTTAGTATTTGTTGTTATAGCGGCAACCGAAATACATCATCTGTGAACTTTTCAACTGTCTACTAAGTATGACGGTTCATGAGATACAGCCTGGTGACAGACGGACGGACGGACGGACGGACGGACAGACGGATAGACAGACAGACGGACGGACAGCGGAGACTAAGTAATAGGGTCCCGTTTTTACCCTTTGGGTACGGAGTTCTAAAAATTGTTCTATTGTTTTTTTTTTAACATCATTATAAGTCCTTTTTACGGGAAGTCTATTCAAGTATTTTGAGGTTGACATCTCCTGCCACTGTCAATTAGCAAAATATCAACATTAGGACTAAACCACAACTGAACACAAAGAATCACTATAGATATCAATATCACAATAAAAATCGAAATTTAGCCAGGCTTCAATACCTGTAAGGAAGCACATAATACTTACAGCTATATGAAATCGATTCCTAGTTTTCCTATCAACTGATCAAGTGTTCAAGCAAAGCAAGCATTGAATTTTTGCTAATTCATCTAAAAGCAAAATTGGCAAAATTCTATTGCTACGACAGACCAGCAAACACATAGCGTGGGAAACGACTTAAAGATTACGAATTATAAAGGTAAGTTTCCATTTATTGACTTCATTTAGATTTTGACCTAGGCTGCCGAATTGGTTTTGATTTACGTCATAACCGGGGCGGGGCTTATACATCGCACTCCTAGATCAAGAATCAACTAACTCAAAATAATCCACTATTTAATTTAGACCCTCCGGATTATTTTGAGTTAGTCGACTCTTTATCTGGGTGTGTGACATATTCTACGCAGTGCACTCGGACTCAAGCCAGGTAAGTGTACTGTATCAGTTCACACACTACTTTTGTTTGGAAAAGATACCCTTTAACGAATGGGTACCGTTTCATTTTAGATACCTTTTCAATTGATACCGTTTGGAAAAGGTATCATTTAGAAAAGATACCCTTTAACGAGTTTAACGAATGGGTACCGTTTCATTTTCGATACCCTTTCAATTGATACCATTTGGAAAAGGTATCGTTTGGAAAAGGTACCTTTTAAAGTTTAATACCCGAATGGGTACCGTTTCTTTTCGATACCTTTTCAATCGATACCCATATGAAAAGGTATCTTTACTTACCGTTTGGACAGAAGCTTGTTTGGATACCTAAAGCATTGATACCGGGATTACAGGGTATCGGAATGCTACTTTAACGGTCGGGTACCTTTAAAAATAACCGGTCAAAACCGTTTCTAACGGTACCTTTCAGTCCCTGACTGTATCTTTCGGACGTATTTACATTTTTGAGGAAGATAAGCAGATTGCATATTTTGGTTAATATCGTTTAGCATCCCAGATTTTCCGTTGAAGTGTAACTATTTGATACAATCATTTACATAAGTAAATACAATTTACAATATGAGAGGCAATTTTTAGAAACTAAGCTGTGAGGGTACACTAGAACCCACGACCACGACGACGTTTTAAATTCCATATTTTAAACTGTCTAGCACAGCTTCAAGTCTTTATTGCTAAAAGATTTTCTCTCCCCGAACGCTTACCCTTACCCTCATCCTACTCCGTTTGACAGAAAACGACGAATGCGATAGTGATTTCGAGTACTTAAACATAATTGGCTATGTTATAAATAATTTATTGAATCAGGCGTTACTTTGCGGAGGTCCATATTATAAAGTCGCACAGTAGCGAATGTTTTGGTAGGACAACCTAGAGAGTAAGAGAAACGTGAGTTATAGAAAAATTTACGCGTCTCGTTGCCTTTAGGGTGAGGCCACACGAGCGTAATTTTGTGAGTTGTGAGCGGCAGAATTTCGGTAGCGCTTGCGCTATACGTTGTGTCACGTGATGGCCCGCATATGTATGTATGTATGTATGTATGTATGTATGTAAACTCTTTATTGCACATAAAAATAAAAATACAAGTACACAGAGAGGAGAACAAAGGCGAACTTATCCCTAAAAAGGGATCTCTTCCAGCTAACCTATGTATGTATGGCGCGAACCGAAATTCTGCCGCTCACGACTAAAAAGGAGGTAAAAAAAGTTTCGTCACCACCCTTTATAAGGCAGAGGCGATTTAGCGACCACATGCATTGAGTTGGAATTTCAACTTTATTGATTACTAATGATTACCTACACTATACGTCACAATTTCCATTGTAATTATTGAAAATACGACTAGCTTTAAAAATATCGTTTGTCAGGTATGCATTCGATAGCTGCTTTTGATTCTGTGGTAGTACCTATGCTCCAATAAATGGGCCTTATAAAGTGTTAAAGTTGATATTTGCTTGCATCAAAGCAATTGTCAGTCCTATCAACATTTTTCAAACGAAACAGAATATCGCATTGGGTTTTCCATTTGACAAATTTACTAAGAGGACTTGATAAAGGAATCAATTTAAGAACTAACAAAGGTTTTCGTACCCCGACTGTACACCTAAGCAAGAGTCGGTGTTTGTTTCGGCGTGGATTGTCGCCAAGCAACGCCCTGACATCGTCATTGATCCGAATACCTAGATTGCATGAGCACTAGGCTTGTTCGTAATATAATGGCCCGTTTCAAAAAGAACCTTATGCCCTAATTATATTGTTCCTTTACAGTCGTACACAGGCAACAAAATGTCGAGGACAGAAACACTACTAAATAAAACCCATTTTTAATTGGTAGGCATTTATTCGTTTTTGAAAAAAAAACTGCAACTGATACTAGTGGGTTCGATTCCCAGCATTGGTCTTTTTTCTGGGGTTTTTTCTGTGCATCTATATTTCAGTTTGTATTTACTTTGAAATATATGTTTTCACGGGATGACCGTAAAAGTAATAAAAAATGAAGTTGAAAAATAAATACAAAAGATACTTCTACCTAACTTGTTAAAGTTGGCACAGTAGCGCCATCACTTGGTCCAGGTGAGCGGTTAGCTCCGAAGGAGTGTTAAGTCTCTCGGTAGAGGGCATAACATAGATGCGCGCTTTATCACTGCATAAGGTGATTATATTATAATAGACTGAAGTGTACGATGTATGGGAAAAATTCGTCGCTAACTTCTAGACCAGTGATGGTGTAGGGGTAAGCACGCAGCACGGAACGCTGAGGACCTGGGTTCGATTCCCGGCATTGGTCTTTTTTCTGGGGTTTTTTCTGTGCATCTATATTTCAGTTTGCATTTTAGTTTGAAATATATGATACTAGTAGGTAAGTAAGTAGGTACACTAGGTTGCATTGTATCATGCCGTCGCATTAATATTGAAGGTGTCAGTAACAGTTGGAACGAAACATTTGCATATACTGACTGAGTGTTGTAGTTCTAGATACATTGACTCCCATTTATTAGTGCGGCCGATAGGTATCTGACTGATTGCTGATGTGTACAGCATTGACTACTCATTTGAGCTATTTTTACACGGCCTGCCATAAAAATAGCCTGCCATAAAAATAGCCTAACAACCGCAATCTCTAGTCAGACATTTACTCGTATATCCCTAGCGATTTGAATACAGGTAAGTAATTTTAAAGTTTAATGTCTAGCACACAGACTTCAAATCGGACATGTTCCTCTTAATAAGTATGGACATCTGATAGAGAAAATTGATTCACCAAATTGTGAACTATGTGGTACAGTAGAAGATGTCCAACATGTGTTGCTGAAATATGTTTGGAATCGCGATGCGAGGGAGGCGTTGCCGTTGGTTGCAGCAGCCAACCTGAGCAAATAGGTATGTCACGGGAATGTCTGTGGGAATTTTAGCCCAGCCGGCCGGCTTCAGACATGGGGTTGATGCTTTTCAGATTGGCTGATGTGATTAAATTATAATTATAAATAGTATTGCGAGCATCCTTTTTTTGTATAGTTGTTTTTGCCCTATAGGCTAATGTGTCAAGTTGTACGAAGCCTGTTTCAAAAAAAAATAAAAAAAAAGTTTAATGTCAAGTCAGTTAATCACAGTCAGTCTGTCATCATCATCATTTTACCAGTGAAAATTACGAATTATACCTACATAGATTCATCTTCTCTTCGATCACAATCGCTAATAGATCTACACCACTTCTTTCTGTCAAGCGATATAGTTAGAATAAAGGCAAAAAGAGATGAAAAATGCGATTGCAAACGCCCACGCGTTATACAGTACGGCCTCTGATTGTATAAAGTTTCATTAAATCGGTATTACGGTTATTAAAAGCAGGTTAAGTCATTAAATTGTACGTCATTTCCTATCACAGAAACTAATAACAAAATTGTGCGTTTATTTGAACTGTAACGATATCGCACTTGAAATGGTCCGATAATGCAGACTCTCGAGATTAGATCAAAACCAAGGTTATCAAAGGCACTAGATTGTTCCTAACGTTTTCTGATTACTTAGGGACTCTAGCCCCACGCTACGATAATTGTGTTGTGGGGAATAGGCCTCGATAGAACTGATTGATTGATAGTTCTCCACAGAAGCTTGATTTAAAATATCGTGTCCGTGATCCATAGGTACTTAAGCGCTAAGGTGGTAAATAAATATGGCAAAAATCATGGGACACACGAAACACAACATAAGGTTTCGAGCTTGAGTAAAATTCTGCAAAGGTACCCTTCACCCTTCGCTTCGCTCACCGTCTTCTTTAAATTATCTAAGCTCACTCACGCTAACCCCCACTGTGGAACATTTTTCATATGTTAGACACTTTCTTTAAAAATAACTGTACCAATTTTATAAATTACACGTCTTTTTTATTGATCGTCAACTGCTAGCAAACAAATTTAAACCGTATTGCTTTTTACGTTTGATTAACGCGTGACTATTTCATTTATTCAGGAGCACTTCTGTCGATAGTTGCCCTTAGCTTATCTTTACATTACTTACCTACACTTTATCTGCCACTTCATATCGTTCGAGATTTATACCTTGTTTATATAATACCTACCTACGGCAGACGTAGGTATATCGTAACAAGTGCTCATATCAAAATTGTTATGCTGCTAAAAACGCATGCTAAAACACGCCTATGCGAATACACACAAAAACATTTCATATGACCAGTATGCTTAGTATAAGTTTTACTTCACCAAAATACTTCTCGATCGCGTTTACGTAAAAATTTCAATTCTATGGAAACATGGAAGCGCGCGCGTGGGACGCTGTCCAGTACGCTTAGTATAAGTTTTACTTCACTTCAATACGTCTCGATCGCGTTTACGTAAACAATTCAATTACTAGGGAAACATGGACAGCGTCTCCGCGCGCGCGCGTCTATGTTTCCATAGAATTGAAATTTTTACGTAAACGCGATCGAGAAGTATTGAAGTGAAGGAAAACTTATACTAAGCATACATGTTTCCCTAGTAATTGAAATTTTTACGTAAACGCGATCGAGAAGTATTTGGTGAAGTAAAAACTTATGCTAAGCGTACAGACCACGGCAGAGAGAGGACGTAAGGTAAAATACCCCAGTGTTCGAAACTTTAATTCCAATAATCGACACCCTGCTTCTCGCCTTTATTGCTACTAATTAAGATTGAAAGTGTCGGCTATTGGGGCAGCGTCGGGCACTGGGGTATTTACCTAAATATTTCATCTAATTTTCTTACGAAATTAAAATTTTAATTTAATCGAAATACCTTTTAAGATATATCCCGATGGCATAGTTCCCAGGAGGCAGGCAGCGTTTCTGCGTTGAATGGCTAGGTTTAATAGTTGGGGGAAATATCTTTTGCGAGTTCCTTCCGCGTCTGGACCTCATGGGCCTAAAGTTTCTACCCCAAACGGTGCAAAACGATACAATATGTAGGAAGAATATTTACATCCTCATACAAAACTGGAAATGTAATCGGTAAATGCAAAGAACAAATATTTCTTAATACATTACCCGGTCCTTTGCGAAGAATATTTTTTCCTTGTAACAAGGACCTTGTTACCACTACATGGCTGGTAACGCCATGGTAAATGGTGGCTCGGTTATGTACGAGTAACAAGGAAATATTTATTATTTGTAAATTTTAGCTTAGTTTCTATATGTTTTATATTTATTAATTGTACATAACTTACCTATACGTTATTTAATAATTTATGTTCAAAAGAAATATGTTTATCTAATATATAAAAATCTCCTCCGAAACGGCTCGACAGATTTTTATGAAACTTTTCTCCATATTCGGTAGGTCTGAGAATAGGTCGTACCTACGCTATTTTTTATACCCCTATTAAACAGCTAGTAAATGAATAAGAATTAAGTATTATTCGTAGATGTTTACCGAAAAAATATAATAAACGGATGGGCTAGAACTTAGTGATCCCGACTATGATGCTAAAGGTCCCGGTTTCAAATACCGATAGTGGCTGTTGTTTATTTGATGAATACGAAGGTTTGTACCTGAGTTATGGATGTTCTAAGTATTTAACCTATACTGTGTCTTAAAATTAATCCAGAATCTTTTAACAGATCGTTGGGTTAATTTCACCTCTGTAAATTTAATTTTAAAGTGAACGGCGTCAAATACTAAAGACTTCATCTTGAATCAAAAATATCCATAAAAAGCTCAGTAGAACAAACTCAACCATTTGCTGAAATATGCTTAGCTTGGGACTAGGTCGTTTAATGTATATTGTCCCATGATATGTAATAACAATGTACCTATTAATAAAAATAAAAAAAATATTAGGGGGACAATCTTACACAAATCGACCTAGTCCCAAACTAAGCAAAGCTTGTATGGGTACTAGACGACGATAAACATACTTATATAGATAAATAAATACTTAAATACATAGAAAACATCCATAACTCAGGAACAAATATTCGTGCTCATCACACAAATAAATGCCCTTACCGGGATTTGAACCCAGGACCTCTTGCTTCGTAGGCAGGGTCACTACCAACTAGGCTAAAGCGGTCGTTAAAATTATAAATATATTATTATATTATGCATTATAAATTTATCGGAATAAAAAAATAAGATGTGGAATTTAACGTCCTGCGCTTTTAAGCTCCGTGCTACGCGGCTACGAGCCCGCCAGCGCCAGTGTAGCGTAGCTCGCGTTTCGTAGCACCCGCCTCCCTGCTACGACTTGTTTATATTTTGACACACTAACTAAACGTAAACAAGCTTGTCTGTGCTACCCTGGGATCGGTATGTTTTGTTTACCAATTTACACACACAGCATCCCTCAACACACTTTAGTCTTAATTCATTATTTAAGTTGCTAACTATAAAACTATAAAATTATTTCGTTGAAGTATATAATTTTAGTTCAATTTTATTGACTCGATAAGGAAGCACAATTGATTTTATTGGTGTAAGTAAATGTGTTTGTGTTGATTACTATATTTTTCTTGGTTTGTAATTTAATTACATAGCTACGATAATTTTATTTATATATCAAACAACAGAAAATAAACAATTGTTTATTCTTAAAACCACTGTTTTGAATTAGTCTATTATGATTATAAATATTTTTTTATGGCTGTTTATCTTTGATTATTCAACTAAATTCTAATAGTTGAATACTCAAAGCTGTTTGTTATAATTCGCTTATTATTGCAATATAATGATTGTGGCGGTCCTTTCCAACTTTTAATAGATAGTTATAAGTCGTTATTTATAATATCAAACAAAATAGATAAGAAGTAAAGAAATTTAACATGCCTCTGGTATAATATTATACCTATATATTTAGAAATAATTTATGCAGGTTATTATCGGAAAGGATAATGAATTAATATAAATTATGTTAGGTATTTGCAAGTTACTTCAAGAATTTTAGATGTTTCTACAAATTAATTCTTTAGTAATAATATCGGAATATCGGAAGGTGACGATTCTCATAGAAGTCTAGTAGCACCTTTAGCACTCATAAATGTAAATTTTCCTTTCTACGGTTAAAAAGGAAATCGTTAACCTGAATTACGGGGATGGTTCTATACATTTTGACACTTCTTAACCCTGAGTTAGCATTAGCAGTTAACTTAGAGTTACCTAATAAAGTCTTAGCCCGCCTTAGCCACTTATGTCCTAGCGTACTTTATAAAGTACAAATACATTTAAATGAATGACTGCCGAATGTGCTATGGAGTACAAATTTTGCAAGGGCATAAGGACTTTAAATGTTAATATAATTTCCGAATTTATAAATCTAGCCTCGGTCTGTAGCACTATGTCTGTTCCAAAACCCAGGATTTACCTACGAGGTCAGATCAGAAAGAATTTGAATGCAATATTTTTCTATTTTAATAAGTGTTTTTAAAATGGGTCGCTTGTGAGACTAGACAACCAGTTCGTCCTTGTGTCCGTGGCCCAGTTTCTGTTAATCGAATAATTGATACATTTATACAGCCTGCCGTCGTGCCGTCAAACTGTATATCAAAGTGCGAAACAACCTCCTGCCTGCTTTGGATGGTTGGACGAGCAGATCTGTTTACGTTAGTAAAATTCGTTTAAGTACTGTTTTTTTTCTTTTGATTCGATAGGTGTTCAAAAAATTACAAACTGAACTGATGACGTTCTTATAGTGCGTATTTATACGATTTAGATTTGACCATTGAAGTGTTTAGGGCCAAACTATTCCAGTGGCTTAAAGATAAATCATTTTATTCAATTAAGGAATATTTATTACACAAGGACATTATTTATTATTAGGAGTATAAAATTATAACATATAAAAGATTTGGTAATTATATAAATTGATTGACATTTAAACCTAATAGAAATAATTCATTATAACTAATTTAATTCTGTATAATTCATTCAATAATTTAATAGTCATTTTAATCATTATAATTTTGAGTAATTAATTTAGATTATAAATAGAATAAGAATTTTGCATGCCAATGTACTAGGGGCGTTCAATAAAAAGTGAGAATGAGTATGTTATAAACAACTTTTACTAAATGTTATTTTATTTTTCGACATAGTCACCTTTTAGCATAATACACTTAGAATATCTTTTTTCTAAACTTAAAATTCCATTTTTAAAAAAGGTCTCATCTTGAGTACTTAAAAAATCTTGTACTGCAGCGACTACCGCGTCGTCGTCTTCAAATTTCTGGCCTCTCAGGTATTGTTTCAATCTCGGAAATAGGTAGAAATCACTGGGAGCGAGATCTGGTGAATACGGAGGATGCTTAAGGATATCGAACCCAGCATCACGAATTGCAGCCATTGCAACGGAGGACTTGTGTGCCGGGGCATTGTCCTGGTGGAACAGCACAACTTTCGAGAGTTTACCTCGCCATTTTTCGCGGATCTCATTGCGCAATGTTGCTATTTGTTTGGCGTATAAAGTGCCCGTAATAGTGGCTCCATGCTCGAGATACTCAATCATTAATACCCCTTTACCATCCCAAAAAACAGAGCCTATGACCGTACCGGCAGATGGGCTCACCTTGAATTTCTTCGGAGTTGGAGATGATGGCCTTTTCCATGTCATAGACTGCAGTTTCGTTTCAGGGTCGTAATGATGGAGCCATGTTTCGTCCATTGTTATAAATCGCGCCAAAAAAAGTTCCCGGTCTTGCTGCATCAGGTTCAAAGCTTCTTGACAAATCTCTAGTCTAGTTTGTTTTTGCGTGTCAGTAAGCATTCTTGGTAC
The DNA here is from genome assembly GCA_947859365.1 of Archips crataeganus. NCBI lineage: Eukaryota > Metazoa > Arthropoda > Insecta > Lepidoptera > Tortricidae > Archips > Archips crataeganus. Next base: position 5,925,571 of record OX402065.1, read on the forward strand.
CCAACGCGCAGATACCTTTTTCATACCCAAGCGTTCATGTAAAATATTATGCACGCTCCCCGTTGAAATCTTTACATTTTCAGCAATAAAACGAACCGTGACACGACGATCCGCCAAAACTGAGTTTTCGACTTTTTTCACAATTTCTTCAGTTACTGCTGTAGTAGGGCGTCCGGAGCGGGGGTCGTCCATTGTCGATGTTCTTCCACGTCTAAATTCGGCGCACCAACGTGCGACTGTCGAATACGGAGGAGCATTAGACCCTAAAGTGTCCCGCAAATCCAAATTGACTTGGTCCGTAGAAAAGATTTTCAAATACAAGTATTTGATAACGGCGCGCAGTTAAATTTTCTCCATTTTCGCTAACGTACTCAATAGCATTGCAAAGAAATTACCGTATATTTTTTTAAACAAAAGACAGTTAGTTTTTTTTTCATAGCAATCAGCTAGATAGATTAGCTTTACCGGCCAGTATTTAATTTCGTAATATTAAAAGAGTTTGCATCTCATTCTCACTTTATATTGAACGCCCCTCGTAACTGGCTAGACATGTCACGGCACTGTACTGTACACTCCTCTACAACATATTTTGTAATACCATGTTTAAAGCGGAATAAATTTCATTTCATTTCATTTCATTTCATTTCATTTCATTGTTCTTTATATTATTTTCAAAAGCCATAATAAAAATTATAAGTCGGCGTCACTTTTTACGGTACTGCCAGCATTTTTGGCGTAAAATGCTTTGAATAGAGCAACAATTTTGAACGGAAATGTGTAGTTAGTTAGTAGTGGCAAGCAAGGAAACCCGTCCGGAGTCTCCGCTTGCAGGATCCTCGAACAACAACCCGGATAGAAAAACGTTTATAGTTTAAAAAATTACAAAACATGCTTATAATGGTAAGCTGAATGGTAAACCTGTATGACTACTCCAACACCAGACCACATAAGACTACTTACTTACCTATTCTAACCAGTCCAAACAAACCAGGAACAAGGCTAGATAACTAGTTCTGTCTTGGCGTTCCGTATGTCCCAGCTTCATCATTAGATCAACTCGACGATAACATGTTATTTGGCATAATGGCCAAGTTTTGTGTGAATATACCACAATAAGAAGTGGCCGAAAACTAAGTTCACAGATCCCGTTAACACTCTGACAAAGCTCTGACACATATGTAGGTACAAGTGACGCTCGTAAGAGCGAATTAAAAAGTAAAAAGTATCAAGCTGCGTACAGACCGCGCGCACATTACGCGTACCCATTGACCTATAATAACAACAAGACACCCAATCGCTTAACAAAAGTTCCTCAAAAAACGTCCGAGCGGTGTTGTGTGTACGTATACATCAATTTATACAGATAACATTAACAGCATTCATTCAAATTAACACCTTATTTCGTAGCAGTAATGTTTAATGTCAATTGAATACGATCGTTCGAAGTAGTGACATGACGTCACGCGCTGGAAACCGCCTAAAGAGTAAAGAATGCAGTGGAGTGGTCATGCGAAGCGGAAGCTAGACTGTCTGTCTCTTTTTTTCTCGTGAGTTTGATTACGGTGCGAAAGAGACATATACGAATACGGGGCGAGAAGTGACGTTGTAATCAACGCGCGGTCGAAACACAAATGAACCAAAAGCCTGTACAATAGACGCGTGTGCAGGCTTTTGCTTCCGACAATTTTTGAGCGTGATTGGGAGTCTAGTTGTTATAATAGGTCAATGCGCGTACCCTACGCGAGCCCGTGTACGCGTACCCGGGTACGCGTGCCCGGGCTCGCGTAGGGTACGCGTAATGTGCGCGCAGTCCGTACGCAGCTTTATAAATATTCATTTTGCAGAAGCGGCGATGGGAGAACGAGGCGCGCGGCGCGGCGCCGGCGCGGGCGCGCCGTTCTACGCGCCGCCGCGGCGAAAGACCTCTGCGGAGATTATCAGCGAGGCTCGTGCTGCCATCTATGGAGGTTAAACTTACACTAACAACTAGCTTTTGCCCGTTATATTGCTACGTAGGAACTCTGCCCGCGGATAATCTGGATTTTCAGGGATATAAAGTAGACTACAGTCAACGGCCGTTAGAAGTACCTAAAGCCTGACACATTGGAGAACTATGAAGTTTCTGAATATAGATAATGTGAATCGTGCAAAAAAAATGATGTATCACACGCAACAACTAAATGTACTTATAGCATTTTTTCTATGGTTCACATTTTTAATATTCAGAAACTTCATAGTTATAGTCAGGCTTTACTTTATAGCGACCGTTAACTGTCATGTTAATCTGGAATAGTGTAGTTTTCTACTAGTGAAAGAATTATTAAAATCGGTTCAGTGGTTCCAGGGATTACCTATATAAAAAGACACACAAAGTTTTCCTTTTTATAATGTTGTAGTGCTCAGTAACTAATAAGTTATGAAGCCACTTCTTCTATGCTTTTATCCGTCCCGAACTTTCGTCGTTACGGACGGCTATAAGGAATATGCATAAGCCTTTACTAAGATTAGATGAGGCTACATAGGACAATGCTATACTCATCATGATCGTCATCACCATCATCAATTATATTATATTACTAGCTTTTGCCCGCGACTCCGTCCGTGTGGAATTAGTAATTTGGGCAGCTTATTTTTTTATCCAATTTGCTTTTTCATCAATTATGGCTCTCCTTAGATCCTTCCGGAAGAAGTGAAACTTCATAATAAACCAACCCGCTCCCAATCCGCCCCCAACCCGCTCCTAACTCACCCTCAACCCACCTCCAACTCGCTCTCAACCCGCCCCCAACTCGCTCCCAACCCGCCCCCAACCCGCTCCCAACTCGCCCCCAACCCGCCCCAACCTGCTTCAACCCGCCCCCAACACGCTCCCAATCCGCCCCCAACCCGCCCCCAACTCGCTCTCACCCCGCTCCCAACCCGCCCCCAACCCGCTCCCAACCCGTCCCCAACCCGCTCCCAACCCACCCCCAACCCGCTCCCAACTCGCCCCCCACCCGCTCCCAACCCATCCCCAACCCACTATCAAGCCGCCCCCAACTCGCTCTCATCCCGTTCCCAACCCGCCCCCAACCCGCTCCCAACTCGCCCCAACCCGCCCCCAACCCGCCCCCAACCCACCCCCAACCCACTCCTAACCAGCCCCAACCAACTCCCAACCCGCCCCCAACTCGCTCTCAACCCGCCCCCAACCCGCTCCCAACCCGCCCCCAACTCGCTCTCAATTCGCTCCTAACCCGCCCCCAACCCGCTCCCAACTCGCCCCCCCACCCGCTCTCAACCCGCCCCAGCCCACTCTCAAGCTGCCTCCAACCCGCTCTCAACCCGCCCCCCCACCCGCTGAAAGAATTTTTCAAATCGGAGCAGTAGTTCTCGAGATATAGAAGTTTTACTTCAAAAACCCCCGATTTTGAAACATTCTTCCGCTCCTATTGGTGCTAGCGTGATAAAAAAATCCCCCGCACCCTCCAACCCGCTCCCTCTCGCACCCCCCCCCCCCCGCACAGCAACCCCTCACCCCCCCGCACTCCACACCCTCCTGCACCCCTCCGCACCACCCGTACGCCCTCCCACACAGCACCCCCCGCACACCCGCGTTCGTCCCAAGTCAAGCGTGCCTATGCCTATAGAAGTTTTACTTCAAGTTTTTTTTTTGTCAAATATCTTGAAAACGGTGCATCCTACGGCAAAATCAATGAAATTTTTATCCCCCCTTTGCAGCCCCCCTCCCCCGCACCCTCACCCCCTCACACGCCCCCCCCCACCCCCCGGAGTTTTTGTCAAATATCTTGAAAACGGTGCATCCTACGGCAAAATCAATAAAATTTTCATCCCCCCTCTGGAACCCTCGCACCCCTTCCCCCGCACCATCACCCCACCTCAACCCGCCCCCCCACCCCCCCGGTGTTAACACAGAAAGAATTTTTCAAATCGGAGCAGTAGTTCCTGAGATTAGCGCCTATAGAAGAAGTTTTACTTCAAAAACCCCCGATTTTGAAACATTCTTCCGCTCCGCTCCGCTCCTATTAGGGTTAGCGTGATGATATATAGCCTATAGCCTTCCTCGATAAATGGGCTATCTAACACTGAAAGAATTTTTCAAATCGGAGCAGTAGTTCCTGAGATTAGCGCGTTCAAACAAACAAACACACAAACAAACAAACTCTTCAGCTTTATATATTAGTATAGATAGATAGCTGTGCCCGCGACTCCCGTCCGCGTGGACTGCGAGATCGTGCCCTCCAGATGGGACTGCGTTCGGGGATGGGACTGTGTCAGTCAATTCTTCTAAAAACTGTTCGATAAATTCTTAAAATAGACGTATCTTTCTTATTTGTGAACCGATTCAAATCTACGAGCATATAACCCCTAGAGACGTAGTGAAAGGCGACACTAATCTGTCGACTAGTCAGTGATTTATCAATGATGTATTTCCCGACTCCTTGGTTTACCGTCAGTTTCAACCATAAAGTATGACCGATGAGACAGCTGACATTTACGACGTAAAACAGCTTCAATATACGGCATCATGTCTTGTTGTGCAGTTAAATGGTGCGGAAACAACAGTAAAAAATGTAATGAAACAAAAAACAATGTTACTTTTCATCGGTAAGTCCATTTGTTTATTTTATCAAAATATTTACGAAAATTTGATTAGTTGCAACGCGGGTCAAGTTGGATTGGACTGGTCCGTCCCCCATCTTTTTCTTTCTCACTGCAATCGTGTATATCTATCTCTTATTATCGTAATTAGTCTCGTGTCGCCAATGACTAGTGTGGTGCGATGCATTTATTTTGTATTGTCGATAATTATCCACTAAATGATTATTGTATCTATTGAAATCGGATTTTTTTTCGTGGATGCTATTTATTACTATTAGACTTCGTGATATTAATTATAATTCTTATTTTCGTGTACGGTCGAACAAACTGAATCATGACACAGGATAGAACCTTTTAATAATCAATTTCACTATGATTTCCATGACAAAAGTATGAGATGTCAACATAACATTAGTAGCACAAAGGTCCACCCTGGGTCATGATTCAATTTGTTCGACTGTACCTGTATTGGATAGGTATAACGTAATTTTATTTGAACTATACCTATTATGATAATATTTTAGTACTTACTTAAGTTCAATAAACCATTAAAAGTACTTTTCAACTTGTTTAGTTTAAGCTTAAAATAAATTCAAAGTTGGCATTTAAATTTTACCAGAGTGTACTGCTTGAAAAACCTTTTTGCACAACCTTTTATCGATATCGATAGAAAGCATAGTCATTACGATGCACGCCCTAGCGATCGGGTTCGGAATACTTCGGAACACTTCGAACCGATCGCAACTCCCCCCGCACCTCAGCTAGTTAACAGAATCGTTTCCTTTAAATTCGCAGGCATTACGTCTCCAGGGGTTATATGCTCGTAGATTTAAATGAAACAAACACTAAATGTTAATCCAATAAAATACCAACTTATTAGTGAAAACCGCATCCTTCTAGGTTAACCTGTTTCTGAGATTAGCGCGCACAAACTCACGGACAAACAGACAAACAGACAAACAGATAAACAGACAAACAGACAATAATTCTAAAAGTCATTGTTTTGGGTTCTATTTGCACTAATAAATAGCCCTAGTGACAGTTTTTCTCAAATATCTTCAATGTTGTACAGACACCGACTTGTTACAGATTTATTATATGTATAGATAGATTAGTATTAGTATTTATTTATTGGAAAAAAAATGTTATTTGTAAAACAAGCACATCTTGACACGAATTTACAACGGCACACTTACATATATCACACTTTTCATGCGACTACAGCGATCTCTGGTTGTTTGGTAAAGAACTAAATTAGCGGCCATCTTGGTTGACTTGTCAAACTTGTCAGTTGTCATTCATCGGCCATGGCCATGGCGTACCAAATTGTACGGTCAAGGACTTTAATTGATAGGCCACTTGCCAATGTTCGTATTTTAGCCATATAGTGCAAATCGGGTTTAGCCGCTTATACTTCGTATATGCTGATTTGAATTAGACGGCTAAAATACGAATAGTGGCAATTAGCCTATCAATTAAAATTACGCGTAATTATAGCTGTACATCACTACCAACATATACATATAGATAGGTATACATCTATAGATACGTCACATTAGTTCTTCACCAGGGCGTAGGGCAGCAGCACCTTCCATACATGCATTTTTGACCATAGAGTTGCCACTCTTGTTCATATAATATTACAATACTCTTTGTTTACAACATACCTAAATATAAAATGGGTAGGTAATAAAATAATTTAATTTAATATCGATCCGTGGCAAACAGGTCCAAAGCCCTTATCTATACATATAAAATCCTTTGTCCTGACTGACGGATCAACGCACAGCCTAAACCGCTGATCGTAGAGACCTGAAACTTGGAGGGTGTGTTCTTTGTATGACGTAGGCATCCGATAAGAAAGGATTTTTCGTAGTTCTACTCCTAAGGGGGTAAAAAAGGGGGGCAAAGTTTGTATGAGACAACGTGATTCCTTGGTCCAATCTACTTCAAATTTTGCATAAACATTCTTTAACAGAATTAATGGAAGACGTGTTTCGTATTTTATTGAAATTCATCCCTTGACGGGGTTAAAAAGGAGTAGAAAGTTATTTTGGGGGTGATTTGCTTCGAAGTTGATATCAATACTCCTTAGTGCTTTTGATTTAAATTACATTTTATTTTGGCACAGTGCAAACGAAACGAAACTTCAAATTTGGCAAACCATTTGTCTACTTTTGTCAACCACTTCCTGATCTGATGTCTGATAATAACTAATTATATGTATAAGTATTTGCATTTCACCAAGCTTTTGCTTTTACAAGCGCAGCGTGGGACGTCCACCAACGAGATGGACGGACGTTTTGGTGAAGGCCGCAGGTTCAGGGTGGATGCAAGTCGCTTCCAACCGATTGATTGGGCGTCAATGAGGGAGGCCTATGTCCAGCAGTGGACTTCCTACGGCTGAATAGATGATGATGATGAAGCTTTTATGTGAGTTCAACCTTTTTCGAATAAAATCGAATTGAGTATTCAAACATCATTGTTGAACTCGCATAAAAGCTTGGTGCAATGCAAATACATATAAAATGCTTTGTCCTGAAATCCTAAATGACTGACTGGCGGATTAACGCACAGCCTAAACCGCTGTACCTATGTAGAGACCTGAAACTTGGAGGATGTGTTCTTTGTATGACGTAGGTATCCGATCAGAAAGAATTTTCCGGAATTCCCACGGGATAAGGAATATACGGGATGTATATATTTCATCAATCAAGAGTGACCCTATCCCCATAACGAAGATTACTAAACTGTTCAAATTGGGCATGCAAGTAGACTGAATAGGTATAAAGCTAATTTCAATAATTTTGAAAATTCCCACGGGATAAGGATAAATCAGGCAGGATTTATATACTCAAATCAACTGCATCCTATCTCCGTAACTACAATTACTAAACTTTTCAAAATCAGTTTAAACGTAAATGGTTATACATGGCTGCAAAAAAACTTATTGCAGGATTTTTGGAAATTCCTGTGGGATAGATAATCTCTGAAACTTCCGAGCCGATTAAAAAAAAATCTTTTACCAGTAAAAAGTTACACTATCCTTTATTGACATAGGCTACTTTTTTCCGGGAAAATGCAAAATTCCCAAGGAATAGAAAAAAAAATCAACTTCGGAGCTCATTTTAAAATGTCTTTCACCAATAGAAAAGATAACACTGTCCTTGATTAACATAGGATGCTATTTTCCGGATAAAAGCAAAATTCCCGCGGTAGGTATAGAAAATAGTAAATTTAACTTCGGGGCTGAGTTTAAAAAAAAATAACCAATAAATAGAAAGCTACACTATCCTTTATTGGTATAGGCTAGGCTACCTACTATTTATTCGGTAAAATGCAAAATTCCCGTGGGATAGAAAGAAGTGAATATCACTTGAGGGCTGATTTGAAAATTTCTTTCACCAATAGGAAGCTACACGAACCATTATTTACATAGACTATTTTTCTCCGTGAAAAAGCAAAATTCACACGGGAAAAAATAAGTGAATTCAACTACGGGGCTGATTTTAAAACTTCTTTTACCGGTAGTAAATAAGCTACACCTTTAAGGGCATAGACTACTTTTTCTCGGGGAAAATGCAAAATTCCCGCGGGATAAATATAAGCGAAAATTTGCATAGAATAAGGACAAATTTGTTGAAATTCCCACGGGATAGTGAATAAACGGGATTTATAATATTCACTAACTGATACTGATGATGATGAAATGATAATAATAATGGATGTTGCGGTTGCCGGTTTTTTGTTTTATACAATGAAAGAGATGAAAAAGCTTTACCACAAATTGGAATTCTACGCGGACGAAGTCGCGGGCAAAAGCTAGTTGTTCTAATAAGAACTCGAGTGCTTAGGAGATTTAGACCGATACCGCTATGCCAGTTAAAAAAGTTATGCCAATTAAGTAGGTAAGTACTCCATTTCACTTTATGCTACAATAACCGAAACACTAAATTCAAACGCGCAATTTCATTTATTTCTAATTCGCGTAACTCATTAAGAGGAAGTTTGCTTTACAGCCTTAAATGACAAGTCGCAATATTCTCTAGAAATGATTACAGCGTCAAATTTAATGCGTTCCTTACTCAGAGTCGTTGTTTTGTGCGACGCCACAGTTCACCGCACGACATGCTGAGGTGAATAAAATTATACTAAGTCACGCGAAACCCTGCCGTCATTTCTACATTTCTATAGGGCTTGACGTCACACCAGAACCTATAATTTACTAGGAACTTTAGACGTAAACAAGACGTTGCTTGTAAATTTAAGAATTCAAGTTGTAAGCGCAATATCTCGGAATAGCACTTTTTATTTTTGTTGTATTTCAAACCTGAGGCGTCCAATGTTGAACATAAATTTCCCTTAATCAAATGTTCTTCCATCCACGTTTTGGTTCTCCGATGGCCGGCAGATGACAACTAAAGTAATATATAAAGTCTTCAGCTTATCATGTAACTACCTACTTAGAAGGTCTCTCTGTCCGTGGTCTCCAAAATCCCAACATATCCCAATTGTTCTTTTTTATTGGGGTGGGGGGGGGGGGGGGGGGGTAAATAGACCAAGAAATAAATAGTTTTTTTTTTCTGTACACTACGAGCATATACCCTAGTTGCTACAGCATTGTATTCTGTTACATATTTTCAAACCAGCAAAAGCTACGTCCGAAAGTTAGCGAAGCTCGAGGCTTCGCTCGCGTCAAATTTCGCAAAAGCCAATACACATATTACTTATTTATTTGCAGAAGTACTTCTGCGAAGTTTCGAATAAAACAGGCTCTGGTTTCTCCATACCATCTTTCGATCCCTGTTTAATCAACTTAGGGGCGAAATTTGGAACATATACGATGCCTACCTACGTCGTAGTAAAATAGTAGCTCCCTGTGTGCCAAATTTCAACACAATCCGTTCACTGGTAGAGCTGTGCGTTGATATCTCTCAGCCAGTCACCTTTGCCTTACCTATATTTCACCTTGCTTACATATAGAAGAAGAAGATAGATTAAGATGCACTTTGCACTTCATATTTATAAACAGCAAAATACTTAGTACTTATCCTAAATTGTGTTCTTTACAGACAAACGGAAAGTATAACTTAGCCTACATAGAGATAGGTCGCGCTGTCAAGGGCTATAAAAGAAAACTGCCTAAAATGTTCACGGTCGCGATTTTGCTTCTTTTTATGAGTTAATTGGACTTCTTTCACACGGAGCAAAAGGAAAAGCTCGGAATAGCAAAAGTTTTCCCATTACTCTTTAATAAGTGACTGTGACATGATCACCTGGAGTGTTCAAAGCCTCGACAAAAATATTAAAAAATAAAAATAAAAAATAATATGTGACTAAGCTACCATAAATTTTCTAAACCTCTTATTTACTTTTTTTTTAGGCATCCATTTGGATGAAACGAACGCGACATACCTATACACCGTGAAATTTTAGTGGTTATTTTCCCGAAACGAGGTGATTTAGTATCGATTGAACAATCGATTTATAATTACTATTTTGACTAGAGTCAAACATTGACCTATAATAACAACTAGACTCCTAATCACGCTCAAAAATTGTCGGAAGCAAAAGTCTGCACACGCGTCTATTGTGCAGGCCTTTGGTTCAATTGTGTTTCGACCGCGCGTTGATTACAACGTCACTTCTCGCCCCGTATTCGTATATGTCTCTTTCGCACCGTAATCAAACTCACGAGAAAAAAAGAGACAGACAGTCTAGCTTCCGCTTCGCATGACCACTCCACTGCATTCTTTACTCTTTAGGCGGTTTCCAGCGCGTGACGTCATGTCACTACTTCGAACGATCATATTCAATTGACATTAAACATTACTGCTACGAAATAAGGTGTTAATTTGGATGAATGCTGTTAATGTTATCTGTATAAATTGATGTATACGTACACACAACGCCGCTCGGACGTTTTTTGAGGAACTTTTGTTAAGCGATTGGGTGTCTTGTTGTTATTATAGGTCAATGGAGTCAAAAGTCCAATTGTGAAAAACGAAAGTCGAAAATGACCGCAAACCAATATAGTAACGCTTCGTTGGTACCTAACCTATCGTACGATCGTACGTTACTTGTACCAACGAAGCGTTACTATTGGTTTGCGGTCATTTTCGACTTTCGTTTTTCACAATTGGATTTATGACTCTAGTCAAAATAGTAATTATAAATCGATTGTACAATCGAAACTAAATCACCTCGTTTCGGGAAAACAACCACTAAAATTTTACGGTGTATAGGGCAACTAATACTGAAAATAGTTTTTTCACACAAACGTAGCATTATTTTAAGGTTTCCTTATTTATTATTTTATATTGTATTTATTTTTTTGAAAACTAAATAATTACTACAAAAAGATGATTTTATTTCTAAACACTATATATCAATGTGGAGTGGAACGGAAAAGTGCTGAATCGGCTAATCACATTGCAAGCGAAGGTAGAGACGTGATGTGGATTGCAAATAATGTGATGGTCGGTTCAGCACGCCTCCACAATAAGTACCTACATCGTTTCAATAGAAACGCAGCCTAAACATAATTTTTCTAAGAACTAAATGATGTTAAATGTACAAATTTTTGCAATTGCTTCTAAACGCTACCGTAATTCAAACGAACGAAGCCCTGGTTCTTGATGAACCTTGGCCGCCGTGTAATTGTAAGACTGAACCGATTTGTGCCGCCTAGGGGTGGTTGACCCTGGGGCGGCGGTCAGCACGCTCCCTCCACAGCCCAGTAGGGGTGTACGTAGCGTGACACGATAACTCGAACTGCTTAAACTGAAAAATATTTAATTACTTGTAAGATTAGGGTCTTTATAGGCTACAATCAATGTCAAATCAGAACTTAAATGACTATGTTTTTATTAATATTATCGATATATGAACTTTCGCATGGAATGATGTTTTCGTCGGAAATAGACTCTAGATAAAAACAAATTGGAACAGAATGATGTTGGTGATTATCATGAGACCGTAAACACAATCAGCTGTAATTATAAAGAAAATAAAATATCTTTGTATGCGAAATTATAATGGAAAAATATTCTAGGAACGTTGTATCTTAGATTACAGTTTTAAATAAATACATTACCACTAGATATAAGTAGAATAAATACTTAACTCTTGTTATTTCGACACAGTGCATCATTGCTTTACGTCTAATTTTGTGTTGGATGTTGCCTAGTGGTTTTCATAGTGCACGTAAAACCGATAAAATAATAAGGGATTAAAAGGAGGTTCAAAGTCTGTATGGAGACAGAAACAAAAATTAGTTACTTAGCCTTTTTTATTTCGAACTTCGCAGAAATTTTGGGAGTAAATCGCTCGTGTCCGTAGGTAACACCTACCCTCGAGACCCTACACGTGACCCCTAGGTGGTGCTAAACGAGCGATTCAACTTCGGTGGTTAGGCTTCGGCCGTGGCTGATCATCACTGTTGAGCCAACCGAGTCAGGCCACCAAGTGACTCTCGTCATGTTCCGACCTGTTGCCTATAGAAGCCATTCTGGAGGAAGGGTCTGAGCAGTTGTGCAGCGCGCGCGTACCGGTTACAGTGCCCCGTATTTGTTGTACGGTTTGCACTGCTTGTGGGCGCCCACTACTGCGCTCAACTGCCTTCTTCCTGCTTATTCCCCTGTGCCTCTACCATGAGTTTGCACTGGTTTCCGTGACCGTACTCGCTGGCGACGGCGTGGGTTATTTGTATGGAGAATTGTACAGCGCCTCTAGCGGTCACTTACGGAAGTACAATTCTCCATACAAATCATTTACGCCGTCGCTAGCGAGTACGGTCACTGTGAACTAGTGTGGACTCGTGGTAGAGGTACTGAATATTCAAGTTTAGGGTGAATGAGCATTTACTAGGCAAGCGTGCTCCATCGTAGGACTAATCTTCGCTTTCCATCAGGCCTGATTGTGGTCAAACGCAAGCCTATATTGTATATAAAAAAATAAATACTTCTGTAAATAAATAGGTAACTAAGTAAATAATATGTTTATCGGCTTTTTCAAAATTTAACGTGAGTGAAGCTGCGAACAAAAGCTAGTCTTACTATTATACATTAATTCGCTCCGCTCGCTACATCCCTGGTTAGTTGTTTCTTCGTTACCAAGGAGCCCAAGTATCACGCCACGCCATACTTGCGTTACCTACGATTTACTTCCAACTTCCACCGCTTTTAATTATTCATGGAGGTTATAGAACTTAGTGCTAGTTGAAATCAAATTTGTCAACTCAAATAGCGTTCTTTGGTATGTAACTGGTTTTAATTGAACAAGTTTTAGTGGCACTTTTAAGTATGAATGTATCTTTTGATGTCAATGCAAAATAAAGTAGAGCTATGTAGTGGAAAGTGCCCACATGTTATATTATTAAGTATACTTACATTTACTTATACAATGTGACACAAAGCACTTAAGATGGAATAGGCCAGGCGTCACCAAAATGGTGGGCCGCCGACTTATTTTGCGAAACTGTAGGTATTATTGAGTAAGTACGTAATTTTAATAAAATGTACTTATGTCATTTTTCATATTGATATTCCAAAAAAATCTTCGTTACTTTTGTAGACTATTTATTTGTTCATTTAATAAGCTCAAGCATAAACGGATCGCGATTGTAATTTTATTTTAAAAACCGGGCCCCTGAAGAAACTAATTGGTGATCCCTGGAATATAGGCAATACAGCGTTCTCTTTTTCCATTGTCTGCTGACGAGATTTTTTTGTATATGAGTTTCACGTGTATGTTAATTATGGTTTTGTTATACCTAGTATGAGTTTATAGGTAAATATGTACATTTTGACATAAATGTGTAATAAATAGATGCCTCACGTCCCTGAAAAAGAGTGCAGTTCAAAAGATATAAGCTAAAAGTAACTCCCACAATAGGACACATGTAGAGTTTTGGTCTGCGATTTTGTTAAATTTAGCTCTTCCGACAAATGATGTATTCATATTAGGTGCGTACTTCCTTTTCCGAAATTAATTATAGCTTCAATGATTAGATTATTCTACCTATAGGTATATTATATAGTATAGGTATAGTATTTTCGGAGCGATTTTGAGCTCTGTGTCGCACAAAACTATGCCTCGCATGGCGACTCGCTCAGAGGAGACCCACCTTTGGTTTGCGCAGACATGAGCGGCGCGTCGAGCGGCGCGGGCAGCGGCGGTGCGCTGCGGCCGTTGCGCACGCGGCGCCCCTTCACGCCGCGCGAGCCGCAGCGCACGCTGTTCGGCGAACGCTCGCGCAGGAAGGACCCCCGCCCACCCAGCGCTTTCGAGTAACTACCACATTCATCACTATTCATTCATCATATCAGTCGAAAGAAAGTCCACTGCTGAACATAGGCCTCCCCCAAAGTTCGCCAAAGACGCGGTCCTGCGCTATCCGCATACAACACGCTTTGCATAACAGACCAGACAGACTTTGACGACCAGATGGCCCAGTGGTTAGAGAACCTGACTATGAAGCTTGAGGTCCCGGGTTCGATTCCCGTGTCGGGGCAGATATTTGTATGAAAAATACGACTGTTTGCTCTCGGGTCTTGGGTGTTTAATATGTATTTAAGTATGTATCTATCTATACACCGTGAAATTTTAGTGGTTGTTTTCCCGAAACGAGGTGATTTAGTATCGACTGTACAATCGATTTATAATTACTATTTTGACTAGAGTCAAAAAATCAATTGTGAAAAACGAAAGTCGAAAATGTCGAAAATGTCGTTTTTCACAATTGGATTTTTGACTCTAGTCAAAATAGTAATTATAGATCGATTGTACAATCGAAACTAAATCACCTCGTTTCGGGAAAACAACCACTAAAATTTCACGGTGTATAAGTATGTTTATCCGTTGCCTAGTACCCATAACACAAGCTTTCCTAGCTTACTTTGGGACTGGGTCAATTGGTGTGAATTGTCCCGTGATATTTATTTATTTATTTATTTATAACAAAATACAACTTATATTACAAATGGAACTCCCTTTCTAGTTAATGTAATTGAAGCGAGAGTTCAGCTTGCAATATTTGTTGTACTTTGTTATACAATTGGGCCCTGGTCGTAGCTCCATCTTGTTGGAGGCCTACCTTCACTGCGTCTTCCGGTCCGTGGACGCTGTTAGAGAACCTTTTGGCCCCTTCGGCCATAGTTCTACGAGCGATGTGCCCTGGCCACTGTGCCACTTGAGTCTGGCGATTCTTCGAGCTATATGTCGGTGACGTCATTAATTGAGTCTATTCTTTCCTCAATGGTAGGTCAATAGTTCTTCTCACTCGTATTTATGGCCTGGGTGACCATGAGCGGTGGTAATTGCTTTCCATCGGGTGACCATCCTGCTCGTTATCCTCTTATTTTATAAGATTTTTCTGTTTGTTCAACCGTTATCTACCGTTAAGTATGAAGTATCTTTTTCTATTTATTTTTTATTTTTTCAACATAATTTTTTTTTATTACTTTTACGGTCATCCCGTGAAACCATATATTTCAAACTAAATACAAACTGAAATATAAAAAACCCCAGAAAAAAGACCAATGCTGGGAATCGAACCCAGGTCCTCAGCGTTCCGTGCTGCGTGCTTACCCCTACACCACCACTGGTCTAGAAGTTAGCGACGAATTTTTCCCATACATCGTACACTTCAGTCTGTTATAATCACATTAGGCAGTGATAAAGCGCGCATCTATGTTATGCCCTCTACCGAGAGACTTCAACACTCCTTCGGAGCTACCCGCTCACCTGGACCAAGAGATGGTGACTAGGCCAACTTTTACAAGCTTGTAAAAGTTGGCCTAGTAGCGCCATCTCTTAAGTTAGCGACGAATTTTTCCCATACATCGTACACTTCAGTCTGTTATAATCACATTAGGCAGTGATAAAGCGCGCATCTATGTTATGCCCTCTACCGAGAGACTTCAACACTCCTTCGGAGCTACCCGCTCACCTAGACCAAGAGATGGTGACTAGGCCAACTTTTACAAGCTTGTAAAAGTTGGCCTAGTAGCGCCATCTCTTAAGTTAGCGACGAATTTTTCCCATACATCGTACACTTCAGTCTGTTATAATCACATTAGGCAGTGATAAAGCGCGCATCTATGTTATGCCCTCTACCGAGAGACTTCAACACTCCTTCGGAGCTACCCGCTCACCTGGACCAAGAGATGGTGACTAGGCCAACTTTTACAAGCTTGTAGACCAGTGGTGGTGTAGGGGTAAGCACGCAGCACGGAACGCTGAGGACCTGGGTTCGATTCCCAGCATTGGTCTTTTTTCTGGGGTTTTTTCTGTGCATCTATATTTCAGTTTGTATTTAGTTCGTTATCTACCGTATTTATGCAGGCCGCTAGCACAGAAAATTCTCTTTAGTACACTCTTCGACGATGGACATTGTTACTTACCTTGTATTTTTTTGCAGATTGGACTTAATTATTATCATACCTAGTTTTTTTTCTGGTTTTTTAGTATTTTAACATGATCGTCAGCTATACCTACATACATATACCGCTTCGGTTGCGTGCTTTCCATAAGTGACTATACAAAACCCGCCCTATTTTAACTTTCTACCCAAGTATCGTACAGTAGGTGTTAGGTATACCTGACCATTTTCCTATACCATTTTATCGTTTGTCAAGTGTCAAATACCGACTCAGTGAGTACAACTGGACTCAGAGTTGTGCCAAAAAGCAGCACAGAATAATGTGGTTTGTACGTGTAATAGCCTGAAGTACCTGAGTCTGAGCGAAAGCAGCGAGGACGCAGCGGCTGCGCGCATCGCCGCCATCGCTGACCTCGACGACGAGCTCACACAAGCGCTCTTCGCTGAGCAGCATGTCAGGAAGAAACCTACGGTGAGTGGGATATCGGCCAGGTCGTCACAAAATGGGTTGCTTCGTGCTAAAAAAATACATAATTTAAGCACGCTTTTGAACTATAACTTTATAAGGTATATTCACTTGTGAGGCCCAGAGTAATATAAGTTACACGATTAAGAACTCTTTTCTTGATTGGAATTAATGCTCAAAATTCTGGTAAACAAAATTTGACTCTGGTCTCAGAAGGGTAAGTACAGTCAAGGAAACTGAATCACGTATTTATTTACCAGGCTGAACCCTTCTCACAACAAGTGTCATGTTGACATTCCACACATCTGCCAAAGAAATTGGTTGCGTAAAGGTTCCACCCTGGTACGCGGTTTAGTTTCCTTGACTGAACTCAATAAGCTGCTATGCGTAGGTATACAAAGCCAATTAAAAATCTTTAAAGCGTTTTAACATTTAATGCCAGTAGCGCTACAGCAGAACTACTTATGTCTTCACATACATACAATTATTTTGTACAAATTTTAGTCATGAAATTTGTTAATTATAATTACATGTGTTTTGTGTACAATAAAGATCATACACATATACTGCGGCTGCAGCGCTATTTGGTCACCATCAAGCCGCTTCGCCATCTTCGCTGTGTCGGCTTTTAAATGTCATTCAATGATATTGCAGTCTCGTAATTTCCCGCGGGCGGGTGGAGAAAAGTCCAGCGAAGCCTGGGGCGGCTTCCCGAAACTGCCGCATCTCAGCGGGAAAAGCAAGCCGCTCCATCGCCGGAACACCACCGGACAAGCCGCGGTTGACGGTACGCAGTAACTAAGCAAAAATTACAGCCAGTCTTAAAACATTTTGTTTTGTTTAAAGTTGCAAATTTTAAAAGGATATTTTGCTGATGATTTTTAAATCCTACAAACACAAACAAGTGTGAGTATTGTGCTCATCAAACTTGTGTCTGGGATTTTTACGCAGTTAGGTACCTAGTAGCTTTCAGACGTATTTAGCACAACTTGATCTGAATGGAGCTCAGAAAATAGAGCCTCCTGCTTTCGCTATAAACAGTTACAGTTAGACATCATATTTCTCACAAACTTGTCTAAATTATTAACCATATGTATGCTTTTTATTTTAGGAGCGAAGAACGACTTAGATTTAGCTCAAACCATTTCGGTAACGCGTCCCCTTGGAGGTGAAAGCGGAGACGATTTCCTTTCGAGTGGTTTTGGTATCGAGTCCAACAGTAAATGTGAGCATTATTCAAAGATTTACCATTTGTTTTTTAACCCCCGACACAAAAAGAGGGGTGTTATAAGTTTGACCGCTATGTGTGTGTGTCTGTCTGCGGCATCATAGCTCTTTAATGGGTGCTCCGATTTGGTTTTTTTAATAGAAAGCAGGTTTCTTGGCGATGATAGATCTTAGATATGTTTCATTAAAATCGGTTCAGCCGTTTCAAAGTGATCAGCTCTTTTGTTAGCTGCGGAAGGGATCTTAGAACGCATAACGGGCATTGACTTAATGTCAAACATACGAGTGACATAATTGCGTTGGGATTTTTAAAATTTTGAATTTATAGTTATTTACTTCTAGACCTTACTACTCTACTCAAAACGTCAAAACCTTGTCAAATAGATTTTATTGGATCTACTTATGTTGTTATTTTCAATAAAATGAATTATTATTGGGATTGTCACCCAGAAAACCTAAAAGGCCTCGTTGATACGCGCATATTCGCTGCTGTTATCAAATGTACAAAGCAAGCCACAAAAACACATGCCACGTGCGTGAGTAGTCTAGTCGGTAACATGTCATTACATAATACTTATATAACAATTTCTCAGCCCTTAGTCCTGACTCCGGGACAAGGCGCAAGCAGTTCGCTACGACGAAGTCTCAGTCTTACGATGCTACACCAGGCTACGCGCTCGGGAACATCGCCGTCAAACACCTCGCCGTTCAGCTGCCCAACGCTTCGCATTCCGATAATATGGACAGGCATGTTACTCTTTAACCTGTATTAGACTTAATCAATGAACATAAAAATTTGAGTAGGTATAATATTTCTTACCTTACACACACATGATAATTTGTACCTACTCGTTGACAACATGTCTGTAAGCTAAGCATACACAGCTTAGTAGACGACACGATGTGAGCGATCTATATCCCAATGTTACACTATTAGCTACCTAAATCCTGCTCGTAAGGGGTATGTATTACAATACCGAAGTGCGAAAGACCGAATGTATTAAAACATCGAATGGGTCAAAAGACCGACACGATTTTTTTCTGAAACCGTTAACTTTTTAAGATTGTTATAAAACAAACCTAACCTAACCTAATGGGTTCTGTATGATGCCGTTTTAATAAATTCTGAAAAGTTTACGGTTTCAGAAAAAAATCGTGTCGGTCTTTTGACCCATTCGAGGTTTTAATACATTCGGTCTTTCGTACTTCGGTATTGTAATAAATACCCCTCGTAAGAGAGGGAGAATTTCACTCACGGCATAAGTATAGCTCTTATAAGCATAGAGCATTTAGAGCTGATTGCTCAATTCAAGTTTTCTTGTCCAGAGGTTTACTGTCTAACGCGCTCGGGATCACGGTTTCACAAAATTTTGGACCTACTGGCGTACTGAGAAGTCATGCGAATTAAGAAGTGGCAATGCTTAGTTACTCTTTTTTTTGTAGCATGACCGTGTTAGAGCTTGCTGAGACCCTTGCCCAGCGTAGCCGCGACGTTGAGCGGACGGTTCAGCTCATGGAAACCCTTCAGAATATACTGGAAAAGACGACGCCAGCCAACAGTCTCCGGGACTTGGTGTTGCGTTCGTTCTACACGCACATCGACAGTGAAGATGAAAGAGTGCTGGTGGCTATAGCACGCGCTATGTTAACGGTAATAATTAAATGCTGTTATCTTTTTAGTGCAATCGTAATCTTAAAACGTTGACGGTCAAATTAATTAGATACTCTCGTAGATCACACAACGTCGATTCTGATATTGCATTTTCTGTGTTGTATGAACCATCTACCTCACTTTGATCTTGCTACAGCTAACTCTCCTTGTATTTCAGATGAGGGTTACAGGATCCCATCTTGCAGCTGCTTGCAAATTGGTCTTTAAAATAGCCAGGAACGACAACAACGATCACTTCTTCATGGATACCAATCTGTTAGGTCGGTAGTACAAGTAGGCAGTATAAATATTACGAGTAGGTACTAATTCACCAATAAAATTCAATGTTGGCGCATATTTTTACGAGTCTGTTATAGACAGTGTGATAGGTACAGTCAGTTCGAAGGTGTTTAAGAAAGTCAATTATACAAATTTGTAAACTGGCGGGACTCGCGCCGCAACGTCGAAGTAATTTTTTAGCAATATTATATTCGTGAATAAGGCTCGGGTATGCTTTTAATCTCTCGGAGTTTCTTTGCGCGATAGAATCCGTAACATGGAAATTTGCTGAAGAACTAAAGTCACCGACAAATGGCTCCTAATATATGTGTTAGTAAGCTGAAGTGTCATTGGGCAGGCACATCGCTTGAAGAACAAATAACCGTCGGGGGAGAATAAATGTTCTCAAGCGGTTACCACGAACCGGAAGACGCAGCGTGGACCGGCGTGGGGTTTGTTCAACAAGGGGCGTTTTTCGGTTGATGATGAAGTAATTTTGATTGTGGAGTTAATTATTTGGATGGGTACATTGGTCGGTGTATGTGCAGAGCTGCTGGTGGAGGGGTGCGGGCGCGCGGACCCGCTGGCGGAGGGCGAGTGCTGCGTATACGGCGCGGGCGCGCTGCGCTTCCTCGCGCTGGAGCCGCGGCTCGGCGCGCGCGCCACCCGCGCCGGCGCGCTGCACCTCGCCGCGTTGCATCTCAAGATACTCAACACAGCGGTGAGATACCCAGCGAAATACAGTTTAGATAATAGTTTAATTACTACGTAATAGTGGCAGGCGTGAAAATTTTCGGTTGACAATCGGAAGCAAAGGCGATCTTATTGCGAATAGAAATCACATATTATAGCGATTAGAATCGTGTTGTTAGCGATACTTACGATTGACAGTCGCTATCAGTGGCGTAGCTAGGCGTGGGCGAAGAGGGCCGTCGTCCAAGGCCTAGCGGTCTGAGGGGCCTCGCGCCTCCAATGATTCTCGTGCTTTAACTCAATCAAAAATCCGTACTTTAATGTGCTGTGCGCCAGCGTCGCGCCACACAAAATTTAGGTCCTGTACCGCCGCTGGGTAGATCTTGGGAACGAAAGGGAAGGGGCCTCGCTGAAGCGATATAGACGTCTATAGTCCACGCTACGCCACTGTCGCTATATTCACTTACCAGCCAGCTCGCCGCCAACGGTGTTTATAGCAGTCACATTACGTTTTCGAGTGACAACTGAAACGAGAATAGAATCACTACTTAGTACGTGGCAGCGACAGAGGTGGGGAAGTACTCTATTGTATGAAGCGACAAAGCTCTGCCAGAGGTTACATTTGTAGCGACTACTAGCGCCATCTAGTCATCACATAAGGAACTAACAACTACAATCCTACATCATGCTATCGAAGTTTCTCAACTCGGCTGCATAAATACAACTTCCAACTTTCATCCATTGGACTTCGGTCCCCAGGCATAACATCTGCCTGGAGAGAGATCTCTCTATTGGAACTACCCCCAAACATTCAGCTTATGTTTTCTTCACCATATTGCATCCATGAGCCGCCCATTGGTAACTAAGCAACTGAATCTAGAAAGCCGAGAACCCCCGCGGCGTGTCGGAGCAGTCGACGCACGCGCTGTACCAGCTGACGGGCGCGCTGCGCAACCTGGCGGGCGGCGGCGAGCGCGAGCGCGCGTTCGTGGCCAGCGGCGCGCTCGCCGAGCTGCTCGCCGCGCTGCAGCACCACACCGACCGCGACGTGCTCACCAACGTCGCGCGCTGTCTCAGGTACGGCGGGCTCACTCAGCCTGCTGGCACAAGAGCAGGCCCTGTGGTGAAAAAGGCCGTAATTAGGCACGAAACTCGATTTTCCAACTTCTTATCGTGCCATTCCGTTTACGCTAATAGTATTAAACAGAAGAGTGAAAGCAACGGCACGATATGATCTTCGCATTTCATGGTAGCCCCCCCAGGTAACGTTACGCGCGACCGGCAGTGCGGCAAACGCAACCGTGCGTTCGTGGCAATGGCGCGCTCGCACACACGGCCGAGACGTGATCACCAATGTTCGCTCACTGTCTTTATCAAGTACACCGGGATCTCTCCGCTCGTTGAGTACATCTACATATTATGTGGACACCCTACCAAAATATAGGAAAGTAACAATTACGTTCCGACATTGTAATTCCCTACCTGCGTCCCTTTGAACACTACAATCTGGCCGTTTTCAAATCTAGAAGGGTGCTTGAGCATTTACTAGGCAAGCGTGCTCCATCATTATTTTCTATCAGGCGTGATTGTGGTCAAAAGCAAGCCTATATTGTATAAAAATATCTCAACATTATTCTTTCAACTATGAAGCGATCAGTGGAAAAGATGTATCTTTGTTTGTGTGCAGCGTGCTGTCTGCGGAGGCGGCGTGTTGCGCGTGGCTGTGCGCGGCGGGCGCGGGCGCGCTGCTGCGCGCGCTGGCGGCCTGCGCGGCGCGCGCGCCTCTCGCCGTGCGGCTCGCCTACACGCTCGGCAACATGGCCGCCGCCGACGAGCAGGCGCGCCTCGATGTGAGCGACCTCACTCACTTATGATTCTGTCATTTGAGTGCTCAATACTTATCTGTCTATCTGTCTTTTGAATCGTAAAGTGTTTTTTCGCACAAAATGGCAAATATGAAGGGTTTGACTCGAAATCAGCGCTCCAGCAGGCACTTTCTGCAACTTAATGCTGAGTCAAATTTCTTTTCGGCATCATTAATTATAACATGTCATCCTAAATACAAACTGAAACATTGATGCACAGAAAAACCCAGAAAAAAAGACCAGCGCTGGGAATCGAACCCAGATCTTCAGCATTCCGTGCTGCGTGCTAAACCCCTACACCACCACTTGTCGGGACTTGGACACAAATTTTTCCTATGCATCACGCATCACACATCTCAGCTTGCTTACTTATTAACTTATTATGCTACTCTATAATAAATCTATACTATTTATCAATTCTTTATCATTTTATTAATTTATTTCTATATAAGTAAGTGGTTTATTATGGTATATTTGTGTATCGTTCCGTGAGTCACAGACGGTTCTGACAGAAAATCAGCGCTGCAGGCGTCTAACGCCTCAGCATAATGCTGAGTCAGCGACCGTTTCACTTTTGCGGGGACACACATGCAGAGCTGTGTATGTACATGTTTGTTACTTCATTGTATGTTATCTTTGTTTTTTTTTGTGTGAAATTGTGTGTACTTTCTTGTATGTGTGTCTTGTAAAAGTGAATAAATGTCTTCTTTCTTCTTTCTTGCTTATCACTTAAGCTTATATGGATTTCACGGGATGACCGCAAAAGTACAAAAAGACTCCAACAAACAATCTTGATATCATTAATTACGTTTTAGTTTTTTTTTATTAGCCAGTGTATTTTCTTTTTTTTTTTGATGTCGAATATTGTTATCTCTATGTATAATTGTGTCATATTCGCTAGCAAAAGTCAATTGCCTTATTTGCTGTAGATATACGACGAGGAAGGCGGCGTGGACGTGTTGCTGACCATCCTGGA
This sequence comes from Archips crataeganus, assembly GCA_947859365.1. NCBI lineage: Eukaryota > Metazoa > Arthropoda > Insecta > Lepidoptera > Tortricidae > Archips > Archips crataeganus. Next base: position 5,948,713 of record OX402065.1, read on the forward strand.
GTCGTACACGCAGCGCAGCGACCACGAGCCCAAGGACCCCGATGACGACCCGGACATACATTTAGTGGGTAAGTTCAGCTTTAAGAGAGATCCCTACCTACAGTTATCCACGAAGAAGCAACGCAATAACAGCGTAAGAAACGTAGTTCAGCTCGGCTCTGTTCGGCCAGCCGAATTGCCGAGTTTTCTTTCCGATTCCGCGTCGGTTGATATGAGAAGACAGAAGACCCTGAGACGTCTTGGAGAAATACACAGTAATGATTTATTTTTTGAAATGCCTACATAGACACTTCATGTTAACACTCTATCCACAGGAACAGACATGGGCGGCTCCGATGGATCGAATGAAGATGTCCTTATTAAGGTAATCATGAACATTACTACTATCGTACTTCTTAATCGAATTAATAGGGCATAATATATATTTGTAGTGTCGTTTTACAATGATCCTGTACCTCTACCATGAGTTTACACTAGTTCACAGTGACCGTACTCGCTAGCGACGGCGTAAATGATTCGTATGGAGAATTGTACTTCCGTAAGTGACCGCTAGAGGCGCTGTACAATTCTCTATACAAATAATTTACGCCGTCGCTAGCGAGTACGGTCACGTAAACTAGTGTAAACTCATGGTAGAGGTACAGGTGACAGTATGAAAGCCATCGTAAAAAAAATATCGTTTTTTGGTCATCACTCTATGCGAGCTTTCATTGCAAATGTCACGGGGATCATCGTAAAATGACTACCTTGAGAGGTAGCGAGGTAGATATTGTCTATTGCCAATTATTTCATACTTTGACATTTATGAAAATGTTGATATACAGACGGTGCGTGTAGTAGCCAATCTTTGCCTGGCGGAGCGGGCGGGGCGCGGGCTCGCGGCGGCGCACTCCGGCCGGACCATGCTGGCCCTGCTGGCTTGCCTCGAGCTGGCGGAGCGACCCACTGCAGACACCGTGAGTATACTTACTTATACCACATGATATCAGGGGCGTAGCTGTGGCGAGAGCCACATTCTTTAACATTAATCTTGTGCGTGTGATAGGTTAAGATGTAGTTGTTCATGTAAGACCAATAAGGCATGTAGATAGATAGTGTATGTAGGTTTACTAAGTAGATTATTGTATATAAATATAAGGTTTTAGAGGATGATATAAGGATATAAGGATGGCGTATCTTAATAGTATACCTACTAAGCGCAGTAGCTACACGCGGTGTGTAAAAACTGATATAAGTAATTTTTAGATGCGTACTTAGTTTAGTAATGACATGATATAGCTGTTCAAAGGAATGTTAATGTGCGCCTACTAAAAAGTTATAGCAATGTGCTACTCACGTTACTATAAAATTAAACTTCATCTGATTCCAATTTAATTATAATTGGGGATGTCTATTTTTTTGCAATCGAAAACCATTTCGAGATAAATGCTTTTTAATTCGTTTTCTGTAGTTATTTAATTTTAATATTATGTAATGAATTTATAATATAACAAATAAGCAATGACCTTCATTTGATATTGGTGTAAATTGGGTGACCGGTTCAAGTCGTACTTTATTCTGTGTGGTTAGAATTCTTCACAATTTACGCGTGGATTATACTACGGAGTTTGATTTGGACCCGCTATCTGACATCTAGCACTTTGTCAGTGCCAGTAAAGTGACACAGTGTATAGTGTACCACTACGCAAAAAATAATTAAAGAGGTTGCCTTATCGTACGCATTTAGATAGATTTAGAAATTTGGCATTGTGGGAGCCCTCAATTATAATCTGACGTCATCAACTAAAATAGTTTCAATAATTAATTTTGAAAAAAGTAGAGAACTAAATGACAAAATATTGAAATTAGTTTCTTATAATTGACTTTTCTATACAAAAAAAAAACCATGGGTATTTTTTTTAGACATCCCCAATTATTCATTAGGACCCAAAGGTTCAGGCTTATCTTAAGATTGTCTGACCCCATGTCATGTTCAGGTGAAGGAGCCTGCGGAAGGCGGCGCGGCGCGGCGCGAGGAGCTGGCGACGGCGGCGCTGGCAACGCTCAACAACGTGACGTTCTACCGCGAGCCGCCCGCGCCGCCCGACGCGCTCGCCGACACTATCGACAAGCTGTGCAGAGGTAGGCAACTGCGTTAAACATTAAACTACCGTGAGACTCACTCATAGTGAAAATAAACGGATAGCCCGAAACATGTCGAGTTAAACTCGTTTTAAGACGTGAGTGATCCGTTTATTTTCACTATGTAGGCAACTGCGGTCTATTTTGGGATCCATATGTTAATTTATTATATATTTATCCATAAAAAAATTAGTTAGGTATCAATGCGCTCTAAAATTCAACAATACATACAAAAATAAATATCTACAACTATTTAGGGATTTTCGAAAGTTGTCTTCGGCGTTTCTCTCCGGCCAGAAATCGGAGTGCAGAAAGATCTGCTGGTAGGTAACAGGCAGGCAATCGGTGTCTAAATGACCTGAAACTGTTAGTTTAGCCCTATGAGACTCGATCGGGTAAATGAACAGCTGGGATCCCTGTAATGTAACGGACTCCGGGCGGTCGTGCTCGAAGACCTCCGTCGTGGTCTTCTTGTTCAACCTATTTACAGGATGTCTCATTTAAATCGGTCAGTATGGGAAAGTCTGAAACTATAAGACATACAAAGATCTGTTCTTAGGAACCATGTCATTGATTTTAGTGATAAGAAAAACTGCATTCATAGATTTGAAAAAAAAAAAATTTTTGTATAAAAAAAATGGTTGTCATTTCGAACACCTACTAAATTAAATTAAAGGATATGAAAAGCAATGCATTTTATTCATTTACAGTAACATTTACTGCTTAAGACCTACACAATCGATATCTAAATAGAAATAATGTAGGTACGTTTTTTTTTCAAAATTTCCGGGTTCGATTCCCGAACTGAGAACTAGTTTTTTTAAAAATCTATGGAGACAGTTTTCCTTTTCATTGAAATCGATGACATGGTTCCTAAGAATAGATCTTCGTATGTCTTACAGTTTCAGACTTTCCCATACTGACCGATTTAAATAAGACACCCTGTATAGTTGAGTTTCGAGACATCCTGTTTAAGGCTGGGAAGGTGATGGATGGTCTGATGTTTCAGCGACGTGCCGCTGGCTGGGCGGCGGCGGCGGCGGCGGCGCGGCGTGCGAGGCGGCGCGCGCGCTGGGCAACCTGTCGCGCTCGCCGCGCGCCGCGCATCTGATCGTGCTCGAGGGCGCGCTGGACGCGCTGCCGGCCTTCCTGCACCACGGTACAGCTAAAGCACAGTTACTTAGAGGACAAGGGGAATCCAAGAATCTGTTGATGTCGCAATTATCTGCACCCCATGCCAGACCCAGAGGATTTCCTTTCGTTCCAATTTAATTCAATATTTTATTGCATTTCACATTGTACATGTACAGTCAAGTGTAAAAATATGAACTTATTCAAAGTTTCAAAAATAAGTACCACAGACTCTTATTCCGACGCAATAAGGCCGTAGTAACATATTTTTGAGTGGTTCGAATAGATACTTATTTTTGCACTTGACCGTACATAGTGTAGGTACCTAATACATAAATAATAATTCCTAATTATGTACAATAAGTATAATATACTTAAGTAAAGAAAGACAATCGGCACCGGATTAAAATTACTGTTTTTGTATAGCTGTGACAGCTGGCTGTTTCCGATATCAATTTTCAGCCCATACAAGAACTGTCAAAATGAACGCGATGGCGATTGCGAGGGAGTTAGGCAATTAGCCTGCTGCACACACCTGAGAAGAAATTAAATAGTGTGTGTGAAATTCCCCATCCGCACTGGGCCAGCGTAAGAATTACGGCACGGCCCCTCTCATTCTGAGAGGAGGCCTGTGCCCTGCAGTGGGACGTATTACAGACTTTCCCAAAAATTGACTCATCATTAGAGAGCGGATTTGAAGTAGCGTTGTCAATATTTATATGGATATGACTGGTATAATTTATTATTTTTTCTACACACAAAAATAATGTAACTTATCGGAACAAAAAAGTAAAAAACTTTTTGGAAGCTTTTGTAATATTGGGTAAAAATTAGGATGATAATAATAAAAACATCGTTTGTTAATTTTTAAAATAGTTTATTTTTTTAAGTTCCTCTTCTTTAATATTTCTTTTGCACAATGCACAGTAAAAAAAATTATTACGACTCAAAGAAATAAAAAATGAACTAGGATCAAAAATTCTCAAACGATGTTTTTATTTATTATCATCCTAATTTTTGCCCAATATTTACAAAAGCTTCCAAAAAGGTTTTTACTTTTTTGTTCCGATAAGTTAAATTATTTTTGTGTGTAGAAAAAATAATAAATTATACCAGTCATATCCATATAAATATTGAGATCGCTACTTCAAGTCCGCTCTCTACTCATCATCATCATCATCATCCCAATCTCATAGACGATGATGATGTGATGGATGACTCAAGCTTTTGGAGAGGTATTTGTCTAGCAGGGGACGTCTTGTGGCTGATATGATGTTGATGAGCCAGTTATGTTGCAGAGGAGGCTAGCGTGCGCTGCGCGGCGGCGGGCGTGCTGGTGAACGTATGCGGGTCGGGCGCGGCGGCGGCGGCGGCGGCGGGCGGCGCGGCGGCGCGCGCGCTGGCCGGCGCGGCCGCCGCCCGGGACGCGCCCGCCGCCGCGCTGCTGGCGCGCGCGCTCTGGAACGCGCACGCGCACGCGCACGCGCAGCTCGCGCCCGCGCTCACGCGGCAGGCCGCCGCCGCGCTCGCTTGCTTCATAGGTACTTACTCCAAAGGGTCAAATCTAAATGGTGATACAAAATTAGTGTTACTAACTCAGTCTGTCGCAGAGCTGATGAGCGGTGGAGCAGACGAGTCCTCGAATGGAGACCACGGACGGGGAAACGTAGTGTAGGGCGTGGCCATGGAAGAGGCCCATGTCCAGCAGTGGACTGCGATAGGCTGATGATGATGATGATGATGATGAAGAAGTCAGTTAATGCTGGGTAACATTAATGCATTAACTACCTCGATTGTTAAAATTATGCTGATAAAATTTGGGATGTTCATTCATACTTTGTTGAAATGAAATCACGAACACAATACTGTTATTTCCGTGTTCCCTTCGATTTAGTAAATCATGGTGCATCACGGCGCAGCGCACGCGTCGACCGCATCAGTAGGTGCGCCTGGCCTATATGCTTGCTGCCATTATGTCACACCTACCTGTATTCATTCACACTCTAGACATCTTAACAATAGTAAAAATTACACTAGCTAAATTTATCTCACGATTTTTTCATTGGCCTTACGACTAGGTACCGATTTACTTAACAAAAATAGAACTACCTATCGTCATCTAGTTTAGACGAAAGACATCGTTTCAGTGTGCCACCGTGGTAAAATATTATTTCACTTTTAAGTAGCTAAATACTAACCAAAATAGAACATAATTGGAATAACAAATGCTAATTTACTAATCAATTTTAATTATCTAACTAAACTTATCTAAAGTAAAACACTGATACAGTTTCAATCGATCACATAAAGTAACAGTGAATTTTGCACGTGATCATATCCGACTCCGTGGCGCAACGGTAGCGCGTCTGACTCCAGATCAGAAGGTTGCGTGTTCAAATCACGTCGGGGTCAAAGTGTTCTTTTTGCATTTTATTATGTGTATTTTCTAAAGTGTATTTATTATTTACAGATGACGAATCCGTGTTCGCTGCTTGCGAAGCACCCAGCGGCGGGGAACGACGTGCCAGTAATCCTGAGTTGAAAAATCATGTTAGCATTTTTTTTCTTTTTTTCATTTGACTTAAATTTAATTTCGCAAATAAATTCCGAAAAAATGAAAGGTGCTGGGCCCGGGCTCGAACCCACCACCCTCTGCTCTGCATAGGTCAATCCACTAGGCCACCACGGCTTTTTGAAATTTACCATGAGCTTATTGTTAAGGAAAACATCGTGAGGAAACCTGCACATATCTGAGAAGAAATTCAATGGTGTGTATGATTTTCCCAATCCGAACTGGGGCCGCGTGGGAACTACGGTCTAAACCCTCTCAGTCAGTCAGGGACTAGTCTGGGTAGGCTGGGATGATGATTAGATGATTACATTGATAACCCACTTAAAGCGATTAAGTATGTCTAATTGCTACTTAGAAAGAAAATTCAATATATCTATGAAAAGTCTGCGCAATTAAGAAAAAATTGTGCCTACTTAACAAACATAGGTAGGTACCTAACAGGTAGGTAGGAATTTATGTTTATTAATTATATTTTCTGTTTACAATAAGTAAGAAAACGTTTTTACTTTTTATGGACAAATAATTTTTGTTTAAAACTCGTCCATTTTAAGTAAACCGAATGAAAAACAATAACTTGATTAAACATAAAGAACAATAAACGACTAATATTACGCACTTCCAGGTAAAATTCGACCTCGATAACAACAACTATCCAAATAAAGACTTTGAAGGCTTCACGGGCCGACCTCTGTTCGTGAAAGCGCACAGCGTGGACCAGGAACTGCATCTGGAGACAGGATCCGAAGACGAGGATGGAGGCTGCTCTGGAGAGGACCTGGGCTTTGAGGAGGGGGACATGCTGGTGGATGGCTGCGACTGCGGACCCTGCAGGCGACTGGCAGCCTGGGAGGAGCTGGTGGGAGTGGCGATTCCACTACTAGAAAAACTGAGGCCACCACGAGCTGATGCTTCTGTTGGGACTGATTAGTGACCTTTTTAATGTTTATTTATATATGTATAGTGTCTAACTTGGCAGATGTTGACAGGCCACTCCTGAGCGGGGATACTAACCTTCCAGATTTCTCTAGCATTGATCGAATTTAGATGGTGGTAGACCTTTGGTTATTAGTGAAGACCGGTAAGAAGCGATGGAACTTTTTACCCAGTAACTACAAAAATGAATGTTTGAGATAGATAACATTCTTCACAATTACTATAATACCTACCTACGCATTTGAAGTTCTCTCCGTACTGTGCAGTTTTGACTAAATATATACCTATCAGCAATGCAGTGATCAACCAAAGTAAACATTTACCGAAGTACTTAATATGATATACTGCATGAATTTTCATTAATTTGCTGAGACTTTGGAAGTTCTGAATATTCCTTTACTCACCCAAATTATAATAAAATGTTTGATACCTAAGTACCTACTAATTTCTGAGCAATTACGACAGAAATTCTAAAATTCCTTTACGTTTTGTACTTACTTTATTACCCATTATAAGTAAATTGCATCGAGCGTTCTAATACCTACATCTCGTATATTTTAAATAAAAGTACTTACCGGTAATTTTTAGAGCTATTATGTATATATTTTAGCAGGTAAACTGTATACGACGTAGATCATTGAATGTATTTACTGTGAAATAAAACTTAAATACCTAACTGTAAATAAAATTTAGTTTTATAGTTGTTACGTTTATAATTTATGAATGGAAAATTATGACTGATTTTGTTACCGTTGTTATGAAATAATGTCTGTAGCGTATCTAGTCAATAAATGTTATAGCAAATTATAGTGTTTTTAATGCTTTAAAACTTAGGTAAAGAAATTAATTAAACGCTTTTTAGTGCCTACGAGATCACTTTAAATTACTGGTGCAAAGCTAATCTTACTAATAGGTACTTACATATTATAAACACGAAAGTGTATAATGGATGTATGTATGTTTATTACTCTTTCACGTTAAATAGGCGGATTCTGATCAAAATTGGGACAAAGATAATTTATTACATGGGTTAACTGGTATCCTAGGTATACTTATTACTTTTTATCCTGGAACATGCCTGTAAACAAATTCTTCGCTGACGGAGTCGCGGGCAACGGGAAGTACCTATCACATAAATCCTAATAACTGTTTTGCGATCAAAATTATCCTTTCTCAATGAAAAATTCACGGTGGCTGGGATCCGATTTTTGAAACTAATCACTTGAAAACAACTACCATTCGAATGCATTGAAAAACTGTGCGGAATGTGATAATCGAGTCTGTGCTAGAAACTTAAAGCTCTAATTATCTACTAATTAGTCTCATTATCTAGTTGAAAAAATGATTTGAGCTGTATTTTGCAGCAATAGGTACACACGTTTTTAGCACTTTATGGATTGTATTTTCGAGTGATATGTTTTCAAAAATCGGTCCCCTGAGACACTGACAGATTGGCTTGTAAACAAGTAAGAACAAATAAAATTTATAATCATAATTTTTTGGGCAAGTACACGTGGGACCTTCAACTTAAGTTCCTAACAACTGATGTGTACTTAGTAACAGACTATCGTTTACGTTGCTAAATATTTGTCGCTAAAACAGACGTCGAACGTAACAAGCGGGCACGGGGCGTAAGTGCTACCGGCAGCCAGTCATACAATACATCATATTCCGTGTCCATTGTACGGTCCATTCCGGCAACGTTTTTTTTCTAAAAGTTACATAAGAATTCATGTTTTTTAAGAATATTTCTTGAAATATACGTTGTTCTGTGGCCATAGTAGCTATAGGCATGAAAGCAGTTTAAGCTGATTGAAGATATGAGGGTCCAAAAATGAGAACGTACAGTATACTGTATACTTACACCTACAACGCTATAGTCTACATAAAAGTAAAAAACTAATAAACTTGGCTTGACATGCTGCGGCGTGTCTAGATTTTGTCTTATTTATATTTTAGAATGAGCTCTTTCACATGGGGGGGAGGAGATTTTATATCTATTTAATCAATCAAAATTATTTATTGCAAATTAATTATATTACATATTATAGACAGATGGAACAGACAGCAGGTATACATATGACGCCCTGCAAAGGCACAGCAACATAAGAGGATGACTAACCATAGTGACAAAAGTTTAGTTAGTCTACAATTAAAATTTACATACATTATTATTATATTCATTGGAATTTTTCATCAAAAAATCATTCCAATCTATACTAATATATATTAATTAGAAAGAGATTTAGCTGCTTAATGAATACTGTATTTTTCTCCTGATTCTTTGTAAAATTAGGCACGTGATTAAATATACTTTCATCAACATGTGATGAGGACTAGATGAAACTAACTTTAATTTTGAGAAAGATTGTTTGAGCTTGATTTAAGTACATTTATAAACTTTTAATGTAAAAACTTCTAAATACTTATACATATATTTGAGACTCTTGCGACAAGCCACGTACGATAACTACTTAACTTACGGATGGAGCGTAGTTTGGAAACTCGATCTAACACAGTGAGCCTTTCGAACATTTCTGAAGTCGTCTTAAGCTGCGTACGGACTGCGCGCACTCGGGTACGCGTACCCGGGCTTGCGTGTCCTGGAACGCCATGTACGCGTACACTGTACACGTACACGTACACGTACTGTACACGTACACGTACACTGTACCTACGCGTACATGGCGTACGGACATGGCGTTCCAGGACACGCAAGCCCGGGTACGCGTACCCGAGTGCGCGCAGTCCGTACGCAGCTTTACAATGGATACGCGCGAGCGGGAAGTACCGCGAGGAAGCGCGACAGCTAACAACTCATGGACGGAACCGCGTTGGTTTGGCAACTCGGGTGGCGCAACAACAGCCTCTGGAAAATACGCCCCTAGCTAGAGGCTGATGTTTGTTATGTATTTGTTTACAAAGCTAAGCTACTCCTCTAAATTTTAAACCCGGACTGCATAGCATGGAAAAATCGAAAAAGGAGAATGTGTTCTAAAATATGAAACCACCAAGTAATAGAATTACGTTATTTATTCGATTCATCTCCGCTAGGCTTCAAGATATTCTGATATTTTCCTTTCCGCTTTGCACATGACTGTGTGCTTTGAAAGAGTAAATTACCTACTACATATTTTTAGGGTTCCGTACCCAAAGGGTAAAACGGGACCCTATTACTAAGACTCCGCTGTCCGTCCGTCAGTCTGTCTGTCCGTCTGTCGCCAGGCTGTACCTCATGAACAGTGATAGTTAGACAGTTAAAATTTTCACATTTGATGTATTTCTGTTGCCGCTATAAGAACAAATAGGTACTAAAAAACAGAATAAAATAAATATTTAAGGGGGCTCCCATACAACAAAAGTGATTTTTTACTCGTTTTTGTTCGATATTGATAAACGGCAACAGGACACTTGAAATATTTACAGAATATTTAGTTATAATTCTCTTTAAATAAATAAATAAATAAATATTAGGTGACAATCTTACACAAATCGACCTAGTCCCAAACTAAGCAAAGCTTGTACTATGGGTACTAGACGACGATAAACATACTTATATAGATAAATAAATACTTAAATACATAGAAAACATCCATAACTCAGGAACAAATATTCGTGCTCATCACACAAATAAATGCCCTTACCGGGATTCGAACCCAGGACCTCTTGCTTCGTAGGCAGGGTCACTACCAACTAGGCTAAAGCGGTCGTTCAAAAATTAAAAATAAATTAAAAAGAAATAATTAAATTAAAATAAAACAAAAAGTTAATTAAGGGGGGCTCCCATACAACAGACATGATTCTTTTGCCGTTTTTATAGATAATGGTACGGAACCCTTCGTGCGCGAGTCTCACTCGCACTTGACCGGTTTTTTTTTAATATTTAAATCTCTTGTTATTTTCTCGCCTTGTTTCTTAGTACCTACGGTTCGTTCTGGGATACTTTGTACTCGATAATTATGATAAAACAGGATGTGGCCACATGTGTATATCGATTTGCTGAGAGTATAGATTCCTCATTTGTTGGTTTTATTTAACTTTTAAATCATACTAGTAATATTGCTATACATTATATATAGAGCAAAAAAGCTCTAGCACATACTGGGTTTTTGCACTTTGACCAACTACTAGAATGAACCTACCTGAGGGTAGGTATTAATTAACCACCGGGAGGCGTCGTGGTAGAATCTTTGGGATCCCACGGCGCCTACCTACCTCGGCAAGAGGACAACGTCGGAGTGGTTTTAGTGGGTATACTCCCCCCTCCCCTTCCCGTTACAAAATAAACTTCTAACTTCGTTATAAAAAAAAGGTAGGTATTAATTAACCAAGAGACAGAGAATGTGTTGAAACTAAAATGTGAGTATTTCGACTATTTAATTCCTCATATTTAAATAATTTGCAAATAAAGGTAGGTATTTAGGTAAGTAATTTGATTAATGTCCTCGCAAAATAATTTTATTAACCGGAGATAATAACAATCACTTAAGGACTTATTGTGTGAGGGTGACTTGTAAAATCACACTCACACGTCTAAAGTAGTTTCAAAAATCTGAATAAATCATTGTAAGTGAACATGAGCACGCTGTATACGCGAAAGGAACCACGATTCGTTATAAGATAGTCCTAGCGCCGAGCGGTGACCAATCAACGAGGAGTGTCCGTCAGGACAGCATCTAGTCACTGAGGTACGCGGGTGCTAACGTAGAGCTTTGAAGCTTTGAGCTTTTTTATTTTAAAATATTTTGGATGGACAATACAATCAACTAATTTCAGTCGTAGGTCACGGTATAAACGTATCATAGTCTGTACGCTTAGTATAAGTTTGACTTCACCAAAATACTTCTCGATCGCGTTTACGTAAAAAAAACAATTACTAGGGAAACATGGGCAGCGCCTCCGTGGCCGCGCGTCCATGTTTCCATAGAATTGAAATTTTTACGTAAACGCGATAGAGAAGTATTTTGGTGAAGTAAAACTTATACTAAGCGTACTGTATTTGTATATTCATGACAATGATTATCGAATAAAGTATTTCAAAATGCAAGGTTCTGTGGTGGCCTAGAAATTAAAGTGGTTGACTGTAGGGTACTAAGTTTTTGAAAATTGAAAAACTAAATAGAGGAAAACTTGATATATTTTTAAACTAATTTTCAATTATTAGGTGAGACCTAGTGCTAATTTAATTTATGTAAAAATATCAGTTTAAAACAAATAAATAATAAGTGAATAATTTAGTGTTTTACCTTGATATGTAAAAAAAAGAAAACTTAATGTATACTTATCCCTGAAGAGAGTTTTTACGAGTACGTACATCAATATTTTGTCATATACTTACCTACGTATTGGTAAAAAGTAGTTTTTCAATGATTTAATAATTTTAATAATTTAGAATATGAATCATGGAAAACTGTTCAATAATGGCTCGATTATGGCGTTTAATTAGTTCATTAGATGGTGCGGAAAAACCGTGCGAGTTCAGTACATTGCTGTCCATGATCGAACATTTATAAATGCCTTGCCGAACGGCCCCGCAATGAAAGCAAACTGCTCGTACCTTCTAAATTTCTAAATGAAGCAATGAAGCCTAATGACGTCATAATACTATACCTATTATAGGTACAGCAATTTGCGCTAAGTGAGTGTTTATGGGATTTTTACTGGCCGGCTGGATTTTTCTAGCAATTGTGTAACAGTTGGTGATTATGTCAAGATTCCTGTTTTAATAGGTAATGAAAGTTAATTTGGTGAATTATTCAATTGTTGAGTTTAGTTTCGTCGCGGTCACGATGGCGAAAGGTCTAGCCTGCACGTTGGCTCTATGCTTGCTGGGGAACGCGTTATGTGTGCCTTTGGATATTCCACGGCGGAGAAGAGCGTTCGGTGACAATGAAGTGGATTCAGTGGATTCTGTAAGTACCCTTGTTATTTCTATACTCAGTCAAAGATAGATTGATTTTTGATGTTTTATGTCAAAACCTACAACATTATAAAGGACAGTTTTACAAGCAGTGTGTTGGTAAGCGGGTATTATTATGCGCTCTCATCATCCCAGCCTACTACGTCGCAATCAATGCAGGACACAGGCTTCCTCTCAGAATGAGAGGGCTTGGGTCGTAGTTTCCACGTGGGCCCAGTGCGGATTGGGAACTTCACACACACCATTGAATTTCTTCGCAGGTGTGTGCTGGTTTCCTCGCGATATTTTCCTTCATCTTGAAGCTAATGGTAAATTTCAAATGTAATTTCGCACGAAAATTCTAAATGACTCAAAGGTGCGAGCTTGGGCTGGGATAATTTTATTTGGTAATGCGGGACCCCCTTAATTTTTAATTTTATTATATTTTTATTATTTTTTGTTCTAGCGGCCACAGTAATATATATATAATCGGTGAAAATTGTAACTACCTAGTTTATCTCATTCATTATAAAAATATACTTGGTTAAAAACGCTGAAAAAAATACGTTTCTTGTATTTCGACTCCCTTTAATTTTCAACCTTATTTTATTTTTAGTAATTGTAGTGTCATTCAAATTGTAATAGATCTGTGCTTGGCATGGCCCGATTATTTTTAAATAAGTCATTGACTAAAAATAAACATGTGCGCAAATAATTTAATTAAAATAATTGCATCGTAATCGTTGCTATATTGATACACCCTACCTTGAAGTATTTGTAGTTATGGTAGTCATTTACGATGATATCTGTGACACCTGCTATGGTAACTCTTATCTAGAGTAATGTTAAGAATTCGATAATGATTTTCTATTAATTAATGTTTACATACCGCCGCGCCACAGATATTGTCGTCAATTAACTTAGTTAGATAGTCTTGATGTCTACAATATTATACTTTGCGATATCTTGTCATACAATGTAAGAGTACCATTCATTTATGCACCCACATGGGCATTCAGCTGATTCAGCAGACCAGAACTATTTATCCTAAGGAGGGCTAGACTGTTATTTTAGCCAGAGTCTTTTAAAAGAGAGAATTTTATCATTATTTTTAGGGTATCACTTTAAACCACGAGCCTTCGGTAGTGCCCATGAACCTAGCCTTCACTCTCCCCCTCATCAAATCCATCTATGAGGAGAGGAAGAGAGAGTCCCGGACCGCAGACCCGTTCGATGAGGACGACGATGACTTCGAGCCCATGCAGACTGCTCCGACTGGAGGAGGAAGTAATATTATGAGCCTCCTCAACCTCGCCAGTGGACTGTTCCCTGGATCCAGTGGACCCGTGAGTATTAGAATATAACGTGTGAATTGATTTGATAGTAGTAGACTCAATACTCAATACACAATTGTTTATTGCTCTTCCACAATGTACCTATGTGACTCTTGGGTCTGGAACTTTAAAAGTGTTATCATATAAGTCCATGACAAGCAAATTTTACAAAAATTTCAGTACTATGTACCTATATAATAAGGTCTTAATAAGAAAACTCGTCAAGCAAAACTTTTTTTTTGCAATTAGGTACATTTTCTTTCCGATCAGGGCTTGTACGATAATATGGGATAGAAAGCACTCGATAAATAAACTAAGCACGTTTATATTTCCGAAATTTAAGGTTCGGGAACATTTCTCGACTCTCGTGTTATTTACTTCAACGGCTGGTATATCTGACTCATTAATGTACGACGCACTTGAGTGTGAGTTTCGTTTGGCAATTCACTTCCCGTCGGCATTGGATAACGCTTAATCGTGAAATGTCTCGGAAATGGCACTTCCTATAAATCACGCACTAACAAGACCTTGTTTTTAATTCTAAACGGACAAATTGCACAAAACTCACGGCACTGTTTTCAGTTTTGACTAAATACTCATTTACACTTTTCGTTAAGGTGTACTAATATGAAAATAAATAAATAAGGTAAGTACCTACTTTTTAATGTTTTGGCTTTTGGCACATAGAGCTTTTTTTTACACTACACTGTTACCTTTCCCTTTTCTCAGCACTCAACTTCATTAATATCTCCTGGATAGTTCCAGATAGTCGTACGGGAAATGATTAGAGAGCTTCTCAGACGAGGCCCATCTCCTTATCTTCTGCGCAGACATGACAGTAAAGACAATGAAATAGACATTGATTATCCGTTCGATTTAAAACCACCGCCTTTCCAAAGGCAAGAAACTGAAGAAAGCGATTCTGACAGCGACAGTAACGAATCTGAAGAGGATAATGATAATGCTGCGGAGGAAAGCGTGGAAGGTGGTGACAAGGATAGCAGTGACGACAATGATAATAACGCCTCTCAGGAGAAATCTGCTAGCGATGGTGATGACGATGATGATTACGACTCCGACGAGCCCCCAGGCGGAGGAGATGGTCAAGGGGGCGGCGTACTAGGATTACTGGCAGGGTTAAGTGGAGGAGTAAGTAATATCAATTATATTAATGATACTTTGTTTCCACATACATTTATAGCCCCTTGTTTATATTAATTTATTTACTTTTTAGGAAGACGGCCAGTCTGACTTGGGTTCCTTGCTGGCCGCAGTCAGCGGAATAGTTGTGAGCCTCAGCGTAAGTACAGTTACCACTTTAAGACCCCAAATAGGTATGTAAAATTCCTAAATAATTATTTTAAAATAAACCTTGGTTCGCAGGGCGACGGAATTGATCTAAACAACATTATAGCGTCAGGCATAGGATTGTTTGTTGGGCTGCTGGTATGTATTAATTGGTCGTAAATCAAGTACGTAAATAACTCTTTGAATCTTTTGAAGGTTTAAGCTCAAAAATATTTCAGTCTGAAGGTGAAGAGAACCCTGGAGAAATAATTGCAAGTTATCTTCTTACGTCACTCGATACAATCACTGGTGGAGGAGCGGTATGTTGCGTTTCTCAATTAATATAAAGTGAATGATGTTTTATTCAAGATAAGGTACTATAGTATATTATGTTAATTTCAGAAAAATAACGGGGCCTTTTTCGGAAAGTTGTTGTCTAAACTCATAAGCGGAACAAGTGCTGTAAGTACCTTTTGCGGTTATGATATGATTAATTAATTATTGTTATTACAATTTCATAATTATCTGAACGATTAACGATCAATTTGATATATATTTTTTAAGTACGTCATTTAATTGAGAATTAGTAAAATAACTAAGGCGCTAAACCTGTAGAGAAATAAAGCTACAAAAGTAGGTACCTACTTATTGTACCTACTGGCTCATAAACTCTGGCATCATAATTATCCTATATCAAAATGCATACTTAAGTAAAATGATTATGACGATAATTGATAACTTTCTGTTACCCATCATATTAAAATAGCTCACACAATCCGGAATAATAGCGTGGATAACATCGTAAGATCGACAGTTAATAAACTTTATTTTTAAATCACTGTAGTTTAGCTAAATTTACCAGATGTTTTTATGCATTTGATAAAAGAATAACAATAAGTAATGTCTAATCAATAACATTTTTCTAAACACTTTTGTTATATTATAAGTATTGTGATGACCACTAGTGATTTCCAACTTCAAGATGTACAGTCGAGGTCAAAGATATCTTTACACTTTATTGCCTTGTCACTGTATGCCTTCTGACAATTTCATATAAAAGTTCAAACACGAAGTGACTGCGACAAGGTAGTAAAGTGTAAAGATATCTTTGACCTCGACTGTACCTACGGTTAGCCTTAAAAATAGCTTGACAATGTTGTACTTTTTGCTTTGCTATTTTACTAATTTGTCACCGTATGTTGATGACTACGACGAAACAGTAAAGCTTCCATTCTTGAAGCTGACTGTTCCTGTTCCTATATTCAAAATGTGATCGCAGGGCGAGGCTCCCGAAGGCAGCTCTGATGAGAGCGGCGAGCCGGAGGTTATGAAGGACTCCGGCGGATTCCTGCTGAGTTTGCTGATGGGGCTGTCAGGAGACATGTCCAAGAGCAGCTCGACAGGGAGCTCACATTGAAGTGAACCAAGGACCATATATGACCTGCTGAGACTATATTTGCACTAGAGTTTGTTAGGGTTACGAACATAAGGCATCTTTATGCGCAGCTGTGATAGGAAGGAATATAATTGTTAGCATGATACTTGCGGTATTTTTTTAAAGACGTTTCAGTAATTAAGTAGTTCCTGTGTTTATCACTTACATAAAAACAAATTAAATAACGAAAAAAGTACTTTACAATATTACTACTGCATCGTAATATCTTGTATTATAGTTATTCTGTGGTAATATGTATGATTAAAGTCTGTAATTAAATTAACCAACTGAAAGGATTTTAAGTTAACTTTGATGAGGTATAATTATAATAGTTAAAATTGTTTGGGAGCATGTCATGTATAGTAATCTAATATATAAAAATTTCGTGTCGCGGTGTTTGTTATCGAACTCATCCGAAACGGCTTGACCGATTTTTATTAAACTTTTTTCTCCATATTATGCGGTAGGTCTGAGAATAGGTCGTAGGCTATTTTTTGTAAGTCGCGGGCAACAGCTAGTATCTGTATATGTGCATTGTCTTCGTTGCTGTGTCAACGACTTCTAAACTAAAGCCCAGTTTAGACTCTCAAGAAAAACTGTGCAAGTTGCAGTACATTGCGGCGTTGGATTGTCCATTTCAAACTCGTTCGCTTTTCTTTTTCTTGCAGATCTAAACCGGGCTTTAGACATAATATCTGATCGTGAGTAGTGTGCGTGGAGCGTGCAGCGTGGATGACATGTGTGTTGGAGTGTGAACGCAACCTCCTTAGGTTAAACATCATGTTTTTTTTATAATAATTTTATGAATTACGGGAAAAGACTCGATGCCAACAACAATTCTTTGCTTTTTATTTCCCTATGCTCGAACTTAAAAGTCGATTTACTTCCGTTAGGTTGGTTAGCCGGAAACCCCCTTAATGTTTAATTTAAATTTAAAAAAAAAAATCAATCTGTTTATTGCAATTAATGTTACAAAAAAAATTTTTTTTCTTATACTTAGTTACAATCTTTAAATATTTAAGATTATTATAACTAAGGAAATAAACGAAATAAAATAAAACTATTACTATTACTAGTACTATTACTAGTACTTACGTGACTTTATTATGCTTAAGGCATTTTATACAAGTGATACCTACCTACAGCTATAACTTTGTAATATTATGTCTAAGTATAACAGCTAATTTAAAATGTTATTGTGTTTAATCCATTAGGTTATTTATAACTTTATAGCACGTAAAAATAAGACTGTAGTTTTGTTATTATGACAAAAAATGTAATGATTGCCTCATACATAAACCTTCCTTGTAGATGAAGTAAAGGACCTGTTGTATGTAGTAACGTGTCGGTATAAACAAATTGACGTTCCAAATTTGAAAAATAACTTAAGCTCCATAACAATTCTGTGCACTAGACACAACCACTACACTACACTACAAACAACATGTTTTTCACCTATACTATATACTTAATGTATTTAAATAAAAAATGGAAAATCGTCGTTGTAATTTAATCCCAAAATGCATTTTTTTCTTAAATAGGTACTACTAACTTGCTTATTAAAATCCAGACGGCTATTTCCCACATAATAACATCGAATCAATTGACGCTTCATTCATTAAAATCAGAAAGTAACGCGGTACGATGGTACATGTAGTACCTATGTATATATGTACTTACATAAATTCAAACAAAAATACATTCACTGACTGCTAAAATCATATGGGTTATGATTTTTTTTGCCATTTTCTTTGGCGTGATCGGATAAAAATGGCGTGCGGATTGCCATTGACAAACATATTTCGGAAAACGGCCATGCCATTAACCAGTTGGGATCTTGGAATTAGAAGCTTCATTAGCGGAACTCCTTCTTTCGCGCATGATCTCGAATCAGTAACTAAGTGCGATGATTAATACTTGTGTGCGTGTGGACTGAGGGACCACTCGGTTTTTAATGGTTTTAGACAGTTTTAGTAAGTGTAAAATTTAGTAGTAGTAGCGAATTAATTTGTAATAAAATCCTGGAATTCGTAAAGAATTCACTAAAAAGTTATTCAGCCAAATGTGTGGTCCCTCAGTTCACACACTGAACCATCCACTTCTGGGCAAGTGTTTAATTTGCTGGCTTATTTTGATGTTACAGATTTAGTAAAAACATGTCTAAACGCATTCGTAATGACCGAAACGTAATTTGGCAATGATTATACACTAAAGCAGTCTTCCTTCTTTGGTCCCTGAGAGACCACATAAAATAACTAATAAATCGGTACATTTGTACAAAAAAAATGTATTTTTCTTTGCAAACATTAGTAAAAATCGCAAGGAAGATTATAAAAGTTAAACAAAAGCACAACTATTAATAAATTTCGTCAAATTTATATTTGTTTGTGGTCCCTCAGTTCACACTATGAATTAATAAAATAATTAAAATATCCTAAAATATAAACATTATGGAAAGGTTTGTCGTACTGAGGTTTAGTTAAAAGGTTTGACTACATTTATATATTTTTTTAACGTGGATTGATGGCGTGTACTATAAGATAAATTGCTTTTTAATATTTCCTTAGCAGTGTTTATTAGGGTGTCCACACAATGAAAAGCATTTACTAACGTGAATCATATTTAAATTCAACTTTTTATATTTGCTTACTAATATTAAATGGACCAAGGAAAAACTGCATACAGCCAAAACTACATTTTAGATTCTGTAAGCAAAATTACGAAATTAAAAACAAACTAAGTATATGGTATCAGATTTGGTGCGGTAAAACATGTAGCTCGAATATAGTTGCCCTGCGTATAATGTTTAAAGAATAAAAAGGCGGCAAATTAACTTGAATTGATGTGTTTGGTTTGTTATTCATGTGTTATAGGTAAATTTATATTTGTTTGTGGTCCCTCAGTTCACACACTATGAATTAATAAAATAATTAAAATATCCTAAAATATAAACATTATGGAAAGGTTTGTCGTAATGAGGTTTAGTTAAAAAGTTTGACTACATTTATATATTTTTTTAACGTGGATTGATGGTGTATATTATTATTACTATTATTACTAGCCTATTCTGTCCCACTGCTGAGCAAACGCCTCCCCCCAACATTTCCACTGTTCTCTGTCCGCTGCATACGAGGGCCAGTCCTCCGTGAAGAAGTCCAGTTCATCTCGCCATCGCCGTCTGGGTCTGCCAGGTCGCCTTTTCGCGTTTTTATATTGGCGTACTATACGTACGTACGTAATATATAATATGGCGTATAATATAAGATGAATTGCTTTTTAATATTTCCTTAGCAGAGTGTTTATTAGGGTGTCATTTTAACGTCATGTTTGAAATGTCATACAAAATTGTCAAACGATTGGTAACAACAAGGTACAGAAATTAACACTTATTTATTCTGTTGACCCTACAAAAATACAAATCTTTCCTCTTTATAATATTACTAGCCTTCCGTCCGCAGCTTCGCCCGCGATAAAATTAATTTTCCCGTAGGAAAAGGTATTTTCCCGCTGTAAAAAGTAGCCTCTGTCACTCTGTGGTAATGTAGCTTTCTAACGACAAAAGAATTTTTGAAATCGATCCGGCAGTTTCGGAGCCTAGTCAATGCAAACAAACAAACAAACAATCAAATCTTTCCTCTTTATAATATTAGTATAGATATAAAAAGTGCCTTGTAGTGATTTACTATAGCTTGTCTAATTTAAAATGACGCGCCCAATCACCGCATTTACGCACAGGATTTGAAACTCAATTTAAGCTACAATAGAGAAATATTTCTCTTGGCAGATGTGCGTGAATGCGATTCTTGGGCGCGCGTCATTTTAAATTGGACAAGCTCTACCATCAACTGATGAATGACAAACCATACTAATAGAATATAATGCTGCTTAAAGGAGGAACTTACCAGATAAACAACACGGAAAACAGGAGTATAAATAACAAATCCATTGCAACACAATACTAATTTGCCTATTACACAGCAATAACAAACCAAACACATCAATTCAAGTTAATTTGCCGCCTTTTTATTCTTTAAACATAATACGCAGGGCAAGTATATTCGAGCTACATGTTTTACCGCACCAAATCTGATACCATATACTTAGTTTGTTTTTAATTTCGTAATTTTGCTTACAGAATCTAAAATGTAGTTTTGGCTGTATGCAGTTTTTCCTTGGTCCATTTAATGTTAGTAAGCAAATATAAAAAGTTGAATTTAAAAATGATTCACGTTAGTAAATGCTTTTCATTGTGTGGACACCCTAATAAACACTACTAAGGAAATATTAAAAAACAATTTATCTTATATTATACGCCATCAATCCACGTTAAAAAAATATATAAATGTAGTCAAACCTTTTAACTAAACCTCAGTACGACAAACCTTTCCATAATGTTTATATTTTAGGATATTTTAATTATTTTATTAATTCATAGTGTGAACTGAGGGACCACAAACAAATATAAATTTGACGAAATTTATTAATAGTTGTGCTTTTGTTTAACTTTTATAATCTTCCTTGCGATTTTTACTAATGTTTGCAAAGAAAAATACATTTTTTTTGTACAAATGTACCGATTTATTAGTTATTTTATGTGGTCTCTCAGGGACCAAAGAAGGAAGACTGCTTTAGTGTATAATCATTGCCAAATTACGTTTCGGTCATTACGAATGCGTTTAGACATGTTTTTACTAAATCTGTAACATCAAAATAAGCCAGCAAATTAAACACTTGCCCAGAAGTGGAAGGTTCAGTGTGTGAACTGAGGGACCACACATTTGGCTGAATAACTTTTTAGTGAATTCTTTACGAATTCCAGGATTTTATTACAAATTAATTCGCTACTACTACTAAATTTTACACTTACTAAAACTGTCTAAAACCATTAAAAACCGAGTGGTCCCTCAGTCCACACGCACACTAATACTTACATATAATAATGTCGCTTTTGTGCAATTCCACCTTTATGTTAGGATATTTTCATATCAATATCACATGGGTATAGGTAATATGTATGTAAGTAGGTACCGTAAGGTTGGGGTACCTTGACCCAATGGAGGGTAACTTTCCATACAAAAACAATATTTAAAAGGGTCTAATAAAAACATTAAAATACCCAACCCTAATTATGGTAACGTGTTATAATTTCAATGTAATAATAAAACCTTGAATTCTTGTTGTATTCACTTTTATATCATAACATTATATCTTTATTGTTAAAAAACCATCCACAAAATACCTACCTAATGGTTAGTTTCGCAGCTGCTGTAGTTTATAGCCAGTTCTTTTTGCTTGAACTTGGCTTGACACGCTGCCGCGTGTCTAGATTTCTTCCCACAATAATATAAACTGCATCTCTCCACAGAATCAACCCCAGAACGACCAGCCACAGACAACAACCACAAATCCGCTCTGGACCCTCAAGATGGACATCCTCAGAGCTATTCTGCAGTTCGGCGCAAGGATCCTCGTCATTGGCTCCACGAGCGCCTCAAACGCAATAACTAGCTAGTCATAAAATATGCCATATTGCCTACATAATATAAGTTTTTGTATAAGTTATAGTAGTTTATAATCTTGTCTCAGTGACTGATGTGATAGTCAACTTGTTTACCTGTGAGATTAAACGACAATTTTACAGACTATAGTATAGTTTCAATCAATGGTTCCTTGACCCATGTTACCAATTCTTCTTGTCAGTATCACCAACCTTAAATAGTAAGTAAAAAACCGGCCAAGAGCGTGTCGAACACGCACAAGGTAGGGTTCCGTAGCCATTACAAAAAAAATCAAGTAATATTTTTCTAAGGATTTCGTATGTGTACCGAATCATCCAAGTTTAGGTATGTTTTATACCTTAGGCTACTATTTACTCTTAAACTACAAATAATTTCCAAGCAATTTTAGCCGCTATAATTTTCCTAGTAAATTTGATATATTTACTACCATTCTGAATTTTTTCTAATTTTTCCACCTAACAGTTTAGATTTTAGAGGGGGGTCGATTTTAATGAAAATTTTCACTTTAAAGTTGAATATTTCGCAAACAGATCGCTGAATAGAAAAATCATGTTAGCAACCCCGCAATGGTTTTAAAAGACCTATCCAACGATATCCCACAATATAGGATTAGTCGAGAAAAAAAAAACACCCCCCCTTTACGTCTATGGGAGGTACCCTAAAAAAAATTATTTTTTTATTTTTTATTTTACCACTTTTTTGGCGTGACTGATATGTATATTCATGCCAAATTACAGCTTTCTAGTACTAACGATCTCTGAGCTTAGCCGCGGACAGACAGACAGACGGACAGACATGGCGAAACTATAAGGGTTCCTAGTTGACTACGGAACCCTAAAAATGAAACTAACAAATGCTCGTAGTTGGGCCATTCTACTTTTAAGTAACCATTAATCTTTTGTGAAATATAAGGCATACCTGGTGATTTTTTTCAAGTCTAAATAACTTATATACTTACAAACTGAAACACCTAAATTTAATGTTTTAAAGCAATAAAACTTTAAATTCAAAGAATTTTTGTGGAAAAAATTGGTAACTCAGCGGAAAATACATCAATTTCCATACAAATGGCGGGGACATGCATGTCCACTGCGTTACCTACTTTATAGATAATAATGATTACTTTTTATACGTAGTGATAATTTTAAATGTAAGCTTAATTATGTGCCTATTTAAATCTTTAATGATTTAAACCGAGGACCTCACCGTTTTTGTAAAAAAAATATTTGAAGAGCACAGTACAAAAAATGACTGGTCAACGAAAAGTAGAATGTCCCAGTTGCGGACAACTCTATCCTGGGGGCACGGTAGTGCCCCCGCCAAGTCGAGCAATAAAGTGGCACGGCCGTACCAGCCTTTTCTCGAAGCAGTTCAGGCCATTTTCGACCCCCTATAACTTCGTCGAGATAATTAATTTCAAATTTTCATATGCCACCGAAATCACAAAACAATAAGTAATACAAGACAATAAGTATACCTAACAAGAAGTAAATTAATTTTATTGTCTAAGTCTAATATGACAACGTGTAATAATTACAAACTTACAATGATGGACTCAAACTACAAATTAATGCTTTAAATAACAATATACAATTAAATAATTAAATACAAACTGAAACATAGATGTACAGAAAAAAACCCCTGAAACAAGACCAATGCTGGGAATCGAACCCAGGTCCTTGGCATTCCGTAGTGTGCCGTGCATTTCCGTGCATTATTATCATATTTTGGGAACATTTCACTAGTTAAATAGGTTTATAAGTCTTGTAATTTAATTACATAACTTTGCTCTCGTTCATAAGCTATTATGCTTTAAAATAGTAGTTATTATCATAATTATTCAACATAATTGAAGCACACATTCATAAAAACAAATAATCTCTTAAAAACAATAATTATAGTACATTGTGCATCAAGGCCCGTAAGTAGGGGATTACTGACGAGAGCTTATTAGAAGCCCGACGCCGGAGGCGGAGGGCTTTTAATGACTCGAGTTTGTAATCCCCTTACTGCCCGTGATACACACAATGATTTTCATCACACTGCGAGGAAAAAAATCCAAAATTAAATTATTTTGTCTCTAAACACCTAAATTAAATAAATAATGGCTACCCGCCAATAGAGATTGTCACTTTTTTCAAGTCATCTATCTACCATAGATAATGTAAACTGTGTTTAGAATTCGAATGGCCATACGGCCACATTCTGCCAACACGTTAAAAAAATACTTACTAAAATTATTGCAAAAAACTATTTGATATAAATTTAAAATATAAAAATTACGAAGTTTCATGAAGCGTAGACAAGTTTTGTGTAGTAAAATTGGGTTATAGCTAAGTTTTAAACATATAAATATAACGTTGGCTGACTTGAAACCTCCTTAATCTGTTTGAAAATTTGAAAACTAAAGTTAGAACTCCCTTGGGAAGAAAAACTGTACGTAAATCCATAACTCCCTTAAGAACAAATTAGGCCTTTGACATTTAGTATACAGGCATGGAATAACACCATTGACGAGCAAGTGTGATGAAAAATAATTATTTAATAAGAGTTGAAAACACGGTCATAAACATACATCGTTATCGCGGGAGCAAGAACAAAGCAGTTAAAGAACACGGGTCTATAATGACTCCCATAAAATTGTTGTTCCGTATTTTCAAGCCCATAACGTTTTCTGTCATAATTTTTCATCGTCATGTTATCGGAAGTCATAATATTAAACAACATAAATTGGAGCTACGATTTTCGTAAGTCATAATTATTGTAAGGACTAATAAGTAAACTCATATCATTCAGTGTCATGGAAGCATCACACTTCATAATATTAAAGGTAATAAAGTCACTCATAATAATTATTGCAAGGTCTTTTTTCGCAGGTCATAATTATTTTTAGGCATAATATTACTTTGTAATAACATTCAATGTCATGGTTGTATGACATTTCATAATATTAAAGCTAATAATCCTTTACTGTGTTCTTATAAAAAAAATACCTAACATCGAAGGCTAAGGCGGGAGCTACGCTTACGCTTCGCTCCCGCCTTAGCCTTCTGTACCTCTACCATGAGTTTACACTAGTTTACGTGACCGTGTAACGGGTTTCCTTTTTTACACGCTTTATATTAGCTTCACCTGTATGTTTGTATGTATGTTTGTATGTATGTTTGTATGTATGTTTGTTTGTAACCGACTCCTTAGGGCGCGATTTTGACCCACTTCCCGGTTTCCGATTGAGCTGAAATTTTGCACATATGTGTAAATTGGATGACAATGCAATATTATTGTAACATGGAGCTGATCTGATGATGGAGCTGGATGGTGGCCATAGGAACTATGTAATAAAACAACACAATCCCGTCGAGTTTGGGCTCGTTTGATTCGTCTTGACGAGCACTTTGATCCCAGATGGTAACCAGGGTCTGATGATGGAGCTGGAAGATGGCCAAAGGCACTCCACAATAAAACGACACAACCCCATCGAGTTTGGGCTCGTTTGATTCGTCTTGACGAGCACTTTGATCCCATATGGTAACCAGGGTCTGATGATGGAGCTGGAAGATGGCCAAAGGCACTCCACAATAAAACGACACAACCCCATCGAGTTTGGGCTCGTTTGATTCGTCTTGACGAGCACTTTGATCCCATATGGTAACCAGGGTCTGATGATGGAGCTGGAAGATGGCCAAAGGCACTCCACAATAAAACGACACAACCCCATCGATTTTGGGCTCGTTTGATTCGTCTTGACGAGCACTTTGATCCCATATGGTAACCAGGGTCTGATGATGGAGCTGGAAGATGGCCAAAGGCACTCCACAATAAAACGAAACAACCCCATCGAGTTTGGGCTCGTTTGATTCGTTTTGACGAGTACTTTGGTCCTAGATGGTAACAAGAGTCTGATGATGGAGCTGGAAGGGGGGTAGGTGGCGGGTTGGGGGTTAGGGTGTGGCGGTTGGGGTTAGGGGATGGGGGGGGGTTTACGGGAAATAGGGTGGGGGTGTTGGGTGGTTCGGGGGTAAGTGATTTTGGGGGGTTGTGGGAAATGGGGAGGGGGTAAGAGGCCTAGATGGTAACAAGGGTTTGATGATGGAACTGGAAGGGGGGGCGGTAGGTGGCGGGGTGGGGAGTGTGGGAGGGGTGGGGGGGGAGTGGGGGTGGGGGGGTTTCCGGGGGTATGGGGGTTCGGTGTTAGGGGGGTTGGGTTTAGGTGGTTCGGGGGTTTGTAAAATGAGGAGGGGGTAAGGGGGGTTTAGGGAATTGGGGGTAAGGGTGTGGGGTTTGGGGGGGTTTGGGTAAATGGGGTGGGGGATGTTGGGGGGTTGGGTTTAGGGGGTTTGGGGGTTGTAGGTGAGGGGGTAAAGTTAGAAAGAAAAAATGCAACTAAAAAATAGAAAATAAATAATAGTTTAAAAAAACTAAAAAACACGCTTTAAAAAATAAAAAATAAATTTTAATAAATTTCAATTCACTATTCTTATAGTGCAGTAAAAAATCTTAATAAGCAATTATTATATCCAGATCAAAATTTGTAAACAATTCTAAATATTGATAAAATAAATAATAATAGTTTAAAATATTTTATTGTAAAAAAAGCGTGGGGTGCTTTTTAAGATGTTATCAAAATGACAATCCTTGACAATTGACACCATGCACCCCACGCTTTTTTTACAATAAAATATTTTTTCTAATACTAAATTAATGTTATTATTCATAAAATACAGAAAAACTCAAAAATAAGTGAAACAAAAAAATAATAAGTTATTTTATTTCTACAAATAACTTAACATTCTAATTGCTAAGAATACAAAAAAGAATAAACAATTGTACTAGAATTTTTACTTAAAAATATAACAAACTAATAAAATAAATATTTACAATACTTGCCAAACGCGCGCAACGTTTTTGTATTAGATAAACCGGGCGGCCGAACCCTAAACTACGTCACACCAAAGAATAATAACGGTGATGCGAGGCGATTTGTTTGCGACAGGAGCGGAGCAAATCATTCAGCCTTGCAGCAGCTACCAACAAACACATAACCAAAGCACTTACCAAAAAAATAAGTTATCTGCTACCAAGTTATTCTCGAAATTTTAATTAATTTAATTCAGTTACTAAACTAAATACATGTGAAGTGTTTCCCCGATTCGGGTGAGTGTTGCGATAATATTTTATCCTCTTATAAACAAACTGTTCTAGCTACAATTGTAAATTCGCATTGCATGTTTTTGTGTGCTTCTTTAGTTTTAATAATTCATCTAGTGCGATCATTCCATCTACGTAACGGCACTGCTTGTAAACTACGCGTCGTAGTGCTTGCGCCCGTCTAGTCTAGATTATCACGCTACCCTCAAGTTACAAATATTAATTATAAATTTTAGATAAACATTTATTGCTACAAATTTAAAATAGTTGTTAATATTTGTTAAGATTAAATGCGGACTATATTATTTCAAATTAATATTTTTGATTCCGGCTAAGTTGGTCGGTTTATTTTATCAACATAGGGAATCTTAATTTCTATTTTCAACAGCGTTCCTGATTTTAATAATCTCAGCCGCTTTATTAAGTCTAGCCGTTCAATAAAACCTGGTGATATTATTTACTATCGAATGTGCCAGAAAGTCGAAGTACCTTCATAATTAAAATATTAATGCAGTTAAATTAAAACTCTTAATATTGCTTAGTCTTTTTGATATAATATATTATTTTGTAATTCTATAGATTTCATTGAACTAGAACAACTTTGCAATAACTACATCACAATGCTTTTAGCCCATTAATTGTATATTAATGTAATTCTGTTACGCTTCCTACCTACGCTTTTAAAACGCTGATTTTGTTTGTGACTGCCACATCAAGGATCACTAATTAGTGCTTGGGGTTCACTTAACCCATAACCGCAATGATCCAGCAAAAACAAATGTCTTCCAAAATATCCCGATGTCGCAGTCACAAATCCGACATCGAACATTTTATGAACGGCCAATTTCGGATTTCTCAGGGAGCAAGTCTGGGGGTCTAACCTGAGCCAACCCTACCGCTGCCCTGCCGAACAACCGATCCGGGACTGCAGCCCGTGATTCCGGACTTCCGGGTTCGACCTGAAGACATCGTCGGCGGCGAGAACGACGGCCAGGGAAGTGAACCCATTCGGGGTTCTGTACCTTAAAATCTAGATTCAGTGCGTTCAACTCGACTTAAATCTATTACCCGCGACCTAGGCGGAGCATAGTTTTTTTTTAAATAAATTGTTGTAATTTTTTTAATCTTGTTTTCCATCATCTCCCACTAAAATCTACCTTTTGTCACATATAAACGTGACAACCGTACTCGCTAGTGACGGCGTAAATTATTTGTATGGAGAATTGTACAGCGCCTCTAGCGGTCACTTACGGAAGTACAATTCTCCATACAAATCATTTACGCGGTCACTGTGAACTAGTGTAAACTCATGGTAGAGGTACTGAACCTAACCTGTCTGAGTCGCTTCTGCCCTGAAAGGTCTTGCTCGCTCGCTTCGCTCGCTCGCTGCCAGCGATATGTCTTACAATGTTTCTGAATAATTATCAATACTCCTTTGGATGTTATAGATTTCAATGTAGATGGTTAGTGCATTTTAGGTAATGCTAAATTAAGACTAAAAACAATTATTACTTTAAGATATATGCCCTATAATGTTTCTGAATAATCAACGATATACCGTTAAATGTTATTGACATCAATATTATGACTTTTTAAAGTTATGATCAATAGGATTATGGATCATTGCAGTTAGAACTATTAAGCGATATGCTTTACAAAAATTATGACCATCGATATTTATTGAGCAAGAATATTATGAACATCAATTTCTGACTTTCAAAATTCGGATAAAAAAGATTATGGGAGAAAAGGGGATCCCAAAAAACACATACTAGGGGCGTTCAATAAAAAGTGAGAATGAGTATGTTATAAACAACTTTTACTAAATGACATTTTATTTTTCGACATAGTCACCTTTTAGCATAATACACTTAGTATATCTTTTTTCTAAACTTGAAATTCCATTTTTAAAAAAGGTCTCATCTTGAGTACTTAAAAAATCTTGTACTGCAGCGACTACCACGTCGTCGTCTTCAAATTTCTGGCCTCTCAGGTATTGTTTCAATCTCGGAAATAGGTAGAAATCACTGGGAGCGAGATCTGGTGAATACGGAGGATGCTTAAGGATATCGAACCCAGCATCACGAATTGCAGCCATTGCAACGGCGGACTTGTGTGCCGGGGCATTGTCCTGGTGGAACAGCACAACTTTCGAGTGTTTACCTCGCCGTTTTTCGCGGATCTCATTGCGCAATGTTGCTATTTGTTTGGCGTATAAAGTGCCCGTAATAGTGGCTCCATGCTCGAGATACTCAATCATTAATACCCCTTTACCATCCCAAAAAACAGAGCCCATGACCTTACCGGCAGATGGGCTCACCTTGAATTTCTTCGGAGTTGGAGATGATGGCCTTTTCCATGTCATAGACTGCAGTTTCGTTTCAGGGTCGTAATGATGGAGCCATGTTTCGTCCATTGTTATAAATCGCGCCAAAAAAAGTTCCCGGTCTTGCTGCATCAGGTTCAAAGCTTCTTGACAAATCTCTAGTCTAGTTTGTTTTTGCGTGTCAGTAAGCATTCTTGGTACCCAACGCGCAGATACCTTTTTCATACCCAAGCGTTCATGTAAAATATTATGCACGCTCCCCGTTGAAATCTTTACATTTTCAGCAATAAAACGAACTGTGACACTACGATCCGCCAAAACTGAGTTTTCGACTTTTTTCACAATTTCTTCAGTTACTGCTGTAGTAGGGCATCCGGAGCGGGGGTCGTCCATTGTCGATGTTCTTCCACGTCTAAATTCGGCGCACCAACGTGCGACTATCGAATACGGAAGAGCATTAGACCCTAAAGTGTCCCGCAAATCCTAATTGACTTGGTCCGTAGAAAAATTTTTCAAATACAAGTATTTGATAACGGCGCGCAGTTCAATTTTCTCCATTTTCGCTAACGTACTCAATAGCATCGCAAAGAAATTACCGTATATTTTTTTAAACAAAAGACAGTTAGTTTTTTTTTCATAGCAATCAGCTAGATAGATTAGCTTTACCGGCCAGTATTTAATTTCGTAATATTAAAAGAGTTTGCATCTCATTCTCACTTTATATTGAACGCCCCTTATAACAGAATGTCTGTTTAGTATACGGATATAATTCTGCCTACATGTTCTAAGCATCTAAGAAGTTTTAGTAGTGTGCAGGGCACCCTTCGACTTGCCCTGCAGCTTGGGGTCTGGTCTTCCTGAAGCTGGTTGAATGAAAGGCCGGTTTCTTCCTTGAAGTTTTTCCCAGGTCCGCTCGGTGTCACTCCTCGAAGTCGATTGATTACCTGGCCCGCAGGCCTACCTTTATTTCAGCGCTCGAGGGCGCAATTCTTCGGGTGACCCGAGCGGACGTTGAGAAGCATTTATTAACTAATAAACATATTAACCAATTATAATCTAATATACAGTTTTAGCCTATCAGACTTAGACATTATTTACCAATAATAAAAGGGCCAATTAGTTTAGCCCTTTTTCAACCAATAATTGGTTTTACATATTTTCTTGTAGTTGGCCAGTTCGACCCCAGGCCACATAGAACCCTGTCGTAGCAACTAAATTTAAGTTAAGGATAGACTATGCCTCTTGAGCGAGGTGAATGTTACTACGACAAAGTTCCGTGGCGGCCCGGGAATCGAACCCGTTCGACTTTACTTATTTACTAAACTAAATTCTGCATCGTGTTGAAAAAAAGTTAAGTTTATTAGGGAAGAGTATGCCTGCATTACAAACAACGGGTTATTAATAGAAGCGTTTGATTACTTCAAAATTTTAGGCAACCCGGAAGGAATCGGGTTGTTAGCACCCTTCGCCACTGTTAGCAGCCCACATTTCGAACAAAGCCATTGTATTCTATTATGTCCTCAAGTGCATAATCCTCAGTTTAAAATGAACGGAAATATAAGATAAAATGGCTCATTGAAATAACGACTTTATTATTTACATTAGAGAGTTCATTTTAAATTAAACTTTGTTGGCAAATAATATTTTTCAACATTGAATGCGTCGTAGACATGCAGCCAAAACACTGTAAATAATAAAGTCGTTAATTAAATGAGCTATTTTATCTTATATTTACGTTTATTTTAAACTGAGGTTTATTCACTTGAGGACATAATAGAATACAATAGCTTTGTTCGAAAGGTGGGCTCTTAACGAGATCGGGACACCTCAAAAAATTCGTACTATACTGTGGTGCTAACATAGAGGTTTGGATGTACAGTACAATCAACTAATTTCAGTCCTAGGTCACGGTATATAAACGTATTATAGTCTGTATTTGTCTACTCATGACAATGCTTATCGAATAAAGTATTTCAAAATTACATGGTTCTGTGGTGGCCTAGAAATCAAATCAAAGTTTTTTAAAAATGGAAAACTAAATAGAGGAAACTTGATATATTTTTAAACTAATTTTCAATTATTAGCTGAGACCTAGTGCTAATTTAATTTATGTAAACTATCAGTTTAAAACACAATGAAGAATAAGAGAATAACAACGTTGATAGTTTTACCTCGTGTAAGCCACTGTTCAGAGAATTAGAATTGCTCACAGTGCCATATCATACATGTACATATACGAGGTCTGTTTATTTACTAAAGCACACTACTCGATTTTTAAAACAAAAAAAGACATCGGTAAATTTAACACACGATACCCAAACAGACTCGTGATACCTGCCAAAAAGACGAACTTGTATGGTCGGGACACATATTGCATGTCAATTAAAATCTCTTATTGTTTGGGATTTACCTCTGAACTTATTTTCAACCGACGAAAACAAAAGGAGGAGGTTCTCAATTCGACGTGTATATATTTTTTTTTTTTTATGTATGATCACGCATTACTTTTTACAGAGTAGTCCGATTTTGATGATTCTTTTTTTATTAGAAAGCGTATTCCCCGAGGGTGGTCCCATTTAAATTTGGAAACAATATTCCTACCCTAAGGGTAGAAAAACAGAGGATGATAGATTGTTCAGTTACTGATTGCACTATATGACCACGCATAACTTATTACAGAGTTGTCGGATTGTGATGATTCTTTTTTTATTGGAAAGCGTATACCCCAAGGGTGGTCCCATTTAAATTTGGAAATAGTATTCCTACCCTAAGGGTAAGAAAACAGGGGATGATTGACTAACTTTTTACAGAGTAGTCTGATTTTCATAATAGGCTACTTTCCTAACTAGTCAGTCTTTTAGATTATCAAAAAATATTGGACACGTATTTTTTATTTTGTCAATTAAACAAAAAAATACGAAGATATGGCGCGTTGAAGTTTCGCGTGACGTCACTTGTTCCTACACTTTGTATGAGCGTTTTAGGAACAAGTGACGTCACGCCTTGTCACGCGGAAGTTCAACGCGCCATATCTTCGTCATTTTTTGTTTAATTGTCAAAAGAAAAATTACGTGTCTAATATTTTTTGATAATGTAAAATACGGACTAAGAAGAATTATTATTTTTTTACCTAGGAAACATCCCTATTCTTTTTTATTGGATAGATAGGGTATACCTTGAAGTTGGTATTATAAATTTGGAAAAAAAATTACCCCAATGATGGAAAAAAAGTATAAAATAAAAACTTTTTAACAAAAAATTAAACCGCCGAAAAAACTGAAAAGCAAAAAATAATACCTTTTTTGTTTGACCTTAATCTAGGTACCAGTTTGAAGTCGGTGCCTCAGCACGAGCCAGGAGGAGTGATAGAAGCCAATCAGATAGATAGGTCCACTCCTCCTGGCTAAGTGCTGAGGCACCGACTTCAAACTGGTACCTAGATTAAGGTCAAACAAAAAAGGTATTATTTTTTGCTTTTCAGTTTTTTCGGCGGTTTAATTTTTGTTATAAAAGTAGACTTAAGAAATATAAAAGAATGTTTTTACTCTGTAAACGAATATTTTGATTATTGTAAATAGATATTATAACTTGTAAATTGTTTTAAATATTATTAATTGACTTATTTATTGATTGTTGCAAATTAAAACATTGTTTTTTTTTTTCGTTGGATTGGGTTGATTTATGTAAGATTGTCCTCTATACAGGGTTATTTTTAATTCACTAGCATCCTTTTAACCCTAAACTCTTACCACTTAAACAAATGTTTTTTGTTTTACGGCTTTTGTCATAACTTAATATTTTTGGTGTAATAACGTTTTGAAAATTGGAGATTGCCTCTTATTTTTACGATACTCTGTGTATTTGTATGGGAAAAAAAGTGCTTCATTTTAAAAAGTCGTAAAACAAAAAACATTTGTTTGAGTGATAGGAATTCAGGGTTAAGAGGATGTCAGTGAATTACAAATAACCCTGTATTATTATTATTTGACATAATTTTATTAAATAGTTAGACATTCAATGTATTATTATTTTGTACATGTAGGTTTTAATTAGAATTCACCTATTGGAAAAAATGTTTGCGTGCCAGCGAAATGTTTGTAACTAAATAAAAATGCCATCTTTTATGTACCTACCACATTTTATGCGAAATAAACGTATTATACGACTAATTTTCTAACGTATTAAATGACTAATTTTCTGTTTTACCTTGATAAGTAAAAAGTAAACTTATAGTAGTATATTTATTACTATAAAGGTATACTTATCAGAGTTATCCCTGAACAGAGTTTTTACGAGTACCTACATCAATATTTGTCATACTTATACTTACCTACGTAGTGGTAAAAAGTATTTTTTCACTGAATTAATGATTTTAATAATTTAGAATATGAATCATGGGAAAACTTTTCAATAATGGCTCGATTACAGCTTTTAATTAGTTAATTAGATGGTGTGGCAAATACCGTGCAAGTTGCAGTACATTACTGTCCACGATCGAACATTTATAAATGCCTTGCCGAACGGCCCCGCAATGAAAGCCAACTGCTCGTACCTTCTAAATGAAGCAATGAAGCCTAATGACGTCCTAATAATATTGTAGGTACAGCAATTTGCACTAAGTGAGTATTTATGGGATTTTTACTGGCTGTTCTAGCAATTGCGTAACAGTAGGTGATTATGTCAAGATTCCTGTTTTAATAGGTAGGTAATGAAAGTTAATTTGGTGAATTATTCAATTGTTGAGTTTAGTTTCGTCGCGGTCACGATGGCGAAAGGTCTAGCCTGCACGTTGGCTCTATGCTTGCTGGGGAACGCGTTATGTCTGCCTTTGGATATTCCACGGCGGAGAAGAACATTCGGTGACAATGAAGTGGAGTCGGTGGATTCTGTAAGTACCCTTGTTATTTCTATACTTACTTATAGTCAAAGATAGCCTGATTTTTGATGTTTTATGCCAAAACCTCCAACATTATAATAAACGACAGTTTTATAAGCAGTATGTTGGTAAGCGGGTCTTATTATGCGCTCTCATCTTCTCAGTTTAGACTCTCAAGGAAAACTGTGCAAGTTGGACTACATTGCAGCGTTCGATTGCCCATTTCAAACTCGTTCGCTTTTATTTTTTCTTGCAGATCTAAGCTGGACTATGTTGGAGTGTGAACGTAACCTCCAAAAGCTGCGTAAAGCTGCGTACGGTCTGCGCGCACTGTACGCGTACCCTACGCGAGCCCGGGTACGCGTACGCGAGCCCGGGTACGCGTACCCGGGCTCGCGCGCCTGTCCGTACTTGCAGCTACGCGTACACGTAGGGGAACGCGTGCCGCGCGAGCTCGGCTCGCACTGGCTCGCAGCGAGCCGCCGTTTGTCGGTTTTTGGTCGCGCGTCAAAGCGATCGCGCGCGCCCGGGTACGCTGTATTTAGACGGTCTGTTTCGATTCATGGCGAATGACTGAGGCTCGGCTCGCAGTGGATCGATTGAACTCGCGTTCAGGTTCGCAGCTGTCCGTACAGGAGCTGTACGCGTATTCAATGTACGCGTACCCTACGCGAGCCCGGGTACGCGTATATGCGCGCAGTCCGTACGCAGCTTTAGGTTAAACATCATGTTTTGTTTTATAAAGCTGCGTACGGACTGCGCGTACTCGGGTACGCGTACCCGGGCTTGCGTGTCCTGGAACGCCATGTCCGTACGCCATGTACGCGTAAACTGTACACGTACACGTACACGTACTGTACACGTACACGTACACTGTACGCGTACATGGCGTACGGACATGGCGTTCCAGGACACGCAAGCCCGGGTACGCGTACCCGAGTGCGCGCAGTCCGTACGCAGCTTAACAATTTTATGAATTACAGGAAATGTCTCGGTACCGACAACAACTCCTTGCTTCTTAACCACCTACACAAAAAGAGGGGTGTTATAAGTTTGACCGCTATGTGTGCGTGTGTGTGTGTGTGTGTGTGTGTGTGTGTTTGTCTGTAGCATCATAGCTCTTAAACGGGTGGACCGATTTGGATGCGGTTTTTTTTATTTGAAAGCAGGTTTCTTGGCGACGGTTCTTAGGATTATTTCATCAATATAAGCTCTTTTGTTAGCGGCAGAAGAGGTCTTGGACGCATAATGGCCATTTACTATATTTTCAAACATAATATGTGAGACGAAATTGCGTTGCGGGTTTTTAAAATGTTTAATTTATAGTTATACCATTATGCTTATTATTTCCCTATGCACAAACTTAAAAGTCCATTTACTTCCATAAGGTTGGTTAGCCGGAACCCCCCTTAATGTTTAATTTAAATACTTACGTGACTTTATTATGCTTAGGGCATTTTATACAATCAAGTGATAGGTAAATTTAGAAGATTATGTCTAAGCATAACAGCACGTAAAATAAGACTGTAATTTTGATATTATGACAAGAAGTTCTAGATTTCAACACAATAATATAAACTGCATCACTCCACAGAATCAACCCCAGAACGACCAGCCACAGACAACAACCACAAATCCGCTCTGGACCCTACAGATGGACATCCTCAGAGCTATTCTGCAGTTCGGCGCAAGGATCCTCGTCATTGGCTCCGCAGGCGCCTCAAACGCAATAACTACCTAGTCATAAAATATGCCATATTGCCTACTTAATATAAGTTTTTGTATAAGTTCTAGTAGTTTATAATCTTGTCTCGGTGACTAATGTGATAGTCAACTTGTTTACCTGTGAGATTAAACGAAAATTTAATAGACTATAGTATAGTTTCAATCAATGGTTCCTTGACCCATGTTACCAATTCTTCTTGTCAGTATTTCCAACCTTAAATAGTAAGTCAAAATCAAACTAACAAATGCTCGCGAAGTCGAGCAAAAAAGCACGGCCGTACCGTCCTTTTCTCGACGTATTTCAGGCCATTTTCGACCCCCTATAACTTCGTCGAGATAATTAATCGAATTTTCATATGCCACCGAACCGATATCACAAAACAATAAGTAATACAAGACAATAAGTACAATAATAATTTTTATTTTTCTCTTGTAAAAAAATAAAATAAAAAATAAGTACAACAAGAAGTAAATTATTTTTATTGTTTAATATCACAATGTGTAATAACTACAAACTTACAATGATGGAATCAACCTATAATTAAACAATTTTATTATTATCATAGTTTTGGGAACATTTCACCAGTTAAATAGGTAGGTACCTAAGTCTTGTGAGGTAATTACGTAACTTTGCTCTAGTTCATAAGCTATTATGCTTTAAATAGTAGTTATTATTATAATTATTTAACGTAAATTTATAAGTAGTTATTATTATAATTATTTAATGGGTGAAGTACTGGGTGAAGATCGTCACTGGTCAAATTAAGTGACGATCTTCACTCAGTGCCGCGCAATTATAATTTTCCTTTTCTTAATTTTAATTGTTATTATTTTAATTTCATTTAATTTGTTTCTTTTGACTTGCTTGAATTTTTCACTATTTTTTTTTAATTTTATATTTTGTAATATGGGTTCTGCCTGAAATAAATTATTATATTATTATTTTTTAACATAAAACATTCATAAAAACAAATAATCTCTTAAAAACAATAATCATTCACTACTTATTATTCATTTCAACAGTATTTCATCCCAACCCATATACGTCCCACTGCAGGGCACAGGCCTCCTCTCAGAATGCGAGGGCTTGAGCCGTAGTTCCCACCTGGGCCCAGTGCGGATTGGGAACTTCACACACACCATTGAATTTCTTCGCAGGTGCATGCAAGTTTCCTCACGATGTTTTCCTTCACCGTAAAACTCATGGTAAATTTCAAAAATCGGCTAAACACAAACAAATTTTTTTTTGCGAAAAAATAAATAATGAAAAGAAAAGTTATAAATTTCACAAATATTTGACCAATATTAATCCACCATCAATACATAACTAAATAATTATTTAATAAAAGCTGAAAACACGTTCATAGATCAAAGTTTTTTTTCGCAAAATCATTAATATTTACCAATATTATCAACTGACTTAGATTATTTTACATAAATATGTACAGGAAATAAAATTAACACTTTCAAAAATTCATAACTAACTGTACCTACTTAATACCACCGGATTCATTCAAATCACCGAATTGACGTGAGCAATTTAGTTTTTAACGAATTAGGTAAGTACTTCAAATCGGTTAAAAACAGAAACTCGATTTTTTTTATATTATACGTAGTAATAAATAAAATAACACTGCTTAATATGTCAAATTGATTTGAGTTCAATACAGGGGGTTTGGCAGTCGAGTGTAGTAGTTTTAAGGGGTGATATATATGATAGTTAGAGTAATTCTGAACACCGTGAAATTTTAGTGGTTGTTTTCCCGAAACGAAGTGATTTAGTATCGATTGTACAATCGATTTATAATTACTATTTTGACTAGAGTCAAAAATCCAATTGTGAAAAACGAAAGTCGAAAATGACCGCAAGCCAATAGTAACGCTTCGTTGGTACCTAACCTATCGTACGATCGTACGCTACTTCTACCAACGAAGCGTTACTATTGGTTTGCGGTCATTTTCGACTTTCGTTTTTCTCAATTGGATTTTTGACTCTAATCAAAATAGTATGTATGTATGTATGTATGTAAACTTTTTATTGTACAAAATAAGGAAAAAAAAAAGAAAAATATTATAGACAACCGTTGAAATGCATGTACAAAGGCGAACTTAATAGTAATTATAAATCGATTGTACAATCGAAACTAAATCACCTCGTTTCGGGAAAACAACCACTAAAATTTCACGGTGTATAACCAGTTTTTTTTTGAAAAATCCCCTCGTAATTCGGCAGTGACGCAAAAAACCTTAAGTTTGCCCTGTTCAGTCAACGCAGCGTGGATGTTTCTTTCTGGCAAGCCGTCGTCAAATGTTCTTGAATTGTGCTTAAGAACAGTGTGACGAGTTTTATGAATGAAATAAGATAAGACGCTTTTCTCGGGACATTTATATAATATGGTTTAAAAAAAAGATAAGGTTAAAAGGAATATTAAGGTAATTTGATCTAATTCATTAAGTACCTAATTGGCTTGCTATGAACTGTAACATAAATTGGTTTACTTGCTTGGTTTTTGAAATAAACGGTAACACATGGTGAAAATTGGAGGTGGAACAAGGCCAAAATGGGGATTCCAGCAAATTTTCATTCTTTTTCTTCCGTTAGATATAGCTTATATAAAACTGTTAGAAGTTATTTAAGCAGAACAAAGTGTAAACTATATGAGGTATTTTAATTATAAGGTTATCTGTTAAAATTAAGTTTTTACAACACTACTTGAAATTGAGAACACGAAAAAACGTGCAACCATATTTGATATTTATTCGATTCATCTCCGCTAGACTTCAAGATATTCTGATATTCTCCTTTCCGCTTTGCACATGACTGTGTGCTTTGAAAGAGTAAATTACTACATATTTTTAGGGTTGCGTACCCAAAGGATAAAACGGGACCCTATTACCAAGATTCCGCTGTCCGTCCGTCTGTCTGTCTGTCCGTGTTTAGTATTAATATCGAGCAAAAACGACGATTCACAGAATACTAATTTAGTTATATATTCATTTTAATAATAAATAATTAAATCCCATACAACGGACATGATTTTTGCCGTTTTTATAGATAGATAATGGTACGGAACCCTTCGTGCGCGATTCCGACTCGCACTTGACCGGTTTTTTTTATTTTCTCACCTTGTTTCTTAGTACCTACGGCTCGTTCTGGGATACTTTGTACACGATAATAATGATTATTAACCAAGAGGCACGAGAATGGGTTGGAACTAAAATGTGAGTAAATATTTCGATTATTTAATTCCTCATATTTTAATATTTTTCAAATAAAGGTAGGTATTTAGGTAAGTATTTAATTTGATTATGGTACTCGCAAAATAATTTTATATTTACACAGAAAAATCTATCAATCCGAGATAATAACAATCTTTTAAGGACTTATTATGGAAGGGTGACTTGTAAAATCACACACACACGTCTAAAGTAGTTTCAAAAATCGGAATAAATCATTGTAAGTGAACATGAGCACGCTGTATACGCGAAAGGAACCACGAGTCGTTATAAGATAGTCCTAGCGCCGAGCGGTGACCAATCAACGAGGAGTGTCCGTCAGGACAGCATCTAGTCACTCAGGTATAGTACGAATTTTTTGAGAGGAGGCCTATGCCCTGCAGTGGGACGTATATGGGCTGGGATGAAATACTTTTGAAATTAATAATAAGTAGTGAATGATTATTATTTTTAAGAGATTATTTGTTTTTATGAATGTGTGCTTTAATTATGTTAAGCATACGAGGGGCGTTCAATATAAAGTGAGAATGAGATGCAAAGTCTTTTAATATTACGAAATTAAATACTGGCCGGTAAAGCTAATCTATCTAGCTGATTGCTATGAAAAAAAAAACTAACTGTCTTTTGTTTAAAAAAATATACGGTAATTTCTTTGCAATGCTATTGAGTACGTTAGCGAAAATGGAGAAAATTGAACTGCGCGCCGTTATCAAATACTTGTGTTTGAAAAATTTTTCTACGGACCAAGTCAATTTGGATTTGCGGGACACTTTAGGGTCTAATGCTCCTCCGTATTCGACAGTCGCACGTTGGTGCGCCGAATTTAGACGTGGAAGAACATCGACAATGGACGACCCCCGCTCCGGACGCCCTACTACAGCAGTAACTGAAGAAATTGTGAAAAAAGTCGAAAACTCAGTTTTGGCGGATCGTCGTGTCACGGTTCGTTTTATTGCTGAAAATCTAAAGATTTCAACGGGGAGCGTGCATAATATTTTACATGAACGCTTGGGTATGAAAAAGGTATCTGCGCGTTGGGTACCAAGAATGCTTACTGACACGCAAAAACAAACTAGACTAGAGATTTGTCAAGAAGCTTTGAACCTGATGCAGCAAGACCGGGAACTTTTTTTGGCGCGATTTATAACAATGGACGAAACATGGCTCCATCATTACGACCCAGAAACGAAACTGCAGTCTATGACATGGAAAAGGCCATCATCTCCAACTCAGAAGAAATTCAAGGTGAGCCCATCTGCCTGTAAGGTCATGGGCTCTGTTTTTTGGGATGGTAAAGGGGTATTAATGATTGAGTATCTCGAGCATGGAGCCACTATTACGGGCACATTATACACCAAACAAATAGCAACATTGCGCAATGAGATCCGCGAAAAACGGCGAGGTAAACTCTCGAAAGTTGTGCTGTTCCACCAGGACAATGCCCCGGCACACAAGTCCGCCGTTGCAATGGCTGCAATTCGTGATGCTGGGTTCGATATCCTTAAGCATCCTCCGTATTCACCAGATCTCGCTCCCAGTGATTTCTACCTATTTCCGAGATTGAAACAATACCTGAGAGGCCAGAAATTTGAAGACGACGACGCGGTAGTCGCTGCAGTACAAGATTTTTTAAAAACTCAAGATGAGACCTTTTTTAAAAATGGAATTTTAAGTTTAGAAAAAAGATATACTAAGTGTATTATGCTAAAAGGTGACTATGTCGAAAAATAAAATGACATTTAGTAAAAGTTGTTTATAACATACTCATTCTCATTTTTTATTGAACGCCCCTAGTAATAGCTTATGAACGAGAGCAAAGTTTTGTAATTACCTTACAAGACTTAGGTACCTATTTAACTAGTGGAATGTTCCCAAAATATGATAATAATTGTTTAATTATACTTTGAGTCCATCATTGTAAGTTTGTAGTTACTTATTACACATTGTGATATTAAACAATAAAATGAATTTACTTCTTGTTAGGAATATTTATTGTCTTGTATTACTTATTGTTTTGTGATTTCGGTGGCATATGAAAATTTGAAAGTAATTAACTCGACGAAGTTATAGAGGGTCGAAAATGGCCTGAACTACTTCGAGAAAAGGCTGGTACGGCTGGTACGGCCATACCACTTTTGTCCGCATCTACAAGCATTTGTTAGGGCCGGCGCTCACTGACGGCATGGCACGGCATGGCATTTTATTACTATCAAGTTATTTTTAATCTTATTTCAATGAGTTTAGAATTCATGTTACTTTATTGGTTATGCGTTGCGTCATCCCTCCGCACGTCACGGCATCGTGGTATCGAAATAAAGTAACATGAATTCTAAACTCAATGAAATAAGATTAAAAATAACTTGATAGTAATAAAACCATGCCGTCAGTGAGCGCCGGCCCTTAGTTTAATTTTGACTTACTATTTAAGGTTGGAAATACTGACAGGAAGAATTGGTAATATGTTTATACATGGGACAAGGAACCATTGATTGAAACTATACTATAGTCTGTTAAATTTTCGTTTAATCTCACAGGTAAACGAGTTGACTATCACATCAGTCACCGAGACGAGATTATAAGCTACTAAAACTTATACAAAAAAATATATTCAGTAGGCAATATGGCATATTTTATGACTAGCTAGTTATTGCGTTTGAGGCGCTCGTGGTGTCAATGGCGAGGATCCCTGCGCCGAACTGCATAAAAGCTCTGAGGATGTCCATCTTGAGGATCCAGAGCGGATTTGTGGCTGTTGTCTGTGGCTGGTCGTTCTGGCGTTGATTCTGTGGAGAGATGCAGTTTATATTATTGTGTGTTGAAATCTAGACACGCGGCAGCTTGTCAAGCCAAGTTCAAGCAAAAGGAACTGGCTATAAAACTACAGCAGCTACGAAACTAACCATTAGGTATTTTGTGGCTCGTTTTCTAACAATTGTACATCTGATAGATAATACATAATGTTATGATATAAAAGTGAATACAAGAGGTCAAGGTTTTATTATTACCCACATTGAAATTTTTAACACGTTACCATAATTATGAGCGGTTGGGTATTTGAATATTTTTATTAGATCCTTTTAAATGTTGTTTTCGTATGGAAACCTCTCTATTGGGTCAAGGTACCCCAACCTTACGGTACCTACTTACAGACATATATTATATTACCTATACCCATGTGATATTGATATGAAAATTGTGTAACGTCAAATATCCTAACATCAAAGTGGAATTGCACAAAAGCGACATTATTAGGTACTATAACGCAAAGAAAGAGTTCCGATAATGAAGCTTCTAATGCCAAGATCCCAACTGGTTAATGGCATGGCCGTTTTCCAAAATTATGCTCGTCAATGGCAATCCACACGATATTTTTACCCGATCACGCCAAAGAAAATGGCAAAAAAGTCATAACCCATATGATTTTAGCAGTCAAGGAATGTATGTTTGTTTGTATTTAAGTATGTAAGTATTATTAGCATGTGGTTGCATAAATGAATGGTACTCTTACACTACATTGTATGATAAGATATATCGCAATCGCAAAGTATAATATTGTAGACATCAAGACTATCTGACTAAGTTAATGACGACAATCTCTGTAGCGTGGCGGTATGTAAATATTAATTAATAGAAAATCATTATCGAGTTCTTAACATTACTCTAGATAAGAGTTACCATTGCAGGTGTCACAGATATCAACGTAAGGTGTAAGATGAAAAACAGTGTAAGATGAAAAACCACTCGTAGCACCCGGTACTAAGAGAAGTTTTTCATCTTACACTGCCTTTCATCTTATTTTCATCTTACCCTCCCCCCCCCCACTCACTATAAATGACTACCATAACTACATGTTGTTGACTGGGATTACTGACATATCGACTAAGTTTATTGACTGCAAACCCAATGTCCGGTCTAGTTGCTTGTGCTAGATATAATAGACACCCAATAGCTTGTCGATACGGAATGTCGTCATTATTTTGAGTATCATCAGAGCCAAATTTTGCATTAACTTCTATTGGAGTTTTCACAGGTTTTGATTCCAACATGCCAAAACGATTCAGTACTTCCTTGACATACATTTCTTGATCAAGCATTATTTTGCCCTCTTTGCGTTTTCTACTGATATTCAATCCAATAAATTGTTTTGCTTCTCCAAGATCCTTCATATGGAA
Source organism: Archips crataeganus (assembly GCA_947859365.1). Taxonomy (NCBI): domain Eukaryota; kingdom Metazoa; phylum Arthropoda; class Insecta; order Lepidoptera; family Tortricidae; genus Archips; species Archips crataeganus. Next base: position 5,992,428 of record OX402065.1, read on the forward strand.
TTCTGCCTTTAATTGTTCTTTTATCTCACATTTTAAATCACAATCATTTGAAAAAATTATAAGATCATCGACCCATACAGCCACAAACATCATTGTGCTCTTCTTAATGTGATAATATATACAGGGGTCTATTCTTGATCTGGTTAGTCCAATTTTCTGAAGTACACTGTCGAGTTTTACATTCCATTGCCGGCTGGCCTGCTTCAAACCGTAAATAGATTTTCGTAATAAGCATACTTTTGTACCTTCTTCATAAGACTCTGGTTGTACCATATAAATCTCATTATCCAAGTCCCCTTGTAAGAATGCTGTTATGGCATCCATCTGCTCTATTTCTAGGTCATATCTAGCGGCCAATGCAATCAAATATCTTACAGATGTGTATCTCACTACAGGTGAGTATATTTCGTCATAATCTATGCCTCTTTTCTGAGCATAGCCCTTTATCACTAGTCTAGCTTTATATCTATTCACAGCTCCAGTTTCATCGGTTTTTGTTTTAAAAATCCACTTGCAAGGAAGAGCTTTCTTTCCAGGTGGTAGGTTGGTAAGCTTCCAGGTGTTATTCTTTAAGAGTGATTGGAATTCATCATCCATTGCAAGCTTCCAATTTTCAGCATATTCAGAGGACAGAGCTTCCTTTACTGAATCTGGATCTCCCAGATTTTTAACAGGGCAAAAATAACTAGATTGTGAATTTTCTTCATTTTTCTGAGGCCTATTTCTTGGACGTAAGGTGATGGTGCTACGAGGCAATTCCTGTAGTGATATTGGTGGAACATAAGATTCATCTTGATCTATGTCTGTTGCATACTCATCAGAGCTCTCACTACTATTTGTATCTGCAGATTCTAATAGTTTAACTGTACCAGAATCTGAATCTGGTGCTCTTACTGATGGTGCAGATTGTACTTCTTCAATGGAGCTGTTGACATCACAAGGTAGGTATATATCATTCTTATTTTTAACATTCTCCAAAAACTCTACATCTCTGCTTTTTATTATTCTGTTTGTTTTTGGTTCAGCTAAACGGTATCCTTTGGTGTTATTACAATATCCCACAAAAAACATTTTCTTCGATTTTGGGTCCCATTTCTTACGTTTTTCTTTAGGAATTTGCATCATAACTTCAGAACCAAAGATCCTCATATTAGATAAATCAGGTTGATTACCTGTCCATAGTTCGTATGGAGTTATTCTATTAATAGCTGCAGTAGGTGAGCGATTGATAACATAAGCAGCAGTAGCAGTTGCCTCAGCCCAGAACGGTTTAGGTAGGTCTGCATCGGATAACATGCACTTTGCTCTCTCAAGAAGAGTGCGGTTCATGCGTTCTGCAAGTCCATTTTGCTGTGGGCAGTAGGGTGTGCTAGTTTGATGTTTTATGCCGTGCTGACTTAAGTAACTGTCAAAATCTCTGTTACAATACTCTAGGCCACCATCTGTGCCAACTATTTTTATTTTCATATTTCACTCATTTTCTGCTTTCTTGTGAAAATCTTTGAATGCATTTAGGACTGTGAGCTTGTCTTTAAGGAAATATACATAGACTGATCGAGAGTAATCATCCACAAAAGTAAGAAAATATTTCATACCTCCTAGGGACGGAATCTCCATTGGGCCACACAAATCAGAATGTATCACCTCTAGTAGTTCTGATGCTCTGGATCCGGTGTTGTTGAAGGGAAGTCTCGACTGTTTTCCTTTTAAGCAGGTAGTGCATATCACAGGTAATTTCTTCTTGTCTGAAGTCAAGCTCACACCCTCGGTACATTCTGGTAATCGGTTCACATCTGGAAAGTTCAAGTGTCCCGTGCGTCGATGCCACAGGACAACATCATTTGAGATATCAGAAATGCTCAGGTTAGCTTTTATGTCTCTATCAACTTTCAGTGTATATAAGTTGTTCTCTAATACTGCATTACAGACAAAATCTCCTTTATTGTTTACAATCTCACAATTGCTTTTATTAAAGTTAACTTTGCATCCATTTTTAACCATTGCACTGACATAAAGTAAGTTTCCAGCAAGTTTAGGTACATATAAAACATTGCATACCTGGATTCTGTTTGCATCGTTACCATCTAAGACCAAGTTAACTTTTCCTACTCCTTCAACAGGTAGGGTTGTATTATTTGCCACAGTAATTGTTGATATCGGTGGATGTTTCACATCATACATCCAGTCTCTGCAGTTAGTCATGTGCATCGAGGCACCAGAGTCCACATACCATTTGTCATTGCCAATTGTTACAGAAGAAGCGGAAAAAGCTGCCACAATGCCTTTATCTTCACTTTTGCTTGAAGTTTTCTTCTGTGTCCGACAATTTTTGCCTATATGACCGTATCTGTTGCAATTATAACATCTCGGGCCCTTAGGTTTCACATGATGCTGTTTTTCATTGGTTTTATTCTTAAATGAGTAAAAAGCAGTTGTTTCAGAACTCTGAACTTCTTGTAATAGTTTAGTTTTAATATGATCTGCACTGATTTTTACCCCGGAGCTCTCTATTGCCATAATCATAGGTTTGTATAAATCCGGCAAACCTGCTAACATAAGAGTACCCAACCATTCATCGTCAACAGAAAATCCTATATTTCTCAACTTATGAGCCGACGTCATAATCTTGTTAACATAGTCTTCAACACTTCTCGAAGATTCTAATGTTGTTGTGATGAGATCTTTCAACAATGCCACTTTTCGTGATAAGCCATTATCGTCAAATGCTCGTTCCAGGTTCGACCAGACTTCTTTAGATGTTGTTGCGTCTTGAATGTGAACGTAGTTTATGGCATCCACTAACAAAATTAGCTTAGACTTTGCTTTGACGTCTTTCGCGGCATCATCATTTTGACCAGAAATACAAGTCCAAAGGTCTTCATGTTCGAGATATGCCTTCACTGCGAACTTCCAATTTGCATAATTATCACGTCCAGTGAGTTTCTCTATGCTGAATATACTGTTTGAAGACATTTTTCGCTGTTCGATAACTCACATAACCTTCAAACTGTATGGCGTCTAGTACAGTAGAAATTTCTGTTGTTGGTTTTATGTATCGGACTTTTCTGTTTACTATTCGGAGTAACCACTACTTAACGCGTGTAAACACATAAACCACGCTCTGCTACCATGTAGGATTTTGGTTACTTTAAGTAAATAATAGATTACGATGACTAAACAAGTTGACATTTATTACCGAGAGAGAGAGCGGCAAAGTTACACAGATAAAGAAAGTCTTACAGACATTATAGTAATATGGTAATCAGGTAATGCCAACATAAAATATATATAGTTATAAAACCAACAGCACAGAGACTGAGTTGCGTTCATTGTTCAACAATAAGCTTAGTTATGTTATACTGTATGAATAAAATATTTTGTATTTTTTGTATTTTTTTTTGTATATTTACAAGACAAAATAAAATTGCGCTATCTATTAAAGTTTTTAAATTATTGGCGGAAAAGCTTAATTCTATACAGCACTAAATCTATGATCAGGCTAATTTAATTAGTAATAACGTACTATACGACAGAATTGCCGCTTGATTCTTTAATTGTTTTTGTTTTAGGTGAAATATGAAACAGAATAAGATTATATCCAAATATTTCAATACACTTTTTTGATGTTAGTCAATTACTGTAGTTACAAAATATGATTTGTAAACTTAAAAAAATCTTCCGAGACGTACTTAAGTGAAACTATGAAAATACTAGGGGCGTTCAATAAAAAGTGAGAATGAGTATGTTATAAACAACTTTTACTAAATGTCATTTTATTTTTCGACATAGTCACCTTTTAGCATAATACACTTAGTATGTCTTTTTTCTAAACTTAAAATTCCATTTTTAAAAAAGGTCTCATCTTGAGTACTTATAAAATCTTGTACTGCAGCGACTACCGCGTCGTCGTCTTCAAATTTCTGGCCTCTCAGGTATTGTTTCAATCTCGGAAATAGGTAGAAATCACTGGGAGCGAGATCTGGTGAATACGGAGGATGCTTAAGGATATCGAACCCAGCATCACGAATTGCAGCCATTGCAACGGCGGACTTGTGTGCCGGGGCATTGTCCTGGTGGAACAGCACAACTTTCGAGAGTTTACCTCGCCGTTTTTCGCGGATCTCATTGCGCAACGTTGCTATTTGTTTGGCGTATAAAGTGCCCGTAATAGTGGCTCCATGCTCGAGATACTCAATCATTAATACCCCTTTACCATCCCAAAAAACAGAGCCCATGACCTTACCGGCAGATGGGCTCACCTTGAATTTCTTCGGAGTTGGAGATGATGGCCTTTTCCATGTCATAGACTGCAGTTTCGTTTCTGGGTCGTAATGATGGAGCCATGTTTCGTCCATTGTTATAAATCGCGCCAAAAAAAGTTCCCGGTCTTGCTGCATCAGGTTCAAAGCTTCTTGACAAATCTCTAGTCTAGTTTGTTTTTGCGTGTCAGTAAGCATTCTTGGTACCCAACGCGCAGATACCTTTTTCATACCCAAGCGTTCATGTAAAATATTATGCACGCTCCCCGTTGAAATCTTTACATTTTCAGCAATAAACCGAACCGTGACACGACGATCCGCCAAAACTGAGTTTTCGACTTTTTTCACAATTTCTTCAGTTACTGCTGTAGTAGGGCGTCCGGAGCGGGGGCCGTCCATTGTCGATGTTCTTCCACGTCTAAATTCGGCGCACCAACGTGCGACTGTCGAATACGGAGGAGCATTAGACCCTAAAGTGTCCCGCAAATCCAAATTGACTTGGTCCGTAGAAAAATTTTTCAAACACAAGTATTTGATAACGGCGCGCAGTTCAATTTTCTCCATTTTCGCTAACGTACTCAATAGCATTGCAAAGTAATTACCGTATATTTTTTTAAACAAAAGACAATTAGTTTTTTTTTTCATAGCAATCAGCTAGATAGATTAGCTTTACCGGCCAGTATTTAATTTCGTAATATTAAAAGAGTTTGCATCTCATTCTCACTTTATATTGAACGCCCCTCGTATATTTAGTCTATTCTTAGTCTTCTATTGATATAGATTTATAGATCCATTGAAACCGTCAACATATAATAATAGGTTGTGAAATAGGTTTTCTCTTTGGCCAAAGTTGCTCACAATGACTGGAAAATTTAAATGGGGCACAATTTTTCTATCTTTTGAGTCTTTTGTTAAGATTGACTTCATGAAGATGGCCATGAGCCATGAGTGAAACCTATGAGTGGTCGAAATAAATATCCAACCAGGTTTATCCTTGAAAATAGATAATTACTTACTCTTCATCATTTTAAAAAGCGAAACATCATGAGAGTTGACCTATATAAAAACGAATTAAAAACGCCATTTAGGGAGGTTAATTCGATATTGCGTTTTCTAAAGAGTTGAAACGATGAAACTAAAAGAATTATCTACCAATTTTTGGGCGTTTAATTCGTTATCGAGATTTTAAATGTCTGTTTATATATTTTGTAAAAGTAACTTTGTCGCATGATTCTTTTTAACGTAACGAATGTGTGCTCAGGTTCCTACAAATTTTAATGTGTCGCTTGATTCTACCCCTTATAATAAGGAAGTAGAAATAATTTTTGAAACAAAAAATAGTCGAGCATAGTTTGACATGCTAAGAAAGAATCGAACTGCATTCATAACTATTTTTTTTCGATTTTGTCGCTTAGTTCGTTATTGCATAACACAGTCCAATTTGAATGAAGCTACAATTACTACTAAAAATAAAATAAGGCTAAAAATTAAAGGGATTCGAGTCGAAATACAAGAAACGTATTTTTTTCAGCGTTTTTAACCAAGTATATAATATATTATCTTTATAATGAATGACATTAACAAGGTAGTTAGAATTTTCACCGATTATATATATTACTGTGGCCGCTACAACAAAAAATAATAAAATTAAAAATTAAGGGGGTCCCGAATTACCAAAATGATCCCACACGGCGTACATGTTTTTAAAAGCTGTACCTCTACCATGAGTTTACACTAGTTTACAGTGACCGTACTCGCTAGCGACGGCGTAAATTATTTGTATGGAGAATAGTACTTCCGTAAGTGACCGCTAGAGGCGCTGTACAATTCTCCACAGAAGTAATTTACGCCGTCGCTAGCGAGTACGGTCACGTAAACTAGTGTAAGCTCATGGTAGAGGTACAGGGCTCTGCTAGCACTGGATTTTTATAGTTACCTATGGCTGTTTACGGCGTATATTTCGAATTAACTAAAAATGTGTACGAAACCCTCGGTGCGCGAGTCCGGCTTGCTCTTTGCCGGTTTTTACATAAAAAAAAAAAAACAAAAAGAATTATCCAAATTGGTGCAGTGGTTCTCGAGTTTAGCGCTTAGCAACACATTTGGCGATTAATTTTTATTTACATAGATTACGTATTAACAGGCGCGTGGTAGGTAGCCTAGTGATTTGCCTCAAGTAGAGGGTTGTGGGTTCGAGCCTGGGCTCGCACCTTTGAGTCATTCAGAATTTACATGCGAAATTACATTTTAAATTTACTTATAAGCTTCACGTGAAAGAAAACTTCGCGAGGAAACCGGCACACACCTGCGAAGAAATTCAATGGTGTGTGTGAAGTTTCCAATCCACATATGGCCCACGTGGGAACTACGGCCCAAGCCCTCTCATTCTAAGAGGAAGCCTGTGTCCTGCAGTGGGACGTATGTAGGCTGGGATGATGAGAGCGCATAATAAGACCCGCTTACCAACACACTGCTTGTAAAACTGTCCTTTATGATTTATAATGTTGGAGGTTTTGGCATAAAACATTAAAAATCAGTCTATCTTTGACTGAGTATAAAAATAACAAGGGTACTTACAGAATCCACCGACTCCACTTCATTGTCACCGAACGCTCTTCTCCGCCGTGGAATATCCAAAGGCACACATAACGCGTTCCCCAGCAAGCATAGAGCCAACGTGCAGGCTAGACCTTTCGCCATCGTGACCGCGACGAAACTAAACTCAACAATTGAATAGTTCACCAAATTAACTTTCATTACCTATTAAAACAGGAATCTTGACATAATCACCTACTGTTAGGCAATTACTAGAAAAGCCAGTAAAAATCCCATAAACACTCACTTAGCGCAAATTGCTGTACCTACAATATTATTAGGACGTCATTAGGCTTCATTGCTTCATTTAGAAGGTACGAGCAGTTTGCTTTCATTGCGGGGCCGTTCGGCAAGGCATTTATGAATGTTCGATTATGGACATAAATGTACTGCAACTCGCACGGTATTTGCCGCACCATCTAATGAACTAATTAAACACCGTAATCGAGCCATTATTGAACAGTTTTCCCCTGATTCATATTCTAAATTATTCAAATCATTAAAAAACAAAATATTGATGTAGGTACTCGTAAAAACTCTCTTCAGGGATAAGTATACCTTTATACTAATGTACTAATGTAAGTTTACTTTTCACATATCAAGATAAATAATAAATAAATAATAAATATTAGGGGGACAATCTTACACAAATCGACCTAGTCCCAAACTAAGCAAAGCTTGTACTATGGGTACTAGACGACGATAAACATACTTATATAGATAAATAAATACTTAAATACATAGAAAACATCCATAACTCAGGAACAAATATTCGTGCTCATCACACAAATAAATGCCCTTACCGGGATTTGAACCCAGGCCCTATACTACGAAGCGCGAAATTCGAACTTCGTTTCATGCTGTTCCGCTCACGCTAATGGTATTTATTACGAGAGTGAGAGGGACCGCACGATCAGAACTTCGAACTTCCAATTTCGTAGTAACCGCCCAGGACCTCTTGCTTCGTAGGCAGGGTCACTACCAACTAGGCTAAAGCGGTCGTCAAAATCGATCGATGTTAGGAGGAGGGATGATCGATGGTTCGATGTTAGGTATTTTTTTTATGACAGCACAGAAAAGGATTATTACCTTTAATATTATGAATGTCATACAACCATGACACTGAATGTTACTACAAAGTAATATTATGCCTAAAAATAGGTATGACCTGCGAAAAAAGACCATGCAATAACCATTATGAGTGACTTTATTACCTTTAACATTAATAAATCATTGTAAGTGAAAATGAGCACGCTGTATACATGCACGATTCGTTATGATCAGTGATCGGATAATCGGATGCATATTTACCTAAAGTTCATTTTTGGCTAGGATATTATGGAAGCGGCTTCTTAAAACATATTTTTTTAAATATAAATCCCGGTATTCCAGAAAATTCGGGAATGCGAAACTAGTCTGTAACATGGTGAGGAAGGGACGGCTTTAGCATGTGGTACTTATTTAAAAAAAATAGGACTCAAGAATTACATAATTATTAACCCATTACCTATAACCTAGCAGTGCCGTTTGGCACCCAATTTAAGCCGTTCATATATTCCCGCCATACGCGCGTCCTAAACAGTGAAGCCCGACGGTGGGCTGTCGATGTGGTGCTAGAGCAAGACAACAAACAGTTTTAATAGTTTGTTTCAACTGATGTACTTGCTGTGACCGGCACGAGCGACACAAAGTCAGTGTAGTGAAAAATAGGGAAAAAAGTTATTTTACTTTGAACTAAGTGGCTAATAATTTATTTATTTCGTAAAATATTTAATTTAAATGCATTTTATTTTATTCCTGTATGTTTGTCTGACTAGATTACATTATAATATTAGTAAATTTTATTTGTGTTTTTGGTTTACAGTACTTCAAAACTTACGGAGGCCGTTGTGTTGCCTTTAAAATTAGGCGTGGCAATTATACATGTATGTTTATTTTTAGTTTTTTAGTGGGTAATAGTATTTATTTGTTTTCATATGGGATGTACGCTCCATGAGGCATTAGCCCTATAGAAAAAGACGAGGAGTTTGAGCCGCCGTCACTTTACATTGCATCTTCTAAACCTGCCATCGATTCTGATCAAGATTCGGGTGACAAAGAAAGAGGTGGTCTTACATATAACCTCACAGGTCGTCAACTCGATGCTGGGTGCGAAGTAGTTTTGATGCCTAGTCTCTGTCACCACGTCGTACACGCTCCGATAGGTGCAGAAAGACAGGCATAACTTACATCACTTTACTATTTTTACAAAACTTTATAAAACTAAAGCTGTTTTTTATTCATTTACTTCTCTACTGCTTTAAATCTGCATAATTTAATCAAAAGAAGGTAAAAATAGTTAGCTAACGATAAGTTAATTCATATCTAATAGCAGGATGTAAAGCCTAGTACATTAGCCTAGCGTTGCCATATGGCACCCATTGTTTTTTCTAAAAGTAATAGGTACATTACATTAACTTTTAATAATTAAAATTAATTTTAGGAACCTTTAGAGCGCGCGCAGACAGAGAGCGGTCTGGCGTTCCGCGTTCCGCGTTCAGAGTTCTGCGTTCTTTCGAATGTACTGAGTCCCTTACGATAACGCACACAGCAGGCGGTCGGAACTCTCGAGCGGTCAATACACAAAACTCTGAACGCGGAACGCGGAACTCCAGACCGCTCTCTGTCTGCGCGCGCTCTTAATAACGATATATCAAAAAACCGGCCAAGAGCGTGTCGGACACGCACAAGGTAGGGTTCCGTAGCCATTACAAAAAAAATCAAGTAATATTTTTCTAAGGATTTCGTATGTGTACGGAATCATCCAAGTTTAGGTATGTTTTATACCTTAGGCTACTACTATTTACTCTTAAACTACAAATAATTTCCAAGCAATCTTAGCCGCTATAATTTTCCTAGTAAATTTGATATATTTACTACCATTAAGAATTTTTTCTAATTTTTCCACCTAACAGTTTAGATTTTAGAGGGGGGGGGGACGCTCGATTTTAATGAAAATTTTCACTTTAAAGTTGAATATTTCGCAAACAGATCGCTGAATAGAAAAATCATGTTAGCAACCCCGCAATGGTTTTAAAAGACCTATCCAACGATACCCCACACTATAGGATTAGTCGAGAAAAAAAAATCACCCCCCCCTTTACGTCTATGGGAGGTACCCTAAAAAAATTTTTATTTTTATTTTTTATTTTACCACTTTGTTGGCGTGACTGATGTGTATATTCATGCCAAATTACAGCTTTCTAGTACTAACGATCTCTGAGCTTAGCCGCGGACAGACAGACAGACGGACAGACATGGCGAAACTATAAGGGTTCCTAGTTACCTACGGAACCCTAAAAAGTATCCAATTCTGAGACCCTAAAATAATTTAGGTCATAATGGGTTAATGTGTATTTACTTGAAGTTAATTTTAAGTATGTTGAGTGTAAGAGGAATTGTAGGTAGTGTGTGTTAATTAAAAAAAAATACAATTAAGTATACTTTATTGCACATAATTACAGGATACAAAACATTAATATGTATACTATAAATTAAATAAAATTATTGAAATTACAAAGGTGAGTAAGAAATCTCTTCCAACCAGCCCCCTACTTATATCCTGTAATTCTTATTTATTATTCGTTTGAGATAAATGTTTTGAAAATTGAACAAAAATTAAGACGAAGTTATTATTTATTTTGGTAAAAAGTTAAAATAAGTAAACATACCTACACCTGATTTGATTCTATAGTAAAAAAAAAATTTCTCAATTACGAAATTCCGGGATTTTTGCGTTTCAAAAATGCATTCCATAATAGCGAACACCTCAACTTTAGGTAAATATGCATCCGATTATCCTTTCACAGGTTATGATAGTCCTAGCGTCGAGCGGTGACCAATGAGCGAGGAGTTTCCGTCAGGTAGGACAGCATCTAGTCAGTCAGATACGCTGGTGCTAACATAGAGCTTTGAGCCTTTGAGCCTTTGAGGATAGCCATTAAGAATATTTTGGATGTTCAATCAACTAATTTCAATCCTAGGTCAATAGGTTTGTCAGTTCATCGAATAGGCTTCATAGGCTTATCGAATGAAGTATTTCAAAATGACAACGTTCTGTGGTGGCCTAGAAATCAACGTGGTTGACTGTACTAAGTTTTTGAAAATTGAAAAACTAAATAGAGGAAAACTTGATATACATTTTAACTAATTTTCAATTATTAGCTGAGACGAGACCTATTTAGTGCTAATTTAATTTATGTAAAACTATCAGTTTAAAACAAATAAAGAAACAAGGGGTATGGTGGTGGTGGTGGTGGTGGTGGTATGGGGGGGGGGGTTTGTGAGACCGTGATCCCGAGCGCGTTAGACAGTAAACCTCTGGACAAGAAACCTTGAATTGAGCAATCAGTTCTAAATGCTTTATGCTTATAAGAGCTATACTTATGCCGTGAGTGAAATTCTCCCTCTCTTACGAGGGATATGTATTACAATACCGAAGTACGAAAGACCGAATGTATTAAAACATAAAATGGATCAAAACACCGACACGATTTTTTTGATTGCCTTCCACTTCATTTTAAAGCTGGACAGGAATAAAACTAAAGCATCCATACTTGTTCTAAATACAACTATAACTGATCATTCTATGATATTTATAAAACTCTCGAAAATAATTACCAATATTAAATGTTCTAAAACAAAGACAAATGTAAATTTTGAAGAAGCGCACTAAAAAGATATGATTTAAATAAAATGTGTGAATGTGATGATCCTAATTTACTTACTGAACAATTAACTAACAGTATACCGCAAACTTGTTTGTTACAGAATACTGTAACTAAATTGGTTCCAAGAAAGAATAGAATTATTAAGCCATGGATAACTACAGGAATTTTGCGCTGCATTAAAAATAGAAATAATATGCAAAAACAGCTTAGACGAGAACCTGAAAACATAACACTGAAAATTACATATAGATGATATAGAAATTACTGTAACAATTTAATAAAAACCGGCCAAGAGCGTGTCGGACACGCACAAGGTAGGGTTCCGTAGCCATTACAAAAAAATCAAGTAATATTTTTCTAAGGATTTCGTATGTGTACGGAATCATCCAAGTTTAGGTATGTTGTATACCTTAGGCTACTACTATTTACTCTTAAACTACAAATAATTTCCAAGCAATCTTAGCCGCTATAATTTTCCTAGTAAATTTGATATATTTACTACCATTCTGAATTTTTTCAAATTTTTCCACCTAACAGTTTAGATTTTAGAGGGGGGGGGGGACGCTCGATTTTAATGAAAATTTTCACTTTAAAGTTGAATATTTCGCAAACAGATAACTGAATAGAAAAATCATGTTAGCAACCCCGCAATGGTTTTAAAAGACCTATCCAACGATACCCCACACTATAGGATAAGTCAAGAAAAAAAAAATCACCCCCCCTTTACGTCTATGGGAGGTACCCTAAAAAAAATTATTTTTTTATTTTTTATTTTACCACTTTGTTGGCGTGACTGATATGTATATTCATGCCAAATTACAGCTTTCTAGTACTAACAGTCTCTGAGCTTAGCCGCGGACAGACAGACAGACAGACAGACAGACAGACAGACAGACAGACAGACAGACAGACGGACAGACATGGCGAAACTATAAGGGTTCCTAGTTGACTACGGAACCCTAAAAAGGTTAAACGAAACTATGACAAAAAACAATTGCAAGAATCAAGCAAAAACCCTAAAACTCTATGGAAAACTATTAACAATATCACTTGCCGTAAATCTGTAAAAATAAAAAACTTTGAACTATTAGATAAGGAATCTACTCCTCTAGACTCGACTAATTCTGTACATGATTTTTTCTCTAATATTGGCAAAACGCTGGCTGACAGTATTAAATCGGGAACCACATCACCGCCATCTGTTGATGAACCGGTGTCGCAAGCTAATTCTTTTGTGCTCCTTGGAACTACCAATGATGAAGTATTTGATGCTTTAATGAGTTTGAAGTCTGATAGTGCCCCTGGTCATGATAACATTACAACTAAGTTCTTAAAAATTGCCAGTTCGGAGGTTGTTCCCGTCATCACGTGCTTTGTGAATCTCTGCTTTGATAGAGGTGTATTTTCTGATGCTCTAAAAAAAGCAATCATAACCCCGGTTCACAAGAGTGGAAGTAGAGATGACGTAAACAACTACAGACCAATCTCTGTTCTTTCTGCAATATCCAAAATTATTGAAAAACTTTTAAATACTCGGCTGATAAGCTATCTCAATAAATACAACATCCTCTCGATGACTCCATTTGGTTTTAGGCGCGGAGTTTCGACTGAAGACGCAGTTACAGCTCTAACCTCGCATATTATTGATCATGTAGACAGAAATAAAAAATGCATGACTGTCTTCATCGACCTCAAAAAAGCTTTTGACACGGTCTCTATTCCCATTCTTGTGAACCGCCTGGAAAATATAGGAATTAGAGGTAAACCATTATTCCTTTTAGAAGATTATCTTCGCAATAGGAAACAAAAAGTTAAAATAGGGACGTACGTTAGTCAGGAGGCTGAAATAACATATGGGGTTCCTCAGGGTAGTGTTCTTGGGCCCACCCTCTTCCTGATCTACATTAACACACTTTGTAGTATGAGAGTCAGTGGAGGGTACATGGTATCCTATGCCGATGATACTGCGGTTGTTTTTACTGGAACAACATGGGATGAGGTAAAGTTGGCCGCGGAGGTCGGCCTTTCCAGGGTTGCTGCTTGGCTGCAGACTAATCTCCTTACTCTCAATACAGGCAAAACTAAGTACATTTGTTTCTCTAAATATGTGAGCACTCAGCCTGTATCGGAATTCAACATCAAAATACACGGTTGTGGTGATGTAATGAGCTCTACTTGTTTGTGTCCTGCCATAGCCAAGGTGGAGTACGTAAAGTATCTTGGTGTTATGCTGGACCAGAGATTGTCGTGGCATCCTCATGCTGATTTGATGGTCGGCAGGGTGAGAAAATTAATATGGGTTTTTAAAACTCTAAGGCATGTGGCCTCCACCGGGCTCTTGAATCAGATTTATGTCTCTCTAGTGCAGTCAATATTAACTTATTTCATACCAGTATGGGGAGGCCTTTCGAAAGGGAAATCTTTGGAACTTGAGAGAGCCCAGAGATCTCTTCTTAAGGTAATGTACCACAAACCTTACCGTTTTCCCACCCAAGATCTGTATTCTCTATGTGGTTTGCTTTCGGTTAGGGGGTTGTATGTTCTGTGTACTATTCTTAAACGACACAAGTCGATGCCACACTTTGCCCTTGCTTCGACGGGCCGTAGGGTGCGGAATGTGGTTCCGCACGTTCGCACAAGGTCAGCATTTGCTAGAAGACAGCTGGCTGCTCAATCATCAAGACTATATAACTTTCTTAATAAAGAGATGAGTATTTGCTCCGTGACCTACTATGAATTGAAAAATAAAGTTAGTAATTGGTAACCAAAAACTATGAAATTGAAAACTTATTCCAAAACGTTTAAAACACTGACACTGACCGGGGCCACTTTCTGAACAATAGTTATTTTATTTATATACACCAACACACACACACAAACACACACACACACACACACACACACACACACACACACACACACACACACACACACACACACACACACACACACACACACACACACACACACACACACGCACATAAATTCGATTGCATGTTAGTCTAAGTTATATTTTTGATGCTCGATTTTATTTTAAATTTTTATTTTTCTTTTCTGTTTGAGCTTGCTATAATATAGTAATTGTAATGTTATTAATTAATTAATTGGTACAAATTGTAATAACTCTAACTGTAATAACGGAAGAAAGGTGCCTCTTAATACAGGTATTTCATACTTAAAAAGAGGTGCCAACCACTATCAACATTCTGTACTTTTGATACCATTAAACGATTTTGATTTTTTTTTGATACCCAGAATAAGTGACTAATTTTGTGTTTAACCTTGATAAGTAAAAAGTAAACTTATAGTAGTATATTAGTACAAAGGTATACTTAACCCTGAAAAGAGTTTTTATGAGTACATACATCAATATTTTGTCATAGTGAAAGACAACTTTTTACCACTACGTAGGTAAGTATAATATACTTCCATTAAGGGGAAATAATAATAATATAATATACTTTGTAATAATTTTAATTTTAATGATTTTAATAATTTAGAACATGAATCATGGGAAAACTGTACAATATTTAACGGCTCGATTACGGCGTCGATTAGATGGTGCGGCAAATACCGTGCGAGTTGCAGTACATTGCTGTCCATGATCGAACATTTATAAATGCCTTGCCGAACGGCCCCGCAATATTAGGGGCACAAAAAAAAGCAAACTGCTCGTAGCTTCTAACTAAATGAAGCAATGAAGCCTAATGACGTCATAATAATATTGTAGGTACAGCAATTTTTACTGGCTTTTCTAGTAATTGCCTAACAGTAGGTGATTATGTCAAGATTCCTGTTTTAATAGGTAATGAAAGTTAATTTGGTGAACTATTCAATTGTTGAGTTTAGTTTCGTCGCGGTCACGATGGCGAAAGGTCTAGCCTGCACGTTGGCTCTATGCTTGCTGGGGAACGCGTTATGTGTGCCTTTGGATATTCCACGGCGGAGAAGAGCGTTCGGTGAGAATGAAGTGGAGTCGGTGGATTCTGTAAGTACCCTTGTTATTTTTATACTCAGTCAAAGATAGACTGATTTTTAATGTTTTATGCCAAAACCTCCAACATTATAAATCATAAAGGACAGTTTTACAAGCAGTGTGTTGGTAAGCGGGTCTTATTATGCGCTCTCATCATCCCAGCCTACATACGTCTCACTGCAGGACACAAGGCTTCCTCTCAGAATGAAAGGGCTTGGGCCGTAGTTCCCACGTGGGCCTAGTGCGGATTGGGAACTTCACACACACCATTGATTTTCTTCGCAGGTGTGTGCTGGTTTCCTCGCGATGTTTTCCTTCATCGTGAAGCTAATTAATGGCAAATTTCAAATGTAATTTCTCACGTAAATTCTGAATGACTCAAAGGTTCGAGCCCGAGCTCGAACCCACAACCCTCTACTTGAGGCAAACCACTAGGCTACCACGCGCCTGTTAATACGTAATCTATGTAAGTAAAAATTAATCGCCAAAATGTGTTGCTAAACGCTAAACTCGAGAACCACTGCACCAATTTGGATAATTCTTTTTTGTTGTGTTCGTAATTGTCAGGACAAGGTTTTTATGAAAAAACCAGCCAAGAGCGAGCCGGACTCGCGCACCGAGGGTTCCGTACACATTTTTAATCAAGTCGAAATATACGCCGTAAACAGCCGTAGGTAACTTTAAAAATCCAGTGCTAGCAGAGCCCTGCTTCTAAAAAAATGTACGCCGTGTGGGATCATGTTATTTGGTAATTCGGGACCCCCTTAATTTTTAATTTTATTATTTTTTGTTGTAGCGGCCACAGTATAATCGGTGGAAATTGTAACTACCTAGTTAATGTCATTCATTATAAAGATATACTTGGTTAAAACGCTGAAAAAAATACGTTTCTTGCATTTTGACTCGAATCCCTTTAATTTTTAGCCTTATCTTATTTCGAATTGTAATACTTACATAGATCTGTGCTTGGCATGGCCTGATTATTTTAAATAAGCCATTGACTAAAATAAACATGTGCGCAAATAATTTAATAACAATGATTGCATCGTAATCATTGCTATATTGATAATACCCTACCTTGAAGTATTTGTAGTGATGGTAGTCATTTGTGAAAATGAAAATGAAAATTGTTTATTTTCCTTCTTTACACAATACAATGCATGCTGTAAATTGGGACTTCCCTTTAGGTAGTAAACCTGTGTTAGGATGTCCCGCTCTTCCATAACTGGTAAGTAGGTAGGAAATTCTAAATATAAAACTAGAGGTTTCTTACTTAAACTTAGCTTAATACAATTTTTAACAATAGTTTTACTGAATACTATATGACAATGGTTTTACTTAATACTATGTGACACCTGCAATAGTAACTCTTATAATATCAAGAAGTCGATAATGGTTTTTCTATTAATTAATGTTTACATACAGCCGCGCCACAGAGATTGTCGTCAATTAACTTAGTCAGATAGTCTTGATGTCTACAATATTATACTTTGCGATATCTTGTCATACAATGTAAGAGTACCATTCATTTATGCACCCACATGGGCATTCAGCTGATTCAGCAGACCAGAAATATTTCTCCTAAGGAGGGCTAGACGTTATTTTAGCCAGAGACTTTTAAAAGAAAGAATTTTATCATTATTTTTAGGATATCACTGCGAACGACGAGTCTTCGAAAATGCCCATGAACCCAGCCTTCACTCTCCCCCCCATCAAATCCACCTATGAGGGGAAGAAGAGAGAGTCCCAGACCGCAGACCCGTTCGATGAGGACGACGATGACTTCGAGCCCATGCAGACTGCTCCGACTGGAGGAGGAAGTAATATTATGAGCCTCCTCAACCTCGCCAGTGGACTGTTCTCTGGATCCAGTGGACCCGTGAGTTTTAGAATATAACGTGTGAATTGATTTGATGGTAGTAGACTCAATACTCAATTCTCAATTTTTTATATAATTTTATTTTTTATTTTTCGTCGTTGCTCCAATATAAACTTGTTATCGTCCTTAAGTACTTCTCCAAAGGTCGGTTTTCCTCCAGTCAAAATATCATTTTTACATTTAATTTAATTTCATCATCATTCATCATTTTTTTTAATTTTTTTATTGCTTTTCCACAATGTATGTGATTCTTGGTCTGGAACCTTAAAGCTGCGTACGGACTGCGCGCATATACGCGTACCCGGGCTCGCGTAGGGTACGCGTACCCGGGCTCGTGTAGGGTACGCGTACATTGGATACGCGTACAGCTTCTGTACGGACCGCTGCGAACCTGAACGCGAGTTCAATCGATCCACTGTGAGCCGAGCCTCAGTCATTCGCCATGAATCGAAACAGACCGTCTAAATACAGCGTACCCGGGCGCGCGCGATCGCTTTGACGCGCGACCAAAAACCGACAAACGGCGGCTCGCTGCGAGCCAGCCAGTGCGAGCCGAGCTCGCGCGGCACGGTGCGTTCCCCTACGTGTACGCGTAGCTGCAAGTACGGACAGGCGCGCGAGCCCGGGTACGCGTACCCGGGCTCGCGTAGGGTACGCGTACAGTGCGCGCAGTCCGTACGCAGCTTAAGAGTGTTATCATATAAGACCATAACAAACTAATTTTACAAAAATTTCAGTACTATGTACCTATATAAGAAAACTCTTGTCTTTAAGAAAACTCGTCAAGCCCAACATTTTTTTTTGCCATTACATTTTCTTTTCGATCATGGCTTTGCGGTACGGTACGGTACGGCTTGTACGGTAATATGGCTACTCATTTTGACGACCTCATATAAACATGGGATAAAAAGCACTCGATAAATAAACTAAGCACGTTTCTATTTCCCAAATATAGATTCGGGAACATTTCTCGACTCTCGTGTTATTTACTTCAACGGCTGGTATATTTTATCTGACTCATTAATGTACGCACATGAGTGTGAGTTTCGTTTGGCAATTCACTTTCATTGTTTTCAGTTTTACCTAAATACTCATTTACACGTTTCGTTAAGGTGAACTAATATGAAAAAATAGATAAGGTAAGTACTTTTTTATGTTTTGGCTTTTGGCACATTGAGCTTTTTCACACTGTACTGGCATTACCTTTCCCTTTTCTCAGCAGCTATAGTTACAGATAGTCGTACGGGAAATGATTAGAGAGCTTCTCAGACGAGACCCCTCTTCTGCGTATACATGGCAATAAAGACAATAAAATAGACATTGACTATCCGTTCGATTTAAAACCACCGCCTTTCCAAAGGCAAGAAACTGACGAAAGCGATTCTGACAGCGACGTAACGAATCTGAAGTGGATAATGATAATGCTGCGGAGGAAAGCGTGGAAGGTGATGACAAGGATAGCAGTGACGACAATGATAATAACGCCTCTCAGGAGAAATCTACTAGCGATGATGATGACGATGATGATTACGACTCCGACGAGCCCCCAGGCGGAGGAGATGGTCAAGAGGGCAGCGTACTAGGATTACTGGCAGGGTTAAGTGGAGGAGTAAGTAATATCAATTATATTAATGATACTTTGTTTTCACGTACATCTATAGCTCCTTGTTTCTATTAATTTATTTACTTTTAGGAAGACGGCCAGTCTGACTTGGGTTCCTTGCTGGCCGCAGTCAGCGGAATAGTTGTGAGTCTCAGCGTAAGTACAGTTACCACTTTGAGACCCCAAATAGGTATGTAATTCCTATTTAATTATTTTAATATAAACCTTGGTTCGCAAGGCGACGGAATTGATCTAATAGTAGATTGTACACCAAGGGGATAAACCACTGTATTATGTCACGGGCGCGATATTGAATTCTGAGCGTAATGAAGGACTCCAGATTTAACTCCCGAGCGTAGCGAGGGGGTGTTGAGTTGATTCCCGAGCGAAGCGAGGGAATTAAGATGGAGTCCTGAGAGCAGTGAAGGATTTAAGCGCGCCCAAGGCAAAATCAGTTTTATCCCCGAGGAGTATACTCTACTTTTCTCACCTTTAGCGAGACAATAAAAGTCAAGGCTACTAGAAAAATACTTGAAATAGACCAGAAGCACTGGTTCCAATAAAGACTTTGTGCCTTCCATTTGTCGAAATCGTCGTAAGCTTTTAAGTATTTTTCCTTCGACTTCTCTGGGAGTGTCTAAGGCCGGCTTGCGTAGACCTGGGATACCTACTTAACTCCGAGCGAGTTGACTGCTAACCCAGGGTTAACAAGTGTCAAAATGTATGGAGCTGTCATTCTTAACCCAGGGTTACCGATTTAATTTTTTAACCCTGAACTGTGCAAGTGGCCCTAAGGCGTCTAATTTAATGGAACCAGGAGTCAAATCACTTTCGTCACTCGATATTTTCTTAATGTTTTATCTTCTTTTGCAGTTTTCATACTTAAAATTGCAGCGTATTGAAACACTTACGGCTTTTGTTTTAAGTACCTACCTATTTGAATTTTTTTTCGTTCGGCCGCGGAGGTGCAAATAAATTGGGCGCGGCGCGGCCTCCCCGCCGCTCCCGCCGGCCCCGCCGGCCTGCACGCCGTGCGATTTTAAAGAAATTAGACTTTAGGTGCATAACAATACGAACTACGAGAAGTGAGAATCACATTACTGCCCGGCGGGTTGCAATGAAATTCAGTACAACATTACGCCCCGGCTAAAGCCAAGGGCTATAATGATTTACTTTGAGAAAGGTTTGCACGATATATAATAAATAAGGCATTGTCGAGCAGGTGGTGGTGTGAAAACAACATTATAGCGTCAGGTAAGTATACGATTGTTTGTTGGGCTGCTGGTATTTATTAATTGGTCGTAAATCAAGTACTTACGTAAATAATTCTTTGAATATTTTGAAGGTTTAAGCTCAAAAATATTTCAGTCTGAAGGTGAAGAGAACCCTGGAGAAATAATTGCAAGTTATCTTCTTACGTCACTCGATACAATCACTGGTGGAGGAGCGGTATGTTGCGTTTCTCAATTGGGGATGTCTATTTTTTTGCAATGTATAGTAAATCGAAAACCATTTCGAGATAAATGGTTTTTAACTCGTTTTCTGTAGTTATTTAATTTTAATATTATATAATGAATTTATTACATAACAAATAAGCAATGACCTTCATTTGACTTTGGTGTAAATTGCGTGACCGGTCCAAGTCGTACTTTATTCTGTGTGGTTAGAATTCTTAACAAATTTACGCGTGGATTATAACTACAGAGTTTGATTTGGACCCACTGCCTGACATCTAGCACTTTGACAGCGCCAGTAAAGTGACACTAGTTACAGTGTACTACCACGCAAAAAATAATGAAAGGGGTTGCCTTATCGTACGCATTTAGATAGATTTAGAAATTTGGCAGTGTGGGAGCCCTCAATTACAATCTGACGTCATCAACCAAAATAGTTTCAATAATTAATTTTGAAAAAAGTAGTGAACTAAGTGACAAAATATTGAAATTAGTTTCTTATAATTGACTTTTCTATACAAAAAAAATATAAAAACCACTGGTAATTTTTTTTAGACATTCCCAATTAATATAAAGTGAATGATGTTTTATTCAAGATAAGGTACTATAGTATATTATGTTAATTTCAGAAAAATAACGGGGCCTTTTTCGGAAAGTTGTTATCTAAAATCATAAGTGGTACAAGTGTTGTAAATACCTTTTGCGGTTATGATATGATTAATTAATTATGTTATTACTATTTCATAATTATTTGAACAATTAACGATCAATTTGATAAATATTTTTTAAGTACGTCATTTAATTGAGAATTAGTAACCTGTAGAGAAATAAAGCTATAAAAGTACCTACTTATTGTACCTACTGGCCCATAAACTCTGGCATCATAATTATCCTATATCAAAATGCATGACCTAAGTATGATTATGACGATAATTGATAACTTTCTGTTACCCATCATCATAGGTTTGCGTGAAGCTTAATATTAAAATAGCTGACACTATCCGGAATGATAGCGTGGATAACATCAAAAGATCGGCAATTAATAAACTTTATTTTTTAGCTAAATTTACCAGATGTTTTTTGTATTTGATAAAAGAATAACAATACTTAAGCAATGTCTAAGCAGGGGCGAAGCTACCGCCGTATCAGCCGTATGAATGATACGGGGCCCCCGGGCTACAGAGGCCCCTAACGTGTGTAAGCAAAAATTAGTAAAATGTTATCTATAATGTCACTTAATCTCGTGCCTCCCGGGAAAACCCCCAAATAATTTTGATACAGGGCCCCTCCAAAGCACGCTACGCCACTGTGTCTAAGTATATTTCTAAAAACTTCGGTTATAAAATAAGTATATTGTGATGACCACTAGTGATTTCCAACTTCAAGATGTACCTACGGAGTACGGTTAGCCTTAAAAATAGCTTGACAATTTTGTATTCTTTGCTTTGCTATTTTACTAATTTGTCATCGTATTGTCGATGACTACGACGAAACAGTAAAGCGTCCACTCTTGAAGCTGACTGTTCCTGTTCCTATATCCAAATGTGATCGCAGGGCGAGGCTCCCGAAGGCAGCTCTGATGAGAGCGGCGAGCCGGAGGTTATGAAGGACTCCGGCGGATTCCTGCTGAGTTTGCTGATGGGGCTGTCAGGAGACATGTCCAAGAGTAGCTCGACGGGGAGCTCACATTGAAGTGAACCAAGGATCATATATGACCTGCTGAGGCTCTATTTGCACTAGAGTTTATTATGAACAAGGCATCTTTATGCGCAGCTGTGATAGGAAGGAATATACCTAATAGTTATTTTTTTTTAAATATCATTGGAGGGCACTGACTGATAATCGCAATAAAATATAGCGTTCCAAAGCAGACGTTTACCGGATGTCCAAGCAGTTGTTTGTATTTTAGATAAGTCGTTGCTCGCAACTTAGTCTGGACAACTGCGTGCTGCGGGAACTTTGTACTTTCTGCGATACGAAGTAGCCTACGTTAATTTGAGATAGTTAGCATGCCACTTGCGGTATTTTTTAAAGACGTTTCAGTAATTAAGTAGTTCCTGAGTTTATCACCTACATAAAAACAAATTAAATAACGAAAAATGTACTTTACAATATTACTACTTCATCGTCTAGTACTATTAGTTATTCTGTGGTGGTTTGATTAATGTGTGTAATTAACCAATTGAAAGGATTTTAAGTTGACTTTGATGAGGTATAATGATAATAGTTAAAATTGTTTGGGAGCATGTCATGTATAGTAATATCCGTATATGTGCATTGTCTTCGTTGCTGTGTCAACGAATTGTAACCTAAAGCCCAGTTTAGACTCTCAAGAAAAACTGTGCAAGTTGCACTATATTGCGGCGTTGGATTGTCCATTTCAAACTCGTTCGCTTTTCTTTTTCTTGCAGATCTAAACCGGGCTTTAGACATAATATCTGATCGTGAGTAGTGTGCGTGGAGCGTGGATGACATGTGTGTTGGAATGTGAACGCAACCTCCTTAGGTTAAACATCATGTCTTGTATAATCATTTTATGAATTACGGGAAATTATTATTTGCTTTTTATTGCCCTATGCTCAAACTTAAGAGTCCATTAACTTCCGTTACGTTGGTTAGCCGCGGGACCTTAAAGTTTAATTTAAATACTTAGGTACGTGATTTTATTATGCTCAAGGCATTTTATACAATCAAGTGATACAATCAAGCTATAAATTTGTAATATTATGTCAAAGCATAACAACTAATTTAAAATGTTATTGTGTATAATCCATTAGGTCAGTGTTTCCCAACCTGGGGTCCGCGAGTATATGTATGGGGGTCCGCGGTAAACAGTTATAGGTTATAAGTACCTATTTTGTATCTGTAATAACTAAAATAAATAATAAATACCTAATCCGATTTTTTTTGCTGTTTATTTTATTAAGGGGGTCCGTGAAAACTGTGCTTGATTTCCTAGGGGTCCGTGGCTGAAAAAGGTTGAGAAACGCTGCATTAGGTTATAAGGCCGGGGCCGCACTGGTAAGGCGACCGGCGACGCGACGCGACGGCGACTAAATCAAACATAGTTCGAGTTATGTGAGCGGCCGCAGCGGCCGCAGCGGCGACGGTGACTAAATCAACTATGTTTGATTTAGTCGCCGTCGCGTCGCGTCGCCGTTCGCTTTACCAGTGCGTCCCCGGCCTAATTTATAACTTTATAGCACGTAAAAATATAAGACTGTAGGTACTAGGGGCGTTCAATAAAAAGTGAGAATGAGTATGTTATAAACAACTTTTACTAAATGTAATTTTATTTTTCGACATAGTCATCTTTTAGCATAATACACTTAGTATATCTTTTTTCTAAACTTAAAATTCCATTTTTAAAAATGATCTCATCTTGAGTACTTAAAAAATCTTGTACTGCAGCGACTACCGCGTCGTCGTCATCAAATTTCTGGCCTCTCAGGTATTGTTTCAATCTCGGAAATAGGTAGAAATCACTGGGAGCGAGATCTGGTGAATACGGAGGATGCTTAAGGATATCGAACCCAGCATCACGAATTGCAGCCATTGCAACGGCGGACTTGTGTGCCGGTGCATTGTCCTGGTGGAACAGCACAACTTTCGAGAGTTTACCTCGCCGTTTTTCGCGGATCTCATTGCGCAATGTTGCTATTTGTTTGGCGTATAAAGTGCCCGTAATAGTGGCTCCATGCTCGAGATACTCAATCATTAATACCCTTTTACCATCCCAAAAAACAGAGCCCATGACCTTACCGGTAGATGGGCTCACCTTGAATTTCTTCGGAGTTGGAGATGATGGCCTTTTCCATGTCATAGACTGCAGTTTCGTTTCAGGGTCGTTATGATGGAGCCATGTTTCGTCCATTGTTATAAATCGCGCCAAAAAAAGTTCCCGGTCTTGCTGCATCAGGTCCAAAGCTTCTTGACAAATCTCTAGTCTAGTTTGTTTTTGCGTGTCAGTAAGCATTCTTGGTACCCAACGCGCAGATACCTTTTTCATACCCAAGCGTTCATGTAAAATATTATGCACGCTCCCCGTTGAAATCTTTACATTTTCAGCAATAAAACGAACTGTGACACGACGATCCGCCAAAACTGAGTTTTCGACTTTTTTCACAATTTCTTCAGTTACTGCTGTAGTAGGGCGTCCGGAGCGGGGGTCGTCCATTGTCGATGTTCTTCCACGTCTAAATTCGGCGCACCAACGTGCGACTGTCGAATACGGAGGAGCATTAGACCCTAAAGTGTCCCGCAAATCCAAATTGACTTGGTCCGTAGAAAAATTTTTCAAATACAAGTATTTGATAACGGCGCGCAGTTCAATTTTCTCCATTTTCGCTAACGTACTCAATAGCATTGCAAAGAAATTACCGTATATTTTTTTAAACAAAAGACACTTAGTTTTTTTTTTCATAGCAATCAGCTAGATAGATTAGCTTTACCGGCCAGTATTTAATTTCGTAATATTAAAAGAGTTTGCATCTCATTCTCACTTTATATTGAACGCCCCTCGTAGTTTTGTTATTATGACAAGAAGTTCAATGATTGCTTCATACATAAACCTTCCTTATAGATGAAAACATAAGTAAAGGACCTGTTTTATGGTAGTTGATGGTAGTAGTAACATGTCGGTATAAACAAATTGACGTTCCAAATTTGAAAAATGACTGAAGTTCCATAATATCAATTCTGTGCACTACTACAAACAACATGTCCTTTACATGTTTTTCATCTATACTATATACTTAATGTATTTAAATTAAAAAAAATGGAAAATCGTCTTTGTTATTTAATCCCAAAATGCTTTTTTTTCTTACATAGGTACTACTTGCTTATAAAAATCGAAGCGGCTATTTCCCACATAATAACATCGAATCAATTGAGGCTTCATTTCATTCATTAAAATCAGACAAGTAATGCGGTACGATGATACATATATACTTACATAAATACAAACAAATATACATTCATTGATTGCTAAAATCATATGGGTTATGACTTTTTTGCCATTTTCTTTGGCGTCATCGGGTAAAAATAGCGCGCGGATTGCCATTGACGAGCATATTTTGGAAAACGGCCATGCCATTAAGTAACCAGTTGGGACAAAAATTTGAAGGTTCACTATCGGAACTCTTTCTTTCGCGCATGATGATCTCGAATCAGTAACTAAGTGCGATGATACCTACTTAAATAATAATGTCGCTTTTGTGCAGTTCCACTTTGATGTTAGGATATTTCACATTACACAATTTTCATATCAATATCACATGGGTACTTATAGGTAATTATGTATGTAAATAGGTACCTGAAGGTTGGGGTACCTTGACCCAATGGAGGGTAACTTTCCATACGAAAAAAACATTTAAGGTCTAATAAAAACATCGAAATACCCAACCGATCATAATTATGGTAATGTGTTATAATATCAATGTAATAAATAATAAAACCTTGACTTCTTGTTGTATTCACATTTATATCATAACATTATGTATTATCTGTCAGATGTACAATTGAAAACGATCCACAAAATACCTAATGGTTAGTTTCGTAGCTGCTGTAGTTTATAGCCAGCCTTATGCTTGAACTTGGCTTGACAAGCTGCCGCGTGTCTAGATTTCAACACACAATAATATAAACTGCATCTCTCCACAGAATCAACCTCAGAACGACCAGCCACAGACAACAGCCACAAATCCGCTCTGGACCCTCAAGATGGACATCCTCAGAGCTATTCTGCAGTTCGGCGCAAGGATCCTCGTCATCGGCTCCGCAAGCGCCTCAAACGCAATAACTAGCTAGTCATAAAATATGCCATATTGAATAAGTACTTAATATAACTTTTTGTATAAGTTATAGTAGTTTATAATCTTGTCTCGGTGACTGATGTGATAGTCAACTCGTTTACCTGTAAGATTAAACGAAAAATTTAAAGACTATAGTAGGTATAGTTTAAATCCCTTGTTACTTGTCCCGTGTAGGTATAGAACATTACCATTTATTCTTGTATTTCCAACCTTTAATAGTAAGTCAAAATCAAACCAATAAATACTTGTAGATGCGGACAACTACTCTATCTTCAGTTTACATTTTAAATAGCCTATTAGGTAGACTTGCACAGACCAGGGTTAAGGTATCAAAATGTATGGAACTGATTGTCTTCCGCTCTTCCGTAAATCAGGGTTAACGATTTACTTTTTTTAATCCTAGACCGTGCAAATGGCCTTTAGACTACGGAATTAGGCTATGTATGTAAGTAACATGACATGACCATGCACGATCCTAATTGGGATGTACCAAAAAAAATAGCCTATAGTTTTTATATTTTTCTTGGAAAGAATAGGATATTTTAAGATACCATTTTTTTCGATTTTGTATTTGGATGAGTATTTTATTTTTTATATTTTTCTAAGAAATACTCTGAATGACGTCACAGTGAGACAGCCACGTTCAATTACCTAGAAAAAGGTCAGATCGTCAGATATAGAATTTTCAGGAGACCTAATTTAAGACGAGGTTTGAATTACCAACTTTTTGAAATTTTGCCAAATAAAGGGTTAATACTTACGCTGTGGGAATCAACGGAAAGCTTATAATTGACAGAGGACAGTTAGATTTGCTTACGTTAACGTGTGGTGGTGTGGAGAGCGCAAAGAGAACCGCGTGAGCGATATCGGCGGGTTTTAGCGCTGGGCTGGCATTTTGGTCCTTGGCCAGAGCATCCAACATCGAGGACGCCATCTTAGAGCTCACAATGCCCGGGGATATGCTCTGGAAAGAATAATTTTAATTATTGCAATATTTCAAGTAAATCGGAGTCATAGCTAATATTCTACCGGAGCAGCACGGTTTCATGAAGGGAAAATCCACAGTTACAAACCTCTTGTTTTATACAAACTCTCTCTTCGAGGCTATGGATAAGAGACTCCAGGTAGACGTTATATATACTGATTTTCGTAAAGCCTTTGATAAGGTGGATCACCTATACCTTATTAAGAAGTTGGCGTATAATGGGATTAGTGGAAACCTTTTGCGGTGGTTCGCATCATATCTTATCAATAGAACGCAAATTATTGTGCTGAATGGGTATAAGTGAAATATTATCACAAATGTTACCTCCGGAGTAATTCAAGGATCGATACTGGGTCCGCTGCTGTATACTTTGTTTGTAAATGATATAAAATCTTGTTTTGAAAATTGTAGTTTCCTCTTATTTGCAGACGATTTAAAAATTTACAAAATTGTTAAAAACAAAGATGACTGCGTTAGGATCCAAAACGACTTGAACCAGTTTTTTGCATATTGACAGATGAACAAGCTGCAGTTGGCATGTGACAAGTGCATGCAGATATCTTATACAAAAAATAAAACTAAATAAAAATAAAATAAACTCAAGCAAAATTCCCATGTTTTACGACATATCCCAAAAGGTGCAAGAAACATCGCTGCTGGGAAACTCAGCGAAATCATAGAACTGTGTTTGCTCTCCAATGAAACAAAAGACTGGTTCACACTTCTCTCTTTTTCTTTCTCAGCTCTAAGAATACCAGAACGTACCACCCGCAAGTCTCTTACAGCCAAAGTAAAAGAAAATATCATAGATAACACAAATATGTACTTCCCTAGCAAAGACAGCCAAAAACCATACTCTATTTACCACTCAATTGAAGCAAAAGTATATGACGGAGACCTACGAGGCGCTGTCCGCCTCCTACTTTCAGATTCATCGCTTGCACCTGCTGATGATAACACCCTTACAGAGCATTAGCTCTGGAAGAAAAACACCCTTCCCCCTCCAGACAGCTCTCCTTCCCCCCTGAGCCCAGCTTGACTAGCCCATCCCTAACAGTAACAGCCGCCGATGTAGTTTCTGCTTTAAGTTCATTCTACAATGGATCTGCATCTGGATTAGATGGCCTGAGACCTCAACATCTAAAAGAGCTTACTTCCCCTTCAGCAGGAAATAATGGTTCTAAACTTTTGGAGTCAATAGCGAAACTATGCAATTTCCTACTAAAAGGTATGGTGAACCCACAAGTCAGCCCATATCTCTACGGAGCATCCCTTTGCGCTTTGACAAAAAAAGATGGAGGAATTCGACCTATAGCAGTGGGAAACACATTTCGACGACTCGTTGCAAAGCTTGGATGCCGTGCTGTTAAACAAGAAATGGCAACTTACTTTCAGCCTCATCAAGTTGGAGTCGGTACTCGTCTTGGATGCGAAGCTGCAATCCATGCTACTAGGGCTTTTGCCGCTGCTCATGAAGACAGCGACACCGTGATAATTAAGGTTGATTTAAAAAATGCCTTTAATAGTGTAGAAAGAGATGTAATACTGAAAGAGGCAAAAGTTCTCATCCCTTCTTTATATCCTTTCCTCTTTCAATGTTACTCTTCCCCAACTAACCTCTTTTATGGTGACAATAAGATCCCCTCGCAAGTTGGAGCCCAGCAAGGAGACCCACTAGGCCCGCTTATATTTTCCCTAGCCATTCATAATATAATAGAGTGTATTGAATCACAGCTAAACGTCTGGTACCTGGATGATGGGACAATAGGTGGTAGTCCAGATATAGTTTTACAAGACCTCGAAAAAATTATTCCAGCTTTAAAAAATATAGGCCTTGAAATTAATCCAAGCAAATGTGAGTTTTATGCCTGTACTATAACCACAAACAACCATTTTGAAGGTTTTCAAAATTTGCTGCCGGGTATAAGAGCAATGAACAAATTTTCTTTAAATTTACTTGGTTCCCCTATTTTCACAGAAGGAGTTAGCTCTGCCCTTGACGACAAAAGACGAGCACTTGTTTCGGTTCAAAATCATTTATCACACTTATCTGGACATATTTCATTAACCCTTTTAAGAAATTGTTTTGCTATGCCTCGTATGGTCTACCTTCTGAGAACATCCCCCACCTGGTTCTATGAGCAAGAAGTAAAATATTTAGATGATTCACTTAAATTAATACTTGAGGGAATCCTCAATGTTAATTTAAGTGAGTCACAGTGGACCCAGGCTACGCTTCCTATCCGCCACGGCGGTCTAGGTGTACGTCGCGTTCGAGATGTCGGTCTTATCGCATTCTTGGCCTCTACGTACGGTACGGCGGATCTTGTTGCTCGCATCCTACCTCTTAACGGCAACAATGCTCCTGCTGTTCCGTATGTACCGGAGGCTATCGCAGCTTGGACGACAATCTGTACGAATGATATGCGTCCAGAAAACCTGTGCATCCAAAGACAGTGGGACGATATTTTGTGCAAACAAACCAACGCCTCATTAATACAGAATGCCTCCGGAGCTGACCTAGCCCGCCTCAAGGCCACAGCAACTCCAGAATCAGGAGCCTGGTTACACGCCCTTCCATCACCTCAACTTGGCACTATGCTGGACAACAATACCCTGCGTGTAGCCACCGCCCTGAGACTGGGTTGCAAGGTTTGTGAGCCACACCGGTGCATTTGTGGTTCGATGGTAGAAAATAATGGACGTCATGGCCTTAGTTGCCAACGCTCTGCCGGACGATTCTCCCGCCATCAAACCATAAACCAAATTCTGCACCGGGCGATGGTCTCTATAAATATACCCTGCCTTCTGGAACCCCCTGGACTAAGTCGCACTGACGGCAAACGTCCGGATGGCCTGACGTTGGTGCCATGGCGAAAAGGTCGTTGCCTGCTGTGGGACGCCACCTGTGTTTGTACTTTTGCACAAAGCCACATTGAAAGTACGACCAGGTCGGCAGGATCCGCAGCAGAATTCGCCGCTAAATTAAAACATACCAAATACGCCGCACTAACGTCAGACTACGAGTTCATTCCATTTGCCGTCGAAACTGCTGGTCCTTGGGGCGAAGAGGCAAAGGCGCTGTTGAGGGAACTAGGCCGCCGGCTACGTGACCGCGGAGCCGATCCCCGCTCTGGGTCGTTCCTGGTGCAGCAGATTTCCATAGCAATACAACGAGGCAACACTGCCAGTGCTATGGGAACATTTTCCCCCGGTACGACCCAAAGCGGTTATATTAGTTAGGGTTTTTCTCTTTTTTGTAAATATATGATTGTAAATATTAGTTAGGTTTTCCTCTTTTTTGTAAATATATGTTAAATTTAAGTTATGATTGTATATTTTTCAAACACAATTGTATTGTTTATTGAATAAAGATTTAATCGAAAAAAAAAAATAAAAAGAATTACATTAGTTTTGAATATATGATTGATGCTTCACCAATTAAAAAAGTGATGTCTACTAGAGATTTGGGCGTTGTATTTGACGATGGACTGGATTTCAGATTACATGTCGAAAGTATTTTGTCCAGGGGCCTCCGGATGTTAGGTTTTGTTTTGAGAACCGCTAAAGTTTTTAAAAGGGTTTCCTCATATTGATTATTATACAAGGCGTTGGTTAGGCCGCATCTAGAGTACGCATCTGTGATTTGGAATCCATACTACGCTAAATATTGTAAATCTATTGAAATGGTCCAAAAAAGGTTTCTACGAGCCATGCATAGACGCTTGACAGGGAAAAAACTGAGCTACTGTAACTTATTGAAGTATTATAAAATGTCATCCCTCGAAACCAGGCGTAAAGTTTCGGATGCGGTAACATTGTATCAGTTCTCGATCCGCCACCTTGTTCGCTGTCCCGATCTCCTCCAGCAACGCTGGTCATCGCGCGCCTTTGCGACGCTTGTGTAACTCTTACAATAAATTATTTCTGTCAGTGGATATGTTTAATACGACGAGACAAAATTTAAAAAACAAAATTTATGAAACTTTATTGTAACATAGTGTATAGTGTAAGTGTACTTAATCATATTACCCATGTGTTTTAGTGGGAGCTAGTTAGGGAGTAAGTGCATGTAATTTTGTATCTAATTTATAAGTACATGTTGTATACATTTGCTTCTGTTTGCTCTCCTTGATATAAATAAATAGCTTCTATAGCACTCCCAGTATACGATTACAACTTCACATATATTTGCAGGGCAGTACTTTATTAAATAAACTCTCCGATTTCCTACAAGAAGCTGATTGTGTAGGTACCTACATTTTCTACTAAGAATCCATACTATACCCAAGATTAGTGATAGAGATAACCAAGCAACATCCCTTTAGAATAAAACAAACATTGAAGTTTCTATCGACCTCTGTTTGGAAGGCTAAGTATATATCAAAGTAGTTCTAGTTACTTAGTTAAAGTCTTACCGTTACTTTGATCTTGCTCTTGAAGTACGCAAGCTCCTGGTTGAGGGCCTGTGTGAAGGCAGTGACGGCGTATTTGCTGGCCGAGTACACATTCGTGTACGAATTGAAAGGAATGTAATGTCCCGCAAGGCTGCGACAGTACAACATTCACTTTATAAAACGCTGTTTGATATATTATTTCATTAGTTGCATTAAACCATTTAATTGAGACTTGAAATAAAAACTATCGTAAAAATAAGCTAACTACCTATTTACGTATATATAATTGGTACGTACTTCCCTTAAGGCTTGTCGCTGTAATTGAAATATCATTTCCGCGCTGGATTGTGACGCCAATAGGTACGTTGAGCGAGAAATGCACCAGCCCTATTGTT
Source organism: Archips crataeganus (assembly GCA_947859365.1). Classification (NCBI taxonomy): domain Eukaryota; kingdom Metazoa; phylum Arthropoda; class Insecta; order Lepidoptera; family Tortricidae; genus Archips; species Archips crataeganus. The sequence goes on from OX402065.1 coordinate 6,024,493, forward strand.
TCATTCTGAGACCAGACTTTAGTAGGTATGTATTTACATAATTTATTGAATCAGGCGTTAAGTACTTTGCGGAGGTCCATATCAATGAACTGAACCAATTATTTTACTTTGCTCACCCGCGACCATATGATAGCTACGTTTATGCAAGAAATGTGTGTTTATGCTGTTCCTCCACCTCCACACTGTACGCACACACACAAATCACACAAACCCATCTTATCTTATCACCACCACTAAACTACACTGACGCGTTTCGAACTCAACCAGAGCTCATCATACAAATAACACCTAACATCTGGTAGCATAGTGAACGATTGCAATACTCTGAAGATGTTCAAATATCGTGTTCAATATACAGGGTGAAATCTAAATGGTGATAGAAAATTAGTGTTTCTGACTCAGTTAATGCTGGGTAACATAATGCATTAACTCAATTGTCGAGATTAGTCTTATAAAATTTAGGATGTTACCTGTTGATATTAATAATGTGTCCGTCGATGCCGCGCCGCTTCATGCAGGCGACGGCGTGCTTGGCACACATCACCACGGCCTTCGTGTTCACGTCTAGGGTCTGGCTCAACACTTCTTCATCCAAGGTGTTCAAGCCAACGTCTGCAACGCAAGAAAATTTTGAATTTATGTTGAATTTGTTGTCGAATTTAACTGTAACTGCCATATATCAGTTCCCAGACCTGCCAGAGTACCCGTAACTAAACTACGATTTTCTGTTGTACTTTCAAATAATAATCTTAATAATATTAGAACATTATCTGTGTGCAAGTTGTGAATTTCATTTAATTTTGACTTTCTTTTGATGGAATATTTTAAATAGCGTTAAAACGAAAAGCGAAAAACTGTAATCTCGCTTTTTATCGCGTCCAACGATTAGACAGCAACGCACCGCACACAAGGCTCTTCTGTGTACAGTCTGCGTGGGTCTTAAGGTTCTAAGCCATTATGTTATTCCAGTATCAATGAAAGAACACGCATCGCTGCAGCTGTAGCTCTAGTGATGTCTTAAGTAATAAATAGATGTGCTTTTTTGTGTTTATGCCCGTGACTTCGCACTACCTCGCAAGACTATCGAGCTCGCATCACACCTTCGAAATTACTGACTCGCTGCCGATCAGCGTGTCAGCGTGATCACGGACGTTACTCTGCCCATGATGCGCAATACTCGTAGTTAAGTATAACTCACCGAGGGAATCTAGTACAAACGAATACTCACCAGTGATTTGGCCTGGGACCATCACGCCAGCCGAGCTGACGAGCACGTGCACTCCTTCGTAATGCTGGTCGAGCCAGCGGAAGGTAGCGCCCAACTGGCCCACGTCGGTCACATCACATTGACGCACTGTCACGTTGCTCGTGCACTTCAGCTGCTTTAAAGCCTGTCGGGAAATACTTAATAAGCTCGAGCAGTACTTAAGGCCAGCAAGAAAACAGGACTTTGTAGAACGTGATTGCTAGGACTACTAAACTGCAGAGCTCAATAACTTCCATTGGGGGTAGAAAACAAAGCAATCGGCCAAGGCCTCGCAAATTGCGAGTCGCAATTGTAGGGGCAACGCAGAGCATACCAAGTCAAACCAAGTAGACTTTTGCATTTCTCTTCAACATCAGATAAATTTAGCGTTGATTTCAGAAACTTTGCTAAAGGCTCAAGAGTCTTAGAGCCTCGCAGTGGTTTGGTCGGCCGCTGGCTAAGCTGATATCTCAAACCCGAATAGGTAGGTACGTAATATTCTAGTTAGGGTAGGTACGAGTTAACTCTACATACTTAGTTAAAACATAGTATAAAAAGCGTCCAAGTGCAACTAAAACTTGCACACACGGTGCCTCCCGCGAAATAGCAGATTGCCGGCCGAGTAGTTATAGAAAACAGAGATTATTCATAAATATTTATTTTAAATAAGCGTAGATGCGGAATTCATAATGAACCAAAAAGCAAATATTGCTTATAAGTAGTTTTTTTTTTTAATGGCTGAACGCCATGATGCCGTATCAGCCGTGTGTAATGGAAATTAAAAACCGGCCAAAAGCGTGTCGGACTCGCGCACGAAGGGTTCCGTACCATTATCTTCAACTTTCATGCTTATATTTTGTATCTAATATGAACTTTATGAATAAATAAATAAATAAATAAATAAAATTATCTATAAAAACGGCAAAAAAATCATGTTTGTTGTATGGGAGCCCCCCTTAAATATTTGTTTTATTTTAATTTAAGTATTTATTTCAGTATTTATTATATATTTCAAGCGTCTACTGTTGTCCTTCTTAATATCGGGCAAAAACGAGCAAAATAATCAAGCCACCTTAAATACTTATTTTATTCTGTTTTCTAATCTTTGTTGTTATAGCGGCAACCGATGCAGTCGACTACAAAAAAATCGATACGGCCAAAGTTACAAAAATATGTATACACGACCTTAATGTTAAGTCAATAAAGGTGTGTATACATATCTTTGTAACTTTGGCGGTATCGATCTTTTTGTAGTCGACTGTACATCAGCTGTAAAAATTTCAACTGTTTAGCTATCACGGTTTATGAGATACAGCCTGGTGACAGACGGACGGACGGACGCGTCTACCTTAAGCATTACGATACAGAAGATACAGCCGTGTGGCAATCAGATGAACAGCCAGCGGAAGCGCCTTAGGGCCGGCACCCACTGACGGCATGGCACGGCGTGGCATTTTATTACTATCAAGTTATTTTAAATCTTATTTCAATCAGTTTAGAATTCATGTTACTTTATTGGTTATGCGTGGCATCGGCCCTCAGGACGTCACGGCATCGTGGTATCGAAATAAAGTAACATGAATTCTAAACTCATTGAAATAAGATTCAAAATAACTTGATAGTAATAAAATGCCACGCCGTGCCATGCCGTCAGTGGGCGCCGGCCATTAGCAGTCAAGTCGCTTTGCCACTAGTTGAGTACGGAATCAAACAAGATACCAACCAAGAGAGAGCATAAACAATTAAATTGCAACAGCACAATGAGGCTAATGCGCTGCGGTATTTATGGAGTTTAGCGTATACCTATAGGTACCTAAATACTAATAACCTCTTATCTTGATTTGATACAAACTATACAGCGGACCATTGCAAATCAATTTCTGTCGCCTCGTCGTGGCACCAAACTACTTAAGCAAACAACAAGTCATTCTTGCGTAGAAAATGCATTTTCGCATATTTTTACATTTTGACGTGAAGAGAAATAAAGAAAGTGTAACGCGCTTTTATTGAAAATTCATTGTAGCCTATCTATCTCTCAAAGGGCCGGCAACGCACCTGTGACACCCTTAATGTTGCGGGTTCTAAATAGTGACAACCCTAGCTTCAGGCAAAGTTGGAGAATAAATCCTTCGCAATATTACCTTCTATATTCCTTTCATAGTACCTACCTACCAGCATAAACCAATACGTTTATTTAAAACAAGGACAAGAGTAATTTTTAGGGTTCTGTATTCAAGGGTAAAAACGGGACCCTATTACGTCTGACCGTTAGTCACCAGGCTGTATCTCATGAACCGTGATAGCTAGACAGTTGAAATTTTCACAGATGATGTATTTATTTCTGTTGCCGCTATAACAACAAACATTAAAAAATAAAATAAATAAATAAAAATAAATATTAGGGGACAATCTTACACAAATCGACCTAGTCCCAAACTAAGCAAAGCTTGTACTATGGGTACTAGACGACGATAAACATACTTATATAGATAAATAAATACTTAAATACATAGAAAACATCCATGACTCAGGAACAAATATTCGTGCTCATCACACAAATGAATGCCCTTACCGGGATTCGAACCCAGGACAACTTGCTTCGTAGGCAGGGTCACTACCAACTAGGCTAAAGCGGTCGTCATAAAAATAAAATAAACGTGTTTTTTTCAGCATTTTTAAATTGATCTTTATATGGCGTTAACTAGACACTTTAAATTTTCACTGATTATGTATTATTGTGGCCAGTACAACAACAAATAATAAAAATCTAAATATAATAAATATTAAGGGGGGTCCTGACTAACCAATATAAAATGATCTCACACTGCGTACATTTTATTTAGAAGCAGGGTTCTGCTAACACCGAATTATTATAGTTACGGCTGTTTACGGCGTATATTTTGACATACCTAAAAACGTGTACGGTGCCTCTACCATGAGTTTACTTAGTTCACCAGTACCTCTACCATGAGTTTACACTAGTTTACGTGACCGTACTCGCTAGCGACGGCGTAAATTATTTGTATGGAGAATTGTGCAGCGCCTCTAGCGGTCACATACGGAAGTACTATTCTCCATACAAATCATTTACGCCGTCGCTAGCGAGTACGGTCACTGTGAACTAGTGTAAACTCATGGTAGAGGTACAGTTACCGTACTCGCTAGCGACGGCGTAAATGATTTGTATGGAGAATTGTACTTCCGTAAGTGACCGCTAGAGGCGCTTTACAATTCTCCATACAAATAGTTTACGCCGTCGCTAGCGAGTACGGTCACGTAAACTAGTGTAAACTCATGGTAGAGGTACGCGGGTGAATATTCGAGCGTTTTGACCGCGCGGTTAAACGTCATTACCATTCGACGATTATTACCACAACCGAAGGACAAATCTCGCGAAATTTCATCAAACTAGATTCAGCATCGGTACTGTCTTAAGTTTTCATAAAAGTTTAACGCTAAGCGTCATCCATTTTAATAATTTCTGCTCAAATGGTAATGACAAAAAAAACCGCCGAAAAAACGCTGAATATTTACCCACGGAACCCCGACTCGCACCTGGCCGGTTTTTATCATAGCAATGTTCACGGAGCTGCAGACATTAATAATTAATCCACAAAAACAAAAGTTGCCAAGGCCCCTAAAATTATAGATTTTCTTCGTAGAGTTTAACAGTAAATAATTTAAAAATTATCAGTATTAGTGCAACACAAAAAGAATTAATTAAGAAATAATTTCTCCAAGATAGCCGTTTTACAGATAGGTACCTAATCCCAGTTTTTCAAAATAGGCAAGATTGCATCGAGTTGGTAGTGTTGCAGCATTTTACATCTAAGTACGTAGGTATATGGCGCACTTAAATTCTTAATCGAAAGCATGATCTGAGCTTCAGCAATCATAAACACCGCTTATCATACGTCACAGCCGGATGATCTAGCCAAAATCGTAGTAATACCGACCGATACCGATTTTCTGATCCACTGTTGATGCACCACCTGCTGTAAACTAGTCCTTCCTTCTTTCTGGTAAAGGGTTGCCTGGAAGAGATCGCTCTTAAGCCATAAGGCCGCCTATTGCTTACCTTGTAACTTACTCTCTGTGTACTTGTTTTCTGTATTGCTTACTATTCCTGGTGTACAGTAAAGAGTCATTGTATTGTATTGTAATACCGACACCGTTACGGAGATCCATGAGGTAGGCCCATGTCTAGATACGATCGTTTTCTGGTTGACAAGACGGACTCGAGAGAGACTGTGAGGAAGTTGATAGTGTTCCCACACCCGTCACCGCCGCCGTCATGGAGAGTGTACTCGCCTCAGTGATGGCGGCCTCCTCCTTGCAGTCGAGCGCCACGACGCGCATGCCCGCTGCTGCCAGCGCGGCGGCGACGCCTGCGCCGATGCCGGACCCCGCGCCCGTAACCACGGCCGTCTTGCCCACCCACCGGTCCATGCCGCGCAGTGACGTCATCTTTCTTATAAAGTATACTGACAAATAAAATAAATAAATAAATATCACAGGACAATTCACACCAATTGACCTTGTCCCAAAGTAAGCTAAGCATAGCTTGTGATATGGGTACAAGGCAACGGATAAACATACTTATATAGATAGATACATACTTAAATACATTATTAACACCCAAGACCCGAGAATAAATATTCGTATTATTCATACAAATATCTGCCCTGACGCGGGAATCGAACCCGGGACCTCAAGCTTCGTAGTCAGGTTCTCTACCTACTAGGCCATCTGGTCACAAAATAAAAAGGTACAGAAGTCAATCAAGTGTATGTACTTCACTTTTCATACCTACGCTCGGCGGTCGCTCTAGGGTTGTCAATTATGGCATATGCAAAACTTATCGTGATAGTGGCACTCGTATCTAGTTGTTTGATTTATTGTTGATATTCAAACGGGAAGAATGGTAATATAAAATAATAATAATAAAAATAATTAAAATACCTACCTACAAAATTTAGCGTTTGTCAATTTTCACTATAGAAAATCCCTAATAACTTCTAAACGGATTATCCTAGTTACACAATTTCCATTGTCCTATCGGTTTTAGACCTAAACCTATCTAATGATACTAAAAACAACACAATGTCTATACAAACAAAAAACATGTTTTCAACTTACGTAATATTAGTGGCGTGAATTTACCTTACAAAAATGTAGTTAGGTACTTACTTCGTTTATAATGATTCAAAATAGGAAACTATTATTACTTTGGGAGTCGGGGCGAGGTGCTTACCTATCTACCTAACTATTCTATGTAACGTTAAAATGAACCATCAAAATACAAGCAGATACCTACTAAACCTACCTCTCTGAAACCACTGGTAGCTTAAAAAACGACCATTCACCGTTTAGGGTTGAATTTAAACAACCGTCCACTGAACAGTTATAATAACCTTTTTTTGTTGCTCCATTATTGCACTCGAAAAATTCCACAGACGCGCGACACAAAATAAATAGGTACGCGCGACCACAGCGCGCGCCTCGAAAAATTCCACAGACGCGCGACTGCAGCGCGCGCCTCACGCGGATGGCAATCGCGCTCGGACTGATCCGAACTGACCCGAGATACCGTGTCTGTGAACAGTGTCTATGTGTGCGTTGCTCGAGCGCACTTTGTATGTAGATTTACTTCTGTGCCTTTTTGTTTTGTGATCTGGTCGTGAAAAAAATAACATATACCTTTCGTAAAACTTCGTGTTGATGATGATGATGATGATGACGGATTTCCAATCACGGACCCACGGGGACCCAGTCATCTGCAGTGGCGTGTCTAGGGTTAATTTCCAGTGGGGCTTGGCCCCTGAGATACTATGGCCGAAAAGGCGAAACGGAGTCGATCATCATCATCATCATTTCAACCGAAAGACGTCCACTGCTGAACATAGGCCTCCCCCAAGGCTCGCCAAACAGACTGGCCCTGCGCCATCCGCATCCAATGCGTTCCCGCCACCTTCACCAGGTCATCGCTCCATCTTGTTGGAGGCCTACCTACACTGCATCTTCCGGCCCGCGGACGCCACTCGAGAACGCGCGGCCGTCAGTTCTACGAGCGATGTGCCCTGCCCACTGCCACTTAAGTTTAGCGATTCTTCGAGCTATGTCCGTGACTTTAGTTCTTACTCGGATTTCATCATTTCTAATGCGATCCCGCAGTCCAACTGTTTCAAATCATGGAACCGAAACCAACATGAAGAGGCCTTTGGTATAGTACATGAGATGGGTATAACTATGGAGGTCTATCCCTTAATACACCATAGGCATGTAGGTACAGTCAAGTACTTATTTTTGCACTTGACCGTACATACTAAACAAAAACGTCAAGTAGAATCCACTTAAAACAAACGCATAGTATTAAAGGGGGGATGACAATTTCATTGATTTTGCCGTAGGATGCACCGTTTTCAAGATATTTGACAAAAAAAAACTTGAAGTAAAACTTCTATAGGCAGGCTTGACTTGCGACGAACGCGGGGGTGCGGAGGGGTGCGAGGGGTGCGGAGGGGTGCGGTGGGGGGGTTTCGGGGGGTAGGGGTTGCTGTCTGTGCGGGAAGGGGTGCGGGGGGGGAGCGGGTTGGAGGGTGCCGGGGGTATTTTTTTTAATATCGAGGAACTAAGGAGAGCCATAATTGATGAAAAAGCAAATTGGATAAAAAAAATAAGCTGCCCAAATTACTAATTCCACGCGGACGGAGTCGCGGGCAAAAGCTAGTAATAAATAAATAAAAATAATTATCACTTGGTGCCGACACCGTGATTTATTTTTGGCCAATAAACCATCAGATTCTCGTGCCTATACATTTCAATACCTGAAGAAAACTTGTAAGAAACCTACTAATTGTTTCTTTCATTTAATTTATTTAACCAATACCCATATTTAACTGGAATACCAACTTATACAATATGGCTATCACTCATCATTATCATATCATCCAAACGACTTAGAAAGGCCTCCCCGTAAGTGTTTCACAACGGTTGGTCTGGTCTGGTTGCACAGGTGGTTCCTGCGATCTTTACCAGAACGTCAGTTCATTTTGTTAGGGCCTTGGGGGCCTTCCTAAAAAAAAAATATCGACTATCACTAATTATAAAAAAATAAAAATATATTGGCACTAACCTTTTCCTGAGTTGTAATGGTTAATGAAGCAGCAGTGTTCGCGCCGCGCGCTAATGTGTAATGAATGTGTTCATGCGCTTCGTCGCAATAAATAGAGGCGTATGTATGGTAAGTTATATATATGGTTATTTTAGTATCTTATCGCTTATTTTTCACATCAAAAGAATAATTGCATATTATTCTCGTTACTGCGAGACGTGATTCAGGTAAAGCATTTTACTCCAACATGTATTTGTAAGAAAATAGAACACGGAACGTGCGTGTTTTATTTTTGCTCTTCGGAATTAAAATAATAATCTTAACTTTTCTACATGGAATTTCATTTTCATCCAGCTTCGTAATTTTTTTCGTTTAGGTTCATTTCGTCCACATTCCCACTTCGTCCACATTCCCACTTCGTCCACATTACCACTTCGTCAGCAATCCCATTTCGTCCATATTCCCATTTCGTCCTTTTCCCACTTCGTCCACATTCCCACTTAGCCAACATTCCCATTTCGTCCGCATTCCCATTTCGTCCACGTTCCCTGTATGAGAAAAGGGTTCGGTAGCTCAGTGGAAAGTGGAGAAATGAAAAGAAAGTAGAAGGAAAGGTGAAAGGACCTCAAAGGCAACAATCAAGCAGAAGGTTAGCTCGCTTACCCAATGACGTCCAATGGCCTGGTTTCCTCAGGGGTGGCAGAGTCAGCTCCTTGCAGCACAGGCGTTGCCTAGGTCTTTGAAGATCACACCAAGATCACAAATGTTTTAGATTCACTCCAAAGTACGGTAGCGAAAAGGGGAAAGGATAGATGCGCACGCGGCGGCGGTTGCTAACGGAGTGTTTTGTACCGCGGCGCTAGAGGGCTCCTCAGAGCACATAGGATGACATTAAATAAGGAGTCATACCATCTCCAGAAAGTTGCCTTTGAAAGATAATAGAAGGACGGAACATACTCCCCCCACCCTGCGAAATTCCAAATTTCCAGAGTATAAAGGAAAAGATTTTAAAGGGAAAGTTATATGGACAGGATATGATAGGATTGCTTAATCATAAGGCGATGAGTTAAAGGATCTACAAAATAGATGTATAGCTACGTGCAGATGATCAGGATAGCATTCTTTGATAGTAGTTATGTAACCTAGTAGACTACAAATACACGTAACCGATTACATAGCCTTAAAATAAAAGTAACACATGATGGTAATAATGGACTAAACATTAAAGCTACATCTAGAAAAGAACAGACAGTATTAGTTCCTTTCGACAGGAATGACGCACAACTTCACCACCGGTCGCTTAAATTCCTTTGGTCTAGAGTCACTACTCGCTACGCGGACAGTTGCTACTCGGACAACTCCATCAGCACCGGGATGGACGTTTGAGACGCGTCCCATCGACCACAGTAGCGGTCGAAGGTTATCGTCCTTTACCACAACAAGATCACCAACGCAAACGGGACGGTCGTTTTCTGTCCACTTGGTTCTCTGACTCAAGGTATTCAGATAATCTCTATGCCAACGTTTCCAAAAATCCGCATGCAGTCGTTGAAGCAGTTGCCATCGGTTCGTCAGACACGTTTTCTGATTGTCCTCGCTGCCAGGAAGAGAGGTTAACGGAGATAGTGTCAGAAAGTGACCCGGAGTCAGAACAGAAAAATCATTCGGATCACTACAAACCGCACAAAGGGGACGGGAATTCAAGACAGCCTCTATCTGCACTATAAGAGTTTGGAACTCTTCCATAGTCAACAAATGATTCCCAACAACCCTAGACAGATGACTTTTCACCGAACGAACCCCGGCCTCCCAGACGCCCCCGAAATGGGGCGAGGAAGGGGGGATAGTTTTAAACTCTATAGCCTCACCAGCTGCAGCATTCTCCATCGCAGTAGACAACAGGTTCTTCGCACCTACGAAGTTTGTGCCGCAGTCGCTGAGAACGAGAGAGCACCGACCTCTACGCGCAATAAAGCGCCGCAGGGCGGCGATAAAAGACTCAGTCGACAGATCATTAGCAATCTCTAGATGAAGAGCCTTGCTCCACAGACAGACAAAAAGACAGAGATAGACTTTCTCAGGTCGCACCCCACGGCGGCGACGACCGAGAATCACGTGAAATGGACCAGCGTAGTCACAACCAACGCGTTGAAAGGCTTTGACGGCAGTAACCCTAACGCGGGGAAGGTCACCCATTAGAGGTTGTGATAGCACGGGTTTGGCTCGAAAGCAACGGACACATCCAGACAGACGTTTAGCTATTGCTCGACGAGCAGAAAGAACCCAAAAGTTTTGGGCTAACAAAAATTGGACCGTTTGCGGGCCGGCATGCAATGAGTTGATGTGAACATCATCAATAATCAACTCTGTGAGGCGATGATTTGAAGGCAATATTGCTTGATGCTTGGCTTCATAGTCTAAGTCCGAGTGCCGGAGTCTTCCTCCAACACGTAATACATCGTCCGTAGCAGACATAAAAATGCAGAGTTTCCGAAGTGGCTTCGGCAGGAGTTGATTTTTCTGGAGAGCTTGAATCTCTGTGTGGAAACAAGTTCCTTGACAGTATCTCACAAGAGAGAGTAGAGCCCCGGCTAGCTCTTGATCACATATCGGACCTGAATATTTTTTCTGTTTGCGCAAAAGATTCAGGAACCTAAGCACAGTCGCAGTCACTCGCAAAATTCTCTTCAAGGAAGAAAACCGGAGTAGAAGCTGCTGTATAGGATCAGTCTCGTTTGTAGCAACGAGAGCCGATTTCCTTTCTTCTTGACGTAATTCCGTTGTTACGTCAGATGACATAGGAAGAAGTTTGGATCGAGGCCATTGCTGACACGGGAAGGAAAGAAATTTCGGGCCCGTCCACCAAAGGGGATGGGTAAGCAGTGCTTTTGGAAGCAAACCTCTAGAGGCCGCATCAGCTGGGTTATCATGAGTGCTTATATAGTTCCAAATTGCGGAAGGTAACTTTCGCTGAATCTTTGCCACACGATTTCCAACGAATATTTTCCATTTGGAAGGATGGGATGCAATCCAGGAAAGAGTGATAGTAGAATCGGACCAGGCAAAGATGGAATCGATGGTAATTACGGACGATAAATCCGTGTGTACAATATCCACAAGATCCGAGAGCAAAACGGCAGCACATAACTCGAGTCGAGGCAACGTAATCCGTTTTGTGGGTGCAACGCGAGATTTTGCGCTAACTAGGTGGGTTTCGAACGAACCATTGTCTAGCTCAGCTCGGAGATAGATGACAGCGGCATAGCCAGACAAGGATGCGTCAGCGAACCCATGGAGTTGATAGGCGACGGCACGGGGCTGAGTGATCTGACGAGGTATAGCGATATCTGCCAAATCACTCAGCTGGCTGGTAAACTGATGCCACACGCTGACAATTTCTTCCGGGGGCCTTTCGTCCCAATCCAGGCCAAGGAGCCAAAGACGTTGAATTAGACACTTTGCCAGAAAGATGACCGGGGAAAGCAGCCCTAATGGATCAAAGACACGGGAAAGTTCGGAAAGTATTCTTCTCTTTGTACAGTGTTCTACAGACAGATTAACCTCGTACTTAAAGTAATCTGAGGACGATTCCCAGTTTAGGCCAAGGACCTTTGTAACAGTCTGAGACTCTGCGTCGAAAGAAGTGGCAGCCCGCGGCAAACAGTGCTCAGGTGGCAAGTGACTCAGCAGTTCGCAACGATTGCTCGCCCACTTACGAAGCTCAAAGCCACCCTTCGACATGAGTGAGATTAGCTGACCTTGCAACTCAAGGGCCTCCTGGACGGAGGCGGCACCTGTTGGGATATCGTCCACGTAAGTGTCCGTGGTCAGTGCTTTAGCCGCAAGAGGAAAAGCGTGACCCTCAGTTACGGCTAACTGCTCGATGGATCGTAAAGCCAGATACGGAGATGAAGAGACACCGTAGGTAACGGTGTTAAGACGAAAGTCTCGAAGCGGCTCAGTAGGATCAAACCGCCACACAATACGCTGAAAGTCACGATGTTTATCTGCTAACAAAATATTCCTATACATTTGTCGGACATCAGCCGTAAATACAACGGTATGTAAGCGAAAACGTGTTAGAATAGATGATATGTTCTTTTGAAGCTTTGGTCCCGTGTACTGTGTGTCGTTTAACGACAAACCCTCGCCATCTCGCGCGGAGGCGTCGAACACAACACGCAGTTTATTCGTCAACACGCAGTGGTGCGGGATATAGTTCGACACCGCTGCCTTGGTGTCAGACGAAGAAACCTCAGTCATATGACCGCTATCGAGATAGTCTTGCATGAACTCAGTATAGGATCTACGCAGACAGGGATCGTTAGAAAGACGCGTTTCCAATTTATAAAAACGTCGCTCAGCGATGGATCGCATACTGCGGAATGTCGGTTCAGCGCCCCTGAACGGCAACTCAACAACAAATTTGCCCGTTGTGTCTCGCTTATAGGTAGCAAGAAAGTGCTCCTCACAAGCTGCATCATCGGGTGAAAGAGGTTTTTCCTTTGACGGTAAATCTTCAAGCTCCCACAAACGCTTCAAATCTTCATCTAAATTATGAGCATGTAAAGTTTGGACAGAAGAAAGACTAGAGTACAGTGCGGGAACACAATCTAGACAGCGGGCGCGACCCAAAAATACCCAGCCGAAGATAGTATTTAACCCAACCGGAGAATCCTTACCCCCAGGAATCATTCCCTGAATAAAAATCTCGTTCCAAAGTTCAGACCCGAGTAGCAGATCAATAGGACCTGGACAGTGAAAGTTAGGATCCGCTAATCTTATAAAACCTAACTTTTCCACAAAGTCGGTTTCTACGGTAACGGAAGGCATATCGTCACAAATACGATTAATCACAATTGCTTCAAAAGAAAGCTCTTTGCCCTGATGACCTTCAGGGCGGACAGTGCATTGGATAGTACCCAATACCGGCGTAGAAGCGTTCCCTAAACCAAACACAGACGGAGCGTTTTTCGAAACAGACAGACCCAAACGGTTTACCAAACTCTGAGTTATATAATTTGCTTGACTTCCAGAATCAAGCAAAACACGAACAGAGTGAAAGGCACGCCATTTGTCTAAGATATCCACGCGCGCAGTGGAAAGAAGAACAGTTTTGTTCGAAGTACCATTATTACTGGACAGCCCTTGAACGCCGAGAGCATTCGACGTATATGGAGCTCTGTTCTCACTATTATTATTATGACCAACCGTATTATTATTATTATTAAAGTGTAATAACGAGTGGTGACGGTGACCACATGATCGACAACAGCTTTTAGAGGTACAGTTCGACACCATGTGCCCTGCGCGTAGGCAATTAAAACATAGCTGCCTATCACTAACAGCTTGCGAACGATTCGCGACAGTTAAATTTTTAAAGTCCGGACAATGTGCGATAAAATGTTTTCCGGAACAGAACTGACAGGGTGGAGGCGGGGGTAGCGAAGGCGAAGTCGCTTGGTTGCCTACCAGAGTCGTTTGCTTAAAACGACGCTGCGGCTGAGGCCCGCTTTCAGCGCGGGCGGCCCCCGCCGCTCCCGGGCGCGCGGCCCCGCCGGGGAACGAACCCGCACCAGGGCCCGCGCGCTCCACGGCGGTGCAGTAATCTCCGAGAAACCTTTCAAGCGAATGGTAGCTTGGAATATCCTCCGATGTGACAGTCATCTCAAACTCCCTACGAACCGACGGATCCAGCTTAAACAACAGCGTATAAAAAATAACAAAGTCCCAGCTCTTAGTAGGTAAATGCAATGATCGCAAAATAGCTAAATTTTCTTGAAACGTATCTAACAGGGCTCTAAAGGCTTGCGCGGTGTTATTATGCACCTTAACATTGAGAATAGCTTGCCATGCTAGAAAGGCCAACTGACGTTTATTTTGATAACGCTTCACTAACGTGTCAAATGCTGTATCGTAATTATCCGCGGATATTGGAAACGCTGACAGAAGCGTCAGAGGCTCCCCTTTTAACGAAGAGAGAAGGTATTGAAACTTTTCAATTTTGGAAATTTCCCTTTTTTCATGTACCAAAGTACGGTACAAATCGTAAAATGTAATCCACTTTTTATAACCGCCTTCGAACGTTGGGACTTGTATTGTCGGCAAGCGAATGTGATGATGAACCGCGGTATTATTCTGAGACGAAACAGGTTCGGAAGGCGCGACATTAATGCCGGAAGGAATTTCGTCTTTAAATAAGTTTGACTTTATTTCCAGAATCTCCATTAATGTCTCGTCAAAACCTTGCCTAAGCTCCTCGGCATCGGCAATATCTTGGGCATCCGTCAATGAAGCTACGATTTTAACGTGGTTTTCTTCAAATAATGACTCTAAACCTCCTAACCTATCGATATGAACCTTAAGACGCGGCTTCATTTCCGGGCGATCCGAACATCTCTTCGCACAGAGATATGCGTCATTTAATCGTTTTAAAGCTAAATTACGTTTCGTTTGTTCTATTTCGTACATTTTTTTAATCAAAAGATTATTCACTGGAAAAGATAAGCGCAAAACCTTACTTTAATTAATTAATAAACAGAACCAACCAAAACACTACCAAACTTAACAAAGACTTGGTTTGAACTTTATTGTCGCACCAGAATACGGACACGAGTAAAACGTCAACAAAACCTTATAAATTGTTCAGACAGAATACGAACCTCAGTCAAAACTTCAACAATACTAAGTTGTTAGAACAGAATACGGACGCGAGTGAATAATGATTCAAATCAAGTCGAAATAATAGGTAAACATCGATGCAAGTCTCGCGGCGCGCTCGGCCACTCAGGAATTCGGTACAGCGATAATCTACCTGTTTTTACTATTATATGAACACTGTTATAATAAAACTTAATTATAAAATTAATAAATATGTATGTATTCACTTATTTACAAGGCACGTAAATAATATGTACCTAAGTGAAAAACGTATCTAGGTACAGGTTTAGTTTTCAAAATTGGATTAAGTAACTTTTAGTCACTAAGAAATAAACAAAAGAATGCTATCCTTAACTTCTGTATCTATTAATTAATAGGCACTTTATCCGAATAAATATATCCGGTCGAGGGACCACGAAGTATGTATGAGAAAAGGGTTCGGTAGCTCAGTGGAAAGTGGAGAAATGAAAAGAAAGTAGAAGGAAAGGTGAAAGGACCTCAAAGGCAACAATCAAGCAGAAGGTTAGCTCGCTTACCCAATGACGTCCAATGGCCTGGTTTCCTCAGGGGTGGCAGAGTCAGCTCCTTGCAGCACAGGCGTTGCCTAGGTCTTTGAAGATCACACCAAGATCACAAATGTTTTAGATTCACTCCAAAGTACGGTAGCGAAAAGGGGAAAGGATAGATGCGCACGCGGCGGCGGTTGCTAACGGAGTGTTTTGTACCGCGGCGCTAGAGGGCTCCTCAGAGCACATAGGATGACATTAAATAAGGAGTCATACCATCTCCAGAAAGTTGCCTTTGAAAGATAATAGAAGGACGGAACATTCCCATTTCGTCCACATTCCCACTTAATCAACATTCCTAGCCGATTTTAATGCGGTTTTCGTTATCACTTAGCTTAATTCTCAGGGAAGATTTTAATGATTTTTGTGATTAAGGTATTCATGTTAAGAAAAATACTTGCTAAGCACGGTGCGGGTCAATACTATTCAGATACACTACCAATTTCGTTACTATTTTGTTACGGAATGGATTGCGGACGAGATGGGAATGTGGACGAAATGGGAATGTGGACGAAATGGGAATGTGGACGAAACGGGAATGTTGACGAAATGGGAATGTGGACGAAATGAGAATGTGGACGAAATGGGAAGTGGACGAATCGGGAATTGATTGCGGACGAAATGAGATTGCTGACGAAGTGAGAATGTGGACGAAATTAACCTAAACGCAAAATACTAGATTGCAGACTTACCCTATTTCTAAAATACCAAATTCCCAGAATACCAGACTTACTTAAGAAAGATACTTACTATTTTGTTACGAAATGGGAATGCGGACGAAATGGGAATGTGGACGAAATGGGAATGTGGATGAAACGGGAATGTTGACGAAGTGGGAATGTGGACGAAGTGGGAATGTGGACGAAATGGGAATGTGGACGTAATGGTAATGTGGACGAAATGGGAATGTGGACGAATTGGGAATTGAATGTGGACGAAATGGGATTGCTGACGAAGTGGGAATGTGGACGAAACGAGAATGTGGACGAAATGGTAATGTGGACGAAATGGGAATGTGGACGAATTGGGAATTGAATGTGGACGAAATGGGATTGCTGACGAAGTGGGAATGTGGACGAAATGGAAATGTGGACGAAATGAGCCTAAACGAAATTTTTGAACTATTATTTTGCGTATAAAATGAGAGAACCATAGAATAATGTCCTTTTTAATGTCCTTTTTAAACCACAGTCCCCTTCCTACCTTTTCGAAAGATTTAATTACTTGGCTGCTGGATCTGGGAACCGGTTGCGGTCAAGTAATAATCTTTCGTTAGCTTTTCCTGTAACTAAATCCAAATCCTATTCCAAATCCTTCTCCGTGCACGCTGTTAGTCTGTGGAATCGGTTGCCGAGTGAAATCAGGCAGTCGCAGTCGGTAGCCATCTTCCGGAGTCGCTTGGGGGCGTACTGGCTTGACAGTTCCTCTTAAATAGAGACAACCTCAATTGTATTCTCTGTTTAGTGTATATGCGTATATTAATGTATTTATGTAATTTTTATGTAGTTAGTCTATTTATGTTGATATGATATGTATTAGTCTTCTGTATTCATGATATATTATATTAGTGTGTACCTGCGTGTATTCTTTGTATGTTTATGTATTGATTATGTTAAGTTTATTGGTTTGGGTTTACTTTTGATTTCGACTCTTTTTACTCTGCATTGTATGCCTACTCTTGTCTCTGGTGTCCTGTCAATCGTTCAAAGGTTAACTGGAAGAGATCCCTTTAAGGGATAAGTTCGCCTTTGTACATCTGTTTCTCTTGTTAACTGTTAATTTTCATGTTTTACGTACAATAAAGAGTTTTACATACATACATACATACATACAATAATACCATACAGCCAAACTAACCGCCCAGTCTTTATTGCAGTGCGTAAGTATAGTCGACCAAGTAAGTGCTTTACCATTTTTAATGACAGTTCCTACATCAGAATAAAAACCATAAGGCTGATTGTCACATTGACTTGTGAGTGAAAATAGCCTTTGATGTTGTAAGTCATGCAACTGACATTGATCCTTAGGGTGGTAAAGGAGTGTCTTGGTCGACTATACTACGGAAGGTATTTCATAATTTACTTATTAAAATGTCTATGGTCAAAAATACTTATTTATGTGTCTGCTACATAATGCAAGATATTAAAAAACCGGCCAAGAGCGTGTCTGACACGCCCAGGATAGGGTTCCGCAGCCATTATACGACGTGTACTATCTGTATTCATATTGGTATTCATCAAGTAATATTATTCTAAGGATTTTGTATTTACGGAAATTCCCAAGTAGATATCTTTTCTAGGTCAGGCTGCTATTTGCTCTTAAAATAATAGTAGTTCTCAAGCAAACTTAGCCGTTATAGTTTTCCTTGTTAATTTGAGATATTTCCTCCCATCCAGATTTTTTCAAAAATTTTATACCAACAGTTTAGCTTTTAGAGGGGGGACACTCGATTTTAATAAAAAAATCACTTGAAGTTGAATATTTCGCAAACGAATATCCAACGATACCCCACACTATAAAGTTAGACGAGAAAAAAATCACCCAAAAAAAAATTATTTTTTTCCTTTTTTTAATCACTTTCTCGGGGTCATTGCTATAAGTACATATAAGTATATCCATGCAAAATTACAGCTTTCTTGCACTAATAGCCACTGTGCATAGCCGCGGACAGACAGACAGACAGACATTTTGGCATTTTTTGGCATTTTGGCTCCGGAACCCTAAAAACGAGTGTGGTTTTATGAAACGAACCAAAGGTGAATTTCATACGAAGATCACATGCGAGTTTTAATCCTAATCAGGCACAGTCGCATACATAATTTTATCTACATGCATAGTCTCCGTTATTTTTCACCAGATATTTCACATCACAAAATCTTTGACAGTTAAAATTTGAAACAAATTACTGACACCACTCTAACTGGCGCGTTTCGATCTCAAACAGACCTTATCTTCAGAGCAAAGAGCATGGTGGTGAAGATGAAAATGAAAAATGAAAAAGCATTTATTTCAATAGTTTTTACAAATAAAAGTTACAACTAATATGGGTTTGCTTTATTTGTGTTTTTTTGTTTTTAGGTGAAGGAACTGCATGAACACACATTTCCTGCATAAACGAAGCTATCATTAGGTCGCGGGTAAGCAGAGTAGGTACTTAATTGTTTCGGTTCATTAATATTGTACAGTTTTTTTAGTTCTGTACACTTGTAGTTGTAGTTATGTAGATGCAGATGTCAGGAGCGCGGAGAAAGATATCTTGAGTATATTTGTCATAGATGATTTATTAAGTTAAAGATACAAAGTTAAAAGTAAACTGATTCTTTCTCTTGAATTGATGTTAGTTGTAGGTACTATAGTCAGTTACGCACTCGAGCCTCTTTTTGTTAAGGCCTGTATTCACTTTGATTAGTGCGAGTGCAAGTGATTTGTAATTGAGGATGATTAGTGCAGGTGTGTAGTGCAAGTAGTGTCCAATTCTTGTTCACTCGCAAAAAAATAGAACATGCTTCTAATCACGTTACTACGCTGCCAACTAATCACCTCACTAATCAGTCGCTGTCCACACTTGTTTTCTCCTAATCACTAATCACCTGCACTAATTATTAATCAAAGTGAATCCAGGCAAAGAAACTCGTATTACTTATAGGATCTGTTGCCGCGTGACCCAAATTAGGTCGCGAGTAAGCATAATAAAAATGTAACGGTGGTGAGACCGTACAAATATGGACCTCCGCAAAGTAACGCATGATTCAATAAATGATTTAAAAATAGGTATTAAGTACTTATTTAATACGGATAGTATAATTAATAGTAAAATTGTGGGCAAATAAAATATGTAGTAGCAATCATACACAAATTTGACGTTCAAATAACAACACAACACATAGAGTATGGGGTGCTCGGTGAAGGCGATTAGTCGATTACGATAGGTAGGTACGCAAGGTATGCAAGAATTTTATTGAAGTAAAACTTCTTTAGGCACGCTTGATTTGAGAGTAAGCTGGTGAATTCGTTACGGAAATAAGGCGAACGCGGGGTAAGGTGTGGGAGTGGGGGGTGAGAGGTGAGGGGGTGGAAGAACGCGTGGAGGTATCAAGCTGAAATTTATATCCAATACTCAGGTCTACTGTCTCTTGGAGCTGTGCAAAAATCAAACTTCTAAGCCAACGCAATCAAAAGATACAGCCGTTTATGCCGCAAATTTCCGCAAATTTTCGAAACTCGCAAGGGAATCAAAACCTACAGGGTACTTCCCGTGAACTCAGAATCTTCAAATTTGGTACGAAGCAAGTTCTTATAGCACATAGCACAGATAAAGGAAAAATTGCGAAAAGCATATATTTTTTTGTCTGTATGTCTATATCAGTAAAATCTATCCATGCCGCAAATTTTCGACACTCGCAAGGGAATCAAAACCTACAGGGTACTTCCCGTGAACTCAGAATCTTTAAATTTGGTACGAAGCAAGTTCTTATAGCACAAATAAAGGGAAAATTGCGGAAAGCATAATTTTTTTTGTCTATCTGTCTATATCAGTAATCAATCTATCTATGCCGCAAATTTTCGACACTCGCAAGGGAATCAAAACCTACAGGGTACTTCCCGTGAACTCAGAATCTTGAAATTTGGTACGAAGCAAGTTCTTATAGCACAGATAAAGAAAACATTGAGAAAAGCATAATTTTTTTGTCTGTCTGTCTAAATCAGTGTCCAATCTACAATGACCCCACACTGCGCACATTTTGCTTAGGAGAAGGGGTCTGCTAAGACTAGATGTTCATCACACTAATATTATAAAATTTGTTACTTCTTCACGCTCAAACCGCTGAATCGATTTACATGAAATTTGGTATGGAGATTGACTGAAACCCTGGCAAAGACATAGGATAATTGTTATCCCGGAAAATCGCATAGCTCCCGCGGAATAGCGATAAACGAAATTCTTTGCAGATGGAGTCGCGGGCAACAGCTAGTAGATACATATAAATTTGTACGAAACCTTCGGTGCGCGAGTCTGACTCGCACTTGGCCGGTTTTTTTTCCCAAGGACCGATATAAGAACATTGTCATAGCTGAGCTTATATCCACGAAAGTACCTATGCTACTACTGACTCGTTGTTTGAAAAAGCTAATCTTATATCTGTAGGTAGTGAATATACCTAAGCTATCCATTGTAGGTACGAGGGGCGTTCAATATAAAGTGAGAATGTGATGCAAACTCTTTTAATATTACGAAATTAAATACTGGCCGGTAAAGCTAATCTATCTAGCTGATTGCTATGAAAAAAAAAACTAAGTGTCTTTTGTTTAAAAAAATATACGGTAATTTCTTTGCAATGCTATTGAGTACGTTAGCGAAAATGGAGAAAATTGAACTGCGCGCCGTTATCAAATACTTGTATTTGAAAATTTTTCTACGGACCAAGTCAATTTGGATTTGCGGGACACTTTAGGGTCTAATGCTCCTCCGTATTCGACAGTCGCACGTTGGTGCGCCGAATTTAGACGTGGAAGAACATCGACAATGGACGACCCCTGCTCCGTACGCCCTACTACAGCAGTAACTGAAGAAATTGTGAAAAAAGTCGAAAACTCAGTTTTGGCGGATCGTCGTGTCACAGTTCGTTTTATTGCTGAAAATGTAAAGATTTCAACGGGGAGCGTGCATAATATTTTACATGAACGCTTAGGTATGAAAAAGGTATCTGCGCGTTGGCTACCAAGAATGCTTACTGACACGCAAAAACAAACTAGACTAGAGATTTGTCAAGAAGCTTTGAACCTGATGCAGCAAGACCGGGAACTTTTTTTGGCGCGATTTATAACAATGAACGAAACATGGCTCCATCATTACGACCCTGAAACGAAACTGCAGTCTATGACATGGAAAAGGCCATCATCTCCAACTCCGAAGAAATTCAAGGTGAGCCCATCTGCCGGTAAGGTCATGGGCTCTGTTTTTTGGGATGGTAAAGGGGTATTAATGATTGAGTATCTCGAGCATGGAGCCACTATTACGGGCACTTTATACGCCAAACAAATAGCAACATTGCGCAATGAGATCCGCGAAAAACGGCGAGGTAAACTCTCGAAAGTTGTGCTGTTCCAGCAGGACAATGCCCCGGCACACAAGTCCGCCGTTGCAATGGCTGCAATTCGTGATGCTGGGTTCGATATCCTTAAGCATCCTCCGTATTCACCAGATCTCGCTCCCAGTGATTTCTACCTATTTCCGAGATTGAAACAATACCTGAGAGGCCAGAAATTTGAAGACGACGACGCGGTAGTCGCTGCAGTACAAGATTTTTTAAGTACTCAAGATGAGACCTTTTTTAAAAATGGAATTTTAAGTTTAGAAAAAAGATATACTAAGTGTATTATGCTAAAAGGTGACATTGTCGAAAAATAAAATGACATTTAGTAAAAGTTGTTTATAACATACTCATTCTCACTTTTTATTGAACGCCCCTAGTACTTCTACTTTTCCTAAAACCGAATTGAGAAGTTGCTAATAGATTTTTGCTGTCTAAAAACCATTCTAAACGGTTTTACATTAGGTGTTCTGTTGTTTTCATTATTTAAAACTGAAGAAAGGACTATAGGTCTGTACGTAGAGGGATCATCGGCTGGTTTATTGCCCTTTAAAATTGGAACAATAGATTGAGTGATCCAAGACTTAGGAATGCACCCAGAAATCATAATAGAATTTATATAATATTTAAGTACAGCTACGGTCCGAAAGGTTTTTCAAAAAAGAATATGGATGTAAGCAACCCTAGAAAACACTTCTTACCCAACCGTGTTGTGAGCTTGTGGAATGAACTCTCCGAACTTGTAATAAGTGCGCCTACAGTAAACTGTTTTAAAAATAGACTGGACATTTATATAAAAAGACTTAAAACACAAGTGCAGTGATATGCACGCATCAGCTCAATGAGCTGCTAGTGTATTTATTTTAAATAATAATAATAATCCTATCTTCTCGTGGAGTAGAGTCTTTTAAGTTTTAAGTACACCTTGAAGTTCGCCCGCGATAAAATTAATTTTCCCGTAGGAAAAGGTATTTTCCTGCGATAAAAAGTAGCCTATGTCACTCTGTGGTAATGTAGCTTTATAACGGCAAAAGAATTTTTGAAATCGGTCCAGTAGTTTCGAAGCCTATTCAATGCAAACAAACAAACAAACAAACAATCAAATCTTTCCTCTGTATAATATTAGTATAGATAGTATAGATTAGTATTATTATTAGTATAGACTACGCTGCTGCTCGGAGATTCCTCCCTATCCGCATACGTAATCGTATTTGGCGATTAAAATTGAGCTCAAGCGGCATTTTTTAGTAATACTTATACACAGATTTAACTCCGTTTTCTATTTCACTTTAACTTTATTTGTATATCAGTACCTATCCTGCGGTTATCCTTCCTTGGGCTTCCCTGCGGTCGCGATATAGGTTACGCTTGTGCGTCGCATGCGCATACTCACGTAGCGCCAATCGATGCACTTTAGAATAAACTCATCATCATCATCATTTCAACCGAAAGATGTCCACTGCTGAACATAGGCCTCCCCCAAGGCTCGCCAAACAGATCGGTCACGTGCCCTCCGCATCCAACGCGATCCCGCAACCTTAACCAGAATAAACTGTTGTTCTCTAAATATATGATAAAATAAACCATTTGATGATGTGTCGACCCCCAAAAACTAACAAAAAATATACATATAAACAATAAAAATAAGAGTCAGAGGGAAGAAAATTTTTATTTGCCGCAAAAGTTTATTTGCCTGAACAAAATGCCTACGGTTACGATTTTATAGATGGCATGTAAGAGCCAACCATTTTAAAATGTTCGTGCAGCGTCCTCAAGTCCGTCTACACTCTTATTGCGGTGACCGGCGCAATCGTCAGCTCTAGGATCTGAAAATTACACACAAGCGTTAACACACTGCGAAGAATTGGTACGTCGTGGATAGAGACAGACGTGTCTTGTGTATTTTGCGATAATGGGGATTAATTAAGTATAGCCATATAAAAAGGTAACAAACGGTTTCAGACTATAATTGGGAATGTCTAAAAAAAATTACCAGTGGTTTTTATTTTTTTTTTGTATAGAAAAGTCAATTATAAGAAACTAATTTCAATATTTTGTCACTTAGTTCACTACTTTTTTCAAAATTAATTATTGAAACTATTTTGGTTGATGACGTCAGATTGTAATTGAGGGCTCCCACACTGCCAAATTTCTAAATCTATCTAAATGCGTACGATAAGGCAACCCCTTTAATTATTTTTTGCGTGGTGGTACACTGTAACTAGTGTCACTTTACTGGCGCTGTCAAAGTGCTAGATGTCAGGCAGTGGGTCCAAATCAAACTCCGTAGTTATAATCCACGCGTAAATTTGTGAAGAATTCTAACCACACAGAATAAAGTACGACTTGGACCGGTCACGCAATTTGCACCAAAGTCAAATGAAGGTCATTGCTTATTTGTTATGTAATAAATTCATTATATAATATTAAAATTAAATAACTACAGAAAACGAGTTAAAAACCATTTATCTCGAAATGGTTTTCGATTTACTATACATTGCAAAAAAATAGACATCCCCAATTAGTTAGTTATTAAAGTGTTACGTTACGTTGACGTCTGTCGGCGTGTAGTGGGGTTACTTCGGCGAGCCAGCCATCACGCTGTCACCCCGTCTGGATAATGTTCTACAATGCGGTGCTTTTACCTCACGTTGACGTGGAGACGGCGTCCAGTAAGTACAGCGGCGACGGCGACGGAGACAAAGGCCATCACACTGTCAACCCACCTCGCCTAATACTTTAAGTACAGGACATAAAATCCTCACGTTAACATCGGGCGGTGTGGAGACGGCATACAGCACAGCGCTGGCCACATCAACCGCCCGCAGCATCGGCGGGCCGACCATCACGCCATCCACGAGCCCCATCGCCATCGCCGTATTCACCAGCCCGGGAGATATGCTCTGAAATCAATCACGCACCAAAAACACTACACTCCTTTTCTTGGGCAGTCATGTTAAAAGGAGCCGAAATGAAATAAGCCTCCTTGAAGTCGACATATTCCATATGTGTGTTAGCGAATTTGTTCGCATTATAAGTTTTGTTACTGGCATGCAATTCTTAAGTGTAACCCTAAGTGTAAATGTATAAGTTGTACAGTCATAGTCATAGCAATACGTAGAAGTGTAAATTAATATAAATTTATAGTTCATTACTTTTCCATCCTTTATTTTATAGTAACGGACTGCCTTGCGTAACTATAACTAAACCTACCTATGCTATTATGTTGCCTAATATGTTGGGAAACTGTAAATTAGATAATAATATTCTGGATAAAAAAATAAATAAATAAGTACCTACTAAAGCCAAACAAAACATACATTGTATTGTACCCTACGTATCGAATAATATAGATACCTATAGATACCTATTTACTTATTAGTGCCCACTATCTCGTCAATGCAAAACACTCAGAAGACTGGGTTAATTCGTCTGACAACGTTCTGTGCTCTTGTTTCCCGAATGGTTGTACCAAAATATCTTTACGTGCTTAAGTGGATGTTATTATGAGTATGTACCGTTTACCGATAACAGGTAATAAGTACCCACAAAAACATTTCATGTTAAATGTTGCCAAGACGAGACCATGTAGCTCGCACTGTCAAAAAGTAATCAGATCTCTTGTAGAGCCAAGTTTCTAACCCTACGTGCCCAGCTCTAAATCTAAAAGCCCTAATTTTACACTAATTAATCTCGTAGGCGTGTAAACCGTGGACTAAACTGGCGAGTCGGCCGCACGAACCTTTTGCAATTCGGCATATGGGCTTGAACTTAAAAATCTATTCAATCTTTTAAACTCTTTCCGTGCGGCTCGACTCGCCAGTTTAGTGCACGGTTTGCACGCCTACGAGATTAATTAGTGTAAAATAAGGGCTTATAGATTTAGAGCTGGGCACGTAGGGTTAGAAACTTGGCTCTACAAGAGATTTGATTACTTTTTGACAGTGCGAGCTACATGGTCTCGTCTTGGCAACATTTAACATGAAATGTTTTTGTGGGATTTCATTTATTTTTGGTTGGGGATGATTTACTAAAAATCCTGAAATACATATCTTATTATTTATAACAAGGATAACAAGGACCCTCTATATCAATTTTCAGACCTCTAGCATCAAAATTTGCGGAAGTCTCATACAAGCTTTCACCCCATAGTTTAAGGGGTTGGGGGGGTATAAGTTTCAAGTTTTAAGATTCTTTCTTTGTTTGTATACTATTACTAGCTTACATACCAAATTTCAGCTTTCTAGGACTTCAGGAAGTACCTTAAGAATTTTGATGATCAGTGATCAGTGACGAAATCGGGGGTTTTTAGACATTGATAAAATCTAAAGTATAATAGCTACGACCGCTACGACATTCAAACTTTGTATGTTTCATGTTTGTACTAGTGTCATTATATCTTGAAATTTTCAACTATTTAACATCATCCAAAGCAAAGTTATAAAGTTCAAAAAAACGACGAAACGTTTCGAGAAAAGGTAGGTAGTGCCCTTGCGCTCCGCTTGGCTCGTCTTGGCGGGGGCACTAGTGCCCCCAGATTACGTTGTCTAATATTAGCTCCCTGTACCTCTACCATGAGTTACACTAGTTTACAGTACCTCTACCATGAGTTTACTCTAGTTTACAGTGACCGTACTCGCTAGCGACCGCGTAAATGATTTGTATGGAGAATTGTACTTCCGTAAGTGACCGCTAGAGGCGCTGTACAATTCTCCATACAAATAATTTACGCCGTCGCTAGCGACGTAAACTAGTAACTCATGGTAGTGGTACTGTGGCCGTACTCGCTAGCGACGGCGTAAATGATTTTGTATGGAGACTTGTACTTCCGTAAGTGACCGCTAGAGGCGCTGCACAATTCTCCATACAAATAATTTACGCCGTCGCTAGCGAGTACGGTCACATAAACTAGTGTAAACTCATGGTAGAGGTACACGTAGGTACGACTCATAATAATATGTAGTTGCTCTACTTGGTGTGGGAAGAGGAAAGTTGTTATTACTTTAAATTCACTCTAGGAATCTTAATAATATAGGTATGTGTACACCCTTGACACTGGTATCACAAAACTAATCAGGAATCTTTCAGCCAGTGGTTAGAACACCCACATTTATACATATCAATTATGCCATAATTTATAATTGTGCTCAATAAAATGCGTTTACATTTGATCAAAGTGTAACGCTTCAAAGACAGACATCACCATGAATTAAACTTTCCTGGGAAAAATCTATGCAGCAGTATTCGGACGTACCTACACCAACACTGGATGAAATATCGTCGAGGATAGTGCAAAGTACAGGTCGATTCACAAGAGCTGGCACCTCAGACGCTGGCACGAATTAATTCAACGAAAGTAATGTCACTTTGACATTTTTGTAGGAAAATGACTGATGCATGTCATTTTCATATTTGTGTGAAGTGTATTCAAATAGGTAACAAATAGATACGTACTTTCATTCGCTCATTCGATCCATTCGTGCCAGCTCTTGTGAACCGACCTGTATGTAGAGTAGTGCACAGAATTGACATGGAGTTTAAGTCATTTTTAGGGTTCCGTACCCAAAGGGTAAAAACGGGACCCTATTACTGAGGCTTCGCTGTCCGTCCGTCTGTCACCAAGCCGTATCTCATGAACCGCGATAGCTAGACAGTTGAAATTTTCATAGATGATGTACTTCGGTTGCCGCTATAACAAAAAATAATAAAAAACAGAATAAAATAAATATTCAGGGGGCTCCCATACAACAAACGTGATTTTTTTGCTTGTTTTTGCTTGATATCGATAACAGTTAGACGCTTGAAATATTCACAGAATATTTAATTATATATTCACTTTAAAAATAAATTATTAAATTAAAATAAAACAAATATTTAAGGGGGGCTCTCATACAACAAACGTGATTTTTTTGCCGTTTTTAGGGTTCCGTAGTCAACTAGGAACCCTTATAGTTTCGCCATGTCTGTCCGTCTGTCTGTCTGTCTGTCTGTCCGCGGCTAAGCTCAGAGATCGTTAGTACTAGAAAGCTGTAATTTGGTATGAATATACATATCAGTCACGCCAACAAAGTGGTAAAATAAAAAACAAAAAAATATTTTTTTTTAGGCTACCTCCCATAGACGTAAAGGGGGGTGATTTTTTTTTCTCAACTAATCCTATAGTGTGGGGTATCGTTGGATAGGTCTTTTAAAACCATTGCGGGGTTGCTAACATGATTTTTCTATTCAGTGATCTGTTTGCGAAATATTCAACTTTAAAGTGAAAATTTTCATTAAAATCGAGCGTCCCCCCCTCTAAAATCTAAACTGTTAGGTGGAAAAATTTGAAAAAATTCAGAATGGTAGTAAATATATCAAATTTACTAGGAAAATTATAGCGGCTAACACATACGAAATCCTTAGAAAAATATTACTTGATTTTTTTGTAATGGCTACGGAACCCTACCTTGTGCGTGTCCAACACGCTCTTGGCCGGTTTTATAGATAATGGTACGGAACGGAACCCTTCGTGTGCGAGTCCGACTCGCACTTGGCCGGTTTTTCAAATTTGGAACGTCAATTTGCTTAGACGGACACGTTACTACTACATACAATACAACAGGTCATTTACTTAAACTTTCACCTATACAGACACAAAATCTCAAATTTGCTATTTTTGTTGGTTACGCGGCCTGAGCTATGGCATTATCATTGAAGAGTAGTGCAGATACGCGGTATTTACGTACGGTAGATCAGCGGATTTACACTAACTATATTGTGGATTGCTTTTGTGATAGCCTCTGAACTCACGGTTGTCTTGATCCTGGCCTTGGCGTGGCCGAGCTCGTCGGTGAGCGCGGTGGTGAAGGCCGTGACTGCGTGCTTGGTGCTCGTGTACACAGCCGCCAACGGCGCAGTTGGCACGTAGTGGCCTGCCACGCTGCAACAGTATATGCCATAGTGTAAGTACTTAGTCCCAGATGTGCAAACGGTAATCTGAGTTCTCTGGAATTCAAGTTTACATACACTTGCGAAATAATTCAGTGGTGTGGGTAGGGTTGCCAGATGGTCGGGATTTGTCTGGATTGTCACGACATTTCATATGATGTCCAGACTACCGACAAAATACAAAATTTAAATAAAAATACAAATACAGCTTCTTTTAAAGATTTTGCCAAAACAAAAATTTAAAAATTACCGCGCGGTTTCGAAATCAGTTCACTTACGATTTTTTCAATTTCAATTCGATTTCAATTAGTATTTACTCCGATTGATACGCGCTCGACGCGGCCAGTAAAAAGTAACATTTTGATTTGTAATATATATTTATTAGTTCCGACGATAGGTAATTCTAAAATCCCGACTTCATGAAATTTTGCCCTGATATTTTAGTCTTTCCATCTGTCTAGCAACCCTAGGTGGGGGTGTAGGTAGCTTTTTATGTCAGAGATGCCAGACAAACGAACTAGTGGGTCACCTGATGTTAAATGATCACCACTGTCCATAGACACCCGCAGCACTTTAGGCGATGCCAGTGCGTTGTCAGTTTCCAATTCGTACTGGCCTCGCGTGGGAACTATAGCCCTAGGTTTCTTATTCAGAGAGGAGGCCTGTACCCAGCAGTGGGATTTATAATTTGTACATCTAACTAACTCCGTTCGCCCTATAACACACAATGCTTGTTAACTTTACGATATACTCGGACCTGTTTTTCGAAAGTCCAATAGTTCAAAGACCAAAAAGGATCATCTTGTGACGGTTACTACCTGTTGATGTTGACGATGTGTCCGTGGACGCCGCGCCTCTTCATGGAGGCGACGGCGCGGCGCGAACACAGCACCACGCCCTTGACGTTGATGTCAATCATCTGCTGGACAGCCTCGTCGCTGATCGGGTTGCTGTATAACTCTGAAAAGTAACAATTAAAATAAAAATAATAAAATAAATAAATATTAGGGGACAATCTTACACAAATCGACCTAGTCCCAAACTAAGCAAAGCTTGTACTATGGGTACTAGACGACGATAAACATACTTATATAGATAAATAAATACATAGAAAACATCCATTACTCAGAAACAAATATTCGTGCTCATCACACAAATAAATGCCCTTACCGGGATTCGAACCCAGGACCTCTTGCTTCGTAGGCAGGGTCACTACCAACTAGGCTAAAGCGGTCGTTATAAATACTTAGTGTTAAAGTGTTGTGACCCTGGCGGTAAATAAGGTAAAAGTACCAATGCTCGACACCTCAACGCTCAGTAGATGACATATGACACCCATTTGCTACCTCTCTTACTATGACATAAGATTAAAGGTGCCATGTATTGGGTCAGTGTCGAGCACAGGGACGTTTACCTTAGTCATTGGACAAATGCAGTGACGGATTTAACAACCGACCATATAAGTAGGATAAGTACCTACTACAAAATTTGATTTTCGAACTTTGTACTTATCGTGCCGTTCCGTTCACGCTAACAATATCAAAAAAAACCGGCCAAGAGCGTGTCGGACACGCACAAGGTAGGGTTCCGTAGCCATTACAAAAAATCAAGTAATATTTTTCTAAGGATTTCGTATGTGTACGGAATCATCCAAGTTTAGGTATGTTTTATACCTTAGGCTACTATTTACTCTTAATCTACAAATAATTTCCAAGCAATCTTAGCCGCTATAATTTTCCTAGTAAATTTGATATATTTACTACCATTCTGAATTTTTTCAAATTTTTCCACCTAACAGTTTAGATTTTAGAGGGTGGGGGACGCTCGATTTTAATGAAAAATTTCACTTTAAAGTTGAATATTTCGCAAACAGATCACTGAATAGAAAAATCATGTTAGCAACCCCGCAATGGTTTTAAAAGACCTATCCAACGATACCCCACACTATAGGTTTAGTTGAGAAAAAAAAATCACCCCCCCTTTACGTCTATGGGAGGTACCCTAAAAAAAAATATTTTTTTGTTTTTTATTTTACCACTTTGTTGCCGTGACTGATATGTATATTCATGCCAAATTACAGCTTTCTAGTACTAACGATCTCTGAGCTTAGCCGCGGACAGACAGACAGACGGACAGACATGGCGAAACTATAAGGGTTCCTAGTTGACTACGGAACCCTAAAAAAGAGAGTGTGAGAATGAGATTTTGAAACTTTGTGGTGTACCTACACATATTGATGACCCTGACTGTGCAAAATCGCACTATACATATAAGGTACTAAAATTAACTTAACTCGAAGGCCAAGGCAAGTGGTGTAATTACCCGTACAATTGTTGAATTGTGTATGTCCTGTATGTTAATAGTAGGATCTTTACTAAAACGTCTGTTGTCTCACTATGTGATTTGCAATCCGCTGTTATTAGCAAATAACATGAAATTAGGTAAATAACAGGACTGGCAACTATTTGCCTCAATCACCAAATAGGTTACACATGAAGTAATGATACCTTTAACAATGAATGAACAAGTTAAAAAATTTTAAATAAAAAATAGAACCGCCTTCAAAAACGCCCAAAAAAATATTAAATAAAAATTTAACCGACTATAATGAGCATTATAATATCTTTCTACTAATCTGTTTGAAGTCGGGCCTCAGCACGAGATAGCAAGAGTGGTAGAAGCCCAACAGATAGTAGGTATAATAGGGATAATAGGTAGGTAAGATAAATTACTACTATAAAGTTTGAGGTCCCAGGTTCGGTTCCCGCGTCGGGGCAGATATTTGTATGAAAAACACGAATGTTTGATCTCGGGTCTTGGGTGTTTAATATGTATTTAAGTATGTATCATCTATATAAGTATATTTATCCGTTTCCTAGTACCCATAACACAAGCTTTGCTTACTTTGAGACTAGGTCGATTGGTGTGAATTGTCCCGGGATATTTATTTATTAATTTAATTACTAGGTCCACTCCTGCTGGCTCGAGCTGAGGCCCGACTTCAAACAGATTAGTAGAAAGATATTATAATGCTCATTATAGTCGGTTAAATTTTTATTTAATATTTTTTTGGGCGTTTTTGAAGGCGGTTCTATTTTATATTTAAATTTTTTTATTTTTGGCTTTTTAGTTGTATTGGTATAAAAAAGATGCGTAGGCGTGGCCAGTAAACGAAGCCCCGCTTTTGTTTGCGCTCTGAGGATCGCAAGGTAACTAACGAACTTAACCAGGTTAAGGGGGGGTAGTTTGAAGGTATTTTTTTAATGCGGGAAGCTCTGCCCCCGAGCCCTCCGTTCCAGTAGCGAGGCTTCTATTACTACTCTGAGGGACGCTAGATAAACTGACGAATTTAACCAAGTGAAACGGTAGATGGTTTAACAGATATTTTATTGCGGGGGGCTCTGCCCCCCGAGCCCCCCTCCCCTCCAAGAGCGGGGCTTTTATTTTCACCCTGAGGGACGCAAGACAGCTAACTAACCTAACCAGGTTAAACGGGAAGTGATTTGAAGGTATTTTTTATTACGGGAGCTCCGCCCCCCAAGCCCCTCTACCGGTAACGAGGTTTCTATTTCCACTCTGAGGGACGCAAGATAACTGACGAATCTAACCAGGTTACACAGGAGGTGGCTTAAGAGTACTTTTATTGCGGGGGGCTCCGCCCCCCGAGCCCCCCTCCAGGAGCGACGCTTCTATTTCCACTCTGAGGGACGTAAGATAACTAATGAACCTAACCAGCTCCGCCCCTAACAGGGCTCCGCCCCCCGAGCCCCCCTTCCAGTACCAAGGCTTCATTTTCCACTCTGAGGGACGCAAGATAACTAACGAATCTGGTAAGGTAAAAGGGGCGCGGTTTGACAGTTTTTTTATTGCGGGGGGCTCCGCCCCCCGAGCCCCCCTCCCACCTAGTATCACTTTGAGGAGCGCAAGGTAACTAACGAACCTAACCAGGTTGAACAGGGGATGGTTTGAAAGTATTTTTTTATTGCGGGGGCTCCGCCCAACGAGTCCCCTTTCCGGTAGCGATGCTTCTATTTCCACTCTGAGGGACGCAAGATAACTGACGAATCTAACCAGGTTACACGGTAGGTGGTTTAAGAGTATTTTTATTGCGGGGGGCTCCGCCCCCCGGGCCCCCCTCCAGGAGCGACGCTTCTATTTCCACTCTGAGGGACGTAAGATAACTAATGAACCTAACCAGCTCCGCCCCAAACAGGGTTTAAAACAGGTTTGGTTTTAAACAGAGGGTGGTTTGAAGGTGTTTTTTATTACGGGGGGCTCCGCCCCCCGAGCCCCCCTGCCAGTACCAAAGCTTCATTTTCCACTCTGAGGGACGCAAGATAACCAACGAATCTGGTAAGTTAAACGGGAGGCGGTTTGACAGGTTTTTTATTTCGGGGGGCTCCGCCCCCCAAGCCCCCCCTCTAATATCACTTTGAAGAGCGCAAGATAACTAACGAACCTAAACAGGTTAAACGGGGAATGGTTTCAAAGTATTTTTTTTATTGCGGGGGGCTTCGCCCCCCGAGCCCCCCCCCCTTTATTATCACTTTGAGGAGCGCAAGGTAACTAACGAACCTAACCAGGTTAAACGGGGGATGGTTTGATTTTTTTTTTTTATTGCGGGGGCTTCGCCCCCCGGGCCCCCCTCCGCTGGCTGAACTTCCATTCCCACTCTACGGGACGCAAGATAACTAACGAACCTAATAAGGTTAAGCGAGAGATGGTTTGTAGGTATTTTTTATTGCCATACCTACTTACTGTAGGTTAGGTGAATAACTAACACAATTCTTAGGACTGCTTTGGTGAATTAATATTAGTAATAAAACGTAACGTAGGTAATTCGATGTTCTTGTTATCAATATAAGGACGAACAAATATGCTTTAGGACTTTCAACAGTATGCCAAACATTCTTCGCCAGAAAATTTTAGAATGATCAACATTATGCGATACAACAGGCACTCTTTGCTGACTGTACTTTTTGATCCTGGTTACCAAAGTACTCGTCAAGACGAATCAAACGAGCCCAAACTCGATGGGGCTATGTCGTTTTTTAACGGAGTTCTTATGGTCACCTTCCAACTCCATCTTCAGACCCTAGTTACCATCTAGGATCAAAGTACTCGTCAAGACAAATCAAATGAGCTCAAACTCAATGCGGTCGTATCGTTTTATTACAGATTTTCTATGGCCATCTTTCAGCTCCATCATCAGATCAGCTCCATGTCATAATTATTTTGCATTGTCATCCAATTCACGCATGTCTGCAAAATTTCAGCTCAATTGGAAACCGGGAAGTGGGTCAAATTTAACTTGCAAGATTTAACCCGTTGAGGAGTTCCGTTGGCCATCTACGGTCTTTTTCATCAGGTCCAGTTTACCAAATGATACTTTCTGAATGCAAATACTTCACTTGATACTAAAAATGCTAAAATCACTATAGGTTTGCCTGTAAAATTTGAAGGTTGCCCTCGATTTCTCTAGGATCCCATGATCAGATCTTAACTTGGTGCCAATGGGACCACCTCAGGAGTATACTGTTTCAAACAAAAAAAGAATTTTTAAAATCGGTTCACAATTGAGGGAGTAATCGCGTAACAAACATACAAAAAAAAAAAAAACATACAGACGAATTGATAACCTCCTCTTTTTTTTGAAGTCGGTTAAAAAATATATGCTGATCAATAATCTCAATCCTTATAATTTTATGATTAGCGGATTGTTTCATTCATTGTGTTGGTAACTGGCTGAAATTGTTGTTTTTTCTGATATAATTCTGTTTTGTTGGTCTATCCTCCTGAGACCCTGAAAAATTATTGTGTCATTAGGAACACTTTTATAGTTTAGTTATGATTCAAAGTCAATATTGAAATATGTACAAAAAAATGTACGGTGTAGGTCGGTCGGTCGGTCGGTCGATCGGTCGGTCGGTCGGTCGGTCGGTCGGTGTAGCATCGATAAACCGTTGTTAGATCGTCCGCAGTACAACCTTTAACCTATGTATAAATGTGTAGGTACTTTTTCTCAATAAATGCCTGAGTGACTTGCTAAGTATTTATTGAGAAAAGGTTGTACTGCTCCGTGCACAATCGTATATAATACAATCATGTTATTTTTCTAGCGCAGAGACTTCGTTCAATGAAAAGTTATAAATAAGTTTGAAATTTAATCTTACACAGCCTGGTTTGGAACCCACGACACTCTGTTCAAGATACGCATGCATCAAATATTGTTATAGGTTTTCAGGTCTTCCGTAGTGCAAATCACAATCAATCAAATTATATATCAGACTATATGCATACGCTACAACCAAACTAAGTACTGCAGATGAAATTACAGTATACAGGGTTATTTGTAATTCACCAGCATCCTTTTAACCCTAAACTCCTACCACTTAAACAAATGTTTTTTGTTTTACGGCTTTTGTCATAACTTAATATTTTTGGTGTAATAACGTTTTGAAAATTTGAGATTACCTCTTATTTTTACGATACTCTGTGTATTTTTATGGAAAAAAAGTGCTTCATTTCAAAAAGTCGTAAAACAATAAACATTTGTTTGAGTGATAGGAATTCAGGGTTAAGAGGATGTCAGTGAAATACAAATAACCCTGCATAAAAAAAATAGTCGAACTGTAATGTGCCACATTTGTATTTTTCAATCCTCCCACCTACCTAAGTTAGTCTAGCGACACCACAAGATTTACCATGGTCGTTCTTCATGCAACGTAAGTGAAGACTACAATTTAATTCGAGAAAATTCCAAAGGAATTTACTAAATTCTGTAATTTCAATTCAAGTTCCGAATCTGACGGTTCAATTGAAACGGAACGTAAAGGATAGTTAAAAATAAAATTAACCTTACCAGTAATATGGCCTTGTACCAGCAGTCCAGCGTTGTTGACAAGAAGATCGACGCCTCCCAGCTCATCCTCCACCCATCTGAAGGCCTCTGCTATCTGTAAGGTAAGGAGACATAATGGTAGACTGTAGTACACGTTTTTGTCAGCTTATTTGTGTAAATGATTTCGTTTAACGACTCGGCATCCCCTACCAAATGCAAGTTGGTCCTCCATTTCAGAGTGTCAGCGGTCAGGGGACCGATTTTTAAATTCGCATCACATTAAAATACAATTCGAAGGAACTGAAGTTTTGTGGTAAATTTTAAATAAGTACGTATTCAACAAATACAATTTTAATTCAAATCTATCAACTAGTCGTATATTTTATTTGAGCTGCAGTTTTGCATAATCTGTACACGGATTTTTACCAGTTTTGAAAGATATTTTAGGTGATGTAATTTTAAAAACCGGTCGCCAGGTCAGATCTTCAGGATTATTGTATACATGTTCAACAGACTGATCTAAAATATCTAGTCAAAAATAATTAGAAATTATTTAATACCTAGATACATTGATTTCATACCTCTTCCGTCTTCGTAATATCCAACCGCCTCCCGTAAATTTTGCCTTTGCCGGTCACCTCCGTGTTTAGGTTCTGTACAACAGGAAAGTATTTATAATCTCTTGTATCTACCTACAGTAAAAGAAAATGAATCACGTAGGGTCAATGTCAGAAATAAGTGATCACTTTTGTACCTTGTCAATTGAAAAGCCATACGAAATTATGTAACGACTGAAAGCGACAGGTACAAAAGTGATCACTTACTTATGACGTTGACTTAACAGGGTGGAACCTTTTCACAACCAATTTCACGATTATTTCACGATTGATTTATAATGAAAAGGGACCACCCGGGTACGTGGATTCAGTTTCCTTGACTGTACACTTCAAACGTTTATTAATGTGTCCATCGTCGCTCGTGTCTTAAATAAGACGTTCCCAAAATACCAGATTTTTCAAAATACTAATAGTTACATTACCTATTTACCACAATTCTAGCTTACCAAACCAAAATATCCGAGAACAAACAAATCGTATTTTGCATTATAATATCTGCCCCGCCCATGGGATCAAGCCCGGGACCTCAAGCTGCCAAAGCTCTACCAAAGATATAACCCGATAATAAAGTCGATTTACGGACAATAGTTTAACGTGACAACGTCATAAAAAAACATTCAAAAAACAAAAATGAAACCAGGCGGTCACCCATCTAAGTACTGACCGCGCCCGACGTTGCTTATCCTCGGTGATCGGACGAGAACCGGTGTTTTGTCAAATATCTTGAAAACGGTGCCTCCTACGTCAAAATCAATGAAATTTTCATCCCCCTCTGGGACCCCCGCACCTCCAACCCCCCACACCCCCCTCATCCCCCGTCCACCCCACCGGTGTTTTTGTCAAATATCTTGAAAACGGTGCATCCTACGGCAAAATCGATGAAATTTTCATCCCCCTTTGAAACCCCCCCCCCTTCCCCGCACCCTCACCCCCATTGATTTATTAGACGTTGTCACGTCAAATAAAATACTAGAACTAACTTCTACGAGCTCGGGGCGCCGCGCGAGCCCTACGACCCGCAGCCCCGCATTCGCGAGCTGCACACTGATGGCAGCTCCAATCCCCACGCTGGCTCCTGTCACCACCGCTGTCTTGCCGACCCAACGCTCCATTGCCGATTAAGATTTCTGACAATAAAAATAATGGTGTTAAACTTTCATCAAATCACAAGATTATTATTAATCTGTACAATTACTAGAGACCGACACAACTTATACTGTTAACGGGTCATACACATTTTTTGTTCGCGTGTCTCCTGTGGACATGGTGAAAATTAAGGGTCTATAGGCAATATTTATTACTGAAACTCAACTCAACTCGCCAGTTTAGTCCACGGTTTGCACGCCTACGAGATTAATTAGTGTAAAATTAGGGCTTATAGATTTAGAGCTGGGCACGTAGGGTTAGAAACTTGGCTCTACAAGAGATCTGATTACTTTTTGACAGTGCGAGCTACATGGTCTCGTCTTGACAACATTTAACATGAAATGTTTTTGTGGGATTTCATTTGTTTTTGGTAGGGGATGATTTACTAAAAATCCTGAAATACATATCTTATTATTTATAACAAGGATAACAAGGACCCTCTATATCAATTTTCAGATCTCTAGCATCAAAATTTGCGGAAGTCTCATACAAGCTTTCACCCCCTAGTTTAAGGGGTTGGGGTTGGGAAAAGTTTCAAGTTTTAAGATTTTTCGTTGTTTGTATACTATTACTAGCTTACATACCAAATTTCAGCTTTCTAGGACTTCAGGAAGTAAGTGGGCCATTCTACTTTTAAGTAACCATTAATCTTTTGTGAAATATAAGGCATACCTGGTGATTTTTTTCAAGTGCGAATAACTTATATACAAACTGAAACACCTAAATTTTATGTTTTAAAGCAATAAAACTTTAAATTCAAAGAAATTTTGCGGAAAAAATTGGTAACTCAGCGGAAAATACATCAATTTCCATACAAATGGCGGGGACATGCATGTCCACTGCGTTACCTGCTTTATAGATAATAATGATTACTTTTTATACGTAGTGATAATTTTAAATGTAAGCTTAATTATGTGCCTATTTAAATCTTTAATGATTTAAACCGAGGACTTTACCGTTTTTGTAAAAAAAATATTTGAAGAGCACAGTACAAAAAATGACTGGTTAACGAAAAGTAGAATGGCCCAAGTACCTTAAGAATTTTGATGATCAGTGAGTGAGTGAATCAGTGACGAAATCGGGGGTTTTTAGACATTGATAAAATCTAAAGTATAATAGCTACGACATTCAAACTTTGTATGTTTCATGTTTGTACTAGTGTCATTATATCTTGAAAATTTCAACTATTTAACATCATAAAGTTCAAAAAACGACGAAACGTTTCGAGAAAAGGTAGGTAGTGCCCTTGCGCTCCGCTTGGCTCGTCTTGGTGGGGGCTCTCCCGTGCCCTCAGATAAAGTTTAGTTTACAGAAAGCATATTATAAATTATAGCTGAGTATGAGTACAATACAATACAATACAATACAATAAAATGAATCTTTATTATACACCACAAATAATACAATACAGAAAAACAAGTACATGGAAAAAAATAAGGTAAGCAATGGGCGGCCTTATCGCTTCGAAGCGATCTCTTCCAGACAACCTTTAAAGAAAGAAAGAAAGAAAGAAAGAAAGAAAGAAAGAAAGACAGAAAGCAAGGAATGCATTTCGGCAGGTGGTGCAACATAAAATTTAATCAATAGTAATAAAATAAAAACAAAGATTTTATTATAACATCCAATAATACACATCATAAAACATACATAGATAAATGATAGACAATATACTTGTAAATAAATGGACTATAATACAATTTTCAAGCACAGGATAATAGATAGTGTTGCTTAAGCATAGACAATAGGCAAAGATTTAGCACGCCGTAGGTCTATTGGTAGGGAGTTCCATAACCGAATAGACTGGTCAGTAAAAGATGTACACATAGAATTTAGAATTGGAAAGAGGAACAGTAAGAAGAAAGTTCTGAGAGCATCGAACAGAAGTAACATAGCAAAATCGCTCTTTGAGGTAGCAGGGAGCTGCAGGATTAAAAAGAATGCCGTAGAGAAGGTGTAGAATGTGTGAATTTCGGCGAAGGCGGATTGGGAGCCACTTGAGCTGTGATCGAAAATAAGAAACATGATCGTACTTAGGTAGACCAAATATGAACCGAATGCACAGATTTTGAATTCGCTCAAGTTTATTTAGATGCCCTTCTATAACATCAGGATAACAAATGTCAGCATAATCGAAAATGGGATGCAGTAAAGTCTGAGCTAGCGTAACCTTGGTAGCAAATGGAAGGAAATTCTGAAGGCGTCTCAGGGATCCCGTTGCAGCAAATACCCTTCTACTAATTTCACACACGTGTGGAGACCATGACAGAGTGCGGTCCACCATGGTCCATGATGGAGTGAGTACCATTGCACTATAAAATATTTACAATAAACTCGTAAGGCCCAATTCGCTAAATTTAATAATAGGGATGTTGACACCACCAATCAATTGACGTACTTTTTATGAGCTGTCAAAACACAACTCTCCCATATAGTTTGAATGGCAATAGTAACATATGACGTCACTTGTTCGCATACTCAATCAACTAGCTATTTATTTGTTTTCAAGCAATAAAAAATCTAATTTTGTAGTTAATCTAAAATTAATCTGGTTTTCAGGGCTAAAATAAAGCGTTTTTTTACTGGATTCGTGTCATCGAATTATTTTTTAATGGCGTTAACATCCCTATTATATTATGTCAAAACAAATGTCAACTTGTCTTGATTGACAGTGAGTTTCAAATTACGATAGTCGAAATTTGACGTGAGATTTACGAGGATAAAGAAGAAGAGAATTGATTTATTATTTAGTTTCATTTTATACTTTCTGTAATATTATATTTTTACAAAAATAAACTTGGAGCGATCACTTGTATATGGGAAAAGCGTCGATACTTAAGTTTATCGATAAAGGAACTCCCTTCCTGTCATTAAATTTTGCCCCCTAAATTCCTTTGTCTGGTCATTTACAATCAATAGTCCTTACGCGAAACAAAAACCGTTTTTTTTTGTTTATTTCCCCTGGACAATTTCCCCTGTTCCATCTATCCCTACCGCCATATCCCCCCTGATAGCACCCGGTTCTACCGGTGGAGAAGAAAGGAAAAATATTCCACATATCAGGGGGGATATGACGGTAGGGATAGATGGATTAGGGGAACAATTTTAACGATGAGTTGTGGTAATCGCACGTGAAAAGATAGGTATTTATTCAAGCATGGCGAAGTATTTCACGTTTGACTTTGCGTTTCTTTCTTATCAGTAGGGTCAGTAGTCGCTTATTGATTAAGTATAATTACTGCATTTAATCACCAGCATATCTATGTTGTTATTATGATCCCACTTAAATGTTTAATTATGTCTTGTCACTTCACTTATTTACGCCTCCTCCTAGTGAATATATTGCTATTCATGTTATAAATTCATGTATAATCCGGTCAAATTAGACAAGAAAATAAGAGTGAAGATACATGAATTAACATCAAGCTGAAAATTAGTAAAATTGTTCAAAACATAATTAAAAATAATCAAAAACTAAAACATAATTAATATTAATCGCTTCTCGGCCTTTTGGCAAAGATCAAAGTGTAGTATCTGTTCTTTTCAGCTTAATATCCGAAAGTTCCCTCACTTTGTGGATGAAAAGCAATTTATTATTTATGAGTGTGTACGTACGTGTGTGTGTGTTTGTTTTTTTTTATAATTTGTAATTTTCCATGTATTTTATTTGTTTTTTAAATAAACTTTTAAGTATTAAAAATAGCATGTCAAAACTCCCCATTGTTCCGGCATATGAAAAAATAATTATTCAATGTCAAAGGTCAAAAAAATGGTTTTTTCGCGATTTTCACTAAAACGGTAAGTTTTATCATAAAATTAACTGAGACAGAATTGTAGATCATAAAATTATCTATACAAAAGGTTTTATTACTTTTTTCCTAAGAGCCACCGTTTCTGAGATATAACGATTCAAAAAGTTGTAATCGTCTTACTTAATATGCACACGTTTCCACGCCACCTCTGAGGTAGGTAGTGTACTGTACTTAGCGCGTTTTTTAGGGTTCCGTAGTCAACCAGGAACCCTTATAATTTCGCCATGTCTGTCTGTCGGTCGGTCTGTCTGTCTGTCTGTCCGTCCGCGGCTAAGCTCAGAGACTGTTAGTACTAGAAAGCTGTAATTTGGCATGAATATAATAATATAATATATATCAGTCACGCTGACAAAGTGGTTAAATAAAAAAACTAAAAAAAATTTTTTAGGGTACCTCCCATAGACGTGTACCTCCCATAGTGGGGGTGATTTTTTTTTCTCGACTAACCCTAGTGTGGGGTACCATTGGATAGGTATTTGAAAATAAATAGGGGTTTGCTAAAGTCATTTTTAGGGTTCCATACCTCAAAAGGAAAAATCGGAACCCTTATAGGATCACTTTGTTGTCCGTCCGTCCGTCCGTCTGTCAAGACCCTTTTTCTCAGGAACGCGTGGAGGTATCAAGCTGAAATTTATATCAAATACTCAAGTCTACTGTCCCTTGGAGCTGTGAAAAAATCAAACTTCTAAGCAAACGCAATCAAAAGATACCTACAGCCATTTATACCGCAAATTTCCGCAAATTTTCGAAACTCGCTAGGGAATCAAAACCTACAGGGTACTTCCCGTGAACTCAGAATCTTGAAATTTGGTATGAAGCAAGGTATTATAGCACAGATGAAGAAAAATTGCGAAAAACATATTTTTTTTTGTCTGTCTGTCTATATCAGTAACCATTCTATTTATGCCGCAAATTTTCGACACTCGCAAGGGAAACAAAACTTACTTCCCGTGAACTCAGAATCTTCAAATTTGGTACGAACCAAGGTCTTATAGCACAGATAAAGGAAATATTACGAAAGGCATTTTTTTTTTGTCTGTCTGTCTATATCAGTAACCAATCTATTTGCCTCAAATTTTCGACACTCACAAGGGAATCAAAACCTACAGGGACTTCCCGTGAACTCAGAATCTTGAAGTTTGGTACGAAGCAAGGTCTTATAGCACAGATATTTTTTTTTGTATGTCTGTCTATATCAGTACCCAATCTGCAACGATCCCACACTGCGCACATTTTGCTTAGGAGCAGGGGTCTGCTTAGACTGGATCTTCGTAGATACATATAAATTTGTACGGAACCCTCGGTGCGCGATTCGCGCGGTTTTATGAAAAAATGAATATTTTCGGAGATATTCACTCCGAAAGTTCAAAATATTACAAGTTTTTGATCGTTATATCTCAGAAATGGTGGCTCTTAGTAAAAAAGTAATAAAACCTTTACTATAGATAATTTTATGATCTACAATTCTGTCCCAGATAATTTTATGATAAAACTTACCGTTTCAGTGAAAATCGCGAAAAACCTATTTTTTTGACCTTTGACCTTGAATAATTTTTTGTCCACATGCCGGAACAATGGGGAGTTTTGACATGTTATTTTTAATTATTTTTTGAACAATTTTACTAATGTTCAGCTTGATGT
Organism: Archips crataeganus; assembly: GCA_947859365.1. Taxonomy (NCBI): domain Eukaryota; kingdom Metazoa; phylum Arthropoda; class Insecta; order Lepidoptera; family Tortricidae; genus Archips; species Archips crataeganus. The sequence goes on from OX402065.1 coordinate 6,067,152, forward strand.
TAATTCATGTAGCTTAGAATGTCTAGATTGACCGGATCATGTAAGGTCTAAATTGTGCTACTGTTTACAATATGTAATTGTACCAAACTCATAAATAAATAAATAAATTATCTATGTAACGTTAAGTTAAACGTTTTAAATGACAGTCACGCAGATATTTGTTAATTTAAGGTTTTTTAATATTTTATCGCATTAGGTTAAGAAAATCTGTAATGGTAGAATAGTTATGGAAAATAAATGAATAAATAAATAAATACCCATTTGTTTTGTTTAATTAAATAAACATTTAATTATATTTAACACAGATATAAAAGCTGTTTACTTACTAATACTAAGTAAACCCCCTCCAAATCCAAAATGTAATGCCTATAGAAATTCGTTTCTTTTTAGGGTTCCGTACCCTTCAAAAGGTAAAAAAGGGACCCTATTTCTAAGACTGCACTGCCCGTCTGTCTGTCTGTCACCAGGCTGTATCTCATGAACCGTGATAGCTAGACAGTTGAAATTTTCACAGATGATGTATTTCTGTTGCTGCTATAATAAAAAATACTAATAATAAAATATAGGTAGTTATAAATTAAAGGTGGTCGTCATACAAGAAACCTGTTTTATTTCCAATGTTTTTAACTAGTTCTTTATAATGGTGTTAACTAGATACCTACTTGAAATTTTCACCGATTATGTATTACTGTGGCCGGTACAGCAACAAATAACAAAAATATATAATGCCCAAAAATACAGGGTTATTTGTAATTCACTAGCATCCTTTTAACCCTAAACTCCTACCACTTAAACAAATGTTTTTTGTTTTACGGCTTTTGTCATAACTTAATATGTTTGGTGTAATAACGTTTTGAAAATTTGAGATTACCTCTTATTTTTACTATACTCTGTGTATTTGTAGGGGGAAAAAAGTGCTTCATTTTAAAAAGTCGTAAAACAAAAAACATTTGTTTGAGTGATAGGAATTCAGGGTTAAGAGGATGTCAGTGAATTACAAATAACCCTGTATAAATAGCTGATGCCCGCGGCTTCACCCCCGTTGTATTTTTTTAACATTCTTTCAATTCTGACAATAACAAATGCAACAAAAAAAGAATTATCCAATTTGGTGCTGTCGATCGGAAGTTATGCGCGTACAAACATTTCTGTGATTCATTTTTAGGGTTCCGTAATCAACTAGGAACCCTTATAATTTCGCCATGTCTGTCTGTCGGTCTGTCTGTCTGTCGGTCTGTCTGTCTGTCTGTCCGTCCGCGGCTAAGCTCAGAGACTGTTAGTACTAGAAAGCTGTAATTTGGCATGTATATATATATCAGTCACGCCGACAAAGTGATTAAATAAAAAAAAACTAAAAAAAATTTTTTAGGATACCTCCCATAGACGTAAAGTGGGGGTGATTTTTTTTTTCTCGACTAATCCTATAGTGTGGGGTATCGTTGGATAGGTCTTTTAAAACCATTGCGGGGTTGCTAACATGATTTTTTCTATCCAGTGATCTGTTTGCGAAATATTCAACATCAAAGTGAAAATTTTCATTAAAATCGAGCGTCCCCCCCTCTAAAATCTAAACTGTTGGGTGGAAAAATTTGAAAAAATTCAGAATGGTAGTAAATATATCAAATTTAGTAGGAAAATTATAGCGCCTAAGATTGCTCGTAAATTATTTGTAGTTTAAGAGTAAATAGTAGCCTAAGGTATAAAACATACCTAAACTTGGATGATTCCGTACACATACGAAATCCTTCGAAAAATATTACTTAATTTTTTCGTAATGGCTACGGAACCCTACCTTGGGCGTGTCCGACACGCTCTTAGCCGGTTTTTTATTTTTTTTCTTTAAGTACCTATAAGATCACGCTAACAGTATCTTCTTTCAAATAAAAATAATAAAATTGAAATCGGTTCACCAAATAAAAAAAAAATTACATCTGAAAAAAAAGTCTAAAAAAGTAATTTCAATATTTTGTCAATTAGTTCACTAATTTTTCAAAATTAATTATTGAAACTATTTTGGTTGATGACGTCAGATTATAATTGAGGGTTCCCACACTGCCAAATTTCTAAAACTATCTAAATGCGTACGATAAGGCAACCCCTTTAACTATTTTTTGCGTAGTGGTACACTGTAACTAGTGTCACTTTACTGGCGCTGTCAAAGTACTAGATGTCAGACAGCGGGTCCAAATCAAACTCCGTAGTATAATCCACGCGTAAATTGTGAAGAATTCTAACCACACAGAATAAAGTACGACTTGGACCGGTCACGCAATTCACACCAATGTCAAATGAAGGTCATTGCTTATTTGTTATGTGATAAATTCATTACATAATATTAAAATTAAATAACTACAAAAAACGAGTTAAAAAGCATTTATCTCGAAAAGGTTCTCGAACTTTTCGATTTACTATACATTCCAAAAAAATAGACATCCCTAATTACCCAGACAAAGTGATAAAAAAAAAGTAAAAAAAAAAATATTTTAAGGGTCCCATAGACGGGGGTGATTTTTTTTCTCGTCAAATTTATAGTGTGGTGTGTCGTTGGATAGGTCTTTTAAAATTAAAAGGGGTTGTCAAAACGATGATTTGACACAGTCATTCGCTTGCGAAATATTCAACTTTAAAGTGATTTTTTTGTTTAATTCGAGCGTTACTTCTTATCAGTAATTTCATTGTAATTCGTGATTGAACACGAAGTGATTGATTGATTGATTGATAGGTAATTAAAATGAATACCTTCTTAAAAGTTATTCACACTTTTTACAACAAGAAGAAAATCTGATCCTGTGTTAACTAATGTGATAGGAATGTTAAAGCCAAAAAAACCTCTTTATACATGAAAAAAAAACCTATTCACTGTGTTAGTAGATATCTACTTGTTAAGTCGAAGAAACTGAATCGCCCAAGGTGGAACCTTTTTGCTGCAAACGTCATGTTGACGTTCCATACATCTGCCAAAGAAATCGTCGCCAAATTTAATGTGACAAGGTACCACCCTGGTGCTCAATTCAGTTTCTATTCTACACTGTACATGCACTTGGAAGACGATGTTTTACATAGCTTATCTTATCTTATCTTAGTAGTAGTGGTCCTTGCTGATACACTTCGACCCGTAAGGATCTTTTGGATTCGATTTGTAGCATTCGAACATGGCGGTTGTAGACAGTATCTAATTTTGGTATTTCTGTTTCTTTGGCTAGTTGAAGTATAATTTTGATAGTGTTTTATGCGGCGATTAACCTTAATTAACAGTGATCACAAAATTCTATATTACTCTCGTGTCTGACATTTTTTAATGCGCAAGTTGTCTCCACGTGGTTTCTGGAATTTTACTATCAAGTTGCAGAAACTACAATCACCGTACAACGTCGCTCCCAAAAGAGCTTACTTTGACACTGGCGAAATTGTCCTTAAATAGGATAGTAGCCATATTTTAAATAAATAATAATAAATAAGGGGTCTTTTGTGTAATTACCCCTCCTTCGCACTTACTCCATTGCTTTTAGGTATAACCTCGCCCATAAATTGGATGATTTGACGTAGCGGTAGTGCCTTTAAGTCTCCTGGTGCGGGGTATCCGGTCCACATATTCTACAATCTACCTAGATATATTCATACCTACTAGCTGTTGGCCGCGACTCAATTCGCAAGGAATTCGTTTAACGCTATCCTGCGGGAACTATGCAATTTTCCGGGATAAAAGTATCCTATGTCCTAATTCCCAAAGTCTCAAACTATCTCCATACCAAATTTCATCAAAATCAATTCAGCGGTTTAAGCGTGAAGATGTGGTAGGCAGACAGACAGACACACTTTCGCGTTTATAATTACTAGCACGCATAGTATGATATGGATAATTAATTACTATATTATACGACAAATTTACAGAGCTGGCAACTGGAATATTAAATTGTAACAATCAAAATGGCATTTGTGAAGTTAGGTTCTTGCACCACTAAAATATTAAAAATAACTAAACTTTTTATACTTAGATGTAGTCGCGGAACGAAAAGACTCGTCACTCTTCAAGTACATTAATGTTTAAAAATTGCACCTTCGGTACAACAGTGTATCATCTCGAAATAATACACCATTTTAATTTAGACTTTACTTAATTTCCGGATAGTCTAAATTAAAATGGTGTATTAGTTCGAGATGATACACTGTTGTACCGAAGGTGCGAAATTATACTGACAAGCACATGTTACCTTACCTTTCTAAACTATGTAAATACTTATAACATCAAATTGTTTCCACAAAATATTTAATACTTCGTATAAGTGCAGTCAAGGCAACTAAATCGCTTACCAGGGTGGAACCTTTTCACATCCAATTTCACGAAGATTTCTTTGGCATATGTATGGAATGTCAACATGACATTTGCAATGAAAAATGTCCACCCTGGTAGGTACGTGATTCAGTTTCCTTGACTGTACTGTTGTATATAAAATCATGCTTAACTGTCTAACGACACGGCTAAAATTTGGTAGAGCCAATGTTCCTTGACTGTAAATAGTTGAGCTTAAACTTGTTTGTTGGTTTCTGCTGAAGCTTCTGTCAATATCATCATTGCAATTACGTGTGATTCCTATACGACTACATCTTGTCTACAAGCAAAAGTCGACTTTAAAATGTCGAACCCTTTTATTCGCGACTGTACATGCTTTATATACATACACTACACGTATAAAGTTAGACGGCCAGATAGCCTAGTTGTTAGAGAACCTGAAAAGAGGTTCGGTCGACATAAATGTTTTTTAGCGTTCCGTACCCGAAGAGAGACAAACTGAACTCTATTACTAAGCCTCCTTGTGTCTATCCGTCTGTCTGTACGTCTGTCTGTACGTCTGTCTGTCACAGGACTATATCTTAAGAATTGTAATAGACATAATAATAATGTATTTCTTTCTATTGCCGCGATAACAACAATTACTAAAAATGAAATTAAAAATTAAGAGGGCCGCCGTACAAGAAACGTTATTATTTTTGTCTCTATATATCTCTTATCATATTGCAAAACAACGGTCAAGCGTGATACAAACTTAAGAAAAAAAAAATTGTTTGAAAAAAGTATCATTTGGTTGTTTAACAACTTAATTTTTAATAGAAATATTTACTATGGAATATAAACATTATTGAAAAAAGAAAAACTTACAAAAATATTTAGAGTGGCACTTTGAGAAACGACTGGGCGGCTTGGACCGACACGGCGACTCGTTCAACACTGATACTGCGATAAACGATCGGATCAGTGCCTCTACCATGAGTTTACACTAGTTCACAGTGACCGTACTCGCTAGTGACGGCGTAAATGATTTGTATGGAGAATTGTACTTCCGTAAGTGACCGCTAGAGGCGCTTTACAATTCTCCATACAAATAATTTACGCCGTCGCTAGCGAGTACGGTCACGTAAACTAGTGTAAACTCATGGTAGAGGTATAGGCTAGAACTTGCGAAGCGACGGCTTACGCCAGTGTTGTCACATCTACCAACTTTTATGTATAAGATCTACCCATTGGACCTCCACTTTATCACAGGTTCTATCTATCTACCACCCGCGGCCTCAAATCAACCTAAAGTATTTTTGAAAACATTTTAATTGTAAACAATTTCTACTTACTTCACCATACCAGTGCGAATGATGAAAGGCTGTTATTACAAAGGCTTGAGGCTTTTATTACAAAGCAGGTTTCTTGGCAATGGTTCTTAGATATGTTTCATCAGTCCGTTGTTCAGCCGTTTCAAAGTTTTTAGCTCTTTTTAGCCTAAGAGCCCACGACGGCCAGACCTTCGTTATTTTATAAAAGCTGAAAGTTTCTCTGTGTATGTCTCCAACAAAGGTAAGAACGACCCGCGGCTATAGAGTTTCGATTGTGGTTACTTGGGCAGGTAACAGGTAGTAAAGGTGTATAAAATAGTACCTTAAATTCGTTAAAGTATAAAGTTCAATTTTTTTATATTTTCTTCAGAATATCTTTAGAAATCACGCTTTCCATTGCCAGACACTTTTTACGGTTGCTACACCCCTAAACTTTAATAAATTTAAAATTATAAAAGCTGAATTTTATATATGTTACTTGGGGACCTATAAAAATATGTTACCTCGATAGCCAGACAGTTCTGATGGTTTTTATATCTTGCCAGACACATTGAGAGCCCGCTGTAGGTTAGGGTGGGTCACTCTTGAATGGAGAAAAAAAACGAGCAAAAAAATCACTTTTGTTGTATGGGAGCCCCTTAAATATTTATTTTATTCCATTTTTTAGTATTTGTTGTTAATAGCGGCAACCAAATTACATCATCTGCGAAAATTTCAACTCTCTAGCTATCACGGTTCCCGAGATACAGCCTGGTGACAGACGGACAGACGGACGGACGGACCGACGGACGGACAGCGAAGTCTCAGTAATAGGGTCCCGTTTTTACCTTTTGGGTACGGAACCCTAAAAAAAAATATTTTTTAAACAGGCACACGTAACAAGGTGCTTAATAATGTAGATAATACTGTAAATAATGGTGACCACGGACGGGGAAACGTAGTGTAGAGCGTCCTGAGGCACGGTGGACGGATGACCTTAAAAGGGTCGCTGGCGGCGGATGGATGAGAGGGGCCGAAGACAGAGTGTTGTGGCGCGCCATGAATGAGGCCTATGTCCAGCAGTGGACTGCTATAGGCTGATGATGATGATGATGATGAATGTAGATAATTAAATTAGTGTGCAAAATATAATTGAAGACGTGAGTGGATGAAGGGGGTATGTCGCATTTTTTTCATTTTCGGTTTTATGCCATAAATGAAGGTGCCAAGTCATAATGCAACACCGAAAGCATTCAGTTCTCATGTTTTTAAGCTATAACAGCTTTAACCCAGTGTATGAAGGACCTATGTACAAGAATAAGTTACGTTCTTCGTGAATGAACGTGTTAAGGGCACATGACTCTATAAATGGTTACCAGTTTGCGAGTGAATGTAATAGAAGAAAGTGTTATGTACGCACTTAGCTCCTTCATCCAGTTATGAGACAATCTTTTATTTTCTCTTATTCTGACATATCCGATATCCCAAGAAAAAAAAGAAAACATTAGAGATCAGCTAAAATTTATATACTCTGAATGCAGGTATTTTTACGAAGAAATTCTACTAAATCAATAAATTTTGTTACAATAAACACTATCATTTATTTAACTTCTTTTCTTTGCAGAACAGCTTAAAGGAAAAAGAAGGGGTTATGTACTTTTTATATAAAAAAATGTTTTTTAAAGCATTTATTTAAAAAATCAATAGATCAAGCTATGTGGTTTATTTTTATAAAAGTAACAATACCCTATTCCATTTAAAACCAAAACTACAACGTAAAAACCTTTAACTGCGATTTACTCGAAATAATGTTTTTGTGACATACCCCCTTCATCCACTCATGTCTTCAATTGGAATCGGAATTGATCTTTTGCCTCCGGAAAAAAATATTTTGTTTAATCAAGCACAGGTAAAAAGGTGCTAAATAATGTAGATAATTAAATTAGTGTGCAAAATATAATTGGAATCGGAATTGATCTTTTGCCTCCGGATCCATGTTGTAATATCGTAAAATATCATTAAATAAGCTATCTACAATATGGAGTATTTACTCAACGTGGGAAACCACAATAAAGACAAAAAGACGACGTGCATATACCTTTAATAATTATTATGTTCTCGCTGCTGAAAAGTTGTGTGTGTCACACGAGAGCATCTCATTTTGCGTCTCGTGTATTTGGATCCCTCGCGCACTCAGCGTGATTCAAAATCAACACTCGCAATAAAAACCAACTTTGCTCTCTTGTTGCACAAATAACTATTTTTGTACTTTATAATATAATATTAAAACAACATTTTTTACTTTGTATAACATTGCTATGAGCGTAATTTTTTTTTTATTGGATATCTTAAAAGATCGCAATAGACTAAGCACCCTATCTCACTCGCACCCTCTTGAACAGTTGCCACCTCGCGCTCGCACCTACAGCGGGCTCTCAATGTGTCTGGAAAGATGTAAAAACCATCAGAACTGTCTGGTTATCGAGGTAACATATTTTTATAAGTCCCCAAGTAACATATATAAAATTCAGCTTTTATACTATAACGAAAGTATAATTAAAATTTATTAAAGTTTAGGGGTGTCTGGCAGGGGGTAGCAACCGTAAAAAGTGTCTGGCAATGGAAAGCGTGATTTCTAAAGATATTCTGAAGAAAATATAAAAAAAATAAACTTTATAGTTTAACGAATTTAAGGTACTATTTTATACACCTTTACTACCTGTTACCTGCCCAAGTAACCACAATCGAAACTCTATAGTCGCGGGTCGTTCTTACCTGTGTTGGAGACATACACAGAGAAACTTTCAGCTTTTATAAAATAACGAAGGTCTGGACCTCGTGGGCTCTTGTTCTGTTAATAATTTGCTATTTCTGATACCAAGCGACACCGCGTAAGCAACAATCGTGATGGACGAAAATTAATTAGCTGCCGGCTGTCAAAAAAACCGGCCAAGTGCGAGTCGGACTCGCGCACCGAGTGTTCCGTACAAATTTATATGTATCTATGAACATCCAGTCTTAGCAGACCCCTGCTCCTAAGCAAAATGTGCGCAGTGTGGGATCATTGTAAATTGGTGCAGATATAGACCGACAGACAAAAAAAATTATACTTTTCGCAATTTTTCCTTTATCTGTGGTATAAGACCTTGCTTCGTACCAAATTTCAAGATTCTGAGTTCACGGGAACACAATGTTGTCCCTGTTGAATTTTTGAGGAGTTTCTTCAATTCCTCATGGATCCCATCATCAGAACTGGATTCTGGTAATAACGGGACCAACCTTGAAGCCTGTGCTTTCACACAACGAAAAAATCTTCCAAATCGGATCATAAATGACGGAGTTCTGAGGTAACACACGTTAAAAAAAAAAAAGAACATACAATCGAATTGAGAACCTCCTCCTTTTTTTGAAGTCGGTTAAAAAGGAAAATTGGCCACATTTACAAAACTTGAAACTTGCCGATCCTGATTACAACATGTCTCGCTCCGTAGACCTCCTGCTGGGAGCGGAAGTATACGCTAAGATTATCCAGGACGGAGTCATTAAAGGACCCATGCAAGCTCCTATCGCTCAACAAACTCATCTGGGATGGATCTTGTGTGGGAAATTGAAAACTTTTAACTGTCACGTACTCTGATCAATCTGGACGAAATAACTAAGTTTTGGGAGACTGAAGATATCGCACAAGGCAATGAAGACATTTGCAAGGAAGATCAATGCGAAGATTTTTACAGCAAGACTGTTCAACGAGGCTTTGATGGAAGATATATTGTAAAAATGCCGTTTTGTTCCGACTATGAAGAAAAAATAGGTCACTCGAAATCTATAGCTATCTCGCAATTCTTACAACTCGAGAAGAAGCTGCAAAGACAAGCTAAACTTGCAAAGATGTACAAAGAATTCATAAAATAATACGTCGATCTTGGTCATATGAAGCTTTCAACCCCAACTGTACAGCTCGAAAACTTTATGCCTCACCATGGTGTTCTACGAGCGAACGCTGAAACTACACAACTAAGAGTCGTATTCAACGCCTCACAAAAATCAAGTAATGGCCTCAGTTTGAACAGTCTGCAAGAAAAGGGTCCTAAACTACAAAAGGACATCCAGGCGCTGATCCTGAAATGGAGAACTTATAAATATGCCTTTACGGCGGATATAGAAAAGATGTTCCGCTGTATTTGGATATCTGAAGAACAACAGCCACTTCAAAAAATTGTATGGCGGAACTCCCCAAATGAACGCCTACAGGAATTTCAACTCTGCACGGTAACTTACGGGACTAAGTGCGCACCCTGGTTAGCAATGCGAACTTTAAAGCAGTTGGCCATGGATGACGAACATAAATACCCCGCTGCTGCAAAAGTACTACAGAACGAGTTTTATGTCGATGACCTAGTTAGCGGTCATAACTCCCTGGAAGCAGCCAAAGAACTTCAACTAGCACTCATCAACTTACTAAAGGGCGGCGGTATGAATTTAAGAAAGTGGTCCACTAATCACCCAGCACTTCAAGAAAACTTAAGAAAAGATCAAATATCAACTGGAAAAGTATTCGACTTCAAGCACGAAGAATCTACTAAAACACTTGGCCTTGGATGGAATCAAAACACAGACACATTCGTGTTGAACTGGAACTTTGACCTCACGAAACGAACTGCACTCACTAAATGAGCATTACTGTCGGAGATCTCAAAACTTTACGACCCGCTGGGCTGGCTGGCTCCCGTGACCGTAACAGCAAAACTATTATTTCAAAGGGTCTGGGTCAGCAAACTTGGATGGGATGACGTCCTACCCGTCGACATTCAAAGTGACTGGATTAAACTTAAAACTGAACTGCCAGACTTAAAGGACATCAAATTGAATCGTTGGATTGGTGTTACTGACAAGGTCATTGAACTATTCGGATTCTGTGACGCAAGTGAAAAGGCTTTTTCTTGTGTCATATACAGTCGAGCACCGATCGAGCAAGGAAAAGTTACTATCACCCTACTCGCAGCAAAAACTAGGGTTGCGCCGCTAACTCAAAAAACTTCGCTTCCAAGACTGGAACTTTCAGCTGCCTTATTGCTGTCACAACTCATCGAAAAGACAAAAAAAGCATTAATGGGCCACGAAATAAAGGTCCAGGCATGGAGTGACTCACAAGTCGTTCTAGCATGGCTACAAGGAGATACATCTAAATGGGAACAATATGTAGCCAACCGAGTCACGAGAATAAAACAAATAATACCCGCCGAACAGTGGCACTATGTTAAATCGGAGCAGAACTCAGCTGATTGTGCCACTAGAGGGCTTTATCCAGGAAAGCTTATTAAACTAAAGCTTTGGTGGGAAGGCCCTGAATTTCTCAAGACGTTTAGATGTCAAGCAGAGCCAAAGGCAATAACTTGTTTATTTACAACAAAACAAGGCGAACTTCAAGAAGCGAAAATAGCAGCAAAAAATCGTAACGAACACTTAACAAATGAATTGTTATTTAAATACAGTTCGTTAACTAAAGTGATAAGAGTCACCGCATGGGCTATGCGCTTTAGTGCACGCGCCCGCAATAGTAAGAAATTCGACGCCACTTACCTAACAACAAGCGAGTTAGCCGCGTCAACTGAACTAATTATTAAATACGCGCAACAAACAGAGTTTGAGCACGAATATAAACAACTTTTGAAGAAAGAAAATTTAACTAACAAGTCAAGCATGTTTAAACTTAATCCTTACGTAGATGAAAAGGGAATATTAAGGGTTGGCGGCCGCCTTACCAACTCAAACCTGCCACTGAAAATTAAAAACCCAATAATCTTACCGCGCAATGGGCGTTTAACTCAACTTGTCATCAAGCACGCGCACAAATCAACACTTCACGGAGGAGCTCGTCTGACGTTAGCCCACCTCAGAGAGCGATACTGGATAATTGGGGGCAACAAAGCAGTGAAATCACAACTGTTACACTGCGTTCCGTGTCATCGATACAAAATAACTAATAATTATCAACTGATGGGTGATCTACCGAAGCAAAGAGTCACCCCCTCCAGGCCGTTTAGCCACACAGGAGTTGACTTTACCGGCCATGTGGAGATAAAACTTAACAAAGGAAGAGGAGTGAAAACATCCAAAGGCTACATAGCTATTTTTATATGTATGGCAACCAAGGCCGTACATATTGAACTCGTTTCAGACCTAAGCACTGAAACCTTTATCGCTGCCTTTCAAAGGTTGTGCGCACGAAGAGGCACGCCAAAACATATGTATTCCGATTGTGGCACCAACTTTGTGGGGGCGTCAAGGACTTTACGGAGGGAATTCGAAGAATTTAAAAATATATTATCACCAAATTTCTTTGAAGAGATCGGAAAACTGGAAATCGAATGGCACTTCAACGTTCCTGCATGGCCGAGCGCTGGAGGGGCGTAGGAAAGTTCTGTGAAATCTCTTAAGCATCATCTCCGACGTGTACTTGGAAGTCAAAAGCTAACTTATGAGGAATTTGGAACTTTACTAGCAAAAATCGAAGCCTGCATGAACTCCCGGCCACTGTGCCCACTCACGGAAGATCCGGACGAATTTTACAACTACCTGACACCTGGGCACTTCTTAACCGGGACCCCTACTATGGCATTGCCACTATCAGACTACAGTGATGTCGCAACGATTGACTTACGCCGCGGATGGCAACTTACGGAGCACATGTTCCAACAATTTTGGAAGAACTGGTCCAACGAATATCTGTCTCAACTACAAATAAGGAGCAAGTGGAACAAACCCCAGCCAAACATTAAAGAGGGTGATATTGTTCTCGTCAAAGACAACAACTTACCACCAGGAAAGTGGGCCATGGGACGCGTACTACAACTTCATCCTGGCGCCGATGGCTATGTTCGAGTAACAACCATTAAAACACAAACTGGTACAATAAAACGTCCAATTGTAAAGCTATCACCCCTTCCAATTGAAAACGAAGTCAAGACAGAAAAGAACGAGAAAAACGAAGACTTGCAACCTGTTTCGAAGATGACATCTCCAACTGCAAGAACTGAAAAAAGAAACAAAAAGAACTTGTCTCGTGCCTTTACATTGTTTACAACTTTCATAACAATGTGCGCCGTAATGTCAGGGTCACGTGCCGACGAGCCTACAGTGGCTCAAATAACAAACATAGAACGCGAACGCCCGATCTACTATGACGCAATGGGAAACATACAAATAATACATGATGAGTGGACGCTCTTAATGTACTATAACTTAACTAATTACTGGGAAGGTGTTCGACGTATACAAACATACTTACAGGGGGTGAAAGATTTGTGTCAAAAAACTGACCCGAGATACTGCCAAACTACATTGGATCAGCTATATCACGAGATGGATCTTCTCAGCTATTATAACACCATACTACTTGCTCCACACAAACATTTGTCTAACCGGAGGAAACGTGGGCTGATCGATGGAGTCGGCTACATAACCAACAGTCTATTTGGTATCTTAGACCAAAGATTTGCTGATAAATACCAAAATGACATAAAGGCTGTTCAAAACAACGAAAAATACCTACTTCAACTAATCAAAAATCAAACATCGATCGTGGAACTTGAGAACACTGTTTTGAAAAAATCCGAAGAAAACATCAAGCAACAATTTACTACAATGGAAACCTTTATGAAACAGACTGACGCTAACATCGCGAAGGTGGAATCAGAATTAGAAATAGCGATGGCAACTAGCTACTTTAATTCAGCATTCCTAGCGGCACATTTATTACTAAACAACCTCAAAGGTGTTCAAGAGATGCTATTCAACACTCTTACCGACGTGTATAAGGGTCACATGGACGTGCACCTGGTCACGCCGGTCAACCTGGTCAGGCAATTAACTGAAATTTCCGGTAAACTTCCCAGAACTTTGTCATTACCAGTAGAGAAGTGAAAGACTTTTATAAGCTACTCTACATAAAGGCCCGAGTGACGGACAACTACTTCATGTTCGAGATTCATATACCCCTCACTTCAGATGAAGATTTCACTCTACATCAAGCTATCCCACTACCTGTCAGAACGAACTCAAGTATAGTAATCATGGCAACAACATCGAAGTACATTGCTGTGAACTTCAGGAAGAACACTTTCATTTCCTTATCTGAAGAACTTTTAAAACTATGCATACAACAAAAGCCAGATAGCTACTTGTGCAATAAAAACCTTCCTGTGTTCAACCTACACAACAATAATATCCCGTGCGAAGCAAAACTATTAAGTCATCGTATGACGTCGCAATGTGACGTCAGAGTGGCCTCATGCAAGGACACGTGGATCGAGTTGCATGCACCAAACACTTGGCTTGCAATTTGTTGTGACACCTGCGCACTGCGAACTATATGTGAAAATGAGGTCACGGCGTATACTCTAACATCTTCCGGGATCGTAACTTTACCCCAAGGCTGTTTGCTACAGTCCAATTATCTAACTATTTACTCTCATAATCAGTACAACAGCAAAATTAGGATAAACTATAACTTCAACGTGCCCACACTGAACACGTCTGCCAACGGAATTGTCAATTTGACTTACCACAAGGCTGCTACGGTACATCTGAGCCAACCAGAAGAGTTTGCAGAAATCGAAAGAAGATTGGTTTCACAGCGCGAGCAGGAAAATGAACTATCCACACCACTTTCCAACATCGACGTTCATCAATTTGCTATTTCCTATCTACTACTAGGAATAGCGATTCTTTGCCTTATATTTTGGGTTGCGAAGCGGCGTTTCCCACTACTTTGTACAAAACGCATACCTCGAAGCCATTGTTCACTCAAGCCGGTGAAACCCCACTATGAAGACATAGAGTTGCAGACCATTCCACAAAAAAGGATCACGGGACCAGAGGATGCCAAGCCCTCGACGAGCCGAACCAAGCGCCACCGTCCAGACTACGCTACTGTTGACAACATTGCCTTTCACTTTGACTAATTTATTTTGTAATTTAAAAATTTTACTTTCTCTTGAGATTATTTTCTTTATTTTCGGGGTTGCGAATATGTACGGTCTTACTGCCGTACATTTTTGCTTACACGCGACCTACTTTTGACCGCGTCACAGCAGTCAATATAATACAATCATTTAAGGTAAACAAGAGAGTGCGTAACTAACTATCGTACGAAATACATCTGAAGAGAAAGTATTGCCTAACTAAACTTAACTTATAACTTTGATTAAACTATACATTGACTACGGCCTCTTTCTCTGCACTCCACGAACTTCAACAACAACAAGAAAGTTTAGGGAGCTAACTAGCCCTTACAAGTTGTAATAGTTGAAGTCGTTGACTTGCAGTTCTAATCTAATGCACATTAACGACATCCTTGCAGTCGTGCCAACTGCATTCAAACTGCATCTAAACTGCAATTTGGCAGTCGGATTGCAGTTGTATTGCAGTCCGTCTGTCTAGAATTTGAAGGATCATCGGTTAGCATACAACAGAACAGGAGACAGATTGGCTTACATTGACGTGTGGTGGAGTGGAGAGTGCGTAGAGCACCGCGTGAGCGATGTCGGCGGGTCTTACCGCCGGGCACGTCAAGTCCTCAGACATCCACTGCTTAGAGCTCGTTGTGCCTGGCCAAATATTCTGGAAACATACATTTATTACTGAAACGTCCTTGGTACGGTTGAACTCAACCGCGTAATGCTAGGTTTACACGAGCATAGTAGCTAATGCTTAGTACTTGTCACTTACACTTGCCAGATGCGTATACTAAGCTCTTGTACAATATGTTTACACACTTCTGACAAGTGTAAGTGACAAGTACTAAGCAATTAGCTACTAAGCTCGTGTAAACCTAGCATAACAAGATGCTTTTCACTGTATATTATACGTTGACATTCCATACATCTGATTGATTGCGAAATGGTTCCATCCTACGCGATTCAGTTTTCTCGACTGCACAGTCAGCAGCAGAAGTGGATGAGGCGTTGTGGTGCTCAAATTTTTCTACACATCTCCTTACTACCTTGGCAGTAGAGTTGTGTGCAGATCATTGTGAGCGCCGTACTGTTCATCCACTTCTGCTGCTGACTGTAAATAAGAGCTTAAGGCCCTACCGAGCTTTTGGCGCTAATCGATTTTAGGTATTCTATGCACTCGTGTATGTGTGCGTGAGAGTGGCTAGAATCAAAGCCGTGCGTAAGTGCGAGCGACACGAGTTCCCCGTCCGATGGCCGAAGGAGAACTAACGGAAGTGACTATCGGACAAGGGGGAAGCACGATGGCTCAAGATAGGTTGGTCAGACCGCGCGTGTATATAGGTGTTTTCATTACTAAAACAAATACATATTTAAAAAATGTAGCAACACTACACCCTAGAAAACATCTTGTTTTATTATTTATTAACATTCAAAAAGTCATGACCTGCCGTATTTACGTCGTACTACGAATTTATTTTATGTTTTAATAGAGACATCTTTGGATTTTTTTCTCGGTATGACCTTTTTTTCTCTGGGTTGCTAATAAAGAGAGTAGCCAGATAGCTGGCAATGACTTTGGTTTAAACTTTTTTTAAAGGTAATTTTGACTAGAGATGATGGTAAGTAAATCAAGCAAAGCCGTTGGATGATCATCCGATTTAAATAGACCGATTTTCGACGTTCCAATCAAGCTGGCCCCAATTGGAAAGTGTGATTACTTTGTTCTAGTTTGCTAAAGTCTTACCGTAACTTTGATCTTGCTCTTGAGGCACGCTAGCTCCTGGTTGAGAGGTTGGACGCAGTTCCCAGTCAAACTGTGATAATATACAAAATACATTTTTATTTCTTTTCAGCTTTTCATACAATCATATTTACCTAAAGTTATTTTTTTCTCGTCAGTAATAATAATAAATAAATAAATAAATCATGGGACGATTGACACCAATTGCCCTAGTACCAAAATAAGCAAAGGTAGTAAGTAGGTACTTACTATGGATACTATACAACGGATAAACATAATTAATACAGATAAATACATAAACATCCAAGACTCGTGCACTTGTCCCCGACCGAGGATCGAAACCGGGATCTTAAGCTTCTTAGTAAAGTTCTCTAACCAGTAGGCTATCCGGCCGTCAGTTTATTTGGCCCGTACAAAAATACCCATAGAATTTGTATTGTACCCTTTCGGAACGTTCTGTCCGTTTCCCAAAACACCCGTTCCCAAAACATCCGTTCCCGTCACCGCCTTTTCCCAAATAATCCATTTCCCGAAATAAGTGTTTCCCAAAATGTGCTTCTACTAAAACACACGTTTGACTTGATATCCGTATCCCAAAAAGACATAATCCCGAAATGACCGTTCCCGTCACTAACTTTTCCTAAATAATCCGTTTCCCAAAATGTGCTTCTCCCAAAAGATACGTTTGTCTTGTATCCGTTTCCCAAAACACCTGTTCCCAAACCATATTGTATAATAAATATGTTCCTGTCACCACCTTTTGGAAATACGGGTGTCATGAGAGACGGATCTTTTGGCATACGAATGCTATGAGAACCGGATGTTTTGACATTCTGATGCGATGAGAAACGGATCTTTTGGGAATACGGGTGTCATGAGAGACGGATCTTTTGGCTTACGGATGCTATGAGAACCAGGGGTTTTGACATTCTGATGCGATGAGAAACGGGTCTTTTGGCCTACGTTCATTTTAAGAAACTTTTATTTTGGACCGGATGTTTTGGGAACGGGTGTTTTGGGAAACGGACAGAACGTTCAAAGGATTTGTACCTGTTGATATTAACAATGTGTCCGTCAATGCTGTGCTTCCTCATGCAGGCGACGGCGTGCCTCGCGCACATCAACACCGGGTTCGTGTCCACATCTGGACCCTGAGTTTCCAACGCCTTCTCTCCCAGGTTGTTGAAGATTATATCTACATTGCAAAGATATGTACATTTTTTAAGTAAGCATTTCATGAATAGATTTGATTTGGGGATGTATTGAAGAAAGGTCATGTCAAGAGTACCCGAAACCGGCAAGCATGTATGAAAATACTAATAAGTGTTGTGGAAGCGCAAGATGTGCGTCAGGATCATAGCAGCAGGTGGAAACAAATAGTAGTCTCTGCCTTCTGTATAGATTTATGCATGACTATTTTAACCGGTAGCTTCGTTCGCGTGAACCATGGGTCTGACAGTCAGGCAATGAAGGGATTCAATAAAATTCCCATGGGAACTCCCAAAATAATTACATCGTGGTCTTTATTTACGCTGTTTGACGAACATCCGTGCAAAATTTCAAGTCTAGGTTTAGTAGTTGAGATTTCAGAACTTTAGAGCCCGTTATCTTGTCGCACTGCCATTACTTTTCAGTAGAGGGTGAATGTTTTTTTTATCGACTATCTAAATGTCGATACTGTATGTCACTGATAATTTCAAAGAGGAGTCACTATAGGTACTATTACTTTTGTATAAAAATATATATAATAATAAACGAAGAAATAAAAGTTGCTCTACATTTTTTGAAGTCATGCTGCGTCTTCTATTTGAAAAGATCCATTTTAAAATATAAAAACTTCTTTCCACTGCGACAGATGTAATGGGAGCGTACTTAAATAAAGAGAAGTATTGGAGTCTGGGTTTGCATGGATCGTCGTTCATTACTTCTATTTCTATGCCTCTGTTAAGCATATCAATTTTTTGCAATGTATGATATCCAACATTTTTTTTAATTATAAAGATAGCTTTTTATAAATATGCCGTCCCTTTTCATGCAAAACTAACTTCAACAACTGCATCTTTACATCAATTACCACGGCAATTGATTCTAAATGCTCGATTGATTGTCTCTCTAATTTTGGGATTGCTTGCGATAAAATTGACATGTTATCCCTTATAAACTGTAATTATTTTTTGACATGGCGAAAATTCAATTGCATTATATAAACATCGATATCAAAAAGGTCGATAAAAAAAACATTCACGCTCTACTGAAAAACAATTTCAGTGCGACAAGATAACGGGGTACATAATAATAACTAGCTGGTCCCGCGACTCCGTCTGCGAAGATAAAAAATAGCGTACGACCTATTCTCAGACCTACCGAATAGATACAAAAAAGTTTCATAATAATCGGTGGAGGAGTTCGATAACAAACACCGTGACACGAGATTTTTATATATTAGAAGTTAGTACTTAACACACTTTTAATTAAATGTTTCTTCACGTGTAATTTTGCACCTGCTAAGAATTTTAATTAGTTACATTTTAATTTTAATCACAGTAGAAGCCGTGATGGCCTAGTGGTTTGACCTATGGTCTCTCAAGCAGAGGGTCGTGGGTTCGAGTCCGGGCTCGCACCTTTGGAATTTATGTACGAAATTGCATTTGTAATCTACCATAAGCTTTACGGCGAAGGAAAACATCGTGAGGGAACCTTAATACACCTGAGAAGGAATTCAATGGTGTATGTGAAGTTCCCAATCCGCACTGGGCCCGCATACGAACTACGACCCAAGCCCTCTCAGGGGCCTGTGCCCTGCAGTGGGATGTATTATATAGGCTGGGATGATGAATTAATGAATCATAGTCGAGTAGACCGGTAATATCGGCTTGCTAGTTGTCACTTTTTACTTTTTCTGGCGTAATATTTCCTAGCGTTGGATTAATTGAACAATTTAAAAGTTCGTATTTTGAGCACATACCACAACGTCACCTTGTGGGGTCATCGTGGTATTACAAGCGAGTGCTCACCAGTGCCCTGACCAGGGCTCGGCCCGGGAGCCGCGCTGACGAGCACGTGCACGCCGCCGCGGTGCTGGTCGAGCCAGCGGAAGGCAGCGCCCAACTGGCTGAGGTCAGCCACGTCGCACTGACGCGCGGTCACGTTGCTCGTGCACTTCAAATGGTTCAAAGCCTGTTACGAAATATCTCATAAGCTCAGGCACATCCCAACTATAATATTATAAATGCGAAAGTAACTCTGTCTGTCTGTCTCGCTTTCACGCTAAAACTACTGAACCGATTTAAATGAAATTTGGTACACAGATAGTCTAGAGCCTGAGAAAGGACATAGGCTGTATATATATCACCACGCTAACACCAAGAGGAGCGGAGCGGAGCGGAAGAATGTTTCAAAATCGGGGGTTTTTGAAGTAAAACTTCTATAGGCCCGCTTGACTTGGGTTGGGAGTACGGTGGTGAATGTGAACACGGGTGTGCGGGGGGGGGGGGGTTTGGGGTGGTGGTGGGAGGTGCGGGGTGCGGGGTGTTTCTGTGGTGGGGGATATGGGGGGTGGGTTATATCGAGGAACTAAAAAAAATACCTAATTAATTAAATAAATAAATAAATAAAAATAAGGAGAGCCATAATTGATGAAAAAGCAAATTGGATAAAAAATAAGCTGCCCGAATTACTAATTCCACGCGGACGGAGTCGCGGGCAAAAGCTAGTTTTTTATAAATGGATTGAGGATGGTACTTATTAATGTTAAGTAATTGACTTAACCGTGTACCTACAGCAGATCCGTCACCACCAATAATCACGTATCACGGGCTTACCATCTGGTGAAAACCTTATGGTGGCACTTCACTTGGCGTTGCGTGTTCGCGTTGCGCTATTGCCATCTCCGTCTTTCACGCTAGAATCGGCATAGTGCTCCTCTCTCACACACGCAACTATTTCGTCAAATACGCCAAGAGAAGTGCCAGCATTAGCATAATACCGATCGATACGAGGATCTCAGCGAAGCCTTATGTCGTCTCCCAGTCGACATTATGAAGTTGTTTGTGGGGAGTTTTAGTGTGTACTCGCCTCAGTGATGGCGGCCTCCTCCTTGCAGTCGAGAGCCACGACGCGCATGCCCGCTGCTGCCAGCGCGGCGGCGACGCCTGCGCCGATGCCGGACCCCGCGCCCGTAACCACGGCCGTCTTGCCCACCCACCGGTCCATGCCACGCAGTGACGTCATCTTTGTTATAAAGTATTTACTGACTTCTACGTAAAAGGTGGACTCCTGCTGCAGTTTAAGCTTAACTATAAAGAAATTTTGAACTAGTTACATTAACAGTTAACACGGAGCGGAGTTAAGATTAAAATGGTGTCAAATGATAAAAAAATGTAAGAGTTGAGGCCATTTCGTGATAATTTATGGACCATGATTGCCAAAAAGAATGCGCCGCAAGAAACTTGGCACTAAGTATTTTTTTCTAAAAACAGATCACAATTTCATCATTATATTATAGGTAGGTACATAGAAAACTCATTAAATAGTTACAATACAGCATTTTACTAAAAAGTGTAAATAGCACAGCAAAATCAAACCACAACTCCACTGGCACTCAGATGGCTCGATTTCGTTGACCGAGAGATGTATAAATGTATATGGCCTCCAGATCAAATAACTAAAGAAGTTCTAAGGGATGTATTTTGGGTCCCAGAATTAATAATTACAGTTTAATACTTATCCTAAAATGGCGATGTTATAGTCTGCGTCAGAATTGATTTTATGAACAGCAGTGGTTCATAATGCCGCTGCGGTCAGAATGATTCCTACACTAAAATGTAAATTGTAGATGTAGACAGGAGTAGTCTCTGAATGTCAAGAAAAAATTTAAAAATAAAATTTATAAATACATAACCTATCGTACGATCGTACGCTACTTGTACCAACGAAGCGTTACTATTGGTTTGCGGTCATTTTCGACTTTCGTTTTTCACAATTGGATTTCTGACTGTAGTCAAAATAGTAATTATAAATCGATTGTACAATCGAAACTAAATCACCTCGTTTCGGGAAAACAACCACTAAAATTTCACGGTGTATATGTCAATATTACAATAATAAATAAAAAAAGATGAAAAATAATTACACAGCGGACAACGATAGGGTTCCGTTTGCTATCCGGTACGGAACCCGAAAAATGCAAGCGTTTATTTGCTGCTGCCTCATCTCAAAAGCAAAATATCACAATAGTACATTGTGCATCAAGGGCCGTAAGTATGGGATTACTAAAGAGAGCCTATTAGAAAATGAAATGAAATTATTTTGTCTCTAAACACTTATATTAAATAAATAATGGCTACCCGCCAATATAGATTGTCACTTTTTTCAAGTCATCTACCATAGATAATGTAAACCGTGTTTAGAATTCGAATGGCCATACGGCCACATTCTGCCAACATGTCACAAAAATACTTACTTACTAAAATTATTGCAAAACTATTTGATATAAATTTAAAATATAAAAATAACGAAGTTTCATGAAGCGTAGACAAGTTTTGTGTAAAAAAATGGGTTATAGCTAAGTTTTAAACATATTTAAATAAAACGTTGGCTGACATGAAACCTCCTTAGTCTGTTTGAAAATTTTAAAACTAAAGTTAGAACTCCCTTGGGAAGAAAAACTGTACGTAAATCCATAACTCCCTTAAGAACAAATTAGGCCTTTGACATTTAGTATAAAGGCATGGAATAACACCATTGACAAGCAAGTGTGATGAAAAAAGACTTTTTTTTTGTTACACTTGTCGTTGTCAATAGGTATATAAACACAAAACATAATTTTATTCACATTTACAAATCACTAAGTAATAAAAAAATTGCGTACCTTCTTCTAAGTTTTTAATTAAAAAAGCGGCTTCGCTGTTCTCGTACTTACTGTATAATAAATAAGCTAATGAGGTCGCAAGGCTATTACTGGACTTTATATGCATTTTATAAGCGCTGAACCAGGATAACAAATAAGTTATTTTTGTACTATCACATATTGGATTGACCAGCAGCATATTTTTATATAAAATGTTGATATTTTTGTTAGGTATTGTAATTACTATATTTATTTTCCTTGGTGATGGGGCTGTAGAGAGAATCTCGAAGAAATCAAGGAGGCTCGTTGTAACATTTTTAGGTTTCATCATCATCATCATTAATTTAAGAGCTTAGCTCTTGTCGGTGGAGTAATCGCCACTCTTTTCGGTTCTCTGTCAACGTTTTCAGCTCCTGATACGACATGACATTGACTTTTTCCTTGGCTTGATCTATAAATGACCGTCTCGGTCTTCCCCTGCCTCGCCTGCCTTCTATTCGCCCTTCCAAAATAGTTTTTATGTAACTGTCATGTCATATCAAATGCCCCAGCATATTCCCTCTCCTATTTTCAATCGTCCTCAACAGCCGCCTTTCCTCTTCCACCAGCTCTAAAACCTCCTCATTAGTTCTCCTTTCAGTCCAGCTAATCCTCTCCATTCTTCGCCAGCACCACATCTCAAACGCACTACAATCTGTCTCGGTCCCGCTGAGTCAATGTCCAAGTCTCGCTCCCATAATAATGCTATACTCCAGATGTAGGTCTTAATAAATCTTTTCCGAATTTTTAGGTTTACATAGCACAAAATGGCAAAAACGGAACCCTTATAGTTTAGCCATTCGATTCATTTAGAGTTCTAGAAAGCTGTAACTTTGGATGGATATCTATATCTATTCTATTACATATAATAAATCTGTAACAAGTCGGTGCCTGTACATTGAAGATATTTGAGAAAAACTACCACTAGGGCTATTTATTAGCGCAATAGAACCCAACAATGATTTTTAGAATTATTGTCTGTTTGTCTGTATGTCTGTATGTCTGTTTGTCTGTTTGTCTGTTTGTCTGTGCGTTTGTGCGCGCTAATCATGTTCCTATATTCATTGTGAAAATATCAATTAGTAACTAAGAAAACTAAGGTTAATAGTATTTATTGTAGTCATAAAATCAGAGCAGACAACTTCTCCGGCAATTTAAAGTCTCTTCCCTCCGACAGGCGTTATGGTCAATTCGTTGATCTGAAACAAAAAGTGTTCCCTTCTGCTTAAATGTCCAAAAGTACGCTATTAATACTGTTTTAAAGTTTTATGGTTAAATAATTTATGGAATCAGGAGTTAATTAGCGGAGATCCATATCAATGAACTGAAACAATTGCTTTGCTACCCGCGACCAAATTAATTGTTTCAGTTTATTTTCAGGTTAACATTAGAATGCATTTTAGTCAATTATTTAATGTCCAGACGTAAGAAAATAGCCTTCTTCTGCTAAAGGTCGGTATAAAAATACGAACCGCCAGTGGCGAGTTAAAAATAAAGAACGCTAAAAAAAACAAGTGCGAGTCATACTCGCGCACGAAGGGTCCATTCCATTTCTTTTGATTTTTTAATTTCAATAGTTATTAGCAATACATACCTACTGAAAATTTTAAAAGTTTACCTATTACCGTTCAAAATATACAGCCCTATGGCAGACAGGCAGCGTGAGCTTAGTAATGGAGCCCCGTTGCATTGCACACCCTTTAGGTACAAAACCCATTTGCGAGCACAGAATTTAATAATAAGAAGAATAAAAATGACACGTGAACTAAAACATAACCGAGCAGCATACTTATTTTTTCCCAGTTCTGTGACGAAGCTAACTCCTACCCAAAAATTATGGGTTGTTGCAAGGATAACGGTTCAAAAAGAATTATATTTCATTGATGAGTACCGTTATCCAGTAAAAACTAAGAAAACACGAAGAGTGGCAACATCAATTGTGGAGGAAAATGCACACGATAACTAAATAATTCAATTAAATAAAGAGATAAATATTCAAGATAAATATTCGAAGTAAATCAAAACTTCTTTATTTAGGCAAGCACTAATGAAAGTCAAAGAATCTACCGGTTCGGAAAAACCCTGTCGAGAAGAATCCGACAAGAAACTCAACAAGGTTTGTTTTTCATACAGCTTACAGTGTTTTTTAGTTTCATAGAACTAATCCATTTACTTAACACAACAAAAAAATATAACACGTATACTGTGTCAGAATTATTTTCAAGCATCCTGTCTATGATGTAATCATTGATTATATAGTACGTCTTAGATTTTTTTTTCTTGACGATGGTTTCGAACTTGGCATCTGTTTGGTTGCATATTATAGTTTTATGAATTTTACTAAAAAAAACCTATGCAATTTCCCAGAAACGACTTTTTGTTTTTAGCCAGTCTGTAAGATGGGACTCTGCTGCCCAATGTTTCTAGTAGTATTAGTTGTGTAGTTGCGATATACATATACTACCATTATTATAAATTATTTGTTATCAGAGGGAGGCAAACGAGCAAGCGGGTCGCCTTATGGAAAAATAATTGATCACTGCTCATATGAATATCGACAACTAAAGGAGACACCTCAAAAACAACCAGCCAACAGAAATAGAGAGAGAGTCAAGAGGGGTCAACTGCTCGCGAGTCATCTTTGGGATAATTTTGCTCACATTGACGTGTGGCGACGTGGAGACAGCATAAAGCACGGCATCAGCCACATCTTCAGGTCTCAGCGCCGGCACGTGCGCCGGCCGCGGCGAGCCTGATGCCACCATATCCGTGTCTACCAATCCCGGAGATATGCTCTGGAAAATGACAAAGTAATTTTAATGAAATAGATTTTTAGAAAACACTCCAGTCAATCGTAAAGTCTGCTTGCTGGCTATTTGATCCTTCGAGAAAATCGTAGCACGCAAACAAAGACTACGGTTAAAAGTCTTTTTATATATAAATATAAATATGAAATAAGTGAGAAAAAGTGGCGAGCCTCGGGATAATCTCGAAATAAAAAAGTGAGTGGATAAAAATTGCCAGTGGTTTCTCAAAATATACTTCATAATCATAACCAAAATATGTCATGGAGAGCGGGTAGAGTGTCGACTAAACTTACTGTGACTTTAATTTTGCTTCCGAAGTCAACGAGCTCGTTGTCAAGTGATGCAGAGATGGCGCTAACAGCGTATTTAGTGCCCGGGTACACGTTAAACATCGACTGGAACGGGATGTAGTGCCCTGCAATGCTAGAAAAGTAATGCAGGGGTAAATGCCCAAGGACAAGAACTAAAAATACTAACTTTCATTGCCGTAGTTAGATTAGACATGAAGATCAATTTTATATTCATTATTATCATCAATGTAAAAACATCCATATCTACATATCTACTTAAACTTAAACAAACAATTGAATAAGAAAATAGGTACGTTTTCCAAGACTTAGTTCGGGTCTCCCCAAATCTATCGTCATTCCACGTCGATTAACCTTTAGGTTTATTTTGCGTTCAGCAATTGATTGGTCATTTCATAACGAGATAAAGAGACTAATAAAGCACATCTGGTCAAATGATTGAGTATCCTGCATACCGATGACGTAAGTTACTAAATTACCTACCATTAAGGTTGATCAATTGCAGTAATTGTCAATAATAGCAATTAACTTCTAATTTGCGTCCAACATTGTGTTTACATGCAATTTTTTGAAGTAAAACTTCTATAGGCACGCTTGACTTGGGAGTAAGATGGTGAATGCGTTACGGAAATTAGGCGAACGCGGGGAAAGGGGTGGCGGGGGGGTGTAGGGGCAAGAGAGAGCAGTGAACACTAGGATGTACAAGAGAGCGGCGAACCCCAGGATGTACAATCTTAGTACTAGCGCTCGGGTAATTTTCAATGCGGGGGGTGCGGGGTGAAGGGGGGTGGGGGGTTGAGGTGGATTCGGAGGGGGAACTTCAAAAGGGGGATGAAAATTTAATTAAATAAATAAATAAAAAAATAAATATTAGGGGACAATCTTACACAAATCGACCTAGTCCCAAACTAAGCAAACAGTTCTGAAAATATAAATAAAAGGCTCTCACATTCTGCCGCAATCGCGACGTGTAAAAATTAACACATTAATTAATTAATTAAGTAAGTATGCACCGTTTTCAAAATATTTGACAAAAACACCGGTTCTCGTCCGATCACCGAGGTTAAGCAACGTCGGGCGCGGTCAGTACTTGGATAGGTGACCGCCTGGTTTCATTTTTGTTTTTTTATTGGAAGCGTTTGTACTAAAACTACTTACTTAATTTATTATTGCAGACGAAAAAACCGAGTGTGCTTTAGACCACACGACTGAAGTAAAACTTCTTCAGCTCCATCTATATGACACACATATAATATACACCGTGAAATTTTAGTGGTTGTTTTCCCGAAACGAGGTGATTTAGTATCGATTGTACAATCGATTTATAATTACTATTTTGACTAGAGTCAAAAATCCACTTGTGAAAATGACCGCAAACCAATAGTAACGCTTCGTTGGTACCTAACCTATCGTACGGTCGTACGCTACTTGTACCAACGAAGCGTTACTATTGGTTTGCGGTCATTTTCGACTTTCGTTTTTCACAATTGGATTTTTAACTCTAGTCAAAATAGTAATTATAAATCGATTGTACAATCGAAACTAAATCACCTCGTTTCGGGAAAACAACCACTAAAATTTCACGGTGTACATATGATGTATATACATATTGGACGGACGATTTGGTGAAGGCCGCAGGTTCAGGGTGGATGCAAATCGCTTCCAATCGTAATGATTGGGCATCAATGAGGGAGGCCTATGTCCAGCAGTGGACGTCCTACGGCTGAAATGATGATGATGATGATGATGATACATATAGATCGAGCTGAAGAAGTTTTACTTCAGTAGGGTGGTCTAAAGCACACTCGGTTTTATTATAGCCGTGGATTATTTTGAATTCTTGATCCTTGGCCTAATGAGCCCAATGTAGGTAACATACACCCGAGTTTTGTGAGCAGAAAATGAATGCAAACAAACGCCGACTGCTTAATCTTGCAGCTCGTCATCATACGAATATCAGGCGAAAAATGTACAATGATGGACAAAGGCCTCGTCCCTCAAAGAGTTCCGCATTAACTGTCCTGCGACCTTTACGAACGTCGCGTCGGTCCATCTTGTTGGGGACCTTCCCACGGCACGTCTTCCGGTTCCTTGAGGTCCAATACGGCTTTTGTTATTGTAATGTTTTTCGGTTTCTCTTTAACATAAAGCTCTCGGTAAGATGTTCTGCCCCACTGAACCCTGTAGCGACATCCCGTGAAAATAATTCATTGTCCTCCCGGCTTCATTAATACTTAAGAAGATACTGTCGAGGCATTATATCCCTTTCCATCCAGTGAGTGCGTGAATGAGAGGTTTTATTCATGTGATGTGTGCTAGGATCTCTGGAGACGACAAGGCAGTCGCATACTTGCTGTTATTCTTCGCAATATACCTGTTAATATTGATGATGTGGCCGTCGACGTGGCGCCGACGCATGGAAGCCACGGCGTGGCGCGTGCACATTACCACGCCCTTTATATTGATGTCTATGGTCTTCAGCAAATCCTCCTCTTTCGTCTGTTGGGAACCTACGTCTGAAATTAAAATGGGTTTCATTGCATGTACCATTTGTTTTACTCAGAAAACTAAATTTAATAACTAAAGGGTATATCTGCGGCGGATAAAACCAGTTACGTGAGTGAAATTTTCTTTCCACGTTCTTAACCGAGTCTGAGAAAGTTATCTAGGGGAATATAATTATCTTCCGTGTAAGAAACTGGTTATTATGAATGAGGAATAAGATTTTGTTGTTAACATTGGTGGATCGTCCGCCCAAACAAATTCTTGATCATCATCATCCATATGCTAAATTTGTCCCATGCGTCGTCAACTCTCCTGATCTTCAGCTGTAATAGTCCCCTGATATTAGACGCCAGCGTTGTTGACCAGGATGTCAGCGCCGCCGAGCGCAGCGTCTACCCACGTGAATGCGGCTCGACTGCGACACGTTGCGCGCACGCGCGACTATGCTGACTCACCGGTAGTGGTCCCCTGGCAGAAGACGCTGGCGTCGTTGACCAGGATGTCAGCGCCGCCGAGCGCAGCACCCACCCATGTGAATGCGGCTCGACTGCGACACGTTGCGCGCACGCGCGACTACATGCTGCCTCACTGGTAATAGTCCCCTGGCAGAAGACGCCGGCGTCGTTGACCAGGATGTCAGCGCCGCCGAGCGCAGCGTCCACCCACGTGAATGCGGCTCGACTGCGACACGTTGCGCGCACGCGCGACAATGCTGACTTCACCGGTAGTGGTCCCCTGGCAGAAGACGCTGGCGTCGTTGACCAGGATGTCAGCGCCGCCGAGCGCAGCACCCACCCATGTGAATGCGGCTCGACTGCGACACGTTGCGCGCACGCGCGACTATGCTGGCTCACCGGTAGTGGTCCCCTGGCAGAAGACGCTGGCGTCGTTGACCAGGATGTCAGCGCCGCCGAGCGCAGCACCCACCCATGTGAATGCGGCTCGACTGCGACACGTTGCGCGCACGCGCCACTATGCTGCCTCACCGGTAATGGTCCCCTGGCAGAAGACGCCGGCGTTGTTGACCAGAATGTCAGCGCCGCCGAGCGCAGCGTCCACCCACGTGAATGCGGCTCGACTGCGACACGTTGCGCGCACGCGCGACTATGCTGACTCACCGGTAGTGGTCCCCTGGCAGAAGACGCTGGCGTCGTTGACCAGGACGTCAGCGCCGCCGAGCGCAGCACCCACCCATGTGAATGCGGCTCGACTGCGACACGTTGCGCCACGCGCGACTATGCTGCCTCACTGGTAATAGTCCCCTGGCAGAAGACGCTAGCGTTGTTGACCAGGATGTCAGCGCCGCTGAGCGCAGCGTCCACCCACGTGAATGCGGCTCGACTGCGACACGTTGCGCGCACGCGCGACTATGCTGGCTCACCGGTAGTGGTCCCCTGGCAGAAGACGCTGGCGTCGTTGACCAGGATGTCAGCGCCGCCGAGCGCAGCACCCACCCATGTGAATGCGGCTCGACTGCGACACGTTGCGCGCACGCGCGACTATATGCTGCCTCACTGGTAATAGTCCCCTGGCAGAAGACGCCGGCGTTGTTGACCAGGATGTCAGCGCCGCCGAGCGCGGCGTCCACCCACGTGAATGCGGCTCGACTGCGACACATTGCGCGCACGCGCCACTATGCTGCCTCACCGGTAATGGTCCCCTGGCAGAAGACGCCGGCGTTGTTGACCAGAATGTCAGCGCCGCCGAGCGCGGCGTCCACCCACGCAAACGCATCCGATACCTCACCGGACTGCGACACGTCACACGCACGCGCCACTATGCTGCCTTTGCCTTTGACTTGTGACTGTAGATTCTATTGAAAAAAACAAATGAAAATTGATAAGTAAGTAAATAATCAATCGTATAGGTATTGCCACAAGAGGTCACGCACACAACAACATGTTATGTGCCTAATGACAGCGGGATTCGTACCGATAGCAAGTTCAACAGACTCAACAGTGAATTACAAGATTAACTAAAAATTTCTTCAGCCTATTTCGTTAAAAATTATTTTGGAAAATACATCTAGTTTAAACAAAACAGAAAATAAAATATTTTGATCTATTTTATTTAAATTAAATTAGATAAGCATATTTTTCACTATATTATAATGAAACACCGATTTTTTTATTGTGAATATTTCTTATCAATATCAAATTGTTTTATTTCAAAAGTAGGTTTTATGAAAAAAGAAAAATTATAATATGCATAGTATTGCGTACCTAGGTATTTCATCATAAGATCATATAACTCACATTTTCATTCACTCACTTATTTCATTCATTTACTACTTGTTTTGCAATCAGTAGCTACTTTATGTAGCTGTGTGTGTAATCATAATCATTCGCCTGAACTTTCTTGGCGTTAATTATACCAGCGAGCCCCGCCGCACGCAGCCTCGCATCGGCAATGCGCACGCACTCCGCCGCACCGGTGACGACGCTCGCGCCTACCCCACTGCGTCTTACAGTGTGTTTGATACCCAAAGTGGTTTATATCG
This sequence comes from Archips crataeganus, assembly GCA_947859365.1. NCBI lineage: Eukaryota > Metazoa > Arthropoda > Insecta > Lepidoptera > Tortricidae > Archips > Archips crataeganus. The sequence goes on from OX402065.1 coordinate 6,097,440, forward strand.
ACCCTCAGGGGTCAAGGAAGACCTAGGCTGCCAGGAGTCAAAAAAACAGATTTGAAATTGATTACTTTGCAAAAATGCAAAAAAAGCAAGTTTATTTCAGATTCAAGGAATCCATATCGTGTTAGTATAAAACTTATGAACTAGGTATTAGCAACATATTGTTCATTTTATTTTAGGCACATATATACAGAAAGAAAGAAAAGGGACTCAGCAAAATACGTCAAGCACGGGTTCATTTCAGTCGGCACTGTAACGCGCAAGACAAAACCCGTACATTAAGTAAGCGCAGGGGTTTAGCTCAAACCGAAAAAAAATATGCAAGGGGTCTGTGAGACAAAAATTTGGGGATCCCTGTAGTCCCCGTCAAAATACTTAGTAAAAAAGTTGATTCTTTAAAATAACTACTCGAGCGCGTCAGATTAAGATAAGGTTGGTTAATTATTAGCAGAACAATGCACATTTCACTTCCAAATCTTTAGAATTAACATCCCCCATGAAAACCTGACGCGCACCCTTCCGTATGGCCACCCCCACCATGCAAAGTGGCAGATTATCATACATTTATTATCAGTGGCACGCTGGAGTATCAAATTATCAAAATCTGACGCGCTCGAATATTTCAAAGAATCTATTTTTTTTACTAAATTTTTTGACGGGGTGCCCTAGGCAAACCCCCTGCTCATATTCAATGGGGGTACTCTAGAGGGCATAAGGTATCCCCCCGTATATTAATCTGCCGCGCTCGAGTAACTTCACAAATCCCCTCTTGGGCTCCCCTACTACTGGTGTAGACCCACCTCCACGAGCCCGGGGCGCCGCGCGAGCCCCGCCACGCGCAGCCCCGCGTCGGCAAGGCGCACGCACGTCGCCGCGCCGATGCCGGCGCTCGCCCCCGTCACCACTGCAACCTTGCCGGGCCAACGCTCCATTTAGCCAATCACTTTCAAAACGTGCCAAAAAAAAACGACAACCTCCTTTAGATACTTGGTTGGTACTATAAATCTTCTGGGTGATTGCTGTAACAGAAACAACCAATTAAAATAATAATTGGGTCATTCTCTGGTCTCACGTTTTTTCGTGTTCTCAACTTCAAGTAGTTGTAAAAATTTAATTTTAACAGATAACTTTATAATTAAAATACCTCATATAGTTAACACTTTGCTCTGCTTAAAAAACTTCTAACAGTTTTATATAAGCTATATCTAATGGGAGAAAAAAAATCTAAATTCGCTGGAGTCCCCATTTTGGCCTTGTCCCACCTCCAATTTTCATTATGTGTTACCGTTTATTTCAAAAAAAATATATAATACATGGGTATTTGAAAGACATAGGAAATGAAAGGAATTATTGTATGTAATTTTTTTGAAATTTCAAAATAAAAATACTAGGCGAAAATTGACCATTCCCCAAACCTTCGCCCAGAAACTATTGAAACTAAAATTTTGAAAAAAAATTACAGAAAATATTTAGTTTACATATCTATACATCACAGAAAAATCTTTAAGAAATGTGTAGTTCAAATATGGGGGCACGATATAAAATACGTAATTATTAAAATATTTTATCGTACGGAACCCTCTCCTTGCGAGTTCGTCTCGCACTTGTCCAGTATTTTTCTCTAGTAGGTACCTAAATGGCCATAAATGCTTTTAAGACCAACCTTTGGCTGACGATGAAACTAAAAAACAAACGAAAGCAATTCACCTAAATAAATAAACACTACTTGAGTTTAAAAGTCAGCTAACTATGCAAGCACACAAAGCAACCGGTCGGGTGCGCGCGCGCCGCTAACTGGGACTTCGAGAGCGGGCTCTGCAAGCCTTGAGAAGTGATGAGAATGTAAGTACATTGTAAATATGTATCTATCTACCACAGAATTATTAACAAAAGGAATAGAAATATGTCGCAGCTAACTAGAAACGCAGTTGCGCAAATGGTATAGCCAAGCCATGTAGGTACAGTCAAGTTCACCAATATCTGTATAATATATTTGACGACCAGATGGCCTAGTGGTTAGAGAACCTGACTACGAAGCTTGAGGTCCCGGGTTCGATTCCCGTGTCGGGGCAGATATTTGTATGAAAAATACGAATGTTTGTTCTCGGGTCTTGGGTGTTTAATATGTATTTAAGTATGTATCTATCTATATAAGTATGTTTATCCGTTGCTTAGTACCCATAACACAAGCTTTGCTAAGCTTACTTTGGGACTAGGTCAATTGGTGTGAATTGTCCCATGATATTTATCTTTATTTATCTTTATCTTTATCTGTACAGCCAACCTTTCATAAATATCTATACATAGACCTTATTACGGTAACATAAGGTCTATGTATAGATATTTATGAAAGGATACAGATATTGGTGAACTCGACTGTACCTACCCTTCGATCATATACTTAAGTATATGCCTATCTCTCCGCGGTTTAGTTTTGACAGTCAAATGGCCTATCATGGTATTAGACAACCTGACTACGAAACTTGAGGTCCCCCCCGGTTTGATACCCGCGTCGGGGCAGATGAAATTGATATTTGTATGAAAAATACGAATCTTTGTTCTGGAGTCTTGGTTGTTTAATATGTATCTAAGTATGTATTTATCTATATAGTATGTTTATACGTTGCCTAGTACCTATATCTATAACACAAGCTTTGCTTACTTTGGGATTAGGTAAATTGGTGTGAATTGTCCCGTGATATACAAAAGTCTGTAACGAATCACGAAAACAATTATTATTGTAGAGACGGTAGTTCTAAAAAGATTACATTTCATTGGTGAGTACCATAATAGCACTAAAATTTATGTAAACCTGAAAAACCGTGTGCTAATTGACAGCGGGCGACTCTACCTAGAGTGAGCTAAAAACCGTGTGCTAATTGACAGCGGGCGACTCTACCTAGAGTGAGCTAAAAACCGTGTGCTAATTGACAGCGGGCGACTCTACCTAGAGTGAGCTAAAAACCGTGTGCTAATTGACAGCGGGCGACTCTACCTAGAGTGAGCTAAAAACCGTGTGCTAATTGACAGCGGGCGACTCTACCTAGAGTGAGCTAAAAACCGTGTGCTAATTGACAGCGGGCGACTCTACCTAGAGTGAGCTAAAAACCGTGTGCTAATTGACAGCGGGCGACTCTACCTAGAGTGAGCTAAAAACCGTGTGCTAATTGACAGCGGGCGACTCTACCTAGAGTGAGCTAAAAACCGTGTGCTAATTGACAGCGGGCGACTCTACCTAGAGTGAGCTAAAAACCGTGTGCTAATTGACAGCGGGCGACTCTACCTAGAGTGAGCTAAAAATAAAAACTTTACTTTCCTTTCGCTGGGACTGTCGCTAGGTACGTACAGTTAAATAAAAATACAGGGAACTTTGTCACGCTGGTCACTCACGTAATATAACGACATACGTTTTGGTAGATGTTAGACGTCATAAAATTACATTTTGCGAATCAGTTCAGTCGTACGGTCGGAGTACTTGGAGCGATATGCAGGGACAATAACATATCAGAATCAGAATGTTTTTCAGAATCATCGGCCTATAGTTATTCTTATTAAGTATAAGTTATAATAGGTATATATGATGTGAGATTAAGGGATGCGTTAGTTGTTACGTACCTCTACCATGAGTTTACACTAGTTTACGTGACCGTACTCGCTAGCGACGGCGTAAATTATTTGTATGGAGAATTGTACAGCGCCTCTAGCGGTCACTTACGGAAGTACAATTCTCCATACAAATCATTTACGCCGTCGCTAGCGAGTACGGTCACTGTAAACTAGTGTAAACTCATGGTAGAGGTAACGGATACCAAAACGTTATCGTTGCGTGAGTGACAGAAACACCTAAAAAACGAAGGAACGGCCTAAGTTATTTTTGTAAGTTGTTCCTCCTTCGAATGGCGTGATACTATTAAATCACTGTGATTTTTTCATCGTCACGTTATTTTTCAGCCACCTACCCTACCTACGGACGAGCAAAAAATGGCGACATCGGTCACATTTCTATTCCTCTTATTATTAGTTCTGTTACATATATAATTCGAAACAATAATTGCTAGCTATAAACTTCAGTGTTTTTGCAATAAAAATGAGGTAAACAATCTTGACCTATTTTTACTGGTGACGCCTTTTAAAAATTAATAACCGGTACAAGAAACCGGTGAAGCCGTCGTATGAATAAATAATTATATTACTACTAGCTGTTGCCCGCGACTCCGTCCACGAAGAATAGGAGTAGGTATACATAAAATAGCCTACGACCTATTCTCAGACCTACCTACCGAATACCATCCGAATACAGACAAAAAAGTTTCATAAAAATCGGTAGAGCCGTCTCGGAGGAGTTCGATAACAAACACCGTGACACGAGATTTTTATATATTAGTTAGATGAATTCAATGAATCGGAGTTACAATCGTTAGTAACAAAAATACTAGTTACCTACGCATAATGATAATTATGTAATTATGTTGTAAAATTCTATGAGAAACATTTTCAGATATCCAATAATAGGGTTTAAAAAGTTATGTGTGAAAATTCCCATCTGGTTGGTGTATTGCTAAAAACCGGCCAAGTGCAAGTCGGACTCGCGCACGAAGGGTTCCGTACCATTATCTGTAAAAACGGCAAAAAAATCACGTTTGTTGTATGGGAGCCCCCCTTAAATATTTGTTTTATTTTAATTTAATTATTTATTTTCAAAGTGAATATATCTATACTAATAAAGCTGAAGAGTTTGTTTGTTTGTTTGAACGCGCTAATCTCAGGAACTACTGCTCCGATTTGAAAAATTCTTTCACTGTTCGATAGCCCATTTATCGAGGAAGGCTATAGGTTATATATCATCACGCTAACTCCAATAGGAGCGGAGCGGAGCGGAAGAATGTTTCAAAATCGGGGGTTTTTCAAATAAAACTTCTATAGGGCTAATCTCAGGAACTACTGCTCCGATTTGAAAAATTCTTTCAGTGTTAGATAGCCCATTTATCAAGGAAGTCTATAGGGTATATATCATCACGCTAACACCAATAGAAGCGGAGCGGAGCGGAAGAATGTTTCAAAATCGGGGGTTTTGAAGTAAAACTTCTATATAGGCGCTAATCTCAGGAACTACTACTCCGATTTGAAAAATTCTTTCAGTGGTAACACCAGGGGGGTGAGGGTGCGGGGGTGGTGTGCGGGAGTTTTAAGGGGGGATGAACATTTCATTGATTTTGCCGTAGTATGCACCGTTTTCAAGATATTTTACAAAAACACCAAGGGGGTGGGTGGTGGTTGAGGGGGGGAGAGGGGGGGGCTCGGAGGGGGGATTAAAATTTTATTGATTTTGCCGTAGGACGCACCGTTTTCAAGATATTTGACAAAAACACCGGGTGGTGGGGGGGGGGGGGGGGTTGAGGGTCTTGAGGGGGGTGGGGGGAGGGGGGGCTGAGGTTGTGGGGGTATTAAAGGGGAAATGAAAATTTCATTGATTTTGCTGTAGGATGCACCGTTTTCAAGATACTTGAGAAAAAAAAATTTGAAGTAAAACTTGAAATAAAACTTCTATAGGGCCCGCTTGACTTGGGACGAACGCGGGTCTGCGGGGGTGCTGTGTGGGAGGGCGTGCAGGGGGTGCGGAGGGGTGCAGGGGGGGGGGGGGGGGGTTGCGGGGGGGTTATTTTTTTAATATTGAGGAACTAAGGAGAGCCATAATTGATGAAAAAGCAAATTGGATAAAAAAAATAAGCTGCCCAAATTACTAATTCCACGCGGACGGAGTCGCGGGCAAAAGCTAGTAACTAAATATTCTGTGAATATTTCAAGCGTCTACCTGTTGCCGTTATCAATATCGAGCAAAAACGAGCAAAAAAAATCAAGTTTGTTGTATGGAAGTCCCCGGAGTCCCCCTAAATATTTATTTTATTCTGTTTTAGAAATCAAATAAGCGAATCAGAACGACAATTTAAAATGCAAGTCAAGAACATTTCAACTGTTCCAAAACCTAACATTATCTAAGTACGCGAAACTGGTTAATAACAGCTAAACTTATCATTGAAAACTGCAAAGGTAAATCCAATTTCACGATTTATAAAATATGCAAATGTCGGCTTGAAGCTACGTCTTTTTTTTCTTTTATTTCACTTTTCCTTGGAGTTGAATACAACCGACAGATCCATAATGTTCCTTTTGATATTGATGTGCATGTGTTTTACTAACGCGTATGCGTTGAATTTTAACGGTGATTTTCTAAAAGATTTCCTTCAACGACAAGAAAGGCCTGCTAGCATCGTCTCACATTTATCACTAACTAAAAGTAAAAGTCTTTAATTTATTTACCTCCTTGGGGAAAAGAGGCATGATATTTATGTAGACATCTATACACTGTCAGGGTGATGGAGAGCCTGACTGTTGCTGCTGATAGAGTTGATGCCCCAGTGTTAAGGCTGTTTCATTAAGAGCAGTCAAGGTTAGATATGCATGACCAATCTAAATGAATGGAATAAATAAATGGTCAAAATAATTAGTACTTATTCGCTACTGTCAAAAAAAATTTGCTGTAGCTTTGAAGATTAGTTCAAATGACACAGTACATTTGACTTGTAATTTACAAAATTGTCGATTTTTTTTGTATCCGGAAAATGTCAACGGGCTCGCGTAGGGTACGCGTAATGTGCGCGCAGTCCGTACGCAGCTTGAAAGTAGAAACTAAAAGTTATTTAATCGATCAACATTGGTTGGGTTGAGTTACGTATTGTACATACCCACCTCCCTGTGGCAATGAGTTCGATTCCCACTAGTCAAGAGGTACCTACCTACTCCGATCGCGTCATTTATGGTTCTTCCCATGACACTTATAGCTCATTTCATTGTGCTCTGGGACACAGATATCCCTGACATGTTTTGCCGCGTAGTAACCATATTCTTTCATCTTTCAGAAGAACATGTGCTTCACAGCAAAATATTTTTCGCATATAACAAACAATTTCAAATAGCATCTGACACAGCACTTACAAGTAATGAATACGTTGTACATTTAGCTGATTGCAAGAATAATTACACGTGGGAATTATTGCAGAACGTGAGTACTTACTTACTTTAGTACCTATGTCAGTGAAATTATGTCTACGTTCACATCAATAATCGACATTATAGGTACTTATAAAAAAGTAACGTAATCTAAGTAACTGACTACGTAAGTAGCTTCGTAAGTAACTGACTTACACACAACGCATAGCCTATACTACTTTAATAATAATAGTTTATTTATTTCGAACACATATCCATAGATGATTTAAGTAGTGATCAAAGAGGCTTATAGATGCTACCGGTGACCGAAGAGCTGGCAGCTACCTCGCTCAAAGAATTAGCCTAGCGATTCAACGAGGAAATGCTGCCAGCATCTTCGGCACAATGCCGCAGGGGCCATTTTTAGATCTAGTTTAGTTTTTAATTTAATTTAGTTTGTAATAGTTAGATATTTTGTTTATAGTTAAGTTTTATTCACTGTATTCTTAATTGTTTTATTTTTATCTGTATTTTCTGGTGTACAATAAAGATATTATCAGTAATATTAAATGGTGAGTACAACTATTGTATTAAATAGATTCAGACGCTACTTTGCGGAGTTCCGTGTTAAATGTAATACTTAAGTATTTTGCCCGCCCAATATTGAGGCCAAGTCAAGCGAAGTAGCTACGCTGGACACATGCTTCCCTTCTCTTCGAAGCATCATCAGCGGTTGGTGATGTCGAAGAATTGGATTTTTGTTTGTGGTGGTGGTGGTTCTCTTGGCTGTGGGTTTAGTTCCATTTGCGTTGGTTAGATAATTTCATTTTTTATGTAGGAGGGCGGGAAAATTGCATAAAAAAGCATTTTCCAACGCAAACGTAACTATTAGGGATGCGGCGTGGTTCAATTAGTAGAACACCCGTTGGGGCGCATACCCAGGAGACGTGGGTTCGAATCCCACCGGCGCACCCGAAATACTTTTTCGCTTTTAAATAATCTTATTTCGCATGACTTGGCCTCACTACTTCGAGAAGGAGCAAAATAAGTAGGTAGTTAACATAAAAAAAAATCTGGCGCAACTATGTTATGTATGTATGTATGTATGTAAACTCTTTATTGTACAAAAATAAGGAAAAAAAGAAATACATTATTGACAACCGTTGAAATGCATGTACAAAGGCGAACTTATCCCTTTAAGGGATCTCTACCAGTCAACCCTTGAGTGGATGAAAGGAGCATTTAGTAAGGGACCGACAAAGAGTAAGTCAAAATAATACAGTCGGACAAAGCAAAGGCTACAATACAACTTTTAGTAAATACAATACATAAACTCATAATATAAAGAAACCTAATAAAAATATACTACCATATACAACATATATATGCAAAATACATATAATAAATAAGCAGTGTTCTCAATATATTAAAGTGATGGTGTGAGCCACATCTTCTTCAAAGCTTCCCTGAACGACACCACGGAGGGAGATTGCCTAATGGAGGTGGGTAATCGATTCCACAGTCTAGCAGATTGCACAGTAATTGATTTTGAGTAAATTTTGGAAGAAGTAGAAGGACAGGCCAAAAGAAGATTGGTACTCGACCGCAAACGATGCTGGCTTCCTTCAGCCAAGTAGCTGAAACGCTCGGAAAGGTATAAAGGGGCGGAAGGATTAAAAAGAGTGTTGAAAAGCAATGACAGAACGTGGATGTTCCTACGCTCCCTGATGGGCAACCACCTCAGCTGCGCGCGAAAGTGAGAAACGTGGTCGTATTTACGGAGACCAAAGATATACCGGATACACACGTTTTGAAGGCGGTCAAGCTTGTCAAGCAACCCCTCAGCAAGGTCCAAATAACCAACATCACCATAGTCGAGCAAAGGAAGTAAAAGAGACTGAGCTAGGGTAATTTTGGTTTGGAGAGGCAGGAAATTTTGCAAGCGTCTGAGCGAGTGAAGTGAGGCAAAAAGTTTCCGACTGACCTCAGCACCCTGAGCTGACCAGGAAAACGTCTGGTCCATGATAATATGTTATGTTTATGATGTTATGTTTAGCTAAAGAAATGCCCTCGGGACAGAAAGGCAGCTTTTTAAGTTTTTTTCGGGGGCAAGCCTTCAGCATAATATACACCGTGAAATTTTAGTGGTTGTTTTCCCGAAACGAGGTGATTTAGTATCGATTGTACAATCGATTTATAATTACTATTTTGACTAGAGTCAAAAATCCAATTGTGAAAAATGAAAGTCGAAAATGACCGCAAACCAATAGTAACGCTTCGTTGGTACCTAACCTATCGTACGATCGTACGCTACTTGTACCAACGAAGCGTTACTATTGGTTTGCGGTCATTTTCGACTTTCGTTTTTCACAATTGGATTTTTGACTCTAGTCAAAATAGTAATTATAAATCGATTGTACAATCGAAACTAAATCACCTCGTTTCGGGAAAACAACCACTAAAATTTCACGGTGTATAAGCTAGTTGTTCCTAAAGCTTTTATTCATAGTGTAGTTCTGCATGTATGCAGGCGGTTTTGGTCGAGACCAGAGACGTGCCGCGACGAGCAAAACCGTGACAGTATCAAATATCAAATTATCAGCTACAGCTACAAAAGGATGCCCTCAAGGAGGAGTTCTATCGCCTACGCTGTGGAGCTTGGTGATAAACTCGCTACTAGAGGATCTTAATACAGGCCCAGTACAAACAGTGGGTTATGCAGATGACCTGGTAATAATTGTCAATGGGAAATTCCCAAGCACAGTATCAGGAATCATGAGCGAGGCTCTTAACAAAGTAGAGAAGTGATGCAACGAATATCACCTCTCCATAAATCCGAGCAAAACGGTGGTAATACCATTTACCAGAAAAAGGGACCTAAAAAATAGTATGATAGGAAACTAAAACTTTCCAGTGAGGTAAAATATCTTGGAATAATCCTTGACAAAGGACTTAACTGGAAAAAACAGGTGGATTACACTGTGACCAAAGCAACGAGAGTATTTGGCATGTGTAGATCCGCATATGGAAAAACATGGGGACTCAACCCGAAAGTACTGAGATGGATCTACACCATGATGGTGAGACCTATCATACTGTATGGGTGCCTCGCCTGGTGGCCTAGGACACTACTAAGCACATGCAAGAATCTACTGGCTAAGATCCAGAGAATGGCCTGCATGGCTATCACAGGGGCGTTTAAAACAACGCCGACAGCAGCAATGGAAGTCATACTGGATCTACCACCATTGCATATTGCTATAGAATCCGAAGCGCGTAAGTCGTTGCACAGAATGAAAATGTACGGCCTGTGGAACGATTCCGCTCCGAGGACGAAGCACACTAAAATGGAACAAAACAAATACCTTGATAGAATAATGGCGATGGGATGCGACAAAATGCAACCAAAGTACATATTCCGAAGGAATTTCAAGGTACATGTTCCTACAAGGGCTGAATGGACCGAAGGACTGACACTGCCGGAAGACAGTGGAATTTTATGGTACACGGGTGGATCTAAAATTAAATCCGGTACAGGAGCCGGCATTCATGCCTAGGACTTCAACAGTAGTGTAAGCATGGGAAATTATGCAACTGTCTTTCAAGCAGAGACATATGCAATTATCTCCTGTGCACAAGAGAATATAGATAGGAAGGTAAAGGAAAAAACCATCTATATACTCAGTGACAGTCAAGCAGCTCTCAAGGCACTCACATCGCCAAGGGTTGACTCAAGACTGATCTATAATGGAGTACAAGCATTAAACAAGCTTGGCAGACGGAACAAAGTGAGACTGGTATGGATCCCAGGACACAAAGGCTTCATCGGAAATGAGAAAGCAGATGAGCTAGCAAGGGAAGGGTCGATGAACAAAAACATAGGACCCGAACCGTATGTGGGACTCTCACATGGAACCATAAAGAATGCCATAAACGACCACACCAGACTTAAACACCAACAAGAGTGGAAAACACTGGTGGGTCTAAAGCATTCAAAACGATTCATTGAAAATGTCAACACTAGCTGGACTAAAAAACTCTGGACACTCAGTAGGAAACAACTCCGATACATTGTCGGGGCATTTACAGGTCACTTCGATACTAAACACATATTAGTAAAGATGGGACTACAGGACAATGAAGATTGTAGGATATGTGGTGAGGAAGACGAAACAATGGAACACATTATGTGTGAATGTGACGCCCTCGCCAGATTAAGAATGAGACTCTTTGGAGACGGATACCCCGCACCAGGAGACTTTAAGGCACTACCGCTACGTCAAATCATCCAATTTATGGATGAGGTGATAAAAGCAATGGAGTAAGTGCGAAGGAGGGGTAATTACACAAAAGATCCTTACGGGTCGAAGTGTATCCGCTAGGACCCCTGTTAGTAAGATAAGATAAGATAACATCAATACATATACAAGTTAATATTCCTGTATGTACTGTTTAATTTATGATTTTGCGAAGGTTTACGTCGTCACCAGCCTGAATGATACAGTCAACGTGTTAAAAAGAAATATACGTTCAAATACTAAGTAGTACCTATACAAATATTAAAATATTTTGTACATATAACAATAAGTACTTTTACTCTTGTTGCCCTAATCATCATCATCATCATCATCATTTCAGCCGAAAGACGTCCACTGCTGAACATAGGCCTCCCCCAAGGCTCGCCAAACAGATCGGCCCTGCGCCATCCGCATCCAATGCGTTCCCGCTACCTTCACCAGGTCGTCGCTCCATCTTGTACAGCCCAAGTCTCGATCGAATCGAAGGCCTTCTCGTAGTCCACAAATGCCAGGCAAAGGGGGCGGTTATACTCCTCGGTTTTCTGTATAACCTGCCGCAACGCATGTATGTGGTCCACGGTGCTAAAGCCTTATCGAAATCCGGCTTGTTCGGGAGGCTGGAAGTCGTCTAACCTGCGCGCGAGACGATTCGTGATGACTCTCGAAAACAGCTTGTAAACATAGCTCAGAAGAGAAATGGGTCTATAATTCTTCAATAAGGTATTATCGCCTTTTTTGAAGAACAGCACCACTACACTTCTGTTCCATGCTTTTGGTGTTTTCCCTTCACGGATGGCGGTATCGAATAGTTTCTGAAGGGCTTTGAGGATCGGTTTTCCACCCGCCTTCAGAAGTTCGGCTGTTATTCCGTCATCACCAGGGGCCTTACCATTCCTGAGTTGCTTGAGAGCCGTACTAATCTCGTACAAGCTGACGTCCGGGATGTCTTCGGTATAGTGCCGGGTTAATCTAGCTCTCGGGTCTTCAGCTAGATCCATGACGGGTTTCCTCGTTGATGTGTACAACTGTCCATAGAACTTCTCAACTTCTAACAATAGCTCCGGTTTAGAGGTCACGATCCTACCTTCATCTGTCCCTAATAGACTCTGTAAATTTTTAAATATTTCTATATGTTGTTCATATCCAAACGAGGGGTTTGGTCGGGAGCCCTGTGCTGCAGTTAGTAGCACACTTGGCGCGTATATCCAGGATAAACCCGTCCAGCACACCAGAAAAGCATTTTCGTTTTTATAAAATCCGTGGTTGGGTAATCGGTTAGTTCTGAACACTATGAACATAGATGGGTGGGAGAGCACTTAACACAAACCACGAAGCGGCATCGTGTCGCATGAACGTGGATAGTGTAAGTAGGTACAGTCCATGACGCAAATATGTAAACATTACCAAGACGTCAAAGTATCTATACAGTTCTATGCCACTAATCATAAGGTCAGTGTTTACATATAGCGATATTTATCCCCTCGACTGTATCTACTTGCTTAACACTAAACTTTATCTCTTTATTTCAGGCGATTAAAAATAAATCAATCAGAAACCAAGAGCAATGGCTTTTGTTGCTTGAAGATGACCTCAGAAATTATTATAATCCTGTGCTAAGTAACGACTGTAAATCAGATATAGAACGCCGCTTACATAACATTTATATTGGCATGGATACGGAAGTTTACGTAGCATTCCAACAGCAAAATTACGTTGAATTATTTTCAGGTAATGGAAATGATGTTTGAGCTAGGTAACTGTACCTATACTAGGTAATTGATAAAAAACATATTGACATGGAATCGTATTAATTAATAGCGAATAATTATATATTAATAATTTGTTATGATTCCATCTAGGTAGTTTAAAAATCAACAACTTAATAATTCGCATTCTTATAAGACCATTATGTAACACCGTGTCTACAGTAAATAAGTAAATTTATTTTGTTTCATAGCGACGTTTACTGAGGATTATTCTACGTCTGTGCCATTATTGTTTTTTCTTATTCGTGATTCTGCACTTTTCAAGCTTAACTTTTCAGGATTGTTATAAAACAAACCTAACATAACCTAACCTACAGGATAGTTCTGAAATAAATCCTGAATAATCTACAGTTTCAAAAAAAATAAACAGTTGGCAAATGAATCAGGTTGGGAAATGATTTTCAGCAAAACAGCACTACCCCGGATACCTACCTACTATCTATGGTTATAAGATCTCAAATATGAAATTTGTAAAATAGCTACTAGTAGGTAAGGTAAAGCTTTCTTTCGACATTTTGAAGATCTATCTTACTAAGTTACCAATAGGTGACATAGAAACGTAAAGCTGCGTACGGACTGCGCGCACCCGGGTACTCGTACCCGGGCTTGCGTGTCCTGGAACGCCATGTCCGTACGCCATGTACGCGTACAGTGTACGTGTACGTGTACGTGTACGTGTACGTGTACGTGTACGTGTACGTGTACGTGTACGTGTACGTGTACGTGTACGTGTACGTGTACGTGTACGTGTACGTGTACGTGTACGTGTACGTGTACGTGTACGTGTACGTGTACGTGTACGTGTACGTGTACGTGTACAGTGTACATGTACGTGTACAGTACGTGTACGTGTACGTGTACAGTGTACGTGTACGTGTACAGTACGTGTACGTGTACGTGTATGTGTACGTGTACGTGTACGTGTACGTGTACGTGTACGTGTACGTGTACGTGTACAGTACGTGTACGTGTACGTGTACAATGTACGCGTACATGGCGTACGGACATGGCGTTCCAGGACACGCAAGCCCGGGTACGCGTACCCGAGTGCGCGCAGTCCGTACGCAGCTTAATGGTGCATTTTTATTACGACATGATTTGCTATAGTTGGGGAGTCTTACTGTGCTGTTTTCCACGTCCATACGTTGATAAGATCACAATGTATGGATGTAAAGACTCTTTAGTCTTAAACAGTTGTCACACCCTTACCAGTTAGTAGTCAATATAAAATGCTCTACTTTTCTCAGTGTACAAAATAAAACCTCATCTGCCGTTAATGTGGGAGGACCATGGTCGTTGGTCGATGGGAGGTTTCAACAAGCCGAGGCCCGAGCCCTTAGCTATGCGCAGACGCAACCTGGGGGGCGCTGACGTCGTCGCTGCCACTGTTATACTGGACAATCGAACCCTGGAACATATGCCTGATTATCTGTAAGTCCGAAGGAATTGTACGTGAATAAACCTGTTTTGTTTCAGTACACGCCATACTGTGCCAACGTTACACGTCCCCCTTTCTCGCACCGCTTGCACAAAGAGAAGGAAAGATCATCCATACCTACTAAGTACTATCATAAATGCGAAATTGTATCTGTCTGTCTGTTACCTCTTCACGCTTAAACCGCTGAACTGATTTGGATGAATTTTGGTAAGGAGATAGTTTGAGTCCCGGGAAAGGACATTCCCAGGGGATGGCGATAAACGAATTCTTCGCAGAGCAGAGTCGTGGGAAACAAAGAGTGACTACGATTTCAGCTTGTAGGTATCCATCAAGGCTCAGAGATGGACAAGTCTCAAATCTGTCATACACTTACACGAGTAATCTAGTCGATACTTTGAAATCAGTCTCATTTCACATCAGGCACCTTACCTACGGTCAGCTGCAGAGATAAGATCCCCCCCTCCAGTGTGGTTACCACCATTACAGGGGGTTAACTATTCTCTACAGCTGACTCTACCTATCTTTTTCTATTGCTAACAAAACTTCACACAATCTGTCTATGGCGTACGGCTGTTTGTGCCACCACACTGCGGCCTTAATATCTCTGGGCAATTTTTCTTATGGGTTCTAGTCGTACTACCGTGAGCAAACGATGTCATCTATCAGCAGAGACATATTTAATGGATTTAAGTCAAGCAAGAGTAATGAGAAATTCAGTGGCGTGTGTGAAGTTCCCAATCCGCACCGAGTCCGCGGGAGAACAACGGCCTGTGGTCTGCATGACGATGATGATAAAGAGTACCTAATTAGAGACCAACGCTTACATTTTTATAGGTGAAAGACCACGATATAAATTGAAAGTCTAATTGAAATTTTTCTCTCCTTTATTTTCAAGTTTTAAGCGATCCTTATAACATTTTGCTCTCATTATTCTGTAGGCACCGAGAAATAGACACCCTGACGAAGCTAATGTACTATATGACGATACACCTGGTGGAGTGGGTGAACGGAACAAGATTGCTCAACCGAACCGGGTCCTGGGGCTATCGGCAGCCGGACGGGCGGTACGACGGCGTCGTCCGGGAGATGCAGGAAGGCCGCGCTGATCTGTCCGGTAAAGGCCACCACAAACCGAAGCGCGGGGCGTCCTCAGGCGCCGACGGAGCGTGCCTAGCCCAGCACGTCGTATAACACTGAATCATATTATATACGGTGACATACCGGCAGCGCGGTGCAGCCTATATAATTCAGTGTTCATACAACGCGCTGGGCCCTAAAAGTCCTCTTTTCTTGCAAAATATCACAGAAAAGGCCGGCGCAGACCAGATGCGTCTGCATGTCACGTCACCCACGCGCACCAGTTGTAATAAATGAAACTGTAAGAAAGATGGTACACTAGATGTGTGCACATGGCGTGCCATCTTTCTTACAGTTTCATTCATTACCACTTGTGTGTGACACGTACACGCATCTGGTCTGCGCCAGCCTTATGGACTGATCACACGGAATGCTTTCTGCCTCCTCTGCCTTGTTTAGCTCATGTACAAGCTGGCCGGACCAGAGGACGCAGAAGTCCCTACTTTACAGAAAATCAAGTATACTTGTTGTACAAATATTTAACAGAGTACGAGCCCATTTTGCGCTTGAAATCACTATTAAAGAATGCTGTTATCCATGTTATTATAAATGCGAAAGTGTGTCTTCTGTCTGTCTGTAACCTCTTCATGCTTAAACCAGTGAACCAATTTAGATGAAATGTGGTATAGAGATAGTTTGAGTCCCAGGAAAGGACATAGGATATTTTACCCCAGAATATTGCATAGTTCCCGCGGGATAGCGATAAATGAATTCTTCACAGACAGAGTCGCGGGCAACAGCTAGTTAATATATACTTATATATACACCGTGAAATTTTATTGGTTGTTTTCCCGAAACGAGGTGATTTAGTATCTGTACAATCGATTTATAATTACTATTTTGACTAGAGTCAAAAATCCAATTGTGAAAAACGAAAGTCGAAAATGACCGCAAACCAATAGTAACGCTTCGTTGGTACCTAACCTATCGTACGATCGTACGCTACTTGTACCAACGAAGCGTTACTATTGGTTTGCGGTCATTTTTGACTTTTGTTTTTCACAATTGGATTTTTGACTCTAGTCAAAATAGTAATTATAAATCGATTGTACAATCGATACTAAATCACCTCGTTTCGGGAAAACAACCACTAAAATTTCACGGTGTATACACTGTATTGCATTTCCAGCTTCGTCTTCGGTGTCTACCTACTTACTGATACCATCTATTAAATTCCAATAGGTAGCGTTATGATACCAACGATAGAACGGTCACGATACATGAACTTCGTGTTGCCGCCCGCGCCCGTGGAAGCCAAGTTCATCTTCAAGAAACCGGCTCTTGCATCTGTTACGAACATCTACGTGCTGCCGTTCAGCATTGGCGTTTGGGTTTCTCTTTTAGTTCTGATTCTCGTAATTAGCTTAACTTTATTCCTGTCCTACTACCGAGAAGAGGTTGTCGTGAGTATATTTTCAAATATTAATCAATAATTTTGACTATGTGGTAGGTTAAAAAAAAAGATATATACAGTCGAACATAGAACCTCCTCCTTTTTTGAAGTCGGTTAAAAAGCTAATCTTGTAATTTCAGAACCCACGTTACCGCATGCCGTGGCCCCAAAAACTGTTAGAGGGACTATTAGAAACGTTATGTTTAGTATTTCAACAAGGAACCGCATCGGATCCTATTTCAATCGCTGGTAAGTTCAAATCTTTTATGTTTCATAGATTTACTTTATTACATTGTGGTTTTTTTTTATAGAATGTATTTGTAAAATATATACAAAAATCCTAATTTTAGTCAAAATAATAAGTATATTTCATTTTAAACTTCACCAGGGGGGGCACACTTACATATATCACACTTTTCATGCGACTACAGCGATCTCTGGTGTTTTTTAAAGAACTAATTAGCGGCCATCTTGGTTGACTTGTCAAACTTGTCAGTTGTCATTCATCGGCCATGGCCATGGCGTACCAAATTGTACGGTCAAGGACTTTAATTGATAGGCCACTTGCCAACGTTCGTATTTTAGCCGTATAGTGCAAATCGGGTTTAGCCGCTTATACTTCGTATATGCTGATTTGAATTAGACGGCTAAAATACGAATAGTGTCAATTAGCCTATCAATTAAAATTACGCGTAATTATAGCTGTACATCACTACCAACATAATTATACAAACACCGTGAAATTTTAGTGGTTGTTTTCCCGAAACGAGGTGATTTAGTATCGATTGTACAATCGATTTATAATTACTATTTTGACTAAAGTCAAAAATCCAATTGTGAAAAACGAAAGTCGAAAATGACCGCAAACCAATAGTAACGCTTCGTTGGTACCTAACCTATCGTACGATCGTACGCTACTTGTACCAACGAAGCGTTACTATTGGTTTGCGGTCATTTTTGACTTTCGTTTTTCACAAATGGATTTTTGACTCTAGTCAAAATAGTAATTATAAATCAATTGTACAATCGAAACTAAATCACCTCGTTTCGGGAAAACAACCACTAAAATTTCACGGTGTATAGATAGGTATACATCACATTAGTTCTTCACCAGGGTGTAGGGCAGCAGCACCTTCCATACATGCATATTTGACCATAGAGTTGCCACTCTTGTTCACTATAATTTGAAACGGTAAATAATCCAAAGTAGTGTTGCCTATCGATAGTCTATCGCAAAACCAATAGTATCGATAGTATCGCCACATTCGTACCAATATACAAATATAAAACTTAAGGCCACAACAAACGCTGCCGGTGTGTGTCGCCATATATTTGATTCAGTGTTAAACATATAGAGCGCGCTGGACACTCTCCGTCGGCGCTTCGCGCTCCCGGTTTGTTGTGGCCTTTTGCCTTTACCAAGCCTTTATACCTTTACTCGACTGATCTTCTCGGCAAAAACGTAAGAATTTATTGCACAGAAATTAAAAAAAAAAAGCTCCTATCTTAGGCCCTACCACGAAGTGCATAATTCGAACTTCGTTTTGTGCCGTCCCGCTCACGCTAATATGATTTGACACGAGAGTGAGAGGGATAATACGATACGAACTTCGATTTTCGAATTTCGTAGTAGCGCCTCTTGTTCCATTCTTGCTCCCACCCCACATTGTTGCCAACGTAGATAAAAGTAGCTAAAACTGAGAATTTTAGAGAAGTTAGCATTAATTAAAATCAAAAAAATGGCTCATTCTGTTAAAATAGACTCACTGTTTTACTCGCCAAAATTCAAATGATAGATAGATAGATAAAGACGTTTATTTGGTACTGCAAGCACACACAATCAAGATTAAAAAAAAAATACAGAAATCAGTATAAACTTTAAAGTAAAACATTTAATATTGTCTGTATGCGCTGCAGTAGTGCAAAAGGGCCGTGGCTCAGTGATCAACATTGCTCCTAGAAGCAAAATACTGATATTCTGCCACAGCCCAGAGGATCGAGAACAAAATATTACTTACTAATTCAAATAATTATACAACAAAAGATTAAACTACAAAACAAACAGTGCTAAGCATCATTAATACTTACAAATATTGACGAGATTTAATTTTAAATAATTCGTTTACTTTCTTTAAATACAATACAGGGTTATTTGTAATTCACTAGCATCCTTTTAACCCTAAACTCCTACCACTTAAATGTTTTTTGTTTTACGGCTTTTGTCATAACTTAATATTTTTGGTGTAAAACGTTTTGAAAATTTGAGATTACCTCTTATTTTTACGATACTCTGTGTATTTGTATGGGAAAAAAAGTGCTCCATTTAAAAAAGTCATAAAACAAAAAACATTTGTTTGAGTGATAAGAATTCAGGGTTAAGAGGATATCAGTGAATTACAAATAACCCTGTATACAGATAATAAAATAAGTAGATAATATTAATTTTTAAAGCTTGTTCGTTTTATTATACGGTGTTAAATCTCAATGAATAATTTTTATTTATTAATTTTTTCTATTTTTAAGCCGCCTCTGGTTATTTTTTGTGATTTATCTAATTTCTAGCTAATTTTAAAACATTCAAATGGGCGTTTTGCTCAGATGACTTGGCAACACTCTCATTCGTTCATTCCTGTCCACGTTTCCTTCCTCTTTCATTCTTTCTGTGGTGACTTTCGAGTCGTGAGGAGTGGGTTAAATCCGCAACCATGTCGTAAGTTTTTTTGGTGTTATATTTTATATTCTTATAAATTACGAACTTTGATAATATCTTACAGTAATTGATTACTACATAAAGAATTTCTGAAAGTGCAAAGCATATTTTGTGTACTTCGTGCAACACGTTGTGAACATAACCTAACCTCCGCGTTGTACCGCGTCATATTAATAATTCTTTCTTTTTAGGTCGAAAGTATCTCGTGATACGCTTTATGAGTGCGTTAACGCCGTACTCCAGACGTCCAAGGACAAGAAGCGCCGTTTCCTGGAGACAGTTGAAATCCAGATCGGTCTGAAGAACTATGACCCCCAGAAGGACAAGCGTTTCTCTGGCACTGTCAAGTACGTTGACCTGTACTAAGCATTTTGGTGGACGCCATGCGTCCCCCAGGGTGATTAAATACAGGGAGTCAGATGCGTTGAACGCCTGACGGGACTTTACCCAGAGTCTTTAAATAACGGGTAGGTAGGCTTCGGCCCACCGAATTATCTTAAGGTTCAGTGCGGGATCGGTAAGCTTTTGAGATTTTTATAAAGTTAATTTACACATGTTGTATTTCCATATCGACGGTACTCTGACTCAACCTCGTATATGAAATTTTACTAAATTGGAATAACCACTTTAGACAAGGCTTAAAGTAGTTATTCCAAATTCATAAAATTTCATATACGAGGTTGAGTTTGAGTCACAGTACTGTCGATATGTTATGGACTCAAATTATTGAAATGATGTTTTAAAAATGCATGTATTATCTAATGATATTACAATGATGACACACTTCTACTGATCATTGAACCAAATTAAGTAACTTAAAATATCCATGTGTGCTCTGTCACTTAATGCAGATTTTCATTCCAGGCTGAAGTACATCCCGCGTCCCAAGATGCAGGTGTGCATTCTGGGAGACCAGCAGCACTGTGACGAGGCAAAGAACCTGGAGGTGCCATGCATGGATGCCGAGGCCCTCAAGAAGCTAAACAAGAACAAGAAGCTTGTCAAGAAACTAGCTAAGAAGTAAGTTTTATTTTGTAAATTGAACCATGCATTATGCCGCTTCCCGCCATGTCTAATACTCTTTTGACAATGTTTCCTAATCTTTTTCAAGCGTAGACCCTAGCGCCTTGTTACCATGATCCATGGACCCCTAGAAAACTATTACTTCTAACTAAATTTTTATAAAATCAACTATTACTGAACTTTTAGAAATGTATGCATATCATTAAAAGTAAAATTGGTTTTGTGCACATGTAAATAGGTCATGTTTAACAAAAATGTTCCATTTACCCTCCAGATATGATGCTTTCCTGGCGTCAGAGTCCCTGATCAAACAGATCCCGCGTCTGCTGGGCCCTGGTCTGAACAAGGCTGGCAAGTTCCCTGGTCTGCTCTCCCACCAGGAGTCCATGACGCAGAAGATTGATGAGGTCAAGGCTACCATCAAATTCCAAATGAAGAAGGTAATATTCTTATTAGCGATTATTATATGGACATACTGAGTTTGGTTACAATTTAGTTGACAGGCCCAGTTGGGGCTTTCCTTATGATGCAAATAGATTTGAATCGCAAATTATAGCAAGTTTCAATTTAATTCTAGATATTTTCAGTGGATAATAATTTGTAGTATTTTTGTGACATTAATTCCAGTTTTATTATGTTATATTAATTTACACTTCATTTCCCACTATCAGTGCTGAAATAAAATCCTCAACTCATGATTTGTAATGTACACTTTCTAATGTTTGGTTCTTTATAGGTACTGTGTCTGTCAGTGGCTGTGGGACATGTGGACATGACCCCGGACGAACTCGCCCAGAATGTGCATCTCTCCATCAACTTCCTTGTGTCGCTGTTGAAGAAGCACTGGCAGAATGTTCGATCACTCCACATGAAATCCACCATGGGCCCGCCCCAGAGACTGTACTAAGCTACTGCAATAAATTGGACACTTAAATTAAACTTTTTTATTTTCTAAATTATCAACAACCCCTACCCTGTGCCTGTATGTAAAGATAACAATAGTTAAGTTTGGTTCATGAAACTTTACTTTAAGAATTTCACATTGTAACCGGCTAACCACATTGATCGAAGGCCCTAGACTGATTTTGATGTAACTGCACTTAACCCCTCGTATGCTTAAAACATGGATCCGTTGGATGTTTATGAATTATTTGAGTCTAGAATGCTGGAAGGAAAAATAGAAGGAAGACGAGGCAGAGGAAAGCCAAGATTGACCTATTTTAACCAGGTGAAGGAGAAAGTGGGTGTCGTGTCGTATCAGGAAGTCAAACGGCTGGCCGAAGACCGCGCGGAGTGGCGGTTACTCCACCGACAAGAGCATAGCTCTTAAATTTAAGAAGAAGAATGCACGATTTTTTTCACTTCCCGCATACGAGGGGTTTATTGGGTAACACAAATCGATTCAATATTGCTACTTTTACCTTATACGTTTTGCACAACAATAAAATCTGGGTCACTTGCACAATCTAGGGTTAAAAAAAATCAAGTTAACCTTGGGTTCAGGAGGACAGTTCCATACATTTTGACACTTAACTCGGGGTCTATGCATGTTGGCCTGTCTTGTAACAACCTATGTAGTCACTTATTGGGTGCGGTCAGTGTACGACCCCGTATGTCTACCCGGAATCGGAATGAACGCCAATAATGCACAACCTAAAAAATGGAATTTACATGTGCATCTTTCTAATATAGAGAGAGAGAGAGAGAGATGTTTATTTACACATATTCGATACACAGGAAATACATTTGACAGGAAAAGATACAAATAAAAATCATCGAATAGTATAAATTGGGCCCCACTCAGCATAATGTTGCGGCAAGCCGCAACGCTGTTTTTCAGTGGGACCCATATATATATATATATACTTAAAAATCTCGTGTCACGGTGTTTGTCATCGAACTCCTCCGAAACGGCTTGACCGATTTTTATCAATTTTTTTCTCTATATTTGTTAAGTCTGAGAATAAATAGGTCGTAGGCTATTTTTTATACCCCTATTCTTCGCAGACGGAGATGCGGACAACAGCTAGTACTTACTATGTATAAGAATTTGAATGATTTGATCGCGCATTTTCATTCCGGGTCGGTAATTACCGGTCGTACTTTAACTGGAGTCGTTAATTATTTAATTAACGGTGCCAAACTATGTTTAACAACTACCCAATAACATAGCTTTTGGGCACCGCAATTAAGTCTTTCGATGTTTAACTCTTCAGGCCGTCAGATCCTGCTGCTCGGCCTCATGACCTTCATGTTCCTGTACACGGCGTACTCCGCCAACGTGGTGGCGCTGCTTCAGTCCCCTACCAACGACATCAACAGCGTGGAGGCGCTGCTCGCGTCGCCGCTCGCCTGCGGGGCCCAGGACGTGCTTTACAACCGCAACATGTTCTTGGTAACCAACCAGACTTAGGGCTAATGAACTTCTGACTAAAAATAGTTTAGTATTACCTACTTAGTAATAGATGGCGCTGACGTGACGGTGTAATCATACGTGGTAAGCTGTGGTAAGAAATAAATAAATAATCATAATGCTGCATTTACGCGCTTGCCGAGACTTGGCTAACGTCTACAAGCTCCAAGACCTTCAAGCCTATTTACACGCTCGCAAGTGCGTTATTGAGCCGTTATAGCTTCTTTTGATCTGTGTCGCAAAACCGACACTGCCCCTGATCGGCGGCAAGCTCACGCAAGCCAGGCCAAACACCCCTGTTCACACGCTTTTACTTGTGAAGGCATTCAAAGCTTTGAAAGCGTGTACCTAAATAAAGCATAATAATAATATCGTTAAATAAAGCAAAATAAAAAAGCAAATAGCATAAGTAAAGCAGGAATAATTGCAGGAAAAGTAGTTTTTTTATTATTTTCGCTTCTAATTCATTCCGTTCGGGAAATGTGATGATTTCAGCATGAGACAAGATCAATTCATCGAGCTTTGAGCACTCGTAAAATATTACCGCAAGGAGAGAACGCATATTTAAGCGTCGACGAGGGAATACGCAAAGTCAGGGAGGTAGTCAATCCATTTAGTAGATTTTATACTTATCTATTTCGTTAATCAACTAGTTTAATTGCTTGTGTATTTCTGTTAGGGTATGTACGCTTTCCATGTGGAGCTGACGGCGGGCTACGATCAGATCCAAAGGACTTTCTTGGAGGACGAGAAATGCAACCTCGGAGCTATAAAGTTCATGTCCATCACGTATCCCTATCTAGCCCTGGCCGAGGGCTCGCACATCAAAGAACAACTTCGAATCGGGTAAATGTCGAACAATAAATACCTACTGTTTTTTGTATCTCTAATCTGAAGATTCTTACCATTTCTACCTTCTTAACTTCATTCGATGAAATTCCATCTTCGGATTGATATTTTTCCCTGTGAAATTGCCTGATATTTCTCTGGAAAATTATGGATCCCAAGAATGTTCATGCCCCCATAGTGGGGCCATTGACAGCACGGTACACCAGTGACTACTCTGTGGCACCTGCGACCGAAGTTTAAAATAAAATCCGCTTCTTTGACCATTACCGAACTGACGCGAGGAATCTTTTTTGTTTATATTTAGGAAGCAAGCCAAGTTTTTAAACAAATAAACAATCTTCGTGAGTCGCCGTCGACGGCTACGTCATGGAGGACATAATTTAATCATTAGTTTTGTTCTGTCCTTCCGCAGCGCTAACCGTATAATGGAAAGTGGCGTGCAGCGTCGCACAGTGCGGCGCATGCTGCCGGAGGCCCCGAGCTGCGGCGCCGGCGCGGCCATGTTCACCGCCGTGCGGCTGCGCGACGTGGCGCCCGCGCTGCGGCTGCTGGCGGCGCTGGCCGCGCTGGCGCCGGCGCTGTGCGCGTTGGAGCTGCTTGCGCGGCGTAGAGGTGACAGCCGACGTGGCGCGCAATGCTCCCGCTCCGCCGCGGCCGCGCGACGTGCCACTATACAGGGACTCCCAGAAACCGACGATAACCCGTTAAGGGCTGATAGACCTACTAATTACCTGGTCTACCAGAATATCACATTGTAGGCTGCGTTCAGACCAAACCGACTGTCAGCCGTGGAAAGTGAGCGCGCGTTACGCAGTTCATTGTATTTCCATACATATTCACGTTTTCGTTCACACCGAACCGACAATACGCTATTACGTTTTTTCATATTAAACAATGGGGCTCAGTGAGCCTGCTCACATTCCTCGGCTGACAGTCGGTTTGTTCTGAACGCAGCCTTAGGTTTAGTAAAAATATTTTAGTTTTCGAGATATTGTCATTTTTGCAAAAATCTCGATCAGTTGAGTTTTTCGTCTGCGACAGCCTCAAATGACCGAATTTAGTAAATCTGATTACTGATAAATATTGCAGAAAAGATGGGCTTTTAAACGTGATATTACTTTATTTTAATATTTGGTCAAACTTGGATGAAAAACGACTTAAGAGACGGTTTTCAGATAATTTAGAGCGCGCGCAGACAGAGAGCGGTCTGGCCCAATACTACGAAGCGCGAAATTCGAACTTCGTTTCATGCCATTCGCTCACGCTAATGGTATTTATTACGAGAGTGAGACGGACCGCACGATCCGAACTTCGAACTTCGAATTTCGTAGTAACCCCCCTTGAGTTCCGCGTTCCGAGTTCCGAGTTCTGCGTTCTTTCGAATGTACTGAGTCCCTTGCGATAACGCACACAGCAGGCGGTCGGAACTCTCGAGCGGTCAAAACACAGAACTCTGAACGCGGACCTCGGAACTCCAGACCGCTCTCTGTCTGCGCGCGCTCTTACTGTTTCATCCCGGAACTTTAGTCCTCCATGGTTTAAAAAAAAATAACTACGCTAAAGTGGCACAAAGTTCAATTCAAATTTCGAATAAAGTTTAAAAATTTTAAATTCGAATTTGTAAATCGAATTTGCTGTTTTTGGTTAGCGTGTAACTGCTTTTAGTAGACTGCGAATTTTCGTTGCTGGTACATGAAAAATTTCTTGTCTTGTGGGTGTTTTTTTAGTAATTAGTGACTTCAATTTGAGCTTCTTCTGTAATGAAATAGCAATAAATTTGAAATTGTATGACAGTTCGGGTGTCATCGTATTCCGATAGTTTTCCCGATGGAAAATCATTTTGCACTACATCATCATCTTTGATGTTGATGACGCGTCTTAGTCAGGTTAGTTTTTATAAAAAAAAATTGCACATTCACCAATAAAGGTTCGCCATCCCTGGTCTAGAGAATAGATAATGATCCTTTTTACAACCATGGAAGTGTAAGTAACACGAAATGTTTCAATTTTACAGAAATACGCAAGGAAAAGAAAAAAACCGACGCGGACCTGCCTCCTGAAGACATCTCTGAAAACATTATTTCTTAAATGTACCCAGCCGCAATAAAACAACCAATAATTGAAATATGTATATTTTGATACCATACTTGTATGTTAATAGAAAAATCTCAGAAATACTGACACTTAACAAGGCTAGAACTATAATGGTCGACTGTACAACGCGCGGCATATACCATACTATATGATCAGATACTCTAACACTCATAGGAACATTTGCACCTTAGCCTAACGTAACTATTGCATCCAGTGCTGGTCGCGAGGCAACTCGCTTGCATCTATTGTACCCACTGGGAAACGTTTATACATATTATAAACACCAGCTCGAGCAGAAATTAGCGAGAGACTGTGTACGCAAACATGTCACATTACTGCGCCCTGTCTAATGGCGAACTTTATCATACTGTAAAGCTCAATACGCATACACCGAAAGTAGTTTTGTAGAAAGCGAACGCGCACTTGCCTCATAGCATAAAAAAGAGTAAATCAATTTGAGTCCGTAAAATAAATCAACTACAAAAGCATGGAGTCTTCGCCCCGCGCTCTACCACCATGTTTTTTTTTCCTAGCCGATTCGCAGTACGGGCTCTTTCATGCTAGTTCGAATATTACACCTAGTGTTTCCAACCTTAATCAATCAATCAATCAAATTAAAAACAATTGCGGGACTCACCCGGCCTAACTTGGTTAGGTATATTAGCCGTCAACGTATTGAAAGGCATGAAAAATTAAATCGGAAATATTATTGCACATTACCATATTAGTTCTATGACGCACACATTAATAATCTAGTTCAATAAAGATCGGGAAACAGGATAGTGCCGAACGTGCGTGTTCACTCGGCACGGTGATCACGCTAGTTAATCACGGTATATTCTGTCTAGCCAGAAAACGGGACAATCGGCGTCCCGCGCGGACCTTTTGCGGAACGCATAATCTAGGGCTCCAGAAACGGGACGCTCCGCATATAGCGGGATGGTTGGCAACCCTAATTACAACTAACATGACCTCCGCGCCGTTCACCATCGCTGTCTGCGCAGTAAAATATAATTATATTTAGATAAAAGTCTGTCTTTGCCATCTTAACGTACACAATCTTTAACCGCACGCTTTCAATAAAAATAACATGTACAATAATTGGAACTTGTGTTATCGTAATTTTCACTGATAGTGTCTGCTTCATTTCTGTACAGAAACATGATCGCACTTATTCCTAACTTTAAGGTTGTCTCTTACGACTATATTTTAAACAATCTATCAATAACTTTACATTAAATCACATTAAGTTTTAAAACTTAGATAAATACATTGTGGAATCTCAGATGCACAGTGTTCGATTAAAAAATGCACCCTTATAATTAATAGAAGAGGTGTTCGCTCTACAATGTGCATACAAAATTAAAACTGATTTAATATGCAGTAAAAAAAATAAACAATTTTAACAAAGTTATACAATTTCCTAAAAAATGGGTTGACATAGGTAATATAATGCACACTGTATTTGAAAATTGCATCACCTTAAACTCTTATAACATAACATCTGTTACGGAATACTATTGTATAAATATGTTGCACTGAACATGATTAAATGTATTTGTACAAATAAAATCTAAAATTAGAGCGTGTATATTGTATTATTGTTATTGCATCCTCTTCGGCCTTTAGTACCCTTTTCGAATAATGCATTAGTATAAAACAATACTCACACGCACGAAACTATAGTAGCTGGAGTAAAAAAAATATGATTTATTATTAATGGTGGTTGTAATCAAATTTGTCAATTATAATTCGATATATCTTGTAAAAACATGTCCATTTGACGGGCTGTTTTTCCTTTCATTCTTTATTCTATTACAAACTTCTTGAAGGAAAGTATCATAATTATTCGATTGCTCTGTGTGAGTAGACATATAATTGTATCTAGTAACGAAGCTTTGAAAGCGTTAACCTTTATGTTGAGTTAACATTTTCTGCAGACCGCATCGTCCGCGTTCTAATTCTATGTTAGATTCGAAGTTACATATAACAAGGTCCGTAAGTCCTACACGTAACGCTTAGCTATGAAAAAGTCCACCGTGTTACGAGTCCGCTGTGTTACTCACTGGAACAAACTCTGCACTTTTAACTTTGGGAGGAACTGGGATTCTTCCTTTATGATTTTTACCTGAAAATAATTTTTTCGTCAGGAACATGAACGAAGGGAGCAGTTTAGATATCAAGTTAATGATTATTATACTTACGTCGTTGAATATTGAGTTTTCTTTGATGTCGATTGATTCCATTTTCATAGTCTGAAAGACAATGGTCTGTTATTACGGTTTATGTTTTACATGGAGGTTAATTACAAGTATTACACAAATAAAAACAGTGAAGTAATTAAAATATGAATATTTCTATATAATAGTTTGTGTATGTCCCAAAACTCAACGATAGTTTGGTACCGGGCGAGAGGCCAAGTTATAGCAGTTGAAAAAACTGTCCAGCTCCGATTTGATTCATTTTGATATAATGTTAGAGAGTAGACTAAAATAACAGACAATTTTCCTTGTTAAGCGGTAATAGATAGGTACTTTTACCAAAATATCTGGATATGGTTTTTTTTTATTTTTCCAAAACTGTTCTGTTCTGTTGGTGCTCGTGTGTGTGTGTGCGTACCTTGGGCGGGCGGCCGCGGCGCGGCGGGGCCTGGGGCGCGGGCGGCGCGCGCGCGGCGTGCAGCCGCAGCTGGTGCGCGCGCAGCAGGTGCTCGGTGTGTGTGTGCGTACCTTGGGCGGGCGGCCGCGGCGCGGCGGGGCCTGGGGCGCGGGCGGCGCGCGCGCGGCGTGCAGCCGCAGCTGGTGCGCGCGCAGCAGGTGCTCGGTGTGTGTGTGCGTACCTTGGGCGGGCGGCCGCGGCGCGGCGGGGCCTGGGGCGCGGGCGGCGCGCGCGCGGCGTGCAGCCGCAGCTGGTGCGCGCGCAGCAGGTGCTCGGTGTGTGTGTGCGTACCTTGGGCGGGCGGCCGCGGCGCGGCGGGGCCTGGGGCGCGGGCGGCGCGCGCGCGGCGTGCAGCCGCAGCTGGTGCGCGCGCAGCAGGTGCTCGGTGTGTGTGTGCGTACCTTGGGCGGGCGGCCGCGGCGCGGCGGGGCCTGGGGCGCGGGCGGCGCGCGCGCGGCGTGCAGCCGCAGCTGGTGCGCGCGCAGCAGGTGCTCGGTGTGTGTGTGCGTACCTTGGGCGGGCGGCCGCGGCGCGGCGGGGCCTGGGGCGCGGGCGGCGCGCGCGCGGCGTGCAGCCGCAGCTGGTGCGCGCGCAGCAGGTGCTCGGTGTGTGTGTGCGTACCTTGGGCGGGCGGCCGCGGCGCGGCGGGGCCTGGGGCGCGGGCGGCGCGCGCGCGGCGTGCAGCCGCAGCTGGTGCGCGCGCAGCAGGTGCTCGGTGTGTGTGTGCGTACCTTGGGCGGGCGGCCGCGGCGCGGCGGGGCCTGGGGCGCGGGCGGCGCGCGCGCGGCGTGCAGCCGCAGCTGGTGCGCGCGCAGCAGGTGCTCGGTGTGTGTGTGCGTACCTTGGGCGGGCGGCCGCGGCGCGGCGGGGCCTGGGGCGCGGGCGGCGCGCGCGCGGCGTGCAGCCGCAGCTGGTGCGCGCGCAGCAGGTGCTCGGTGTGTGTGTGCGTACCTTGGGCGGGCGGCCGCGGCGCGGCGGGGCCTGGGGCGCGGGCGGCGCGCGCGCGGCGTGCAGCCGCAGCTGGTGCGCGCGCAGCAGGTGCTCGGTGTGTGTGTGCGTACCTTGGGCGGGCGGCCGCGGCGCGGCGGGGCCTGGGGCGCGGGCGGCGCGCGCGCGGCGTGCAGCCGCAGCTGGTGCGCGCGCAGCAGGTGCTCGGTGTGTGTGTGCGTACCTTGGGCGGGCGGCCGCGGCGCGGCGGGGCCTGGGGCGCGGGCGGCGCGCGCGCGGCGTGCAGCCGCAGCTGGTGCGCGCGCAGCAGGTGCTCGGTGTGTGTGTGCGTACCTTGGGCGGGCGGCCGCGGCGCGGCGGGGCCTGGGGCGCGGGCGGCGCGCGCGCGGCGTGCAGCCGCAGCTGGTGCGCGCGCAGCAGGTGCTCGGTGTGTGTGTGCGTACCTTGGGCGGGCGGCCGCGGCGCGGCGGGGCCTGGGGCGCGGGCGGCGCGCGCGCGGCGTGCAGCCGCAGCTGGTGCGCGCGCAGCAGGTGCTCGGTGTGTGTGTGCGTACCTTGGGCGGGCGGCCGCGGCGCGGCGGGGCCTGGGGCGCGGGCGGCGCGCGCGCGGCGTGCAGCCGCAGCTGGTGCGCGCGCAGCAGGTGCTCGGTGTGTGTGTGCGTACCTTGGGCGGGCGGCCGCGGCGCGGCGGGGCCTGGGGCGCGGGCGGCGCGCGCGCGGCGTGCAGCCGCAGCTGGTGCGCGC
Source organism: Archips crataeganus (assembly GCA_947859365.1). Taxonomy (NCBI): domain Eukaryota; kingdom Metazoa; phylum Arthropoda; class Insecta; order Lepidoptera; family Tortricidae; genus Archips; species Archips crataeganus. The sequence goes on from OX402065.1 coordinate 6,127,894, forward strand.
GCAGCAGGTGCTCGGTGTGTGTGTGCGTACCTTGGGCGGGCGGCCGCGGCGCGGCGGGGCCTGGGGCGCGGGCGGCGCGCGCGCGGCGTGCAGCCGCAGCTGGTGCGCGCGCAGCAGGTGCTCGGTGTGTGTGTGCGTACCTTGGGCGGGCGGCCGCGGCGCGGCGGGGCCTGGGGCGCGGGCGGCGCGCGCGCGGCGTGCAGCCGCAGCTGGTGCGCGCGCAGCAGGTGCTCGGTGTGCGCGCGCGGGGACGCCAGCCGCGCCGCGCACGACGAGAACACGCACGGGAACGTGCCCGCACCTGCCATACCACGACATATTACAACCATGTACCAACCTCACTAATACCCCCTACGAGCCGGCAATGGGATTTACTATTATTCATTTAGTACAAATGGAAAATTGGCCACTTGAATCGACCATTTTGAATTTTGAACAAAAATAATATTAGATTAGTTACAAATTCATTCAGTTTAACAAATATTTATTTAAATTCTAAAACCCATCACACAGAGACGACGGGTGCGGGTCGGGAACGCGACGGGCCTATTTACATGGCTACATATGACATGGCGCATTTATATGGACGACATCACAGCGACGGCGGGCGCGAAATGGGTCGTGCGCGGACGCCGCGCCCGTCGTTACAAACGGCGCACGGGCCGAGCGAGCAACGGGCTATCTTTGCATTGCGCTTCCTTAGCACGCGCCGCCTCTTGTCAAAGGATACCTCTATTTCTCACAATAAATAGTTAAAAGTAATTCCCCGTCCGTGTCCGACTCTTCCGACGTCTTTAAACCCACTGCCTCTCGATAGCCGCTGGGCCTGTCGCGGACATGCGTCGGAAACGACCCGGCTCGCCGCCGCCCTCTGTGTGCGTTGCGCTTAAGAGTTAGGCAGTTTACGAATGCTTTTATTTAAAAAAAAGACAGAGCAACGGCGTTCGTGCAATGAATGCATACTTTAAAAAGAGTCTTTCCAGTTTTTTCTTTTAAGATTACAAGCTTCGAACAATAAGTACCAACCATTATTTTATTTTATTTTATTTTATTTTAACCATACTGGACTCGTACAAAGAAATCCTCGCCTATATCTCGGATTAAAATCGTACTCGTCCAGTATGGCTTACTTATGGTCTCTTCAGTAATAGGGATGCTGACACCATAAAAAAAATTAAGACACGATTCCAGTAAAGAAACGCTTTATTTCAGCCCTGAAAGTCAGATTAATTTTCGATTAAATGCAAAATTAGATTTTTTGTTGCTTTAAAACAAATAAATAGTTAGTTTATTGAGTATGCAAACAATGACGTCATATGTCGCTATTATCATTCAAACTCTATGTGAGATTGTGTTTTGACAGCTCATAAAAAGAACGTCTGTTGAATGGTGGTGTCAACATCCCCATTGTGGGGAGCCAACCAGGCGGGAGTAAGCTGAAGTGCCTCTCTACACTATCGTATTCGTGTAACATCGTTCGACTTCGCGAGTTGTGTGGAGGAGGCATTCGAGTTAGTGGTGGATACTGACTCTGAGTGTCGTCGTCGTCGTCGTCGTCGGGCGCGGCGGCGGGCTCGGGCACGTGCTCGGCGACGTGCGCGACCAGCTGGCGCTCCGTGCTGAAGGCCAGCTCGCACAGCTTGCAGGTGTGCCGCGGGGCCGCGCGCGGCCCGCTGCGCAGCTCGTAGTGCGCCTCGCGTCTGCACACACACGTTTTTAGGGTTCCGTAGTCAACTAGGAACCCTTATAGTTTCGCCATGTCTGTCCGTCTATCTGTCTGTCTGTCCGCGGCTAAGCTCAGAGACTGTTAGTACTAGAAAGCTGTAATTTGGCATGAATTGGGTTGCTAACATGACTTTTCTATTCAGTGATCTGTTTGCGAAATATTCAACTTTAAAGTGAAAATTTTCATTAAAATCGCCCCCCCCCCCTCTAAAATCTAAACTGTTGGGTGGAAAAATTTGAAAAAATTCAGAATTGTAGCGTAGAGTAAACAGTAGCCTAAGGTATAAAACATACCTAAACTTGGATGATTCCGTACACATACGAAATCCTTAGAAAAATATTACTTGATTTTTTCGTAATGGCTACGGAACCCTACCTTGGGCGTGTCCGACACGCTCTTGGCCGGTTTTTTTTGACGTGACAACGTCTAATGCTGGCACTTCACTTGGCGTATTTCACGAAATAGTTGCGTGTGCGAGAGAGGAGCACTTTGCCGATTCTAGCGTGAAAGACGGAGATGGCAATAGTGCAACGCGAACACGCAACGCCAAGTGAAGTGCCACCATAATAAATCGATGAACGCCGGGTGCAAACACGAAAAAGGATGACGCAATGTAACGTAGGTACATGTACTTACATGTACGTTGCATGTAACGTTCATGTACTTACAAGAGAGAGCAGTGGACAGGTACTCTAGCGCTCGGGTATTTGAGTGGTGGGTTGAGGGGGGAGGGTGCGGGGGTGAGGGTGCGAGGGTTTCAAAGGGGGATGAAAATTTCACTGATTTTGCCGTAGGATGCACCGTTTTCAAGATATTTGACAAAACACCGGTTCTCGTCCGATCACCGAGGTTAAGCAACGTCGGGCGCGGTCAGTACCTACTTGGATGGGTGACCGCCTGGTTTCATTTTTGTTTTTTGAATGTTTTGTTATGACGTGTCACGTTAAACTATCGTCCGTAAACCGACTTTACACACAACCGGCTTTTTTATTCTTTTTTTCCGAGGCTCAAGTGCACCTGTGTGACTATGCCAGCCTCATTGGGAGACTCAATGCCCAAATTCATCAAACTCTTCTCCCGCTATGCCCAGGTTCTCTGGCTGCAAAGGAATGTTTGATGAAACTGTATGTTCGTACTGTATCTTCCCATACAGGACAACTCAAAATAATATTCACTGCCCCATTAAAAAGGTCTAAATCAGACAAATTTGCCTCGACGGTTCGACCACATTGCAGCCGCTCAGTACCGAATCGTCTATGAAGCAAAATGACCACGATTCAGATGGTCTAATAAGCACATGTCCAATTATGTAAATTGTCCACTGTGTGAAGATTTCTTAATCGTAAAATACCCAATTAACGTAATGTCTATGAAGGGACACGGCCAGATAGCAACACGCCCATAAAGCTGAAAGTTAATGTCGCAGAACGTCCAAAAAATATAATGTCGCGTATTTCACAAGATAAAGAGTTTAAGTTGAAAAGGTAGATCTAAATCAATAATAAAACTGAGCACTTGAAACCCGAACACACTTTTTGGTTATTCTGCTACTCCGGCTAACTGCTTTCAATAAGATTTGACGATTTGGTTTTTTGGGTGATAGCGTTTTTGACAATATGTAGTTTGGACATTATGCTACACGGACTAATTGCTATGTTGATGTTCTGCGTGTCATCTGACGGAAAATGATTACTACCGCCCATAAATATCAACAACTCAAAGAGAGTCACTGATCGGTTGCCGGCCTTTAAAAAAAGGAGAGGGGGAATAGGGGAGGGGGAGGGGTAGAGTTATTGGGCCCCCGACGCTCGCACTGACCGTACGAAACACAGCAGTACCTCTACCATGAGTTTACACTAGTTTACAGTGACCGTACTCGCTAGCGACGGCGTAAATGATTTGTATGGAGAATTGTACTTCCGTAAGTGACCGCTAGAGGCGCTGTACAATTCTCCATACAAATAATTTACGCCGTCGCTAGCGAGTACGGTCACGTAAACTAGTGTAAACTCATGGTAGAGGTACAGTTGATTTGACTTGACTTCTTGAAAAGTGCGGTCGTAATTTTTCTGAAAGGGGGCCCCGAATATTGCGTTAACTTGGCCTAACATTTATAATCCGTCCCTGCCAAGCGGTAACAATGATAGTGGAAAGAAGGTAGAATACAGTTGTGACTGACCTGTGCGAGTACATGTGGTTCCGCTGCTGGAACTGCTGTCCGCAGACGGTGCAGTCGTACGTGGTCTCCACGGGCCGCCCGCCCAGGTGCCGCTTGCGGTGCTGGTTCAGGTTCGTCACCTGACAACACATGGGGTTACATCATTCACAAGAGAACATCCTGAAAAAGGGACTCCTAAAATTCACATACTCTCGAGGTTTTATCCAGTGGGGGATTTACATTTACCGCCAATATTCTTCGCCAATTCGATACCCTAAACTTAAATTGTACCTACTTAATATTGAAACTGTTTTCAATATTTTAAAATCGAAATATTTTATAAATTCATGTTCGTAAAAGTAGAAAGCACTTAGTGATTTTTCATATGTACAGATCTTGAAGTAGGTATTCACAGTATTTTGTCAAATTTTTTTTCCATGTATATGTATACCTACATATTATGTTTTTTTTGAAGAAGTAGTGTAGACAGACAAGCACACTTTCGCATTTATAATATTAGTATGGAAATTAGCTTTGTTAGCTGTACCTGCGCATACGCCTTATTGCAGCCCGGCTCCGGGCAGACAAACGGCCGCTCGCCCGTGTGCAGACGCACGTGGTTGTTCAGGTTCGTTACCTGCAAGAGAACCGGACTTCATTCACTGGCAGATATTCCAATTTCCATAGTAGAATTGTATCTAAAATGGATCGGAATCCCGATACCCGCCAATCTCAGAATTTTCTTATTGGAATTGTCTGCCCACAAATACTGCTTAAATATGTTGCTGTCCAGGGTAAGGTATAATGAAATGCTACCAGGCATAAAGCAGTAGTTATACAATGCAGTCTCTAAGTCCTGACTCATCCAGACAATTTAAATAATTTATTGAATCAGGCGTTACTTTGCGGAGGTCCATATTAATGAACTGAAACAATTACTTCGCTCACCCGCGACCTTACGATAGTTACGTTTACGTAAGAAATGCGCGTTCATGCTGTTCCTCCACCTCCACACTGTACGAACACACACAAATCACACAAACAAACCCAACCATCACCACCATCAAACTACACTGACGCGTTTCGAACTCAACCAGAGCTCATCCTCAGAGTAAGCACCATAACCGTATGCTATGCTACCAAATGTTAAACTATCACTATACTTTCAGTTCATCCAGACAGGTTTATCGCCCGAGATGGAGACACAGCTCAATAATAAGCTGAATAAATTTAAGTCACTTTACCTGGGTAAATGCTTTCCCACACTCGGTGCACTTGTAAGGTCGTTCATTAGTGTGGATACGAAGGTGCGCTCGAAGGTTGTTGGACTGAGAAAACGCTGCCAACACAGTAATATATGTACATTATTAGTTATACTAACAGATTTTGATCTAGCAATGACTGGGATTCAAAATAAAGTACTGGAAAAAAGAACAGCTGCTACAACTGGTCTTTGTATAATGGTATGCTGAAGTTTTTACTTCAGGGCAGCCAAATAGTTCTTTTTCTCTGCAAATAACTGCTTTTTAATCGCGTTAAAGGGTCAAAGTCAAAAGTAAATTCTCGAATTTCGAAAACATCTTTAGAGTGGCTTTAGAATGGCAAGGAGGAGAATTTTAACAATCTTTTGACCCCTTAAAGTACCAGATGTGGAGAAGTCTCTATTGTTCCATTGAATGTAGTTCTAACTAGGCAACACAAAACTACTAAAGTTCAATACTTTCACCAGAACACAGTCCACTGACACAGAAAATGTACTCAGTTTTTATTTAGTTCATAAATGTACCTTTATTGCAGTAAGTGCAGACGAACCGGCGTTCGGCGCGGTGGTTGCGGAGATGATTCTGCAGTTGAATGTTCTTCTGAAAGGTCTTGTGGCAAATGCCACAGTACAGTGAGGTGTCATTGTATTCCTGCAACCAGTGCCCTACTTGTGTACAACTCTTGACTATTTAGGATCAATTCACACCGAGAAGTGACACAACGCGACACTATATTTTATTGAGACAATATACAAATGAGTACACATTTGACATGTTCTCTCAATGAAAAATGCAGCAAGGCAGTTGGTATGAACTGACCCTTACACTGACACTACATTACTATTCGGAAATCCAGGATGGCTAGTATGGGTCCTCTTGTTTTGCTTCTGTGATGTATCAGACTTCCATGAACATTTACATCCAAGGAGAGAAAAAATTAATATGGTTGATATTGGTTGATCATATTCAGCAACATCTATTAACACTTGAAGATTTAATGCACCAGTGCTTCGTCATCCCAGCCTATAAATGTTCCACTGCAGGGCACAGGCCTCCTCTCAGAATGAAAGGGCTTGGGCTGTAATTTCCTTGCGGGCCCAGTGCTGACTGGGGACTTCACATGGACCATTGAATTTCTTTTCAGATGCGTGCGGGTTTCATCACAATGTTTTCTTTCACCATAAAGCTCATGATAAATTAAAAAAATGCTCCAGTGCTTAGCCAGAACTTAATTAAGACCCATATCTGTATCAGAAGATCTAAACAATAATAATCCATATCTATATCTGAACTTAACAATTTTAACAACCTGGCACATAAATGGGTAATTTTCAAATTTTGCACAGGTAAACTTATCCCAACCTAAAATAAATTGTTACCGTTTACTACACTGTCTATTTTCTGTGGTTATTTCAGTAAAATGATTGATGATGGCAATTAGCTATATATCATAGAAAATTAAATTATTGAGTATTGGAATCGAAAAAAGATGGTTAGTTTTTATGTAAAACCATACTAAAAGTAACAGCATTCTGTGCAAAATTTTATAACAACCCAAATATGTGTTTTATCTACTTACTAAGTTTGTTGAAACTGGTAATACTGAATAAGCATCTACGTATGCAAAGCATAGTTTTATGCTAACCATCCTGGTGCCATTTGATAAATATAAAAATATGAAGAATATTTCAATAGCCAGCATACATGTTGAGTTAGACTTACAATAACTATGAAAATAACAAAATTCAAACTTATTACAGATTCCACGCAACAATGAATTTGAAATAGATTTATCATAGGATTTAAAAAAAAGTGTTTTAATGACTGAAAAAACGTTTTCTAATCTTATATGATTAACTTTATTTTAGGGTTCATACCTCTGAGACCTCCAAGGGGTCTGAAGCATCATCGCCAGCTACACTATCATCTATTGTCACCTCAGGGACAAGTGGTTGGCATTTAAAGCAGGCATACACGCCATCCTTGCCCGTCTCAAACAACTGCTGGAAATTTAAAAATTCAATGTATAAAAAAGTGAATTATAAATAGCCAAAAAAATTAGTAAAAAACTTAAATTTTGAAATTACAGGTTTTAGAATTAGTAAATACTGTGTAGTGTAATGTGAATACAAGTAAGTCGAAAATATACAAAATAATATTATGTCCTAGAGTTATACTAAATTTACAGTATATTTTTGAACAAACCAATGTAGATTGATATTCAACTGCAGCAATAAAGTTACTGCCTATTCATGCCCAGAAAAAAACAAGCCAGTTGTTTTTTATACCGAGCTGAGCCAGACGTAAAAAAACACACGGCCAGGCCAGGAAAGAAATAAAAAAAAATACGCGGCAGGTTTCGAGATGTTTTTTTTGCTTTCATGGACATAAAGAGCTGCATTAAATATGATTTCACCTCCAAAAAACTGCTTAGCTTCACCGAGAAACGATTACTGTTAAGCTAAACCAGCAGAAAGTTCTTTTATAGGCGTTATTTTTATAACAATCTAAAGAAAACAAAAAAAGAAATAAGGAATTACACAAAAGATCGCATAGAAATCGCAAGTAGACACTTACAACGGCGGGCTTCATGCATATTCCACACTTGTCCATCGTGAAGATGTAAAATTTCACAGAAATCAAGTAAAAAACACATCAAAATCCCAAAATATTGATATTTTACGACAGCTCTTCGAAAAGTAGGCAATGGTCGAACGACGAGCGGAGGGAGCGGGGAATGAGGTGAGGGCGGGGCTATGCGCCGTTCTTGCCAAAATTGTTGCCAGTTACAAGGATTTGACATTTTGCCTTACTTTTTATTATTAATCAATAAATTATGTTGTTTATATAAGTTTTCTCCCCGATAATGGTACTATTAACATCGCCACATTATACTAAAATCAGTATTTTAAATAGTACTTAATATATAAATAACTTTTACTATCTTTTTTCTTTACTTGAAATAATGCAATATTTACGTATTTCGAACGCAGTCTTTTACAATGCTATAGTCTGTGCAATGCTAAGAAATAGAGATCCGTCCGTAGTAATACGAATCCGTACCGTAATTTCCGTAATTTCCGCACCCGGTAAACGAAGTAGGCCAGTTGCAATGCAGATCAAATTAAATACAAACAAAGTGAAGAGCTCAACATTAACTCAAGTTTAATTTTCGATTGTATGAGGATTTTCTAGACTTTAACAAGCAGATAACTTTTTTTACTCTGAATATTTTACGTACTACTCGTACGGAACTTTCACTGTTTTTGCGGCTCGCACTTCATCAAATGTTTGTTGACAGGCTGTCAAAAAATATTCCCATTATTATTAGTCTTCGTGTTTCCTGGTTTTTGTGTATTGCGTTTTAGTTTCAAACCTAATTACGTGCCATGCTACTGATTGCAGCAATATAATTAGTGATACTAACGAGGTAGACTCTCCATGTGAGATTAATTGAGTCACGTAACATTTTGGTTTGTAAAAATGTCGGAGAAACCTGACAAGCCAGTGGCTAGCGGGGTGCAGCCTATCGTGAAGATAGGGCACTACACGCTCGGAGCCACACTGGGAGTTGGGACCTTCGGGAAGGTAAAAATCGGGGAACACCAGCTGACGAAACACAAGGTCGCAGTCAAGATCCTGAATCGGCAGAAAATCAAGTCTCTAGATGTCGTCGGCAAGATTCGCCGTGAAATTCAGAACCTCAAGCTGTTCCGGCACCCGCATATCATCAAGCTGTATCAGGTGCGCTTTGTTTATAATTTGACATACCCATTACCCAACCCATCTATAAAATAGATTAATTATAAAATTATGGTACTTACCTTTAGTTTTTTTTCTAAAAAGCAAAGTTTACCATAGGCATGGGCAACCCTATGCACACAGCCCAAGCAAAGTTTACCATAGGCATGGGCAACCCTATGCACACAGCCCAAGCAAAGTTTACCATAGGCATGGGCAACCCTATGCACACAGCCCAAGCAAAGTTTACCATAGGCATGGGCAACCCTATGCACACAGCCCAAGCAAAGTTTACCATAGGCATGGGCAACCCTATGCACACAGCCCAAGCCCCTAGAATGTAAGTTTACCATAGGCATGGGCAACCCTATGCACACAGCCCAAGCCCCTAGAATGTAAGTTTACCATAGGCATGGGCAACCCTATGCACACAGCCCAAGCAAAGTTTACCATAGGCATGGGCAACCCTATGCACACAGCCCAAGCAAAGTTTACCATAGGCATGGGCAACCCTTTGCACACAGCCCAAGCAAAGTTTACCATAGGCATGGGCAACCCTATGCACACAGCCCAAGCAAAGTTTACCATAGGCATGGGCAACCCTATGCACACAGCCCAAGCAAAGTTTACCACAGGCATGGGCAACCCTATGCACACAGCCCAAGCAAAGTTTACCATAGGCATGGGCAACCCTATGCACACAGCCCAAGCCCCTAGAATGTAAGTTTACCATAGGCATGGGCAACCCTATGCACACAGCCCAAGCCCCTAGAATGTAAGTTTACCATAGGCATGGGCAACCCTATGCACACAGCCCAAGCAAAGTTTACCATAGGCATGGGCAACCCTATGCACACAGCCCAAGCAAAGTTTACCATAGGCATGGGCAACCCTATGCACACAGCCCAAGCAAAGTTTACCATAGGCATGGGCAACCCTATGCACACAGCCCAAGCAAAGTTTACCATAGGCATGGGCAACCCTATGCACACAGCCCAAGCCCCTAGAATGTAAGTTTACCATAGGCATGGGCAACCCTATGCACACAGCCCAAGCCCCTAGAATGTAAGTTTACCATAGGCATGGGCAACCCTATGCACACAGCCCAAGCAGTTTACCATAGGCATGGGCAACCCTATGCACACAGCCCAAGCAAAGTTTACCATAGGCATGGGCAACCCTATGCACACAGCCCAAGCAAAGTTTACCATAGGCATGGGCAACCCTATGCACACAGCCCAAGCAAAGTTTACCATAGGCATGGGCAACCCTATGCACACAGCCCAAGCAAAGTTTACCATAGGCATGGGCAACCCTATGCACACAGCCCAAGCCCCTAGAATGTAAGTTTACCATAGGCATGGGCAACCCTATGCACACAGCCCAAGCAAAGTTTACCATAGGCATGGGCAACCCTATGCACACAGCCCAAGCCCCTAGAATGTAAGGGCAATGTTAAAAATACAAGCAGCCTTGTAAACATTTTACTGTTTGTAATTTACATAGCCATTACAAACTCGGGCTCAGTGAATCAGCATTGTTAATTTATTTTAATATAGTGTAATCTTCTAACCCTGACTCATTCAGAAGTCATTATCATACCTAAAGCATTATGTATAGTATGTGTATGCAAAGTTGCAAATGTATGTAACTGTACACAAAAGAAAACAAGGGCCACTTGAGTTTCAGAGGTAAAAAAAATGAAAATTAAAAATATGTTTGCGTTCTAATCTCAATACATTTAATGAATCAAAAAGTATTGATTGTATCTTATTAAAAAACCCTATTTTAGATAAAGAATGTTAGAAATTATCATACTTATTTGTATTTACATTTTACCAATGAAGTTTTCTTTTGAGAAATATCATAGGTACATTATGGTAACTGAGAATTTAAGATGTCATGTGTTTGAAACATTTCCAATTAGACTATCCAACCACAAGAATAAAATTGTTTTAACCTTTTGACCGCCACGCATCGTTTTTGTTTGGAACAAAATTGATTCTTATGCGGATGCGGGTAGGTTTAATTTTGTATTACCATACTGTCGTCTATAGCCGACGCTGGCGGTCAAAAGGTTAAATAGTTAGCCTGTTGTTAAAAAAAAAATTTGAGTTATGGAATTATTAAGAGTGCATGGGGTGCCATTTTTAAAAGCTTATTATTAACTTGCAAAGTTTGCCGGTATGTATGTACGGTTCAAATCTGGGAAGTTGAATTTGACCAACTTCCAGTGGTCGGATTTACTTGAAATATTTTTTAAATTGTGGTGTCAGAGGAGAAGACTATTAAAATGGGAATATTTATAATAAAAAGCAGCATAAAGCTGATAAATGTGTATAGTTTTCCATTTGTGATATTTTTTTGCGAAATTACATTTGAAATTTACCATGAGCTTTTTAAGGTGATGTTTCATGAGGAAACCTGCACACACAAGCAAGGAAATTCAATTGTGTGTGTGAAATTTCCTATCTGCATTCAACGCACATGGGGACTATGGCCCAAACAAACTATCTTATTCTAAGAGGAGGCCAGTGCCCTGTTTATATGTATATGAATAGGCAGTGATAATAATGATGATGACATTTTTCTTTATTTTCCAAGAAGTCAACTATCACTAAAACCATCAAAGGTGAATTAGTGATTAAAAAGAATCATTACTTTTCCAGGTGATTTCAACCCCAACAGATATCTTCATGATAATGGAATATGTTTCTGGTGGAGAGCTATTTGACTACATTGTCAAGAGAGGCAAGCTCCAAGAGCATGAGGCTAGAAGGTTCTTCCAGCAAATCATCTCAGGAGTGGACTACTGCCACCGACACATGATTGTCCACCGAGACTTGAAGCCAGAGAACCTCTTGTTAGACCATAATATGCATGTCAAGATTGCCGACTTTGGGCTGTCGAATATGATGATGGATGGTGAATTCCTGAGGACCTCATGTGGATCACCAAATTATGCTGCTCCTGAGGTTGGTATTAATCTGACATATTTGTTTATGTTCTTGTTATTTCTCGGGTGGTGTTGCATTGCAATATTTGCAATTGATTTCCTGTAAGATACAGAAACACTAGATGCCTCATGATAAATACAACTTCTTGTGAAGAAAGAAACTTAAATTTTTTCCTGTTTGTCAGCATGACTCTTTCTAAAAAAATTTAGTGCAAATCACCATTGTTAATTTGCTAATTAACACTATGCCATAAACATTCCAAGGTCTGTGTTGTTAAACAGGCCCAAATACGAATGAAAACAATAAAATTGAATACTGATTTGAGTTATACTTTAGTTTATAGTTTATAGTTTATTTATTTAAAAAACAAAATGACATGGTTATACAGAGAACAGTATTACCCGGTAAGCGCCAAACTAGGCTGAGCCTGTATCTTGGCACTCACTGAAACTGTCTGTCACTGAATCTGAAACTGTATATTTGTTACTTTTTCACACTAAACCATGGAACGGTTTCTAATTAAATTTCGTATGCTTAAAATTCCCATTGGATCGAGATTTACACAATGTAAAATCCTGAAATCTTAAGCACTAAATCTAGAGACTTGAAATTTTGCATGGGCGTTCTCATGCAACGTAAATGAAGACTATAATGCTGCAGGCATACGGAAAAAAGACGTAATTGTAATTTTTTCCAAAATTGAGTTACATGCATGTTCGGAATCAGTAAGAAAGGCGTATCTGAATACATACGTAACTTAGTTTCAGAAAAATAAAATATATTATTTCATAATAATATTATTTCATATTAATATTATTTCATAATAATATTCTGCCATCATACGGAAAAAAACACGCTATTTTTATTTTTCGCGTTTCATAACGCGCGTAAGAAGCCACGGGTAAAAACTAGTTTGTTTAAAAATTAAAAATGAAAATGAAAAATGTTTATTGGTTTAAACAAACAGTTTTAACAAAATAAGGTTGGGATATTCTTTTAAGCAAAAACAATGCTCATAAATAAACTGAAAGTAATTTATTTTCCTAGGTGATATCAGGCAAGCTCTACGCGGGTCCAGAGGTAGACGTGTGGTCGTGCGGCGTGATCCTGTACGCTTTACTCTGCGGGACTCTGCCCTTTGACGACGAGCACGTGCCAACCCTCTTCAGGAAAATCAAATCCGGCATCTTCCCCATCCCGGAGTATCTCAACAAGTCCGTGGTCAGCCTGCTGTGTACGACGCTGCAGGTGGACCCGATGAAGAGAGCCAGCATCGAAGATGTCAAGAAGCACGAGTGGTTCCAGAAGGATTTGCCGGGGTACCTGTTCCCGTCGCCTGTTGAACAGGTAATTCCTAACATGACACTTGTGACGCTGTTAATTATCTAGCTTTTCTTTTAGGCTGTACTATTAAGTTATTAGTCGGGCAAAAAACAAAACTGGCTTAAGTTGCAAAATATCATCAGGCATTTTTCTGTGGCCAAGAGTGCTGCCAAACAACCCCCAACTATAAAGTCGGCTTTTTTTTTAACTGCATTTATTTTTCGCATAGTCTGTTTTAAGAGTAAAAGATTACAAAGGCTTTTTACCACCGCAATTTCAAATCATTTGTGTTTTTAAAGTTGCCTCAACTACCTATTTATTTTTTTAAACGAGAGTGCCAGATAGACGTACGGCTAAGTTGACTTGTGACCTACATGTTAGCCACAAGTGCGATAATTTGCTCGTCGTTGTCAAAGCAACCCTCAAACGAGAACACAAAGAATAAAAGAAAATAAAGAAAGAATTGCGATTTTCATACTAATAAAAGCGACAAGGGGGGTCTAAAATTATCGAAAATGATTGGTGGGACATAATTTATAGAAGGCCCCTAATGTTTGGTTTTAGGGATCCCACACAATACTGCGAATTCGCATCGCATCGCAAATATCTGCGAGCTCGCACGAATGCACCGCAAGAACTTGCGATCTGATTCGCATCGCGCAAGGTTCAGGTGACCATATTAATTATATTATGTTCACCAGTATGCTTAGTATAAGTTTTACTTCACCAAATACTTCTCGATCGCGTTTACGTAAAAAAATCAATTACTATGGAAACATAGACAGTGCCTCCGCGCGCGCTCGTCCATGTTTCCATAGAATTGAAATTTTTACGTAAACGCGATCGAGAAGTATTTGGTGAAGTAAAACTTATACTAAGTATACTGAAGCTTGGTCTTATGGCACGAAATCGCATCGTTAGTTACTGCGATGCGACGGGACGTCGTATATCGTCGTGTATTGTGTGGGAGCCCTTAACGCGACGCTTTGTAAGCTCTCTCGCGAATTGGGAATGTCTAAAAAAAATTACCAGTGGTTTTTATATTTTTTTTGTATAGAAAAGTCAATTATAAGAAACTAATTTCAATATTTTGTCATTTAGTTCTCTACTTTTTTCAAAATTAATTATTGAAACTATTTTAGTTGATGACGTCAGATTATAATTGAGGGCTCCCACAATGCCAAATTTCTAAATCTATCTAAATGCGTACGATAAGGCAACCCCTTTAATTATTTTTTGCGTAGTGGTACACTATACACTGTTTCACTTTACTGGCACTGACAGCGGGTCCAAATCAAACTCCGTAGTATAATCCACGCGTAAATTGTAAAGAATTCTAACCACACAGAATAAAGTACGACTTGAACCGGTCACGCAATTTACACCAATGTCAAATGAAGGTCATTGCTTATTTGTTATATTATAAATTCATTACATAATATTAAAATTGAATAACTACAGAAAACGATTTAAAAAGCATTTATCTCGAAATGGTTTTCGATTTTCTATACATTGCAAAAAAATAGACATCCCCAATTGGGCTCTAAAGCCAACGGTCATGGCGTTTTCAGGACAGCAGCGTGATTGACACCGAGGCCATAACAGAAGTGTGCGAGAAGTTTGCCGTGAAGGAGCATGAGGTGCACAACGCGCTGCTGAGCGGCGACCCGCACGACCAGCTCGCCATTGCCTACCACCTCGTCATAGACAACAAGCGCATCGCCGACGAGGCTGCCAAGGCCGAGATAAAGGACTTCTATGTTGCCAGTAACATTTCATTTTTTAGGGTTCCGTACCTCGAAAGGAAAAAACGGAACCCTTATACCCGGTTTACACTCGCGTACGAGTGGCGAGACGAACTGCGGGACGAGCCACGAGACGAGAGTGTGACAGGCGCGCCTCGCGCCTCGTCTCGTGATTTGCCTCGATTTTGAGGCTCGCGTCCGGAGCGAGATGACGAGGCGAGGCGCGAGGCGACGTGACGAGGCGAGAGTGCAAATCAGGTATTATAGGATCACTTTTTTGTCCGTCTGTCAAGACCCTTTTTCTTGGGAACGCGTGGAGGTATCAAGCTGAAATTTATATCAAATAGGACTTCTAAGCCAACGCAATCAAAAGATACAGCCGTTTATGACGCAAATTTCCGCAAATTTTCGAAACTCGCAAGGGAATCAAAACCTACAGGATTCGAAATTTCTTCAGGTGCCACAAACGCACATCTGCGTACAAATGACTGCCATACCATGGCAGCGGCACTAGGCGAAAGTCGCGAAAACGCATATTTGCGTTCCCGGCAGTGAATGCGTTAAAAGGATCTCTCTCTTCCAGTTAACCATTAATAAACGATTGACAGAACGTCAGGGCCCAGGGGGCATTTATTTGAGCGTTTCGACCGCCTCATTTATGTCACATTTTTTAAGAAATGGCTGTAATTTTTTTTTTTGTATGGGGCTTTTGGTTAAATATTAGATATTCTTGGTGGCCTAGTGGGTCGACCTATGGCGTCTTGAGCAGAGGGTCGTGGGTGGGAATTGATTTGCGGAATCACAGTTGAAATTTACCATGAGCTTTACGGTGAAGGAAAACATCGTGAGGAAACATGCACACGCCTGTGAAGAAATTTCCAACCTGTACTAGGCCCGCGTGAGAACTACGGCTGCGACGAAATTCGAAGTTCGTATCGTGCAGTCCCTTTGATGCAGGCATGCACGAAATGGAGTTCGAAAATAGAATTTGGTGTATGGGCTGGGATGATGATAATGATGGTATTCGGCAGGCAACTCCCCCCCAGCGGTAGCGGACAGCGCGAGGCCGCACCCCGAGCGGATCGCGCCGCTCCGCGAGAAGACTTCGCCGGCGGCGCAACCCGCCCGCACGCCCGTCAAGCGGTAAGGGGCCGGCCACGACTTCGCGCGTTTGGCGGCGCGGCAAGTGTTTTATCAGTTCATTGCGTGTGCCGCCAGGTAACCACTGTACGGCGAGCGTCTCGGCCGCGCAATGAACAGAGAAAACGCTTGCCGCGCCGCCAAACGCGCGAAGTCGTGGCCGGACGGTAAGGTTCCGAGACGCACAACCAACCGGCGACCTGCACAGGTCAACCAGCGTGCGTAGGGACGTGGAACGAACGTAAAGTGTCACTCGAAAGAATTGATTTTTGGCAAGATTGGTTTTTTGGAGTCTTTTTGTATTTTTATTTTTCAACTCCAAAGTTTTTTACTTTTACGGTCATCCCGTGAAATCCATATATTTTCATACTAAACACAAACTGAAACATAGGTATAGGTACACAGAAAAAAAAAACAGAAAAAGAGACCGACGCTGGGAATCGAACCCAGGTCCTCAGCATTCCGTGCTGCGTGTCAAACCCCTACACCACCACTGGTCAGGAGTTTAGACAATTTTTTTCTATATATCAACATTTTTCAGTTTGTTTTTTTATAGTCACTTACGCAGCGACACTAGCGACATCTATGTTAATGTTCTCATCTAGAAACGTCAACACTCCTTCGGAACTATCCGCTCACCCGGACAAGAGATGGCGCTCTTAAGCAATCTTATCAAGATTGGTTTTTGGTCTCTTTTTCTGTACAGTAAGGGCCGCTTGCATGGTCAGGAAATTAAATCATTAACCTAAATTTTCATACATTTTGAACACTACTTGAACTATACTACTACTCAGAGTTACCTATATTGCAAATCAGCCTTAGACTATCAAATCGAGATAATTATTAAAACTTAAATATCGCAACAACGAAGGATCACGTGTACGGTACGAGAATCACATTAACTTTTGTACAGTCCAGGTCAAAGATATCTTTACACTTACTTTACTACCTTGTCGCAGTCACTTCGTGTTTGAACTTTTAATATGAAATTGTCAGAATGCATACAGTGATAAGGCACTAAAGTGCAAAGATATCTTTGACCTCGACTGTACTATGGAAAGAGTGATAATCCTTATTCAATATTTGTCTTATTTTATTACAGAGCAAAATGGCACTTGGGCATCCGATCTCAAAGCAAGCCCAACGACATAATGCTGGAAGTGTTTCGTGCTATGAAAGCGCTCGACTATGAATGGAAAGTCATCAACCCATACCACGTTAGGTAAGTCTCCTTCTCATACCTTTCGCCCGCAGATACTTACTTTAGCTGCTATCACAAGTTAGTCCGACTTCCTGTTGTTGTTATTAGTTGATTTTGCTTCCCTAAGTCAAAACATAATCATGAAATCTACTTTGGAAAGAAAGCTCATCTCTGTTACTAACTTCCAAATTAAGTAATTGCTAATTGTTATAAGCTCAAGTGGCAGTGGGCAGGGCACATCGCTCGTAGAATTGATCGCCGATGGGGCCGTGGCGTCCGCGGACCGGAAGACGCAGTGTAGGTAGGCCTCCAACAAGATGGAGCGACGACCTGGTTAGGGGTGCGGGTACGAATTTTAATTTGCAATGTTTGTTTGTTAGTTGCTTTAGGTCAAATTTTTCCAATGGTATTTAGTATGCATAATTGCATATAGTGATAGCCTAGTGATTTAACCTATGGCCTCTCAAGCGGGTTCGGGTCGTGAGTTCGAGCCCATGCAGGCTCGTACCTCTAAGTTTCTTAGAATTTATGTGCGGAATTACATTTGAAATTTACCATGAGCTTTACCGTGCATGAAAACATTGTAAGGAAACCTGCACACACCTGCTAAGAAATTCGATGGTATGTGTGAAGGTCCCAATGCGCACTGGGTCCCCGTGGGAACAACAGCAAAACCTCTTTTATTCTGACAGGAGGCCTGTGCCCAATAGTGGGACGTATATAGATAGGCCAACATAATGATGATGATGAAAACACAACCATAAACAAAGCTTCTTTTGATAATGAAAATTTTAACAGAAACTTAAATATTTTCGCACTCATTCCCAGGGTCAGAACTCTAAACAAGATGACAACGAAATACGTCAAAATGTCGCTTCAACTGTACCAAGTAGACTACAAGTCCTACTTACTAGACTTCAAGTCCCTCTCGGGGGAAAAGGAGGACACGGAGGAGGACGCAGTGGCGTCGCCCATGGCGCCCCCGCCGCCGATGGCCCCGCCCGCCATGAACATGACGCAGCCCCAAGGGCATCACACCATGGAATTCTTTGAAATGTGCGCTGCTTTGATCATACAGTTGGCACGGTAACTTTACCATGCTATACTTTATATTTTCTGTATTGGTAGCTTCAAGTTGCTGGCGAGAAGGTTTTATAACCTCTTCAACGCCAACCACGGATATATAAGCTGTTTTAAAAATAATCGAGCATGTATAGCGTATATCGGAATTTTCGCTCGTACCTAAAATAACACGTTTCCATAATACCAAATGTTTCAAAACACTACATTACCTGTTTACTGTTTATTACATTCCCGTTACACCAGATGTCCAAAAGACGTTCCACCAAAAAATCACACCCTTGAGTAATCTTCTATTTTGTGATGTGGTGCAACGAGTACCTGGTAAGCTAGAAATGTGATAAATAGGTAATGTAGTATTGTGGGAACGTGGTATCTTAGGCACGAGCGGTAATTTTGATTCAAATTGTATTCACACTTTTGACGCGATCAAGATCGGTGTATTAACATGTCAATTATACATAACATTTGAGTCAAACCAAGCGAACCACCTACAAATATTTTTCGGTTTAATTTTAAAACATCTTGTATATCTGTTAAGACGAGTGATTTTCTCGCAGTGGCATAAGTTTTAAACTAGCCGTACTATTTAGCTAGGCTTGGCGTTGAAAAGGTCAACATGTTTGCAGGCCCATTGTCAAAATTATGTCTTTCGGACATGGAATACTACTTATTCACTGCGTGAGATATATGTTACAGGGGACTGGAAAAGTGTTAAAAACCTACATCTTGAGCTACTTATCACGCAGGACGTAGTTTTATAATAGAATTAAACAGATATATCCATTGCTGACAAAGGTGATTGCCCATATGCTTCCGTTTTGATATAAATCACCTACTCGTAAAAGGATCCTTATCCTCGTTTGTTAGTACTTTACCTTAAAACCATAAACTCCTTGAAGCGTTTCACCGAATCGCATTTCATCTTGAATGAACAAAATCTCAATAGAATTTTTTCTTGAAGTAATATTTCGCGTAGCTTTTTACATTAGAATATTTTATTTGTAGCATTTAATTTTCTGTGTAATATTTTACCCTAGACTTCATTTAATTTGACGCGTTAATATAAGTTTGCATTAAAATCCTGAAAACTTTTTTAAACGAATTTTGTAGCTGTAGTTTCGTTCTTAAGTACTATGAAACTCATTGAAATATTATCTTGGTGACTAATAACTAATAAATAACAAAGGAAAAATTTAATATAAGATCGAGGTGAAACGATACTAAAACTAATAGCGACTAGAAAAATAGACGATTGACACACAAAGCGACAGTTAAACACACGGTCGAGATGAAATGCGACTAAAACTGACAGAAACAAAGAAAATCGACGTTTGAGTTGCAAAGCTATAATTAAATACATGATCGAGGTGAAATGCGATTCGGTGAAACGCTGCAAGGAATTTATACTTTTGAGGTAAAGTACTAACAAACGCTTATCCTTATGGTAACAAAATAGCCGTAACATTTCGCGAGTTGTAGAAGCCAACCAAGGGGCCATCCATAAAGTACGTCACACCAATTTCGATCAGCTTGGACACCCCCCCCCCCCCCCCCCCCCCACTTACTATGAAAAATTATTACGTTGGAGGGGCCTACCCCAAATGTGTAAAGTACTTTATGGACGGCAACCAATGAGATTAGTAGATTGCGCTCGCACGGCAGAAAAAACGATTTCATTGGTCGGTTTATCCTCCTCTTGCAGCTCTGACGCAAAGCATCCCTGATTATATGTATAGATTTTAATACAATCATGATTAATGCATTAACAAGTTCATTCAGTATTAGAAGATCCCTTGCATGTAATATACTGTGTATTAACTGCCATGTGTCTAATATTTGTGGGTATTTATTATGCAGTATCGAGTAGTTGGGTTAATGAATTTTATTATATGTATATAGGATAGGAATATATAGATATTAATATGTAAATATTATATTTCGACAATGTTCGGATATATTGAAAATACTAACGAGCATTATTGTGATATAAACAAATTAATTTTAGAGTCATTGTAGGATTGTTCTTTTGCCAAAGAAATCTGACAGAAAAGGAATGAAAGTGCCTTTTGTATTTAAGCTAATAGCTATGTAAATTGACGAAACTGAAATGAAATAGCAAACCAAATTGTCGTGTGACGAATCGTTGGTTTCTTATTATGGCAAGTGCAAAGCGTCAACGTAAGCATTTCGTTTTAAACATAATAAAGGTAATACGTTGGCCTTTTGCCCTTACAAAAACTCACGCGCTGATAACCGTTGAACGTGAGCACACAGATGAGGTCACATTGCAGGGCGGTCTAAAGTAGACTTTCTCCCTTAAATCATTGCGTAACAAATTCTAATAGTCACTTCTTTGTCTATGGTAACTGCCTACATTCGGCACACTTTTGAGGGTATCCTATTATCTCGCTTCATTCGTTTTTCGTTTAATTCTTATTTCGTCACTCATTCTTTATTCGTCTTGTTCGCTATCCGTCATTATCTTATTTGGTTAAATTCTGTAACTTGTCTCTTTCTTAATAAGTCTTATCGTTTTTCGTCACGGTCTTCCTTGGACTCATTCATCGTTCTTCCCTTTTGTTTTTTTGTCTCATTTGTCTCGTTTTTCTCGTTGAACGTATCGAAATAATTTTGGCGAATAAGTAAATGAGACGAAAAACGAAAGGCAAGAACGACGAATGAGTCGTAAAACGTATTAAGAGATAGACAAGTTGCAGAATATGACCAAATAAGCTTAGATTATTTATACACTAGATAGAGTGTCAGCAGCAAACATTGCGATACAAAACGTCCAAAAATCTATTTGACAGCTTCATATTACGATCGCGTTACGTCATTCAAACTGAAGGGAGGCAAATGACATATAAGCCAACAATTGGCTTATATTTTTTGGGACGTTTTCATGCCGCCTAAGCTCTATCTAGTGTATAAATAATCTAAGCAAATAAGCTAGTGACGGATAGCCCATTTTGAGTAGGTCGTACTGAGAGCAAAACGTCCTGTGTTGCATTTAGTCTGCTAGGAATAATGTCCGTTTAATGAGAAGGACCGCAGGGAAGAAAGCCCAGGAAGCAAATCGCCCGCAATTAAAAATGCGCTTGAAGAAAATCGTCATCAGCGAAAACTGACAGAAAACAAAACTTACCTAATGCATATTACACTATTTTAAAAGAAGAAGAAATACATACAACTTTACATTAAAGTAGTTAGTAGTGTAGAGTACAATTTTAACTGCTCCCGTGGTCATTTAAATTGCGGTCGTTTGATCAATGTGATATTTTGATTTGCTGACACAGGGTCTTTTAAATTGTGCACGTTTTGCTCCCATGACTTATTACGTTACGGACTTTTATTCAACTAGGACGTTTTGCTATGAGGCCCTATCAGTCCTAACTCATTCGGCAGTCCCGACGCTCACTAGTTGTTATTTTACGATATGCTTAAACCATTCTCCCTCTGAACCGCTCCTGTGTGCCCACTGCACACGGCTGAATTCTACCTTTATAAGAATTGTACAAATTTGTGTATCAGCTTTGATCTGTCGCGTTTATTGCAGTTTATTTCTTCCATTAACTTTAAAAAAAATCTGCGAGTCATTAAAACCTCTTAGAAATACTTGCTTAGGATGTTTTATTTCTATAACACTACGCGGTAATTCAATATGAATAATAATAATAAAACGTTCACAATACTGTAATTTTAATAAAGATCTATGCATTTATTTAAAAACGACTAAAGATTTTCAATCGTGAAACACAAACAACGGATGCAATGAACATCGGGTCCATAAAATACTATTAATAAATACAGCTATAAAGGACGCCGACACTCCAAATTTGTTCTATGCAGAATTGTCTAAAGTATCGTTTAAGTCGTTGAATTTAAATATTCATCACATCCTAACACAAAGGCATCGAAAAACGAAATTATTTCCTCTCGCACAATATTTTACCATTTTTAATTGAAGCAGCGACTGTTTTTTTGCCTTAGGCACCAAAAAAGAGCCGAAACTTTTTAAAAACAAGATGATTGTATTGTAATTTCGTTCTTCGCTTGTATCGTGATGTCACTGATGTCCTGCCGACTACCCACGATCGTGCGCGTTCTGATCCAAAAAAATGGCGCTGAGAATAGCCATAGACATGTCATCGAGATGGAACTAAAAGAGCTGGGCGTTTTTTAATTATGTAGTGATGGAAAACGAAAAGAATTCTGATACACCAACAACGAACGACTCACAGAAAGGAGATTTCAAATATTGGCTTGAAACATTAAGAATAACTTTCCGAAGCGTGAAGTAGGCTCACTAGCATCCCAGCCTGGACAAAATTAATAGAAATAAAACGAGGATGCCAGTTTCTTCGTAGTTGTCACATTTTTCACGTAAAATGTTTAGTCAGAGCAACTTTTTTGTTCGCAATATTTAACTTCCTCTGTTGCTTGTTTTCTACTATATTTTTAATCAGACTGTATCCATCTCGATAATATGTCTGCCTCTAAAAATAATCCATGATAAATTCTCTCTAATTAGTAAACAAAATTATAACCTAAAATATTTATTTATCCTTTTGATAAAACGAAGTGCAGCTGCGAACAGAACACATTCAACATTACCTTCGGTATAATTAAAAGCACTATTTTGCTGACAAAAACAATAAATTTTAGGTAACAATCGTGTTTACTACTTCTAACCGCCAAGTGTCCAAATCCAGACGGATTTTAAAACGTATGCGTACTTATGGACTATTGCACTGTGCGTCTTTTAAGCCCCAGGATCGGTAAAACGCCCGTCATTTTAAAAACCTAACCATGTTTCATATAGCAGAGTTTCCCTTACAGTGACGTGGAGTGAACGATAATTGGTTAGGCAACCTGTACCTCTACCATGAGTTTACACTAGTTTACAGTGACCGTACTCGCTAGCGACGGCGTAAATGATTTGCATGGAGAATTGTACAGCGCCTCTACCGGTCACTTACGGAAGTACAATTCTCCATACAAATCATTTACGCCGTCGCTAGCGAGTACGGTCACTGTAAACTAGTGTAACTCATGGTAGAGGTATTTAAGAGTAAGAGAAGCGTGACTTAACTATGTTTGCTATACTTGTCTTTACAAACGTCACGTAAAAAAATTACGCAACCCGGTGGGATCAGAGTTGTTACGGTGCCAATGGACACTATGACATCCACTGACTGTAAACGAACTTTTTGGACCCGTAGACGGGTTCTAAATTTTATGCAATCATCAGTGGAATGACTGATGTTTTCCCGAAATTGCTAAACATTTAGACACTGGCAGTTAGAAGGTTTGGGCATTTTCAGTTTAAAATGTACCTGCTACTTTTTCAGAATTAGGTAGTTTTGGGGTTTTATTATTCAAAATCGAGAGCGATATTGATTTTGACGATGAAAAAATATATCCCTAATTATCCATACATTTTTTGTGTCAGTTTTGTGCCGAGCCTTGTAAACTTTATGAAAAGAAGTCACAAAACCGACTTAAAAATAAAGCGTGTAAAAAAGAAACTTTTATCTTTATAGATATCAATGTGATTTGAATAAGAAAACTCCAAAATTTCTTCATTTAAAAAAAATAATGGTACAATTGAAGGTCCCCTTTCGCGAGATTGCTGGACTTAGACACTGGCAGTTGAAGGTTTACAGTTTATGATGTAGTTTATGATGTTGGTGCAACTGTGGATGTGCGGGTAGCGGCGGGGCGGGGGCGGGGGGGAGGGGGGCGCGGGCGTCACGCGGGCGGCGCGGGCGCGACGGGCGCGCCGTCGTCGGGCTTACTCTCCAGCGAGAACGGCGGGATGCGGCAGTCGAATGTGTAGCCGTCCTCGCGCTCCATGCGGAACGTGCCCCTGCGAATATCACTGCATTGTTACTACTGTCCATGTTTTCCCGATAATAAGGGTCTTTCAAATAAAAAAGTTTTAGTTTTAAGCTCAGATTAAGCGGTTGAGGGTTTATACTTCCTCTAAGGCCGGCAACAGATCAGTGACTGTCCTTGAGTTGTTGATATACATGGGCGGCGGTAATCATTTCCCATCAGATGACCCGCTTGATCGTTTTCGTCCATCTCATAATAAAAAAAGTGTTTCAAAATTCCATACATTACGTACTAGTAAACATGTTTACTGTTTAGCAGCTTAGTATCGCTTGTTGGAAAAAAAAACCTGATTTCGTGTGAATATCTCATTAAATTTCAGCGACCGTCAAGCCTAAACTAATTTGCAGACCTGTTTCCCTAGTGCGATCCCTATGTCCCTGCTGAGCACAGGATATAATCATCATCGTCATCATCAATGTTTTGACGACCAGACGACCAGATAGCTCTTGAGACCCTGGACCCCTGAGCTCGAGATCCCGGGTTCGATTCGCAGTCGCCGCGGCCGCGCACGGCTCCAGTGTACTGGTGTCGTTACCACATGTGTCCGGAGGGCGCCTGCAGGCTGACGTGGCTGGAGTACTGGAAGGCGGGCGCGTGCTTGGCCAGCACGGGCTCCTGGCCGACCACGCCGCGGCCGCGCACGGTCTCCAGGGTGCCGCTCAGCGAGAAGATGCGCCAGTGCCGCTCGCGCAGCTGCACCGCCGCCGCGCCCAGGTTCTCCAGCCGGATGCAGTACCGCCACTGCACAAATACGGATACGGACGCCAATAACAAAACAATTGACAAGATTTCATATTTCTAAGACTATGATTTGATTCGTTCTCTGCATTCTGTTTGGAAAGAGAAAGACGCTGATAGTTTTAAATTTTCACTAGGATTATTAATTTATTTATTTATTACATTTTTTTAAGATGTGCTTATTCTAAAAGGGCATAACTCCAAAACTACCACACGATAGATCCATTACTTTAGTCTAGTCTCTATAAAAAAAAAATGATTACGTAAATCTGACGTTGACGTTGTGTGTGGTTTGCTTAGGCGGTTTGGTTCTTTCTTGCTTTTCGATCACAACTACGGGCTCCTTTAAAATCTTATTTAAATCTATAACACGTCGTTCGTGCATTAACATTAATAAAAATAGATCATTTATGTATCTGTCAAGTCACAATGTTCATGTCAAATTTAAAATTTACCAAAGCGACGACACTTGACGAAACTACTTAACTTCAACAAATGTAGGATGACCATGTATTTGGTGGATGGAGGATGATTTAACAG
This sequence comes from Archips crataeganus, assembly GCA_947859365.1. Taxonomy (NCBI): domain Eukaryota; kingdom Metazoa; phylum Arthropoda; class Insecta; order Lepidoptera; family Tortricidae; genus Archips; species Archips crataeganus. Next base: position 6,153,406 of record OX402065.1, read on the forward strand.
TATTTTTTTTAATTAAACAGATACCTCTCATATGCCGAAAGTAAAAAAAAAACCGGCTTTCTAGTTTCGTTTGTCTCATATAGTACCAATTTTACAGATTAAAATAAAAATACAAAAAAGACAGCCTTAAATCTGGCGCTGATCCACGATCGATGGATACGAAAGGTTAATTGCTTGATACCTCGTCTATTTATTACATTCAATTTTAGATAGGGATTCATATTTTTCAACTCCTGAACACCGATTAAAAATCACCGCGTATAGGCTGAGATGTTGATGATGATGTCCCCTTTGAGAAACCCCGTGGGCTTACCCAGTAGACGGCGGAGTTTTGCGTCTCGCGCGAGCCCATGTAGAAGGGGATGACGGTGACGCGGACGGCCTCCGTGGTCTCCCGGTGCACGTCACTCAGCTCCAGCCAGGGGTGGTTCTTCTTCTGCCACGCGCGCAGCGTCTCCTGCGCTATGAACGGCGGATCTGCAACGTCAACAACCCTTGTAACGTGCTCCTCAAAAAAAAAACAAGTTAGCGTTTTTATCTGAAATACATTTGATGCAACAAAAAGTATTTGTATTATATTAGACTTAGAGCTTATGCACATTGCACACGACGTTTTTTAAACACGCCGTCGACGATACGCACGACCTGCGGGTTAAATATAATGGCTGTTCTATGGAATGAAAAAATGCGGTATGTAAAGGCCCTTAATAAAACCCTATTTCACACAAGGAAAGTTCGAAATACATGGTACATATTTGTATTTCCATTTTACCAATTTTTCTTTTGGACAATACATATATTTAGATTATCTTGCTATTGGGTTATGCCCGAGGATTTGGCCGCAAGGCTGCCTTGCAAGGCTGCTCGCTCAGTCAGTACACGGCTATTGATTTGTGGTTTTTAATAAAGAATATTTTCTTTATATTGTTTTGTTAAGCCCTGAGACTTCACCCCATAACAAAATTGCTTTTTATTGCTTGTCTTCATCCGAGACTTAGGTTGATTATGGCCCGGACCAGTGCTTGTTCCAGTCCCATCCATCGCATACCTTTATCAGGGTTGTGCACGAGGAACTTGTCAAAGAGCTCGTGCTGCAGCGGCACGCGCTCCACCGAGGTGTACGGCATGATGTCGTCGTGCGCCACGTAGTCCAGCCCCGGGATGGCGTACAGGCTGCGGCTGGACTCCTGGTTGCCGAGGAACGTCACCGCCTCCGTCTGAGCGCGCTGGAACAGTGGGGAAGTCAGCCATGCCAGTAACACTAGTACTAGTAACAACTAGGGCGCCATTCTTTTCTTACGTAAGAAGATTTATGCCAGTTTTTGACCCCCTACCCCTTATGTAAGAAAAAATAAGAAATTGCCGACCCCTCCCCCTGATTAATATTTATTACGTAAGAATCTAAAGAAAAGAATGAATAGGTACATGTTTGGTTTGTTTTAATTTCTATTTTTCAAATAAATAGTTTTTAGGAACATTTTTATTTTTTGGTAATACGTAATCAAGTTCCGTTTTATTTTTTACTTAATTTTGGGCATCAAGATTTACCCTTATAAGAAAAAATAAGACTTGGTCTTCCCCCATCCCCCCTGAATCGTCTTACGTAATGAATGAATGGCGCCTAGTTAGGCACTTTGGCCGTTTGAGCATGTTGCAATGGAGAGGGCAGGGCCGTGTGTCTCCTAACACTAATCCGCAAGCCCTAGTCCGTCTGACCTTCAGTGCCGGCAGAAATTCCGCCGATTGTAAGCAGTTAATGTGGAGTCAAAAATGTGCATCCACTATTAAAAATAGTTCAGAAATTAAATTAGTTCATGTTTAAGTTAGGATATCAAAGCTCACAGATTCTGGGACAAATTGTCCTTCTTTCCTAAGCCCATTTTGCAATTGGGCAATGACTCGATCTATACAACACAGGTCTAACTAGAAAAATAGGTTGCTACCTCCGAGTAGCCGCAATTTTATCATGTGATCAGAAGTGCTGGTGGCCCTTCACATTTACTGAAACAACAGTGTCTAAGTCCATTTCCTATTATGCCCATTCATTAATTTTAGGTGCAGAATTTTACAGTGGAATAAGCACTGAATAAATTTTTAAGTGAACTCATATTTTGGGCTTTCAGGGCTCTTGTAAGATGGTGATAATAAAAACACCTAAAAAATTTTGGGGAAATAAATGCATCTCTCCGGCCACACCATTCCACACTCAAAGGCTCAAACAATAAGATTTTTTTTCATAAGTATTAGATCACAAGTTATAATAAAAAAACATTGAAACCTGCAACAGGTAGGTTACATCAAACACTACAAGCTTAGAAATATTCACATTGAGGAAAATTTAAAACAATAAAAAATAATACAACTAGATGGGTAGTAAGTATTTGTAAAATTGTAACATTAAGCAATACCACATAAATAACAAAAAGCATCACTGTTAGTAATTGTTACTAAACATCAAACATAATGCTTATGCTCATGTGTGTACCTTTTTCTTCCAATCAGGTCTCATGTCAATGTTTGTTTGCACAGCCAGAAATTGAAATGTTAAATATTGCAAATATTATAAGCCAAACATAGCCCATTTTTCATAGATTCAAAACACTGAATTTACACAACAGATGAGAGGCTGGAGATTTTTTGATGTAAATCTTAATATCACACCTTGAAACATTAAATAGATAAAAGCATTCATATGACAACAAAAATATAAATTGTATGGTACCCGGCCATAAAGATTGCACATGGTCTTTGAAAAAAGACTCGGCAAATGTTGGACATTTGTAGTCTTTTTCCAAAGAACAATGTGTTTTTTTGGTGTGTGTGTGTGTGTGTGTGCAACACACAAAAAAACACATTGGTCTTTGGAAAGACTGCAAATGTCCAACATTTGCCGAGTCTTTTTTCAAAGACCATGTGCAATCTTTATGGCCGGGTACTGTAACCATGGCAAAGTAACCTTACGGGGGATACAGACCAATATTCTGGAATAGAAGACAATTCATATAAAGCCATGCTTGAGGATAGCTTATTTGGTGAACAACAATAGTGATGGTTAAATACTTACAATATAAGGTGCATCTCTTGTATCTATGAGGACCTGGTAGAAGGTGTGAGTGCGGCCCTTGACTTCCTTGCCGACGTTAGAGAGCGTGTCCCCAGCGGCGTCCCCGACACCCGTGGCCTCCGGGCTCTCCTTCTTGTTCGACGCATCCCTATCGTACACCCGCGCTAGCCAAGGGAACAGTATCACCCCTCTGTACCCAAAAACTTTATGCAAGATCAACTGGCCAGTATCATATTTGCCCGCGGTCTTCGGAGCTTCAAGTTTTCCGACTTCAGCCAATCTAAAATTTAAATTAAGAGGTTATGTACGTAATCTTCAGATACAAGGAAACAAGATGAATTTCATACCTCACCTAGTATAATGAGCTACATGAGTAATAAGGATCCTAGATGCGGTTAATCTTAATGGATTTGTTGGAACCAATCTCAATAATATCTCCATTTTATCATTTTAATTTGTTATTTTTTTCGTGTTATCTAGATGTTTTTGTTTGACAATTAACTGACAGATGTCTGACTAGTCCGACGGTGTTGTAATCGGTTGCAATCAGTCGATCTTTTTTCACTTTATTTTATAATAAATATTTTTTAATAGAATATCAATGTAATAATAATAAAATAACTCACTGAGATTCAATTTCATATACGTTTGCCTCATATTATTTAACTTAATTAGAAATCCGGTTTGGTCACGGGGGGCACACTTACATATATCACACTTTTCATGCGACTACAGCGATCTCTGGTTGTTTGGTGGAGAACTAAATTAGCGGCCATCTTGGTTGACTTGTCAAACTTGTCAGTTGTCATTCATCGGCCATGGCCATGGCGTACCAAATTGTACGGTCAAGGACTTTAATTGATAGGCCACTTGCCAATGTTCGTATTTTAGCCGTATAGTGCAAATCGGGTTTAGCCGCTTATACTTCGTATATGCTGATTTGAATTAGACGGCTAAAATACGAATAGTGGCAATTAGCCTATCAATTAAAATTACGCGTAATTATAGCTGTACATCACTACCAACATATACATATAGATAGGTATACATCTATAGATACGTCACATTAATTCTTCACCAGGGCGTAGGGCAGCAGCACCTTCCATACATGCATATTTGACCATAGAGTTGCCACTCTTGTTCATATAATATTACAATACTCTTTGGTTCTAACCATCGCTGAAAACTCGGCGTTTTTTTTTGCCTATGGTGTCTTGGTGTACAACCTATCGTTTTTCTATGGTTTTTCTCGGTTGGGTTTGGCCAAGGTTTGGCTCATGGGCAAGAATATTCTCATGGGTTTGGCTAGACCCGACCTTGGCTAGACCACATTAAAGTTGTACATGGACACAGTGTTGTTGCGATAGCGATAGTTTCGCTATCGATAGTTTGAGCCTGAGAGATAGTCGATAGTGCGATAGGACTTTAAAAAATATCGACACGCTGCAATACCATCGATAATGAAAATTAGGCGATACTATCAAACATGGTCGATAGTATACCGATAGTATATCGACTCGATACTATCCATCACAGAAATAATAATAAAGAGGATAGAAGTGCCTTAGAAGCGTGAACTTGTGGTGTGGCTCAGTGCTATTTGAAACGTGGGTATTATTACAAGTGCTTTAAAATGGTGTTTTGCAGTTGCAGCATTAGCAATTGCGGAAACTCGTCCAAACTGTGTAATTACACTAATAAGGGGATTACATTTCATTGGTATGTATTAATTTAATGTAATAATGCGGTTTATATCAAAATACAACTTGAAAAAATATTTCATTATGAAATATTAGTTTACACGTTATTAACACGAAACTTCATGTACCATTGCTGCTCATATCCCTTAAAACGCAGATTGCTTTGAAGTATACGCAGCAATGTAATGTAATTTTTGATAAACCTTCTGCCTCGCACAAATGTTCATGGTACGAACACAAGACAGAGGCACTACGAAATTCGAAAATCGAAGTTTGTATCGTATTATCCCTCTCACTCTCGTGTCAAATCATATTAGCGTGAGCGGGACGGCACAAAACGAAGTTCGAATTATGCACTTCATGGTAAGGCCTCAGGCCCTATACTACGAAGCGCGAAATTCGAACTTCGTTTCATGCCGTTCCGCTCACGCTAATGATATTTATTACGAGAGTGAGAGGGACCGCACGATCCAAACTTCGAACTTCGAATTTCGTAGTAACCCCCCTGGTTACGACTAGTCCTGAGCTAGTGATGCCCGTTGACTTGCGTAGACTTTTTATCGATATCCTAGTTTACAATCATCCTAAACACGGTATAAAGGTGGTGTAATTAGTATAATAGTGTACAAATAATAAAGTTACAATTACATTGTAAAAAAAGATACTGATTGTGAATTGTGTGTGATTGTGTAAAATGATTACGGAAGGTAGGTACATTTTTTACGATAGTATCCCCCATATTTTGCATCAGGTTTGAAATTTCGCCTTTTGTAGATGGTGTTGGGAAATGTTGATTTGAACCCTCTGTGCGCGAATCTGCGTTGCACTTTGTATGTTGCACTGTGTTTATTTCTGTTTGTATTTAACAAAATCATATTTTAATTGCTTCTTTAATAATTTTTCATTCATTATTATTATCACTAAAAACTCCCGGGTCTCACGTCAAAACTTCGTTTTAATTACCTTTAAGTTACGAAATATATATATCACGCATAAATTTTTACAGAGTAGTCCGATTTTGACATTTATTAGAAGATAAAAGATAAGAATTTTGACTTTGACTTTATATTAAAAATGATAATTCAGTATTAAACAGCGTTTTATTTAAAAACATATTTCAATTATGTATGACAAAACGAATACACCCTACAGTTAATTGGTACCTACTTAGTATACATTTTCATCTCCACTTTTATTGTCATCGTCAAATGTAGGGTAGCACACAACACTAACAACATCACTTTGACAACCCTACATTTACCCCCCTATCTTACATTTGACAATGATAATAAAAATGATGATGAAAACGGGGGTAGTTGTGTGTCGCTGTCAGTTGCGTCGAGCAGCCGCGTGACCAGGGCGGTAGCGTGCAGTGCGCGTTTGGGAGCCACCGTGACGTGTGACTCCGAGAAGAAGGGCTACGGACTATCCCGAAACATGTCGAGTTAAACCCCTTTTAAGACGTGAGTGATCCGTTTATTTTCACTATGAGTGAGTCTCACGATAGTTTCATGTTTAAACTCACATCTGTCACTTACACAGAGTCGTTGGTAGGGTCAACCAACGTCATAAATCACTTCACTCACTCACCACTTTTGTACCTTGTCACTTTAACGTCATTGTTTGAAAAGCCATACGAAATTATGTAACGATTGAAAGTGACAAGGTACCTACTACAAAAGTGGTCACTTATTTATGACGTTGACTGTACAGACACATGCAGCCAAACATTATACATTTCAAATTTACAGACCTAGGTCAAAATCACGTAATTAGCTACAATTTATTTATACTAATGTCCATCCCCACGAATTCATTTTAAATTTGATCATTTAACCAATAATTTCCTGTAAAGTTTACTGCAAATTGTAACACTCGATAAAATTGTCGATGAATCGAGGCCTAGCGTAAATGTGAAATAAATTGCTTTTGTACACTACAACCATACTGCCGACGCGGCCAATGAAGAACGCCGTTGTGTAAGTGTGGGTATGACTTAAGGTGAGTGTTATTCAACGCTGTCTCTAAGTGGTTAGGTTCATAATTGTTTGTAAGCAAAATATTAGTAATTGTGTGCGTGATTGCGTAGTACGGTTCCGGTCTTTTGCGTGTGTGCATTAATAGTAAGTAGAGGGGACAAACTAGCGCCACTGGTCCCGGAACAAAATAGGAACTAAGGCATTTCTATCCTCTTTTATGATTTCTGTGCTATCCATGGTCAAAATTAGGTGATATTTTTGAACTTGATCGATAGTATCGCCTAATTTTCATAGTATCACCTAGTTTTTACTATCGATATGTAGTTTCGATACTATCGACCAACTTCAACAGTATCGCCGAATTTTCACTATCGATACTATCGTCAAGGGTCGATAGTTTCGATAGGACTATCGTAATAGTATGACCGATTTTCAAGGCCACGATGTGCCACGATAGTATCACGATACGATACTATCGATATTGGTTTTGTTTTAACTATCGATAGGCAACACTATCTCTTAGTATTAGTAGTCTGTGCTGTGCAGTGACGTGACTGACGTAAGGTGAGGAATCGGAAGAGCAGGGGGGGCACACTTACATATATCACACTTTTCATACGACTACAGCGATCTCTGGTTGTTTGGTAAAGAACTAAATTAGCGGCCATCTTGGTTGACTTGTCAAACTTGTCAGTTGTCATTCATCGGCCATGGCCATGGCGTACCAAATTGTACGGTCAAGGACTTTAATTGATAGGCCACTTGCCAACGTTCGTATTTTAGCCGCTTATACTTCGTATATGCTGATTTGAATTAGACGGCTAAAATACGAATAGCCTATCAATTAAAATTACGCGTAATTATAGCTGTACATCACTACCAACATATACATATAGATAGGTATACATCTATAGATACGTCACATTAGTTCATCACCAGGGCGTAGGGCAGCAGCACCTTCCATACATGCAAATTTGACCATAGAGTTGCCACTCTTGTTCATTCATATAATATTACAATACTCTTTGCGGAAGAGTTCAAAGTACTTTTTATCATTGTTTTGTTTTTGTTAACTTTCTTATTTCTTTTATTTATTAATTAATTTATACGATATGCTGAGCGTTCTTACAAAAACAGTGCAGGCAGCGGGTAAGAATAAAACATAATTTAATATTCAGTCCTTTACTTTACCTTATTAAATTAGTTAGCAATAAAAAGCTTAAAAATAATATATTTTTTATAAACCTAGTACTCGTAATTTACTTGCAAGTTCGCATTTCAGCACCTATACGGCATTCACGATGCATAGCTTCATTGTCCGCCCTGTCCGACACATACCAAATGCTGCAGAAGACTTGCCGCGATTTCGCCGAAGGCGAATTAAAGCCTCATGCAGCGAAATTCGATCGAGAGCATTTGTACCCGGGAGATGCGATCAAAAAAATGGGCGAGCTCGGTCTGATGGCCATAGCGACACCTGAGGAGCTCGGCGGAGCGGGTCTGGACTATTTAGCTTACGCAATAGCACTAGAAGAAATATCTCGCGGCTGTGCGTCGGCCGGGGTCATTATGTCGGTCAACAACTCGCTGTACCTGGGCCCCATAATGCACTGGGGCTCTGATAAACAGAAGCAGGAGTTTGTGACACCCTTCTGTACAGGTAAATTTAATGCACTTATATTTTTTTTCTTATGAAAACAGATTGTTGTATATATTTGTATTAGATAACAGTATACCATTCTGTTAGTTCCTTATTGGACTGGCTGTTTGCTTTTCTATGCATACAAAATTTAAAGTATTTTCCAGGAGACATTGTTGGTTGCTTTGCCCTCTCAGAACCTGGCAATGGTTCTGATGCTGGTGCAGCATCCACAACAGCCAAAGACGGTGGTGATAAATGGATTGTAAACGGGACTAAGTGTTGGATAACAAATGGATATGAAAGCAAAGCTTCAGTTGTTTTTGCCACAACAGATAAGAGTTTGAAACATAAAGGAATCTCAGCTTTTCTTGTGCCAAAGCCTATTAAAGGTCTGGAATTAGGAAAGAAAGAAGATAAATTAGGTATTAGAGGATCTTCTACTTGCTCTCTCATGTTTGAAGACTGTGAGATTCCAAAAGAGAATATCTTGGGGCAGCCAGGACTTGGGTTTAAGATAGCCATGATGACATTGGATGCTGGCAGGATTGGCATTGCCTCTCAGGCATTGGGGATTGCACAGGTACATTGTAATGTGTTAAAGTGTTAAAATCCTTATTGGTGGCTCTTACCTAAGGATAGTATGATCAGCTGTAGATAAAATAATAACTTACAGCAAACTACATAACTTTTAATTTCCTTGCAGAAATTTTTATCTAATTTTAAAATTTAGAAATCTATTTTAACTTCCTTCAAAGTCAACCCTTTTGTTCAGGCATCACTGGATGTCGCCATGGAATATGCATCAAAGCGAATTGCATTTGGCAAGCCCATAATGAAGCTGCAAGCCATTCAGAGCAAGCTGTCTGACATGGCGCTCCGACTGGAATCCGCGCGGCTGCTGACATGGCGTGCTGCCTGGCTTAAGGACAACAAGCAGCCCTACACAAAAGAGGCTGCCATGGGCAAGTTGGCAGCCTCCGAGGCGGCTACCTTCCTGTCGCATCAGTGTATCCAGGTATAAAGAACACATTTTTAATAATGCTTATTACCAGGGCAGAAATAGGAGTCCATGGGCATGAATACACTTAAAGAAGGTGTCTGACATAAATATTAACAACCGCTTTAGCCTAGTTGGTAGTGACCCTGCCTACGAAGCAAGAGATCCTGGGTTTGAATCCCGGTAAGGGCATTTATTTGTGTGATGAGCACAAATATTTGTTCCTGAGTTATGGATGGTTTCTATGTATTAAAGTATTTATTTATCTATACACCGTGAAATTTTAGTGGTTGTTTTCCCGAAATGAGGTGATTTAGTTTCGATTGTACAATCGATTTATAATGACTATTTTGACTAGAGTCAAAAATCCAATTGTGAAAAACGAAAGTCGAAAATGACCGCAAACCAATAGTAACGCTTCGTTGGTACCTAACCTATCGTACGATCGTACGCTACTTGTACCAACGAAGCGTTACTATTGGTTTGCGGTCATTTTCGACTTTCGTTTTTCACAATTGGATTTTTGACTCTAGTCAAAATAGTCATTATAAATCGATTGTACAATCGATACTAAATCACCTCGTTTCGGGAAAACAACCACTAAAATTTCACGGTGTATAAGTATGTTTATCGTCGTCTAGTACCCATAGTACAAGCTTTGCTTAGTTTGGGACTAGGTTGATTTGTGTAAGATTGTCCCCTAATATTTATTTATTTATTATTTATTTATTATAATATAAAATATGTATTGCGGGGTAGCAAACTTTTGATATAATCTCTAATACCTTTAAACAAGTAATTCTGGTATATATATAATCAGGATCTCGGAAACGGCTCCGATTTTCGGGGATGAAAATTTGATCTAGCTTGGTCTTATCTCTGGGAAAATGCTTGGTACCGAGTTTCAGCCCGAGTCTTAATTAGTTTTGCATTTTATGTTTTACAGTTTAATGATGCACAAGTCACAACTTTGTTTATGTACAAAGTTACATAGCGTTATGAAACAGGAAACAAATAAATATTAACACTAAAAACATTTCAGATCCTTGGAGGTATGGGCTATGTGTCAGATATGCCGGCAGAGAGGCATTACCGTGATGCGAGAATAACCGAGATATATGAGGGCACATCTGAGATCCAGAGGCTTGTCATAGCCGGCCAGCTCATTAAAGAGTATGGTCTCTAAACTAAAACTATCTTGCCACCACAATGTAAATTTAACCTGATGACAATTTTCCTATAAGGCTGCGTTTCCACCAGAGATGTGCGAGGATGCGTTGCGAGGGATGTGTCTGTCATGAACCAATAGAAACACTTCATTCACTTAGGATCTTTTAAATGAAGTGTTTCTATTGGTTCATGACAGACACATCCCTCGCAACGCATCCTCGCACAGCTCCGGTGGATACGCAGCCTAAAACACAAAAAAATTGGCAAAAGATCAATTGGTACCAAGCTACCTGCATGGATACCTAGATTTCTTCTACTTGTGAATCCCTTTATAGCTTGCAGAAATTTTACAACACATGCATGGCTACTGTAAAGATCTAACACTTGTCAATGAACTGAAACAATTACTTTGCTTATTGGTTGCGGGTGAGCAAAGTAATTGTTTCAGTTCATTAATATGGACCTCCGCAAAGTAAAACCTGATGATCAATAAATTATTCCAACACTTGTCATTAGGTCATGCATTACGACTGACAGTACATTTAATAAAATAAGTTCACAAACTGCTGATAATCATAAAAATTAATTAGACCTAAATAATAGTATGGCAATACTAAGATGCCATCGTCTATTGTGATGTGTTCATAATTGTTAAAGTAATAAAAACCAATTATTGTATGTAGAATGTAGAATAAGTATACACACACAATCATGAAGAGTAAAGTATTTTTGTACTTACATTGTACTATATAAAAGGCATTGATATTTCTGTTAGTCAAAAGATTTACCTAATTATCTTTTATACTAGGTATAATACTATAAAGCTGAAGAGTTTGTTTGTTTGTTTGCTTGAACTCGCTAATCTCAGGAACTACTGCTCCGATTTCAAAAATTCTTTCAGTGTTAGATAGCCCATTTATCGACGAAGGCTATAGGCTATATATCATCACGCTAATACCAATAGGAGCGGAGCACCAATGAAGAATGTTTCAAAATCGGTGGTTTTTGAAGTAAAACTTCTATAGGCACTCTCACAGAAATATATCGAGAGGCACGCTTGACTTGGGAGTACGGTGGTGAATGTAAACGCGGGTGTGGGGAGTGGGTTTATACCCTCCACGTTTTAAAGTCCCACTCTTACTTATAAAAGCGTGATGTAGTGCCTAAAATAGCTCCTTAACATATGTATTATTTTAAAATATTTTCACCTTCTATGTAAACAAAGTCGCGGGTTAAAGTTAGCGTTAGACCAAAGTAACTATTCCACGCGGACGAAGTCGCGGGCAGAAGCTAGTTTTATTTATAAATCCTATTCATGAAATTTTAGTGGATATGTGTCCACACCTAAGAGTCCGGCCACGACTTCGCGCGTTTGGCGGCGCAGCAAGCGTTTTCTGAGTTCATTGCGCGGCCGAGACGCTCGCCATACAGTGGTTACTTCGCCCAGTGCCGCTGTCATAATTATTCATACATTTTGAACGCACATGTGTGTCGGTGGCACCTGTCAAAGTCAGGTGGCAGTGAATAATGAAAGCAGCTCAACTTTTTACAGTATTTTTATTGCTGTAATACTTTATTGCAGGAAATATAAAGTTGTTTATGTATAAATTAAGTTGCTATGCACTTTTTACATGAAAATAGAAATGTGTTTATGAATAATGATAAACGTAAAAATAAATGCTTATAAGAGTGCAGTGTTTTTACTTTGGCTTTACTGGCCAGGACCAGAGAGGGACTTGTCCATGAATTTCCTTTTGGCAAAGCACAGCCACCACTTGCTTGGTTTGCCATCTTCAGTGGCAAATACCTGGAACAATATTTATTTAGATTACAAAAAATTACATTACAAACACAATGGGGCTCTTTCTAAATTTGCGTAACCAAACAATACAATCACAAACAAATGGAAAAATAAATAAGGGCTGATATTGATTGACAGAAATCAAAACCTAGTATTGTCCTTGTTACATCCTACATTGCCCCACAAATACTACAATTTTACTTGTTTCCTCTCATACCTTTTCACATACTCTGGCACCAGTCTCATGTCTCAGTTGTTGTAAGTACTGTCTCATCAAGTCTGTAAATAAATAAACAAAACAATAAGCAGGTAAAACAGAATAACTACTCATCTATATGTTATGCCCTCAGCACATAAGGATAAAGGAAGCTGAAATATTTTGCCTGATCAAGTAATTATAATGAATTTCAAATTATAAATTTATATTTACCTAAACCAAGTAAAAAACTCAAGTGAAATCTGAATTGGTTTTAGTAGTGCATGCACAGAATTTATATGGCATGTAAGTTATTTTCTGATTTGGTATATCAACTGGTAAATGCACATTTTACTTCTACATCTAAAAAATACCTGTTGTAAGTTTTATAGGTAAAAACCTTTAACCTTTTGACCGCCACGCATCATTTTTGCTTGGAACAAAATTGATTCTTATGCGGATGCGGGTAGGTTTAATTTTGTATTACCGTACTGTCGTCTATAGCCGACGCTGGCGGTCAAAAGGTTAATAGGTAAAACAATCAATGTTTAATTCAGCTTAGCAATAATAGTAAGCCTTTCTTGGTTTTCAAGATAGATTTACAGTATTTGAAGTTACTAACCAGCTTCCTGGGTGCTTGAAGGCTTCACATAAACAGCATTGAGTGGGAACCCAGGCTCCCCGGGTATATCAAACTTAGATATTGCCAGCATATACATCTCTTGCTGACCCTGATTCTTGTTGGAACACTTTTGCAAACGCTTCAGACACTCTGATACATACAGGGTTAGGTATATGAGGACTCTATCTGCATCAGACTGCAAACAAATTTATATTAGTACCATTTGACGTTTATTTGTATTGTGTTAAGGTGTTATTCATTGTAAACATATCTCACCTTAATTTCATAAAATCTAAAAAACACATTAGCCTTGAAGTAATTAAGTGCTTCATCGATAATGTCCAGCTCTAACTTTAGGTTGTTGGGAGCAGGCCCTCGGGACGTAGTTCGAAGTGGCAACAGTGCCAAGTTGCCGATCGACTGGGTGTTGTCCGTCAACGTCGAGTGATAAGCCTGTAAATGAAATACAATATAGCATCAAATCCATCTCTTATTTGAAATCGTCGATAATGTATCACACTTGACTTACAGGCATTTTTAGACTTATTTTGAAAAGGGTTTTCCGTAGAACCAAAATGTAATTGGCCGCTAGAAATAATTATCTTATTTCCTACTCCTTTATGTATTAACTGTTAATCAGTTGTTACAGTGTGCTGTAAAATTAACAAATTGACTTTATCAATAACCAATCTAATTGCATTGCACTCCATTGACAAATGTCATGACATGAATCATTTGTGTAGGGTAGGGTAGGGTAGTGTACCTGTCTTTTTAATTTCTTCCTGTGTGAGCGGCGAAGAAACATAAACCATACAGCATTTTTTTTTAAATCTGTCATGCACACAATGGTGTATGGAAGAAGTATGGAAGGCATAAAAGTTAAGTGTAAGTATTCATAAGGTATTATTAATTGTCTTGTCATCTCCATTGTGTGGCAGACGCTAGTTTTTTTTTTACTACAAAAATAATGCAGTCTGAAAGTTTTTATCAATGGCTTGAACAATTACTCATTGACACTAATGACACTTGACATTGTCATGTCTCGGTCTCGATACTGTTTCTTGCACTATCTTCCTTCCACGTGTTTATTCGGATTTTTCGGTCCATTTACCTGGTAATTTTGATAAATACTGGCCGTTTAAGAAGTTTTTGTTGAAATGGCTGAAGCCGTAGAGGATTGCGTGCAGTCCATAGTGGCTACCATCAAGAAAGGTCAACATGAAACGACTTTAATACAGGACCCAAAAGCCACAAAATCGGCTAAAACAAAAAAAGAAGAGTCAATCCGAGGACAGCCTAAATCTGGTAGATTCTGGAAATCAAAGAAAGAAAGGTAAAACTTACTGGAATTTAAACAATATTCCTCTTTACAATGTGTCCAACTACTTATCAAATTAAATATTTATTTACAGGTTTGCCACTGTAAATAAGACTAAGGGATTAACACAAGACTTTCAAAAGAAGACTGCCTTGCGCTTGGAGCTAAAGCGGACAAAAGAATTATCTAGACAAGTTGTAGAAGAATTAAAACAAAAAGAACTGGCCAGAAAGGAAAGGAGACGTGAAAACATCAAACGCTCTGCTGAGAACAAAGCAAAGGCAGAAGTAGTGCAAGTGATCACCAACACCACCAAACTTAAGAGAATGAGGAAGAAGCAGTTGAGGTTCATTCAGAAAAGAGATACCAATAAAGAAATTGAAGCTAATAAATAGTGTTCAGTAAATTAGCTGTATTTTATTGTTTAAAATAACATTCCATAAAATCTTCAAGTCAAATTCATAACCAGACCATTATATTGTGCTAGCACAGCCTTACCCCTCGTATTGCTTAAGACGTGGATCTGTGCCAAATTTAAGGCTTTTTTGTATTTAAATTATAATCTGTAAAATTGGATTTTAACCCCTCGTATGCTTACGACACGGACCCGTGCTTAATTTACAGTTGAGCCCAGAATGCACATTTTTTTTTTCACTTTCTGCATATAGATAAAACCATGGATTTTCAGAGAATAGTGAATAGGTGTACAATACCAGATAGATGTAAAAGTAATTTTGCATACTTAAGCAAATTAATGTTTTAAAGACAAACACAAATATATAGAATATTGTTTTGGGATTGTCTTTTTTTAAGTAGAATAGATTAATATCAAAATAAAAAAACTTGTTTATTTCCATCTAATATTTTTATTAAGTATTGCCATCAATGTTCTTCCACAGTACATATATAAAAATATTAAATGCATTTTCACAATTTTGTGGATACTGAATGACAATTTGGGCAATATTTACATACTGTTGTGTGATATCTGACAAGATGTGATGCTTACTTGATACAACATCAATTTTATATGTATAATATGTTTGTATATACATCAATCAAAAACTTTGAATGATTCTTTACACATAAAATCTAAAATGCACCAAATAACTTTATTTGATTACACTTAAAAAGACAAAACACTGTTATTTTTATTTTAAACATTCCATAGAAACAATTTATTAGTGAATTTAATTTATTAATTCAATCACCAATCCATTACAAGTATAGGTATAAACAGTTAATTGATGCTTCAAAAATTTGTATTCCATACATGTAAGCCTCAATAAATAATATCACTTTTTGTCATAATCAGAAAAATACTGTTTAATGTTTATCTCCACAATATAAACTTAAAGTAATTACTACTTAAAAGGATATTAAAAGCAATAAAAAAAATAGTTGTAAAAGTTACTAAAAATCAAATCACAAATACAAATATCCTATGATCCTTATGATGTAGTGTCTTACATAAAATCGTTCATTAAACTCAATCAAATAATTTACAACAACCATACAGTTGTCTGTGTAATAACAACGTTAGATTAGCTTACACCTAGAGCTTCCAATCAACTAATTTCAATACTCCCTCAACACGTAGAAATTCTAAATCTTTATTGAAAACATCAGTCTAAGGCAGTGACAACAAAGTTTGATCATAGATAACCAAAATAATGACTTGGCAATTATAAAATGACTATGTTGACATTCGTGAAAATCTTACGCTTTGACATACAATCAATTATAGTATAGCCATTATAGTGCCATTCACGATTGCAATAAGAACCACGGCACGCGTCATCATGAATGACACTATCTATACAAAGACGCATTCGTGACACTATTATATCAAATCCATAGATGATTTAGCATTATGAGATTCTTAGAGAGATCTTTGCTTATATGTGCAATTTCTAAGTTGGATAAATTAATAACTTGGTAGAAATCGTAACCCTCGGTTGAGTTTGTTTTTGGCGTTAGCACTCGCTCACATTTTTTGGCACCAGTGGCTTTGATTTAAATAACTCGTGTGTGGGTTTTAGATCTAAAGCTGCTGCTGACAAAAACTAAAATTAAAATTGAAAGAGCCAAATATGAAGTTTTGCAAAATTTTCTTGCTGAGTATTCCAATGCCTATCATCAAGTCGCCAACGTTGCATTGTTACAATTTATATTAGTACATACATACTGAAGTGATTATAAAATGTTAAGTATTTGTTCTGTTTCATAAGCATACCTATTTACTCGACATTTGATCAAAGACGTTTTAGACTATCATACACATTAGGCAAAACCTTTATGTACTTTAGTTGCCATTTTAATTCACATAGTGCAGTTAACCCAAGAGGCTCTTTATTTATAAGATTCGTTTTATGAAAACTAGACGATGCCATCTACTTATCATTAAATAAGTAACTATGTATATGAATCAATAAAAATATTCCAATAATATATCATGTATGTACCAATCCCTGCATGTTGAAGTTGAATAACCGCTGAATACGTAGCTTCTGCACTGGTCCTGTTCCCTATCTTAGCATAATTTACACGAAAGAGGTCTTAAAAGTTACCCTGTGCTGTAACTTTACGATCGACTAAAACGTAGGTATAATAGAAACAAAGCGTATCGTCTATCCTAACATACACCTTACAATATGTCTTTACTCTATCATTTACGCATCAATTCACTTCACGTAGCCGAGCGGTAAATGTACAGTTAGATTCCAATACTGCTGTAGCTGTGAAACTTGTTAAGTTAGCCTGCCTAGGTTAATAGGAGCACCGAAATGAAGGCTTGAAGATTAAGACAGATTAATATTAGGCGGATCCTTGCAAATAAAACATAATGAATCTGTAGAAAACCATATTTCATCCACTCCATGCTGAAGTATACAATACTGTACATAGGTCGCGTGGACAAACCTCAAGTCTACAATGATAGCTAGCACGTTATTGATAACCTGGACGTAACGTCAACTCTCTTTTTACATTGCTAAAGAGGTATTCTTGCATAGCGACAGCGAATTGCAACACACGCTATAATAGTCATGTTGCTACTTGATAGAGTTTCGCCAGTAAATGCAAAACAGTAACAAATAAAAAAAAAACTTGAACATATAAAGTTATTTGTTTGTAACAATGCATTTAAATAATTACAGAGTACTCATAGTACATATTATTATAAACATTGAAAAAATCTCTTTGGATTTCCGTTGCTGCTCGCTTACTGATAAAGGCTGCTACTGTTTTACATTTTCCTAGATACGTTTCGGTCCGAACAGGGAGGGGTATAATTTGTTCATAGGCTTTCAGTAAGAGTTAAAAAGTTGTAACCTGAGAATAGCAAAGTTCATTTTAATTATATCGGCTAAACTAATGTCAAACTTTCACTGTTTGCGGGGCAATAAACAAGGTAATTACTAAATTATCAACATTTATTAAACTGTCCCCAGCGCACCGACAACTTATGGCGCCGCAGGCAGCGTGTTGGACATTAGTATAGTTATAATTTCGTTACAATGGTCTGCAAAGAATCAGGTTCAGGTATTGGCCACATTGAAATATTACCTGTGTAGACGGGTCGCAACGTCGTGTTGCGGCTTATTGCGACGTGGCCGTAGTATTACTGAAGCTCGCAGGGAGTCGATATTCCCTTAAGATGTTCAATGCAGTTGAAACCTTGTTGCTCTCAGGTCCCGAAGTGGCGCGGTGGTGGGAACTAACTGCACAGTTGCCGCGGGCGGGCGGGGGCGGGTTCAGCCAGCGACGCGCGGGCGCAGTCACACGTCGAAGTCCGCGCCGCCCTTGCCGCCCGGCGGCGTGATGAACGGTTCGCTCCACATTCTTCTTAGATCACCCTGAGAATGTGATACCAATGTTTCACTCAATATGACTATATTAAATAAAATAAAAAATCGTGGGACAATTGATACCAATTCACCTAGTCCTAAACTAAGCAAAGCTTGTACTATGGGTACTAAACAACGGATAAACACTCTTATATAGATAATACATACTTAAATACATATTAAATATCCAAGACTCAAGCACAAACATTCGTATTTGTCACATAAATATCTGCCCCGACCGAGAATCAAACCCGGGACCTCAAGCTTCGTAGTTAGGTTCTCAAACAAGTAGGCCATCCGGTCTAAATGTGAGAAGGGGTCTAACGCTCGCTTGGGTGCGTTCCTAACGCAAAGGTTGTCCATTGCTATCAAACGTGGTGGCGGCAAGCAAGCGGGGCAACTTGGCAGAGCTTTTTTGACTCCTCTTAGGCTTTATGTGAGTATTTTTTATATACAATACATATACTATTGTACTATTTTAATTTTCATTTACATAGTAAAAAAATGAGTCCATATTGGGTTGCATAAAGTTTTTACGCATAATTCATCATTTTGCATAGCTCTATTTTCTCAGAAACCATTAATTATTCAGAATTGTTTTAAAACAAACCTAACCTAACCTATAGAGTTCTGAAATGACCATTTAAAAAATTCAGAAAATTTTACTTTCTCGACGGCAAAAAAGATTATGACAAACATTACACTACATTAAAATTGATAAACATTGACTAAAAATTATATGTATGTATGTTAAGGGATAAGTTCACCTTTGTACATCCGATTCTCTTGTTATCCGTCAATTTCATGATTTTATTTACAATAAAGTTTTATATACACCGTGAAATTTTAGTGGTTGTTTTCCCGAAACGAGGTGATTTAGTTTCGATTGTACAATCGATTTATAATTACTATTTTGACTAGAGACAAAAATCCAATCGTGAAAAACGAAAGTCGAAAATGACCGCAAACCAATAGTAACGCTTCGTTGGTACAAGTAGCGTACGATCGTACGATAGGTTAGGTACCAACGAAGCGTTACTATTGGTTTGCGGTCATTTTCGACTTTCGTTTTTCACAATTGGATTTTTGTCTCTAGTCAAAATAGTAATTATAAATCGATTGTACAATCGATACTAAATCACCTCGTTTCGGGAAAACAACCACTAAAATTTCCCGGTGTATACACTAAACAATGTGTCTAGTGATTTAGCATCCGTTTAGTTGGGCATCAGGCGGTTGGCTGGCACGTACCTTGACGTAGGCCATGGTGAGCAGCGGCAGCAGCGTGAAGGGCACGAGGTAGAGCAGCGCGGGCTGCGCCGCCTTGAACACCTCGGCCGAGACCGTGGCCGTCAGCAGCCCCAGGAAGTAGCCCAGCAGCGAGCAGTGGAAGTACGTCAGCCGGGAGCCCTGCCGCCACAACACTGGTGCATTACTGAACCACACCACACATATCTATACATATTTCAAAGTCCTGACTGACTGATATATACTGACTGATTAAATTAAGCGATAAACTAAGCAGTTCAAAATTCGTGATTTTATCCTGATCCTGAGGCCCTACCACGAAGTGCATAATTCGAACTTCGTTTCGTGCCGTCCCGCTCACGCTAATATGATTTGACACGAGAGTGAGAGGGATAATACGATACGAACTTCGATTTTCGAATTTCGTAGTAGCGCCTCTGATCCTGATTTATGTGAGAAATTACATTTGTAATTTACCATGAGCTTTACAGTGAAGGAAAACATCGTGAGGAAACCTGCATACACCTGAGAAGAAATTCAATGGTGTATGTGAAGTTCCCAATCCGCACTGGGCCCGCGTGGAAACTACGGCCCAAGCCCTCTCATTCTGGGTGGAGGCCTGTGCCCTGCAGTGGGACATATATACGCTGGGATGATGATGATGATCCTGATCCTGTGGGAATATCGAGATAAAAAGTAGCCTGTATTATTCCAGATATCCAGCTATCTGCATACTAAATTTCGTCCAAATTCCGTTCAGCCGTTTTGGCGCGCAAGTGTAACAAGCACGCACTCAAACTTACGTAGTGATCTAAATCAGGCGTAAATGGATTAAATTTTACATGTAGGATATCTTCTATCTAATATATAAAAATCTCGTGTCACTGTATGTTACCAAAACGTTTTGTGAAATTTTTTCTCTATATTTGGTAGGTCTGAGAATAGGTCGTAGGCTACTTTTTACACCCCTATTCTTCGCAGACGGAGTCGCGGGCAGCAGCTAGTATTGCGATAACGTTACAGTAATATGAAGACATTCGTAGTCAAAATAGTTTAGTAAAACATCGCTTTAGAACTGCATATGCCACTTATACCGACTGCACAAGATTAGTGCACCTATAGATAGATCGTTTTACGTTGATGAGAATGGGGCAAAGCTTCAGTAAAAACTTTGATTAAATCCTACCATGGACCGAGGGCCAGGCACTTGTCCCATTTGGCACACGAGCGTCGCTTTCTTGTACGCGTCGTACCGCAGCACGAAACACAACAGCAGCCCCGGCATCACTATGTCGCCCAAACCTGCCAATTATATGGGTTCCTGTTAAAATTACTCCTTAGAAACAAAAGAAAATAATGCGGATCGTCACATTGATTTGTAAGTGAAAATAGACTTTATTGTTTTTAAGCCATACGACTGACAATGACTGACATCGAACCTTCGGGTGGGGTAAGGAAATTTCTTGGTCAACTATACATTTCAAATTTTGTATGTATGGGACAAGAAAGATAACCTAAACTGTTCAGTGTAGGAGCGTCATCCTTCGCGGTGGTTTCGGTGGAAACTGCTCTATGTTTGATTTTACTGTAAGTGGTGCAACTCTATCTTGGGGCCTACAAGACCGAGTCGAACTCAGCTCGCATTGTGTGTACCCTTTTAGGCTGCCTGTCCACTTGAGCGGAGCAAGGCAGCGGAGCGGAGCGAGTGGCTAATGCGGAGCGAAGTTGCAGACTGTATTTTTCCATACGAGGAGCTAGCCCACTCGTTTCTCTACCCTGCTTCCCTGCTCATCTTCTTCGCTCTGCTTCCCGGTTTTGTATAAATAAATCATGAGACGATTGATACCAATGGAACTAGTCCCAAACTAAGTAAAGCTTGTACTATGAGTACTAGACAACGGATAAACATACTTATATAGATAAATGGCCGATGTTTACTCTGTCCCCAGTTGTCCAAGTGAAAGTAGTGAAACTTCATACTGTTTCATAGAACAATGCTTAGGTTGTCCGAGGGACAAAATTTGTGTGTAGCTATAGCAACAGGTGACAAGAAAAAGTTGATTCATTAAAATACATATTAAACATCCAAGACTCGAGCACAAACATTCGTAATTTTCACACAAATATCTGCCCGGACCGGAAATCGAACCCGGGACCTCAAGTTTCGTAGTCAGGTTCTTTAACCACTGGGCTATCCGGTTCGGTACTTTTGCTACTCCCTGTCCACTGAAGTGGAGCGGAGCTTTTACGCAATGGTGGATTTTTTGTCTCGCACACCGCTCCGTTTCAGTGGACAGGCAGCCTTAGTGTTAGAGTGCTTACCCAGCATGGAGAAGTGTCCCTGATGGTGCATGGAGGGGAACACGAGTTTGGCGGGCAGAGACAGCTTGGGCGCGTCCCGTAGGGCTCCGCCGAGTTGCAGCCGCCGCGCCACCACGTTCATTGGGTTCTCTGCCGGCCTGTTACATACAATGGCTTAAAAAATCCTGTGCAATCACATTTGATTCTTGGCCCATCATAAGACGTTCTCACAGTAAATTTTATAATTAAGAGGGTACGATGCGCACCATTTCTCCATACAAACGTAATCCCCTGTTTCCTCCCTGGATAATGGCCTCAATTAACATAAGAAATATGAGCTTTCAAAAACTGAAAAAATTGCCCAATTTCAACGTCATTTTCAGACACTCATCAGAAAAGAATCCCTGATATAAACAAAAAAAGGAAAACATAGGGGCATAGCTAAATCTGTCCTCTAATTATTTTTGAAAAAAATAATTTCATTGGTCCAGTTTTCGAGAAGAAAACAGGGGATTACGAAATGCTGTTTTGATCAATTTTACGCGCCTAATAACGGTCTGAGGTGCAGTTGTCCCGCTCTCGCTGTACTGACACGGAGGGGTTCGGGCGAGACAGCGACATTTCATTAAAATACCTATTTCTCAAAAGTCTCTCAGTCATCGTACCCTCTTAATTTCCTTGTGAAGCAATGGGATGACACTATGACTTTTTTGTGAAAATGTTCCACAGTGGGTCCCGATTCTGTTGGTCGATAGGACAACTACATGCTTTGCCCATTTAACGTTTCAAGAATGCCACTTTCCATTTTCAAACTAGTTTTTCATCAGCTTTGTTCTCAGAAACATTGCCGATTTGGTATTATCTATTTAGGTTCGCAACTATTGAGGTTTTCAATCAATTTTTTTCTTGCTGCATTTTTTATGTAAATAACAAAGTCTGTAAACCAATAGTAACTAATTCTCTTGGGTAGATTGTCAAAACACTTGCTGTGATCGGTGACTTGAAATTTGGTACTTGATTGCACCTGTAATGTAATGACGATATAATAAATAATAAAGAACTATCAACACGAAAATATAAAAAGATTTTTAAGAAGCTACATATCAGAATCATGTTGAGATATCATCATCCCAGCCTATATACGTCCCACTGCAGGACACAGGCCTCCTCTCAGAATCAGAGGGGTCGGGCCGTAGTTCCCACGAGGGCCCAGTGCGGATTGGGAACTTCACACACACCATTGAATTCTTCGCAGGTTTCCTCACGATGGTTTCCTTAACCGTTAAGCTCGTGGTAAATTTCAAATTAATTTCGCACATAAATTCCGTAAAACTCAAGAGGTACGCGCCGGGATTTGTGCCCACGACCCTCTGCTTGAGAGGCCATAGGTCAAACCACTAGGCCACCACGGCTTAGTTGAGATATAATAAACTAAAAAAAAATATCTTAAAATCTGACCTGGTGGCGACTTTGACCATGACGTTGGTGGTGAAGATGTAGGAGGAGAAGAAGACCCAGAAGACGTCGTAGAGGAGCAGCCCGGTCAGCAGCAGCGTCGACACCTTCAGCGACGGCAGCCGGATCAGCGCGATGAACGTCACGCACAGCCCCATGCCCATAGCTGCAGAAACAAATACTTTGTTACAAACTACAACAGATTGCTCGTGTACTGCCTTTTCGGCGAATTATTTTTCGCAAACTAATTCATTTGGCAAATGTTTCATTTTTTTTTTTTTGAATTAGTCGCCAGAGGGGCCAAAGACGCGAAGTCTTTGCTGTTTTTTACTCATTGACCTACAATAAAACAACTAGACTCCCAATCGCTTAACAAAAGTTCCTCAAAAAACGTCCGAGCGGCGTTGTGTGTACGTATACATCAATTTATACAGATAACATTAACAGCATTCATTTAAATTAACACCTTATTTCGTAGCAGTAATTTTTAATGTCAATTGAATACGATCGTTCGAAGTAGTGACATGACGTCACGCGCTGGAAACCGCCTAAAGAGTAAAGAATGCAGTGGAGTGGTCATGCGAAGCGGAAGCTAGACTGTCTGTCTCTTTTTTTCTCGTGAGTTTGATTACGGTGCGAAAGAGACATATACGAATACGGGGCGAGAAGTGACGTTGTAATCAACGCGCGGTCGAAACACAACTGAACCAAAACTCTGCACAATAGACGCGTGTGCAGACTTTTGCTTCGGACAATTTTTGAGCGTGATTGGGAGTCTAGTTGTTTTATTGTACGTCAATGTTTTTACTTTAAGGATTGGAAGGGTGACTTGTGCTCGGGAAAAATCCCTTCGGACGAACTGGGAATGGAGGGCCCAGACAGTGTCCGACTTGCACGGACTAAAAAACCCGGTCACAAGTCCCCTTCTCTATTGGTTATCAAAACAAAAACGTGTGCTTTAAATTTTGAGGAGGGGAGGGGTAGGGAGGGGACTTAATCTACCCACAGTGACCTGCCTCAGCCATTTGCTGGAAGGCCGGGAGAGGAGCATGCATTCTCCCGCTGGGCACTGGGGGTGCTTAGGTCGGTCTTTTATGTTTTTACCCGTTGGTTACTTCCTTGACCGACCCTCGAAAAAATGTTTCATTTCCCAAATGTTATTTTTTTTCTGAAACTGTAAACTATTCAGGATATATTTCAGGACTATCCTGTAGGATAGGTTAGGTTAGGTTAGGTTAGGTTCGTTTTATAACAATCCTGAAAAGTTTAGTTTCAGAAAAAATAAACATTTGGGTAATGAAACATTTAGCGAAAAGTTTTTCGCCGAAACATTAGTAAACCCAGATTGCTTTCATTTAAAAAGCCCGCCCGCGACTCCGTCCGCGTATAATACGTTTTCGCATATAAACTTACCCCCCCCCCCCCCCCTCGCACCTCGGACACCCGCGTTCACATTCACCACCGTACTCCCAAGTCAAGCGTAGAGCTATAAGAAGTTTTAATTCAAAAACCCCAGATTTTTAAACGTTCTTCATTGCTGCTCCGCTCCTATTAGTGTTAGCGTGCTATCTAACACCGAAAAAATTTTTCAAATCGGAGCAGTACTTCCTGAGATTACCGCATTCAAGCAAACAAACAAACGAACGAACTCTTCAGCTTTATAATATTAGTATATGTTGCGTAAACTAATTTTAAGTTGAATTTTTATTCAAAATATCCGACGGGAAACAGGGATAGAAAAGGGACTTACGGTTTCGTGTGAAGCTGGTTTGAAGAGAGTTCTCTTGTGCTGAGGTGCGCGCGCGGTCGTTTTTTCTCTTAGACTGGTGTAGCCGATGTACGGCGGGGGTGTGTGCGCGGGACCCGTAAAGCAGTGTGCGCGCGGGGCTCGTAATAGCAGCTTACACTTGCCCCGATAGATGGCGTTGGATGGTAAAGATGGCAAAGGAAGGAAATGGGATTTGTCGGTTACCTAACATTTCCCCCCACCGAAATCAACAATGATTTCAAAATAGGTAAACACAAAGAAAATATTGACATAGTTGTGTAGTTTGTGTAAAAATGTTGTATTTTGAAACAAAAATGAAAGCTAATGGACTGTATAAATAAATAGTATGTAGTTAGTTGAAAGAGATACCTATAAGAAAAATTATATAATTATAAAATAATAATAAAAAAAAAGGAAACCTGTTATTGTGAAAGTACTATTCGTCCAGCTGTGTTGGCAGAGGACTCAATTTATTGACAGGGCGTTGTAAACGCGAATTTTGTGTTCGAACCGTCACAACACGAACTCTACCATCAGGGCCGGGATGAACTTGTTCCACACGTCCCAGGCTCCATTGTTGACATGGACTATTATCATTATGAATCAGTACCAGATCATTGGTAGACAAGTTAGGCGTATCAACTAACCACTTGTGCCTTTGTTGAAGCGTATGTAAGTATTCGGATTTCCACCGACGCCAAAAATGCAAAGTGGCTTGTTGGATACATTGCCATCGCGTCAAGCGATTTATAGACGCGTCCGTTAAGTCGTTATTAGGAACCGCCACTAGTTGACGACCAACTAAAAAATGTCCTGGTGTGAGGACGTCGAACTCATTTGGGTCGTTTGATAGACTACAAAGTGGCCGAGAGTTCAGGATTGCCTCTATGTTGGCAAACAGAGTACCAAGCTCCTCAAACGGTAACGCGCGTGTACCGACGACACGTTTTAGGTGGTATTTGGAAGACTTGATTCCGGCCTCGAAAATCCCACCAAAATGGCTACCTGCTGGAGGATTATATTTCCAGATCACCTTCCTAGTTGTAAACTTATCAGTCAGTTGGTTCCGATTGCTATTATAAAACTCGAATACTTCAGTCAAATGTTTGCCAGCGGCAACGAAATTTTTACCGTTGTCTGAACAAACCGTATGTGGAAGACCACGCCTAGCTGTGAATCTGTCAAAGGCCGCCAAAAAACATTCTGTAGTTAACGCTGAGACCACCTCAAGATGTACTGCGCGCGTTGAATAGCAAACAAATAGGCACAAATAAGCCTTCGAAATTTTAGCATTACGACGGTTTGATTCCTTTGTATAAAAAGGGCCGCCCATATCGACTCCAACCGTGTGAAATGGATACACATTCTGTAAGCGAGATTTAGGTAATGAACCCATCTTAGGCTGGTTAACAGTGGGCCTATTCTTAAAGCATCTAATGCATTTCGACAAGCGCGATCTTATGATGCATCTAGCGGATACGATCCAATATCTTTGAGCTAGTATGTTCTGCAGACTCCTAGGTCCAGCGTGTAAGTAGACTTTGTGATAATAGTCGATCAAGATGTTAGTGAAGTGCGACCTTTTAGGCAAAATCAACGGATGACGTTGAGAAAAAGGCAAGTTCGCTTGGGAGAGCCTACCCCCCACCATGAGGAGACCACGGCTATCAATGAACGGGTCGAGTTTACGTAGGCTTAGAGAACATCGGTTGTCCTTTTTTAAAGATTCAATGTCATCCTTGAAATTCATAAGTTGGACCGTTTGAACGAGTTTGTCATGTGAATTATTCAGTTCTACAGTAAGCAGAGCGCCTGTGGTTCTATTAGGAGCAGGAACCCTAGAATTATTAATGAACCTAAGACACCAGGCTACTACCCGCTGTAGTTTCAGAAAATTTGAATATTTATTAATAATTGACTCTAAATCCGTATTTAGATCGGAACCTGCACTCAATAACGTGTTCTCCGTGACAGGTTTGAGTTCCAACGGTTCACCTTTGAACTCGTCAATAGACCTAACTGGCCACGTGTGCTGCGGTCCGTACAGCCACTAAACCAAACCACGAATCGAAACCACTGGTCTGCGATCTGCACCAGTTGGGCCGGTGTGGCGCCGCGGGAGCACACATCGGCAGGGTTGTCAGTGCCGTTGACGTGGTACCATTGCACCTTTGATGTACCTTCATTAATTTTAGCAACGCGATTAGCAACAAAAGTTTTTAATTTGAACGCTGGTGTATTTATCCACGTCAACGCCACTGAACTATCAGTAAACGCCAATACGTCATTGATCAGCACTTCCTTGGCCAAAATCGCTAGTACATATTCCAGGGTCTTGGACAATAAATGAGCAGCCATTAATTCAAGACGTGGAATCGAAACTGTTTTTAAGGGCGCAACCTTAGATTTAGATAACAGTAGGCTAACATTGACGTTACCCTGCACGTCTTGACTACGAATGTACACGACTGCTGCGATCCCTGCCATCGAGGCATCACAAAAACCCATGACCTGCGATGAGGTATGCTTTTGGACAAAGACGTGCCGATCATGTTTAAGAGTCGATAGCAGCGGTATTTGAGATGAAAACGTTAACCATTCATCAATAAGTAATTTAGGAAGCGGATCGTCCCAGCCTAATTGTGCGCACCATAGCTTTTGCATAAAATTTTTAGCTATAAAAATGCACGGCGCTACGAACCCTAAGGGGTCGAACAGTTTCGCTATTTCCGATAACACCGAGCGCTTAGTTACGTTACGTTCCATTTGAGTCGTACGAAATGAGAACGCGTCTGCGTTAGGTAGCCAGTGTAGACCGAGAATTTTAATAGACGTGGTTTTACCGTCGTCGAATTGAACCGGAGGCTCCAGTTGATCACAAGGCAATTCGTTTAATACTTGAACGCTACTACTTGACCATTTACGTAACTCGAATCCACCGAGTTTAAGTAACTCCACTAATTGATGTTGAATTTCTACCGCCTCGTTCACACTATCAACGGACCACAGTAAATCGTCTACGTAGAACCCTTCCCGCAGTGCGCGCGCGGCGGCGGGGAAACGCGCGCCCTCGTCCGCGGCTAGCTGTTGCAGCGTGCGCTGCGCGAGGAACGGGCTGCTAGCCACTCCGTACGTCACTGTGCACAGCTCGTATACTTTGATAGGTTCACTGGGCGAATCGCGCCATAGTATGTGTTGAAATTTGCGTTGAGACTCATCAATTAATATACAACGGTACATTTTAGATATGTCTGCGCACAAAGAGACTTCGCGCAGACGGAATCGTATTAATAATTCGATTAGATCAGCTTGCAGTTTCGGACCTGTGTATAAAACTGAATTTAACGACTTATTGTTCGTAGTCGAACAAGAAGCGTCGAAGACTACCCGAAGTTTAGTCGAACTGCTTTCAGGCTTGAGAACGCAATGGTGGGGTATGACATATCCCGACTCCACTTCCGATACGTCACCGACAGGGACCATATGACCGAGCGCCGCGTAGTCATCCATGAACTTTTTATACTCGCTCCTCAGAGTAGGTAAACGAGACAGCTTGCGTTCTAAATTTTGATACCGTTTAATCGCAATTTGTTTCGAATCACCTAATTTAGCGTCAGGTTTGAACGGGTAACTTACAACATAACGACCGGTGCTATCGCGCTTATGATCATTCACAAACATCTGTTCAGCGATGACTTCATGCGGATTTTTTGGTATGCTACAGTCTAAATTTTCAGTTTCCCAAAATGATTTAATCAAATTATCGATCTTTGTCGCGCTAGTGAACATACACGTCGATACATTTTGAATATTATTATTAAGTGTCAGCTGTCCCGTAACAACATATCCGAACACGCTACTTAATGCCAGCGGCAACCCTTGCCGTGACGGATGATATTTGCCACCATCGTACACGAATGGAAACACGTCACTACCCAGCAACATATCGATGCGATTTGAGCGACAAAAAGTAGGGTCAGCTAACACCAAATTTTTATACTCGCTGCATAAGTCTTGTGACAAATTAACCGACGGCATGTCAGTAGATATTTTCGGAATTATTACGGTTTTTAAATTGAAAATTGGATCATTTGACATAGTAGGTTTAATTTTACATGATACTATGCCTTGATCGCGAACTACTGCTCCGCCTAGACCTGACAGCTGAGTGTTGCACTTTTGACGCGGCAACCCTAAACGCTGGGCACAATCATTCGTCATAAAGCTAGTTTGAGAGCCACTGTCGATTACCGCACGTACGGGTTGATATTTGCCTAAAACGTCCATTATGTGTATAATCGCAGTGCCTAACATAACTGTGGACCCAGTCGAACACGTCAACGAGACTTGATTCCCTTTATTATCAATGTCCTCACTACTAACGAATTGAGTTTCCGTGCTTACTAAATTTACGTTTACATCCAAATGTAACGTGTGGTGATGTTTGTTTTTGCACACCGTACACGTTATCTTCGAAGGGCACTCATTAGACGCGTGACCTTGACGGAGACAATTCTCGCACAAGCGCAACTCTTTTATTTTGTTAACGCGCTGCGTCGGTGTGAGTGCGATGTACTCGTAACATTTATAAATTGAATGGAAAGGCTTATTGCAATACAAACAACCTTTTTTTGTACTGTTGTTATCAGTAGCTGCACTGCTTGACAAACATGTTTTGGAATTTACATTTTTTGGGATAGGTTTATTATTAAACTTATTTTGAATCGAAGGGACGAAGGGTTTATTCGTCACGGGCTTCGAATAAATACTCGTTGACATTTCCAACATACGAGTGTGATTTGTGACAAAATCGACTAATGTTTTGAATACTGGAATTTCCTTTTCATTAATTTTTTGTTCGAATTCACGTCTAGAAACCGGGTCCAAATTACGCAATCCGATATAACACAGAATAAATCCCGATAAATCATCAATTTTTAACAATTCTAGCGCTTGAACACACCCTTGAAATGTTTCTAAAAAAGAATTTAATCCGTTTACGGATTCGTTAGGCAACGGCTTAAACGCAAACAACTTATCCATATAGCGCGTAGCTATGGCCCGTGTATTCTCATACCTATCACACAAGGCCTGCCACACGATATCATAATTGTCACTTGACACTGGCAAGCTTTTGACTATTTGAAGTGCCGGCCCCGTGACAACAGACGTTAGGTAATAGAATTTCTCGATATTACCTATCGATTTGTTTGAATGAATTAAACTCGTGAATGTATCGCGAAATGTAATCCAATTCTCCAATTTCCCATCAAAATGAACTAGATCAATTTTAGGTAAGCGAGGCTGGGCGCCGCCGCGTTCCGGGTCTGTTTTGATTTCGTTGACATTTTTTAACGGTTTTGAAACGCACTCGAATTTTTGAAAGATACCTTTTATCTCGAAATACAATTCGTCGAAAGCTGATACCTCCTGGCTACTGAGGTTATACGAGGGGTCCCTTGATAATTCGAATTCTGCAATCTCATCGACAATATTTTCAAAGAGCTCCCGCGTAGATTCAAGGTCATTAACACGCACGGACAATTTAATAAGTTCCGAGGGATTACTCTCGACCACTTTCGCCAAATCGTAATATTGTTGAACGCGTCTAAAATATCGCTCTTTCTTATTAATTAAGGTTTTAATTTTGATGTCGAGATCGTCTACGGACAGTGATTTCACCATTTTGAATCGAAGAAAAATGAACGAACTAGGTATACACACCGGACCACGCGCCGCAAGTAACAATAAATTGAGTCGAAAAAAGTAATTAATACCGCAGAAATAGATATCGTAATATTTGACCGCGAATACTACTACAATACTGTCATAAATAAAACTAGTGAACGAATATTAATGCAATAAATAGGGTGTGTGTGTACAGTGTGTAGGTATCTATGAGGTCAGAGGTTATTACGTGAAAATTGTGTTTGAACTTGTTTTTACCTATTCTGAAACCTTGGATCCGGTTAGAAGAACCAAATATGTTGCGTAAACTAATTTTAAGTTGAATTTTTATTCAAAATATCCGACGGGAAACAGGGATAGAAAAGGGACTTACGGTTTCGTGTGAAGCTGGTTTGAAGAGAGTTCTTCTCTTGTGCTGAGGTGCGCGCGCGGTCGTTTTTTCTCTTAGACTGGTGTAGCCGATGTACGGCGGGGGTGTGTGCGCGGGACCCGTAAAGCAGTGTGCGCGCGGGGCTCGTAATAGCAGCTTACACTTGCCCCGATAGATGGCGTTGGATGGTAAAGATGGCAAAGGAAGGAAATGGGATTTGTCGGTTACCTAACAGTATACATTTTACGTTGCTGCGTAATTTAGAAAGTATATACGTCCGGCACAGGCCTGCTCTCACAATGAGATGGCTTGGGCCGTAGTTCCCACACGGGCCACTCCGGATTGGGAACCTCACCAAAACCATTGAATTTCTTTGCTGGTGCAGGTTTCCCTTCACCGTAAACTCAATTCACAATTTTTTTCTTTAGCTTCACTTCGGATTGTTTAAGTGCCTGTCTGCTGGTGCAGAGTGAGGCAGCGGAGCGGCGAACGAGATAAAAATCCACCAATAGAATTGCATAAAATCTCCGCTCCTCTCCAGCAGACAGGAAGTAGCAAAAGTACTTTAAAAAATCATACAAACCGGGAAGCGGTTCGGGTTAGCTCCACATATGAAAAAAAACAGCTTGAATCTGCTCCGCGTCTATGGACAGACACAGTCCGCAACTCCGTTTCGCATTACCCCCTCGCTCCGCTCTAGTGGACAGGCAGGCTAAGGTAAATGTAGTCACCGGCAGTGTTTGTGGTGTGTACTGACCAATGGTCGAAAAGACGCCCGCATTGCACTTGTATTGGATCGTTTCCAGTCTACGGATTTCAAGCATATTGTAACGTCGTTAGGATGTCTCTACTATAAGAAATAAGGATTATTTTTTAAAAGGGTGCCAACGGGATCCCATTACTGAGACTCCGCTGTGTGTCCTGTGTCTGTCCGTCCGTCTGTCACATGCCTTTATCTCTTGAACCGTAATAGCTGGTCACATTTTCATTACTGTGGCCGCTGTGCTATAACAACAAATACTAAAAATTAAAATAAAGTTAAAAATTAAAAAACATTACATTATTTGCACGTAAACTTTAATGTAACTTCCGTAGCGACAATATTTTATATTGTTTTTGTACACCAGTTTAAATTCCCTACCGTATCATGCATGTATTATTTACTTATCGATGTTTTCAAGTCCCTGTATGGTGACAGATAAGATGTTTAAGATGGTGCCTAACACGTACCCCGTTTCGATTTGTTAATTAACTATGTATTTCGTTTATTTTCTATGGAACTTAAGGTCTGTTTGTTGTTACTTAAGTTGATTTATGTTGAATTGTGACTGTTTGTTTCCTAAATAAATCAAATTTAACTCTGACAACGTCTGCTAGGCACATTCATATACCTACTATAAGTTTGCGATTTTACTGTTTACATTTTGGCGATTTTTTAAACAGAACTGTTTTTAACGGAACCCTTCATGTACAAGACCGACTGGCACTTGGCCGGTTTTTCCTTCGGTTGGTACTGACCGTCCATGAGCAGCCAGTGCCCGGTGAGCACCCACACGGCCACGATGCCGGCGGCCAGCAGCGCGGCGGCCAGCTCGGGCGCCGAGTAGCGGCCGCACACGGCGCGCGCGCCGCCGCCCCCGCCGCCCCCGCCGCCGCCCGCCACGTACTGGCACAGCGGCGTCAGCAGGAACGCCAGCGCCGCGCACGCTATTACTGCAACACGACAATACACCGTGTCACTCCACACGGAAAAAACAACCGGCCAAGAGCGTGTCGGACACGCCCAAGGTAGGGTTCCGTAGCCATTACGAAAAAATCAAGTAATAGTTTTCTAAGGATTTCTTATGTGTACGGAATCATCCAAGTGTAGGTATGTTCTATACCTTAGGCTACTATTTACTCTTAAACTACAAATGATTTCCAAGCAATCTTAGCCGCTATAATTTTCCTAGTTAATTTGATATATTTACTACCATTCTGAATTTTTTTCAAATTTTTCCACCCAGCAGTTTAGATTTTAGAGGGGGGTCGATTTTAATGAAAATTTTCACTTTAAAGTTGAATATTTCGCAAACAGATCACTGAATAGAAAAATCATGTTAGAAACCCCGCAATGGTTTTAAAAGACCTATCCAACGATACCCCACACTATAGGGTTAGTCGAGAAAAAAAAATCACTTTACATTCTATGGGAGGTACCCTAAAAAATTTTTTTTTAGTTTTTTTTTATTTACTCACTTTCCACATGAACAAAACGACCGCTGGATGCCAGCATAGGCGGGAATACAGCCACAGGCCTATTTTTCAAGCCAGTGACCTGAATGAAATTAATCTAGTTGGCCAATAATAATAATAATAATAATAATCTAAGTGCCAGTCCAGCGCTGACTAGCCTGGGGACTGGCGCCAGCGTTACTGGCTTCGTCTAAACCTTGCTTAATGGAAATTGCTTAAGTAGATACCACAAACTTACTGGCTGTGCAGATGGCGACGAGCGTCTGCATGGAGTCGAAGAAAAAGAACATGATGAGTAGCGCCACGGACGAGCCCAGCGGGAAGCACAGAGCCTGCATCGTGTTCAGCGTCTGCACGTCTGCAAAAACACAAGCGTTACTGTTTCAAGTGTTGTATCAAGTGGAGCTGTCGTGTACTCGTGTACTCGTGTAGTTCAAATCTGGGCTCTACAAAAAACCAGTGTTGCTGCACCCACTGTGTAATGGGTACCACAGACGCTACGAAAAATCGTAACGATCAGACAGCACTCGCTCGGTAGACTAGATTTGTACGATTTTTAAAAATTGTACCGTCGAACAGAGCAGTTTCAAAATTTGAATAGATAAATCGGAACGGATAGAACTGTGCCGTTTTATCGTATCGTGTGTGCCCGCCGTTCGTCAGTTTCCACTTCAATTGTTTCAGTCGCCATCGGAACTGAAATGAAGATCGGTACGATAAACTGTAGCGTCCACACACAGTAAGGAATGTACGATAAATCGGACCGATTAAACGGTGCATTATGATCGTTACGATTTTTCGTAGCGCCTGTGAAGTACTAGTAGTGCTAGTAAAGCTCGTCCTAACAAGATATCTCAAGTGTGTAAATGTACAGAAAATATTACAGTTGCATCCCACTAATCACTCACTAAACGTAAAAGTTTATATGGATGGATGGATGTGTGGATGTTTGTTACTCTTTCATGGTAAAACGGTTTGACGAATTATGATGAAATTTGGTACACAGATAGTTTATAACCTGGATTAATATTATTATTTTTTAAGAATATTTTTTATCCCGAAAAATTGCATAGTTCCTGTGGGGTCGCGATAAACGAATTCTTCGCATACGGAGTCGCGGGCATAGCTACTGATAAAATGTCGAGTTGCGCAGCTTCGCGAATGAACAAATTTTACTTGCTCTCAAATAAATAAATATTGAATTGAGTCAGGCAAAGAAGTGATCTCATTGTCATACAAAATCTATAAGGGAATCGTGTTTTGACAGCTAATAAAACGTATCTCACTCAGTTGACTGCTGGTGTCAACTACCCAATGAAGTCGATAATGAAGAGTAGCTTATACTAAACACTCTCATTGTGTCACGTCGTCATTGGCAATTACGCCCTTCCCATTTTTAAAAACCTTCTAAAGGCTCACTATTTGTCACTAACGTAATCCTCGCTCTTTGACCCTTCTTTATTCTTTTTCTTTTTTGTTTAAGTATATTGTTTCTTTAATTTCCTTTTTAAATCCTTTTCTTACATGCGGCCTTTTGACATTTTTTTCCATTGATATTTTGTATTAAGTATATGTAGTGTATAAGTATTATATTGAATGTTTTTTTTTTTTTTTTTTTTTTTTTATGTTAGAAAGGCCAGACAAACGAACTAGTGGGTCACCTG
This sequence comes from Archips crataeganus, assembly GCA_947859365.1. Taxonomy (NCBI): domain Eukaryota; kingdom Metazoa; phylum Arthropoda; class Insecta; order Lepidoptera; family Tortricidae; genus Archips; species Archips crataeganus. The sequence continues at coordinate 6,188,472 of OX402065.1, forward strand.
ATGTTAAATGATCACCACTGTCCATAGACACCCGCAGCGCTTTACACGATGCTAGTGCGTTGTCGGCCCTGGGAAAAGGAGAGGGAATAGGGGAGGGGGAGAGGTATTGGGCCCCCGGCGCTCTCACTGACCGTACGAAACGCAGCAGGAGTACTGCTGCTTCACGCCGGTGTTCTGTGAGAGGGTGGTACTGCCCCGGACGAGCCGGCCCATTCGTGATGCAGCGGCTAGCTACAACATGGCTCTACCACTACTCTATCTATGTATTTGTTTTATTTATATAATTTATATTATATTTGTATTGTTTTTATTGTTTGTTGTCTATTAAGTAATACTGCGTTTCTCTTGTCTGTTATTTCTGCCACCTACATTCGTCTGTTGATATTTATTAATTTCTGAGTAATTGGTTGTCTGGAAGAGATCGCTTTTTAGCGATAAGACCGCCTATTGTCTACCTGAATTTTTATTTTTGTAATGTCACTGTACTGTTTTTGGTGATCAATAAAGAATATTTGTATTGTATTGTATTGTACGCCTTGCTAATGCAAAGGTGAAAGCGAAAGCTTTTAAATAATAACTTAAATGAAAAGTTTTAAAAAACCTCAACGCAACACACACACACACACAGCGGTCAAACTTTAACACTCCTCTTTTTGTGTCGGGGGTTAAAATGAAGAGTGGATTACTGGAATTGGCGGAGCAGGGCGCGGGTTTAGTGCCGCCCAGCAGCGACGCCTCGCGCTCGCGGTCCGCTCGCTCGCGCGCCTCGCGCTCCATGTTGAGCGAGCGGAAGCTGCCGTACACGATCAGCAGCATCGAGATCAGACACGCGGACACCCTGTACAAACAAACAACTCAATCAATACCAACTTTATTTATTTAGCAATAAAAAAATACAGCACCACAATAAAAAAAAAACCAATGCGCTGTAAAATTCAACAATACATAAAAAAATAACATTACAACTAAGTATTTAGGGATTTTTGAAAGTTGTATTCGTCGCTTCCCTAAAACGACAGAACACCACACCCTCCGGCCAGAAGTCGGAGCTCAGGAACATCTGCTATATACTTACAAAACCAAGTACCACACCGAGATGTGAAGCGGCACATTTCGTTGAGATAATACGTCAACGAATATTCATTTGGAACAACTCATTACAACTCTCAATGAAATTTTGCCCGTAGTGTCCAGATATGAATTGACCCTAAACCCGAAGATGAAAAATATTTTGACTAAAGCATGTTTAACCTCATAATAATACTCGATATCGATAAAAAAATGGTTCTAACACTAGCTTGATTGCGACAGTCTTATGTTTTGCCGTGAAAATTCCGATCTCACTAATATGTAAATTGTTTTTGGAAGTGTAATTTGGCGCCTTAAGTCAAAAGCAAATTACATAATACGTTATACATACATATAAAACCTGAAAACAATACTCTTTTTTGGCAGTTATTTAAAAACTTAAAAATCGCTGGATCCCCCTCTTGTTACTCATCAAATTTATATAAATTAGTTGCTTACGCAGGTTGGGTTAAATATCAACAATGGCAAATTAAAAAACTCGATATTGGTGAAGTCATCAAATGTGCCGACAAATCCATCTATATATATAAAAGAAAGTCGTGTTAGTTACACTATTTATAACTCAAGAACGGCTGAACCGATTTGGCTGAAAATTGGTGAGGAGGTAGCTTAGAACCGGGAGAAGGACATAGGATACTTTTATCCCGTTCCCGTAGGACGTTGCGAAATTCCTACGGGATAGAAATAAATGAATTCAATTTCGAGGCTGATTTTTAAAATTCTTACATATTATGTGATATGACTTTCCCTGATTGACATAGGCTACTATTTTTCGGGAAAATACAAAATTCCCACGGGATAGACAAAAACTGAATTCAACTTAAGCGCTGATTTTAAAAATTCTTTCACTAATAGAAATCTACACTATTCCTGATTGGTATAGACTACTCTGCTTCGGGAAAATGCAAAATTCCCGCGGGATGTAAATAAGTGAATTCAACTTCAGGGTTGATTTTAACATTTTCTTGCACCAATAGTAAGCTACAGTATCTCTGATTGACATAGGGTACTCTTTTCGGAAAATTAAAAAATTCCCGCGGGATATAAATAAGTAAATTCAACTTCGGCAATGATTTTAAAATTTCTTTCATATGATATGATATGACTATTCCCGATTGGCACAGGCTACTTTTACATCTGGAAAATGTAACATCCCACGGGATAGAAAAAACTGAATTCAACTTCAGGGCTGATTTTAAAAATTCTTTCACCAATAGGAATCTACATTATTCCTGATTGGTATAGACTATTCTTCTTCGGGGAAATGCAAAAGTCCCGCGGGATAGAAATAAGTGAATTCAACTTCGGGGCTGATTTAAAAAAAAATCTTCAACTAATAGTAAGTTTGTTTGTTTGTTTGTTTATACTCTTTATTGTACAAAAGGAAAACAAAAAGGTTACAGAAAAAAAAATGATAAGTACAAAGGCGGACTTATCCCTGAAGGGATCTCTGCCAGTCAACCTTTGAGTGGTAGAGAAGAGCAATCAAAAAACAAGTAAGTTACGGTATCCCTGATTGACATAGGCTACTTTTCTACGGGACAATGCAAAATTCCCACGGGATAGAAATAAGTGAATTGAACTTAGGGCCTGATTTAAAAAAATCACTAATGAAAAGCTACACTGGCTATGATTTTCAAAATAGGTCAAAACAGTTATTTCTATCCCGCGGGAACTTTACTTTGCACGTTCTTGGGATAAAATAAGAACTTAATAAAATCCAAAATCTGCTCATTTATAGCCTCTTGGCGGAACAAAGTTCGCCGGGTCAGCTAGTATTTAAAAAAAATTGAAACATCCATTAACTGTATCAGTGACAGTTACACGTTTAACAGTTACAAGTGCTAAATAAGCAGTGCGTAATCATAGATACGGTAGATGCCCCGTAGCATTACGCAACACACCATGCTGCTAGACTTCTTATGTCAATCTGTGCACAGCGCTCAATTTAGCTCCTAAACGCAATTAAAGGCAATCGTGTGCAATAAAATTATATACGTAACGGTTTAAATAAAACACGGTTGTAATTTGTTATTCATGAAGACCAGTGACCCGGGTTAATTAGGCGTGGCTGCAAGTACTTCCGCAGACGACCCTCCAATTACCGCGGATCGGCTTCATGCGGGTGTTCACTTGTGATATGATTAATTTCATCGCGCGCAATCAACACTGTAAATTATGATTATGATTGTGATCTTCGTTTAAGACGTCTAAACTGGGCTTAAAATGTAGTTAAGAAGTTAGTCAGTTTGTTTAACGAAGAAGAACGGAGTTGGATGAAATTTTGTATAAACCGACGATTTATCGATCGGACAGCCTCCAGCGGTTAAATACAGAATCTGACTACGAATCTTAAAGTCTCGGGTTCGATCCCCGGACGTGACAGATGTTTGTATGAAAAATATTTGTGTTCGGGTCTTGGATTTTTAATAATAATAATGTAACTATTTATGTATAGGTATAAATAGATGTATATCCGTTGTCCCATACCCATACCCAATGTACAAGCTTTACTTAGTTTGGGAATCGGTCAATTGGTATCAATCGTCAGATGATTTATTTATTATTTAAATAAAAAGACACCGCGACCAGGCAGGACTAAGACAATGAATATTTTTATCCCAGATAAATCCACAGATAGAAACGACGGACGATAGACGGATTGAAACAATACGCGAATACTAAGCAAACAAATTTGCCGGTAATAATTAGTTGTTAATACGTGTGGCCTTATTAAAGTCTAGGACTTTCTCTACCACTCAACACTTAACTATCATTAACCCTTAATAAGGCCCCATTTACTGGAGCATACTACCACAGAATCAAAAGCAGCTATCGAATGCATACCTGATAAAATATATTTTTAAAGCTAGACGTATTTTCAATAATTACAATGGATATTATGACGTATTATAAAAGCAATAAAGCTGAATTTCCAAAAGAATGCATGTGGTCGGTAAATCGCCTCTACCTTTTTATGGGTTTAAGTAGTACTTCCCAATAATCAGATTACAGAACTTATCTTCGTGTCGGATAAAAAGCATTACTTAACCAGGCAAGAAGTTGAGGTAGGACCTTTTTTTTAATTGCTTGCACGCGACCGGTACACGACTGATGAATGTATAAGTTAATTAATGCTAACACCAGAGAACCGCTCATGCGCAATAATTGTGGTAGCCAAGCGTCAGATCAGTACACGATACACATGGCACGGTACACATACAATACAATACAAAATTTAATTTTAGTCAACAAGATATAAGATATTTTGCTGACTCATCTAATTTACGTAATTTTACAGTAAACAAACTTAATCTATCTATATAAATAAAAATCAATTACAGAAAACGTAAGTATGCGTATAATTTTAGAAGGCTGTACATATTTGTCTCATTATTTTTTATTGTGTTAGTAAAAAGTTTGTATGAATGAAAATTTCGTTTTTACAATAAATAAAATAAAATAATATTGAATTACTAATTAAGGCCGCACCGAGCTTCTTGCGCTAGTCGATTTTAGGTATTCTATGCACTCGTGTATGTATGCGTGAGAGCGGCTAGAATCAAAGCCATGCGTAAGCGCACGCGACACAAGTTCCCCGTCCGATGGCCGATGGAGAACTAACGCAACTAACTATACGGACAAGTGGGAAGCACGACGACTCAAGATAGGTTGGTCAGACCGCGCGTGTATTTAGGTATTTTCATCGTATTACTAAAACAAATACATATTTTAAAAATGTAGCAACACTAGACCCTAGAAAACATCTTTTTAAATTAACATTCAAAAAGTCATGAGCTGCCAATGCTGCCATGCAGTATTTACACCGTACTAAGGATTTTTTTTTTTTTAGAGTCTACTTTGATTTTTTTTTCTATAGAGCGAACTACAAGTAATCTTGTTTCGAAAATTAATGGTCACTAGAGTGAATCCTCAAATATCTTACACATGAGTTTCAGAACTAAAGTTTTGCTAGTGTAATGATACAACAAGGGATTAAATGAATGCAATAAATGCGCCAAAAACTCGTTGGAGCCTTAGGGGGGGGGTCGCCAAACAAGATACGTGTTATTTCTGTTCTCATTGTAGTCAAAGTCGGAATTATAATATACAGAGTGAATGAGGACAGGGTCCTTCCCGAAAACAGGTGATAGTGTTGCTTAAACTGAACAACTTTCTCCAACGAACATAGGTCGAAAAACGATTTTTTTTGTCACCTTTGTCGGTCAGCTAAACAATACACCGTGAAATTTTAGTGGTTGTTTTCCCGAAACGAGGTGATTTAGTATCGATTGTACAATCGATTTATAATTACTATTTTGACTAGAGTCAAAAATCCAATTGTGAAAAACGAAAGTCGAAAATGGCCGCAAACCAATAGTAACGCTTCGTTGGTACAAGTAGCGTACGATCGTACGATGGGTTAGGTACCAACGAAGCGTTACTATTGGTTTGCGGTCATTTTGACTTTCGTTTTTCACAATTGGATTTTTGACTCTAGTCAAAATAGTAATTATAAATCGATTGTACAATCGAAACTAAATCACCTCGTTTCGGGAAAACAACCACTAAAATTTCACGGTGTATATTTTGTATGGGAGTATGAAATTTTTTTTCGTTTTTCGACCTATTTTCCTTGGAGAAAGTTGTTCAGTTTAAGCAACACTACCACCTGTTTAAGTAAAGGATCATCGTTTGGTTCCACCCAGTAGGTCAGCTATTGCATAATATCAACAAACTAGCTTTTGCCCGCGACTCCGTCCGCGTGGAATTAGTAATTTGGGCGGCTTATTTTTTTACCCAATTTGCTATTTCATCAATTATGGCTCTCCTTAGTTAAAAAATTTACCCCCCCCAACACCCCCCGCACGCCCTCCCACACAGCAGCCCCGCACACTCGCGTTCGTCCCAAGTAAAGCGTGCCTATAGTTTTACTTCAAGTTTTACTTGAAGTTTTACTTCAAGTTTTTTTGTCAAATATCTTGAAGACGGTGCAACCTACGGCAAAATCAATGAAATTTTAATCCCCCCTTTGCAGCCCCCGCACCCCCTCCCCCCTCAATCCCCCTCCCACCCCCCTGGTGGTTTTGTCAAATATCTTGAAAATGGTGCATCCTACGACAAAAATGAAATTTTCATCCCCCCTTTGAAACCCCCGCACCCCCTCCCCGCAACCTCACCCCCCTCAACCCATCCACCCACCCCCCCGGTATTAACACTGAAAGAATTTTTCAAATCAGAGCAGTAGTTCCTGAGATTAGCGCCTATAGAAGTTTTACTTCAAAAACCCCCGATTTTGAAACATTCTTCCGCTCCGCTCCTATTGGTTTTAGCGTGATGGTATATAGCCTATAGCCTTCCACGATAAATGGGCTATCTAACACTGAAAGAATTTTTCAAATCGGAGCAGTAGTTCCTGAGATTAGCGCGTTCAAACAAACAAACAAACAAACTCTTCAGCTTTATAATATTAGTATAGATAATAAAAACCGGTCAAGGCTGAGTCAGATTCATGGAAAAATTAAACATTTGTAATTTATTTGTCAGCGGCTGCACTTTATAAGATTAATCAGGTAGTAAGTATGATTTTTAGTGTATACATATTTTAGCCCATGACTGTACTGAACCTTCAGTGAACGTAACTATTGTAAGGTCGCGGGTGAGCAAAGTAATTGTTTTAGTTCATTCAGTGAATGAGTCCGACTTGCACTTGGCCGGTTTTTATTAATAATTTGGATTGCAGCTCTGACAGTTAATATTAAGAGATCTTGACAAAAACAGTTGAATTACTTGGAAGAGTCCATGATTGAGTAGGCCCACTTGTACTCTTGGTACTCCATGTTGGCGCCCACTTGGGCCATGCTTGCGGAGCCCGGGGCTGCGGCCAATGCGCCTCACTGGGAGCCGGGTTTCGAGGTCAAGCTGCAACCAAAAATTCAACATTGAATATTAGACATATAGCCTATAGCGTGCATCATCGCAATTACATTTAGCATCTTTACTCTTCATATTACCATCTTAAGCACTTTAAACAGTTAGAAAATGATGGTAAATGCGATTATTACTAAGAAAAATAAAGCACCTAAAATATTAAGAAAAATATCAGTAATATCTAACATTTATTTACATACAAGATACATTTCCATCCTGGGCCCAATTGCATAATAAAATACAAGCAAATATTATTATTCAATTTCAATACAAAATCACTAATACTATTTACTTGTACTTTGTTATGGAATTTAACCCTGGTAACACATTATTTCAGCTAGAGGGATTAATAACAATACTCATTCAGTTGGATTGTTATAATAGCTGTTCAAATCCTACACAAACAGAGACGTGAACACAGTTGGTACAACACTAAACTAAAACATCCCACTTGTTACCATCCTTCAATCAAATGGAGGAAGTCTAACCAAGTTTGAATTAGAATAATCATACAAAACCAGAAAATATCAAGTTAATGTATCAATATACTTCATATAGTTACTTAAACAAAAATCCAATGAACCGGACTTAAAAAAACAAGTTTTCAAGTTCTACACTGCCAATTCTATATTATGTGTATCAGTATACCTACATTTATTGTAAAATCTATAATTGGAAATAAGCACTTATTTTGTTTGATCAACCACAACATACCACAAGAAATAAGTCACTTTATCACAGTAAATGTCTGCACTTCAGACATGTTCACTCTACAAAAGCTGGCCACAGACTGACCCAACTGCAAATCACAGCAAGACAACTCCAAACAATTTGCAATTTATCTCATAACAAGCCGGGGCAATTAGAGATGATTTAATAACAATATTTGTATAAATAATACATGGATTCCATGGGAGAGTTCAGTGGTTCAATTGCATATTTCAAAACAAATTTTGTTTGAAAATTATATACCTAGATTTAACTTTAGCCAAGCTAGTAAAATAAGTCATTCAAACATATAATAAATTGAACTGGTAACTGGACTTGTCATCTTGAGGTGTCCACCTCCTAAATTTTTAAGAAATAAATATCTAAATGTTTTTAAAGAAATAGTATAAATTACCAAAGTGAAAAAAATATACTGAATGTGCTTAATTGCCATATCTTACAAAAAACAATAACACAAACAATGTACCTAAATAATAATATAAGTCATAAATAAATAACAACATTATTAATTACAGGTGTCTTTCAAAGTTAAGTAATAGTCATGTATTTTTATTTCAATTTAGCTTACCACAAGACTGATGGCAGATTTTATTACATTTGTATTTATACTAAAAAAACTTAATTGAGAATGAGCCAGCAAAAAAGTGCATTGCATACCTTTATGGAAGCTTTACATAATCAAGGTATAAGTTGGCAGCCGACTACATGCAGCAGCAGCAGACGACGTGTCGCTAGCTACACTACCTACGGAGGAAATTAAGGTATAAGTTTGCGTAGCTAGCAACACGTCGTCTGCTGCTGCTGCGCGGAGTCGGCTGCCAACTTATACCTTAAATCTCATATTATGTCAATATGACATATTAGTAGCAATAGGGTTCCATAGGTATATGGTTCCAGTTTCTTTGACTAAACTTGTATGGTTATATTAGTTGAGATAATAAGCTAAACATCAGCTCAGACCTTCCCCTTTAAACAGACAGGAAACAGTTACCTAATGCAATTGATAAAATATAAACCTCTAAATTTTCCTTCTTATTAGTTATTGATTGATATTCTTACATGTAGTTTAGTCCTTTCAACAAAAAATATCCAAGTAAAATAAACACAATTAGTGTGTAGTCAAACTTACATAAATAAGACTTTTCAAACTTCAGTATGTTTGTGTTAATTCATACTTAACTGTTCTCTTCACCAACAAAGTATAATTGAAATTGTTATCAAAAAGTTAATGAGCTTTGAAATGGTACAATTGTTTGATTGCCTGCACCTGTACCTGGGGAGGCTAAGTACTTTCTTCCTGAAGCATTGCCTCCTGATAAGAAGTCAATGACCTGAGGTGAAATGCAATTATTTTGTGTTCTTAATTCTTTGCAAGTAAAAGGCTTCCCTATGTATGTAATAGACTTTATAATTAACTACGGATGATGTTAATGAATGATAGCAAATACTGATAGTAACTGTCTACTTGCTTTAACCATGTTTAAGTTGGTAATATGTAATAATAAATCATATTTGTATGTATGTGTATGATAAGTGCTTAGGTATATACCACATGTTTAGACGGTACTTTGAAGTGATAAGTTATGATGAAATTACAATAGTCGTAGGTATAAATAAGATAATAAGATTTCTTGTAAAGAAAACCAAAGTAGGTCAGTTTCGTCCTAAAGTTGTACTAGTTTGCTCGGAATATGAACACGAAATTTGCCGAAATACGGACTCTGAAGTTAAATCGAAAAGACGTACGTCTTTAAACACGTCAATTGTCTACAAAAGATCGGAATAAGTAGAGCACGAAAATAATGTACAATAAAGTGAAAGGGCAAATACCGAAACGAAGTTTCAATATGTCTCGGTCAATGTATTGTTGGAGAAAACGACCTCAATTAATTTGCACTGATAAGGATATTAGCAATTATAATTGCTGTTTATTGATCAGTTATTAATGATGAGTAAATAAATGGGAAGCCATCCAAAACAATTCACAGAAGCATAATAATTACTGACGAATAAAGAAATTAAATACACTCACCTAAGCCGGGGACTGCTGTGAGAAGTATCACTGTAAGCCCCGTGATCCCATGCTTATTAACTACTACTTATTAATAAATCCACATCAAATATACTGCTATGCCCAATTTTTTATTTACATAAAAGCCCTACACTTGTCCGACAGCCAATCGACGGCCATCATAGTTAGCTAGTGTTGTACCGTGCGCAGCGACGGGCGATGCGATAAATAAAACCTGTGAATAAAACGTAATAAATACGAAATACTGAACTGAAGTTATTCTGTGTCAACCATGTGTTTTGCTTTATGCTAAGGCTACACACATCGCGATAACGCGAATATTCGCTTAATCGCGATGTATGTAGCCGAATATTCGCGAATACTTTGGCACTTCGCCCGAAGCCGCAGACCCTTCGCCCCGCTGTCGGTAAATTTGCGCACATCAAAGGCTGCCAAACTAAAGTAAACTCTGCGGCATTGCTCTCTATAGCAGTGTGGCCATGCACATTTGCCGTAGGCCGAAGACGAAGTTTTATCGCGATAATTCTATCGCGATGTGTGTAGCCCTAGTATTACAAACTAACACTCATAGCTACCTCAAAAACCAAAACGCGGGGCGCCGACGGAGGTCAATAACACTAAATCATATACACGGTGACGCAACCGGCAGCGCGGCACAGCGTATATGATTCAGTGTTATTGACCGCGCTGGGCACGCTCCGTAATAGGCGCCTTGCACTTCCGGTACACACGTTTTTTAAATGTATCCGGAACAGCTCTTCTGCATAGCGCACAGTGACAGTGACAGCGAATGGTAACCTTAAAAATTTCATTCAACTCAACCCACAACCCAATTGAATTGAGATTCTAAACTTTGGTTTTAGTGTTCAGCGCATATTAAAACATGAAATTAACTCAGTTATTATTTAGACGAAATCGTCTCCCTAATGGCCACATATTTAGGGGTAAAGATCGTCTTGTAAAGAAGGTGGAGCCCGTTCATCTACGTCGAACTGCACAAGATTTTGAAATAGAAGAACAAAATATGCTGTACTTGAGATTTCCGTACCTAACTGAGGTTTGTTTTAATATTTAAAGTTAATGAAGGATACCTTAAAAACACATTTTTATGGGCAAAAATCTCACTAAAGTATCACCTAATATATTTCTGGTTAAATTTGTTTATTATTCAATTACGCGTAAACAGAGCAAGCGGATTTGAGTGAAACTTTGGATATGGATGGATGGGCAAAGTTTCTGATTACTTCTTTCTTGTTGCTGGAAATAAAATTAATAATAATTTCTGTTGGGTAATGAAATCAGGGGTTAAAGCAGGGGGGTTTCACTACGCAGTTTTGGTATGGTCGGCCGGTGCGCCTCCCGGGCAGGCGTATGGCAGTAGGTTGTCGCTCGTATTCGGTTCACACGCTAGCCGCGTCGCGCGTAATTAATAATAATTATCTTTCTGTGATTTTTGTAACAAACAATGACTTCTAAATGATCTTATAATCTGTATAAAAGATACTGTTGCGTTTAAAGGTATTTTACTGAATTAATACACACTGTTATCTTTCTTGATTTATATACGTACCTAAATATCGGAGAGTGGAAACCCTGTGCTCTTGGTTTCAGTTCAGCAGTGTCCAACGGAATATGAACGCTTGTATCACACAATAAGTTTCAATTTCATGTGCAAGCAGTTAACAGTCGTAAGAGTAGGCAAATTTTTATACCTAAAGTTGACTTTTGTTTGAGAGTGATCCTTCTGTATGTTAGTACTATTACTTATTCTGAGGTTAAAGCTAGCCTGAAATGTATATACATTGTTACAAATATGGGACAAAAACCTGACTGAATCAATGGAATTAATTTAAATTTAACACAAACTGGCACTCAATAAATTCAATACACTTTGTTGACTAGTTCATTAAGATGGCTTGCTTTACTTTCATGGTAAATCACTAAATATTGTCATATATTTTGCAGGCTGAGAGTGCTGGACATGCTAAGGCATTAGGAAAAAAAGAACAGAGGCAGCAGAAATTCCAAGAACAGACTCGAAGAATGTTCAAAGAAGATGTTACTTTATACGAGCGACTTGGACACCTTCGTGTGAAAGAATCATGGGATTGAAAAATGTTAATTAGATTATTAATTATTAGTAAATAAATTAGTTATTATTTACTTCTTTGAATTGCTTTAAATGAAACAATAATTTTACTAACATAAATTAGTTTATTTGTGGACATAATATTTATTACTTACAAAATAATATCGACTTATATTATCACATCACTATTTAGTAATATCAAATAACAATCTCTGAACCCAACAATGTGGTTCAATAAGTGAAAATAAATGTAAGCAAAAGTAATATTCAATTCTCTTGCATACTTGGTAAGTGCAGTCATTTCACTCCACAGATATTTTTTTTTTAATTTGTTTTATGTCAAAAACTAAATCAAGTTGTTTAATTGTTTTTTTTTATAATTGCTATTATAAAGGCTGATTTATCACTATTATCACGAATATTGATGTGAGTGAGATAAATTTGTTTTGTATAGTGACATTAATAACTAAATTGTTGGAAAACAACAAATACATTTTCTGGCGCACATTATGTTTGTATTTAACCCTTTGTATGAATTGCCACTGTTCAACGCTCCCTCTGTTGCGTGCCGAAGCACTGATCAGTGCCAAAATCACAAAAGCTACATTTTATTGAATTTCAATTCATTAAATACACTCATTTCATTTGATTTTATCACTGATCAGTGCTTTGGCATACGACAGGGGGTGGCACTTATCAGTGCTAAGTCATACAAAGGGTTAAAATATCTGAATGTAGGCTTTAGCCTGACCAAAAATATAGGACTATTTGCCATGTTGCAGAATTTCGTTACAACTAATTTCTTACAATGGCAATAATTTTAATGATTGTCAGTGTCACTGTGGCGGCTTCTTTGAACAATAACAAAAAATGCCCAAAACGATTCTAAGTCAACAACGGATCATTGTAAATAATGTTTATAATAAACTACTGGGAAAAACGCTTGGGGAATGAAACTATTTTGCTACAAAACCTTTCCAAATTAACATCAGAGCTAACAGGTAAACATTGTAGACAAGTCAAGATGTCATTGTTCCGACTATACTGAACTATTGCCATATAAATAAGAACAATAGCACCCTCTTGACAATAGTCATATATTTTTGGTTTACCTTTAATACTGTTAAAAAATATACAACTATCATGTATTACAAGTAACATTAAGTAAAATGCAGCACCATCACACATTTTTGTGCATGTAGGTAAAATTTTCCAATTTGCATAAATAAGAGTGTTCTTATCAAAATAACCTAACTTCTTTATCAAGATGTTATAAAATTCTGTTTCTATCATCATCATTATTGATATCATAAAACTACCAGCTGATCTATCTGTTCCTTGCTTGACATTAATGTCCCTGTTTAATACAGTAAAATTAATTAATAGTTTTGATCCATGCAAAACAGTCATCTTTGAGATCCTTTTTAAACAGTGATTTTCCTTGATGAAGGAACTCTGCGAACTGGGATACAACAGGATCTCTCATACAAGAGGCTACAGCAATCACTTTTTCAGCTTCGTCAAAGAAGAAAATGACGAATTTGAGAGCGGCAACGTCGCCGTCCACCAGAGTGCTAGTGGGTTTGCCACAGCCCGCATACCGGATAGATTTGCCAAACACCATGGTCCAGAAGTAAGGCACTGTTCTAAGAAGTGCTTCCTTCTTTAGAATGTTTAAAGCGGCCACGCGACCATGGTACTGAGCCAATCCGACATGCCCTATGCTCATTTGCTTATTCCCGAAACTGTACACAGGCGCGTAAGCGATGTCCCCTCCCGCGTATACATTTTTAACATTAGTTTCTAACTTATCGTTAACATTAACCGCACCATTTGGCTGGAGTGTGATACCGGTATCTCTAAGGAAATCAGTGTAGTAAGTGGTTCCCACGCCCAAAATAAGCATATCGGCAGGCAGTGTGGTGCCATCCGCTAGCTCCACCGATTTGATAACGCCGTCCTCGCCGTTGCATTTGACTATTGTGGTTTCAAACCGGAATTTGACACCATTTTCCTCAAACAACTTTTGAAGGCTCTGCCCTATTTCGTTTCCAAATATCTGTCCGAGAGGAGCCTGGTCTTTGCCGACGACGGTCATAGACTTGGCCTTTTTGCAACAAGAGGCAGCAGATTCTAAACCGATAAAACTTAAACCGAGGACTACGACGTCTTTATCAGCGTCAGTGCCGAGCGTGGCGAGGATGTCCACAGAATCTTGAAAGTCTCTGACCGTGAAGATATTTTTTAGATCGACTCCGGGGATATCGGGTACGCGAGGTTTGGATCCTGTTGCGAGGTATAGAGCGCTGTAAGCGAGTTTGGTTCCGTTGCTTAGGTGCACGATTCTCTCGGCGGTCTCAACCTTCGTTGCTTCGACGCCCGTGAGGACGTTAATGTTGTTTCCTTGGTAGTATTCAGAGGTTCGGGCTTGTAGTTTTTCAATGTCGGTGGCGGTGCCTATTTTGGAGACTTTGATTCTGTCGTAAGGGAGGTACTTTTCGCGAGCGACGAGTGTGATGCGACCGCGGAAGCCCTCGCTGCGCAAGGTTTCGGCGCAGGTGGCGCCCGACGGACCGCCGCCCACAACCACCACGGCGGAGCTGTCGCACGCCGACACGGAACCCATGTCTTTGATACGCTTGTTGGACTTCAGATCGCTGATCTTCGCTCGAACCTGGAGAAAAAGTTTGTTGCTGTTAGTGTAAGTAGTTCTAGTTCTTATACCCATTCTCGTCTCGGGTGCGGTTAGGTAATGTATGCCCGATGTTTGTCGTCGCGGATCGCCATTCTGGATCGGCAATTACTCGGGCGTACATTTTATTTTATTTTATTTATTTATTTGGTTCACCAACAATTGTTTACACTAGTAATAGCAATAAATACATTTCACTTAGCTTATACGGCAAAGTGTAACAATCACTTACAGGTAAACACAGCATGCAATTATATAGAGAAAAAAAATATATAAATATAGTTATTTAACTGTGACTAGCTTACAAGTTCAGAAGTTTAGTTCTCATCACCTTTTCACTGACTCAAGCTTATATGAGATTAACTATATTTACTAGACTCCTACGTACACCTATTTTAAATTTGCGTATCGAATCAGAGTGTATATCCGTATTGTGGCTACAACTATTTAAAGTCTTGCACAATCTCGGGATGGGTGAATTACTGCCGAGGACTGTGCGCCTGAGCGGAGCGCTGAGCGGTGTGATAGGCTTGCGGGGCATTCGGGATGGAGCCCGGAATGACAAAAGGGATAATAGCTGTGGACAATCTATGGCGTTTCGCAAAACCTTGTACAGAAACACCGCGGCTGCAATATTTCTACGCAAAGCTAGCGACTCCAACCCATAGTGCTGCAACCTTTGTAAGAAGTTACTTTTCTTGCATTACCCTCCGAAAAAGTTAAATGTCTTAGAAAACGCTTCTGCACTCGCTCCAATCGCAGTGAATGCGTAGCGTAATGCGGACGCCACACCACACCGCAGTACTCGACGATACTTCTGACAAGGCTATAGTATAATATAATTTTCGTTATCCTACGCCGGAATATTCTTGCATTTCTTAAAACAAACCCCAACATTTTCGATGCTTTTTTAATTATGTTTTCAACATGAGGGACAAATGTTAGTTTTTTATCAAAAATTACACCTAAATCACGTACGGTTTCTACCTCTTGAAGTACATTGGAACCAATTTGGTAATTAGATTGAATTATTTTAAGTTTTCTGGAAAATTTTATATGGACACATTTCTTAGCATTTAAAACCATTTAATTGTTACTACACCAATTGACTAACCTACACAAATCACTGTAGTAGTTCAACATCTTTAGCAGAGTCAATGGTGCGAGCAAACTTTAGATCATCCGCATACATAAAGATTTTAGAGTATAAAAAACCGGCCAAGAGCGTGTCGGACCCCCAAGGTAGGGTTCCGTAGCCATTACGAAAAAATAATATTAAGTAATATTTTTCTAAGGATTTCGTGTGTACGGAATCATCCAAGTTTAGGTATGTTTTATACCTTAGGCTACTATTTACTCTTAAACTACAAATAATTTCCAAGCAATCTTAGCCGCTATAATTTTCCTAGTAAATTTGATATATTTACTACCCTTCTGAATTTTTTCAAATTTTTCCACCCAACAGTTTAGATTTTAGAGGGGGGGGGGACGGCCAATTTTAATGAAAATTTTCACTTTAAAGTTGAATATTTCGCAAACAGATCACTGAATAGAAAAATCATGTTAGCAATCCCGCAATGATTTTAAAAGACCTATCCAACGATACCCCACACTATAGGGTTAGCTAAGAAAAAAAAAATCACCCCCAATTTACGTCTATGGGAGGTACCCTAAAAAATTTTTTTTTCCTTTTTTTTATTCAATCACTTTGTCGGCGTGACTGATATATATATTGATGCCAAATTACAGCTTTCTAGTACTAACAGTCTCTGAGCTTAGCCGCGGACAGACAGACAGACGGACAGACATGGCGAAACTATAAGGGTTCCTCGTTGACTACGGAACCCTAAAAACGGTCAGGAATGTCATTAATAAATATGTTAAAAAGGATCGGACCTTGAAATCCTTGCGGAACTCCAGATGTTATATTATAAGACTAAGCTGTGATTTAAAGCCATTAACTACGACAAAAAAGTATTATATACACCGTGAAATTTTAGTGGTTGTTTTCCCGAAACGAGGTGATTTAGTATCGATTGTACAATCGATTTATAATTACTATTTTGACTAGAGTCAAAAATCCAATTGTGAAAAACGAAAGTCCAAAATGACCGCAAACCAATAGTAACGCTTCGTTGGTACAAGTAGCGTACGATCGTACGATAGGTTAGGTACCAACGAAGCGTTACTATTAGTTTGCGGCCATTTTCGACTTTCGTTTTTCACAATTGGGTTTTTGACTCTAGTCAAAATAGTAATTATAAATCGATTGTACAATCGATACTAAGTCACCTCGTTTCGGGAAAACAACCACTAAAATTTCACGGTGTATATATTAGGGGACAATCTTACACAAATCGACCTAGTCCCAAACTAAGCAAAGCTTGTACTATGGGTACTAGACGACGATAAACATACTTATATAGATAAATAAATACTTAAATACATAGAAAACATCCATAACTCAGGAACAAATATTCGTGCTCATCACACAAATAAATGCCCTTACCGGGATTCGAACCCAGGACCTCTTGCTTCGTAGGCAGGGTCACTACCAAATAGGCTAAAGCGGACTGACTACGGAACCCTAAAAAACGGTCAGGAATGTCATTAATAAATATGTTAAAAAGGATCGGACCTTGAAATCCTTGCGGAACTCCAGATGTTATATTATAAGACTAAGCTGTGATTTAAAGCCATTAACTACGACAAAAAAGTATTATATACACCGTGAAATTTTAGTGGTTGTTTTCCCGAAACGAGGTGATTTAGTATCGATTGTACAATCGATTTATAATTACTATTTTGACTAGAGTCAAAAATCCAATTGTGAAAAACGAAAGTCCAAAATGACCGCAAACCAATAGTAACGCTTCGTTGGTACAAGTAGCGTACGATCGTACGATAGGTTAGGTACCAACGAAGCGTTACTATTAGTTTGCGGCCATTTTCGACTTTCGTTTTTCACAATTGGGTTTTTGACTCTAGTCAAAATAGTAATTATAAATCGATTGTACAATCGATAGTAAGTCACCTCGTTTCGGGAAAACAACCACTAAAATTTCACGGTGTATATATTAGGGGACAATCTTACACAAATCGACCTAGTCCCAAACTAAGCAAAGCTTGTACTATGGGTACTAGACGACGATAAACATACTTATATAGATAAATAAATACTTAAATACATAGAAAACATCCATAACTCAGGAACAAATATTCGTGCTCATCACACAAATAAATGCCCTTACCGGGATTCGAACCCAGGACCTCTTGCTTCGTAGGCAGGGTCACTACCAACTAGGCTAAAGCGGTCGTTAAGTATGATTCCAACCATGACAGTAAACCACCAAACCCATACGCTGATAATTTGAGCAACAGAATCTTGTGACATACTTTGTCAAACGCCTTACTAAAATCCGTATAAATGACATCCGTCTGCTTTCCAGAGTCTATTGAATCAGATAGGAGCTCTGCAAATGTCACTAAGTTTGTGGATGCGGATCTAGCGCTGACAAACCCAACATGCTTAAATACAATCTCAAATGCCTTTGAATAAGTGGGCAGATAAGGGATTCAAAGATCTTAGCGAAGGAGCACTGAATGTATATTGCCCGCACTCTCTTAAGTAGTACAGTCAACCAATTTGATTCTGGGGCCACCATAGAACCTTTATAATAATAAATAACTTTTTTACTTCTCACCCTCGTAAAGTTCGTATTCATGCTGGATGTGAGCTGCTTAAAATTTACTATTATATGCTCTAGTGCATAAAATAAAATCATCGTCTATTTAAGCTAAGACCAAGGCAATCAGGCGCAAACAACCACGAACAGTAGAAATTTATTAATTTATTTATTAGACGACCGCCTTAGCCTAGTTGGTAGTGACCCTGCCTACAAAGCAAGAGGTCCTGGGTTCGAATCCCGGTAAGGGCATTTATTTATGTGATGAGCACGAATATTTGTTCCTGAGTTATGGATGTTTTCTATGTAGTTAAGTATTTATTTATCTATATAAGTATGTTTATCGTCGTCTAGTACCCATAGTACAAGCTTTGCTTAGTTTGGGACTAGGTCGATTTGTGTAAAATTGTCCCCTAATATTTATTTATTTATTATTTATTTATTTAAAATTGATAAAACTAGGCAAATCTAGTACATTATTTTAGAAATTGCATTCTACCCTCGATCTATCCTAAAACTCGAGCATTAAACCCATTTTACCCTCGACGTGTCTATTCACCCTCGCTGTACCGGCTCGGGTGGCTAAATGAACGTCTTGGGTAAAGTGGCTCGTTTTATGCTCTTTTTAAGTTTGCGCAGACTTAAGGCTATTGTGCCGCCGCACCGGACGGCGGCGTTTCGAGGGAGTTTTAGGTTCGCGGCGTCTAAGTGCTGGAATGACATCCCCCCTCCCATCCTAAGTGTGACTAGCAGGTACACCTTTGGGCGAAAGCTTAAAGGCTATTTGTTGTCATTGCAAAATCCTTAATTTCCTCTCCTTTCCAGCACTATTTCACAAAACTTCTTTGATTTTTATTGTCTTGGTTATTTCATTTTTCGTTTTAGTCCGCGCAGGGTTGTATACTTGGCAAGTGAGATATACTAATTATGTTCAAGAAATTTTCTTATTATTATTTGCTTTTACAATTTACAAATTATTTATTTACGCATGTACCTAGTCTTATGTATGTAGCTATTAGTGTGCAGTTTATTTATTTATTTATCTATCTAAACAGCGATCCGGGTGTCACCAACGGTACTGGCTGAAAATCAGCGCTGGGGTACTTTAAACGCCTCAGCATTATGCTGAGCCAGTGTCCGATTTGCAACCGCAATGACACATTCTATCTTTAGCTTTAGTATTGCCTTTTTGTTTTGTATAATATTGTGTCTTGTGATGTTGTAAATAAATGTATTTTCTTTCTTTCTTTCTTTCTTTTTCTCTTGTATGTATGTATGTATGTAAACTCTTTATTGTACAAAATAAGGAAAAAAAGAAAAATATTATAGACAACCGTTGAAATGCATGTACAAAGGCGAACTTATCCCTTTAAGGGATCTCTACCAGTCAACCTTTGAGTGGATGAAAGGAGCATTTAGTAAGGGACCGACAAAGAGTAAGTAAAAATAAAACAGTCGGACAAAGCATAAGGCTACAATACAACTTTTAGTAAATACAATACATAAACTCATAATATAAAGAAACTCTTGTTGTACAATCTACTATATATGTATGTATATAGCAATGCTTAACGATTTATATAAATGTTATATATAATGAAAAGGTTCTGTTTAAATTAGTTGACTTTACCTAAGTATTTTCGTTGCTTTATTTTGTAGGGAGGTTTGTAAACTCCGCGAATTATGCTTGCACTTGATCAAGTACCTGCACTACCTAAAGTGGGATTTACAGCGAGACGATGACGGTCTATAATAAACCATTTCCGCTAACATTGTCGGTATGGTTACATACATTTATTTATATGTACTGCGTACTTTTCTGTTCGTGCTCATTACTTTAATGCATGATGCTGTTATTATCAACAGGCAATAGGTAGGTACCTACTATAAATAAAAAAAATCTCATTTGTATGAATAAGATGCCTTTGAATTATACAACAGAATAGGTGTTAATTCTGAGGTCTACAGCGACCTTGAGTATAACATTGAGTCACCGTTAGCTAGTCTTGTACGAGTAATCGTAATCGCTCCACTACATAGCTCGGTCAAACTGACTGACCTTCACCTCCATCAAGTACTTAAAAACCACAGGTGTTCTTATTAACAATACTAGTGATGAAATATGGACAGCCAAACTTTTGATGGCACATGTCTAGATTAGTCCCCGCATGGAAAAGGCACGTGATGATAAAACTACAAGGAAGAAGCCTTGGGCTCCTCTGTCAAACATGTTAATAAAATAACGCTATCTTGAGGTTCCGACAATCTCGCAAGTCATTCTTGGGAAAACGCCAGATTGAGGAAGCCTCAAAATGGATTCGTATTAGTTTTATAGCCATCACATGTTTGTAGGATATTGCGTGTCATCGTCGTCTGATTGTAAAAAAAAACAGTACCTACACTAAAATCATGAGATCATGACATCATTGTTTAAATACAAATTAAGACATTGCGGTTTAGTCTACAACATTCAGCCTAGACTACCTAAATATTTAATTCTAATAATAGTAGCCTGCTGCAGAACGCGTGGGGAGTCCTTACCTCATCATCATTCTCTTTGATCTAATTTATTTATATATCTCGCAAAAGTTTGGCTAGGGTAAAAAAATATTTTCCATTCAATAATAAAAATTATTCAGAAGATAGTAAGACATACAGGGTTATTTGTAATTCACTGACATCCTCTTAACCCTGAATTCCTATCACTCAGACAAACGTTTTTTGTTTTACGACTTTTTAAAATGAAGCACTTTTTCCCATACAAATACACAGAGTATCGTAAAAATAAGAGGTAAACTCAAATTTTCAAAACGTTATTACACCAAAAATATTAAGTTACTAGCTTTTGCCCGCGACTCCGTCCGCGTGGAATTAGTAATTCGGGCAGCTTATTTTATTATCCAATTTGCTTTTTCATCAATTATGGCTCTCCTTAGATCCTTCCGGAAGAAGTGAAACTTCATAATAAACCAACCCGCTCCCAATCCGTCCCAACCCGCTCTCAACCCGCCCCCAACCCGCTCCCAACCCGCTCTCA
Organism: Archips crataeganus; assembly: GCA_947859365.1. Classification (NCBI taxonomy): domain Eukaryota; kingdom Metazoa; phylum Arthropoda; class Insecta; order Lepidoptera; family Tortricidae; genus Archips; species Archips crataeganus. Next base: position 6,209,757 of record OX402065.1, read on the forward strand.
ACTCACCCCCCACCCGCCCCCAACCCGCTCTCAATCCGCCCCCAACCCACTCCCAACCCACCCCCAACCCGCTCCTAACCCGCCCCCAACCCACTCCCAACCCGCCCGCAACTCGCCCTCAACCCGCCCCTAACCCGCCCCCAACCCGCTCCCAACTCGCCCCCAAACCGCTCCCAACCCGCTCCTAACCCGCCCCAACCCACTCCCAACCCGCCCCCAACCCGCTACCAACCCGCTCCCTACTCGCCCCTCCACCCGCTCCCAACCCGCCCCCAACCCGCTCTCAACCCGCCCCCAACCCACCCTATCTAACTGGGCTAACTAACACTGAAAGAATTTTCCAAATCGGAGCAGTAGTTCCCGAGATATAGACGTTTTATTTCCAAAACCCCCGATTTGGAAACATTCTTCCGCTCCGCTCCGCTCCTATTGGTGTTAGCGTGATGATATATATATAGCCTATAGCCTTCCTCGATAAATGTGCTATCTAACACTGAAAGAATTTTTCAAATCGGAGCAGTAGTTCCTGAGATTAGCGCGTTCAAACAAAAAACCTGTTCGATAAATTCTTAAAATAGACGTATCTTTCTTATTTGTGAACCGATTCAAATGAAACAACCACTAAATGTTAATCCAAGAAAATACCAACATATCAGTGAAAACCGCATCCTTCTAGGTTAAGCCGTTTCTGAGATTAGCGCGCACAAACGCACAGACAAACAGACAATAATTCTAAAAATCATTGTTTTGGGTTCTATTGCGCTAATAAATAGCCCTAGTGACAATTTTTCTCAAATATCTTCAATGTACAGACACCGACTTGTTACAGATTTATTATATGTATAGATAGATGACAAAAGCCGTAAAACAAAAAACATTTGTTTATGTGATAGGAGTTTAGGGTTAATGAGTTTAGTGAATTACAAATAACCCTGTATATCCTATTTCTTCCGAGGAAAGTATTAGTCAGAGTATGAAAAACTTCGTAAGTTATTAAATTCATTCCTTTATCAAATCATAGAGACTCTTAGTAGTCAATACCATATTCGGTTTCGTTTGAAGTAAAATGTTGATAGTACTGATAATTGCCTTGGTGTAAGCAAATGTCAACTTCAGGTTAACGAACCTTTTTTTTGCCCCGACTGTACCAATGGCTTAACTTCATTTCTGCGGTCCAAATTGAGTACAATTTAAGTTTAAGGGAACCTAATGATTCTTTGTTCTTTTCGAAATATCCTGAGGACGGGTAACGATACTTCAAGTAGGGTAGGGAGGGGCTACCTACCTAAAAGACTGAAACATATTTGATGACCTAAGTGAGCGCTTAAACAATATCTTCTACTACCTATAAATAGGGTCAACGTCATAAATAAGTAACTACTTTTGTACCTTGTCACTTTAACGTCATGTTTGAAAGCCATACGAAATTATGTAACGATTGAAAGCGATAAGGTACAAAAGTGATCACTTATTTATGACGTTGACTGTACAAGTGTGCGTGCCCTTGCAGCACTTTACTTTCTTGATTAACACGTTTTGGCTCTAAATATTACGAGAGGTCGCGGCGAGGTTGACTCTGACCTGACAAGGCCTGCCTAGACAGGAAAGCGCTTTGGTATGTCGAAATAATCCTGTATGCACGCCAATGGTATATCAAACAAAACTAAAAAGATACTCCCTAGGTTTCCTAGGGTGGTATTTCAATTGAGATAACCTGAACGACTCTTTGACCAAAGACTGGAAGTATGATTTGCTAGAAGAAACACGCATTCCCTCTAGGCGCCAGCGACACAAAAGAGACATGGGACGGGGGTGTAGATCATTTTGAGCACCAAAAACGCTCATACACTTCTGCTACTGACTGTACAATACAAAACGATTACAGCCAAAAATAAACGCAACCCAACCGGCGGCGCGGCGAGCGTATTTGTAAGAGTGAGACTGGTGCGTTGCGTCGTCGCAATGTTGACGTTGCGACGTTTTACATAATATTATATTTTTTATGACATGCTACATTGATGCGTTGCGTCGTCGCACGCGACGTGTCCACGGATCGACAAAGAACTAAATTTACTTATGCATTATGTGTTTAAATTACTCACTAGATGGCGCTTTTATCAAGTCTCATACAAATTTGCACAGACAGTATGAGTTCTGCATCGCACTGTCGAAGTTTTTAACATCCGTTAGTATAGGTATATACAATGCGAGATTACTTGCTTCGGCAGTACATAATACTAATGCTTTTATAACCCCTCCATGGTAGCGTTAAACGTTTAACGCGACCTTGTTGGAAGTCGCATTAGAAGTTTCACTCCAAAAACCAGGCGGTCACCCATCCAAGTACTGACCGCGCCCGACGTTGCTTAACTTCGGTGATAGGACGAGAACCGGTGTTTTTGTCAAATATCTTGAAAACGGTGCATCCTACGGCAAAATCAATGAAATTTTCATCCCCCCTGTGAAACCCTCTCACATCCCCCTCACCCCAAACCCCCCTCCCCCTCACCTCACCCCTATCGCAATTGTCTCGTAAAAGTCAACTTGCGTTGCGTTGCGTATTTAACGCAACGCATTTAACGCAACGCTTGTTGGAAGTCGCACTAGAATTTTCACTTCAATAATAATAGATAGAGTTGTGTATTTATTGCAGGCACTGAATTCAATAATGTCGGATCAATAAACAAGTGTGATGGAGAGGTAGAGTATGTTAAAATAAATTTCATATGTAATGAATATCATTAATGATACATTTACGACATTTGCAGAATCATCATTCATCAAGTACAGTTGCCAACTCTGTGTATGTATACTAACCTGTGTGGACTTCATTACAACCTAACATAAGGAGTTCAATGGGCAGTTTTGTGTTCGCGACTGAATATTTAAGTAGTCCAAATCAAACGGTGTCTGGTTAATAATTAGCTATTAAGTAGCATAATGTTATGAATATTTTTGAAGATTTTCCTCATATGCGCCCACACTAGGTTGGCAAAGTATATCCGCAGACTTATTTATGATGCCTCTAAAATTTACGCGGTCTGTAGATACTTTACATTAAACAACGCAAAAACACTCCCTGTGGCGATTAGGTTTCCCTCAAACTACTTAATAACTACACTATAGTTCACAAAAAAAGTACCTACTTAGCTGACTTTATTTTGGCGCTGTTATAGTTTGCTTTGCCGTTGCACTCAAAGGTGACCTCGACAAAACGGTCGACAAAACTCGATAATAAATAAATACTAATAATATGAATCCATCAAACCATCGATCATTTTATGTACAATTATTTGTAGGTACATGATCTTTCTTTTCAACAGACGAAAACAAAAGGAGGAGGTTCTTAATTCGACGTGTATATATTTTTTTTTAATGTATGATCACGCATAACTTTTTACAGAGTAAGATTATTTAAAAGCGAAAAAGTTTTTCGGGTGCGCCGGTGGGATTCGGTAAGCAGCCGTACTGCTAATAAAAAATAATTAATATTTTTACAGAGTAGTCCGATTTTGATGATTCTTTTTTTATTGGAAAGCGTATACCCCGAGGGTGGTCCCATTTAAATTTGGAAACAATATTCCTACCCTAAGGGTAGAAAAACAGGGGATGATTGATTGTTCAGTTACTGATTGTACTATAGGACCACGCATAACTTATTACAGAGTAGGTAGTCGGATTTTGATGATTCTTTTTTTATTGGAAAGCGTATACCCCAAGGGTGGTCCCATTTAAATTTGGAAATAATATTCCTACCCTAAGGGTAGGAAAACAGGGATTGATTGACTAACTTTTTACAGAGTAGTCTGATTTTCATAATTCTTTTTTATTGGATAGATAGGGTATACCTTGAAGTTGGTATTATAAATTTGGAAAAAAATTACCCCAAGGATGGAAAAAAAGTATAAAATAAAAACTTTTTAACAAAAAATTAAACCGCCGAAAAAACTGAAAAGCAAAAAATAATACCTTTTTTGTTTGACCTTAATCTAGGTACCAGTTTGGAGTCGGTGCCTCAGCACGAGCCTGGAGGAGTGATAGAAGCCAATCAGGTAGACGATTATAGGTCCACTCCTCCTGGCTAAGTGCTGAGGCACCGACTTCAAACTGGTACCTAAAAGGTATTATTAAAGGTATTATTTTTTGCTTTTTAGTTTTTTCGGCGGTTTAATTTTTTGTTAAAAAGTTTTTTGTAGACTTAATACGCATTAATGGGAAAACTTATCTAAATGAGAAAAATATCTGTAATTACCACAGAAATAATAATAAAGAGGATAGAAGTGCCTTAGACGCGTGACCTTGGCGCCGCGCTTGTGACTCGTAGGTCACAAGCGCGCGACTTGTGGCTCAGTGCTATTTGAAACGTGGGTATGACAACAAGTGCTTTAAAATGGTGTTTTGCAGCATTAGCAATTGCGGAAACTCGTCCACACTGTGTAATTACACTAATAAGGGGATTACATTTCATTGGTATGTATTAATTTAATGTAATAATGCGGTTTATATCAAAATACAACTAGAGAAAATATTTCATTATGAAATATTGGTTTACACGTCATTAACACGAAACTTCATATACCATTGCTACTCATGCCCATAAAAACGCAGATCGTTTTGAATTATACGCAGCAATGTAAAGTAATTTTTGATAACCCTTCCGTCTTGCACAAAAGTTCGTGGTACGGACAAAAAAACAGGTTACGACTAGTACAGACATAATGCCGACGCGGCCAATAAATGGCGCCGTTGTGTAAATGTGGGTATGACTTACGTTTAGTGTTATTCAACGCTATCTCTAAGGTGTAAGGTTCATAATTGTTTGTAAGCAAAAATATTAGTAATTGTGTGCGTGATTGCGTAGTACGGTTCCGGTCTTTTGCATGTGTGCATTAACACAGTAAGTAGAGGGGATGAAGCAGCGACACGAGTTCCGGAAGAAAATAGGAACTAAGGCATTTCTATCCTCTTTATTATTATTTCTGTGGTAATTACCAATCTAATTATACTTATTTCTTTATTCATCTACATAGAAGTCTGGACTCAAGCTACCTCGTCTGGCAGAGTACAGTCAAGCTTAAAATTAATTGAACACTAACGTACTTACTTACTTATCGCAGTAAGCAAATAGGTGAATGTTCAACAGTTTTGGTTGCTCGGTTAGCTATAATCATTCATTACCATCCCACGATTATTACGACATGACTAGCTTTTGCCCGCGACTTCGTCCGCGTAGAATTCCAATTTTTGGTAAAGCTTCTTCATTTCTTTCATTGTATAAAACAAAAATCCGGCAACGGCAACATCCATCATTATTATTATTTCATCATTTCATCATCATCAGTATCAGTTAGCGAATATTATAAATCCCGTTTATTCTCTATCCCGTGGGAATTTCAACAAATTTGTCCTTATTCTATGCAAATTTTCGCTTATTTTTATCCCGCGGCAATATTGCATTTTCTCCGAGAAAAAGTAGCCTATGTCCTTAAAAGTGTAGCTTTCTACCGGTAAAAGAAGTTTTAAAATCAGCCCCGTAGTTGATTTCACTTATTTTTTTCCCGCGAGAATTTTGCTTTTTCACGGAGAAAAGTAGTCTATGTAAAGAATGGTTGGTGTAGCTTCCTATTGTTGAAAGAAATTTCCAAATCAGCCCTCAAGTGATATTCACTTCGTTTTATCCCACGGGAATTTTGCATTTTACCGAATAAATAGTAGGTAGCCTAGCCTATACCGCCGATAAAGGATAGTGTAGCTTTCTATTGGTAATTTTTTTTAAACTCAGCCCCGAAGTTAAATATACTATTTTTTATACCGCGGTAATTTTGCATTTATCCGGAAAATAGCATCCTATGTTAATCAAGGACAGTGTATCTTTTCTATTGGTGAAAGACATTTTAAAATGAGCTCCGAAGTTGAATTTTTTTTTCTATATCTTGGGAATTTTGCATTTTCCCGGAAAAAGTAGCCTATGTCAATAAAGGATAGTGTAACTTTGTACTGGTAAAAGATTTTTTTAATCGGCTCGGAAGTTTCAGAGATTAATCTATCCCACAGGAATTTCCAAAAATCCTGCATTAAGTTTTTTTGCTGTTATGTATGACCATTTACGTTTATACTGAATTTGAAAAGTTTAGTAATTGTAGTTACGGAGTTACGGAGATAGGATCCAGTTGATTTGAGTATATAAATCCTGATTTATCCTTATCCCGTGGGAATTTTCAAAATTATTGAAATTAGCTTTATACCTATTCTAATAGTCTACTTGATGCCCAATTTGAACAGTTTAGTAATCGTCGTTCGTCGTTATGGGGATAGCGTCACTCTCGATTGATGAAATATATACATCCCGTATATTCCTTATCCCGTGGGAATTCCGGAAAATTCTTTCTTATCGGATGCCTACGTCATACAAAGGACGTCTCTACATACAGCGGTTTAGGTTGTGCGTTAATCCGCCAGTCAGTCATTTAGGACTTCAGGATAAAGCATTTTATATGTATTTGCATTGCACCAAGCTTTTATGCGAGTTCAACAATGATGTTTGAATACTCAATTCGATGTTATTCGAAAAAGGTTGAACTCACATAAAAGCTTCATCATCATCATCATCATCATCATTTCAGCCGTAGGACGTCCACTGCTGGACATAGGCCTCCCTCATTGACGCCCAATCATTACGGTTGGAAGCGACTTGCATCCACCTTGAACCTGCGGCCTTCACCAAAACGTCCGTCCATCTCGTTGGTGGACGTCCCACGCTGCGCTTGTAAAAGCAAAAGCTTGGTGAAATGCAAATACTACTTATTATAATTAGTTATTATCAGAGATCAGATCAGGAAGTGGTTGACAAACGTAGACAAATGGTTTGCAAAATTTGAAGTTTCGTTTCGTTTACATTGTGTCAAAATAAAAAGTAATTTAAATCAAAAGCACTAAGGAGTATTGATATCAACTTCGAAGCAAATCACCCCCAAAATAACTTTCTACTCCTTTTTAACCCCGTCAAGGGATGAATTTCAATAAAATACGAAACACGTCTTCCATCAATTCTGTTATAGAATTTTTATGAAAAATTTGCAATAGATTGGACCAAGGAATCACGTTGTCCCATACAAACTTTGCCCCCCTTTTTTACCCCCTTAGGAGTAGAACTACGAAAAATCCTTTCTTATCGGATGGCTACGTCATACAAAGAACACACCCTCCAAGTTTCAGGTCTCTACGATCAGCGGTTTAGGCTGTGCGTTGATCCGTCAGTCAGGACAAAGGATTTTATATGTATAGATAGATAACACAAGTAGTAAGATCTTTGATCAAACTAGATTTAGCATCGGCACTGTTTGCAGTTTTCATAAAAAAATTAACCCGGGCATCGTCTCTTTGAAAAATATTTGCTGATAACTATAAATTAAAAATTATAAAAACCCCCAACGCAATTATGTCACACGTATGTTTGAACATTAAGCCAATGCCCGTTATGCGTCTAAGATCCTTTCCGCAGCTAACAAAAGACGGCTGAACCAATTTTGATGAAACATATCTAAGAACCATCGCCAAGAAACCTGCTTTCTATTAAAAAAAAACCGCATCCAAATCGGTGCACCCGTTTAAGAGCTATGATGCCACAGACAGACAGACAGACACACACACACATAGTGGTCAAACTTATAACACCCCTCTTTTTGTGTCGGGGCAGGGGGGGTTCACTCCGCAGTTTAGGTATGTTCGGCCGGCGCTCCGCCCGGGCGGAGTATGGCAGTAGGTTGTCAATTGGCCTTCAGTTCGCACGCTAGCCGCGTCGCGCGTAATTAAGAATATTTTTTTTTGTGATTTTTGCAACAAACTATGACTTCTAAACGATCTTATAAATAACTCACTTTTTTTTTATATAAGAGGTGGCAAACGAGCCACCTGATGGAAAGCGATCACCGTCGCCCATGGACACCCGCAACACGGGGGGCATCACAGGTGCGTTGCCGACTCTTTTAGGAATTGGTAGGCCCGTTTTTTAAAGATCCCTAAGTTGTAACGCTCCGGGAATGCTGCCGCAGAAAGCTGATTCCAGATCTTTGTCGTGCGAGGAAAGAAGTTTCGCTTAAAACGCACGGTACTAGAATGCCAATCATCAAGATGGTGAGGATGGAAAGACAAACGGTTCCTCGAAGTGCGGTAGTGGAATTTAGCCGCAGGCAGCAATTCGAACAGTTCGTCAGAACACTCCCCATGATAGATACGGTATAATATACAGAGAGACGCCACATCCCTCCACAAAGCCAAAGGATCGAGTAGGCCAGAGAGTGCCTGATTACCGACAAATCGAGCAGCTCTACGTTGGATGCGGTCAAATGGAAGAATTTGGTACTTGGGTACCCCAGCCCAGAGATGAGAGCAGTACTCCATGTGCGGCCTAACCTGCGCCTTACTTACTTACTAAAGGTGGTTTACTGAATTAATACACACTGTTATCTTTCTTGATCTTTATACCTACCAAACATCGGCGAGTCGGAACCCTGTGCCCTTGGTTTCGGATCAGCGGTGCCCAACGGAATATGAACGCTCGGATCACACGATAAGTTTCAATTTCGCATGCAAGCAGTAAGAATAGACAAGTTTTTATACCTAAAGTTGACTTTTGTTCGATAGTGATCCTTCTGTACGTTAGTACTATTACTTATTCTGTGGTCGGGGGTTAAAAAGGTAATGTGACGAAAAGGAAACCTCGTAATAACGCTGAATATTCCCCCAACTACACTAGGGCAGTTTGTATCAATGTTGGAACATAACATAATACATAAATAACTGTAGGTAACGAATCGAAAGAGGACTATAAAAAACATTGTCTTGGACAAATTTTGATTGTGGTTAGTTAAATTTGGTTTTAAGTAGGTATAGTCGACCAAGAAACTCCTTTGCCACCCTAAAGTTCAATGTCAGTTGTATGACTTAAGACATCAAAGGCTATTTTCACTAACAAGTCAATGTGACAATCAGCCTTATTGTTTTTATTCTGATGTAGGAACTGTCACAAAAAATGGTAAACCACTTACTTGGTCGACTATACTTCCGTACTTCCGGTCAAATTCAATGTAGCTGATATCTCTCGAAATTTCCCAGGGCATTAAAATAATTACCTATAGGTAGTTAGGAATTAAGACGTTGACGCAGAAAACACGATATTCAGCCCTTCAAATGAGAAATGATCGAGCATGTCGACAAATGCGGAGGAATTTAATTAAAAGCTACGCAGATCGGCTGTTCCATTCCAATCATTCCTTTGCGTTCTGACCTCGGAATGACACGGAACTTAGATCAATATCATATACGATAGTTGGGTACATGTATAATATAAGGAGTTACCACACATTTGACCTAGTGTGGCTACGTTACTCGTCATGCTACTGGTCACGCCCGTGCTCCCTCTTTGTCGGCTCCAAAGCCAGTAGAGCAGGTGTGGCTAGTAAGGACAATATGGCGGAATTGATCGAAGGGCGGAAGTGATGAGTAAAGCGAGGCGAGGAGCATAATCACGCCGTATGGCATAACGCGAACGGAAGAAAAATATGAGTTTTTATGAGAGCCAAAGCAAAATGACAGGTATTTTGCCGTGCAACTAATAATGAATAATAGGTTTTCCCTTACTTATGAATACGGGGTTCATAAATTGGAACTTTTGGAACAATTTAAAACAACATGTTATGATATAGCACTGGTAGGAACTTTAGTAATAAAAAACAGCTGACAGCCGTAGAGTTATTATGTCAAGAGTTATATTTAGCGGGCCTCGTTCTGGCTAAATGACTGGCATATTTCGATCCGTGGGGTACCAATCATGTTTAACTACTGGCGTCAATACAAACCAAAATGTGCTTCACGTGCGAGTATTAAATATATTGTAGCTAAAGTGTGAAAATCTTCCTAATAATATGTTCAAATATTATGTCGCAGTGCAAGTCATCGGTTATAGCTCTTACTAATCATCAGACCAAGCCTGCAGTGAACGAAAATAGTGTGTTAAGTATATAGTAAAACAACCACATGTTAAAATTACGACTAAATAACTTTTTCGTAACGGCTACGGAACCCTATCCTTGACGTGCCCGACACCCTCTTGGCTGGTTTTTTGTACTAAGTATTCTAATAGACGGCCCTACACGCGCGGCTCCATATAGAAGGCTTGAATTTAGTGGAGGTACTCAACCGGGTCAGTCGAAGGCATTTCAATATCTATACAGCCATCGCATCCAAAATATGCAAACGCCAACCTTATGTTTAGTGGCATAGAGTTGTATAGATATTTTTGACGCCTTGGTAACGTACATATATTTATGCCCTTGAGTGTACAGGGTGCAAAAGATGCCCATTAAATATGTTAATCTGCCGCGCTCGAGCTAATCCCAAAATCCCCTCTTGAGCTCCCTAAATATTAACTTCATCATCATCATCATCATTTCAACCGAAAGACGTCCACTGCTGAACATAGGCCTCCCCCAAGGCTCACCAAACAGATCGGTCCCGTGCCGTCCGCATCCAACGCGTCCCCACAACCGTAACCAGGTCTTCGCTCCATCCTTTTGGAGGCCTACCTAGTACCTACACTGCGCAATATTAACTTACACGCACAGAAATTTCGATCAATTTTATTTTTGTCTTCCTAAACTGTATTATAGCTAAGGGTTAACTGAAAGATAAGCCTCCTTAGGGTTTTTTAAACATAGGTCGGTGTTAGTTTTGGTAATACCATCTAGTATTGATAAGTCGCGCCTACCCTAACCTAACCTAACTGGGTGGGTATGCCGAGCCACCCAGTTAGGTTTACAAATTGTACGTACTAAATAATGTATCTATACATACATTTGGCCTAAAAAAAGTTTCCAAGCATACTTGGGCGTTCCAAGTGAACATGTTAAGGCGCGGTTTTAGGATGATAACACAGACTAGCCACGGCATTTTCAAAAGAAATATGGGATGTCATCCATCGTCAGATTACTTAGTGCATGCAGTTTAGCCGTTACGTCATTGCGATATTCACGTTGCGATATTCACGCTTATCTACACCACATTTACAGAAATTTAATCTGAACATTCTGAACTAAGAACGTTTAGAGTTTTACTGCTAAACGGTAAGCTTGATGAAGTACTTAATTAACGTTACTTAAGTACTTAGGCATTATAATTATAACCAGCGTTGCCAGACATCCCGATAGGTACTCGCGGGACAGCCTCAGTCCCGCTTTTGGGGGATTGCTCGACTGTGTGACGACGTATGGTAAAATAACACATTTCCATGAAAATAACTTCTCTGTGACTTTTTTGGCTATATACAGTCGTACAAACGTATGTCCCGCTTTCGACGAAATAATCCCGCTTTTTTACTCAAAAGGTTTAAGAATCCCGGATTGCAAGAAAAAAAAAGCTTTCCCAAGGATCTCGACGACGATCGACTTTGTGTTATCCGCAACCGTAGCCAATGGCCTTCCGCGTGCGATCTTTTCTTTACCATTTAGTCTATCTACCTTCTCGGTCTACCAACACTCGCCTTCCTTCTGGCACTCACAGGCAGAGTTTCGGCAAATATTCGCATGCGAATGCTCAATGAGATGAGCGCTTGCAAGTGACCCGAAGGACTAATTAAATATAACAAAATAAAAATTGTCAAAATCTTACTACCACTAAGTATCTGAAGATCTACCACATTTAATTAATTTCGATAGTTATAAATGTATACTTAACATTTCGTTCCGTCAGTAATGTATTCTTGAAACAGGTTGAAAAAGGACAATTACAACTGTACTGATTAGTTCCAATCCAATTAGGAGAAGAAATGGCAATTTGTGTATGCTGTAAAATGCATGCGCATTAACCTTGCCTATTTCATACCCTAATGAATGACACATAGTGTGGTGTGTCACCTAAGCGATAAAAGGCATGTTAAAATGCGAATCGAAATATGACGCTTACGAAACTTATTTTAGTCGATAAGAAAAACAGAGTTAGTAATATCGTTCGGATCCGACTAAAATTATGCGCTTCGTCATTCTTTGCTTTACGGATTCCTACTTCGTCAATCATTTCCTCCCGCGGTATAATTTTTTCTCATCAGTTGTGGTCGGATGGGTCACCTTTCATAACTCGTGCATAAGTGACATCCCCGAAATCTCAAGATAAATCGACGATCGACGTAGGTAAACTAAATTCATTCAGGGACTAGACTCCTTACACATCTACTCATCATCCCAGCCTATATTGGTACGTCCCACTACAGGGAACATGCCTCCTCTCAGAATGAGATGTCTTGGGCCGTAGTTCCCACGCGGGCCCAGTGCGGATTGGGAACTTGAGCTTTACGGTGAAGGAAAACATCGTGAGGAAACCTGCATGGACACACCTACTGGAAAATTAAAACGAACCAGTTACGTGTTTTCTAGATTTGCTTTTCTATTCATTATTCTCTATTTTTTTATTCATGTAATATGTATTATAACATTTTTTCCAATTCTTTCATAAATTCATAACATTGATTTTAGAATAGATTTTTTTTTAAGTTACTATGGTGCAGTCCTCTTAACAATAATAGTCTTTCTGAAAGAGCTGGTAGACGCCCAAGACATTGTAAAACAGACCTTTGGGCCTTGTTTGTCAAATAAACTATTGATTTTAATATTCTGGACCTGACTGGGTTGTTAAGAGTTCCCCTGTCCGTATAGTGTCCGTGTGTGTATAGGAGCGGTTGGCGTCGTCAGATGCGGAAACCTAGCCCATGAACACCTAAATATTAAGTCAATTATGTTATCTTTTTTTTTCAATTGTGTCAATAGAATAGTAGGGGCCATATTTACTTAGAGTCAGACCAAGATAAGTCTGCAACTTTTTGATAGCACATGCAGTGCAAGTGTTATATTAAACGTCAAACTTCTATGAAATTATGACGTATAAATAACACATCCACTGCATGTGTTATCAAAATCGTTGCAGAATTATTTTGGTCTAGCTCTAAAGCTAAACAAATAAAATGAGTTGTGGTTGTTTGAGCTAATGTCAATAGTATGACTCTCTTCCACTATGCTAGTTAAAAGAGCCCAAAAACTTAAAAAGTTAATGTCATTGACCTGGAAATATCATAAATAATAAATAATATTCAATAAGGAAATATAAAGGATGTGTATAGATGGTCGCAAACGAACTACGCAATAAATAGGTTGATGACAGATGATTTAGTTGCAAAAGAGATTATACACATTGCATGCAACCTTTTTATATTAGGTAGGAGCTTACATGTATGGGTAAAGCATATCCTTTATTTTTCATTCTTCGTGGTAATATATTAAGTAGTTAGCACTTAAATTTATGCTAAATATTGAAAGTTTTAAACAGCTTATAAATATATTACATGCTGGACGACGGCTGATTGTGACACACTTTTTATGTCATACATAACACCTTTTGTAATTACTCACATTCGAGCAATAAACAATTTCATTCATTCATTCATTCATGAATTACAAATTTCATTATTTAAAAAAAAATGTAGGCCTCTACATATGCAAATGACCTGTTGGTGTTGCTCTTCCAGAAAGCAAGAGAATATATTAAAGTTTTATTTTCTATGTTTATCCAAGTATTTTTTTTTTGGCAATATTCATTACTATTTATAGTTTTTGTAAGTCTCTATACAGGGTGTCCCAGAAGTCGACGTCAAGCCGAAATCAGATGATAGGCCAGCTTATATTGGTCATCAGAAATATTTAAAAAATAATCTACATAATATGTTATGCATTTAATAAATTATACCCTGTAGGTTTTTGTTCCCTGACAAATTGTATGCAAAGACTTTTTTAATGATATCTTTTGATTGCATTGACTTAGAAAAGTTAATTTATTTCACAGTTTTAAGGGATTGCAGACTAGAGAATGTGATAATGAATTTTAGCTTAAAACCTCCATGCATTGAAAATTCCATTTTTCCTTTTCAGGTACATAACCCTAAAACCAAATTTATATCACAACATAAGTAATTAAATAACAATAACAATTATCAAAACAGCCAGCCTGTGACTTCCTCAACAAGCTTAATAAAAGTGCACTTAAAAACAACCTTACCTTAACTTCTCCTTTCTCAGTCACAGTAACTTTATAGCATGGTAGCGAGTCAAAGCCAGGGAAGTCCTCAATGTCTCCAGTCTTGACGTTGAAACAAGCTCCGTGCCACTGGCAGCGCACCCGGCCATCTCCCAGAGCTCCAGACACCAGAGGAGCTCCGTAATGAGTGCATTTTGTTCCGAGAGCACTAAACTCCCCTTTCTGCTTCACAACTAATACCTTTCCCTCTTCTCCAATGTCAAACACTTTCATCTCATTGTCTTTCAGTTCATCAGTTTTACAAACAACTGCCTCCACATAATTGCTTGTTGACTCCAACCGAGAAATTCTGCCAGCTGAAATTTTTAAATTTTGTCAATTCACCCAAATATTAAGAATATTATAGCTGAAAAGATGAAATATTTTAATTTTTAACATTTCTTCACTGCATTGAATAATAAACACAGTAAATATTAGGTAATCATAATTAGTAATTTACATTTAGAAATCATACATTCTTTTTTGGTTTATTACTCTTTGTTTGTAAACTAATTGGGTTTTAAATAATGCATGAATATTTTTTAACGAGACGGTCTCCGTTACTGTGCGGTTTTAGATGTGAATAAAAATTTAAAAAGTACTTACGATTTTCATTGCTGTCCCTGCTTGGACCACTATTTATGTTACAAGATCTCGAAAATGTAGTGCCCATTTTATTAGCTTCTACCACGGAGCCTGCAAACAAATAATAAACTGTGCAAAACTATTTGAATTTCGCTCTTAATTTTCATTGAGATAAGATAAACAAGTCACCAATCACACGCAGAATTAATAAGAAATACCACAAAGAACCTTTCAAAGTAACTCGTATAGTCTAGTACGAATTTGGGAAAGGAAGGATTTAATACCTTGAACAAAACGTCTAACAACCTTGTTCAATAATCGGTTTCTGCAAAGTAAATTCATCCTAAAAAACTGACTGAACTGACACGCAACCATAGACTTAATACCTAACCTGGACTGAGTACTGCGACATAAAAGTGAGGCCGACAGAGAAACCAAACTAGTGGTTTGCATCTCGTTCTAATTAGGGTGACCAAGTACACCTGCGGATAATTATCAAGATTTTTCTTAAAAAAGTATAAAAGAGTCAATTCAGAATTAGAAAGACATAATGTAAGTGTTGGCGACTGGTTGGCAAAACCTCTTTTTTGTAGTTTGTTATTTTTGTTCCTATTTTAAAATCTACTAAGACCCGCCTGACAGAGACGGAGAAGTCAGTTGCTCTGTCAGACGGGTTGTGCTAAGTTCTATTTGTCTGTTTATTCCCTTTTATTATAGTTGGTAACCATTTTAAACGTGTATTTCATTTAATTACGTAGTGTCGTCAGTAGTAAGCCTACACTGATCTTATATTTATATTACAATTATTTTATTTTTATTATTGTTTTACTTTTATTAATGTTATACAGGGGATTGATTTGTATTTTTGTATGTTTGTAACGAATGAACTCCAAAACTACTAGACCGATTTCAAAAATTCTTTCACGAATAGAATGCTACATTATTTCTGAGTAATACAGGGTAATTTTTTAATCAGCGCACAAATTTTGATACGTGATTCAGATCATGATTATCTGTTCAAGATTTTTTTTTAATTTTGAAATTTGGGTTGTTCATAGTAATTCATCCAATAATTGGTCGAGTTACTATGAAAAACAAAAAAAAGTGATTACTATTATAACGAAAAATACTGAAATTTGTTATTTTAACGACACTGAATCACATATTAAAATTTGTGCACTTATTAAAAATAATAGGAATCCGGAATCCTTGCTAAAACTTCAGTAGTATAACCCAAGGTGTAAAAAAAAAACTTTTATCTTTTTTACCCCCACATACCAAATTTCATCGAAATCGTTGGAGCCGTTTCCGAGATCCTGATTATATATACATATACAAGAATTGCTCGTTTAAAGGTATTAGATAGATAGATTAGATAGATAGATTCTGTAAATATTTCAAGTGTCTACCTGTTGCCGTTATCAATATCGAGCAAAAACGAGCAAAAAAATTCATGTTTGTTGTATGGGAGCCCCCTTAAATATTTATTTTATTCCATTTTTTAGTATTTGTTGTTATAGCGGCAAACGAAATACATCATCTGTGAAAATTTCAACTCTCTAGCTATCACGGTTCCCGAGATACAGCCTGGTGACAGACGGACAGACGGACGGACAGCAGAGCCTCAGTAATAGGGTTTCCGTTTTTACAATTTGGGTACGGAACTCTAAAAAGACAAATAATTTCAGTCGTAGATCATCTTTATATATATAAAAGATGCTTATTTTAATGTATTCTTTAAAGTTTTTTAAAAAAAAAATTTACGAAAAACCCGAAAAAAAATTTCTGATCCAAATTTTTTTAAGTCCTTAAATCGGGCCCCTTTTCCTATACCCCAACCTGCTTTTCAGTCTTATCTACGAAATTGCATTAGTAGACATACTCACACCGGCCTAAATCATAGGCACCCTAATTTGTCAACGTCGGTGATACCAGTTAAAATTTACAATCACCACTTGATCATCACAATATTTAATGCATTACCGTGTTTTAATCAGTTAATATTAGTTGCAATCTTAATGATTTACAAATCAGGTAAAAGGTAATATTTTGTATCTAAATATAGCTATTTATTATAAAGAAGGTTATTATTTTCAGTACTAATTTTACTACTAACTATTTCATTATCTTTTTTTCCACTGGCAAATGGTGCGAGTGGGACACAACCCACTAGTTTGGGTTTCTCTCTCGGACCGCTGTCTCTAGTTGTCATTACTAAACTGTATTGCTTGGTAATATGGGTCACTTTTGATTGACTAATAAAAGTTAGTACTCAGTCCGGGTTAGGTATTAAGTCCATGCACGCAACTGTCACTGTCAGTGATGTCAGTCATACTAGTGTCTAATTTTCAGTTGCCAGGTGTAAAGAAAAAATACCCTGTTTAAAGGATTTTTTACGAATAGAAGTGATGAAAATATGATTTTCGTGCATGAATAAACAAAAAAAAAAACACATTTTTGGAGAATTAATCGTCAATTATAAACAAATTAAGATGTTAGCCAGGCCTAGCGTGCCAGAGATATAAATAAATCATCTATCTCTGTCACACATTGATATGTGTGTGTTTTTCGCCTGTACCGGTGACGATAATAATATTTACTCGCAATCGAATTTAAAAAATATCTTTAATAAGTTAAGTTATTTGTATATGGAAACATTACCATAAGTTGCATTCAACTAAAACGAAATAACATGAACGTTCCCATAGAAAATTTGCAGTGCGTTCAAATACTATGTCCCTGATTACTGCAACTGGGAAGTAAGCAAACGAAAAAATATAAATCTACTTTGCAAAGGCTGAAATCGGTGTTTTTTGTAGATTATTTTACGAAAAACTCTTGTTTTATGATATATATTAATTTGATTATCGGAGTTAATGTAAATTAGCTGAAACTTACATTGACACTTCTTTCCGTACGTTCATAATGTTAAACGTTTACTGGGACGTGGCCTAGGTGGTGGATAATTTTTGTTGTAATAATTATGTTTTCCCCATCGACATAAAATAAAGGAAATGTCTGACGCAATAGTGCCTAAGGGTCAGCCGACCCCCGGCGACCCTGAGAAGAAAGGGTGGTTGTTCAAGTGGACAAACTACCTGAAAGGTTATCAGCGAAGATGGTTCGTGTTATCGAATGGATTGTTATCGTACTACAGGTAAACGTTAATACTTTTTCATTCTCATGTTCCTCTTACTTATGTATGTTAAATTATTAAAGACTTATCACGTGACCTACCCAAGAAAAACTCAATAATTCAGTGCGCAATATGTCGTTCTCAGTATTCGCTGATCATTTTCCGTGACGCGCCGATGTTTTTACCTATTTTTAGCCAAATTATACATCAAAGTTGACAGGCATGAAGCTCCTATTATCTCACAACTATTATGCAGTATTACTGTTGTCTGCAGTAATTATGTCCTGTCAGCTGTTGATACAATATTCTTATTAGACTTATCTATTCATCACAGAGGTTGTTGATAATTAGTTGTGATTTATAAATTTACTGTTTTATGCTTGGATGATCGGTGTATCAACTTGGCAATTAAATTAGCTGATATTTTATAAAAAACACTTTGTTTCATGAATATGCCAAGATATTTTTAAATTGTTAATGTTAGAGGTAAAAAAAATAGATATCTTGAACAGACTTATTTTATTTAATACCAACTTATTTTATGACAACCGCTTTAGCCTAGTTGGTAGTGATCCTGCCTACGAAGCAAGAGGTCCTGGGTTTGAATCCCGGTAAGGGCATTCATTTGTGTGATGAGCACGAATATTTGTTTGTGAGTCATGTGGATGGATGGTTAAGTATTTATTTATCTATATAAGTATGTTTATCGTCGTTTAGTACCCATAGTACAGCTTTGCTTAGTTTGGGACTAGGTCTATTTGTGTCAGATTGCCCCTAATATATATATTTTTTTTAATGTAATTTACCTAATATGGTTCACTTGTGATCTTTGAATACTTAGTTAAGAATTCAACTTTGAATGCACAGGATGTAGAGATAACAATGTATGTTAATGGGACATTAGAGTGTTTTAAATGGCCTGTATTTTCAAAGACTAAGTAAATGCTTTCAGAATTGCTTTAGAAATTAAATTGAGACCATATTATCATGATAAAAACAACAGAACAGTCTATTCAACTTGTCTCCTGTTAACACAGTCCTTTCCTTATTCACTCTTTCAAGCACTTCATTTATGAATTCACTGAATAAAAAAAAACCAAATCATAATGATCTTAGACAATCATTATCTCAAAGTCTGTGAACCTAATCAACTCTTTATCATAATTTATGTTTACTGCCAGTCCAAGCGTAAGATCAAACAACATGAGTCATTGCTTGCATGTCTGTAATAAATGTTTCTACAAGTTAAATTTATGTGCCAAGGTTTTAGTTTATCATAGACTAGCTGCTGCCCATGACTCTGTCTGCAAAGAATTTGTTTATTGCTATCCCACGGGAACTATTCAATTTTCCGGGATATATCCTATATGTTAATCTAGGTTATGTTTATCTGTGTGCCAAATTTTATCAAAATCCATCAAACCGTTTTAGCATGGAAGAGTAACAAACATCCATGCATCCAGACATCCATCCATACAAACTTTCGCATTTATAATATTAGTAAGAAAATAAAGAAGTAAGATAGTAAGATTAGTAAGATGATTGTTCCATATATAGGAACATAAGTATATAATGTTAGTTAAAATATTCTGTTGATGCATATCAAAGTCAACTAAATTCACATATAATGTGTAATGTGTATTTGTAATAGATAAAGCTCAAACTGCACCTCTTGCAGTATACATTTTTGAAGATGTGGGCAAATTCATTTAGGAGTAATCAGTAAATTACATCACACAAATTTTAATAATTTTTGACCCTTCCTCATTTCAAACTTATCACTATGAACACAATTTATGTGTCACAATCTCCTGATCATTCCCCCTCTCCCCAAGTAACTTGTAGACTATGGTCCATAAATGTAATGGTATGGTATGGTAATGTGTGTGGTATGTGGTTGTATGTAATGGTATTTATGGTTTGCAGTTTTGTAATTCTACTAATAAACTCATTTCCTATGTAGATTATGATGGAATTTTAAACTTAAGATACCTATATGGAGGAATAAATAGGAATATAGTCTTTGGGGAATGGTTGGGTTGCCTCCCCGAAGATGCCGGGTCCTTCTCGTCAGCCAAATAAAGAACCAGTGAAGTTAAATACACTTTAATTCTCGATAACACAGTCGTTACAAAATAGCACACATATATCGCGTCTCGGCAAGTTCCGAGCCAGAGCGTAATAGCCAAGTGTCATAGTGTTACTCGTTGACAAAAACTTATAATGAAAACTATTCGAGTCAGGCGTTAAGACGCCACAAGTCTAAGAGTGCTTTTTCCACCAGAGATGTGCTATGCAGCTATGATGCGCGGATGTGAGTGCAATGCTACAAAACTATGTGACAGTCTGACAGTTCCCAGTTGCTAAGCTACATAGCCGTTTGAGGATGGTCCAGAGCATGCATCTTTCTATGTAAATTACAAACATACATACAAACAAACAAACAAACAAACATACAGGTGAAGCTAATATAAAGCGTGTAAAAAACAGCTTAGTTGAGCCCATTTCAACCAGTTCTATGCTATGTGGACCAATAAATATGATTGATGGATATCAAATGCATCCACAGCAATGTAGCATAGCACATCTGTAGTGGAAAAACACCCTAAAATTCATAGAAATAATTAAAATTACTGTTTTCCATTAATTTCTGGGTGTTAGTCTTATAAGATACTGGCCAAAAGCATTCCACTCTTCTTTCTATGTATAATTCCACTAACCTCGAGGTTATTTAATTTTTTCCATTAGCAAAAAAAAACATATTGATTTCCTTTGATTTTCATACAAAACCGAACCAATTTTACATACCTATTTTTTTGCATATTTACTGAAGTGTTAATTGTACTAATACCTTACATAGCTAGTTAGCACTAAGTGGCGTCAGTAGTAATGGATTTTTGTGCAATCAATTAGTTGTTCAAACATTGCCTTTGTTGATACATTATTTTAATGTTTACCATTACTGGCTTATTACTAGAGTCCAAATATTTGCTCAAGAAGTTATTAATTTAATAGCTTGTGATTAAATAGCATTTTTTTAACAGAAACATCAACCAACTTCAAATGAGAATAAAATTGTAATTACTGGACCAATTTTGATAAAATTAAAGTTTATAGGAGACTGATATAGAAATACAGTAATAAAAATATTTTTTTAGAATAATCTATTATTGAAAGCATTCTAGCGGATAGCCTAGTGGATAAATAACCTGACTATGAAGCTTGAGGTCCCGAGATTGATGTCTAGTTGGGCAGATATTTGTAAGAAAAATACAAATGTTTGTTTTTGAGCCTTGGATGTCTAACATGTATTTAAGCATGTATTTATCTATACAAGTATGTTTATCCGTTGCCTGACAGACGGAGACGCGGGCAACAGCTACTTTATTATACAGGGTGGAAAAAATCTATGGGCCCTGGAGGGGAACTACCTTAAATCCTTTAGTTAGCTCATTTTACTGAAAGGAAACATTCCTTTATTTTTAAAAAGAAATAAAACTGCATTTAAAGATTTTTTAAATTTTGCTTGTCTCATCCGAGAATCGAACCAACTAAAAATAAAAAATAAACCCTCTCTATTTTATTATACGAATCGGTAGGATTGTTGTTCAGGATAAAATTTGTCTAATAAACATATTTATTTGGTGATTGAAATAAAAAAGTGAAAACTAAAATTGATTTTTATTTTATCATCAATAAGAAGAACGTAAACATGAATCATTTTTATAACGTAGACGGACATTAAGAAGAGAAAAGAATCTTAATAATTCAACTGATAAGTTGCTCGAAGTGACCCCCATCGTTCCGGATACACAAATTTAGTCTATGTTGAAATTCTTTTCGTGTAGCCCTCTGGAAAGTGTTGTGGTGTATGCTCCTAATAACATTTTCTATCGCAACCCTTAATTCTTGTACAGTATTATAACACGTTTTGTAAACTTCATTTTTTACATGACCCCATAAAAAGTAGTCCAGAGGCGTCAGGTCTGGACTTCTCGCTGGCCATCTAATCGTCCCGTTTGTACCTATCCAGACATTGAAATTTTCATAAAGGTAAGCCCTGGAAATTCTGCTATTGTGGGCAGGTGCACCGTCTTGTTGAAAAATGATATTATTTCGTTCCTCCTCCGGTAGAAGGTTTAATTGATTATGTAAAAGGTCTAATATTTCCATGTATTTTGCCGTATTTAGATGTCCTTCATAAATGTGCACCAAAACAACCATATTGCTTCTGATTCCGCACCAAACATTAAAGGAAAATCTGACCTGATTGTTTGTTTCGCGAACACGGAATGGATTCTGACGGGACCAATAATGATTGTTATGTCTGTTATACATTCCATTATTGCTGAAATTTTTTTCATCAGACCATACAATGTAGTCTAAAAAATTTGGGTTGCGGTCTATTTCTGTTTGAATATTCTGACAGAACTCTAATCTCCTTTGACTATCTCCCGGATGTAGTTTCTGCACCAATCGCCCATCACGAAAACATCTGTATTTGTACTTTTTCAAAACACTAAGTACACGAGTATGGCTGGTGCCTATCTCTTGAGCAACTTCCCTACTAGAAGCTTTCGGGTAACACTCAATGTATGTCAAAACATATAAATCAAAATCGGAAAAGTCTAGATTTTGCTGCTGCGGACGTTCTAAACGATTTTTGAAACTTCCAATATTCACTAAATTTTTCACCATTCGCGACAAAACTTTTCTAGATGGTATTTGTCTGTCTGGATACCTCTCACTGTACCACTGTAGAGCTAAATTGCAATTCTTGTTGTTTGAAAAGTAAGCTTCTAATAAATCGAAATGTTCTTGATACGCCATTATTACAGAATTACGGAATGAAAGCAAAACAAAACAAAATTTGAAATTCGAACGAATACTTCTTTCTTATAGTTTTTAAAAATGTTATCGCTCGAATTTCAAATTTGTTGCCCCGCGTTGCAAAAAAATACGTTCCATTATTAAACTTTTTGTCAGAATGAACGTCTAGTGTAAGAAGGAATCGTGCTGTGCATAAATTTATTATTACCATTTACCGATTTTGTTATCCAATACTTCAACAAGGTACTTAGAGATAAATAACATTAGCAAGCTTGTACTTCATACAATGTCTTTAGATGTTAAAGAGATAAGAAAATTATAACGTGTCATTTACTTATTACAAGTGAACAGTACTAGGTATTGTTAATAAAGAACTTAAATAAATAAATAAATAAATAAATATTAGGGGACAATCTTACACAAATCGACCTAGTCCCAAACTAAGCAAAGCTTGTACTATGGGTACTAGACGACGATAAACATACTTATATAGATAAATAAATACTTAAATACATAGAAAACATCCATAACTCAGGAACAAATATCCGTGCTCATCACACAAATAAATGCCCTTACCGGGATTTGAACCCAGGACCTCTTGCTTCGTAGGCAGGGTCACTACCAACTAGGCTAAAGCGGTTGTTAACTTGTAATAAATATTCAATTTTATGGGTATCTCGCACAACAGATGAGTGTGGGACCAAATGTTTATTAGACAAATTTTATCCTGAACATCAATCCTACCGATTCGTATAATAAAATAGAGAGGGTTTATTTTTTTATTTTTAGTTGGTTCGATTCCCGGATGGAACAAGCAAAATTTAAAAAATCTTTAATTGCAGTTTTGTTTATTTTTAAAAATAAAGGAATGTTTCCTTTCAGTGAAATGAGCTAACTAAAGGATTTAAGGTAGTTCCCCTCCAGGGCCCATAGATTTTTTCCACCCTGTATACTCTAAAGATTATTTTGAAATGATTGTTCCAGAAACCAAGCGGAGATGGCGCACACATGCCGCGGCACGATATCCCTGCTGGGAGCCCTGATCCACACGGCGGACTCGTGCACCTTCGTGATCAGCAACGGGGGCACGCAGACGTTCCACATCCGCGCCCACGACGAGGTGGAGCGCCAGAGCTGGGTCACCGCGCTCGAGCTCGCCAAGGCTAAAGCCATGTTAGTGTTGCATACATACTGTAGGGGTCTAGCTGAGGCGATTACTAACATTCACTTTAAAACTGTTTCCTAACTGAATTAAACGCTACACTTTAGGAACTGGTATTTAATAACAAGCATCAATGTAAATTGCAACATCATTTCAAGAAGGCCTATCGAAGAATGGCTCTTAGACCGTGTTCTGACCGCTGTTTGTGTTTTATTGAAGTTCTAGACAAATTCAAATTTACAAACAGGGACATGGTTTAGGTGGCCAGTGTCTACAATACACAGCTCCGCTGCCAAAGAGGACCTAACCAATACTGCCTCCATAGGATAGAGCTGGCCTGGAGATCCGTTTCTTTAAACATCAAAATCTTATATGATCCATTTTCTACAATATTCAAATCCTAGAAGATCTGTCTCTTAAGATGTCTAAATCCGAGAAGATACATTTCCAATAGCATCCAAATTGTAGTTGCTAGATATGTTTCCAGTAATAACTAAATCCTAGAAGATCCGTTTCTCTATGGCGCAAGTTTAAGTTTGTGCCTTTTGATTTTATGGCGGCAGTATAGTGTAGAAATGTTATTTTGTTGAACTTCAAGCAGCCAAAACTCGTTCTTCCTCTTGTCAACAAACTTTAGAACTAGCTGGATAAAATTATGATAATAAGCCGCGCAGAAACAAAAAAAGCATTCATCATGAATGTGTTGTAAATATACTTACACAACTATAATGGAAGTGAGATAGCACACGGGCCAATGTCATTCACAAATTGTTATGGCTCGTTTAGCTTATGCTCTAGGCGAGTCTGTTCGTAGACACGCCTTTTAGAAGGCGGCTTTGTCTAAAATTCTAAAGAGTGTCACGTGTCGGCACCATTGCAAAGCGAAGTATCTTAAGAGCCATGTCAATGTCCACTGGCCATTTGCGAACGTATTGGAAGTGGATCGAACGCGCGGCGTGTTCGCCGCGGAGGCGAAACGGATTCGCTGCGAACGCCCAACGTATTTAGACATAAGTATTTAATACCTACGTTGCGCCTTCGCTCCGCTTCTACTACGTTCGCAAATCACCAGTGTGATATGGCTCTTAGGGTGTGGTTCACTAGCCCGGTACGCCAGCGAGACGGCGAGTTCAAAGGCATAAACCGGCAATCATTGAACACCAACGTAACTGCAGTCTTAATCAGTCTCAAATAGGCACAGAAGTATAGACTCGCTGGCTCACTGATTGTTCAAGATCCGAAACAGTATAAAGACCAGTTTGACCCACCATCGAACTATAAGAAGAGTAGGTTAGCTAACAAATCAGCGACTATGAGTATTCAGTGGACCAACCTCATTATACCTATGGTCAATTGCAGAAATAGTGTCCCGTTTCTATGTTACAGGCATTAACGCACTAGAGGGTACTTTTACTTACAGCTTAATCCAATATTCTTCATATACTTACACTTCAACTGTCCCACAGTAGGGCCCAGGAGTCGGATGACGATGAGGACCAGATGTCGAGCGGCGCGGTCGCGGTGGGGGGTGGGGAAGGGGAAGGAGAGGACGCGGGCGGCATCGCTCGGGAACTCGCCGCCAGGTTCCACGACCTCAGGACCTGTTCCGAGCTAGTGGCGAGACATGGAGCAGCCTTGCAAAGGTCGCTGGTGGACCTCGAGATACCGCCTTCTGATACCACCAAGCAGGTGTCAGAACGAGCTACGCTGTTCAGGATATCGTGCAATGCGATGATGAATGTGAGTCGAATATTTTTAGGTAGGATTTAATTTAAATTATAATAGAACCATTGGACTCCTGACCCACCAAACGTGTGAATATTCTCACAGAAAATCTCATAATGAATTTCGCGTCAAGCTATGCAATATCATCACGGAACAGAAAAACCCAACTGTTGGTAGATTTTTCCACATTTTACTGTTTTCGAATAGAAGCTACGACCTATAATCGCCAAGATATCAAAGTATGTACAGGTTGATTCACAAGAGCTGGCACTGGCACGAATGGGTCGAATGATCGAATGAAATTATCTACGTGTTACCTATTTGAATACATTGCACACAAATATGAAAATGTCATGCATCAGGCATTTTCCTACAAAAATGTCAAAGTGACATTACTTTCATTCAATCCATTCGTGCCAGCTCTTGTGAATCGACCTTTACTAATGTGTATGTGAGTATTGTGAGCATTTTTGTGGACTTTTTTTATTCCGTGGATGTCTGACTTTTTCTGTGTAGAAATGAATATAAAAAATACAGGTTTTTTTTAATGTGATGGTCAATTACTATCTATGGTACTTATGTTTTATTACTGATTGTAAATATTTCATTTATGGTTACAAATAATATCGTAAAGAAATGCCTTACTGAAAAACGATAAATAGAAGAAGGGATATGTTTACCTGCACATGATAATGACCCCTACAAGTAATATCAATTCCTCCCTCGCAATAGCTTGTGAAAAATGTCGTATTTAATTTTAATACCTACCAGTCGGAATGACACGTAGGTACCTACTCAGAGTACTCAGGTATTGTTAAGAGATTACATAACAAAAAGCAACAGGGTAATGTTTGATATTTTTGATACTGTTTATTATAACGATATAGGTACCACTTATTTCCGCCATCTACCAAGTAAAATACTATACAGGTTGTCCCAAAATTCAACTGTAATTGGTACCGGGCGAGAGGACAAGTTATACTAGTACTGGAAAAAATGAGACAAAAAATCTGTCACAGGTCGATTCACAAGAGTTGGCAGGAATAGATCGAATGAGTGAATAAAAGTATCTACTTATGTGTTACCTATTTGAATACACTTCACACAAATATGAAAATGTCATGCATCAGTCATTTTCGTATAAAAATGACAATGTGACATTGCTTTTGTTCATTCCATTCGTGCCAACTCTTGTGAATCAACCTGTAGTTAAGCGATAATAGAGTCACATAACTTAATTTATTGAATCAGGCATTACTTTGCAGAGGTCCATATCAATGAACTGAAACAAATACTTTCCTCATCCGCGGGTGAGCAAAGTAACGGTTTAGTTCATTCACATAACTTACCTATGACTTTTAGTATTAGATGTTTTCGCAAGAATGTCTATTAGGTATCGCTTAACTTCCTGACATGGATTTTTTTTCAGTACTGTTTAACTTGACGCTAGCACTATTAGTTATTCTGTGAGTTAACCTCTCGCCTGATTCCAGGTCTTCGTTGAGTTTTGGGACACCCTGTGCCCTGTGCATAATTATATTTACAAACTAAAATGCAATAAAGAGTAGCAAACGGATAATAAAGAATTGATTCATGCACAAACCATGTGACGTCATAAATTACACATTCACGAACGAAGAAAGTGACCCTCTCATTTTAGTTCTATTATTTATTGTCGTACAAAAACAGTCGATAAAAAACTGATTGTCGGTATAAAAACTTTATGCGACAACTTGTTTTATTCAAAATTCAAGCTCTTTAGTTTAATGTGTCGGAATACAGCCAGGTATTTTTTTCAAAATGGTGGGAAAATTCATGTCTTATCAAATGACAAATTTGGCAAGTGTTTGAAAAACCGTGAGTATTTTACGTAGATTAAAAATACTACATAATTTAATTATAATTTAATATAAATTCATCAAATTTCTTTAAGATCAACCCTCTATCCTTTTTGGGATAGAGCGGGGCCGATTCGATCATTACGGGCCGACTATACCTACCTATCGTTACGTGCACCGAATTCGATAACATAAGCAGTTTTACGGTCAAGCAAGTAACTGTACTGTACGGGTACGGCCCAGTCGAGCATTCTTTATTTAATCTAATCAATAATCATCCTACGGGCGCACCAGTTTGAACACGAGATTCGTCCGTCGGTCGTATTGGAGGTCGATGCGACAGTGACCGCGCTGGTTCTGCCACTCGTCTCATACTTGGCTTGGGTCAAAACAACAGCACGCGCTGGCTTTCGTTCATGCGTCCCATTCCCACCGGATCAACCAGAACCAGAAAAGGACTCACTGTGATAGCCTCTCCACACTCGCGCCCTATTGATTCACGCGCGGTCACGAAGTCAGCGGGCAGCGTTTTCTCTGTTCATGCATGTGCCGCGAGGTAATCACTGTGCGGCAAGCGTGTCGGCCGCGAAATGAAATCAAAATACGTTCGCCGCCACCGCCGCTGCCTGCTGATTTCGTGTCCGCGGCCTGAGAGGCTATGAGGTATTGAAAAGCAAGAAAAGACGTGTCGTAAAGTCTGGTATGTTATTACCAGGCGTGTTCGGAGTTTATGAGCGCGGCGGCGGCTTCGAGCGCGCGCATGTCTCGTGCTCTGCAGCACGAACGCGACCAGAAGACACGGCTTCAGGAAGTGGTGGAACAGCTGGCGCGCCAGCATGACAACCTTGAGAAGACTGTCACCGCGCGCAGCACTACAGGTCGGTCACCATTATCATCATACGAGGTTTCCTGTACCGCATTGCACGCTAGTAGATATCACGTAAAAACGCACGCCTTAACCATTTTGACGATACATCTAGTTCCTATGCAGCACCGCGTCTCCCAGGGCGCTCCATTCTGGAACTTTTTGCCGTTGCCTGTTCAATTTACAGATTTTAGGAGTTAAAAACCTAATATCATTAAATAATTAATGTACCTAATGTCGTTGGACGTTGTAGCTCTGACTGCCAGTGAGTGCTGCTGGGCAATCGCGACTGTCCCATTTAGTATTTATTAGTCGTGGATCTTTAAAAATCTATGTAGGTCGATCGCTGAATAAATGGTGCTATTAATTCACGTCAATGAAAATATCTTGTTGCGAACAGATTTTTGCGGTTGCGGTTTGGCTATTGTTTGCAATGTAATCAAAGCAGAAAACGTGCATTGATAGGAGTTTTCAATTCGTATTATGTATTTTTAAACTGCTTAGGTAGAAGAAATAGACGAATAAATTCTTCAATTTCAGGTCTAGACTCATCATTTTTCACTTGCTCGTAAAGTTGTTCTTTATGTCGAGAGGACTCTGCATAAAATTGTTTTTTTAGGCTTCCGTACCTCAAAAGGAAAAAACGGATCCCTTATAGGATCACTTTGTTGTCCGTCCGTCCGTCTGTCAAGACCCTTTTTCTCAGGAACGCGTGGAGGTATCAAGCTGAAATTTATATCAAATGGTCAGGTCTACTGTCCCTTGGAGCTGTGAAAAAATCATACTTCTAAGCCAACGCAATCAAAAGATACAGCCTTTTATGCCGCATTTTTCTTCAAAATTTAAAACTCGCAAGGGAATCAAAACCTACAGGGTACTTCCTGTGAACTCAGAATCTTTAAATTTGGTACGAAGCAAGGTCTTATAGCACAGATAAAGGAAAAATTGCGAAAAGCATAATTTTTTTGTCAGTCTGTCTATATCAGTAACCAATCTACAACGATCCCACACTGCGCACATTTTGCTTAGGAGTAGGGGTCTGCTAAGACTGGATGTTCATAGATACATATAAATTTGTACGGAACCCTCGGTGCGCGAGTCCGACTCGCACTTGGCCGTTTTTTTTATTTATTTTATATATGTAGGTACATATAACTGGTATTTTATATCATAAAATTAATAAAACTAGCCAAATCTAGTACATTTTTATAGAAATTGGAAAGTATGAAAAATAAGAGCTTGTAAATATTATTCCTACGTTGCTGTTTAATTTCCTTGCAATCGAAGTGAAAAGCAGAGTGTATAACTTAAATTGTATTTTAAGCTGTTGGTTCTCCTTAAGTAAATAAATAAAACTCGATCATTCAACCCATTTTCCCCTCGACGTGTCTTTCTCTCGCCGTAACAGCTCGCTCTCGTTTTATGCTCTGGTTGTACAAACAATCTACTATTTTCGATCAGCAACAGATCGATCCATGTAGTCGACTACAAAAAGATCGATGCAGCCAAAGTTACAAAAATATTATGTATAGTTATTATTATTTCCCTTTATGGTTATGTATAGTTCGAGTGCGAAGTGTTTTTCCATGACAGCGCCTATATGACATTGTCATAACACTCATAACATAACGCTGTATTTCGCTTGGCCTGTGGAAAATCATTTCACACTAGAACTGTATACACGTGAACGCCGTGAACGTGACCCTATTTTTAATTTTTGTAACTTTGGCTGCATCAATCTTTTTGTAGTCGACTTTACCACGTAGGGGGTGCGGTTAGTGTACGACCTCGCATCTGTCGACCCGGAATGTAGCTTTTTCATTTGATCAATAGGTAGGTACACGAGATATTTAGGCAAAAATAAAAATATAATTCCGTACAAAAAATTAAAAATGTTAGAGTTCATACATAACGTTCATAAATAACAATTCGCTAAAAGTCAAGGTTGTTGCATAATCTTATGGATACTTAAATAAATAAAAAAAGATATACCTCCTCTGTCGGTTATATTTGGGTGAGGCCGTGAAGCGTTTCAACCGCCGTGTCCCGTGTGTTACCAAAATCGTCTAATAGTACAGCCGTCAGCTAAAAATCCTAGTGACTACCACCGCCACCACCACGAGTGGTGTGATGTGTGGTCGCGGAACTGCAATTGGTTTTAGTTCGGTAACACACGGGACACGGCGGTTGAAACGCTTCACGACCTCACCCATTTTTTACATCGGATACCTAGGTATAATGTATAATTGCAATATCGAAACGCAGCCGCCAGCCACAGATGCAACACATGCTGCGCATGACGGAATTGACGGAACGGAACGTCAATTTTACCTGTCGTCTGTCTGTGTGAGTGAGTGAACAGAGAAATATTGAATTGAATGGCCTCGGAAATTCTGGGCAAATAATTAAATTCCTTTAAATGTTGTATTTCAAGATATAATTAGATTAAATTAAATAAATTCAAAAAAATGTTAAAACGATATTAAACCTGTTTGATTTCGGTACGTAAAACAGCTCATCGAGCTATCGTAAAATGTTTCGTTCTCGACGCCGTAGATTTTCATTTCAAGTTTTTAGGTGATTTCAAGGTTGCTTCATATAAAGAAGTTCAATTGGTTGCAAATATGACGTATTCGTTAATCTAATTATTGTCTGCCGCGTTAGACGTGTTGACTTTTGGCAGCTGCATCTTTCGTGTCGGGCGGGCTGTATTGTGATTTCGGTTAGTTTGGATTTGTGTAGTGTAGTGCTAGTTTCGAGGCTAATTACGGTTGATTCCAATGACAAATTAAGTTGTGCTTCGTATCAGCGTCATGGGCGGTAAGTGAGCGCAATCACAGAACCGGAAAAAATCAGCATTAGTGCTAGTTCATTGTCATGCCAAGGTTGGTGTTCAGTCCTCTTAATAAGTGGAGGAAAAATTTCACCTAGCAACCACTCATATGTCGTTTGTTTTCACATCACTGTGACTCTTGACAGCATGATCTTTGCACTGTTTAGGTTTATTAGTCATTAATTGGCTTGTTACATTCAGGTGGAGTTCATTTCATGATTTCAATGTATTGTACGCTGGTTTAAATGTTCAGTGTTGTCCAAAAGCAAAAATTATTTGTTTTTTTAGTAATGACAGTGTGGAAGGTAAAGCGGAGAATGAGAGGAATGGAGAGTTTTGTGAATTGTTTGCTAAAAATATTTGTATTGATAGTTTTTTTCTTTGAGTTAGTTTTATTGAATGCCAGTAAACTAACTCTTTACAATTAAACAAATTTGGTCACTAGTCTAGTAGTGACTAGAATATTCCTGAAGATAGCTAGGTTATCCAAAGGGATAATGATATTGTTAATGTTTTTTTATAGGTCTACTAAAATTTGGACCAAGCAAGAAGGAAATGAGTAGTTATTCTGAGTATTCCAATTGGATCTATAATTGTATGATTGACACAAAAACTTATTTATGCACTTCTATTTACAGTCTTTTACAATCAGGTAGTCATTGAAGTATCATGTATCTAACAGTATTTATTAATTTATTAGATATTAGCTTCCCTTATGTTGGGTTCTATTTAAAATTTAATTTAATTAGATACAATATTTGTGGATAGAATATTATACTTAAATCAATATCTACTCCTTCTTTTTGAGGTTCTTAATAAGATGTAAACAAATATAATCATGCAACTGATTGGGTCAGCCCATTAACCTTACGACTCCTGCCGGCTACCGGGGGATTCAGCGAAAACAGTACTGTCAAGCCAAATGGAGCCAAAGGCGAATATTCATAAAGTTCTTGGGTTTACTTTTGTTGGTAGTGCTCGGGTTTTGAAAGGTTAATCCAATCATTTTGCATCTGTGGTCTCAGATTGTCTGACAAGATATCAATTTCATTGGAAGCTTAACTTATTCATGAGTAAGAGAATAGTATTGTAGAAAGTTGGGTTTACTGTTAAAATAATTAGTTAGGTAATATTTGAAAACTTTACTTACATCATCTTACCAATTATTTTTAAAAAATGTGTTGTTTGTATTCTAATATGTTTTAGTAGTACTGGAGTTAGTGTAACATATACTTGTATGTATAAAACTTTATTATGTTTTTCTTTTATCTAGGAGGTAACGGATCCGGTCAAGGCAATGAGACAGAGGACGAGGACCATGAGTTTTTTGATGCCATGGAAGAGGGAATTTCCTCAACTATGGATGACAAAACACACAATTCTTTTGTAATGAAAGTACCTGTAAGTATTTTAACTATTTATTCTAGTTATTAACAGTTGTGGCTTTGGGTTACAGGCAACTTTGGTGCCCCTAATCAATATATGAGGTAGGTAGACTCATGTTGGGCTACATAGGGTTTGCATGCCCTCTCAAATCCAATGCCTTGTACCCTTGCTGCTGCTGTCCATAATATTAAAACATTTGAAATGAGTGAGCCCATGCCCTCATTTGTTTAGCCATCAAAACGAAGAAGCATTGGTTTCAACATGATACTAATATTTCTCAACAGTCAAAGGCTGGATTTTACCAAACTTATTCTGAGAATAACGCTTACTCTCAGATAGTAATGTCAAACCGCCATAGTAATTTGACATTACTATCTTGAGAGTAAGCATTATTCTCGAAATAAGTTTGGTAAAATCCAGCCTTAGTAATGACCACCTTGCATTATATTGATAACATATCTTATTATTACTTATTGTACATAATTCATAAACATGCACATTAACTTTGACTCTTATCTAGAAACAGTTGTAGCTGGGTTTGATATTACTCATTGAAACGTTTTAGGCTTAAAACAACTAAATTTCATAATACCTTATTCACTAATACCAGTAATTTTCAAATTACCATGGGCTCATAATACCTAAAAATACCTAAAATTTCAAATTGTCTCCTCTTAAAATTTGAAATTTTAGGTATTTTTAGGCTAATTTTCAAATTACCATGGGCTCATAATACCTAAAAATACCTAAAATTTAAAATTGTCTCCTCTTAAAATTTGAAATTTTAGGTATTTTTAGGTATTATGAGCCCATGGTAATTTGAAAATTAGGGGTATTAGTGAATAAGGTATTATGAAATTTAGTTGTTTTAAGCCTAAAACATTGAAACATAAACATATTTTCTTCATGACAAAACTCCTCATTATATATTTACAATTAGGGGTTTTGCCAAGCTATACAATGTTTGTTACCTGCTTTATTTTAGCATTGTTCTATGTTTTGTTAAACTTGGCCATAAAGACGTAGTAGCACATCCAAATAGTAAATTAATAATTTGCCTGGTTAATATGTGTGGTAATTATAAAGGGGTTCTTTCAGAAAATAAATGTTAATACAAATACAAGCAAGGTAGTTTATAATCGGAACTACATTGTGTTAATTGCTTGAACTGTGAAGTTAACTTATTCAGTTGAATATCCTCTATGCAATAGATTTTGTCTCTAGTCTGAGTCGAGGAATGTTGCATCGTTTACTCTTGCTGTTGTGAAAGTCAGTCAGTATCATATGAATATCTTCACTTCATCAGTTACACATTGATCATGTCATGTGTGTGTATCCTTACAGGTAAACAGAAAAAACAAAGTTAACAGCGGAGAAAGCTCTGACGAGTCTGAGGGTGAGACTGTTACTGAAACTCAACAGGTCAGTGTTGCTATTTAAAATTAATAAAAAAACTATAATTGTGGTTAAAGTTGGGTTATTAAATTATTAGTTTCAGCATAGAACAACTTGCAATTGTATAAAATAATCAAACTATTGACAATACAGCCTCTTTTTAACTCATAATTTAATTAATGTTATGATTAAAAATAATTAATCTCCGTTTTATAAATCTATAATGGGATGTTTTGCCTTCTACAGTCTCACTAATGAATTCAAAGTATTCAATGGTAGACGTGATAAAGTTCATTTCTGACAAAAAATATACTATAACCCTTAATTTCCCCTAATTACGGCAGCGTGCCCAGATTACTTGCGGCATTCCCTCACATCCTGATTTGCTATATCTTTCTTCTCTCAATTATAAAAAAAATATAGATTAGATAAATGTTCTACTAGCAACAGAAAAATAAAAAAAACAATTGGTACGAAGATGTGGGTTTGTATAAAGGTCTTTTGTAACTATTTAATAGTGTTTGAACAGCGTGTCGATTCGGACGCGTAACGTGGACTGACGTATTAATTTACATAACCATTCTTACACTCGCATTATAACTATATGACATCCTGTAAATAATTTTAACGATTTAATACAATATGTGAAAATTGTTTCGACAAATAAATAGAACGGTCAGTGTGATACCAGCGTGACCGCGCGAGTGACGCCGTAGGTTTTAGGTAAAATATAGGCATTAACTGTCTGTGCCGTTGTCAGTGATTGTTTGAGTTAATAGCAGAAAACCACAAACTTGTAAAGTGGAATGAAACTGAACATTGTCGTGGTTGTTACGTGTAAGACTAGCCGTTGGTCTATGCACTTGATGCTAAATAAAGGCTAGTGGCTATTACCACGCTACCACGTCGGCACCGTAAGTCTAGTCAGCTTCATATACAAAGAGCGAAGTCTTTGTGCCAACGCTAACCCTCAACTGACTATTCATGCTTCTTATGTCACTTTATAATAAGGTTCACGAATGGTCATTGTCTCCAACGACTTTCTTAGGACTATACGTGATAGATGACAGAAGCAAGACGCAAAGATTTCCGAAAGATACTGGTAAAATTAAATGAAGGTTAAGGTTGCGGGAACGCGGTTTGTTTGGCGAACCTTGGGGAGGCCTATGTTCACCAGTAGACGTCTTTCGGCTGAAATGATGATGATGATTAGTAAAATTTACTGGAAGTGCTCAATGTGAATTCAGTATCGCCTCTTCCGCTTGCAACATGCAGATTAGTCCGACTTACTTTATAGTGACGAATGTGGCACTGTAATGATTTTATGACACATGATTAGAATTTTTTTTTAACCATAGTCTTATTCCTACTGCTACATTAATGAAATGAAAGCTGAACGCCTCAGCAATTTTATGTTTCTTCATTACATATTAGAAATATGTAACTAACAATGTTGCGGGCTCCTGGCGTATATCCTAATGTCGGCACTGTCGGCACCTGTACATAGTTAAGTCGTATTGAACGATGGCTGTTTATCAGGTGATATTCTTGGAGGACAAGGAGCGGCCCGAGAGTTCCATGGGTGGCGTGGACGCGCCGGCCGCGGCCACCAAACCGCCGCCGGATGCCAAGGCTACCGACGCCGTCATATGGGTAACGCTCTTTATATTTAAAACATACTTACCTATACTTTCTTTCGCTTTAGAAGAAAGGTCAATCTTGACGTGTTTTTATTGAAAGATAATTGTTCAGTCACGAGCTTTAACTTGGGACCCACGTAAGGTTGTCAGTCCTGTCATATTGTGTAGGAATTCAAAAGATATTTTTTTCGAAATGGGTCCCAAATTAAATAACGCGATCATACAAAATAAGTGACACCAAGTCTCATAAGTAACATTTATACGTTTTTAAAACGCGTTGTTTAATAAAATACAATGAATGACGTTATATCCGTGGATTAGAAGAAAAACTGATACAACACATACAATATAACAATCTCGACTGTTTTCAATTTTCATACAGTTCCAGAGGCAGGATTGAATTTAAAGACCGAATTCGCTAAAAAAGAAATATCAACTATCAATATTTTTTTTAGGAAAATTCGTAAATAGTATTTTACTGCTTAAAAACCTTTAACATAAAGCAAAAATCACATGAATAATTATGACTGCAGTGGATCTTGAATTCTTTTTAAACACATGATTCATGTTTTGTTTATCCGTTAATAAAATAAAATATGTACAAGGAAATCATTCATTAAAATAGCAAATTAGTTGGCACATTATTGAGTGTCGTAAGACGCGTCGGTACTAATTATCTTGACCTTGTAGTTTCAGCAAGTTTGTAAAATGTTATAAAATTGTATAACTTCGCAAATCTTACTTCTTACTAATATTATAAATGCGAAAGTTTTTATGCATGTAATGATGATGTCTGGATGTATGGATGGATGTTTGATATTCTTCTAAAACGGTTTGACGGATTCTGATTAAATTTGGCACGTAGGTAGTTTATAACCTGGATTAACATATAGGATACTTATTACTTTATCCCGGAAAATTGCATAGTTTTCACAAAATCACAATTCAAATCAGCAGCGATCAAAAGTCAAATAGGCAAGCCCGCTTGTCATTTCTTCTTTCGTCGCGTCTCTCAATGAGTATTATATCTTCGTAATGTGTATGTATACATTCAAACTGGCTTATTTAACGGAATATCCGGTCGCCGCGTGACAGGCTTAGCCTGGTTTGGGACTATCAACAAACTTTTTTAAGATTTTAATATACTATTTTTTATTTTCTTTTAAACTACTACCGTCGATCTTATTTTACTAAATTCCCATGAGAATTCCCAAGTAACGTGGTTGTCATTTTCATTGCATGAAGAACGCCCGTGAAAATTTACATATCCCTAGACTTAGCGGTTGAGATTTCGGGATTTCACGTAGGCACACACCACACACCAAACCCACGGGAATATATAAAGTGGCATATGCTAGGTTTACACGGAGCTTAGTAGCTGTAGTATATCGAAGTAATCTAGATGTTAGGCGCACTAAGGGATAATCGAAGGGAAACACAACGTATCTGTTTGGCTGTTTAATTCAAACTGAGGAACCACCCACACAATGACAATAATGTATATTTAATATACGGTTACCCACATGACAGTAGCTAATGCTTAGTACTTGTCACTGACACTTGTCAGATGCGTGTATTGTATAATACTAAGCACTTGTGCAATATGTTTACACACTTCTGACAAGTGTAAGTGACAAGTACTAAGCATTAACTACTAAGCTCCGTGTAAATTTAGCATTATATGTGAATTTTATGTGTCATTCCCGCTATAGGTGAAAAACTTAAGTACTGACCTGTTGTATGTAGTAGTGCAGAGAATTGATATGGAGTTTAAGACATTTTTTGAAATTTAGTAAGTCGATGTAATTTATACGGACACTTTACTACTACATACTGTTAAAACAAAGCCTGACCTGTTGGTCATTTACTTATATTTTTCACCTATATCATGGTATTTGAATACAAAATTTCGTCCAAATCCATCCAAACATTTTGCCGTAAAAGACTTAACATACACCCACTCGCACGCGGACGTGCGCACACAAGCAGACACACTTTCGTATTTACAATATAAAAAAGTTATTCATATACCTTTATTCTGACTAACTTTTGTGTTTATTTAGATATGAAATTAGTGACTTTGGTTTACCTACCAATGTGCTTACAGCCAACATCATAAACATCAGAGTGTCTGTGTAGCTGCTTAGAAGCACTAGCAGAAAGCTATCTATCATCTTTATACTGGACATAATGTAATAGTATTTATTTAATCAGCATGCTTGAGTACAATTGAACTTGGTTGTTGCAGCCGCACGCGTCCCAAGTGGCGCTGAGCATGGTGGACGGGCACCCGCGCCGCACGCGCGTCCCCGACAAGCCCAACTACCCGCTCAGCCTCTGGTCCATCATGAAGAACTGTATAGGTGGGTAATGTCCAAGCACGACTCAACCGTGTAACTGAGGATGCACTACTTGATTGAACCTGGCTAACCGACTCCTGTAGAGGTCAATTGCAAAAATTCGCGATGAAAATGGCATGGTTTTTTTTGTACGCAAATAAATGTGCTAAATTTCAACTTGATCTCTCAAATTTGAGAGAGAGAAGGTTTACACATATTCGATACACAGGAATAAAATACATTTAGCAGGGAAAGATTACAAAGGAAAAAAACATCGAATATTATAAATTGGGCCCGAGTCAGCATAATGTTGCGGCTTCGCTGTTTTTCAGTGCGACCCATTCAATAAACTAAGCACAAAAACATGTACACTGTGATGACACGAACGACAGCGGGAAGCGTAGTTCGCAGCGAAACCTAACTTCAAACCGGAAACATGTATGGTAAAACTTGACCAATTTAATAGTAATTGAACTATTAACTGGCTGCTGGTGGAAGCTGGATGCGTCTAGCCGAGGACAGGGCGCAATGGCGCTCATTGGGGGAGGCCTATGTCCAGCAGTGGACTGTTATAGGCTGATGATGATGATGATGATGAACTATTAACCCGTGACAAAAAGCTTTTATTTATCTTCACCTGTCCCGTTGTCTGTGTGTCATCAAATCTTGCTGGTTAAATTTGACCCACTTCTAGATTTCCGATTGAGCTGAAATTTTGCATGCAAATATAAATCCGATGACAATGCAATAATTGTGATATGATATATTATTATGACATGGAGCTGATCTGATGATAAAGCCGGAGGAGGGTGGCTATAGGAATACTGTAATAAAACGACACGACTGACTGATTGACGTTTAATTCGTCTTAACGAGTACTTTGGTAATCAGATCAAAAAAATAAAGCTTGCATTAAAAATAGAATTAACAAAAACATATCGTTACCACTCAGTTGTACGGCTTCTTTGGCAGCAAATACAAAACGAACCGATCATTAATTACCAAAAATAAGGCATTGGCTTTGTGTTCCAGGCAAGGAGTTATCCAAGATCCCGATTCCCGTGAACTTCAGCGAGCCGCTGTCGATGCTGCAGCGGCTGGTGGAGGACTACGAGTACTCGAGCGTGCTGGACGCGGCGGCGCGCTGCCCCGACCCCGCGCAGCAGCTCGCCTACGTCGCCGCGTTCACCGTCTCCTCTTACGCCACCACCGCCAACAGGTAAAGCCAACATACGTGACGCTGTAACGTTGGGGGCCATCCATAAATTACGTCACACCCATTTCGATCAATTTGGACCCCTCCCCCCTTGTCACACTTATTACTATGAAAATCGCCATTATTTTGTTCTAGTGTCACAGATCGCTTGACCCCCCCCCCCCCCCCCCAGTCCTAAAGGTGTGACGTAATTTATGGATGGCCCCTTGCACAATGTCCCATAATACATAACTATTATAGTACGAATTTTTTGAGGTGTCCCGATCTCGTTAGCAGCCCACATTTCGAAGAAAGCCATTGTATTCTATTATGTCCTCAAGAGCACAATCCTCAGTTTAAAATGAACAGAAATATAAGATAAAATAGCTCATTGAAATAACGACTATACAGGGTTATTTTTAATTCACTGACATCCTCTTAATCCTGAATTCCTATCACTCAAACAAATGATTTTTGTTTTACGACTTTTTAAAATGAAGCACTTTTTTTCCCATACAAATACACAGAGTATTGTAAAAATAAGAGGTAATCTCAAATTTTCAAAACGTTATTACACCAAAAATATTAAGTTATGACAAAAGCCGTAAAACAAAAAACATTTGTTTAAGTGGTAGGAGTTTAGGGTTAAAAGGATGCTAGTGAATTACAAATAACCCTGTATTATTTACAGTAGAGAGTTCATTTTCAATTAAACTTTGTTGGCAGATAATATTTCTCGACATTGAATGCGTCGTAGACATGCAGCCAAAGCAACCAAAAAAACAAAGTTTCAATCAAAATGAACTCTCTACTGTAAATAATAAATTCGTTATTTCAATGAGCTATTTTATCTTATATTTAAGTTTTTTCTATACCACGCTGCTTATCGCGCTAAACAAAACGAGTAATAATTACCTCGACGTTTCGGCAGATACAGTAGTTAAGATCCTCGTTAAAAATTATCATCGCATTGGGTCCAATAGAAAGACGCATTCTAGTTCACACTCCTTCCAAAATCTTTGGCTGCAACCGCGCCTTGGCTTGTGTATCCTACTTAAATTAACAAAAAACAAACAGATATATATTTCATTTAATTTAGAATTGAAAACCACAACATTATTATATTGCGGCTCGTCAACTATTTCTTACCTAGCAAATAGTACAGTACAAAAGTCTGGGAGCCGCAAAATAAAATTGTTTTAATGTCACTTTATTTGCGTGTCGTCAATTGTTACTCTTGTACAAATTGTAAAGACATTACAGTTCACGAGCCGCAATATAATGTTGTAGTGGTTTATAATTCTAAATTAAATGGAGTATAGATAGAATGAATATCAACGACAATGAGGTACAGAAATTATCGCAATGATACCAGAGACAATTTATTTTTTACTCGTATAAGGGTTAAATAATTTATTTATTACATCTAAATAGTTAGATCAAAAATTATTTTAACTACGTATTTTTTTTTTAACTTGCAATATCAATAATCATTTAATCATACTTATTACATAATTAATCAAAATGTCAACAAAATTGGTTAGTAAAAAATCAAAACTCTTAAAAACTAAGTTAGTACAGCACCAAACATACAATATACACTAAATTTATCCTAAAATTATTAATTAATTATTTATTACATTATGTCAAATTTTAATGTGTATAGTAAGGAATTTGTGCTCTGTATTTCCTAGTTTTTGTTTTATCTCGTTTAAATTTTCGGGAAATATTTTGGCTGGTCAGAAATGAGAAATGTCAGAATTCCACGAAATTAAAAATCGTAGTTTTAACAACTATCAAATCAGTTGAACTGCCACTTGAGATAGTAATCTTAATCAGTACTTGAGATTAAATAATCACCTCAAGTACCGATTAAGTTGGTTGGTAAACATTATCAAAATAGCTTAACAAATAGTGTATTCTTTTCGTGATCCTGTATTGTGTTGAAATGTTTGGATTTTATTTTTTCAGGACAAACAAGCCGTTTAACCCGCTTCTCGGTGAGACGTATGAGTGTGACCGCATGGCGGACCTCGGCTGGCGGTCGATATCTGAACAGGTATGTAATATTCGTATGGTTTTAAAAGCATTTAATGCCATTCATTTATTACGTAAGACGATTTTTGCCAGTTTTTGATCCCCTCCCCCCTATTTAAGAAAAAATAAGAATCAGCCGACCCCCTCCCCCCATGTGTAATACGTAAGAATCTAAAGGAAAAAATGAATACACGTTTAGATTGTTTTAATTTTTATTTTTCAAAGAAACAATTTTTAGGAACGTCTCTTTTATTGTAGTAGTTACTAAAATTATCCGAGCGCGCTTTTTCAAAGTATAATCTTCAATTTGCGCTTTTTTGTGATCTTACGTAAGAACTATCAAGACCCCCTCCCACCCCCTTGTAAAAAAAAATAAGACATGGTCGACCCCCATCCCCTCCTAAATCGTTTTACGTAATAAATGAATAGCCCCATTAAATTTATACAAGGTGTTTTAACTCGTCGAGCGCCAGGCTTTGTGCACACAGGGAGCTGTGTCAGCAATTATTTGGGTTACTTTGACTGAACAACCCTGTAAATGTTTTTCAGATTTTATTTAATTGTGGTTGAGGAATGTTTCCATAGTATTGTTCGATGTTAAAAGTGTACCGCGTCAAAGTTCTGACTACATTTTGAATCCAAGAATTCAGATGAACTCTTAACAGGGGTGTTTGATTCAGTTGATTCAACAATCTGCTGAAATATTTCGGATAGCAAAAATCGATCAAATTTACCCAATAAATTAAATACTATCAAATATAAGTTGCAATTTAGTTATTCCCCTAAAAGTTTTTAATATCAAGTCTGTAATTTTTGCAGAAGAATAAGATTTAACGGGGTTTGGATCCAAAATTGCATGTTGCAGGATTGAGTATAATTATGAAATTTGTTCTTCTGTAAATAAGTCGATGATTTTCTTGAGTTTTATTATATAAATATCTATATGTAATGTATAGTCGACCATGAAATTCCTTCCAATCTAAGGTGCAATATCAGTTGTAAGGGTTAAAACATCAAAGGCAATTTTCACATACAATCAGCCTTATTGTTTTTCTTAGAAATGTCATAAAAAATGGTAAAGCACTTACTTGATCGACTATACATAGGTATTGTATATTTATTATTGTCCCCTACACCTGATTCTCTAGCTCCTTCCGCCGCCCGTTCCTGCATTCCTACTACGTACTGCTTTTCAACATCTCAAATACACTTAAAGCTGGTTTTCTCACGATCCATGTCTTAATGGATGAATATGTTCTTCAACATACTAACATGACTTTAAAGCTGAGTTTAGACCTGCAAGATTTACGTGCAAGTTGAATTTACATCGCGCGCAGAAAGGCGGACGAGATTTAAGTGGTCAATCAAGCGCCGCATTGTAATGCAACTTGCAGACTTTTTCTTGCAGGTCTAATCTGGACTTAAGACCATGTGAACGCAGATATGAAGTCAGGGATCGTTATGCACCAGCTTTATTATCCCCTTGTTCCTGATAACACTACATTTCCAAAATACTAGACTCCATACGTCTGTTTTTTGTGTTTGAAAAAAAAGGTGCAAATCTTTAACCGTCTTGTTATTGAAAAACACTTCTTAAAAATCAGTAACTGCTGCTTATAAAAC
The DNA here is from genome assembly GCA_947859365.1 of Archips crataeganus. Taxonomy (NCBI): domain Eukaryota; kingdom Metazoa; phylum Arthropoda; class Insecta; order Lepidoptera; family Tortricidae; genus Archips; species Archips crataeganus. The sequence continues at coordinate 6,252,461 of OX402065.1, forward strand.
CATAAGGATATCTTGAGAAAAAAACGGTAGTATGTTTGGAAATCTGGTAATTTAGGAATAAGCGTCACCCACCTCCGCCGCCCGCTCCTACCAGCACCCGCCATTCCAAATTCCTTTCCAAAAACGAATCGCCGTGAGGCATCATCGCGTCCCTTTTCACGCAAAGCGCAGAAAAGAGACAGCGATCTGATACCTCACGCGATACATTAAACCAAATTTTGGTTTGACATGGTGGTTAAAGCGCGTGTTGGTTGGCGTTAGGTGTCCCACCACCCGCCGATGCTCGCGCAGCACTGTGAGGGCGCGGCGGGATGGCGCTGCTGGCAGGAGTTTACCATGACTACCAAGTTCCGCGGGAAGTACCTGCAAGTGGTGCCGCTTGGCGGCGCTTCGGCAGAGTTCCTCAGCAGCGGGAACAAGTACACCTGGCGGAAGGTACACACACAAACACACTGCGGAGGTAGGACGGGCCTGAAGCGGGTATGCGGTGACTGTTCACTGTTTCGGTGGTGTTTCAATGGAAATATCAAATTGCTTCACGCCTCACTGCTATGTAAGTGGAAAATGTGTGATCAGGCCCATCCTATTGTTTCAATATAGGTACTCTTAACAGAGAATACTTTTGACTTATCTGAACCACATCACATCACTCGGCTACAAAGTTACTCAGGTAGGTGAATATTTTTGTAAAGAGGCGGCGGATCGATTCAGGTAGGTAACTGTCAATGATTCAAAACTTGGTCAAAAAGAGCCTTGTATACTACAGATTAATCACGTTCCTCCAGCAGCTAATACCTATGCCACATTCTTAACGAATGGTATGGGGAAGTGGCGATACGATACGTAGTGTGGCTTCGTACTCGTCTTGCTCAGCTCTCTCCCACTCTCTCCCCCTCCTCCCCCGATCCCTCGTCATGAAAAATTGTGCCAAGTTTCATGATATTTCGGCAAAGCGGCTGGAAGACTAAGAATGACATGTAAAAGAGCCCTTTACGGTCTACTTGCAAAATAAAGTTGATTTTGATTACGACCGGGAAGGGAAACTGGAGGGCTACTATGAAATTCGAAGTTCCCGGCGTCCCTTTCACTCTTCTGTTTAATACTATTAGCGTGAACGGAACGGCACGATACGCAGCTCGAAAATCGAATTTCGTAAGGCCTGGGAAGAGTTGCGCGAGAGAGTATGTGGAGCAGAGTAAGGAGCATAGTGTGGCGCCAAAGTAAGGTAGGGTTAGGGCAATGCGGGTATTATCCGGTGTAGTGAGTGAGTAGCGGCGCAGGTGTCGCATCACCCGCCGATGCTCGCGATGCACTGCGAGGGCTCGCGCTGGGCGTCGTGGCTGTGCTACGGGCTGGCCTCCGTGTTCCGCGGCCAAACCATCGCCATCACGCCGCAGTCCGACCAGGGCGCCACCTTCAAAGGATCCGGGAACACGTACCGGTGGGGTAAGGTTAGACTAGGAGCCCAGCTCCATACTAACACTTATTGCGATTATGTAGAGTTGAACAGTTTTGCTGTAGTTATTTTAGCACTATCGCGCGGATAATATGTTAATATATGTTAATCTAGGTTATATTATATATCTCTATGCCAACTTTCATCTGAATTCGTCTACCCGTTTTAGCGTGAAAGAGTAACAAACAACCACCCATCCATACAAACTTTCACGTTTAAAATATTAGTGGGATTTGGAGTATTTTCACACGTGCTAATTCCCCATTTTGGCTCAATGCCTCCTTTTCTGAGTATCTGCTAGGAGAGGAATGCGCGACGTATTAAACGTTAAAACCGTCCATATACGATTAGAGAAAAACCGGCTAAGTGCGAGTCGGACTCGCGCAACCCTGCTTCTAAGTAAAATGTACACAGCGTGAGATCATTTTATATTGGTTAGTCAGGACCCCCCTTAATATTTTATATAATTCGATTTTTATTATTTCTTGTTATACTGGCCACTATAATACATGATCGTTGAAAATTTGAAATGCCTAGTTAACGCCATTATAAAAATCGAGTTAAAAATACTGAAAAAAACACGTTTCTTGTCTGACTAGCCCTACATTTTTAAAATTTATTTTATTTTTAGTATTTGTTGTTATAGCGGCAACAGAAATTTCAACTGTCTAGCTATCACGGTTCATGAGATACAACCTGCTGACAGACGGACGGACAGCGGAGACTCAGTAATAGGGTCCCGTTTTTACCCTTTGGGTACGGGATCCTAAAAATGTTGTTTAATCTATTTTTTTAACCGTTATTTCCATGGCGCACGGATCAAGCTTTAGCCATGAACTGTATTTGTAATTAAATTAATGGTCCTCTACATTTCGTAGTTTTGGATGATTGTTAGGTTGCTATAGGTAGTGCTATTGACGAAGACGCGTGAATTTGTCAAAATTAGACATTAATAACATTGAAATAAGAACTACAGCACGCGTCATCATCATCATGAATGATTCAATGTATATTTGTCACATAGTAAATAGCGACCGTCCGTTTGCAGGTGACGACGACTGTGCACAACATAATAGTGGGCAAGTTGTGGGTGGACAACCACGGCGACATGGACATCACGGGCGAGGCGGGCGCGGCGGCCGGCTACGTGGCGCATCTCAAGTACCAGCCCTACGGGTACTTCAGCAAGGACGCGCAACGTAAAGTCACCGGCGTCATCAAGGACCCTAGCGGCGTGGTCAGTACATACTAGCTAACTGCGCTGTCCTATGACAGCGCAACGCACAGCCAGTGTAGCGTAGGCACGGTCGAGTAGGGAGCAGCTGCGGGGAGGCCCTTGCGGAGAGTAGAACACCGGTGATAGTTTTGCGTGTTTAATATAGGTAAAACAGTGCTTGCCCTTAACACAGGGACTTATTTTAGTAAACAAAAAACAGGGATATGCAGCCCGAGGAAGCGACCGCTGTAGGCGATGCGACAACCCGTGCACACTAGGCCTATGCCTAGAGTTACCATTTCAAAATACATTATTATAGCCGACAAAAAATTGTACAGTTAAATTACACTGTCAATAAAGTTTTAGTTTTGCATTGGTAATGGAATGGCATCAAAAACGAGCGTGTCTGGATTACGCTATGACATCACTATCGTTTTTTCAAGCCATGTAATAAACACTGATTAGTGGCGTATAAATTCTATTCGGTTTATTGAATTTGTTGTGGGTAGGGGGTTTTCTAGGTGGTTATAAAAAAAATAACTAACACCTAACCTAACCTATCCGAGTCGCTTCCGCTCCCTACTGTCTTGCTCGCTCGCTGAAAATTAAGCAGTGTTGTGTCAAAATCAGTTTTTTTTTGGCGATGTTATATTAAATGTATAAAAATGCAACAGTTGTACAGTTCAATGAAAAAATTCCGAAAAAAAAATCGACTGAACCTTAAATCTACTAAACAATAATGATGCCATGTCATAACTCTGCTTATCATGTTTCGACGAACAGTTTTTCGATAAAATGAAACAATTACGAAACAAACAATCGACTTATCGTAACTCTGCGTATCGCTTTTATTTCTACCGACTACTCGGCGAAACAAATAATAAGCTTAACGAAATTATACCAAACGTTACTCGGGCAAAACAAAGGGCTGCCAATAGTTGTCTGAGAAAGAAAAATCTGCGGAATGAAATTCGGCGAAACGACAGGTCACCATTTTGTGACTGCTACTAACATCGTTGGCGGTGAGCCGAATGGTATGTGAACATAGCTGCTGTCAAACGCAAGTGTCGAATCTGTCACATAGTAACTATCATGTGCTTTTATTCCCCTAAATTCAAATACGCTGAATGAGCATTTACTAGGCAAGCGTGCGCCATCGTAGGCCTCATTTTCGCTTTCCACCAGCCGTGATTGTGGTCAAACGCAAGCCTATGTCGTATTTAAAAAAAAACTGTGGTTCAGTGAAGAGTGTCTGTGTTGCAGCCGCGCTACGTGCTCCAGGGGCACTGGGACAGCCGCGTGGAGGTGGCGCCGGTCACGAGCGCCTCGCCGGACAACGCCGTCTGCAAGACCGGCAAGTTCACCGTCGCCTGGCAACGCATCGAGGCGCCGCCCGACTCCGACAAGTGAGTACACAGTGTGTGTACTACACACACGGCGGCACACGCCTGAGGAACAGGAATGAGGGGCTTCAGTTCCCACGCGGGCAAGTGAGTGCGTGTGTACTACACGCACACGACGCCCCACTGCTAGTCAAAAGCCTCTCAGAATGAGGGAGGGGGCTTAAGTTCCCACGCAGACAATTGAGCACACAGCCACACGACGTCCCACTGCCAGGCCTCTTCTCAGTATGATAAGGCTTTTTTTTCGCAATAGAATTAAGTCAAATAAACTTGACATGCCGTTTTACTGAGAAAAAAAAAGTAATGACCGGTATGTGTGAAACCATATCAAATTAAAATACCATTATCTATAAAAAAAGGCAAAAAAGTCACGTTTGCTGTATGGGAGCCCCCTTAAATATTTATTTTATTCTGTTTTTTAGTATTTGTTGTTATAGCAGCTACAGAAATACATCATCTGTGCAAAATTTCAACTGTCTAACTATCATGGTTCATGAGATACAGTCTGGTGACAGACGGACGGACTGACAGACAGACGGACGGACAGACAGACGGACGGAGAGCGGAGTCTTAGTAATATGTAGAGTCCCGTTTTACCCTTTGGGTACGGAACCATAAAAATAACATACTCCGGGTCAGTCACATAACTCATGATTTCCTGATATTTATAATACCATCTCTGTTTATCTGCTCGGATACAGATACCCGTCCGTCCTACTAAATATCAGGAACTGGTGGTATAACACACACACACACACACACACACACACACACACACACACACACACACACACACACACTTAGTGTGTGAAATATGAGTTATTTATTTATTAGCGACCCGCCCCGGCTTCGCACAGGTGCCATGCTGACACTAAATATACTACAGAATGTCTTTATATGTATACAACGTTTACAGCTTTTTGTCATTAGAAAATTATCAGTGTTTCTCTACTATATTATACATGTATTATGCATATAAACCTTCTTCTTGAATCACTCTATCTATTAAAAAACCGGCCAAGAGCATGTCGGACACGCCCAAGGTAGGGTTCCGTAGCCATTACGAAAAAATCAAGTAATATTTTTCTAAGGATTTCGTATGTGTACGGAATCATCCAAGTTTAGGTATGTTTTATACCTTAGGCTACTATTTACTCTTAAACTACAAATAATTTCCAAGCAATCTTAGCCGCTATAATTTTCCTAGTAAATTTGATATATTTTCTACCATTCTGAATTTTTTCAAATTTTTCCACCCAGCAGTTTAGATTTTAGAGGGGGGGGGGGGGGCGGTCGATTTTAATGAAAATTTGAATATTTCGCAAACAGATCACTGAATAGAAAAATCATGTTAGCAACCCCACAATGGTTTTAAAAGACCTATCCAACGATACCCCACACTATAGGGTTAGTTGAGAAAAAAAAAATCACCCCAACTTTACGTCTATGGGAGGCACCCTAAAAAAATTTTTTTACTTTTTTTTATTTAATCACTTTGTTGGCGTGATTGATATGAATATTCATGCCAAATTACAGCTTTCTAGTACTAACGATCTCTGAGCTTAGCCGCGGACAGACAGACAGACAGACAAACAGACAGGCGGACAGACATGGCGATACTATAAGAGTTCCTAGTTGACTACGGAACTCTAAAAAAACAGCATCAAAATCCGTTACATAGTTTTAATGATCTAAGCATACATAGGGACAGACAGACAGAGGGAAGCGACTTTGTTTTATACTACGTAGTGATTACGATGTGTTTAATTGTCAGATGGTACAACTTCACTCTGCTGGCGGCGCAGCTCAACGAGACGGAGCAGGGCGTGGCGCCGACCGACTCGCGCCTGCGCCCCGACCAGCGGCTCATGGAAGAGGGGCTCTGGGACGAGGCCAACGCAGAAAAGGTACAATACGTTTACTTTTACTTTACCACTGACAGATTGCTTGCCTTCATTTCGTTTCCAACTTTAATACCATACAAATAAAGTAGTTATTACAAAATCTGCAAACGTGGGTAATAGTATTCTAAAATTGGCTTTATTTGTAGGTCGTTAAAGTTGAATATGAAATGAAGGCAAACCATCTGTCAGTGGTAAACTTTATGTTACTTTACTGTAATAACGACGGGGGTGGTGAGACCACCCCGTCTAAAACTAGACGGAGCAAATTGCGTGGTGCAGTGTGGAGCAGACACGTGTCCGCCCTGAGGCCCTTTCACTTGGTCTCCACCGTACCTTTAGTACCGTTTGGTAAAGGAAATTTCGTAACTGGCTACAGAATGGAGACGTTTCGAAGCTGGGGTACGAGATTTTTGGTACGACTGTCAGTATGCTTTCCGTATAAAACTGGTAAATCTTGCAGGAATGTTTGTGCTGCCGCGAGATAATGTCGTCGTCGAATGAAGATACTTTAATAACCAAGTAAAATGATTGTAAATAATCACAAGGCAACAGAATGGTCAGATATTAACTAATTTCATCCAGTCGGGAAACAGTCCAAACAGCAAATTCAGTGAAGAACGACTTTGAATTACGACGTTCTTTTATTGAAACTTTTTTAAGATCTCTGTACAGAACTTGAATTACATTTCTCGACACAGTAGCCATTACTTCAGATAAATGTGGGGTCATAAAGTTTTTGTTCCAGTATGGGTTCATAACTTTAAAGTGGAAGCAGTGGCGTAGCGTGCCTCGGAGGGGTCCTGTATCAAAATTTGTTGGGGGGCTTTCCCGGGAAGCACGAGATTCAGTGGCATTGTGAATAACATTTTACTAATTTTTGCTTACACCCGCTCAGCCTGGGGCCCCGTATCATCGATACGGCTGATACGGCGGTAGCTACGCCCCTGCTGAGTGGAAGTACACTTGGAGGTGTGACTTTGTCAAATAATGTTGTCATGGGGATAGCCGATAGTAGTGTTAAGCTAAGTGTACCTTGACACGTTTAATTTAGGATAATGAAGTGTATCTGAGCGAGTGTTGAGGTGATATCGTTGTTGTTCAGTTGCGGCTGGAGGAGAAGCAGCGCGACGCGCGGCGCGCGCTGGAGGCGGCGACGGAGGCGGCGGCGGCGCGCGGGGGGGCGGCGCCGCGCGCGCCGCGGCCGCTGTGGTTCAGCCGCGAGGCGGCGGCGCCCGGCGAGAGCCACCTGCGGCACCTCTACAAGGACACCTACTGGCAGTGCAAGCAGCGGCAGGACTGGTCGCAGTGCCCGGACATTTTCTAGCGCCGGTGCCCGCGCCCCGCCCCGGCGACGACACCGACTGTAAATTATTCAGTGTGACCGCACGTTTGCATCGTTCTTTGCCTTCGCGCACCGTCGACTCGCCGAACGCTAGCGGTGGCCGTTTTTTAACCGCTCGGAGCGGGTAGCCTCGGACGACCGTCGCGCGAGTGCGTAATAGTGAATGTTCTACCACTTTTGTTTTAGACGGTTTTTGGATTTACACGTAGTTTAGTTCTGTTTACCTTCCGATCGCGACTCCTGACGGAGGAGAGCCTCTGCGGGTCGCGACGGCCGAAAAGCGAAATATTGGCTCGACGGATATTTTACTAAAACGGGATCGTTATGTAAAGTAATTGTCGATTTTTAACTCCATCCCATTCGTCTTAAGCTAACTTACTCTGTGAGATTGAAAGTGCTAAATGAACGATACATACTTGTGCTACGTATGAACTTCCATTTCGTTTCTGAACTTTTTATTGTAAATTTCATATTTTAGCAATTATCAGTGAGTGTCTCTTTTTTTAACTTAATAATGAAATTTTACTGTCAATTTTTTTGTATCAATAATAAGAGGGAGCGTACTCGTTTTAACTAAAAAATTCTCATTCCATAACACATTTTCGTGGTTGTTTTTTATTTATTGGTGTGTCGAAATTTTAGTTGTTTTAATTCCAAATAATGTACATAATTTATGAATGTTACGACTTACCTAATATCCGCAGACTGCTAAGGCCTAACAAGTTCTGTATCTCATGAACAATGCTACTTGTACTACTACGCGAGAAGTTCTGGCCGCGCATTAACAAACAACGAAATCTCCTGACATATTTTTAATGTGATTTTACTGAAATGGTATTGATTCATTGACTAATCCTTAAAGAAAATCGCAAGTGCTTTGTAGTATTATAATATTAAAATATGAATACGTCGTTCGCATGTTGATATTCATTCATGAAGACTGTTGATAAGAGTTAATGTATTGTAAGGTCAGATTTACACCGTGTGGTTTTGATGTCTTCGACTATTTCCCCTATTTCGTTTCTAGGCGATTCTTCAAACTTTTATCCAGTAACACATTTAGGTAGCTATAATAGTAATGATACGTCTGGCGCTTTTCACAGAGAGAAGCTTCGTCACGCTGCTGCTGCGCAACTAAATACATAGTTTGAATGCATTTGTTTTGTATGTGTTGGGCATTATAATTAAAGATGGCGACAAAAAAAGACGAAGTCAGAACTGTCCTTAATGCCTCGACAAGGGAGAGCGATATCTTTGTAAGTGTTAAACGAACGAGAATATCACGGTACGGAACGGTAATACCACGGAATGTCCCAGTTTCCCAATGAATCGTGACTCAGGGTGGATGCTCGCGACACCACCTCGTAATGATAGAGGATATTTTGTAAGATCTATTACAAATTGTACATTGTCAAGTGGATGTAAGATAATTTGTTAATATTTTTATTATAATAGAAATGATATTTGAATACAAAGCCATAACATCTGTATCATGTTGATTATAAAATAAAATATATAATGTCGCAAGATTGTTTTGATGTCTGATCAAGCGATCACCTAACTTAAAAAATTAATCGTCGCTCAATTTCAAGAGCATGTGCATAAGAAGTGTACCCTTTATTTTTTGTCAGTTTTGTGACGAGCCATATAAAATGTATGAAAAAGTCACAAAATTGACTAAAAAAATAAAGACACTTTGTTTCTTTATGAAAATGAATAGTAGTCCTCAGAAAAACTCGAGCGCGTCAGATTAAGACAAGGGTAAGTTAAGTACTTGGAGAATATTTAATAATCTGACGATTTGAGCGTGACATAAGGTAATGGGCGAATCACAACGTTGCAAAAAATCGGCTCCTCGAAATACTCTAGCGTGATTGATTTATTTCAATTTTGAAAGAAATCCTTTAGGATTATGGATATCTGACGTTTTAATGGGGTTGTATAACACTGAATCATATACGCCTGATATTCTAGGAGATACTTTAGATTCAGGTACGTTTTCTTTTTAATACTATAATTTCATAATATAAATAAAAGATTGTAAAGTAAGATCGTAAAGGAAATTGACAAAGTGCAAACCAACTTCGAAGAAGAATCCAGTGATGATGAAGATTAAAGATACTTATTTTTAATTTTATTTTTATGTACATACTTTCATATCAATACATGATAGAATTACAATTATATTTATACATATTATTTTTATTAAGTACATCCAGGAATTGAAAAAATAAATTAAAATGAAATTGTCAGATTAACAATATTCCTGCATATAATTGTCATATTATCATTGAGGACGACTAGGACATCAAGTTGAACCATCTGTATAAAAATCTGATGCGCTCGAGTATTTCAGGGTCATATTTTAATTACATTTTCAAAAATCGGTCATGACTTTTGGTCGCGTCCACATCGTACACTTAACCACACCCCCAATCGTACACTTGTTGTTCCTCTGAATATCTGACACGCTCGAATAACTTTTTTTGCCCCTTTATACAGCCTCCCCCCACTCTCGGTTATCAGAAAGGCATTGCGCGTCTACACTATAAGCGCTCGAGTATTTCCATGTGACTGTTTTTTTACATTTTTGAATATTTGTACGCGCTCCCCCCCCCACAAAAATGACCAACTTTACATAAACTTTCGTTCCAACAGGTCCCCATGACGCTTTAGTAACTGCAAATTTAGCATCCCGGGCTCCCCTACTATTACAAGATTGACTAAAAATTTCAACCTATTTTGTTAAGAATTATTTAGGAAAATACATCTATTTCAAACAAAACAGAAAATAAAATGTTTTGATCTATTTTATTTATATCAGATTGCATATTTTTCGCTATTCATAAAATACCGATTTTTTGTTGTGAATATTTCTCATCAGTTTCAAATTGTTTTTATTTCAAAAACAGATTATATGAAAAAGAAAAATTATTATAAAATGCATAGTATTGCGTTGGTATTTATCATATTTAACTCACATTTTCATTTACTCATTCATTTCATTCATTCACTACTTTTTTGCAATCTACTTTATGTAGCTGTGTGTGTAATCATTCGCGCTCAACTCTCGTGGCGTTACTTATACTCTTAGATAATTTAAGCCTAATAGGTACTCGTGATTTTGACTTTGAAAATCCCAAAATATCCTCAAAAAAAAAGTAATGGGTACATGTTTATTGAAAAGGTGAGTTATATGATTCGAGTCTGTTCGAGTGTGACAAGAATAGAAATTAAATGAGCGCTCCATATTCTTTGTAACTCGCATTTTCAACGTAAAATCCTTGAACATTTTTTTTGCCATGATCTTTATCATCCTTTCCATCCTTTATTACCACAATTTTCAATTTATTCATGTCGTACTCCTGTTTATAAAGTGTGTCGAACATTTTATTTATTATATGTATTTTACAGGTTCCTTGTCCTATGTATGAGGCACATGCGCCTCATGTGTGACTTTACTGGTAGGTACGTCGTAATATAGGCCTTAAGTACGGTTAATTGATGATTTAATATCGTAAAAATATAGTTGCGTACAAATTACTAATACTTTCTGCCTAGAACGCTCATTGTTTGAGCTCTTAACGCTTGACTCAGGCCTTCGAGGTTTGGGGGCTTGAGCTTTCAATAAGCCCAAGTTTTTAAAGCTTGAGCTCTCTATGAGGCCCGAGTCTTAAAGACTTAGTCTTAAGAGCTCATAAAAAGATTGAGTCGTTAAGGTTCTGAACCGTTTTTGAGCTCAAACCTTCAACGCTCAAGTCTTGAACCTTTAAGGTTGCGAGTCTATAAGGTTCGAAAGTCTTCAAGACTATCTTCTAACAACACTATACCCGCACCCTAAATAATGTTTGTGATCTCTTGAGGTTACTATTAATAGTACCTTAATAAAAGTTTTAAAATATTTTCAACATTTTTATTAAGAAAACGGAAACAGTGAAAAAGTACATAACTGTAAATTGCAGCTGGTTACATTACCGTTTATATAAACAAATCTTTTACAGTTAATAATAATCTTCACTTTTGCTCTGCTCGTGTTAAGATAGGTTAAATTTTGGATTCACTGCAAATATAATGGATCTTGCTCATTTGACCAAAAACGCAAAAGTTTATTTCATTAGATAATTCGTATTTGACCAAATTAGTACATTATTAAAAACGCAACTCGGTAACGTATGGAGTAAAGACTACCAGTACTTAGTAAAGTAGGTTAGGTAAGAACTGCGACCTCAAAACAAATGTACAGGCTAGTACAGTCAAGTGTAAAAATATGGGTGCAGCAACACACTCGTAAATATGTCACATACCTCTTTGTCGTCGGAATAAGTTACCGGTACATAATTATGAGAGGATTAAATCGACACATATTTTTGCACTTTCCTGTGCAATAAGAGTAGGCTGACTACTGATACTAATATGTAGGTTCGAATGCCGGCAAACTTCTTAGTATCGACGACATGATATGTTTAGTATAGTTTGAGCATGTAGTTTACCGATTAAATAAAAGAAACGTAAGAGACCGTAAATTCGCTTCTGCGCATTCAAGCTCGTTACTCGAGAACTTTACCGGCATCAGTGTAGTAGGCGTGATGAGGTTTTTGTCATCAGAGTGCTTAGTATAAGTTTTACTTCACCAAAATACTTCTCGATCGCGTTTACGTAAAAATTTCAATTCTATGGAAACATGGACGCGCGGCTGCGGAGGCGCTGTCCATGTTTCCCTAGTAATTGATTTTTTTACGTAAATGCGATCGAGTAGTATTTTCGTGAAGTAAAACTTATACTAAGCGTACTGAACATGTTAAATTTCGTGTTTGGTATTTTCACGTCGTTGGATCTACACGTTATGCGTTCTGTGACTCGGTCAACCTAAACTTTTCACCGATTGCAAAGAACAAAATAATATTCACATATTACCTAGTGATAAAACGTTTTAAATCGGGTGCTTATCGTACTCAGGTATATAAAAAACAAGTATACATACATAAAAAAATGCTTATCTGTTCTGCTCAGGCTTACATAATACAGGATATACTAAGCGTCCTTCATTATATAATTTTTTTGATACATACAATAAAGGGGGGGGGGGGGTTAATTGTCTCGCATTTAGGCTAACGTAAGGAGATCACGCTTATTTTCACACGTCCCAAAAGGTTGATTATTTTTTCCTGGTATTCCCGATACGATATAATAATGTGTTATTTGGTAAAACAAACAATAAATGTGTCCAATCAGAAATACAGTATACAGAACTATATCCAGTATGTATACTCTGCTAAATCATGAGGAGTATAGCACGTGCTTAACCCTTATTAAGGCCCCATTTATTCGAGCACACTACCACAGACATAATCAAAAGCAGCTATCGAATACATACCTGACAAAGGATTTTTTAAAGCTTAGTATTTTCAATAATTACAATGGATATTGTAACTTACTGTAAACAATAAGGTTGAATTTCCAAGTCAATGCATGTGGTCGCTAAATCGCCTCTTCCTTATTAAGGGTTAACATTCCCATGTTGCAAACTTGGTTGTTACACGTATCGGAAGTCGGATGTATTCGCTTAGAATAAGAGATAACTGAAACACTGAACTCAGTCTCTATTGGACGTTACAAAAGCATTGCTATGGTCACGATTCAAGAACGAAAATGGCTGCATTCATATAATATAAACAAACTCAATCAAGTTTCGTGTCTAAGTAGTCATGTACAAAAACGAGTGGCGTGCTTCTTTTATTTCTAAAGGTTACTATAGCGGCACGAGCAGAGAAAAAATAAAGAAATAAAGAGTTAGATGTAAAAAGCAGATAAATAATTCCTCATATTGATAGATATTATGATACAGATCAATTGTCTCTTTGCCTGAATGAAGTAAAATACAAAAAATAATCATAACTATGCCCATTCTCAAATTGCCATGGTACATTTTAAAATCAAAATGTGAGATTGTCTTTGGAAACTTAAGTTCTCGATTCGGGCAAAGAGACACTCGCAGACTTACATCGCAACATTAATTTATACATTTACATATCGCCAAATAGCTTTCCTAAGTATTTGTATTTTGTATCACTTTCCTAAAAAAAAAAAATTACATTTATTTTCAGCTCCGAAATTATTCAATTTAGCTCGTCCATCCTTCCTTTACACCGCAGTAAATTAATGTATTAAGATCTCGAGGCATTTTGCATAGAACAATAAGCATTAAAATTTAAGGGTAGACTCACGTGCTAGTAGTCTCACATACTGGCATAGTATGAGATATAAGCGAATAGCAACGCTGCAATCAACCACCCCGCAGTCGACAGCTAACTCGTTTGCATCCATACTCATAGCATAGATGACTGACATTTCGTGGACACTGGCTACTGTTCGCACCCCGCATCCGTAACCTCTTGCCAAATCCTCATCGTACGATATGAGAGTTGGAAAGCACTTCACACACTTTACAGATGGTCATGCATTAGCATGATTATGACCAGAGATGATTAAAATTTACAGATTTGGCAGATTGCACCCTTGGGGTACAATATCACGAGATATTCCGCTAACTGTAGTACAGTGCCGCATGTGGGTGTCAGTATTGTCGCAACTTGAACCCAGAGATCTGTCTTCTACAACATCTAATATGCACTAAACGTAAATCCAATATTTTCTGCACATATATTTACATATTTTACAAGGGAAAGAAATAATAAATAATATTTCTAAACCTTTGATATGAGCGTCCTTTCAGTACAAAGATAATCAAACTCAACAAAGTGCTATTAGAACTTATACCACGCTAAAATGAATGGACATAAACCACGTCTTATTTACAATAGGTATAATTGTGGCTATTTGTTTGTTACATTAATAGGACTAATTGCTGAAATTACACACACAAGGACAAAAATTCTACTCATGAACATGAAGTTGTGAGATGTTCTTGAATTAAATTCACAAGAGAATTAGACAATGTCTTACTTTCATGAAATTCGGCTTGAACGTGTGATAACCTTAATCGTAGAGCCGCCACAGAGTTATTATATTATGAGTTGCGGCCTTTCATTTAAACATTATACGTATACTCCACGCATTAAGCTCGACTCTTACACTATTCTCTTTGTGGTAAGAAAATACCAAATTCATCACAAACTCAAGTTAATAGCGTTTTGGAAACTAACACTTAAAATCTTATTATACTTTATTAGCAAGTATTTTTTTATGAGCTAGCTGCACAGCACTATCTTTATTCGAATCAATCATCAGCTTCAAGCAAAAGGACTCATGAGGAAGTTTGCCGCGTTCGAAGCGAGGACCCGCATAATACAATAACTCTGCGGCAATAATCCTATAGGAACAAACGTAAAATGATTATTTACCATCTATTATAAGCAAAACCGAAGCCATTTTTTTTATCTCAGCACATTTGGATCAATGTCAAAGACGCAAGATGCTGATGCAAATACAAGCTAATCTGTTATTCTTAACGTAAATGCGACAAATGTGCGAACTTGCATACCAATTAAATGACAATCATCTCTATGTACAAAATGTATCATTAGATTAACACACAGTTTGGTCATACCTTCAAACAATAATAAGGTTAACTTTCACATTCGTAAATACATATTTCAATAAGATTGTTATTTTACCACATAAGAACCATTTTACATTTTTTTTTGTATGGCTACAGATACACCTTATAAGATCTTCATTTTATTTACAATTTAAAATGGTGAAACTTAAAAATACATAACAAATGAGACTGTCGCGAGTTATACAGTGGCTAATTAGAGAAAGTGTACCAAATATTTGTGATTATATAACAAAACCAAGCACAATAAACATGAACAGAAACAAATCACGCGCCTCGAACGGCTGATAGCGGGCCGCGCGGGCCCGGCCGCTCCGCGCGTCGGTCGCGGCTGCCCGGCGCCGCACCCGGCCCGCCGGAGCCAGGCTCCGCCAGGCCGACTACCCATAACATCACTCTATCAAAACTACGGGTCCCGAACAACAATCTCCTATTAATATATTCGTCAGTCCACTAACAAATTCACCCGAAGCGACGTTACCAACGAATCGGTTCACACCAAATTTTCGAGTGCAAAAAAATAATGCGGTAAATGCTCAGAATATACCTCGTCCACATCTTATTTACAAGCGAAAATAGAGTCACTTTTAATCACAGCGAAAACACTTAAGATACGCTCGTATTGCCTTGTGGAGCAACCCCCGCGCAATCCGAGTGCAGTCCCACACACTGACTAAGGTTTCAAACCTTTGGCTGCACAACTTTACACTGTCGTCACTTATCATTCACTTAATATAATGAGTTCGTCGCGGACGCGCACTTCTTCCAAATGGAATATTTAAAAAAAATAGTCGTTCACTAGATCAGATTCGGCAACATTCATGTTCGGATGCAAAGACCCCACGCGCCACTCATTCACTGAAGTAGCGAACCTTGCCGCCGCACCGCACAACCTCCTCCCACGCTATGGATAACAAATATAACAATTAGTTTCACCAGGGCATCAGTACTTAACTACCATGATAATACGAAAATAGATAAATATCGATTGTTAACAAAACATTTAATTCAATCAAGTATGATAAGGAATAAGCTGGTAACCGATCGAGACGGCCGCCATAGGTTTTCGGCACGATTATGAACTGAATTGAAAATAAAAATAATGAACAAAGCGAGCGAGCTCAGCCAGCCAGCTGAGATACCGACCTGTGCCGACGTAGTCGATGATCTGGTGCAGGTGGTGGGTGTCGTTGGGCGGCGCGGGCGGCACGTAGCGCAGCGGCGGCGGCGGCGGGGGCGGCGCGGGCGCGGCGGGCGGCGGCGGCGGCGGCGGCGGCGGCTCGGCGGCGGCCGCGTCGCGCACCAGGTCGCAGCGCGGCCGGCGCGCGCCGCCCAGCAGCTGCTCGTTCACGTCGAACCCGAACGTGACGCCGTCCAGGTCGCGCGCGCGCGCCGGCGCGTCCAGCAGGATGACGGGCGGCCGGCGGTCCGCCACCACGTCGGGCGCGGGCGGCTCGGGCTCCTGCGGCTTGCCGGCGCGGCGCGCGGCCGCGAGCCCCGCCGGCTTGAGCGGGCGGCGGCGCGCCTCCAGCGCGGGGTACGCGAGCGCGTCGCCGGGCGCGGCGGGCGGCGGCTCCTCGCCCTCGCCGTAGTAGTTGCAGGACTCGATCAGGTCGGGGATGTTGTTGTGGCGCGTGCGCGCGATGTCCGCGTAGCTGACGGGCGCGGCGGGCGGGGCGGGCGGGGCGGGGCGCGCGCGCGAGGGCAGCGCGGGCAGCGAGTGCACCGAGTCCATGTCGTCGTTGGAGTCGTTGCTGCGGTCGGGCGAGGGCGGGTCGGGGTCGGCGGCGGCGTCCTGCGGGCGCGGGCGCTCGCGCGGCTCGTGGTCGGCGCGGCGCCGCGGCTTGCGCTTCTTGGTGACGGTCTGGAAGTCGGTCAGCTCGAGCGCGTCGGGCTCGGGGTCGCGGTCGCGGAAGTAGTCGCGCGCGTCGTCGCCCCAGGAGCGGCGCTCGGGCTTGGCGGGCGCGGCGGCGGGGCGCGCGGGGCGCGCGGGGCGCGCGGGCGGCGCGGGCGCGCGCAGGCCGTCCAGGCTGGAGGCGCGCGGCGGCTTGTCCTTGCGCCGCTCGGCGGAGCGCTTCTTCTTGTCGTCGTGGCGCTTGGAGGGCCGCTCGCCGCGCTCGGGCTCCGCGCTCTCGATGAAGCGCAGCACCTCGTTGATGTCCTTGTTGCCCTGGTACCCGTCGATGTGGTGCGACTTGATCACGGTTTCGTTCTTGGAAGACTTTTTTCTTCGCTGCTTCTTCTGTTGACTAGAGCCGGACTGGGGCGAGCTGAAGCCCTGCACGGAGTTGCCGTTCTCGTCCAGCGACTTCTGTAACAGTGAAGAGCGAGGTGTGAGCGTGCGGGGCGGGGGCGGGGGCGGGGGCGGGGCGGGGCGGGCGGGCGACGCGGGCGCACCTTGAACTCCTCGGCGGCGGCGACGGCGACGGCGGCGGCGGCGCTGAAGGCGGGCCCGGCGCGCGGCAGCGGCCCGCCGTGGCTCGCGAAGCTGCTCGTCAGCGCGCTGCGTCCCATCTTGAGTGCATACGGTTACGTTTACAACGGGAAAATATTATTTTTTAACAATCGCATTATAAACCAGACAACGATTAATACTAAATTCGCAGCACCTCTCCATGTTAGTGATTTTTAAAAGATATAATCGACCAGTAAAATAATTCACTCGAAGCTGTCAAGAAGCAACATTTTCTTTTTTAATGAATGGCGCGAGTTGACAAACGACCCACACGACCCACAGCGCGCAGCGTGATAAACCACACCATTTACAAACTTTTGATTTCCTACTAAATGACTTAATTGGTAACTTCATCAGTTTATGCTCTGAATGCATTAATGCTAACTGGTCTAATGAAATAGCTCAGAGTGAGCGACTCTGGCGCTCAGTGGGGTGGATTAAGATTTTTTAGAGTAACAAAATCAAAAAAATTAACAAAGATTAACCGAAATATGTATGTATGTAAACTCTTTATTGTACAAAAAAAAATAAGAAAAGGAACAAAACACTATTGACAACCGCAAAATTTACGCAGAACAAAGTTTACGCTAAAGAATTGTTCACTGGATTTGTGAACAACAACAACCGAAAACCGAACAAGATTTTCGTGTCCGGCTACGCCACGCACGCACCAGAAAACGGCACATTAGAAAGAGTCCCACAAAGTAAACTATTTAACTGAGGCCGTATTGTCTAACGCGTGAGCGCTCGAAATAGCATTCGCCATCCTTTCTACCCTCATCATCATCATCATAAGTGTCGCTCTGGCAGCGGCTTCACCTTTAGTTACTTAAGTAGTTGTTTAAGTTACCTAGTTTTAGTCAGGTTGGAGACTGAAAATCAGCGAGCTCGCCGAGTCTCATTTCCTATTTACCTCATACTAACAAACTAGATAATGTGTACTATATTTCGTAAATTTATCCTCATGCCACCCACGTCAAATTTTATTCAATGAAATTTAAACTTTTTCACTAATGAGTTGAGTTCAATGTCACATTAGAATATGTCCTAATATAGGACATCGGACCTCAGGAGGTTAAAACTTTTTGTATGTTGGTAAATAAAAATTTATTTTATTATTATTTTATTATTATTCTCTTTATTTATATTTTTTCTCTTAGGTTAGATTTTTACAATAATTGGCTAAGTAAAGTTTTTTGGAGAGATGCTAATTATATTTTTTTTCGACAGTGGTGGACTTCAACACCAAGAAACTGCAGCTGTTTTATTTTTATCTCCTTTTATTTATTGGAAATATTTTTTTAAGTGTTCGAGATGACATTTGTGAGATTTTATGGCAGACAAGCGGTTCGTGCTCAGTACTAAGAAGAAATAGAAAAAAAAACGAATTGAACTGTCGCTTCTGTCAATGTCAAATGAAATCTAACCGTTAGCGTTTCGTTTGCTTTGCGTTGTTCAAGAAGCAGTTCCAAGATAGTGATCGAAAGTATTCAATCGTGATCCAATTATTGTGCATAGGTCGTGGAAAAATGCGGTAAAATTGAAAGTCCGGATTTTATGCGGAGGTCGATAAAAATAGTCAAAAAATCACACTGAGCACACCAAAACGCAAAGCAAACGAAACGCAAACGATTTGACATTGACAGCAGTGACAGTTCACTTCGGTTTTTTTTCTGTTTCTACTAAGTTCTGAGCACGAACGGCTTGTCAACCATAAAATCTCACAAATGTCATCTCAAACACTCAAAAAAATATTTCCAGTAAACAATAGGAGATAAAAATAAAACAGCTGCAGTTTCTCGATCTCCAGAACGCCGACTGTCGAAAAAAAAAAAAATTAGCACCTCTTCAAAAAACTTTACTTAGCCAATTATACAAAAAGTAAAATATAAAACTATACATACAAAACGTAAAATCATTATAAAAACCTAACCTAGGGTGCCACCGGCAGCGAGGCGGGGCCTAAGCTATCGGTGGTTAGGGCGACAGAGAGAGGAACCTCCTGACTATCCGCGCAGTGTCCAGGAGTACCGCCTTCTGTATCTGACCCTTGATCCAGCCATCTAGCGAGAGTCTCTTGAGGTGTTGGTCGAGACTCTTCGCTATCGAAATTATTATTATTACTATAAGTATCATAACGTTTGACGGAAAGAAATGATGAATGCGATAGTGATTCCAAGTGCGTTAGACAATATGGCCTCTGGTCAGTGGAGGTCAAGGAGGATGGATGAAGAAGGCGAGCTCAAGTGAGGACAATTTAATTCTCCGACTGCATTGGATGGCAAATAAAGCTGCCTGTCCACTTGTGCGGAGCGAAGCTGCGGAGCGGTGAGCGAGATAAAAGTCTACCAATAGAATTGTATAAAATCTCCGCTGCTCTGAGGACAGGGAGTTGCTAACTAGCTTTAAAATTCATAGGTATAGTCGCGCAATGAAAAGGTTCGTCACATTTCAACTCTATATCAACGCGTTATTATCGAAAAGTGACGAAACTTTTACTTTTTTGCGACTGTATAAAACCGATTAGTGGAGCGAGGAAGAGAAGGGGGGAAGCGAGGCGGAGAAACTAGCGCGGACTTGCTCCACGTCTATGGACAGACACAGTCCACAACTTTGCTCTGCATTACCCCTTCGCTCCGCTTGGCTGCCTCGCTACGCTTCAGTGGACAGGCAGCCTAAACTTAGGAGTTATCAGAAGTTTGTAAATGGTGTAGTAACAAATGTGGCAGCAGCGCGGAATGTTAGTCACCTTGGTGTCGAGGGGAGCAGCCGCCTGCGCAGACGCGGTGGTGGTGCAGCTGGCCACGACCTCTGGCGTCGTGATGCAACTAAACGGTATAGCGGAATCGACCTGCGGACATACGCAACAATCAGCAACCAACCTGCCCGAAATATCGTACTGACACTAAAGCGCGACAATAGCCTACCTGCATCCTCGTGCTCGCGGTAACCACGGCTCTGCCAGTTAATTTGTTTGAACTATCGCTTTGCGTTATGTTATCGAAAAAAAGCTTTTTAAGCGCATTTCTAATGATATCTTTCTTCTTGGTAGAGTTCTCGTTGTGTGGTTTTCTGGACAGGCGCGAGGTTATTTTGTCTTTCTTCTTCTTGGGAAGCTTCCCTGCGCCGCCGTCGAGCCCCGCTAGCACGGGCTTGGCGTCGCCAGCGCTCTTAATGTCTAGTACGGTATTATCTACGTTACGAGGAGTGGCGAGCAAGCGTTTGTAAAGCGTTAGGAAAATGGAAGCGTCGCTAGGGGCTTCAGCCGAACGGAGCTTTTCCTCGGAAACTTTTATGTCGACCGTCCGTTTTATTTCGACGAGTTCTATGCCTGGATTATCAGATTCACTGTCATCAGAACAGTCCATTAGAGTGACCTCTTCGAGCGAATGTTTGGTCTCACAAAAAGAAATTTCAATATTTTTCGTCTCCACATTTTCCAGTCGATCATTTTTAGTAGCTTCTGGTGGTCCAATGCCCTTAGAAACCATTATTTCTTTATTTATTTTCACTTCTTTAATTAAATTTTCTTCTTTGCAAATGTTCGATTCTATAGCTTGAAGTAATCTTTGTTGATTGGCGATGAACAACGAGAATTCGTTTGAGTGGTCTGTGTTAGATGATCTTTTTAGTGACACCATTTCAACAAGTTCTGTGTCAGTCTCTGTCTTTGGTTCGATCTGAGGCTCCGTGTGAGTTACCGGCGTGCCTTTAGTAGTATCTTTCGAGTCTTGATCAAGACTATTGGGTTTGCTTGGCAAATCATGATTAGAATTAGGTGTTACTAGATTATGTGGCGGTGGTGCCCTGTTTTGAACAAGTTCTGTGTCAGCCTCTGTCTTTGGTTCGATCTGAGGCTCCGTGTGAGCTACCGGAATGCCTTTCGAGTCTTGATCATGACTATTGGCTTTGCTTGGCAAATCATGATTAGAATTAGGTTTTACTAGATTATGTGGCGGTGGTGCCCTGTTTTGAACAAGTTCTGTATCAGTCTCTGTCTTCGGTTCGATCTGAGGCTCCATGTGAGTTACCAGAGTACCTTTAGTATATTTTGAGTTTTGATCAAGATTTTTGTTTTTAGTTGGCATGCCATGTTTAGAATTATGTTTTACTACATTATGTTGCGGTGGTGGCCTGTTTTGAACAAGTTCTGTGTCAGTCTCTGTCTTTGGTTCGATCTGAGGCTCCGTGTGAGCTACCAGAGTCCCTTTAGTATCTTTTGAGTCTTGATCAAGATTTTTGTTTTTAGATGACATGTCATGTTTAGAATTAGGTTTTACTACATTATGTTGCGGTGATGGCCGGTTTTGAACAAGTTCTGTGTCAGTCTCTGTCTTTGGTTTGACCTGAGGCTTTGTGTGAGCTACCGGAGAACCTTTAGTACCTTTTGAGTCTTGATCAAGATTTTTGTTTTTAGTTGGCACGTCATGATTAGAATTAGGTTTTACTACATTACGTGGCGGTGGTGGCCGGTTTTGTTTGCCAGAAGTGCGGTGGTAAGTTTTACTATGTTCGTTTTGGACATGTTTACTGCCGGAATTTGTGGGTATAGTTTTATCAGTGACGGTTTCGACATTAGAATTTCGATTACGCGATTTACGATAATGTTTATTCTTAACTGATTTATCTTCAGCGGCTCGATTGATACTAGAATTTTGATTACGCTTATCAGAAGGTGCCGCGTGGGGCAAAGCTTTGCCTATCGTCATACTTCTGACGTTTTTGGGATTATAAGACGATAAACTCGGTACCACTAAACCTTGGCCAACTCGTTCGCGATATTTCTTTCTGGCGACCGCATCTTCATTATCAATAACATTACTGATAGCTACTTTGATTTCGTCGTCACGGTCAATGTTAACTTCGGAGTTCTCCGCATCAACGGAAATATCGCGTTCTCTAACAGCTACAGGAGCGTGCTGGCTATCCCGTTTACTTATTAATTTAGGACGAGGTACGTTTACGACAAAGGCTTCAGGATTGAATCTGATCGGGCTTCGATCGGCCAGATCTATCTCTGATTGGCAGGAATCGTGAAGTGTGTCGGAGTAAGGATCGGTCTGTCGCTTGTGATGGGCGATCACAACGGCGGGGCTGATCTGTTCGAGCGGCGAACGGTAGACGCCGAGGCCTTGATACCACTTGTCGATGTATTCGATATCATCCCAATGCGTCCTCTCTTTGGTTTGTGCGTGGTGCGGGCCGCGCGGTAGTGGTCGCTTACCTTCGTGGCGGCCGAGTGTGGGGAGGGTACGCACCTGGTTGGAGGCGGTGGTGGTGGTGACCGCGCGGCCCGAGCCCACGCTGCCGCTGCCGATCTCCAGCGTGGCGCGCGCCGTGTACGTCATCGGGAACGCCGGTTTGCTCCGTCTGCGGGGGACGCATAGCTCAGACGAGTTTCTTCAACCCGCCGCCAGCACAAAAAGGCGGTAACGATAGCGGCGCTGAAGCGATACCATGTAGTATTTATATCAACCGTGCAAGCTGAAATCGGCCGGGAAAATAGGATTCGGAGCCATTGGTGGTTATAAATTCGCCTTCAGCTCCGAATCACTACCGCTCTTTGTGTGCTTGGGATTGACTTATTTACTAAAAGCGACAGTAAAATTTCGACGTAGAGCTATCGCAGTTCGAGTCTAAATTTAAAGTGCATTGAAATGGAAATAAAACATTTTAATACAGCTTTCGAAAAATATACTGAAGATTAAGGGGGTATAAATTTCATGCGAGTTTTATTACTAGATCTAAAACGACGTGAATGAAATGTTATTTTTTGCAATGAAGATATAATGAGACTAGCCTTGCGTCCGCAGCTTCGCCTGCGATAAATTAATTTTCCCGTAGGAAAAGGTATTTTCCTGCAGTAAAAAGTAGTCCGATGTCACTCAGTGATAATGAAGCTTTCTAACGGCAAAATAATTTTTGAAGTCGGTCTATTAGTTTTTAAGTTTATTCGTTACATACAAAAATACAAATCTTTCCTCTTTATAATATTAGTGTAGATAAAGATAAGTACAAAAAGTACTTCACTTGTTTCAATGTTATGTGGGAAATAGCGATAATCCCTTATTATTATTCATACTGTCCCATTTCGACCATGAACTCCGTTACCGAAAATGTATACTGTGAGATGCGGCGGCATTAGGGTTTGCTCCCGGTACTGGATTTCCATACAAATACGGTACCGGAACCGGGAATTCCCGGTTCTCGCCATACAAACATACTTATTATGTTTCTCTTGATAACTGTTAATTTTCATGTTTTTATGTACAACTAGCCGATGCCCGTGGCTTCGTCCCCGTTGTATTTTTTAAATTTCTTTCATAAAAACCTTCTCATGACAATAACAAACGCAACAAAAAAAGAATTATCCAATTTGGTGCAGTCGATCGGAAGTTATGCGCTTAGCCTTAGCAACACATTCAGCGATTCATTTTTATATTATAGAAGATAAAGAGGTTTACATACATACATACAAACTCAGTACCGGGAGCATACCCTAGGCATCATGTCTAACCTAGGTAATGTTAAAAATTAAAAACAAAAACAATTTTTGGCAAGATCTGAAGTTGTATCCGACATCCGTATTGTATTGCGGTTATTTTAGATTAAGGATACATCCATCCATCCGTGTGTATTTAATACGGGGCCCGAATGACGGATGGACTCGTAAGCTATAAAATATTTTAGATTTCTGATTCTGATATTGTAGATGTCGCGGCGTGACAGTTAAAATAATGTAATTGGTAATTATTTAAAAATTAAATAAATAAGTATGTTTCCTATTCCAGATAGTGTATCTACGATATAAGACTATTTTTAACACAAAATAATTAATAGTCATGGGCCCAGCTGTCATTCGGGACGCGTAATACGCACGGTACGCCCTTAACCTCTTCACCGCCCTAGTCGCGACAGCCAATGGAATGCCTCACACGTACGACAACGTCATCTATACATGACCAATATTTCAACTCGAAATAAACCCTTCTACAATGGATTTTAGAAAATCGGTGTGTCCTGTAACGTGGCGAGGCGTACAGAGCATGTCACTTCGTTTGTTTTGTGGCGGTGAAGAAGTTGACTTGTAAAGCCTACTAAAAAGCTGAAACAGGTTTCCTTTCAAATTCGTTTTCAATATGGTTATTTTTTACGGATAACTCATGACTTAAATCGAGTGTAGTGTAGCTCGACATGATTCGTACTATTCTGTAGCCCATCCTCTCTGAGAACACGCCACGGCGGTTACTGCAAAACATGCACTACGCGCCGAGGAGAGGTGCGGAATAGTCCGAAGCACGTCGAGCTAACCTAAACTCAATTAAAGTCGTGAGTTATACGTATATTTCACTAATAATTAAGTCTGTTTTTCGGAATTTGTGCGAAATTACATTTGTAATATACCATGAGCTTTACAATAAAGGAGAACATTGTGAGGAAATCTGCAAACTACGGCTCAAGCTCTTATTCTGAGAGGAGGCCTGTGCCCTGCAGTGGGACGCATAAAGGCTGGGATGATATACAACATACAATTATTGGTTAAGTTAATAGTACCGTGTCTAAGAGTGAATCAACTTTTTGTTGCCCCCTGTTGCTATGGTTGCATAAATGAGGGTTTTCTATGAGAGGCTATTTGGCGCTAGTATCGTCAGGTCCGTTTGACAACTTTGACATTTGTTGTATGGGTCAAATAGACCTTACGATACTAACGCCATCTAGCGATATTCCACCTGTTCTCCTGGACAACTTAAGCATTTTTCTATGAAACAGTAAGATGTCACTTGGACAACCGGGGACAGAGTAAACAACGCAAAAAAGTTGATTTACTCCGAAATTGGCGGGGCCTGGAAAAGGGTTAACATTAACAGAGTGGTGATAATGGCGGATATAGGAAGTATTACCTGGCGGTGGTGTCGGGGTCCAGGGGCGGGTGCGCGTCGGAGGTCGAGACGCGGCGCTCGGCCAGCGGCGAGGGGTTGACGCAGCGCACCGTCGCCACGTACTCCGCGCCCGCGCCCGCGCCCGCGCCCAGCGCCGTCCCGCCGGCGCCCCGCATCGGCTCTTCACTGAGAAGGAACGCTGGAACAACAAACAATAACATAAGGATATAAGGCTTCATTTGCTGTAACGGCTCTAAGAACTTATACAGGGTGTCCCGTAAGTAGTACGACAAACTTAAATCGGAGACAGGTGGGCAGGTCATCTACCAAATATCAAAAAATTACCTTGGTAAAAGTCTCACCGTTTTCGAGAAATTTAGATTTTTCTGATTTTTTGAAAAATGTATACCCACACTAAGATTTCGATTTGTGATATTTGGAATTAATTTTTTTTTGCATTTATTTTTATTTTAAAATATTCTTGAATAGTTGTGTTATAGATATGCAAAAAAGCATTAAAAAAAACTGTGGTAGTTTTTCATTTATTTTTATTTCAATTTAAATTTTGCCTCTTCTCCTGAACTTTGGTCAAGATTTGATCTAAGTATGTATCACAGTGATATAAATAATTACATGACCATGTTTACTAGCTTAAAAACATGTCCATTTAATGGACATTCAAAAAACAATAAAAACAATGGAACGAGCCTAGTTGGTAGTGACCCTGCCTACGAAGCAAGAGGTCCTGGGTTCGAATCCCGGTAAGGGCATTTATTTGTGTGATGAGCACGAATATTTGTTCCTGAGTTATGGATGTTTTCTATGTATTTAAGTATTTATTTATCAATATAAGTATGTTTATCGTCGTCTAGTACCCGTAGTACAAGCTTTGCTTAGTTTGGGACTAGGTCGATTTGTGTTAGATTGTCCCCTAATATTTATTTATTTTTTATTTATAAAAGAAAAACATTTAAAGGAAAAAATATAACCACACAAAGCATTAAGTACACTAAAAATCGCATTAAGCCAGTACTAGGTATCACCCTGTCTAAGCTGAGGCACAGACTAGATCAGAATGCACTCTGGTTAAATTCAACAGCCATGGAAACTAAATAAATAAAAAAAAACTCAACTACGCGTGTTTTATTTAAAAAAAAAATAAAACTCATTCACATTTGAACCGTGTAGTTTAATAAACAAATGATAAAAAAAAAATATAATTATGTACATTGTTTATAGATTAAAATAAACAAAATAATTTTTAAATTTACGATTACGATTTCAATTTGGCGGCGTTCGAAGTATTTGTAGCCAGTATTTAAACAAAGTGTTGGACGAGGCGTTGTTAAGTTTTTTTTTTAATGAGTCGCCATAGGGGCCATAGACGCGAAGTCCTTGCTGTTTTTTACTTTAAGGTAGGAAGGGTGACTTGTGTTCGGGAAAAATCCCTTCGGACGAACTAGGAATGGAGGGCCCAGACAGTGTCCGACTTGCACGGACTAAAAAACCCGGTTACAAGTCCCCTTCTCTATTGATTGTCAATACTAAAAACATGTGCTTTTAATTTTGAGGAGGGGAGGGGTAGGGAGGGGACTTAATCTACTCACAGTGTCCTGCCTCAGCCATTTGCTGGAAGGCCGGGAGAGGAGCATGCATTCTCCCGCTGGGCACTGGGAGGTGCTTAGGTCGGTCTATTATGTTTTTGTTTTTACCCATTGGTTTCTTCCTTGACCGACCCTCGCCCGTTTCTATACACTTACTTAGAGCTATTGGTTGGGTTGGTGGGATTTCCTGTCATATGCATTTATCTATAACTACGGGCTTCCTTTCTTTTGCCCTGCGATGGAAGGGTGGGTCGGAGATCTTTAGGACCCATTGTGTGGCTTTGGATGCCATCTTTTGGGTGGGGCTACTACCCTTTATGCCTGATGGTTTTTTTTGGCATGCTGTGTGTTTTTTTGCGCTTGTCTCCTAGCGCTACCCTCTTTTCGTTTCCGCTTCCATCGAAATCGGCGTTGTTAAGTTTGCAACCCAAATCTCGTTTTGAAAAAGAAAGAAGAAAGGGTGTAGATGGGTGTATATTTACATGTGTCGACGCCGGAGGGCAGGCTGCCGCCGTGTATGGCGCGCGCGGAGACAGGCGCGGGCGCGTGCGCGTGCGCGTGCGGGCGGCGGCGCGGCGCCGGCTCGGCGGCCAGCGCGGCCACCAGGTCCTGCAGGCTGTTGGAGTGCGGCAGCGCGCGCCGCCCGCGCGCCCCCGGCCCCGCGCCCGCGCCGCACCCCGCCCGCCGCGCACGCCCGCCCAGCCGCGCCGCCGCCTCGCACGCCTGCTCGTCCTGCTCCACTTCCTCGAGGAGCTCCTGGAACACACACGACATGCACGAATAACGTGCTGACCTGATACACTTGACCATTCACTTGTAATGAGCATTACTATACCTTGACAAGCTCGTGCGCGGCGCTCGGCGGAACCCTGTCGCAGGGAGCCTCTGCTGTCCTTAACGAGATTGTTTTTAATAAGTGCGGCAAATGCTGACTGCGACAGGGTTCCGCGGAGAGCCACGCACGAACTTGTCGGACTATAGCAAATATTACATTACAGGTAAATTGCTCACAAAATAAGTAGTGTAAGTAGTGTTTAGTAGTAGTGTTTGTAGTACAAGTTTTATTGTACCGTTTGTGCCCAAAAACATAAATAAATAAATAAAATAAACAGGAGTGTTTTAGAGAGCATTCAAACGAAACGATGGTAAATGTGCTTCGAGCTTCGATTAAACGTAGACGGCATCACAAACATCTGTCCCGTAGAATAACATGAACTTAATAGAGAGTGGTAAAACAGGCCCTTCCTTGGTCACAGACGATAAAAATATTTATGCGTACAGATCAAATCTATTTTTCATCACTCAAGCTCTGAAAGTAGGTTGCATTCAACTTGAAATCCGGGATGTAAGATGTAAATTCGATTTACATCCTTAGGGATGTAAGCAAATTTAAAAATCGAATGGTAATCCTTTGTATTCACGAACTGGTAAACAAGGAGAGGGCGCGCCTCCGTGGCCGCGTGCTGCGCCACGCCGCGCACACGCCGCCCTTCGCTGCACCTCCTGGCAGGAGGCTCCTGCACCGCCCCACCGCCTGTACACCGAGCTCAAGGTGTGGTCAGGCGGCCGCGGCGACGTGACGCCGGTGCCGGCCGCTTAAATTGCGTATATATTTTTAACATAACGGTTTTTCTTTATGAAAGGTAAGATGAAAAGTAGAGTGTTCAACTCGAGTGTAAATGATCAATTACAACCCTTGTTTATCAATCCACTGTTACGAAAGCACTTGCGCAATTACAAGTATAAGTTAAGCCGCATAACCTAACCAGCGCATTTAGCTAAACTAGCGTGATAGCCCTACTAACCTTTCGTAATTACGATTTTATTATAATAGTGATTATATCGTAATTAATAAGTTAACAGACTACTTTAACATAAAATCCAATATCATTAAACGAGTAATTCTTGTTTATTCATTATTTCGGAAACTCGGAAGCGAATAACGATTTCGATTAATTTTGCTATTTGGGGGTTTTGTCACCCAGGTAAGTACTTTAATAATAATATCACCATCCATTAAGCACATTATTTTCAAATGAACTTCGTAAACATCTTTAATTCATACTTAGATGATTTTGTTTCCAAGACCGGTCTACCTTTTGAACGCCACACATCGTTTTTGTTACGAACCAAATTGATTCTTATGCGGGGATGCGGGTGGGTAGGTTAATTTTTGTATTATTACTGTATGTCGTCTGTAACCGTCTCTGGCGTTCAAAAGTTTAATGTTGGCTGAATTAAATAGTCTATTTTAAGGGGCTGTTTCACCATTTTTTAGGGTTCCGTAGGCAACTATTTAGGGTTCCGTAGTCAACTAGGAACCCTTATAGTTTCGCCATGTCTGTCTGTCTGTTCGTACGATAGGTTAGGTACCAACGAAGCGTTACTATTGGTTTGCGGTCATTTTCGACTTTCGTTTTTCAGAATTGGATTTTTGACTCTAGTCAAAATAGTAATTATAAATCGATTGTACAATCGATACTAAATCACCTCGTTTCGGGAAAACAACCACTAAAATTTCACGGTGTATATCAGTCACGCCGACAAAGTGATTAAATAAAAAAAAGTAAAAAAATTTTTTTAGGGTACCTCCCATAGACGTAAAGTTGGAGTGATTTCTTTTTTCTCTACTAACCCTATAGTGCGGGGTTGCTAACATGATTTTTCTATTCAGTGATCTGTTTGCGAAATATTCAACTTTAAAGTGAAAATTTTCATTAAAATCGACCGTCCCCCCCCCTTTAACATCTAACTGTTAAGTGGAAAAATTTGAAAAAATTCAGAATGGTAGTAAATATATCAAATTTACTAGGAAAATTATAGCGGCTAAGATTGCTTGGAAATTATTTGTAGTTTAATAAGAGTAAATAGTCGCCTAAGTAAGGTATAAAACATATCTAAACTTGGATGATTCCGTACACATACGAAATCCTTCAAAAAAATATTACTTGATTTTTTCGTAATGACTACGGAACCCTACCTTGGGCGTGTCCGACACGCTCTTGGCCGATTTTTTGAAATTTCGGATTAGCTTAATAATAACTTTATTTGACAGATGGAATAAAATTTTCTGTATCACAAGTCTTGATTAGCGCGGATAAACTGTTCCTTAATTTAACCACCAGATCAGGTGATCAGGCGATTCGTTTTACGTAAATTTATTTTTCTTTATTATTGTTTACAAAATAAGTACCGTTTTTGGATCAATTATAATGTAATAGGTAAATTTGTTTATGCAAAAAAATATTATATTGTTACTAGCTCACAGAAACTCATGGACATGTGCGTACTACCAGTTCTCACCTACGGTGCTCAAACTTGGTCTTTGACGGAAGCTCTGAAGTCTAAAATCGGTGTTTGCCAGCGGGCCATGGAGCGCAGCGTGCTAGGTGTTAAATTAATGGATCGGATCCGGAACACCGACCTGCGCTCCATGACTAAGATCACTGATGCAGGTCGAACAGCGTCTAAGCTGAAGTGGGACTGGGTTGGCCATGTTTGCCGCATGCCAGACGAGTTGTGGGCCAAGATAACCATCGAGTGGAAAGTCTCGCCATCGCCTCCTCCTGTCTATTTAACAGAGTTAGCAAGGCGTTCTCTCTGTTGCACTTTTGTATGCAAATGAAAGGGTCAAGAAACTGTCAGTGGGCGTCAACAATCGCACGTCGATGGCGGACTCGGCTTACAATGCCGTTTGTTGGAATATTCGTAATATTTCTCGTCATATTTTGATTTTTCTCGTGGCACCTCAAATAATTACATGTCATGTTTATTCATCTATTAATCATAATTATGTAATTTAAAGTAGTAGATAATAATATTTAAATATATGCCCTGCAGTGGGACGTATGTGCTGGTGCATCGTCCTTATCGCTGACCAATTAAGTGCATTCTCTGTTTTTCTAGTACTAACTCTGTTAAATAGACAAGATATAGACTTCTTCTTGGAGGACTGGCCCTCGTATGCAGCGGATAGAGAGCAGTGTAAATGTTGGGGGGAGGCCTTTGCTCAGCAGTGGGACAGAATAGGCTAATAATAAAAAATAATAATAATAATACTAGCTGTTGCCCGCGACTCCGTGCGCGAAGACTAGTAGCCTACGACCTATTCTCAGACCTACAGAGTATAGAGAAAAAAAGTTTCATAAAAATCGGTCAAAACTCAAGCCGTTTCGGAGGAGTTCGATAACAAACACCGTGACACGAGATTTTTATATATTAGACTAGCTGTTACCCGCGACTCCGTCCGCGAAGAACTGGGGCATAAAAAATAGCCTACGACCTATTCTCAGACCTACCGAGTATAGACAAAAAAGTTTCATAAAAATCGGTCACGCCGTTTCGGAGGAGTTCGTTAACAAACACCGTGACACGAGATTTTTATTTATTAGAAGATTATGTATTTATTTAAAAATTACATAGTTTACGATTTCTTCTGCTTTAATAATTAGCGACTGTTTGAACGAAACTGCGTCGTAAAATGCGACGTTGCCACTCCGACTTTCTGTTAAACTGACGATTAGTTAAGTGGAACTTAGTTTACACAGACCGTAGTGGTGAGGTGAAACTGAAAAAACACTAACGGACAGATTTATCCAATACTTAGTTTATTCATTGGTTATGTAACCAGCAGTTTGACAATAAGGTGGTCAAAAAGCCCCTAACGGTGACATTAGGCCGGCCATTGTGTAGGGCGTCAGCGATATCTTCAATTTGCCTGCTGCCCGTGGCTACACGAAGTTTGGGCTGAAGATTAAAGACCGTACACGTACACGCGCAAATGTCGAACCAAACCGCGGAACGCGCCGGGTCAAAAGGCCGCCCGGACCGGACATCAAACGACATTTGATTTGTTATTTTTGGTTTTTAATTCCCCTTCAGTTCAGATATTAAGCTATAGTTCCACGAGAACAAATGATACAATTTGGTGGGATGATCTGTAGCCACTAGCCAGCATTATAACAACGTACCTTGAACAGGCTGCTCTTGCCCTCGCGGTCCTTCGGACACTTGTAGGTTATGGCCTCGTCCAGCAGTGCGCGGAGCTGTCCGTCGTCCAGAGTCTCCACGTGCTTGTTATTCTACAACAACCAAATTAGCCATTTAACCCTCCATTATTATGTTTACAAGAGGCCCACACTAACTTTTATTCGAAGATGACCAAATAGGAAAGAGGACTTGACATAGACGAGTAGGAAACGTTGACAAAATATGTTAAAGTAATGTAGATGAAGTCATCCTGAGCCGGGCGAGTTCGAATTTAGAGATCACGTAGCGACTAATTTGAGACAAGTGTTCTAGATTACAAGTAATATAAATTTACCATTGTCCAGATTGAATTATTTGCATAATAATATTTAAAATTATACTAAGGTAATGCAAACGCGTAACACCGTGGTCCAACGCTGGCAGGTAGCAAAATAATTAACTTTTGATTAAAGCAGCTATTTATTAAATTTAACAATAATTACTTGAAAACCAGTATTGGCAAACATATAGCATTACGATGACGTCATGAACCTATGACATTGTGACAGCAGACTTTGGTGAATATTGTCCGGATACCGGATAAGAAAATATTACTTCAGTAAACTGACTACAATAAGTCTGTCCCCCTGACGGAACACTTAGTTACATACCTAACATACCTACTCCTGTGATAAACCTTTGCGCCCGCCGCATTGATTCGGAAGATCGTGATTCAAGTTCTGTTATGAGTTATACCTAGAGATTTTTCTGGCACAAACAACTTGTGGTTAATTAGTGTTTGACATAATAATAATAACATCGATTCGATTTGGTATTCTTGTTCTATATTTTTGTCTCATTGATATAATGCCACTTATAGGCATACCCCGGGACTTTCGGGGCAGGGATGATTGACATTAGCCAAAAAGTAAGTACCGAGTTAAAAAACAGAGTGCACTCTAGCTGGTTTCTACCTAATGAATTAGAAAAAATACACATGATATTTAAAACACAAAAAAAAATTTTTTCGTAAAATGAAATCGTTTCAATCCTAATCAAATTAAGTTAACACTTAAGTTATGGCAATTTTGCCACTCACAATTACTTAATCACCAATAGAGTAATTTGATCGTGATTAATTTCTGTGATTAAATACGTATTTAATCCACTTTTTTGTACTCATTATCCGGTACCGATTTACCTCCCAACTGAAATTCATATCAACTACTAAATTTACTGCAGGTAATTAATTAACGTTTTTTTATTATTATCTCATAACATAAGCCTCGGTACTAAGTCTACAGTACAAGTATAGTACACACTTCGCAGTGAGGTAATTAATTATTCATTAGGCATAATATGATGTTTTGTCACAATAACCTATCTATTAATGTCTTCTCTTTAGCAAATCGTTCGTGCCCCGAAAGCCCCCGGGGTATACTTGCTTATAATATAAGACATCAACAAACTAAGTATGTATTACAAGGAAAAGTATTCGTTCTTGCCAGTAAAATCTCTGAGTATAGTTATGAGAGCGAAGAGTGTAAATAATTATAAAAGTAAAAAAAAATCATTTCAGGATTTTGGAAATGGGATAAGGAATAATAAAGATTATATTCATTCACTTTGAAATGGTCTTATAGCCGGAACGTACAGAGACTTCAAATTTGGCATGCAAAAATGTAGGTACATAATTATAATTAGAACAGGAGCATAAAAACGATTTATTATTATTATTATTTATTATAAAAGAGGATTATCTTCTAGGAGGTTGCTGGTTGGGAGTTGCTGCTATATCACTTGGCAGATTATCATTCTGTAGGATCATATAGGTGCAGTAAGAGATTTTTGGAAATTCCCGCGGGATAGAGAATGGAAGTCTTTTATTACCATAAATTTTATCTGTGCGCCGACGTAGTTGCGGCCAATAGCAAGTAACTAATAAAACAGCAGTTTCTGAACATTAATGTCAAGGTTAGAAAGTTATTAACGGCCTATCTTATCAAATGGACCTCAATGCGCGAGCAAGGCACTTTCGGTCAATAATGTCACAATCACAAATCACAAGTTCATTGTCTGAATGTATTCAGATTAAATTTGTCGCAGCAAAAATTATGATTTACCTACTGTTATATTAAACACACTATTTTTAATTTCGTGGAATTCACGAATTTTAACCATAAATAATAAATACCGTTCAAAATTAATTTTGACAAAATTTAATTGTGCTAAAAAATAATTAAAACCAACTTTAATTTCGACATAAATGAACTAACAATATTAATTATTTCGTACTAAATACAAACTGAAATATAGATGCACAGAAAAAACCCCAGAAAAAAGACCAATGCTGGGAATCGAACCCAGGTCCTCAGCATTCCGTGCCGCGTGCCATACCCCTACACCACCACTGGTCTAGAGATTAGACACGAATCTTTCCTATACATCATACATTTCAATCTGCTAAATCATCACCTTATGCAGTGACAAGCGCACATCTATGTTACACCCTCATCGAGAGATTTTAACACTCCGTAAAAGTAATAAAAAAATGAAGTTGAAAAAATAAGTACAAAAAAAGATACTTCATAGCTAACTTGTTTAACAATATTAAATCAATCATTAATTCATTATTTCTTTAGGCCTATATTAATTTTGTTAAATTTACCATGGGACATGATTCATGATTCCATTTGCGACAATATTCTAGCTAGATGGACCACTTTCCTTTTTGTTATATTTAAAATTGTCATTTTTCTGATTTGACGTATCATTTTGAGTAGACGATTTTTGGGTAGGTCCCAATTGTTCTACAGAACTGGTAATTTATTTTGAACTCTTTTACTTCACCATTTCACAGCTCTATGGTATGGGACAAATGGGATCTACTGGGACCTACCCCGATTTTCCATTTATACTAATGACAGTACGTAAATCAAAATTATTTGGTTAAACATAAAGGAAAAACTTTAATTATGCGCGGGATACCTAAATACACAATTTTCCAGCAGAGTGGATGGTGATTCGGTCTATTCAAGGTCACAAAATAATAGCTGGGACAGAAAAATGTCAGCGGAATGTTCACCTTGGGTAAGCTCAGCACAGCAGGCCGATAGTCACGCCACTTATGCCGGGCCCATTTTCCTACAAATATGTCGCATTAACGAAACATTACCCGCACCCCGACACAAACCGCCATGAACACGAAATCAAATTTAAACTATCAAAGCTTAAAAACATTTGGTCAATGTAACGAATCATTACATGCGCTGTAAAGAAAGACAAATAGACCGTTAAAAGTTGAACGCGATAAGAGAATGTTACATCACGAGGCATTTATCAATATTTACAAGCGAATAGAATAAGTGGATTCAGTTGTGTCGGGTTCTGTTTTGCGATAGTGTTCGTTTTGTTCGGGTCGGGCCGCGGCTGCGGCCGGCATAATTAGCGGTTTAAGATAACGCGCCGGTCGCCGTCGCCGCTGCCTCCCCGCATGGAGGTCATAAATTCACGCCACGATGTGTGGACACATGCCAAAATTCCCGAACTGCTGACGAGTTGCGAGACATACTGTCTCTTTCCGTGCAGCGCAGACGGCGAGTGCTCTTAGAAGAACAGTTGGTCAGACAACCAGTCTTTTACACAAGTTGTTTATACAATACGGAATATTTCAGCCGAGAGTTAATTTGACTGAACCATCTGTGTGGTCTTTGTTTTCAAGATGTAGTCACGCCTTTGAAGCCATACACTTTGAACAGCGGCCAATCTATGGAAATACTTTGTCAAGCCCAATTACAAAACTCTGAAAAACATTAACAGGAGTGTAATAAACTTGCCCAATTGTCTTCACGTTCTAGATTAAGAGGATTGTAACCTAGAAATGTAAATAAACAACATAAGTTGAGATTTTTGATTTATCTTATCACTGTAAATGGTTATGGCGGTTAATATTTAAATTTTACATAAACAAACGGCAATCTTTTTTCGTAATTTAAATGTCCATGGGCGACAGAACTAATAGGTAGGTTCCAATCTAAAACCATTAGGTATCGCGCAAAAAATATATTAATTTTAGTGTCCAGATAATAGCTTACCTAATCTGCACGCGGTGTTTTAACTTACTCACTTCGCAGCTTAACAACAGAAGGGATGGTGTCTAGTAAATTAATTGAATTTATAATTCATAATAAGTTAACGCTACATACTTAAAAACAAAAACCACTAAAGCTAAATAATTACTGAACGCGCCGCCACTTTTTTCATTACCGGAACTATCTGTTGCATATTTTTATATCAAGTCCTTCCATAGGCGGCCCTATCAGTTTGCTATGACTAGGACAGTCGTTATCTCTGCTTACTCACGTTTGAATGACATCGGAGTATGACATCGAACGAAATACTAATATGTCTATTGTAGTAACGTAATGTTATTATATGTATTAGCGATGAATGCGAGATGCATCGTGGGCGGCTGCGCGGGGAACGGGTAGCGGGTGGAAAGTGCGTCGTGAGTGTCGTGAAGGTGGGCGGCGGCACTGACGTCAGCGGAGCGAGCCCTCGGGGGCTGTGCCGGAGTCCCGGCGCCGGCGGGAGCTCTCGGGGTCAGGGTCGGATCACTGCGGGATCGATGGCGTGCCCTTGCTCCTACAACGCATTTCCGTCTAGTATTGGATTCTCGCTATACACAGATTTATACTCAGCCTGCAGAACTAACTGTTGCGCGCTTCCGAAACAGACGCGATTGCGACCTAACGGTATCACGCTTCGTACAATCACCCTTGCATTTAGACTTTGAAGTCATTTTAAATTCGGTCTTTCGTAAAAATAATTTTCCCGAATACTAAAGTAACGGTAACGATTTACAATGACAGGATAAACGAACTTAATCAGTCGAACATTCATTGGTTATAACGGAATAAACGATTTGTTAAGCGGATAGGTAACTGTACAATTTGAAATTGCAGGAGCTAAATGCACTGGAGACACGCCAGCAGTTTTGGAACACATAACCTGCAGTGTTGGAATTACGCCAAAAATTTCTTTAATTTTTCTGGAATAGATTCTGCTTTCCTGGCGTCATGTCAGATACCTACAATCGATAACACGACAATGGACGTACAACCTTATTACATGCTCTGATTAGAATCTACTCTTAATTTAAACTAAACTATGAAATAGCCTCAATTATAGTGCTCTGGACAGCGCAGAATAGGATCTAGGGTAAAATTGACTGACAGCGAGAAGTTGATAGTTTAGCAATCCCCGGACTATATTATATACGTGTACAAGTATTATGACAAATTGTAGACAGGCTAAAAATAAATCGTTCTCGATTCACCGTAATTTGCACCGACAACGACAGCTATATTTTATGTTTAAACTTATTTCAGTATTTCAAAATACAACCGTATTTAAATGTAAGTCGACACTTGCTAAAAGTATCAGACGACAATATTTAAATTATTATAAGTAAAATAAAAACAATGGTGTCTTAAGACAGGATTCCGTGTTCTGCGTGATTTCGGAATCTAGCTCAACTGATAAAGATGGAACTCATTTACATAGATTAGTAGGTAATCTACCTTTAAACGAGCAATTCATGTATATATAATCAGAATCTCGGAAACGACTCCAACGATTTCGATGAAATTTGGTATGTGGGTATGTGGGGGATTTCGGGGATGAAAAATTGATCTAGCTTGGTGTTACTCTGGGAAAACGCTTGGTAGGTACCGAGTTTCAGCTAGAGCGGAGCTCTGCCGCCCAGGTACTGGTATTTAACTGTTGAAAAACGGTAGTCGACATCATAAACATCTAGGTGCTCATTAATATCTGAACACATGTTCATGTTTTCGCGATTGACAATGACAATACGGTCGTGACTGCACCAAATTGTATTTTACAACTGTATTCAAAAATCGACGGCAGCCATATCAACTATTTGAGAAAAAAAGAGCAGCCTTCTCTCTTTTCAATGTTCTCCGAGGGACATGTGGACAAGGAAGTCTTTGATAGAGGTCATTAGATCAGATAGTCCGATTGTAGCAAAAAAGACGCAGACAATCTGATCAAATAAAATCGTCAATTTGTATCAGCCTAAACAAAATTTAACATTATTTGACATGAATGTATGTATATTGTATGGCTATAAAGCTGTATAACAGACTACCTGAAAATTACAAAAGGCTACCGACAAAATGTTCAAATGGATACTTAGTAAAAGTTTCTACTCTGTTCCTGAATTTTTAAATAATAATTAGTTTAAGCAAATTGGCTAAGTAAAGTTTTTTGAAGAGATGCTAATTATATTTTTTTTCGACAGTGGTCGACTTCAACACCAAGAAACTGCAGCTGTTTTAATTTTATCTCCTTTTATTTATTGGAAATATTTTTTTAAGTGTTCGAGATGACATTTGTGAGATTTTATGGCTGACAAGCGGTTCGTGCTCAGTACTAAGAAGAAATAGAAAAAAAAACGAATTCAACTGTCGCTTCTGTCAATGTCAAATGAAATCTAACCGTTTGCATTTCGTTTGCGTTGCGTTGTCCAAGAAGCAGTTCCAAAATAGTGATTGAAAGTATTCAATCGTGATCCAATTATTGTGCATAAGTTATGGAGAAATGCGGTAAAATTGAAAGTCCGGATTTTATGCGGAGGTCGATAAAAATAGTAAAAAAATCACACTGTACCTCTACCATGAGGTTTACACTAGTTAACGTGACCGTACTCGCTAGCGACGGCGTAAATTATTTGTATGGAGAATTGTACAGCGCCTCTAGCGGTCACTTACGGAAGTACAATTCTCCATACAAATCATTTACGCCGTCGCTAGCGAGTACGGTCACTGTAAACTAGTGTAAACTCATGGTAGAGGTATAGAGCACACCAAAACGCAAAGCAAACGAAACGCAAACGATTTGACATTGACAGCAGTGACAGTTCACTTCGGTTTTTTTTCTGTTTCTACTAAGTTCTGAGCACGAACGGCTTGTCAACCATAAAATCTCATAAATGTCATCTCAAACACTCAAAAAAATATTTCCAGTAAACAATAGGAGATAAAAATAAAACAGCTGCAGTTTCTCAATCTCCAGAACGCCGACTGCCGAAAAAAAATATAATTAGCACCTCTTCAAAAAACTTTACTTAGCCAATTGTATTATTTATAAAGATTTTCATAAAATGCTCTGAAATATTTCTACGCAGATGCTGAAGAAACCCATTTTACTAACCTATATTGTACCATATTCTAAGAAATAAATGATTGATTGATTGAATGAACTTTTACGGAGTTTAGGGATGAAATGAACTTGAATATGCACATAAACTGTTCAGAATACGATTATTTCGCCACTCATTTCCCCGGCTTTTTGGCAACCACAACGTCTCTAGAATTGTGTACGTTCACTTTTTATTGTGACTGACCTACCTATTCAATAAAATAATCTACAATGTGGCTATTATAAGTCTGTGTACGACACGTGCATCATAGGTTTCTGTCCTGTATGCTTAGTATAAGTTTTACTTCACCAAAATACTTCTCGATCGCGTTTACGTAAAAATTTCAATTCTATGGAAACATGGACGCGCGGCCGCGGAGGCGCTGTCCATGTTTCCCTAGTAATTGATTTTTTTACGTAAACGCGATTGAGAAGTATTTTGGTGAAGTAAAACTTACACTAAGCATACTGTAGACAGAATCAGCGCATACGCATTACGGCGTGAGATTGGGTCTGCGACGGCGGCGGCGCGGCGGAGAGCACAATGCGGCGCCCGAACACAGTTACCCGGCTATGGATGCCAAATGACGGGAAAAACCAGGATATTCCACAAATTTCATGTTGTCAGTTTTTTTCAAATTTTTAAATCTAATTTAGTCGAATTTAATAACTTTGTGAAATACGCATTGAAAAGTTTTAGTTACAAAATAAGTAAAAATTTTGATTTTATTACACAACGTGGCCCAAAACTATGTTGACAAAGAATTTTTGAGAAATGTTTTTATTGGCTTTGATGTATGTATGTACGTATGTAAACGTTTGTCAAAATTATCGACGATATGTCGCAGCTCTTCCATAGTTATTTTCTCCCACTCTTTGGTGAGCGTTACTTTCATAACATCTTCACTTTGGTGTTTAGTAGTTGGTACATGTCCTTGCTTCTA
This sequence comes from Archips crataeganus, assembly GCA_947859365.1. Lineage (NCBI taxonomy): Eukaryota > Metazoa > Arthropoda > Insecta > Lepidoptera > Tortricidae > Archips > Archips crataeganus. Next base: position 6,292,430 of record OX402065.1, read on the forward strand.
AGATTGACCACAAACTATGGATTTAGTTCAGGCGAGTAGGGTGGCCACTCTTTTGAGCTTCTGAATCGGGGTACATTGTCTTTACACCACAGCTGCACAGTGCGGGCCCAGTGAGATGGGGATTGTCATTTTGGTGGTCATGAGCCTATTCAATATAAAAGTTTTTTATCTGAAAAAATATAGGTATTTTTCCGTTTTTCAGCGTGCGCTGCTTGATAAGACGACACCTGTCAAGGTTAACTTTTTTATCTTTATCTTCAAGGAGTTGTGCTTTACGCAGCTTGTACGCTCTCAATTTGAAGTCATTAGCGACAATACGTTTCACCGTCGAACGACTTACACCCAGCTCTCGAGACATTTTTCGCACTTTGGTCCGTGGATTACGAATATTACGTACGATCAAACCGTTTCTTGACAATGTTCCGGAGCCTAGGAGTCCTAACAGTCTACTTTATTCCTCTTCCTGGGTGGTCTGCGGCATGCCCTTAGAGTATATACATATAAGCAAGCTTAGAGTAGGGCATGCCCGAGCTCATTGTACCGCTTAACAGTCTTGGAAACTAATTGACGACTGACACTTAGCGACCGAACTATCTCACACTTGTTTTCCGGCGTCGTAGAAGGAAATTATTGCTTTGCATTGCGAAGACATGACAAAAAACAATAATCTAGTCTAATATATAAAAATCTCGTGTCACGGTGTTTGTTATCGAACTCCTCCGAAACGGCTCGACCGATTTTTATGAAACTTTTTCTCCATATTCGGTAGGTCTGAGAATAGGTCGTAGGCTATTTTTTATACCTAAATAATAAAATAATATGTACCTATATGATAAACAGTGCGTCAGTCTTCGATCAACAATACAATGATCGAAGGCGTCAGTAGGTAAATGTTCTGGAACAATGTTTTTATTTTTTAAGATAGGTAAAATGGGAAATTACCAGGAATTTATATGTGACAACCCAATCTATACCTACCACGGCGAGCCGTAAGGTAACACCGGTCGGTCGCCCGTTCGGCATTGTTATGGTCGGCATGGTCGCACTTCACTTCGCGTTAGGGTCATTACATTACATTCAATATTTACGTTAAAAAAAAAAAGAAATTGAATATTAGAAGAATACTGAGAGGTGGAGTGCTAGCGTAAAAATGCGATAGAAAATTTTAAAACCTGAAAATTGACTAATAGCTCTGCTAAAGCGATGCAAATTCTTATAGGCCTTTGATAACAATACCCTAGAATCTAGAATTTACGATAGTTAGTCATGACTTTAAGAGCCTGAAACCACTTGTTCTAGAATTTGGCTAGTTTTTAGGGTTCCGTGCCCAAAGCTGGCAAACGGGACCCTATTGCTGAGACTCCGCTGTCTGTCTGTCTGTTCGTCCGTCTGTCACCACAATATATACTTGAATTTTTTACCGATTATACATATATTACTGTGGTCGCTATAACAAATACTAAAAATAAAATTAAAATAATCGCAGGGCTCTGTTAACACTAGATTATAATAGATACGGCTGTTTACAGTGTATATTTTGACATACCTACAAATTTGTACAGAATCCGACTCGCACTTGACCGGTTTTTTTTTAGCCAGTGGTGTTGCAATCCTAACAATCATACACACTTGCCAATGGGATTAGGCCGAGACATTTAGTGGATATTTTCTATTCTCTATCGATGTTTTTCTTCATTAAGTATTACGTTAATAAGTAAGCATTAAAAAAAGTATTACGTTGTGTTGCGCGGAAAGAAACGAGGAAACCACAACCAATATCCTTGTAACTAACTAGAGGAAAGAGGTAATGATAATGATCGTGCAAACATGTACCCTATCAGTTTTACAGCAAAAATGTCTCAATCAAATGGATTTATGATAACATGATTACTTATGGTATTATATTATGATCAACGGTCGGAAAATGCCCGTCATTTCACTTGTAGTTGGATGACAATGACAATAATTTAGGAGCCGTTTATGAGTCGACAATGTTCTCACCCATCCGCATCCAATGTGTTCCCGCCACCTTCACCAGGTCGTCGCTCCACCTTGTTGGAGGCCTACCCACACTTGGACTACATAGTTGGATTACATTTGGACTTGGATGCGGATGGCTCAGGGCGAATCTGTTTGGCGAGCTTTAGGGGAGGCCTAAGTTCAGCAGTGGACGTCTTTCGGCTGAAATGATGATGATGATGATGAATGTTCGCACACACTTTCACAGCCTTTGGAAATCATAGGACCAGTGGTTTCCGTTATCCCGTCCACGACTCATCAAAAAAAATGTTACTAGGTATATTCAGCACGCTGGGTGAATTTTAAGTATTTTAGTGACCACAATGTGTTCATTCTCATCCTTATTAATGGCAGTTTCTTGGCTTAAATACGAGGGGCGTTCAATATAAAGTGAGAATGAGATGCAAACTCTTTAATATTACGAAATTAAATACTGGCCGGTAAAGCTAATCTATCTAGCTGATTGCTATGAAAAAAAAACTGACTGTCTTTTGTTTAAAAAAATATACGGTAATTTCTTTGCAATGCTATTGAGTACGTTAGCGAAAATGGAGAAAATTGAACTGTGCGCCGTTATCAAATACTTGTATTTGAAAAATTTTTCTACGGACCAAGTCAATTTGGATTTGCGGGACACTTTAGGGTCTAATGCTCCTCCGTATTCGACAGTCGCACGTTGTTGCGCCGAATTTAGACGTGGAAGAACATCGACAATGGACGACCCCCGCTCCGGCCGCCATACTACAGCAGTAACTGAAGAAATTGTGAAAAAAGTCGAAAACTCAGTTTTGGCGGATCGTCGTGTCACAGTTCGTTTTATTGCTGAAAATGTAAAGATTTCAACGGGGAGCGTGCATAATATTTTACATGAACGCTTGGGTATGAAAAAGGTATCTGCGCGTTGGGTACCAAGAATGCTTACTGACACGCAAAAACAAACTAGACTAGAGATTTGTCAAGAAGCTTTGAACCTGATGCAGCAAGACCGGGAACTTTTTTTGGCGCGATTTATAACAATGGACGAAACATGGCTCCATCATTACGACCCTGAAACGAAACTGCAGTCTATGACATGGAAAAGGCCATCATCTCCAACTCCGAAGAAATTCAAGGTGAGCCCATCTGCCGGTAAGGTCATGGGCTCTGTTTTTTGGGATGGTAAAGGGGTATTAATGATTGAGTATTACGGGCACTTTATACGCCAAACAAATAGCAACATTGCGCAATGAGATCCGCGAAAAACTCTCGAAAGCTGTGCTGTTCCACGAGGACAATGCCCCGGCACACAAGTCCGCCGTTGCAATGGCTGCAATTCGTGATGCTGGGTACGATATCCTTAAGCATCCTCCGTATTCACCAGATCTCGCTCCCAGTGATTTCTACCTATTTCCGAGATTGAAACAATACCTGAGAGGCCAGAAATTTTAAGACGACGACGCGGTAGTCGCTGCAGTACAAGATTTTTTAAGTACTCAAGATGAGACCTTTTTTAAAAATGGAATTTTCAGTTTAGAAAAAGGATATACTAAGTGTATTATGCTAAAAGGTGACTATGTCGAAAAATAAAATGACATTTAGTAAAAGTTGTTTATAACATACTCATTCTCACTTTTTATTGAACGCCCCTAGTACTGATCTCAGGGGCCAATCTATACGTACTCGCAACTGACCACATAGATACTTCGGGAAATGCTGCATTGGAGCTAATATCGTAAGGAAGTATCTGCTATACGAAACAGGGTAGATTTTTAATACGACGAACGTGTTTCCAAATCCAGGTAATGATAAATAAACGTTTTTCCGACATGCATTAGAAATTGCAAAATAAATTTATTACATAGGTAGTGCGACCAGTTCTCAGCGCAATTTATTAGTACCTAATTACACTCATGTTTGGTTGTTTATTTATTTTGCTATTAGTAGGTAGGTATGATAGCATCTTAATAATATTGCATAATATCAATAACTTAATTTTAAAAACATGTTTTGATGTCTACAACTCCTACTAATGATATTCAATTGTGTTAACTAGGTAGGATTGGTATGAAAGAACTAATCAGCGTCATGCACTTTTACGTCCAGCGTTTCAGGACATATTTGGCAAGATGTTACCACCAAATATGTCCAACGCTGTGCTAATTCAAATCATGTAAATAGTTAGTAAGAGTAAGTTATAATGGATAGTATAGCACAGCAGACTATGTGGTAGGTAAATGTAACCTGATGCTTCTGACTTTTACTTTGTAATGAAACCCAAACCATTTGGTTTGTGTATGTATTGTTTTACATGTTGAGAAAGTTTTGTTCAAATTACAATTGTCCCATAAGCATGTAGTTTTTACAATGAAACTTGTAATTTTAATATTTACGGTATTCCTTGAAATACAAATGTACGTAAATAATGAATGTGTTCTATCAACGCCGTATGATGTAACTATCTAATTAAAATGTCTACATTGTTACGTCAGACGAAAAAAAATTGTAACAAGTGAAGTAATGACTTTTCCAATTAATGTAATTAACAGGTTTATTCAAAAAATATTACTTTAGTCAACATTTATACAGAAAAAAATAACCAATAAAATTTGGGGGGCTAAGTGTTCGCTCATCGTCTAGTATGGCATTACCGGCTTTCCTGTCCTCTGTTTAGGTTCGCTACATCTCGTCAGTTCCGTTTTAAACGTTTCACAGTTACTGGACGATGAGTTAGCGTGCCTGAAGGAGGCCAGAGAAGCTTGGTGTGTTTCATGTCCTGGAGCGAACATCCCAATCCTACGACATATTCAGAAGGATTGGGACTCCCCTCGGCTAAAAGCAACCCATGCTTCTCTGTTGGAAAATAGCCCGGACGACCCCGAACGTGTCCATCTCCTGGCGGTATCAGCCCAGGAGTCAGGCCATTGGCTCAAGACCCTCCCTTCCCGTCAGATAGGTACGGTTGTGGATCCAAGCACCTTGAGGATAGCAATATCCTTAAGGCTTGATTGCAGAATATGTATCTCCCACACATGTACCAGTGGTAAGGACGTAGATCAGCTGGGACGTCAAGGCCTCTCATGCTCCAAAAGCGCTGGTCGCTTATTCCGCCATGGCACCATTAATGACCTGGTCCGCCGCTTGCTTGCCACCGTCTCTGTGCCCGCAATCCTTGAACCCGTAGGCATGGCCAGAGACGATGGCAAGCGCCCCGACGGGGCTACTCTGGTGCCATGGAAGCTGGGTAGGGCTCTGGTGTGGGACGCAATGTGTGTCGACACTTTCGCGCAGTCCCACATCCAGGCAACCCGCTCACAAGCCAGAGCTGCTGCTTACCAGGCCCAAGTTCTCAAGCGCCGCAAATACTCTACTCTTTTAAAGGACTATGAGTTTGCGGCGCTCGCAGTGGATACGATGGGTTCCCGGTTGGCTGACATGAGGGCCTTCATGGGGGCCTTGTCGTCTCGGCTGATAGAGACCTCAGGAGACTCCAGAGCTGGCGCTTACCTCTCCCAGCGAATTTCTCTGGCTGTACAGAGAGGTAATGCCGCCAGTGTGTTGGAGTCTATGCCGCAGGAGGGCCTTCTAGATGGTGTTTTTTTTTTTAGTTAGGTATATTTATGTAGTTTTTATTTATTTTGTTTCCTCTTTTTTTTATTATTTTAGTCATGTATGAAAAATGTACTATACCGTGTATTTCTTATGTAATAAACCAATAAAATGTAAGCCACAAAATGTAATTAGTTACTTAATAGGTACTTATAAATAAACAGAGTAGTATGATTAGTGAAAATAAACGGATCACTCACGTCTTAAAACGAGTTAAACTCGACATGTTTCGGGCTAATCCGTAGCCCTTCCTCTCGGAGTCGCACGTCACGGCGGCTGCCAAACGTGCACTGCGTGCTAACGCCCTGGTCGCGCGGCCACTCGACGCAACTGACAGCGACACACAACTACCCCCGTTTCCATCATCACTTTTATTGTCATTGTCAAATGTAGGGTAGCACACAACACTAACCACATCACTTTGTAAAGGTTCGCTCACACCCACCGTTAGTGCCGTTAGTGTAGTGGAGTGGCCGCGCGACCAGGGCGTTAGCACGCAGTGCACGTTTGGCAGCCGCCGTGACGTGCGACTCCGAGAGGAAGGGCTACGGATTAGCCCGAAACATGTCAAGTTAAACTCGTTTTAAGACGTGAGTGATCCGTTTATTTTCACTATGAGTGAGTCTCACGGTAAAAACGAACGGTGAACGAAACGGTGTTTAAAGAGTAGTATGATTAGTGATAAAACAACATTATCTAAGTAAAATGTAAGATGGCAAAGGTACCATTTCTCCTGTTTAAAAATATACTACAATAGTCATTCATTAGGTCATTACTCCACATCCCACAGAGCCTCACATTGAGGAGACCTGTGATAAAATAAGAATTAATTACCCACTTACACCTGAATTAGAAAGTCATGAATGTGGTCAAAAATATTAATGTGTGTATAACACCTCCATTTGTTTCAATTGTGCGAGTCTTATTTTTAAGGCTAGTTAGCAAGTAGAATTCGCCATTATAGCAATTTGTGTATGGCTGTTATATTTAATTGAATAGAAACATTATGAGCCATTTAAAAGCTAAATTTTTTCTATGTTTTTTAAATATTTATTTATTTAATCATTCAATTTATTTACACGGCATTACAACGAACCAATACGCCGATATAAATTGAAAGCCAGATATTGAATGTTATGGTACTGATTGGAATGCAAATAGGTAACCAAGGAAAAAGGTTTAATTGTCCTTGAATAGAAAAAAGCTTTTGTTTTATTTCTAGTTAATTTTTCTTTTAACCTTTTAACCACCATTGTCTGATTTACAAGACACAAAATCTCCAGCTCATTTGTCACAGTCTGATAAATAAGACCAAATTTTGGTTTGTTTTTTAAGGGATATCCTCTAGCGTAATTTATTCAGATCAGATTGACTTCTACACCATTGTTCTTTAATTTGTTCTACTCTGCTATACTGTTCAACAAATGATTTGTTAGATTAGTTTAAGTTTGTGATGGATGATATATGTCTATCTGTTACCTCTTCACGCTTAAACCACTGAACCAATTTAGATGAAATTCGGTATGGAGATAGTTTGAGACCCCGGGAAGGACATATGATAGTTTTATCCCAGAAAATTGCATAGTTCCCGCTGGAAAGTGGTAAAGGAATTCTTTACAGACAGAGTCGCGGGCAACAGCTAGTTAGCCATATTAGAGCAAGTCATCAGCAGCAGAAGCAAGATATTATACCCAAAATTTACATGGATGACATCATGAATGTCACAAAGATGTTAAAATATTAATTACAAATGAATTAATTATAGTGTTGTTTTTTTCACTTAGTAAAAATAGAAAAGCATACCATATAAATTGTATGTTTGCAATTGGGGATGTCTATTTTTTTGCAATGTATAGTAAATCGAAAACCATTTCGAGATAAATGGTTTTTAACTCGTTTTCTGTAGTTATTTAATTTTAATATTATATAATGAATTTATTACATAACAAATAAGCAATGACCTTCATTTGACTTTGGTGTAAATTGCGTGACCGGTCCAAGTCGTACTTTATTCTGTGTGGTTAGAATTCTTCACAAATTTACGCGTGGATTATAACTACGGAGTTTGATTTGGACCCACTGCCTGACATCTAGCACTTTGACAGCGCCAGTAAAGTGACACTAGTTACAGTGTACCACCACACAAAAAATAATTAAAGGGGTTGCCTTATCGTACGCATTTAGATAGATTTAGAAATTTGGCAGTGTGCATCAATCAATCTGGGCATCAACCAAAATAGTTTCAATAATTAATTTTGAAAAAAGTAGTGAATTAAGTGACAAAATATTGAAATTAGTTTCTTATAATTGACTTTTCTATACAAAAAAAATATAAAAACCACTGGTAATTTTTTTTAGACATTCCCAATTGGGCATGGTGTCAGAACATACATTCACTATATTTTTTGCAATCAGTAAACTGTGTAGCTGTGTGTTTTGTTCACCTCAACTCAAATACCTTTCTACACCTTCAACCGATTGTAAGGATATAGCAATATTTACCGTGACTTGCAACTATACATTGGTAAAATGTGTCTAAAATGCACAAAGCATTTTGGGACAGGAGATAATAATGTGTGCTTTACTTTACCTTCTGCCATAAAATATGGCAAGCAATAACCACAACATTACAGTCATAATCATAAGAAATATTTTGTTAGGAGCATATTTCACATTTCAACCCCTGCAACATACAGTATTGATTCTGCAAAATTTGTATTTTGAACTTTCAATACTGTGGCGCACCATACAGTGTTGAATCTGCAAAACTTGTATTTGTTATTTCTTACAGTTTATTTGTGTGAATATTTTGCTTTGGTACGAGTTTGAGGAACATAAAAACTTAAACACAAGTGTGATGGGCGCTGTATGTGTACATTATGTATACCTGGCCCTGTTGGCAAAGGGGCAGAAAATAGTTAGTGCAAAGAGACATCAAAAGCAACTCCAGTCATAATTGTGTTCTGTTAAAATGACTATTGTTTTCTTTTTTTATGCTAAAAAAAGTTTATGCTCTGACAGCATAGATGAGCAAGTTTTTTCCTATTTTCACCCGTCTGTCAAAGGAGGGTTATGTTCAGAGCCCGTACATTTGATGCCGATGTTGTCACGCAGCATACAGGTTAGCAATTCGAGTAGTTGAGATAATCAATCATCAATCATTAAAAATAACCAAATGTGCATCACAACAAATAAAAATATGATTACAAAACAAAAGTATTTTTTTGAATATTGCATTATGTATAAACATAAAGATGACTTAGATTTTCGTAGCAATTAATGCAAGAAGGATGGCATACTTCAAGTTAGAGAGGAATTCTATTTTCTAAGTAATTATTGAAATGTGGTAACAATACCATTTAATAAAATGTATGCATAAAAACAAAATAAATAGTTTAATTTGCGTTTCACATATCAAGTAGGTATTCCACATGCAAATAGATTACTTTTGAGGTATATGATTAAAATTATTGGCGAATAATGATTATTAATTACAATAAAGTTCACCTATATGTATGCAGCATGACGTCAAATTGATGTCATTGGCATGAAAAGTATGGGCCCTGGTTATGTTATTACTTTTAAAAGGATGGATGGATGGATCCATGACTATATATATATATATATATATACCGTGAAATTTTAGTGGTTGTTTTCCCGAAACGAGGTGATTTAGTTTCGATTGTACAATCGATTTATAATTACTATTTTGGCTAGAGTCAAAAATCCAATTGTGAAAAACGAAAGTCGAAAATGACCGCAAACCAATAGTAACGCTTTGTTGGTACAAATAGCGTACGATTGTACGATAGGTTAGGTACCAACGAAGTGTTACTATTGGTTTTGCGGTCATTTTCGACTTTCGTTTTTCACAATTGGATTTTTGACTCTAGTCAAAATAGTAATTATAAATCGATTGTACAATCGATACTAAATCACCTCGTTTCGGGAAAACAACCACTACAATTTCACGGTGTATATATGAATATTTATTCAGACTTTTCAATCCATTATTGTTAGTAATACATAGTCACTTATTAGGTAATGTTAGTAGTTCTCTATAATAATAATATGATAGAAGATAGAAGAGGTTAATACAACAATAATTCATGTTTTTTTACGCATCATGACCTCAACTTTGTGTGGTGTTACCTATAGTTGCAACAGTTAGGAGGGGATGAGGACAATTCAAGAACCTTGTTACAATTACATGGAGCAGACATGGTCAGAAATTTATATTGGCAACTTCACACTTTTCTAAGATGACATGCAAAGTTACACCTGGAATCCACATTATTGGTAGTGAAAATGCTGGTAGTTTTATGTTAGCTATGTTTTTAGTTGGACATTGGAAGATGTTAGGGATAACTTTATTGCAAAATATTGGTGTTTTTTAACATTAATGATTTGATGTTAGTTTAAAGATGCCTACAAAGAAGTTTTATGATAGTCATTTTAAAAGAGAACTAAATGACAATTATAGTCTGTGTATACATTATATAATCAACAATATAATTATTAAGTAATAGTGGTTCAATAAAGTTGTTTATTGCAAATCAAAATTATGCATAAAAAACATGTGTTTAAGATTTAAACATTTTAAATGGCTTAGAAATATCAACCTCAAATAACACATCTCTGTTGACAAAGCATGACAATTACATTTTCAATTTTTGTAGTCACACAGCCAGGTAGTCATAAATCTTTTAATTGTTTAAAAACCTTGACTTAAAATATACTGTGTGTTTAATGATAGGACCTAAGTTGTACTGTTTATTGCCATGGGAAATCACTGTACTCCTCTGCCAGGCACAGAATCTCAACCTCTACTCTAAATAATAATTGAGTATAAATTGTGGACACATCTTTTGGTGTATTTTTTCTTTTTTTTAACAACAACAAAGGAGCTGGCAATTAGAACGCTTGCCGCAACTATTACAAAACTCACCACGGAGTATAGTAAATACCTCAGATAATGCAGACTCATGCTCACCATTTGTTTGATAAAAAGTGCAAATTATTTTTGACATTCGTATCCTTCGCCATTTTTTACTTTCTTGCCCATGAAACGTGTAGACTGTCACAAATACAAGATCAAAATCGCGTGTTTACGAAATATTTGGACGACATGACGAGGACAAGTATTTGCAGCCGGTGATTGAGTCGACAAAGCACTCGCAGACTTCAAAATTTAAATAAAATGGCAGCAAAGAGGTCAACTTACCTCCACTTCGGCGTTGGCTGTCGAATACGAAGATTTAGTGTCCGAATTAGTTTGATGGTCATTAACTAGATTGTATAAAACTTTAGGGTCTTCACAGGGAATATTTGTTGCACTTTTATCCGGGGCTTTTGGTTCCTTATCATACTCCGGCGGAGGAGCCATCTTAAAGGAAGTGCAGTCAGATGACACAAGTCTTATGACTTTACGCACCAGAATCACTGCCTGCCCCTTCAAAATTGTATTTTTCACTACCTAACTAGTAAAACACCATGATGCAATATTTCTCCTACAACATAATTAAAGTTCTAACAATTAGCAAAACTGAATTCATCATTTTCGACAGATTCCTACTAACATTTTTTTAACGTACGCGATGACCTCTCGTGGTAAACAGCGACAACTTAGTTTTTTGAACTAGCAATAATCAATTGCGTTTTGTTATGCATTTTTCAGAAAATTAACGATTTAAATATTTTTAATTGGGCGAGCTCTGATTTGAATTGATTCTGTGCACTTTGTAGTTTAAGTTTCTTGAAATATATTAATTTTATTCAATTACATTAATCTGTTCAATCGCTCATTCCTCTATTCCTTTCTTCTTCTTAAATTTAAGAGCTATGCTCCTGACGGTCGGTGGAGTAACTGCCACTCTGCGCGGTCTATTTATCCCTTTATGTACTATTTTTTTTAATTCTTAATGAGCTTTTCTATCCTTTACGTTACTAGCATTGACAAGTTGGTTTGTTTAGCTAAATTTGAGTAATTTTCAAGTCCTAACGAAACGATTTTGGTAATTCATTTGATAGAATACTGTGAGTACTGGCTGGCACTGCCCTGTCGTCTATGGTGTGGTTAGCAACCGAGCTTGTTTATGTTGTCACAACAAATATTGAGTAAATTCGATAAAGATTCCATAGGTATTTTATTGTACTATTTTATACGATACATTCGATGCCTCACGATAGAAAAACCTCACAAATATGGTAGCAGAGCGTGGTTAACTTAAGAGTTAGTAAAATGGCATCAACGTCGAGTTATCGCACCATAGAACCGTTGACCAAGTCCAACTATGATACTTGGTACCTACAAGCACAAGCGGTCCTGATTAAAAATGATTATTGGGATATCGTGAGTGGTGAGAAAATATTGTCACCTAATGCGGATGCGGCAGCGAAGACAACGTTCAACAAAGAGGACTTAAAGGCAAGAGCTGAAATCTTACTTTTGTTATCGCCGTCTGAATTAAAACAAATTAAAGCCTGCACGACTTTTAAAGCAGTATGGGACAAATTAAAAGCTACTTACCAAAGCACCGAGCCTGCAAGGAAAGCCACCTTGTTGAAACAACTAGTTCTTAAGCAAATGACCGCCAATGAAGACATCCGTGATCACATAAATAATTTCATGGACGTGGTGGATAAACTCGCGGATATGGATATAAAAATACCTTCAGAATTGCTCAGCATTATGCTTCTATATAGTCTGCCAACAACTTTTGAAAACTTTAGGATAGCTATAGAGTCTCGTGACACGCTGCCCTCTCCCGAAGACCTGAAAGTAAAAATTCTTGAAGAATATCAGGCTAGGAGTGGTAGTGAACAACTTGAAAACTCAGAAGCATATCACTTCAAAAAAAACAAACAGAAGTCGTACTGCAAGAGTTGCAAACGTAAAGGTCACACTACAGAGACGTGTTGGGGAAAGAAGAAAAACGTCAATGAGAAAGACAACATAAACAAAAACAAAAATTTTAATGTTTGTCTTAGCACTGCAAGTTCAGATACCAATGAAGAAACCTGGTGTCTAGATAGCGGTAGCTCATCACACATGTGTGGCGAAAAATCGAAGTTTTCTACAATGACCCCTGAAAACGGCACTTTGAAGTTGGCATCAAACAAGCATACAAGCATGATTCAAGGAAAAGGAAGAGTCACTGTCAGTACCGAAAAAGAAGATTACTAATTCATTGATACCCTATACGTTCCCGATGTGTCAGTGAACCTATTGTCCGTCAGTAAAATAACAGACAAAGGAAATAAGGTCGTTTTTGAGAAAGATAAAGCCTACGTCATAGAAAAAGGTGGCGAGGTGGCACTGACAGCACAAAGAAAAGATGGGCTAGGTCGAGTATGAAACACAATTTAAAAAAACTGGAGAAAAAATAATCCTATTAAGAAATACACCCCTAACTCACTCAGTTGTACATACATCATAAACATCGGAGCATTCAAGTCAAGGTGGTCACAAATATTGACACGACCGTATTGTCAATCGCGTACCGTAAAAGAGTGGAGTTCCCTGAACACTACAATTTGGCCATTTTCAAGTCTAGGGTGAATAAATAAATAAATAAATATAAATATTAGGGGACAATCTTACACAAATCGACCTAGTCCCAAACTAAGCAAAGCTTGTACTATGGGTACTAGACGACGATAAACATACTTATATAGATAAATAAATACTTAAATACATAGAAAACATCCATAACTCAGGAACAAATATTCGTGCTCATCACATAAATAAATGCCCTTACCGGGATTCGAACCTAGGACCTCTTGCTTTGTAGGCAGGGTCACTACCAACTAGGCTAAGGCTAAGGCGGTCGTTAAACGCCTTACTTTACTTACTTACTTTTTTATTTTATTTACCATGCAGAAAAAAGAAAAATCAAGACATAATGTTTAAAGGAAAAGAGAGTACCCTAGCCCTCTCATTGATAGAAATTGTCACCTGCTTGGCAGTAACCATATAGTAGGGCCACTTTTTATCTATGACTAGCTTTTGCCCGCGACTCCGTCCGCGTGGAATTAGTAATTTGGGCAGCTTATTTTTTTATCCAATTGGCTTTTTCATCAATTATGGCTCTCCTCAGTTCCTCCCCCCTCCACCCAACCCCCCCTCCAACCCACTCCCCCCCGCACCGCCCCCGCACCCCCTACCCTCCCGCACCCCCCGTACGCCCTCCCACACAGCACCCCCCGCACACCCGCGTTCGTCCCAAGTCAAGCATCAGTCATCCCCCTTTAATACCCCCCACCCTCTCTCCCGTACCCTTCCCGGCACCCCACCCCCCCTCAACCCACCCCCAGGGTTTTTGTCAAATATCTTGAAAACGGTCATCCTACGGCAACTCTGGAACCCCCGCACCCCCTCCCCACCCCCCCGGTGTTAACACTGAAAGAATTTTTCAAATCGGAGCAGTAGTTCCTGAGATTAGCGCCTATAGAACATTTACTTCAAAAACCCCCGATTTTGAAACATTCTTCCGCTCCGCTCCTATTAGTGTTAGCGTGATGATATATAGCCTATAGCCTTCCTCGATAAATGGGCTATCTAACACTGAAATAATTTTTCATATCGGAGCAGTAGTTCCTGAGATTAGCGCCTATAGAAGTTTTACTTCAAAACCCCCGATTTTGAAACATTCTTCCGCTCTGCCCCGCTCCTATTAGTGTTAGCGTGATGATATATAGCCTATAGCCTTCCTCGATAAATGGGCTATCTAACACTGAAAGAATTTTTCAAATCGGAGCAGTAGTTCCTGAGATTAGCGCGTTCAAACAAACAAACACACAAACAAACAAACAAACAAACTCTTCAGCTTTATATATTAGTATAGATTGTCGTCAATAGATCAGATATTTTTAACACACAATGTATATGTTACAAATATAAGTCGGAGTTCAAAAACCCATGCACACTTTTTCTTTTGAGATGGTGATTTGAACTGAAGCTCAACATCTCAAAACTAAAAAATAGTTTTGCGGTAAAGCTTAGATTTTAATGTTTTCCTAATAACTTACATTATAGATTAAAAAAGGAAAGCATGGAAGGACCATTGCGACCAAATAGGTTCAATACCAGAAGGTATGAGACTCACAAAGGCTCTAGCCGCAACCAGATCGGTCCCATTAACTACCATAAAAGGGAAAGATGGGAACATGACTGAGAAAGGCATAGAGACACTAACAATAATGTATGAGACGCATTTCCCAGGCTCTATTATACATCAGAGCACAACCGATAGTATCTCAATCAGTGCTGCCGAACAAGTGGTAACTACCACTAGGTATAATTGGGATACTGCCAAAAAGGTAGTAGATCACGATAAAATAAAGTGGGCTTTATCCACCTTTCGCCCTTACAAAGCACCAGGGCCAGATGGCGTTTATCCAGTTATACTACGAGAAGGTGCTAATGTACTTATACCACATCTTAGTAGACTGTACAGAGCATGCCTAGCCTTCGGTCACGTACCGCGTGTGTGGAGACAAGTTAAGGCAATCTACCTTCCAAAACCTGGTAAGGCAGATTATAGTGACGCCAAATCATATAGGCCAATAAGCCTGTCATCGTTCTTCCTGAAAACATTGGAAAAATTGGTTGACAGACACAAGAGATGGACCACTTAAAAGGCATCCACTGCACAAAATGCAATGCGCCTACCAACCGGGTAAGTCGACAGAATCAGCGATACACCTGGTAGTAAGCAAAGCGGAACAGGCAATAGAGAATAAGGAGCTCTGCCTGGCTGCATTTCTGGATGTGGAAGGAGCATTTGATCGTACAACGTATCATGCCATCAAAACTGCCGCGGATAGACATTGCATTGAACCTACTATCTGCACATGGATGGAAAAAGTGCTCAACAGTAGACTGATAACTTCAACCTTACTAGGAGAAGAATTATCAGCTACAGCTACAAAAGGATGCCCTCAAGGAGGAGTTCTATTGCCTACGCTGTGGAGCTTGGTGATAAACTCGCTACTAGAGGATCTTAATACAGGCCCAGTACAAACAGTGGGTTATGCAGATGACCTGGTAATACTCGTCAATGGGAAATTCCCAAGCACAGTATCAGGAATCATGAACGAGGCTCTTAACAAAGTAGAGAAGTGGTGTAACGAATATCACCTCTCCATAAATCCGAGCAAAACGGTGGTAATACCATTTACCAGAAAAAGGGACCTAAAAAACATACAGACTTTAAGGATGTATGATAGGGAACTAAAACTTTCCAGTGAGGTAAAATATCTTGGAATAATCCTTGACAAAGGACTTAACTCGAAAAAACAGCTGGATTACACTGTGACCAAAGCAACGAGAGTATTTGGCATGTGTAGATCCGCATATGGAAAAACATGGGGACTCAACCCGAAAGTACTGAGATGGATCTACACCATGATGGTGAGACCTATCATACTGTATGGGTGCCTCGCCTGGTGGCCTAGGACACTACTAAGCACATGCAGGAATCTACTGGCTAAGATCCAGAGAATGGCCTGCATGGCTATCACAGGGGCGTTTTAAAACAACGCCGACAGCAGCAATGGAAGTCATACTGGATCTACCACCATTGCATATTGCTATAGAATCCGAAGCGCGTAAGTCGTTGCACAGAATGAATATGTACGGCCTGTGGAACGATTCCGCTCCGAGGACGAAGCACACTAAAATGGAACAAAACAAATACCTTGATAGAATAATGGCGATGGGATGCGTGCAACCAAAGTACATATTCCGAAGGAATTTCAAGGTACATGTTCCTACAAGGGCCGAATGGACCGAAGGACTGACACTGCCGGAAGACAGTGGAATTTTATGGTACACGGATGGATCTAAAATGAAATCCGGTACAGGAGCCGGCATCCATGCCAAGGACTTCAACAGTAGTGTAAGCATGGGAAATTATGCAACTGTCTTTCAATTCAAGCAGAGACGTATGCAATTATCTCCTGTGCACAAGAGAATATAGATAGGAAGGTAAAGGAAAAAACCATATATATACTCAGTGACAGTCAAGCAGCTCTCAAGGCACTCACATCGCCAAGGGTTGACTCAATACTGATCTATAATGGAGTACAAGCATTAAACAAGCTTGACAGACGGAACAAAGTGAGACTGGTATGGATCCCAGGACACAAAGGCTTCATCGGAAATGAGAAAGCAGATGAGCTAGCAAGGGAAGGGTCGATGAACAAAAACATAGGACCCGAACCGTATGTGGGACTCTCACAGGGAACCCTAAAGAAAGCCATAAACGACCAAACCAGACTTAAACACCAACAGAGTGGAAAACACTGGTGGTTCTAAAACATTCAAAACGATTCATTGAAAATGTCAACACTAGCTGGACTAAAAAACTCTGGACACTCAGTAGGAAATAACTCCGACACATTGTCGGGGCATTTACAGGTCACTTCGATACTAAACACATATTAGTAAAGATGGGACTACAGGACAATGAAGATTGTAGGATATGTGGTGAGGAAGACGAAACAATGGAACACATTATGTGTGAATGTAACGCCCTCGCCAGATTAAGAATGAGACTCTTTGGAGACGGATACCCCGCACCAGGAGACTTTAAGGCACTACCGCTACGTCAAATCATCCAATTTATGGATGAGGTGATAAAAGCAATGGAGTAAGTGGGAAGGAGGGGTAATTACACAAAAGATCCTTACGGGTCGAAGTGTATCCGCTAGGACCCCTATTAATAAGATAAGATAAGATACATTATAGATTACTTTCAAAAGAGCAAAGGTACAGCTTGTCTTATTTAAAATACACCACTGCATTTACGCACAGGATTTGAATCTCAATTTAAGCTAGGTACAATAGAGAAATATTCCTCTTGGCAGATGTGCGTAAATGCGGTGGTGGGGCGCATTATTTTAAAATAGATAAGATAAGCTCTAGCTTTAACGTGCTCACTAACTTCTAAAAAGTTCCTATCATACTTAATAGATGGTGTTGCTGATTACTTCAACTGTCAAATTCAGGTAATTTTTCAGTCTGATCTTATTATGTCTTATCTTAGTCTGTCTGTGGCGCTCTATCTATCTAGATCAAAGAGTATTGTAATATTATATGAACAAGAGTGGCAACTCTATGGTCAAATATGCATGTATGGAAGGTGCTGCTGCCCTACGCCCTGGTGAAGAACTAATGTAACGTATCTATAGATGTATACCTATCTATATGTATATGTTGGTAGTGATGTACAGCTATAATTACGCGTAATTTTAATTGATAGGCTAATTGCCACTATTCGTATTTTAGCCGTCTAATTCAAATCAGCATATACGAAGTATAAGTGGCTAAACCCGATTTGCACTATACGGCTAAAATACGAACATTGGCCAGTGGCCTATCAATTAAAGTCCTTGACCGTACAATTTGGTACGCCATGGCCATGGCCGATGAATGACAACTGACAAGTTTGACAAGTCAACCAAGATGGCCGCTAATTTAGTTCTTTACCAAACAACCAGAGATCGCTGTAGTCGCATGAAAAGTGTGATATATGTAAGTGTGCCCCCCTGATCTAGATGCAGAGTGCGAAGTATTTAGTGATAGTTAGTGTGTGGGCGCCGCCTTTATTTTCTGATTGTTTTGCTAATATTAAAATAATTACTCATCGATTTGATCGGTCAAGATGACTGAGGAGCGTGAAAACATTTTTCTTTTCGTGCCCAATATAATTGGTGAGCAGATAATGTAAATAATATAGTTGTTACTTAGTTACTGTATTGAAAGAGTAATCGATTTGCATTGTTTACGTTCGCTGTTTCAGGATTTGGGAGAGTCATCTTGGCTATTATATCTTTTTACTATATGCCGACGCATTGCGTCTTCGCGTGCACCTGCTATGTAACCTCGGCCCTGCTGGACGCCTTCGACGGCCATGCAGCCCGGTACTTTAATCAGAGTAAGTATATGGCATCACTTAATTAAATTACTTATTGTATCGGGTGACCTTTATTACCCTTACGATGATAATATAATTTATTCTTAACACACTTGGGAATCAACTGTCACTATTATTTTACTTTACATGTTAGGAGAATTTAAAGAAAAATTATTATACCCTACTGGGCACACTCCTCTTAATATAAGCGGGCTTGAGCTGTAGTACCCATACGGGCCCAGCGCAAATTGTGACTTCACACACACCATTGAATCACTTGTCAGAATCTATACATATAGCATTTCTCACAATGTTTGCCTTCACCAAGTAATAAAATATTATGGGTCAATTTACTCCAATTTTACTGACCTAGTCCCAAACTATGCAAAGTTTGTATTATGGGTCCTAAACAATGACTCATGAATATAAGTATGTAAACAAATATTTTAATAATGTACTCAAATACATTCTGAACACAGGACCACCAGCTTCATAGTCACTGTCACTAACCAGGCTATTTGATTGTCAAGAATAAGTTTGACATGTTTTGACTTAACCCTTCGGATGTCTTGTACCGGATCCATACCCAATTTAAGGCTTTCTTTTTGTATTTTTTTTTTAAATCTGTATCATTGGATTTATATGAAACTGTTGAGGCTAGAATGCACGACTTTTTTTTTTACTTTCGGCATACAAAAGGTTAAAAGTAGATCTTGATAACTTTTATTCAGTTTTTGTTATACAATGATAATTTTTAAACAGGTACCAAGTTTGGAGGGATGTTGGATCAGCTGACTGACCGGGCAGGCACTGCAGGCCTCATGATGACTTTGGCCACCTTCTACCCTCAATACACATTCTGGTTCCAAATGTCCATGGCCATTGACATCACATGCCATTGGCTGTATTTGCACACTGTGACTCTCCAGGGGAAGGTCTCGCACAAGTTTATTGATATGTCTGGCAACCCCATCATGCGCTTGTATTATACCAACAAGAATGTCTTGTTCTTCATGTGTGCTGGTAATGAAGCATTCTATGCAGCTCTGTATGTTATGTACTTCTATACTGGACCTACAGGTAAATATTGCATTTATTTTTCATAACATGTTGTCTTGCACTGTAGCAGCACAGCCACAATTTAATTTTTGAAGTCAATTCATAAAATAAGAGTATTTTAGCATGTTCTCCATTTATTTACATATTGATTTATTGAAAGCACATAAGCCAGATCAATTTCCACAGCAAAAGGTGGGCTATAAAAATAAAGCCGCAGTGGCGGCGCAGGACCTAAATTTGGAGTGGGCAAGATAAATTTTAAGAAGCCCTGTGACTGCGATCCACACATTAGATGATGGATGTTTAAATGAGAAAAAACATTAGAAAATTTCGAGGCGCGAGGCTCCTCAGACCGCGAGGCTGTAGGCGGTGACCTATATCGCCTACGCCCAACGTCGCCTCTATTGAGCTGAACAGAAAATTTATTTTAATTACGGTTTAAGTAAATAATCGCAAGTATCCTCTACATTAAGATAAAACCTACTGTATTTTAAAGAAAAGGTTTATTTTGTGACTGACTAACTTCTTCTTTTCCAGTTTTGGGCATTGGATTGTTCAAGCTGATTGCTTTGATATCTATGCCTGTTGCTGTGGTGAAAGCCGGTATCTCGGTGCTCCATGGTATTGTGGCATCCCTCAATATTGCTACGATCGACGTCAATGAGCGAGCTGCGTTGGCCCAGAAGCAAGGAAATTAACTGATCGAAAAGTCGAAAATGACTAAAATTCTCGATTAAATCCTGTTTTGTTGCCAAATAACCTAACTATTCCATGTAGGTTCACATTCGAATTCCATGTAATAAATGTGATGTGATGTTAAAAACTTATTACAAGATTGTTTATGAAACATTTTCAGATGAAAACTATACATATAATATATTCAATTAGTCAGTGGCATATGGGATCGGTCAAAACACGCTCTGTGTTGATAATAGAGACGTGTTCCGATTTATTTAAGCACCTTGGGTGGCTTCCTTATGTTTGATGCTGACTCTACTTTGTCATCTTGGGAACACTAGTCATCTTTTTGATTTCCTCTACTAGATATTGTATTTACATACTTGTTTTTTTTTTTAATTTTATATTGAGTTAAGTTTAACTTTCCTTAATTTAATGTTGTGGCAGATATTAGATATTTATCATGATAGTTTGGTGTGCTATGATGACTTATTATTACTTAACTTAGTTCAATGTTTGATGTATGAAATTATAATTCTTCATTACATATTATATTATAATAAATGTTCTAAGTAGGCAGAGTAGGTACGTAATTTGAATTTAAAATACTTTATCTGCAATAGTCACACAATTTGGCAGTTAACCAAGCTGAAACACATGACTAGCATTGAAAATTTTATCAAAAAATATCAGGGCTTATTCCCAGTAATCACTACTTACTACTTGTTTTTATTTTCTCTATTAGATAGTTTTACATGTTGTTTTTAATTTTATAATATGGAGTTAAGTTTCAAAAGTGAAACAAAAAAAAAGTTACTCTGTTATAAATTTAATATTGTGGCAGATATTTTGTATGATAACTTTGTTTACTATCCACTTATGTAGTTCGACACTGGTGTATGTGAAATCATTATTGTATAATATTATAATAAATGTTCTATGTATGTATGTAGGAGTGGTATTTGTTATGATCTTTATTAAAATGTTTTATTTCCAATAGTCACAAAGTTTGGCAGTTTAACGATCAAAACACGACATAAACTAGCATTGAACATTTTATCATAAAATATTAAAGGTCAAAGGTCATGGTGCAATGGTGTTATTTGTTTTAAGTTTGTAATTAACAGGACACGCGCAATAGGGCATGTGGCCTATTGTTTTTTTTTAATATCTGTTTTAAAGTGATTACTTAATTAAATAGATAAGTACAAATGAACAATCACATTTAATAATACAAATGAAAACGATAAAGATTAGTTACATATTTATTTAATATGAATACTTGTGAATAGCATTTACGAATGTGAAGGCAGAGTAATGTAATAAGTAATAATGGTATGTATAAGTAACGTTAAATGTTAACAAAATCAACCAAGCAATGTTTGGAAAACTAAAATTATTCTCAATAAAGCAAAATAATTATTTTGAGACATCTTTCTTTTGATCGCGCCTCAAAAAACCAATTATCGTAATTATCCCTTGAGGCTACTCATTCCAGCTCTCATGATCTCGTCTACGAGCAGGAGGTTGCTGGCGATGACAGAGCAAGAATTCACGATCTGCTTCTTCACAACGTAGTTATCAACTATACCAAAGTCCATAGGTTTGATCGCTTCACCTGTGCTCAAATCTAAACCAATGGGATCAGGGCTCAGGCGAGATTCCTCTTGCAACTTGACGATGGTATCCTGCGCGTCGTATCCGGAGTTGATAGCCAGGGTCTT
Organism: Archips crataeganus; assembly: GCA_947859365.1. Lineage (NCBI taxonomy): Eukaryota > Metazoa > Arthropoda > Insecta > Lepidoptera > Tortricidae > Archips > Archips crataeganus. The sequence goes on from OX402065.1 coordinate 6,314,415, forward strand.
AGGAATGATCAACAGGGCTTCGGCATAGGCCTGGATGCCGAGCCGAGCCTTTCCTTTGACCGTGTCTTTGAACTTCTGAAGTTCGACATTAGCTTTGATTTCGAAGGCGGCGGCACCGGGAATCACGGCCTGGTCTTCAATAGCGTTGTTGATCGCTCGGAGCCCGTCGCGGACGGCGTCCTTTATCTGAGTCAGAGTGTGCTTGTTGGGTCCCTTTATGAGAATAGTGACAGACTGAGGGTTCTTGCATTCTTCAACAAAAGTAAATTTGTTCTCTCCTAGGATATGCTCGTATACGAGACCAGCATATCCGAGGCAGTCCTCTGTTAAGTCGTCTACAGAATTCATGGCGCTTCCGCCGCAAGCCAGGGCGAGACGCTCCATGTTACGCCTCTTGGCTCTACGAAGGGCCACAATGCCTTCCTTGGAGAAGGCATCCAAAGACATAGGGTCCACCCCCTTCTGGTTAATGACAACGAATGTCTTGTCAGTGCCGTCGCACACTTTCTTCTTGAGAGCGATAATCTGTAATCAACAAAAAATACAAAAGTTAAAGAATATGTCTGCCACACACGTAGGGTTTAATAGTTTAATACGCACGATAGCTTTTTTTAACGTCGTATATAATAAAACTGTTCAAATGTTCCCGTAACGCTTCACTCGCACAATAATCGCGGCGCTTTTTTTAATCGAGCATTTTGGTTTTTAAAATTAAACCGTGAAAGCAACTCGCACCTCGTGCTAGTGAATAAATAGGATAAGTCGTCATCTATATATATAAAAGAAGAAACTGACTGACTGACTGACTGACTGACTGACATATCAACGCACAGCCCAAACCACTAGGCCTAGAGATTCCAAATTTGGCATGTAGGTTCCTTATAAGGTCTAAAGGTGCACTAAGAAAGGATTTTTCAAAATTCACTCCCAAAGGGGGTTCAAAGTTTGTATGGGGAAACAAGATTAGTTCGACTATTTTAATCGAAACTTCACAGAAATACTCCTAATGATAAATGAGTAAACACGTGTTTCAGGTTTTTTGAGAATTCAACCCCTAAAAGGGGGGAAAGGGGTAACAAAGTCTGAAAATCGACATGGATGTTGTTTCTATGGTTTATCGGGTCGCTGGTTATGAAAACAACAACGGTTTTAAAATCCGATGTGGCATACGTAAAATACCATCTCCCTGGATGGGGTGCGATGGGGTTCAAATGTCTAAATATCAATATGGGTGTCGTTTTTAATGTATAGCCCAAACCACTGGACTTAGAAACTTGAAATTTTGCCCATAGATACCTTATACAATGTAGGTATCCACTAAGGAAGGATTTTCGGGAATTCCCACGGAAACGGGAAAAAACAGGATTTATATATTCAGTTTAACGGAATCCTATGAACTATAATTACTAGACTCTTCAAATTAAGCATAGAAGTAGGTAATTATAATATTAAAAAACAGTTTTAAGGATTTTCGGAAATTCCCACGGGATAAGGAAAAAACGGGATTTTTCGTTTTAATGGTCGTAGAAAGCTGAAATTCGGCATGTAGATTGCTTGGGAAGTGTAGAGGAGCATTGATATAGGACTTTACAAAATTCCCACGGGAACGGGAAAAAACGGGATTTTTCGTTTTACTGGTCGTAGAAAGCTGAAATTCGGCATGTAGGTTGTTTGGGGAGTGTAGAGGAGCATTGAGAGAGGACTTTCCGAAATTCCCACGGGAACGAGAAAAAACGGGATTTATATATTCAATTCAACGGAATCCCATGAACTATAATTACTAGACTCTTCAAATTTGGCATAGAAGTAGGTAATTATAGTAGTAAAAAACAGTTTTAAGGATTTTCAGAAATTCCCACGGGATAAGGAAAAAACGGGATTTTTCGTTTTACTGGTCGTAGAAAGCTGAAATTCGGCATGTAGGTTGCTTGGGGAGTGCAGAGGAGCATTGAGAGAGAACTTTCTGAAATTTCCACGGGAACTAGAAAAAACGGGATTTTTCGTTTTACTGGTCGTAGAAAGCTAAAATTAGGCAAGTGGGTTCCCTGGGGAGTGTAGGGGAGCACTAGTAAAGTATTTCTCGAAATTCTTACGGGAACGAGAAAAAACGGGATTTTGCGTTTTACTGGTTGTAGAAAGGTAAAATTTCAAAATTCAAAAGTTTATACTGTAAATAGGCCACAAAGGGCTCTTTAACCGACTTCAAAAAAGGAGGAGGTTATGCATTCCACTGTTTGTATTTTTTTTTATGTAGGTATGTTCACCGATTTTTCGGTCAATTGTGGACCGATTTTAAAAATTCTTTTTTATACGAAAGAATATAATATACTCCTGAGATGGTCATATTGTCACCAAATCAGGATCTGATGACGGGATCTCAGGGAAATCGAAGGCAATCTTCAAATTTTGTAGGCACGCATTACGTTTTTCATATATTTTCTCAAGCTATTTAAGTGTTTGCGTCTGGTAGACATCATCTCTCATGTTTATGAGCTGATGATGGAAGGTAAAACTCCTTAACGGTTAGGAGTTGAGGTTCTTTTTTCAAATATTATAGGTACATATAGACCGATAGTTGTATTTTTGCAGGTTATCCAGGTGAGCTGATGATGGAAGGTTAAACTCCTTAACGGTTAGGAGTTATAGGATGTTTCTTTAAATATCATATGCATGTATAGACCTTTAGTTGTATTCTTTCTGGTTATACAGATTTTTAGTGCTCGCTTCCGAATTAGTGAAAAACATTGTATACAAAGAAATACTGTAAAGGATCGTATCTACCTGAAGTTTAGTCGTGCTTGCTTGCACGCTTGCTTGCACGCTTACTTGCAAGCTTTCTTGCACGCTTGCTTGCTTGCGTGCATGCATGCTTGCTTGCATATTGCTTGCATGCTTGCTTGCATACTTGCATGCTTTCTTGCTTGCCTGTATGCTTGCTTGCTTGATATCTTGGTTCTTTGGAATAGTCATGGTACACGCGAGCGAAGCCGCGGGCAAAAGCTCGTAAAAACCATAAAATGATGTTGATATCCATTACTAATTAAATAACTTACCTTCTTGACTCTCTGGTCAATAAAGTCCCGCTCGGCAGCGACAAGCTTCTCGCGGTCTTCGGCGGACTTGTAGAAGAAGCCAGAGTTGACCTCCGTCTTCTCGTACTCCAGCGAGACGTTGCACGTCAGGATGTACGCGTTCTCCACACGCTTCGGCATGTCCGGGTGCCGCGCGCCGTGGTCCAACACGAGCCCTGGAAACAAAATCAATGGTAAAGACAAAATCGTACATAGTAGATAGATGTGTGAGAAAGTGCGCATTCTTTTGCTTTTTACTGGTGATTTGTTCGGTCTAATTCGCGAACTTAGATGACTTTCTGGCCCTTTACTTGTAACACAAAAAAATGCTTAAAACACATAGGCAAACCTAAAATGACAGTTTTCTTATGAAACGGATATGTTCAATACTGTCTAAATTCTGTGGCAACATAGAAACATTATGTTACCCTACTTAGGGCCCGTTGTTTGATCAATAGTTAAAGTTTACTAATAGTCAAATTTCCTTTGAAATGCGTTAACTATTGTTATGTTTGCCATATATTTTAACCATTAGTTTGTTTAACTATTGATCAAACAACGGGCTCTTAGAGCCATATCGCACTGGCGGAGCGTGTTCGCCGCGGGCGCGCAACGGATTCGCCGCGAACGCGCAACGTATTAATAAATACTTATGTCTAAACCGTTGCGCGCTCACGGCGAACACTCCGTGCGTTCGCTCTTCTTCTGATACGTTCGCAAATCCCCAGTGTGATATGGCTCTTAAATTTATAACTGCGAAAGTTTGAACCTCTTTCATTCTAAAGTTTTGGGTGAAATTTGGCGTGCAGTTAGCTAAATCTCTGGAATAACACAAATTACTTTTTATCCCAATATTAAAATAGGGTCACGATTTACGCAGTTATGTTATGTATGACCCAGACGGCGATGGCGGGATGAACTGGACTTCTTCTTGGAGGACTGGCCCTCTTATGCAGCAGACAGAGAGCAGTGGAAATGTTGGGGGGAGGCCTTTGCTCAGCAGTGGGACAGAATAGGCTAATAATAATAATGTAAAATTCCAAAATCTTAACTCCTAAGTGAAATGAAAAGCATGAAATTTTGCATGGGTGGCCATGCAACGAACATGAATGAACATAACCGTTCACACAGGTGAAGCTCCAGATGAGGACTAGTTTAGTTCAAAGCAGTGTCCTATCCTCACCTTTGATGAGCGTGGTCTCGGTGGCAGTCTTGTGCTGCATCTCCATGAGCTCGACCATGTGCAGGTCGACAGACTTCCCCGGCGTGCGGATGGCCAGCACGGCGTCCACACACGCGTCCGTCAGCACTTCCGCCAAGCTCGGGTGCACCTGTACAATATATAATCATTATGTCCAAAGTGAAAGCTTCCAATCCGCACTGGGCCCGCGTGGGAACTACGGCTCGAGCCTTAGAGGAAGGAAGCCTGTATCCTGCAGTGGGACATATACATACAGGTTGGAATGATGATGACAAAGAGAAAAATAGGAGGGTTCTTTAGATATCAGGGACTATTTAACCCCTTTTCCACTTTAGGGGTATTTTTTTTATACATTCCTTACAATTTAAGCTATATCCATGACTCTTTAAAGTACAAAAAATATTTCATTATGGTTGGATCAAATGTGAAATTACTTAATGACTCCATGGCAACAACAGTTTTGCTTTTAAAAAATGTGGCAAAATGTAAGTAGCTCAAAGTACTCTTCCTTTACCTTGGTTTTTAGAGATGTACGGGTGACATCAAGCAAACTTTCGCGATTGATCTCAATAGGGACCTTGATGCTTTCCAGAATTTCCAGAGCCTTATTGCGAGCCACATCAAAACCTTCAGTCAGGATCCTCGGATGCAAACCTGAAAAACATTTTTCCTTTCTAAACCAGATGAACTGACTACCAACAAGACACTTAGATGCCTTTTCTCAGTAGTCTAACCATTAATTGTAACTATGTTAGAAAGCATGAAAATATTCAAATTTATCTCCTCTATTATTGTGGCACTTCACTTGGCGTTGCGTGTTCGCGTTGCGCTATTGCCATCTCCGTCTTTCACGCTAGAATCGGCATAGTGCTCCTTTCTCGCACACGCAACTGTTTCGTGAAATACGCCAAGTGAAGTGCCAGCATTACATATAAAAATTAAGTGATGTTTGGACAGACTAGACCAGCCAGTTTTACACTGTAAGTCTAATACTAACTTGGATTTAAATTATTATAGACTGTTTCTTTGATCATGTTACAAGCCCTTTAAGACCTAGTGACCCTTGAAAATTAATGGACTAAAGTTTATTTCTGTTGCACTCCTGCAAATTTTATTAGTCTTATCTCAGTTACTTCAGAGCAGATTCCAGATCTAGCACTAGGAAGAGAGATAAGACATTGTAAAATTATTACAAACCCTCGCTGATGTAAATATCAGCTTGCTTCAGAAGCTCTCCGATAAGTAGCACAGTGGAAGTGGTGCCATCTCCAGTGGCATCATCCTGCGCGGTGGAGGCGCGCGCGATCAGCGACGCCGTTGGGTGCTGGATCTGCATCTCGTGGAGCAATACATTGCCGTCCTTTGTGATCTTGATGTCGCCAGCACCAGATACCAACCTGAGACAATAATAAAATAAATAAAGTTTTAGACAACTGGGGAGCTACTACGAAATTCGAAGTTCGTATTGTGGCGTCACTTTCACTTTTCTGTTTATAATTAGCGTGAATAGAACAGCATGATACGAAGTTCGAAGATCGAATTTTGTAGTACAAGGTCTGTAGTTTTAGTTAAGTAAAAATCTAAATGGCACAAATTCCATTGTTATCAATTTCTACGTACCTATATAACAATAATATTGGTTTAGAAGTAAAGCATTACTTTACTTAATTCTAGTCAGAATTTTGGTTGGGGTATAGCAAAGGGTGGCCGGACTTGGATTTTTCATTAGACACATACCTAGTTGTTGTTTTTTAATTTAAACAAAATTTAGACCAATTTTTGGACTTAAGAAATTTGCGGTCGATTTTATATGGAGCTGGGACATAGAAAATTTTTAGAGTAAAATGTCATAAGCACATAGGTCAAAAAGTCAGTTTGAGTAAAGACATTCTGGCAAAATTTTAGTAAGAGGGGGGAGGGGAGTGGGGGGGGAGTACTTGAAATTAGTAAATAATTAGTCAATATTCAGAAACTTCAGGCAAATCTTCACTAAGAGGGGGAGGGGGGGGGTTACTTGGAATTAATTAATTAATTACACATAAAATGGCTGTTTAATTTCTGCACTTAACCCCTTTTTCACTAGGGCCCCAGAATTTTAAATCTCAGATTGCAATACCTAGCGGCGTTCTCATCGCAATGCTCACTGACATATGATTTTTAATTTTACCATTTCACTGACTCTAATCAAGTTAGGGACTTAAAAGTATCGGACGATTCAAGAGGGCAACGAAAATAATAGATATTGTCTTTTATTTCCCGATAACCTGTATCGTTATTAGTAATTTACTTACATTTTCATTGTTCCCTTTGGACCGAGGTTAGTTTTCATGACATCTTGTATCCCTTTAGCAGCTGATATGTTAACAGCTAAAGCTTGAGCCGCCCTGGCAAATTCAGCTTTAGGATTTAACAAACTAATAGCAGCCATTTCTGTATGTTTAATTCCAAATTATACGGCAATCGGCAAAAACTAAACGACACACGAGGAACAATCAAGTCAGAAGTCAGGCGGTGCGGGCGGACGGAAACGAAACAACAGATTATAATAAATAATCCAAAACTTTTTTAACGCTGGTATGCTATAAAACGTCTACGACATTAAAGCCAAAGAGTATTGTAATATTATATGAACCTCAAAGGTCAAAAGGTAATACAGTAAGTAAGCTGCAAGCAGCTTGGAGGTTTAAGCAGCAAGCAAGAAATAATCTGTTCTCAGTCTATCATAACGCAAACTTTAGTTGGAGATGGGATGGATTATAATTTATGTGACAGGGCCTTGGAAGGCTATTTATTTAATTTTATTTTTTACACCGATAACCCTATATCTGACAGTAAATCATAGAGAAAAAGTCGTTCAAATACTATCCTTTTATTCCGATGTTTTTGTTCGATTCAAAGCTTTAAAATAAAAAAAATCAAGCTTAAAAATAAACAATTTTTTTTCAGTCACTGAAAGTTAAAAGAAAATATTTCCATTTTATTTCTATTGAATTAATATATTTTTTTACAATGTATTTTGTACAGCTTGTGGTTTAAAACTTAGTACTGATATACATTCGTAACGTGCCTTATCTGTAATACATACCTTCTTACTTTATCCTAGTTTACATATAAGGAGGAGATTAAAAATACATTTCTATTTCTGATTTCTGTATTAGTAGTGCATCTGCAGTGATCGAGACTTTACCAGAACTTTCCTTAATTGAACTTTAAAAGCAAGTGCCGCGCAGCAATTTACGCATTATACGCATAACAGTGAAACGAAACAATGGGTGTTCACACCGAAGAAGCTGAAACATACAAGAATAAGGGGAACGAGGCCTACAAAGCAGATAACTATGAGGAGGCTATCTCGCTATACGGCAAGGCGATAGATCTATGCGAGAAAGACAGCCGAGACTATGCCACGTACCTAAAGAACCGTGCGGCAGCTTATCTTAAAACGAAGGAGTACGATAAAGTGGTGAAAGACTGCGATGAAGCTCTTCGTATCGTGCCAGAGGATCCTAAAGCTTTATTCCGACGTTCACAGGCACTGGAAAGTTTGGAAAGGTTTGAGGAAGCATATAGGGATGCTAAAGCGGTGTTGACAGGGGAGCCGTCGAACAAGGCGATCCAACCGGTGCTCGCGCGGCTGCACGCCGTGGTGCAGGAGCGCGCGCGCCGCAGCGCTCAGACCGGCAACAAAGTCGAGCAGATGTTCAAACTGGTCTTTGACATAGCAGAGGATAAGGAAAAACGTGTGAAGGCTATGACTAACTTAGTTGTTCTAGCAAAAGAAAGCGCTGGTGCAGATATCATGTTCAATTCTGGTGTTGTGCAGAAAATACAGAAGCTACTCAAAGTGGAAAAAAATCAAGATATATATGTGAATGCTATAAGGGTCATCAGCCAGCTATGCAAGGGCAACATTGAGAGGACAAAAAGCATCATTAAAATTGTGGGCATCCCATGGATACTAGAGATTATTGATAGCAACATAGAGGAACGAGTCAGTGCCGCTCAATACTGTCTTCAGGTCATACTAAACACATTCAGCGGCATGGACACAAAGAAAGATACCAAACCTGACACTAAACTATGTGAAGAATATAAGAGCGAATTAGACACTTTGCTTAGCTGCTTAACATACTCAATCACCAACAGAGTAATTAGTGGTGAAGCAAGAGATGCCATCATGGAGCTAATAATGAGGAACTGTCACTACTCTGCCATCAATTGGGCTGAAAGGTTTGTTGAAATCAAAGGTCTAGAGCGATTACTAGAAGTGTGCAGTGAACTTGAAGAATACAAATATGAATCAGCCATGAACATCACCCCTTCATCAAGGACAATAGCTGCGGCTTGCTTGGCAAGGATCTATGAAAATATGTACTATGACCAGGCAAGAGAAAGCTTTAATAATCATGTTGATGAATTTGTTAAAGATAAGCTTCTAACACCTGACCTTGAATCTAAAGTAAGAGTGACAGTAGCCATCACTTCACTGTTAAGAGGCCCTCTAGATGTGGGCAACTATGTCATTTCAAAGGAAGGCATATTGGAGATGATTCTTGTTATGGCACAGACAGAAGATCCTCTTCAACAAAGGGTTTCATGTGAGTGCCTAATTGCTGCTGCATCAAAAAAAGACAAAGCTCGGTCAATCATTGACAAAGGTGTTGATATTCTTAAAAACCTGTATGCCAGCAAAGATGATGCTGTCCGAGTCAGGGCACTGGTTGGTCTTTGCAAAATAGGCAGTTTTGGAGGGGATGATGCCTCTATCCGGCCATTTGCAGAAGGATCAACAAAGAAGTTAGCTGAAGCTTGTAGAAGGTTCTTGGTTAACCCAGCCAAAGACAAGGACATGAGGAAGTGGGCTGCAGAAGGGCTGTCATACCTGACTCTTGATGCTGATGTCAAAGAAAAATTGGTTGAGGACAAGCCTGCTCTTCAGAGTTTAATTGAATTAGCTAAAACTGGAGACCAGTCGTGCCTGTATGGTGTAGTTACAACTTTAGTGAACTTGTGTAATGCTTATGAAAAACAGGAGCTTATGCCTGAAATGTTGGAGCTTGCTAAATTTGCCAAACATCATGTCCCAGAACAACATGAACTGGATGATGTAGATTTTATAAATAAAAGATTAACTATACTAGCTAAAGCCGGCGTGACCTCTGGTTTGGTGGCTTTTGCCAAGACTGAGAGCCATAACTCAAGGGAATTGATTGCAAGAGTATTTAACGCCATCTGCAGTCTTCAGGAACTTAGAGGGATTGTAGTGCAACAGGGAGGAACCAAAGTATTGATACCAATGGCTTTGGAAGGCACCAGTAATGGGAAGAAGCAAGCTGCTCAAGCTTTGGCAAGGATTGGAATAACTATTAACCCTGAAGTAGCATTCCCTGGCCAAAGAAATTTGGAAGTCATCAGACCTCTGGTGGCGTTGCTGCATCCTGATTGTTCTGCTCTTGAAAATTTTGAAGCTTTGATGGCTCTTTGCAACCTGGCTGGAATGAATGAGAGCACCAGAAACAGAATCCTGAAGGAAGGCGGTTTGGCTAAAATAGAGCATTACTTGTTTGAAGATCATACAATGCTGATAAGAGCATCCACACAATGCATTTGCAATTTGCTCCAGTCTGAAGATGTACTGAAGTCCTACGAAGGTAACAATGACAAGTGCAAGTATTTGTACATCTTGTGTCAGGAAGAAGACTCAGATACTGTTATGGCCGCAGCTGGAGCTTTATGTATCCTGACCTCTGTGAGCAAGATCTGCTGCAGGAAACTGATGGATGTCCAGCCCTGGTTGGAAACACTGAAATGTTTGTTGGCTAACCCCATTCCAGAAATCCAGTACAGAGGTACATACATGTTACTTAACATAATAAACGGTGACCAGGACATTGCAGCTCGGATATTTGAAACAGAAGTAATGGAAATCCTGATGGCTTTAACAAAACTAGACAGCCCTGAACAGAACAGGATAAAAGAATATGCTCAAAAGTGCTTAGATGCAGCTGAGAAGTTGGGAGTGATTAGAAAGCCTGAAGAATCAAGAGTGCTGGACACATTTGCAGAGGCTGAGAATGAACTGAGTGATGAGGAACAGCCTATGTAAACCTCAATAGTGTTTTTAGATAACCCACAGAACAAAAACTTGAACTGTAAATGCAAATGCATTTTGCAATGTAATATTGCTGTGTTAAAAGTTTAAGGAGTTTTGTGCTATAGAACAATTTCTTCATTATTTATAAGTAGAAGAAATAATAATTAATAATTAGAAGAATGAATGTAGAATAAAGCTCATGAATTTTATTCATTTAAGTCACTGCCTAAAGATGTAAGATGTTTTCATTAGTTTTTTGAATAGTATTTAATTATTAACTTGCAATTCTTTTATTTTACTAATAGCCATTATCTGTGGTCCAAGTTTTGGCTGAAATTGTATTTCTAGTTATAGTCTCTGGCATTTGATGCAGAGCAGACTTGCTGTATTAATGTTGATTTCAATCTTTTACTAATATCAAGTGGTAATGGTAATGTGTACCTATATAATCATAATCATAATGGCAGCCAGTGGTTTTGAGTTAAAAAAAACTATAAATATTGTACTTGGCGATTCCCACGCCCTTAGTATTGTCTGTAAGATAGAGATTTAAATATTATTATTATATTAAATGTTTATTCAAATATAACTTAATAAATTTGTATTGTTTTTAATGTCTTGTTTATTTATTTTTATCTTGTTCATGAATGTATTGTATAACACCATGCCATGGATCACTCCCCATGAATAAGGATTCCCGAAAGATCTAAAACATGTCAGGCATCCATCCCATATGTATAGGCGAATAATCAGTTCTATCCATTGATAGTTTCTGTAAAGTAAGGGATAGTCAATCAAATGAAGGGTCTAAATAGCCCAAGCGGTACTCCGCCGCAATATTATAGCGCCAATTCAACCAAACCAAACCTTATCATGCCATCCATCAATTTCTATAATTAAAATGTACAACGTGATCTCAAAACTAAGGGCGATAGGGCCGATTTTGATAAAATATATCTATGAAACGCTACAAATCCTGCTCTTAAATAAAAAACCATATCTAAATCGGTTCACCCGTTTAAAACCTACGGTGCTACAGACAGACGCACACATAGCGGTCAAACTCATAAGTCTCATAACGCCCCTATTTTTGCGTTGGGGGTTAAATATGTTTGCTATGAATATGGGGCTTTAGTCTAACTAACAGTTAGGCAGGTAAGTACCTAGTTTTGTGTTTATGTCGTCGTAGTCCCCATTCATTTTATTACGCGGTGTTTTTCTTACCCCACCTTGGACTTTTTTTATTCGAAACAAAATGCGACAGGAACATTTTTTATTTTCGTGTATAAGCGAATATATCGGACATTCGGTGGCCCTGAGCAAAAACCCCGTATGCACTTTTGAGAGAGACTGTACCCTACTAACAGTTGGGGCTATGTGTTTCGGTAAGTTACAGATGAAGTTCCAAAAAAAATAACAGAATGGAACCCGAATGTCTCTCTTGGATGAGGAAAATACATTTATTTCTGAATGAATATGTAGACTCACGACATCTAATATATAAAATTCTCGTGTCGCGGTGTTTGTTACCCAAACTCCTCCGAAATGGCTCGACCGATTCTCATGAAATTTTGTGTGCATATCGGGTAGGTCTGAGAATCGGTCAACATCTATTTTTCATACCCCTTCGCAGACGGAGTCGCGGGCAACAGCTAGTGTACTTATAATAATAAGGACCACTACTACCTACTACATATTAACTATTTAATTTTCCAATAAATTGAAGATTATTTAAAAAGTTATGTAGGTGTAAAGATATTAGAATACTCGTCTTCAGCGATATAAGAAAAAAACGTAAATCAGTAAACATTTTGAACTTAGCGCTTTTTAAAATTATGCGCTACCTGAATACCGCGTCTTTCCCCCTCCACCTCTCATGTTCCTCTCTTCTCCCATTCCTAAGCTCATTTTTTTTTAACATAGGGTCTTTTATACGCGATTTTTGGTCAAAACATTTTTTAATGTGTTGTATTTCACATGATATAAACTTATCCATATAATTATAATAATATATGAATTTACGAAAAAATTGTATCCAAATTATGTATCTAAAATATATTTTTAATGCTTTCCAATCTGACAATATTTGGAAACCATTAGTTACGTTCGGAACGCAGCAAACGCGTCTTGTTTAAAAACCTCTTAAAATGACAGCTTGATTTGGTTTGGTTTCCGCTACTGTGCTATTGTGCTATTTTTTTGGTTTTCGATATTAAAATCGCAAAATTATGTCGATATCTACTGCTACAGGTAATTATTAAACCTTTGTACATATTCCTATAAGTAGTGCTCATTCGATTATTCAATATTTGCTATCAAACATGAAGAATAATGATTCGGAAGAAATGCCATGGAACCCCATATGGCGGTGCCCACACCACATGATTTGGTGACGCTATTGGATAAAAAAAAACTTATTTTTCTAAAGTCTTCTAGATTATGCTCCTAGATATGCAAGATGTTGTAGGTTAAGGGCGCTGGTGTTTAATGGTTATGTTTCCACTACTTACGTATTTTAGTGCAAGTACTTGCGTTTTTTTGACTCGTCAGTCGGTGTCCACTTGCCGACCCAGCCAAGTTCAAGTGTGACCTACATAACTCCAATGATATCCAATACTACACTGTGTTTTCAATCATGTCTTGTAATTGAACTGAACAGCTGATTTTGATTTTATTCAATTTATTTTTATACTTTCTCATCTATTTTATAAAAACATGGCGAATGGGTTCAATCTTTAAAATAAAGAACAGAAACAGTTTTATCAACAAAATCTGGTTACAGATGAACGCACAGAAGGAGATGATGATACTTCACAAGGGAGCCATCCAAAGGAGGACAGCAGTGATTCTGAGAATGAAAATGAACCTCAGGGCCAAAATGGAGTGTCTCCCAGTCCCACTGTACATGAGATCACCAGTGATGATGAGGACGACTGCATGGTCACCAATGAAGATGACTCATCTGATTCAAGTTCTGACTCCAATGACAGCTCTGATGACTCTCAAGACAGTAATAAAGCAATGGAAGAAAAAGAGATTGAAAAGAAAATAGAAAATGGAGATGAAGAATCAGATATTGAAGAAGTGTCTATTGAAGATCCTCTAAACCAAACCCAAAACAAGCCCAAACCTATAGTGATCAGTGATACTAAAAGTCTAGTTGCATTAGCTTCAAAACAAAACCAATCAAATGACTCAGAACAAAATAAAGAGCCTACAGTTGTTATCATTGATACAAATTCAATTCTCTCAGGGAAAAGTGTAACACCTGTGCAACCTAAGAATCTGACTACTTCCACTATTGATGCCCAGAATTTGTGCCAAAGTATTGCCGCTAGAGGGACAACCATCACCCCCGTCAGCTGCAAGGCTTCCACCCCCAACAACATTCTTCAAAACAATGTCCCTGTGGCACCTCAACCAAATATCCTGCCCTCCCTAACAGATGACATGTTTGTGGTAGAAGCTCCCTCATTTATTGTTCCATATGTATATGAAAAGCCATCTATCCAACCTTTTAGAGAATTTGTTGACAAGCTCGGTAAAGAGCTAGAAGAGCTAAAGCTCAAAGAAGATAAAGAAAAATTGGAGAAAGAGAATGCAGAAAAGGAGAGAAAAGAGAAAGAAAGGAAGGAAAGGATCGAGAGAGGTGAAGAAGTAGAAGAAGAAGAGAGTGAAAAGGAGACCAAGAGCGTAGAGGATGAGCCTGCCAAGGAAAAGAAGCCAAAACGAAAACGTGGGGCCGAGGAGGATGATGACTCATGGGACGGCGAGTCATCCTCAGACTCGGACGTCAGTGATGACGACACTGTAGTCATTAAAGATAAAGATGATTCAATCGAAGGGGCCAAGGACCCTATAGGAATGCTCGCCAAAGGTCTTTCTGGCAAAAAAGATAGTTATTTCGATTGTACTCTGGGTCAGTTCTTTGTCAACATCGGATTGAATCTAGTCCAAGAGTATGTCCAAACCGATCTGCTAAAGCACCAGAATCGTAAACTTTACAAAGAAAAGAAATCCGGTCGAAGCACTAAAGCCACAGAGTCCGCCATCTCATCGCTCACTCAAAACTTAGAATTCAGTAAGAAAACAAACGCTCCCTTCGCTCTGAAACAGGTGAGATGCGAATTTTGTAGTTTTAAGACGGAATCTATGCTGGTAATGGCACACCACCTGGAGGCGCCCCACATGAAGAACAACATCTACAAGTGCAACACGTGCACCTTCGAGATCCGCAGCCCCCACGACATTCTGTTCCACATGGAGGCGCAGCACAGCCTGCGCGGCCGCCTCGAGCGCGCGCCCGCCTACCAGCAGTGCGCCAGCTGCCACTTCGAGGACAACAGCAAGACCAAGCTGGCGCGCCACCTGCTCGCCTGCGCCAAGAAGTTCAAGCCCGAGGCCAACCTCGCGCCGCCGCTCGACTGGGAGCCGCCCGCCAAGATCCCCAAGCTGAGCCGCGTGCGCAACCACGCCGCGCCGCCCTACCCGCCCGGCCTGCGCGCGCAGGGCGCCGCCGCCGGCGCCGGCCGCGGCCTGCCTGCGCCCGGCCTGCCCGCGCTGGGCCGCCCGCGCGGCCGCCCGCCGCTGGCCGGCTCGGCGCGCGCCGGCCCGCTGCCCGGCGCGCCGCTCATCCGCGGCGGCGTCATGATCATGCACAACTCGCCGCCCGCCATCGCCACCATCGCCAACTACCCGATCGCGAACGCCCCGCCCGCCAACAATTCCACCCCCAAGATCTCCATCACGCCGCTCCCCCGCGCGCCGCAGCCCTCCTCCTCGCAGCTGATGCCCAACTCGAAGGCGACTTTCGTCATCTGCGAGATCTGCGACGGGTACATCAAGGACTTGGAGCAGCTCAGAAACCACATGCAGTGGATCCACAAGGTGAAGATCCACCCGAAGATGATCTACAACCGGCCGCCGCTGAACTGCCAGAAGTGCCAGTTCAGGTTCTTCACGGACCAGGGGCTGGAGCGGCACCTGCTGGGCTCGCACGGGCTGGTCACGAGCTCGATGCAGGAGGCGGCCAACAAGGGCAAGGACGCGGGCCGCTGCCCCGTGTGCGGCCGCGTGTACCAGTGGAAGCTGCTGGGCCACGTGGCGCGCGACCACGGCATGGCGCTCAAGCCGGCGCACCTCTCCTACAAGTGCACCGTCTGCACGGCCACCTTCGGCATGTACAAGCAGTTCGAGAACCACGTTTACTCCGCGCACAGCGTTGTGGCCAAGCGCGTCATGGACAAGAGCAAAGCGGCGCCCCCCGCGCCCGCCGCGCCCTCCGCGCCCCCCGCGCGGCCCGCCGACGCCGAGCCGCTGCTGAAGCCGCTCAAGATCAGCGACGAGATCACCATCATCCCGCAGCCGCCCAGCTCCGCCGTCACCATCACCGCCAAGGGCAAATAACCCGCCCGCACCCCCCAGTATTGTGTAAATAGACGCGCTCTCGACGTCCCGACCGAGACATGTGACAATTTAGTTTACAGATAAGTGTGAATGATATTTTGGAAATAGTTTAGTACCTCTACCTATGTAAGCTGTACATTCAGTGTATAATACGACTATTGCATAGCTATTATACAAATGATGTATTTTGTGAGATTACGTAAATTAACTTCTCTTTTTCCGATATGTAGTTGAGTCGTTGACTATGGCCTGTGTGAGGCCCGAGATCTGTCTGCGGTGAATCCAGTAGTTTGATAAGTGTGTGTATGCCCTCTCGGTGCGTAGTTAGCTCCCGAAAGTGATCCTATTTATTTATGGAATGGAATTGCAGTTGATAAATGATTATTGTATTGTATGCTTAGTTTATTATTTTGACCATGGTTCAGCAGAGCATCGGATCTATTGTAAAATATTTAATTTAAGTATGTTCGTTCCACTATGTATGTACAATATAATCATGAATCGTTATTATAGCTTTAGTTAAGATAGTAAGTGTAATATTAGACTAAGTACAATAATTCAACACTACCTGTCTTCTACTAAAATCACAAATCCTGCTTTAGATACAGACTCAAGCATACACATTGGTATCATTTTATTTATTTCTGATCTCAGATAAACAGACTGTACTGAAGTGTTGATTTGGTAAAAGTTTACTAAATTGTTAATGTACTTATAGAACTGAAAATAATGTATTTTTTTTATTTAATAAAAAGACCATTGTATTTGAAGATCTTTTTATTACTGTATGTGAATACAAACAAGCATGCAATTATATATAATATACTAATAAGAATTAATTCCTAATATTTATATGATCGACGTATTAGCATATTTACGTCATAGGTCAAGCTTCAGTACTTATAGTATGGAAGCTTGACCTCTGCTAGTTTCATAGAACTAGCGCGCGAAAAATGCACATGGCGCGCCTCGAAATGGCGCACATCATGACTGGGTTCCACGAGATGGCGGCAAGACGCCGGGCCGTGCCGTGGCACACGAGGGGGGGATGTATTATTATTATCGAGGCGGGGCACCCGGCGCGATCCGCCAGGGGGCGCCACGACGTCAGCGCCTATAGTTACCTACTTTGCTTCATATATATGTACACCGTACATTTTGTACCATACTAAAAGTTACGTAACAGTAGCGAGCTCGAATGAATATTGAATGAAATAGGGTTCACTTCTATAATCGAAGTACCTACAAATTGGAGTACAGTCACGATTAACTTTTGACTATTTAAAATTTGTATCTATTACGGTGTCTTTTCGCAACAACAACAAGGGTAACGAAGCTGAGCCTAATCGATCTTGCTTAGATAGACTATAGTGAAATTCATATTTAAATCAAAATAAACGAAAAAGAAAACATAGTACGTCTTTTCCGAGGATGTTGCTGTGCCCAACATTTAATGCAATGAAAGATTTTTAGTTTGAGCGCCTAAAGAATTTCAGCGGCAACATTATTATTGTTGCGCACATAAACGTATAAAGGTCTTTGGCTATAGAATGGGGAAAATCCATACGTCTCTCGTATAGATATCGACTATTTTTACAAAATACTACAGGAAATAACGTTAAATAAGTTAGTTCTACTCAAGTAAATAATAGTTTTATGCAAAATTTGCACAACAACCATTTAGTAGGCGCCGCACAATACACATCGAGGTTCAAACTCTGTATTATGTGATGGTGGGATTTTCTTTCATTATTAGGTAATATTATTTGCAAAGTCACCGGAATTATATTACCTTTTACCATGTTTTAATTTTATTTGATTTTACTGGGTGAGATACAGAAATCGGATAAGTATACTTATGTAATTAATTACGAAACATTAACCATCAAGTGAAGCAAATCATTCTTCCCGAGTTATGGATGTTTTCTATGTAGGTATTTAAGTATTTATTTATCTATATAAGTATGTTTATCGTCGTCTAGTACCCATAGTACAAGCTTTGCTTAGTTTGGGACTAGGTAAATTTGTTTAAGATTGTCCCCTAATTAATCCGGAGTGTACGTACCTACCTACGTACAGTCAGTGTATGGTACGCGAGCTTGTAGCTCATTGCATTGAGTCACGGCTAGTAGTGCTTGCTATTCATTAAATATTTATAGTATCGGTTGCTACGGTGGCTTCATTAATATCTAAACCCTCTTCTTGTATTGTATCTTTTTGGTGGCTTAAGAGGACATGCAGGCGATTGTGCAAAAGAGACATGGTGATGTCCCAACCCTCCCGGAATGCCCAGGCCCTCCCGGGATTCATTTTCAGCCTCCTGAGCTCTCGGCTAGCACTAAATACTCCGGTTTTTTTTAATAAAATTCATTTTATGTAAATGTAATATCAAATAATACCTATCTACGCTACGTTGTGTGTGACTTGCGCCACGAAAATGCGCAAGCTCCCTTCTACCTATGTTGAAAACAACGTAAATAAAAAAAACAAAAATTTATAATTTTATGCGACTTTCATGCGCCTACTACCTCCTATTACCCATCTCCCGCCCCCCCCCCCCCATTTCTATAATCCTCCCGGTTTGATTTTGGCAAGAGTTGGGAACCCTAGCGATCACTCACAATTTTTAGTACGCATAAAAATGCCTCTCATTTGTTACGGTTTGACTACTTACCTATATTTTTGATTCTTGAAGTACCCTTTCCTTCACAGTAATTTATCAGACGCTGACTGTACATGTGCCCTGCAATGAATCATGACATGACATGATTAGTTTGCCATCATAAGACACGCAAAGCACAAGTACACAGCATTTCCACGCCTAATTGTATGGACGACTCAAAATAGTGAAGCGAGGATGCATCTCATCCACATCATAGGATCACTCGTCGTGCTTATACTCAGAAACTTCAAACTGTAAGTTGCGCTTCGGCTCTTGCAAGGTCAGATACGCCGACTGCCGAAAAAAAAAATAATTAGCACCTCTTCAAAAAACTTTACTTAGACAATTTTTAGGGTTTCATACCGCAAAACGGAAAAGAAAACCTTACTTTACAGGATCACTTAGTTGTCAGTCTGTCTGTCTCTCTGTCAAGAATCCGCACGACAAGTAGCAACTAGTAGGTAGGTCTCCAATATCGCGCAGTGTCTCAAATTAAAAGTTTTTGACCAGTGTGTGTTCTCAGTGATGACTAATGGCACTGAACGGCGCCATTAACGAGGGCCTCATAAGAAAGCTCAAGGTCACTCAGAGGATGATGGATGCCCTAGGGTCGGAGTTTCTCTGCGGAATCACATTACAAATGATGAAATCCGTACCAGAACTAAAGTCACCGACATATCTCGAAGAATTGCCAGACACAAGTAAAGTGGACAGGGCACATCGCTCGCAGAACTGATGGCCGATGGGACTAAAATTTCTCGAGTGGTGTCCATGGACCGGAAGACACAGTGTAGGTAGGTCTTTTCTTATGGTGCGAAAAATGCGCCTTATGCATTCGTCCCCATTAGGGGACACATAGTATGTATTTACGTGGGGCTCTCCTCTCCTACAAAGGGCCTATAATCCACACGGATTCCCTCGTTGCCATTTTGAACACCACAAGAGCATGAAGAGACAACGCGACGCCCACTGGCTGCCCCGGGATGGGGCTCCTCCAGTCGACACCGTGCAATGCGGACTCGCCTTTCCCGGCCTCCCCCGCGGGTGTCGGACGGGATTGTTTATAGAAGTTATAACCCCTCGTGGCCTCCGAAGGCGGGGTTACGTGCCCTCACGTTTGCTCTCGTGCCCTCGTGTCCTGCTCTGAAAACAGAGTGGTACTGAGGGCATGATTATGGGCTTCCGCCCACTGAGGCTCACCCTCAGTGCCCAGTGGCGTAGCGTGCCTTAGTGGGGCCCGTATCAGAATTAGTTGGGGGGCTTTCCCGGGAAGCTAGAGATTAGGTGACATTGTGGATCAAATTTTAATAATTTTTGCTTACACACGTTAGGGGCCAGCTTTGTAGCCTGGGGGCCCCGTATCATTGATACGGCTGATACGGCGGTAGCGACGCCCTTGTACTGAGGGCATGATTGCTTCCGCCCACTGAGGCTCACCCTCACCTTTGCCTGCCCGGGTCGAGCGAGCGAGCCAGTGTTCAGCAGTGGACGTCTTTCGGCTGAAATGATGATGATGATGATGAAGGCAAAAGCATAGTAAAAAATAACAACTCACTGATCAGTAAAAATAACTTTGTTTATTATAGAAACGAAAAATCTAGTACCGGCAATTAGCCAGTGATGACATATGGCTCTGAGACGTTGTCTTTGACTGTTGGCTTCTTGGAGAGGCTCAGAGTCACGCATCGAGCTACATATTGGAGAGAGCTATGCTTGGAGTTTCATTGCGCGACAGTTCCGGAATACGGAAATTCTCCGAATAACAAATATAATCGAAGAATATGCAAGTCGAATATGCATGGCGCGGGCGGGCGACCGGTGGACAGTGGCTAACTATACCATACAATGTGAGGACCGTGGCGAGTTCTTTGGATGGAGCACTTACACTAATAATAGTTTAAAAAAACTAAAAAACACGCTTTAAAAAATAAAAAATAAATTTTAATAAATTTCAATTCACTATTCTTATAGTGCAGTAAAAAATCTTAATAAGTAATTATTATATTGTTATATCCAGATCAAAATTTGTAAACAATTCTAAATATTGATTAAATAAATAATAATAGTTTAAAATATTTTATTGTAAAAAAAGCGTGGGGTGCATGGTGTCAATTGTCAAGGATTCTCATTTTGATAACATCTTAAAAAGCACCCCACGCTTTTTTTACAATAAAATATTTTAAACTATTATTATTTATTTTATCAATATTTAGAATTGTTTACAAATTTTGATCTGGATATAACAATATAATAATTGCTTATTAAGATTTTTTACTGCACTATAAGAATAGTGAATTGAAATTTATTAAAATTTATTTTTTATTTTTTAAAGCGTGTTTTTTAGTTTTTTTAAACTATTATTTATTTTCTATTTTTTAGTTGCATTTTTTTCTTTCTAACTTTACCCCCTCACCTACAACCCCCAAACCCCCTAAACCCAACCCCCCAACATCCCCCACCCCATTTCCCCAAACCCCCCCAAACCCCACACCCTTACCCCCAATCCCCTAAACCCCCCTTACCCCCTCCTCATTTTACAAACCCCCGAACCACCTAAACCCAACCCCCCTAACACCGAACCCCCATACCCCCGGAAACCCCACCTCCCCCCCACCCGTCACCTGCCCCCCCCACCCCACCCCTCCCACACCCCCCACCCCGCCACCTACCGCCCCCCCTTCCAGTTCCATCATCAAACCCTTGTTACCATCTAGGCCTCTTACCCCCTCCCCATTTCCCACAACCCCCCAAAATCACTTACCCCCGAAGCCCCCAACACCCCCACCCTATTTCCCGTAAACCCCCCCCCCCCCCATCCCCTAACCCCAACCGCCACACCCTAACACCCAACCCTCTAAACCCCCGACCCCCTTACCCCATACCCCATTCCCCACCCAACCCGCCACCTACCCCCCTTCCAGCTCCATCATCAGACTCTTGTTACCATCTAGGACCAAAGTACTCGTCAAAACGAATCAAACGAGCCCAAACTCGATGGGGTTGTTTCGTTTTATTGTGGAGTGCCTTTGGCCATCTTCCAGCTCCATCATCAGACCCTGGTTACCATATGGGATCAAAGTGCTCGTCAAGACGAATCAAACGAGCCCAAAATCGATGGGGTTGTGTCGTTTTATTGTGGAGTGCCTTTGGCCATCTTCCAGCTCCATCATCAGACCCTGGTTACCATATGGGATCAAAGTGCTCGTCAAGACGAATCAAACGAGCCCAAACTCGATGGGGTTGTGTCGTTTTATTGTGGAGTGCTTTTGGCCATCTTCCAGCTCCATCATCAGACCCTGGTTACCATCTGGGATCAAAGTGCTCGTCAAGACGAATCAAACGAGCCCAAACTCGACGGGATTGTGTTGTTTTATTACATAGTTCCTATGGCCACCATCCAGCTCCATCATCAGATCAGCTCCATGTTACAATAATATTGCATTGTCATCCAATTTACACATATGTGCAAAATTTCAGCTCAATCGGAAACCGGGAAGTGGGTCAAAATCGCGCCCTAAGGAGTCGGTTACAAACAAACATACAAACATACATACAAACATACAGGTGAATCTAATATAAAGCGTGTAAAAATCGTCACGTTGTAATTTTATTTTTAATGTTATTTCTGAGCTCGGGACTTCTTGGGCCAGGCCCCTCTGGGGTCAGGGGCCCGTGGCATTTTCCCAGCCCTTCCATTCTATAGTTATGCCACTGCCGGTGGATGCAGGTGGCCTTATTTGTTCACCAGGGGACGTCTTCGGGCTGATGATGAGTAGGTACATTACAGCTAGCAAATTTATTCAAGATTTTTAAAATATTCGCGGGATAAAGGACCAAGGATTATTAAAATATTCGCTTCAAAGTAGTCTTATTTTCGTAACCCTCAAACATAGCATGAAGTAGGTAAGTAATTCTTACAGCTAAAAACAATTTTCGGGATTTTTCTTTATAAATTAACGTCAATATGTAAAATGAAGTTAAAAATTAAAGATACCCCTTGCAAGAAACTCAGTTTTTTTTTCAGTAAGTAGGCACTGTGTTAAGATCATGCCGGCTTTTTAAAGAGACGAAGTAGCTTCACCCACCATATGTTTGAATTTTACGCCAACGAAGTCGCGGGCAAAAGCTAGTTTTAATAATAATTAAATTACGTCGGATTACTTTTTCTTTTTCTTTCCCTCCAAAAATACGCAAGAATAGAAACAGTCTGTGCAAAAAAATCAAGGTTTTTCATTTTCAGGTTAAATAATTTAGTATTCTAGCAACATTGGCTTGAAATGTCAGTGTCACGATGATACATCATTTCCGTTTCCAATCATCAGTTGGTTTAATGTTGCCATTTTAGCCGGTAGCTAAATTTGCACAATTAATTGAATAGGGATTTTGAAGCCATTAAAAAATAATTCGAAGACACGACTCTAGTAAAAAAACTATTACTCTAGTATAAGTTAATTTTAGCCCTGAAAACCAGATTAATTTTCAATTACCTGCAAAATTAGATTTTTTGTTGCTTTAAAACAAATAAATAGTAAAGTTAGTTGATTGAGTTGGTTGTGTTTTGACAGCTCATAAAAAGTACGTCAGTTGATTGTTGGTGTCAACATCCCTATTGTTAGCTACATAAAAAATCATTATCATCAGGTCGTCGCTTCATCTTGTTAGAAGCCTACGGTGCATGTTCCGGCCCGTGGACGCCACTCGAGTACCTTTTGACCCCAGTCAATCGGCCATCAGTTCTACGAGCGATGCGCCCTGCCCACTGCTACTTGCTTGAATCAAAATCAAAATTGTATTTCTGTAGGCAGACTTTTTAGGGTTCTATACCCAAAGGGTCTGTTTGTCCGTCTGTCAGCAGGCTATATCTCATGAACCGTAATAGCTAGACAGTTGAAATTTTCACAGACGATGTATTTCGGTTGCCGCTATAACAAAAAATATAGGTACTAAAAATAAAAAAAAGTTCAAAAGTAAAGAAACGTGTATTTTTCAGCATTTTTAACTCTATAATAATGGCGTTCATTTGACACTTGAAATTTTATGAATTACTGTAGCCGGTACAAGAAAAAATAGTAAAAATATAAGTATAAAAATATAATTAATTTGAATATTAAGGGCGGTTCTGAAAAACCAATATAAAATGATGCGTACATTTTACTTAGAAGCTGGGTTCTACTAACACTGGATTTTTATAGTTACGGCTGTTTACGGCGTATGTTGTGACATACTTACCTAAAAAAAAATCCGGAATCCTCGGTGCGTGAGTCCGACTCGTACTTCTTTTTTTAGTTTACCAGCGCCTTCGCAAAGACCCTGATTGCCAAGGAGAATGCGCAACAAGAAACTTGGCGTATTGTTTTACCTAATGGATGAATGGATTAAGTGGGTCACGATTCACGATGGAGCAGTGTGAAAATTACCGGGCCATGACAGAACAATGTTTGGGAAGCACTGACTTAAACTATCTCCTTAAATTCCTTTAACACTTCTTTTATTGATTGTAATTTTAGTTATAATTACTGGTTTACAATACAATACAATACAAATATTCTTTATTGATCACCAAAAACAGTACAGTGACATTACAAAAATAAAAATTCAGGTGGCAGGTTTACTAATGTTTCGGCGAAAAACTTTTCGCAAAATGTTTAATTTCCCACATGTTTATTTTTTCTGAAACTGTAAACTTTTCAGGATTGTTATAAAACAAACCTAACCTAACCTAACCTACACAGAATAGTCCTGAAATATATCCTGAATAGTTTACAGTTTCAGAAAAAAATGACATTTGGGAAATGACACATTTGCCAAATGAATCAGCTTGCGAAAAATAATTCGCCGAAAAGGCAGTACACGATAATTACTGTATGCATTATGCATATAAAATATATATGTATAGTCTTCATGATAATCATAATGATTTAATAGTTATTGATTTTTATGATTTGTAAAACTAAGAAAATTTCTATTTAAAATTCCATCTCAAACTAGTTTTTTAGCCACTTTTGGCAATCTAGCAAATAGCTACTTCCTCGTTCGGCGGTGTCAATGTCAATAGCATAGCAGTACTGTCTGTCACTGTCAGTTTCACTTTCATTCTCTCTCATTCATTCACATAATTCACATTTCTTTCACTAGCTAGCGCCACGATTAGCGCTTACCTCGCTCGCTTTTGTGGCAATCAATTTAAGATTTTTTTTAATAATTTAACTGACTGTAAAAACACATTACAGTGACAATCATCTTATTGCCAGGAATATCAGGTATGAAATGATTCAAATAATATACAACCTAACTTAAATAATTTCTAACCTCGTGGTGAAAAGACACGTGTTCATCTTATTTCTGTTTTACACGTGCTTTCCCCCATAACAAAAGTTAAATAATATTTAAATGTTGATAACCCTAGCGATTGCAAAAATGTGGTATAGCAATCAGAATACCTAAGATAAGAATTTTGTCTCAGATTTGGGATGGGCAGATAAGATTAGGACGGCGAACAATCCTAAGCAAATATTATCGATCGCTTCCGAAAATACTTCCGCCTGTTTGTTTAGGCGTGTCAGCGATACCATTCCTAATCTTGAGAGTACATTCGAAATTATTAAATAATTGTTTATGGGTTCCGCTAAGTATTCGACATTTTTTGTAGGTTATGTTATGTATGAGGTGCGAAAAATGTATTGGAAATAGTATTTGTACACTGCACACAAGCATAACCAATTAATGAGAGCCTTTCAATAGATACTCCTTAAAATTTAAATCAAAATTTAGTTTGTAGGCCCCTACTACTCTCTGATTACTAGGTTACATGATGAAAATACACAAGAGCCAAAATGTGTTATATGATATAAACACGTGATATTAAATGATAGGCCTGATATTAATTTACGTAATTGTAATTACAGCTGTTAAGTGAATTTAAATTGACATGGATATTTGTTCTTATTTTCAGATTCCATGTGGGGTAACATGTTTGGAAGAGATATGAAAAGGTATGTTTCAAATACTATGAGGATATTGTGACAATGGACACCAGCGAGCTTATTATCTAACGCTTCTGACGCTTGCCTTGTCATCTCAATCACTATTTCTTTCTGTCAAACGGTATGGGATGATGGACAGAAAGAGACGGTGAAAGCGAAGGCAAGCGTCAGAAGCATTAGACAATATGGTCTTTGCTGTCTAAATCCATGCAAATAGGCATGGTAATGTGTTAGCTCCATTACACATAAAGCCTAAAATGCATTGAAAATTTTGGATGATTTGTGTTGATACACAATTATGTTAGATTCAGACATCAAGATAAATTTTATAGTGTGTGCAAGAAAAAGACCTTTTTTTTCTAAGAAGTACTGGACCCCTTTGCAAAAAAATATGATGATAACCAACACGAGCCGAAAATGTGTTGTATTGATAACAACATGATAGTAAAATGATAGGCCTGATTTATTGAATGGCCAAATTTCAATATTACCTTATCTTTATTGAATTGTAAACAGTGCTGTCTTTTTCACAGGTTCAAGGGTTGCCACGAGATATTATCAAGAATGGGACTCATACTGGACTTTGGCTGAATAGAGTTCTTGAAAACATGGAATTAAAAAAAAATTGGATATGTCCCGTTTGCGATTTTTTCTGTGATGTGAAGGAAAACCAATTAGGCATCAATAGGTTCTACTTATGAAGAAGTTGAAAATTAGATGCATGTAAATGTGATGAATAAAAATTTTACTTAAATTTTGCTGTTTTATTTCTGTAGAGTGGTAACTCTGAAGATGAGCTCTGGTTGAGTTCGAAACGCGTCAGTGTAGCTTGGTGGTGGTGATGGTTGGGTTTATGTGATTTGTGTGTGTTCGTACAGTGTGGAGGTGGAGGAACTGCATGAACGCACATTTCTTGCATAAACGTAACTATTGTAAGGTCGCGGGTGAGCAAAGTAATTGTTTTAGTTCATTAATATGGACCTCCGCAAAGTAACGCCTGATTCAATAAATTGTTTTATTTCTATTTATTGATATGACTAGCGACCCGCCCCGGCTTCGCACGGGTGCAATTATGCATGTATTATACATATAAACCATCCTCTTGAATCACTCTTATCTATTAAAAAACTGCATCAAAATCCGTTGCGTAGTTTTAAAGATTTAAGCATACATAGGGACAGACAGACAGACAGCGGGAAGCGACTTTGTTTTATACTATGTAGTGATGTTGAAAGAAAAGTCTGAATTCTTTAATTTGCTTTTATTATCTACTTAATTATAAACGGGTTTACTTATAGTATTTCAGTACTCTTAAACATAGTTACAACAAATCAATCCTAGTTCTATCAGCCTCTTGTTTTTAAATGCTAATTAATTAATTTTTAATGCTAACAATTCAGTACCTTACAATATCTACCTTCAGAAAAATCAAAAGCCATTTGACAATGCCATCCACTTTGAGTAGTTTTAAACCCAGTCTTCCGTTAGGTATGCATGGCAGCTCCTGGCAATGTTTTGATGAAAGATCAGGCTATCAATACAGAATTTGTAAGATAATTCAGCTGAAGCTCAAAAAGCTACACAAAATAGAAAGAGTCCATACATCGATAATAAAGATACCTTTAGTTTCAGTACTTAACGTCGTTTTAGTACAGTGTAGGAAACTGAATCAATCGTGTACCACAGGCTGGAACCTCTTCACAGTCAATTTCCCCTTGATTTCTTTGGCAGATGTAGGAAATGTCAACATGACATTTGCAACAAAATGGTTCCACCCTGGCACGCAATACAGTTTCCTTGACTGTACCTGGGCCGCATTTTTGCTACTCTAGGTAAGTACTGGTTTACTTTGAGGCGACTCATGCGACAAACACAAAGTTCATCGACTTTTCGTTCAAGCCGCGTATTTAAGGTGCCACATTCACATTTAGCCGTAGAGTCAAAAATTAGTACTTGTATTTACGCGTTCAGATATAACAAATCTTGATAGTATGTTTTTTTTTTGTAAGATTGTATTCTTTTCAACTACTTAGATGTTTTTCTGTTTCTAGTTGTTCCAATAAAACGTGTGCGTGAATGTTAACTAAAGTGGAGAGTAGACAGACACGGTCCAGGTATTAAAACCCAGTTAGGATCTGCGAGAATAATCGTGCAAGTTACATTACATTGCGAGACCGTCAAGCGAAAGAGTTTGAAGCAGTCAATGGAGCGTCGTAACGAACTTAATTTTACTTGGACGATTTTATTTACAGATCTAAGCTGGGCATTATCTGTAGGTCTAAGTGCGTGGGTTTCTCGGGTTGACTTCAGTGGTGTTCTGGAATCGGATGGTGATGTCAGTGAGCGCCATATTCGGCAGGATGAAGTCCGAGATGTTGCTGACAGTGGCTGAGGGCCGGTCGAAAGGGAAGCCCATGGCTCTCTTGTCGGGGAACAGACGGTCCTTCAGACCGCAGAAGCTTGAGGCCTGGTCGCAAGTCAACTCCGTGCCGTCGGGTTGGTCCACCTGAGAACATGTTTTTAAATAATTTATCGAATCAGGCGTTAATTTGCGTTCATTAAATTAAAATGTTTTTGTCAGTATGTAGGATCAAGGTATAAGTTGGCAGCCGACTCCACGCAGCAGCAGCAGACGACGTGTCGCTAGCTACGGAGGGAATTTCATAGAAATAAGGTATAAGTTCGCGTAGCTAGCGACACGTCGTCTGCTGCTGCTGCGTGGAGTCGGCTGCCAACTTATACCTCCAGACCGATTTTTTAAAATCACATACTTAAGTATGTACCTAACTCGGAAATATCATTAGAAAGTGTGAAAAGTTGTGCTGAATTTGAAATACGAGTAGACATAACTCTTGCAAATTAGTAAAAAAAAATTGAGGTGTAGTTTTATAGCAACAGACATTTTTTTTCCACTATTTTTATATTATAGGTACTTAGGTACTAACTAATGCCTAATGTTAATAAATAAACAGCAAATTGAATGTTAACGCTGGTTCTCCTCGCCGCAGCCACAGTACCTACCTAAGCCAACCACTTTTCTACTGTTGGACTTTCATTGAAACCGAGACTTGCAGAGTCGAATCACATCACATTGCAAGCGCAGCAGAGATGAAATGTGGATATTTATTATGATTCTGTACATCTCCGCTCCTCTGCCTCAAGCGTAGTCAACAAATTTACTGGCAAGAATGCTGCGTGGGGTAGGTATATAATATGGGTCGTCGTGACCTTAAGCTTAAGTTGCATAATGTAGAGTCGAACCATTTGCTTTCTGACCCGTCGTAGAACGTTTTCAAATTACCTACGCTTCATAATGATTTTCCTTGTCAAGCAATGCGATATTATGTCACTGAGACATCCTCTGTGTAAAGATTTCACAGTGGTTGACGATTCAGTTGGTTCGATTGTGCGATTGCAATACCTAAAAATGTTTCGAGAGTTCTAGCCGGCTGCCAATACCTAATACTTTAACTGGCTTTTATAGAATAGAGCAGGGGTCATGGCGGGGCGTGTAAATTTTTGCAAGTAAAGCCGTAGCAAAAAAACTTAAAAACATTACCCATATTATCCTCTTTTTGAAAAGCAGAAACAATAATGGAAGAGCAGCGTTTGGCTACTTCGAAAGTTTAGTCATACTGGGGGGAATCGGGTTGTTAGACCCTTCGCCACTGGTACCGAAACAGTGACTTAATAAAATTTATCCCGCGCTTTGTGTTTGCTGCCGTCAATTCGACAACCGACGAGCGAATTTTCGAAGGTGAACTTCATTAAAAAAAGGATTTCATTTTCAGAAAAATATTTCAAGACATAAATTTCATTTTTCTCATTGATACGTAAAAAATCCTTGTTACTTTTGTACATTAGGTACATCTGCTTATTTAACAAACCCAAGTAGAAACGGACCGCGATGGTAATTTTATTTTAAAAACTGGACCCTTGAAGAAACTTATTGGTGTTCCCTGGAATAAAGGTTCGCTGACCTTATCCAACTCGTAGTTGGAGAGCATAACGAATAGCTGGTAAGGCATGCCGCCCTCGGTCCCCTTCGGCACCAGCATGTGCTGAGGCCAGCCGCAGCCGCAGAAGTTGAACGAGGCCAGGTCTTGCCTGCGCGGGTCGTCGCCCTGCGCGGACAGGTCGCGGAACGTCTGCTCGAAGGGAATCGTCACGGACGACTGGGTGGACTGACGAGTGATCATGTTCTGCCCGGCGTTTACTGAACAAATACAAGTTTTTTTTTAATAAAGTGGTCCATATGGACTATAAAAGAAGCCTTCATCATTCCCAGGGCCGGATTTAGAGGTGTAGAGGCCTCGAGGTTTCATCATACAAATTTTCGAAGTCTCTATTGCGGGGGGCCCTCCATTGTGGCCCCGATGCCCTCCCCTAAATCCGGCCCTGATCATACCAGTCTACATACGTGCCAATGCAGGGCACAGTTTTCCTCCCAGAATGAGAGGGCTTGGGCCGTAGTCCCCACGCCATCCCAGTGTGGTTTGAGAATTTTAAAAAAGTATGTAAAGCGGAATAGGGTCCATACGTGGTACGACGAAGCGGTCCATCTCGATGAACATCTTGCGCTGGTCGTTCAGGTTCCACGGAAGGTTCCGCTCGTCGTGCTGGGGGGACAGGAAGATGCGGACTGTGGCGCGCCGCGCGCTGCCAGAGTTGTTCACGTTGATGCTAAAACATAAACGTTTATGTTACTACTTACTTACTAGCTGGGCGCAGTGACCCGAAGGGTAACAGGTCATTTTGGTTCAAATTTCTAAATATACAACGATTCCAAATGTCTCATTATCAAAATGTACAAGGTCTAAAAGTATGTAAATGTAAACATGTTATAACAAACATAAGACAAAAAAAAATTAGATGCCACAAAAACCTAAAAACTAGCAGAAGATACTTCACGGTCAAGATCCCATAATGCTCAGTGGGTTCGAAAATCCCTTTGTAAAATTGTACAAAAGTGAAAAAGTATAGGGAACGTGCAGTAACTATAGGCGGCAGCACTAATGCGACAGAAGAGACACTATGCGGACAGTAAAATAAACTTATCAGGGTAAAACATTCAAATTGATGGCACCAGTTGGCAGCACCGTCGATGTGCTCGTTCCCTATATCAATGTCAATGAGCACATTCAATCAATCGCATTTTGGACATTATGACCCCAGAGTATTCTGCTCTGAAAACTTCCAGACACAAGGACATTTAGACCACAGTAAATGCTGCCTTGCAAACATTCTGACTATCAGAATATGATGGCTATATAAAGCACATTCTGCCATTAACATATTCAGAGAAAATGATTTGGTGGCACAACCATTCATTTTGTACATTTTGACAATGTTAAATCTTCACATTTTATGCTAAGCTGTTACCACCCGAAGTGGGTCTTGGCCTACGAGTATACCAGACTACGCAATGCCTTGCGATCTTGGATTAGCTCTTGCCAGCCTTCGACCACGAGATCCAAAAAATCCCTCTGGACCTCGTCCCTCTATTATAGTGGTAGCTAAGACGACTAACCGGTCTAGGTCCACTGGGTCGGCCCAAGTGCGGTCTTACGTAACGTAAAGTATTCGTTAGTAACGTTTATGTTGACAATGTATATTGTTAACTTCTTATAAGGTAAACGTCCCTGTGCTCGACACTGACCCAATAAATAAATAAATAGATGGCACCACAGCATGGCACCTTCAATCTTATGTCATAGTAAGAGAGGTGACAGATGGGTGTCATCTACTGGGCGTTGAGGTGTCAAACGCTAAATTTGTACGTTTACCTTAATCACCGGCTGTTTTTTTTTTTTTTTTTATGGCAATGTACAAGTTCGGATCAACGGCTGTTATGAAGTAAGAATCAAAGTAAAGGCTACTCACACGTAGCGGAAGGGCCGGTGGTTGAGGTGAGTGAAGCGCGCGAACACGGGCCCGCGGTTGGAGAAGTCCAACCCGCGGGACAGATCGACGTCGCTTTGCATCCAGAAAGTGTTGAGTGTGTTATTTTGGCCGCCCTGGCTCTCGATGGTGGCTGATGTCACTTGTACGCCGGGGTTTTCAAGCTGAAATTATTATTAGGTACTTTATCATAAAACTGGGTGGAAAATTAGTAAGTAGATCACCTGAAGGTAACTGAGCACCGCCACCCATGAACACCCGTAACACTACACAATTCTCGATGCGTTGTTAGCCTAGACGGCTAATAGAATATTTAATGTGCCAGTAATTACACAGACTGTTTTACTCTCCACGCCGGAACATAACGCAATGGTGCTTAGCGGCAGAATTAGCGAGTAAGACGGTGGTAGCGATCCATACGGACCATTCATGTGCAAGGTCCTAACATCCACAAACTTAACTTGACGTAACCGAAATCATGTATTTTTTGCGTACACGCGTTTTTTTTTGTACAAGTGTACTTCGGCTCACGCATTTATTTACTTCAAAAAACGATTTTCGAAATTCGTATCATGGCGTTCCGGGATGACACGACACGATACGAACTTAGAATTTCATAGTAACGTAAAGCGGAGTTTACCCCAGCAAGAAAAAATGTGCAAGCTGGATTACATTGCGAGGCAGTAAGGCGAACGAGATTACGGTAGTCAATCAAGCGCCGCAATGTAATGCAACTTGCACGGTTTTTCTTGCAGGTCTAAACTCAGATTTACACCTCTGTTTTACCTAATAATAATACCTCTTGCATATTGAAGAATCAATTGTTCTGTTAACGTGGATACGACATTCTTTTTTTATTAGCCTATAAATATGGACTTCCAACTCGCCCTGTCTGCACTTAGGTCATCCCGCCATCTTTACCTTACGAATGTTGCTATAAGAAATGAAATATGTGGGCGTATTACCTCGGAGCGTGTGTAGCGGCGCACTGCGTCAGACTCCTTGTGCGTCTGGAAGAAGTCGTCGATCCAGGCGTGCCAGCGGAAGAAGAATGGGTCGCGCATTGTCGTCGCCTCGTCCGCGATCGGGCCGAACGATTCCTGAAAAACGATGTAACAATATTATCACAACATTGCACGGGGAGGCAAATCGTCGGGTGCATCGTCAAGATAGTAGGGATAGCCCACATAAATAAAAATAAATAAATATCACGGGACAACGCTTGTGTACTATGGATACTAGACAACGGATAAACATACTTATATAGATAAATTACATACTTAAATACATATTAACCACCCAAGACTCGAGAACAAACATTCGTATTTTTCATAAATATCTGCCCCGATGCGGAAATTGAGCCCGAAGCCTCCTCAAGCTTTGTAGTCAGACTAGTCAGGTTCTTTAATGCCCGTTTCACACGAGGGCAGAACAGTCGGGCAGGACAGTAGGGCAGAACAGTTTGGAAGGGCAGTGGCGTTCAAATGTAGAGCGAAAGAGTAGGACAGTCCGAGTGAAATAGCGATGGAAAGTCGACGCCGACAACGGCAACATTTACGCCACTTACTAAAAATTGCTGCAAAAATAGCTCTGGATGAGCTAATTGAAATTGTAGAGAGTGAAATAAATAGGAAAGAAAAGCTTTGGGTCAGACCAGAGCTTGGTTGTTCGGTTCAAGTTTTAGTTAGAGGAAATAAGGACAGATCCCAAAGAGTTTAGATTGATTATGCGTATGACGCGCGAAAGTTATGGAGTTTTGTTGCACCTCATCAGTCCGGTAATACAACGACAAGACACATTCATGCGCGATCATGAAGTTTGACATGTGTCCTGTCCTTTGCACTGCACTGCCTTCGCGTTCACACAAGTCCAGCCACAAGACAGACGAGCGAGAAAGGTGGTGGGAGAAGCAAACTGCCCCGAAAAAATAGACCGGCGAGCTATTAACTGTTCTGCCTAGGATACTGTCAAGACAGTCCTGTTCTGTCCCGGCGTGTGCGTTCAGATTGTAGCAGTACTGTACTGCCTACTGTCCTGCCCGACTGTTCTGCCCTCGTGTGAAACGGGCATAACCACTAATGCCATTTGGTCGTCTAATATGTCGATACACGGGAGCTACTACTAAATTAGAAGTTCGAATCGTGTCGACCCTTTCACTCTTTTGTTCAATCCTATAAGCGTGAATGGAACGGCACAATACGAAGTTCGAAAATCGAGTGGTATAAGGCCAGTCAGTATCGGTTTTAGGGCCTACGCTAGCTGACGCGGACGCCCGCCGCGTGCGCACGCTCGCGGGTCTCGCTCCGTAAATAATCTACCTAAAATCCGTCGCACGCACCCGCGCCACTTAGCGCTGTTCATACAATTTCTTATTAGACGCGCGCACGACGGGCGTCCGTTCCGGGTAATCCGCGTCAGCTAGCGTAGGCCCTTAATTCAGCTCAGACTTACAAGATACCGGTGGTCCGGGTCGTGTACGTAGGCGGAGAAGGTATGTCCGTTGTTGTGCACGCTGCCGTAGTAGTCCAGGTTGGGAGACAGGATGCTCGCCTCCAGCATGTTGCCAAGCGTGTCGATGTCGAGTGGTTGGAACGATCCATTCGGCTGTGGGCAGACGACAGAACGGAGTCAGGAAGGTTCCAATAAAAAAATAAACCATGTTAATTTTATTCCAGTAGCATGATAGTGTGCTGCCGTGATGCTAATGAATTAGGATTATTCGCGGCAGTTCCTTTGGCTGTTCCTTCGAAAAAACTAGGTAGTGCTTTTTTTTCGCACTAAGGCCCCGTCCGCACAGCGATATTTCATCGCGCGGTTTTTTATTCGCAATTCTGTAACACATTGAATCTTATGGACGTAGCCGCGCGTCTACGTCGATAAGATTTAATGTGTTACAGAATTGCGAATAAAAAACTGCGCGGTGAAATATCGCTGTGCGGACGGGGCCTTAAGCCCAGTTTAGACTTGCAAGAAAAACCGTGCATGTTGCATTACACTGCGGCGCTTGATGACTGATCATGACCACCTCAATCTTGTTCGCCTTACTGCCTCGCAATGTAATCCAACTTGCACGTTTTTTCTTGCAGGTCTAAACTCAGCTTTATAGTTCCTTCACAGGAGGTGAAGGAAAAACTGCTTTTATTTTTTCGCCTTTGTTCCTTTGCTAGATCTGAGGGTGCTACTGCGACAAGGAATAAAGACGAATAAATAAACGCAGTTCTTCCTTCACCTCCTGTGAAGGAACTAGAGCGAAAAAAAACCGCAAGAGTTCCTTCGAAGGAACAGCCAAAGGATCAACCTCAAATAATCCATGAATTACAAGATTTCGATTGAGTACCTACCACTCTGATACTAGAACTAATAATGTAAACAGAACTTTAGTCTAGGGGAACGAAGTTATCGGAATGTACCCGAAAACCACTGAATAGATAATACAAAACTTACCAGTCGCACGCGGCCGGTCGAAACTGCGTCTTCCAACCTCCTTCTCCATTCCTCCATCTGATCCAAGGTAATATTGATACCGTCGACGGGTCTGTTAATGTTCTGCCAGCGCATACCGGCCTGTCGTGGTGGCCAACCACGTGACGTTGTCAGGCTGTCTAGCTTGGGGTAGTATGCCTCAGGGATTGGCTCACGCCAGTTGCCGAACTTCTTTACCCGCTTCAGAGCATTGTTTAGGCGCTCACCGTTGTAACTAAAATAAATATACACCGTGAAATTTTAGTGGTTGTTTTCCCGAAACGAGGTGATTTAGTATCGATTGTACAATCGATTTATAATTACTATTTTGACTAGAGTCAAAAATCAATTTGTGAAAAACGAAAGTCGAAAATGACCGCAAACCAATAGTAACGCTTCGTTGGTACAAATAGCGTACGATCGTACGATAGGTTAGGTACCAACGAAGCGTTACTAGTGGTTTGCGGTCATTTTCGACTTTCGTTTTTCACAATTGGATTTTTGACTCTAGTCAAAATAGTAATTATAAATCGATTGTACAATCGAAACTAAATCACCTCGTTTCGGGAAAACAACCACTAAAATTTCACGGTGTATATGTTTAACAACATACACATTTTAAATAATAACAGTTTTTAAGTTATTGAAAACTTACCGAGCGATAATCTGTTGGTGCATGTAGAAGAACAACTCTCCACGTCGGTCCTTAGCCACAATCGATCTGATGTTCGAAGTGAACGGATACACCAAATGCCAATGCCAGTGGTGCAAGTTCACGCCGATATCTTCACGAAAATAGGCAAGGCGGTGCTCCTCTTCTAAGTCGGTAGCAGTGTAATCTCGCGGAATGATAATAGGATTGCGCTGAAATGGAAAGTTTTTCAAGAACATTATTTGAGTGAAACGAAACGTAATTTACAATCGATGGATGTATGGATGACAGCTGACAGTAGGTCCATTTTCTTCGTTCGACGCAATTGATATAATTATATAAAAATCAAAATAACTTCTAAACCATCACGATTCCACGATTAACTATATTTGAAACTCAAAAAGTGCTCAGTTGCTAAAATAAAAAACAATTAAGTACAAAACTCCATAAAAAACGTGGTTGGTGGACTTTTTCAAATTATTCCATCGATGAGTTGACAGATTAAAACGGAACGTAAAGTGTGCAAAAGTCACGTAGGCCACTTCGTTGCACAAGTTCTTAGCGCGCGTGTTTATATTATTTATAAAAATCTAACCTGTAACATTATAAGTTCCTGTGTTTAGTGTGACATTTGAACTTAATTTTAATGAAATGGAAGATTTACTTCAGAACCCAGGCGTAGTTGTTGTAAGAGCCAAACCCGAAGGCCAAAGAAAAACTTTTAAACCGAACATTCGTTCTCTAAACAAAATTCCCGACGAATTATTGAATGATCCTCTACTAAATAGAGCGTGCGAATCGTTGCCTCAAAACTATAACTTTGAAATTCACAAGACTATATGGAGAATACGGACTGTTGGTGCAAAACGAGTGGCACTGCAGTTGCCAGAAGGTATGTAACTTTCATAACTGCTTTTCGATTTACCCATTATTTCATTGCGACTGGTTTCCTGCCACCTTTTATTCAGTACCATAATTATTTTTTTCAGTACAATCAGTTCAGTAGTCGGCAATACTTTTTTTTCCACAAATCTTTTATCTATTCTTATATGTATCCCTGAAAGAATTAAAAGTGATTTTTGGTTTTCAGGGTTAACAATGTTTGCCACTACCCTTTGCGACATTATCGAGGCATTTACTGAGGCGGACACGGTGATAATGGGTGATGTGACTTATGGTGCATGCTGTATCGATGACTTCACAGCCGCCACACTGGGTGTGGATCTGCTGGTTCACTATGGACACTCCTGCCTAATACCTATTGATCAAACCACTGACGTAAAGGTACTCTACATATTTGTGGACATCAAAATAGACCCATCACACTTCATAGATACAATCAAATTTAACTTTCCAAAAAGATCACATTTAGCCATAGTTAGCACAATACAGTTTGTGACAACACTACATTCCATAGCAAAGACGCTAAGGACTGATGAATACATTGTGACTGTTCCACAATGTAGACCACTGTCTCCAGGTGAAATTCTTGGCTGCACTGCACCAAAAGTTGACTGTGATGCTATTGTTTACCTCGGGGATGGAAGATTTCACTTGGAAGCAATCATGATAGCTAATCCTAATATACCAGCTTTTAAATATGATCCTTATGAAAAGAAATTCACTTCAGAACTGTATGAGCATAGTTTAATGCAAGAAAACAGACGGAATCAGGTGAAGACAGCAGAAAACGCTGACTACTTTGGTCTTATATTAGGAACACTAGGAAGACAAGGAAGCACAAAAGTATTAAGTAATTTAGAGAAACAAATTAGGAATGTAGACAAGAATTATGTAAAGATACTATTGTCTGAGATATTTCCAAGTAAATTGTCTTTATTCAACCTGGATGCGTTTGTGCAAGTTGCATGCCCGAGATTATCAATTGATTGGGGGACTGCATTCCCTAAGCCATTGTTGACACCTTATGAGTTTTCAGTGACTCTTGGAAATAGCAAATGGCTTAAAGATGATGGAACTTATCCCATGGATTTCTATTCAAACACCAGCCTGGGACCTTGGACTCCAAATTATAAACCTGTGTTGTGTTCAGATGGTGATAAACAGTGTGACAACTGCTGTGGAGGGAAAGGGAAGGAGACGAAAGAAAAGTAAACTTACTGCGGCACCTTGCGGAGTGACCCGGGCTATTTCACGGGCTTGAGAAAACACTTTTGAGTCCAAAAATTTGGAAGGGAATGTCTCAGCAAAGTTCTGAATCGGAACATTCCTTGTGTCTCGCCTGCAACATGTGATATAGCTTAATATGATTTAATAATGAATGATTAAATTAAAATAATAAGGGAATGTTGTAAATACTTAAAAATAGAAAAATAATAAGTTAATTAATGCTTAATTTGAATCTGATAGTAATAACTCAATTTTATATTGGTTAGTTACACAGTTTTACTGAATAGCATGGTTGTTGGTACCTGTGCATAAGAGCAACAGAGTAGCAGTAGTTGAACAGTTGAGGGTTCAGGTTGACTCTGGCAAAAGTACATGTTGATAGGAAGTCCTGGAGTTGATTCTCAGGAACATCTGCAAAAATTGGTTATTTATTTATATGTTTTTAATAAAACACATTAAAAACTTATGCTTTGTGTATCATTTGCATTGCACTAATACTACATACTTAATTTTACTAGTTTTGTATGATATATTAGATATTAAAACAGAAACATTACTAATCAATTGAATGAGGCGTTACTTTGCGGTGGTCCATCCATATCAATGAATGAAAGCCCATTATAGTAGCCGGCACATAAGTAGAACCCAAAGTCCTATTTACCTCTTGCTCACATTTGTGGAGAACTAGCGAAAGGTAAATATGATTTTGGGTTCTACTTACACACCGGTCACTGTACCTTGCTCAGCATGAAGCAAGCAGTTTGAAGGAGCAAAGGTCATCTGATGATGATTCCCAGCCTATATAAGTCCCACTGCAGGGCACAGGCCTCCTCTCAGAATGAAAGTAATCATGGTTAAAATATTAAATATAAATTAAATGTAAATTTGAAATATAAATTACATAAATTCCGAATAACTCATAGTTGCAAGCCTGCATGGATTCAAACCCACGATCCTCTGCTTGAGAGGCAATAGGCCAAACCACTAGGCCACCGGCCCCCGGCACGGAAGGAACAAACAAGGTAAAGGGTTCATTAATATAAGTCCACATGAGGTATCCGAGTAACTCACGCGAGTCACGCGTTGCCGACAATACACCGTGAAATTTTAGTGGTTGTTTTCCCGAAACGAGGTGATTTAGTATCGATTGTACAATCGATTTATAATTACTATTTTGACTAGAGTCAAAAATCCAATTGTGAAAAACGAAAGTCGAAAATGACCGCAAACCAATAGTAACGCTTCGTTGGTACCTAACCTATCGTACGATCGTACGCTACTTGTACCAACGAAGCGTTACTATTGGTTTGCGGTCATTTTCGACTTTCGTTTTTCACAATTGGATTTTTGACTCTAGTCAAAATAGTAATTATAAATCGATTGTACAATCGAAACTAAATCACCTCGTTTCGGGAAAACAACCACTAAAATTTCACGGTGTATATATAAGTAAATTCCCTTTAGTCACAAAACTTATCAGTTTTGTGCTTTAGTACACTGAAATATAGTTACTCACTCATCAAAGCATCAATAACTTCGGCGGCCATCTCCTGGTGCCTCGGGAGGAACAGAGAGAACTCTGCGTCGTGGGGCAGCTGCCGTGCTTTGTCGAGCCGCGGGAGCTGAGCCAGTTCTTTGAGCGGGATCCTCTCGCTGGCGTCCTCGCCGAAACGGTTGTTGAGATCGATGCCATTGCTGGCATATTCTGGGGGCTGGGATTAAGTTATGGTTACTCTCTGTCAGTGGCGGGGCGTGAAATTTTTTGCAAGTAAAGCCGGAGCAAAAAAAAACGATAACCCATTTATCCTCTTCTTGAAAGTGCAGTAACGGAAGAGACGCTTCTGGTAACTTCGAAAATTTGGTCAACCCGGGAGGAATCGGGTTGTTAGTACCCTTCGCCACTGCCTCTGTCGACGTGTGATCGTAACCATACTGGATCATACAAATTTTTTTGTTTGCGTCTCTTGTGGACATGGGAAAAATTCAGGGTACACAGCCAGTATTTTTTAGTCAAGTCTATATCCGCGTGTGGGACGCCCGGCTATTTAAGTTTGGACTCGAAGTCGCTAATTTTATGTTCACAGCACAGGAGATATAACTTTTGTTTCATACGCACCCTACTAAAGAGTATGGTTACGGTGGGTATTAATAACTACACTTGCTGGCGCTGCGTTCGTGGTTTGAGCCCGTTCCTTATTCATTGTCTACAATCTAATCTACATGACGAATGGAATGGATGGACTTCTGTGCCTAATGGGGGCGAAGCCACGGACGTAGGTAAGCTACAATTAAGTATATTATGGATTTATTAAGAAGAGAAAAATAACTGATTGTTTCGTCACGAATATCATGAGAGCTTTGAAACTAAATAAGAAAGACGTTAAAGAGGGTAAGTGTACTTACCAGGAACTGGTTACTGAGCTGGAACACAGCGTTTTTGTCTCCTTTAGGAGTTATCAACGGTTCGTTCGGCCGGTCGAACAACAGTTTTAAACTGTTGACTACGTTGGACATTTTGTTTTATTTAAAGTAAAACTGGATGAAGGGCGTGTTCACTTCACAATGTGTGAAGTGCGAATGTGGAAACTTTATCCCGAGGGTCATTTTATAGGGATGTTAGCATCCCGTGTGCAACATGTTTTGGAGTGCAAAACCACATTACAAGTGTGGGAATCAATGCGCGCGACAATCATTATCAGTTGTGGTTAGCAACTTTGTGACTAACAAAATTAAACTAAAATTCTAAACTTGTAATATTAAGTTAGGTAAGGTTGCGGGAACGCGTTGGATGCGGATGGCGCAGGACCGATCCGTTTGGCCAACCTTGGGGGAGACCTATGTCCACCAGTGGACGTTTTTCGGCTGAAATGATGATATAGAATAATATAGATAGTGTAGGTAGGTAGGCCTCAAACAAGATGGAGCGACGACCTGGTTAATGTTGTGGGAACTCGTTAGATACGGATGGCGCAGGATCGGTTTATTTGGCTAACCTTGGGAAGGCCTATGTTCAGCAGTGGATGTCTTTCAGCTGAAGTGACGATGATGAAGGCATGTAATATGTAAGTTTGAAATCTAAGTAGGTATAGTATAAATCTTCCCAGGTGAATTTTTCGCTTCGAGCCATTACATTAAATTTGAACCTAAATACTATGACGATACCACGACTATTTATATTATATTTGTATTGTTTTTATTGTTTGTTGTCTATTAAGTAATACTGCGTTTCTCTTGTCTGTTATTTCTGCCACCTACATTAGTCTATTGATATTTATTAATTTCTGAGTAATTGGCTGTCTGGAAGAGATCGCTTTTTAGCGATAAGACCGCCTATTGTCTACCTGAATTTTTATTTTTGTAATGTCACTGTACTGTTTTTGGTGATCAATAAAGAATATCTGTATTGTATTGTATTGTATTGATACCGTTTGTTTTGAAAGATAAAGGGCTTGAAACGAAAAATTCACCTGGGAAGATTTATACTATAGTCTGAAAGGTTACAATGGATGTGATGCATGGTCATCCCACTTATGACATCATTACAATAATTCTTTCTATGAAATTAAAGATTTAGTGAGGTGCATTGTAAGAAAACTAAAACTTTTTTGGGGTATGGCAATAAAATTATACTTTTATAATTATTAACACAACTATATTTACAACAATAAAACTGATACTTTGTACAGCTGTAAACAATCACATGGTTGACTATTTTTTTAAGAGAATCAATAATTTAACTATGTATTTTAAATATTTCACTAAATCCAATAATATTCATTTTTCTTTGAGAAATTTGCATACTACATCGAGGAACTTCTCTGGCTTCTGGCTGTGTACCCAATGGCCCGCTCCTTCCACAAACACCAAATCGGCAAGAGGAAAATACTCCTGTATATCTTTTAGGTCATTTTTTCTGAAAACAAATAAAACAATTGAAATTGCCGCAGTTAAGGACTATTTAATTGGGCTGTGAGCATCTTTTGTATCCTATGTTTTCGGGTAGTAAAAAGAATAATAAAACTACCTAAGTAGTTTCATTCAGAGTTAGTGTTTGTTACCTTGGGTGTATTTTAACCAAAATACTCTTTCAAACTAAAAAATAATTTTTAAAATCGGTCCACAATTGGTAGAGATATTGATGAACATACATAGAAAAAAAAAGAAAAAAAAATACATAATCGAACCCTCCTTTTTTCGAAGTCAGTTAAAAACAATAACAAATGCTATTCTCAACTTGAATCACTCAATCCATTTCCTTATTTTAGTACTCATTATGACTGACATACTATGTTGAATGAATTCAAAATGAAAATAAAGAGGCTATAATAATAATAATACTTTTAATAATATGACGGACATGATGTCAAAGAGGACTTTACTAATTTAGCATAATATTTTATTATTAGGCCGTAAACTTACCCTATATAATCTGACAAAGAGCCTCCAATAAACAAAGTTGGCCCACAGTATTGCAATCCTTTCAAATTTGATGGAAAATTTGATATATGCGATTGAAAGTTCTCCTTCAATGCTGGCAAGTTAACTCTCCAAGTGTAAGCCCCACTGTTTGTTTGTACTAGGTTGGTTATCAAGAAGTTCCGTAAATTAACATCAGGAGTTATAGATTTTAACTGTTCGTCAGCCAGTTTCCTTGCCTTGGACATAGCAATACCGGGGCGGACAGATACAGCTGACATTGCATCAAACAAATTGGCCATTGAGAATATTTGAGGACTTGTCTTTACGGGAGATATGTCAACAACTATCAAACTTGATACCAAATCCGACTGAAACAATGGTTTTAATTACTTTAAGTAGACTAAAGTTATTACTAAAAGTAAATTGAAACTGTTTTTGTATATTTAATCTGTCCTCTCTCAGAAAAAATGCTTCAGTGGTATAGTACAAATCTACCCAGGTGAATTTTTAACTTCGAGCCATTACATTAAATTTGAACCTTAATACTATGACAATACCGTTTGTTTTGAAAGATAAGGGCTCGAAGCGAAAAATTCACCTGGGAAGGTTTATACTATAGAGGATGCATTAACGCATTCACTGCCACCGACGTATATATGCGTTTTCGGGACTTCGTCCAGTGCCGCTGTCATAATTTATTCATACATTTTGAACGCACATGTGCGTTGGTGGCACCTGTGGAAGTCGGGTGGCAGTGAATATGTTAAAGGTGAGCTTCAAAAAGTTAGATATTTAACATCAAAATCAGTAGATATGAAATATTCTATAAATGACAATCATACAACTGTAAAGGAAATGTCTGCATCACAACAGAACTTTTTCTAGTCAGTTAATATGTATTATTCATTATCTTTCAGTTAACATAGTCCAATTCATTAAACTCCAATCATATAATATATTCAGTTTTATTTCACCTTTTCTGTTTATCTAATCCAAACTGAAGATTTCAACTTACACAAAGTAATGACAACACCATAGCAGTCCTGCCACCCATGCTGTGTCCTAGAACAGACACTTTGGACAGCTCCAGTTTTTTGAGCAGTTTCATAACATCATGTGCCATGTGTATGTAGGAGTGTTGCGAAGAATGCCTGCTGTCTCCATGGTTACGAGCGTCTATGCTGACCACTTTCCTTCCCGTAGTCCGGTGAATGGCCTTGCTCATACTGTTCCAATTATTCTTAGACCCTAGTAACCCATGTAATATGACTAAAGGAGCAATTTTGGAGTCACTACTATCAGTGCTCTCATACGATGCATAAGCCAAATCAACTGTCTCAGAATTTTCCGAAGTAGATGTCGCGCGTTCTCTTATTATTTGAGGAGATAACCTAGGACATGTTTTTAAAAAAGTATTGAAAAATGAGGGGTTCAGCTTACGGACTAGCATTTTTATGGGAATAAATTGTAAATATTAAATTTTGAAGATTTTTAATTTGTCATTTTTAAATACATATAAAAAAATACCAAATCCATGTCAAATTTGACATTGTGGTAGGTGACTAGGTGACATTCATGCAGGCCAATGCTATTTGACACAATGGAACAAACGCGAGTACATACTTTGTACACAAACAAGCCACAGAACATAGACATATAATAAATACACTACGTTCAAGCCGGCGCCAGACATAGCACAAATGTTTGTTGTTTGTTAGTTTGTTTAACCCCGGCGCCACACACAGCACAAATGTTTCAACACATATTTGAACACATATTTGATCACATGTGAAGCACCGGTATTTGCTTATTTGTTCAATAGAA
Organism: Archips crataeganus; assembly: GCA_947859365.1. Lineage (NCBI taxonomy): Eukaryota > Metazoa > Arthropoda > Insecta > Lepidoptera > Tortricidae > Archips > Archips crataeganus. The sequence goes on from OX402065.1 coordinate 6,358,220, forward strand.
CAACCATACAATCAACCATAGATCAAATATGTGTTCAAATATGTGTTGAAACATTTGTGCTACGTGTGGCGCCGGGGTAACAAAATTAGCAAAAACCGGTGCTTCACATGTGATTAAATATGTGTTCAAATATGTGTTGAAACATTTGTGCTATGTGTGGCGCCGGGGTCAGAATAAGTAATCAAGGTCAAAGTATTTACGTGAAGAAGCTCAAGAAATCATGCAAATATTTTCTATCCTACTTTTATGTGTACGTACTTCCATATTATCTACATTTTTTATTTATAGATAAAATACATTATACATCGGAAGCGGAAATCTGATCTATCCAAAAATTTGTAAACAAAAAAATATTATAATCTATATATATTAAATTCTAAACTGACTGACTGAGTGACTGACTGTTGATATATCAACGCACAGCCCAAACCACTGGACCTAGAGACTTGAAATTTTGCACATAGATACCTTATACAATGTAGGCATCCACTAAGGAAGGATTTTTGGGAATTCCCACGGGAACGGGAAAAAACGGGATTTATAGATTCGATTCCGAGTGACCGTATCTCAGTAACTATAATAACTAGACTCTTCAGATTTGGTACACAAGTAGGTATTACATTAGTTAAAATATTTATTTCAGGATTTTTCAAAATTCCCACGGGATAAGAAAATAAAAAACCGGCCAAGAGCGTGTCGGACACGCCCAAGGTAGGGTTCCGTAGCCGCCATTACGAAAAAATCAAGTAATATTTTTCTAAGGATTTCGTATGTGTACGGAATCATCCAAGTTTCGGTATGTTTTATACCTTAGGCTACTATTTACTTTTAAACTACAAATAATTTCCAAGCAATCTTAGCCGCTATAATTTTCCTAGTAAATTTGATATATTTACTACCATTCTGAATTTTTCAAATTTTTGCACCTAACAGTTTAGATTTTAGAGGGGGGGGGTCACTCGATTTTAATGAAAATTTTCACTTTAAAGTTGAATATTTCGCAAACAGATCACTGAATAGAAAAATTATGTTAGCAACCCCGCAATGGTTTTAAAAGACCTATCCAACGATACCCCACACTATAGGATTAGTCGAGAAAAAAAAAATCACCCCCCCTTTACGTCTATGGGAGGTACACTAAAAAAAATTATTTTTTTATTTTTTATTTTACCACTTTGTTGGCGTGACTGATATGTATATTCATGCCAAATTACAGCTTTCTAGTACTAACGATCTCTGAGCTTAGCCGCGGACAGACAGACAGACGGACAGACATGGCGAAACTATAAGGGTTCCTAGTTGACTACGGAACCCTAAAAACGGGATTTATAGATTCAGTTCAACGGAATCCTATGAACAGTAATTACTAGACTCTTCAAATTTGGCATAGAAGTAGGTAATTATAAAAGTGAAAAACGGTTTTAAGGATTTTCATAAATTCTCACGGGATAAAGAAAAAACGGGATTTATCGTTTTAATGGTCGTAGAAAACTGAAATTCGGCATATAGGTTGCTTGGGGAGTGTAGAGGAGCATTGAGAGAGGACTTTACAAAATTCCCACGGTAGCGGGAAAAAACGGGATTTATAGATTCGATACCGAGTGACCGGGTATCTCAGTAACTATAATAACTAGACTCTTCAAATTTGATACACAAGTAGGTATTACATTAGTTAAAATATTAATTTCAGGATTTTTCAAAATTCCCACGGGATAAGAAAAAAACGGGATTTATATATTCAGTTCAACGGAATCCTATGAACTATAATTACTAGACTCTTCAAATTTAGCATAAAAGTAGGTAATTATAATAGTGAAAAACAGTTTCAAGGATTTTCAGAAATTCCCACGGGATAAAGAAAAAACGGGATTTATCGTTTTACTGGTCGTAGAAAACAGAAATTCAGCATAAAGGTTGCTTGGGGAGTGTAGAGGAGCATTGAGAGAGGACTTTCCAAAATTCGCACGGGAACGTGAAAAAATGGGATTTTTCGTTTTACTGGTCGTAGAAAGATGAAATTCAGCATGTAGGTTGCTTGAGAAGTGTAGAAGAGCACTAAGAGAGGACTATCCAAAATTCCCACGGGAACGGGAAAAAACGGGATTTTTCGTTTTACTGGTCGTAGAAAGCTGAAATTCGGCATAAGGTTGCTTGGGAAGTGTAGAGGAGCATGGAGAGAGGACTTTCCAAAATTCCCACGGGAACGGGAAAAAACGGGATTTTTCGTTTTACTGGTCGTAGAAAGCTGAAATTTGGCATGAGGTTGCTTGGGGAGTGTAGAGGAGCATTGAGAGAGGACTTTCCAAAATTCCCACGGGAACGGGAAAAAACGGGATTTTTCGTTTTACTGGTCGTAGAAAGCTGAAATTTGGCAAGTGGGTTCATTGGGGAGGGTAGAAGAGCATTAAGAGAGGACTATCCAAAATTCCCACTGGAACGGGGAAAACGGGATTTTTCGTTTTTCTGGTCGTAGAAAGCTGAAATTCGGCATGAGGTTGCTTGGGGAGTGTAGAGGAGCATTGAGAGAGGACTTTCCAAATTCCCCACGGGAACGGGAAAAAACGGGATTTTTCGTTTTACTGGTCGTAGAAAGTTGAAATTTGGCAGGTAGGTAGGTTCCTTGGGGAGTGTAGAAGAGCATTAAGAGAGGACTATCCAAGATTCCCACGGGAACGGGAAAAACGGGATTTTTCGTTTTACTGGTCGTAGAAAGCTGAAATTCGGCATGAGGTTGCTTGGGGAGTGTAGAGAGTCCCATTGTCACGCAAGCAATCTTGCTTGCATGCTTGCTTGCTTGCCTGTAGCTTGCTTGCTTGATATCTTGGTTCTTTGGAATTCATTTCATTTCATTTCATTTATTTTATTGCAAATTACACTTATCAATAGTAGATCTTACATTCAGTTAGTCATGTGTGACACCCTGCAAGGGCACAGCAACATAGGAGGGGTTACTATATTTAAACTTATCTTACTATGTTATTGAAAATTATCTTAATTAAATATTTCATGCATTTAATAATAATAAAAACCTACATTCCTACTTTTACATACAGGTATATTCATTACGAACTATTTGGAGAAGTATAAAAACAACATTAAAACAGTACACATAGCAGTGACACCAAGATCATGATGATGATGATGACATAGCAGCAACACCAAACAAAAACATACACAATAATAAGTGGTTGTACAATAATAAATTTTACTAACATCGATTTTATCCCATGCTTAATGCAAATAAATTCAATTTAATTTCATAAATTAATATACTACATTTTTTTTTAATTAGTCTTATTAAATTCTTATCCTTAATGGAATAATTTACCAGTTGTCAATACACATTAAATATTAATTTGCATTTTCATTGAAATATTCTGTAATGTCATAAAAACACTTACCGATGAGGAATGACTTTAGTTGTTTTGTAAATATGGTCAGTTTTTCTAAGTTCTTAATTGAGTTTGGTAAATGGTTGTAAACTTTAATCATCATATGGTGTGGGCTGGATTTAACTAGTTTCATTTTTGAAAAGGGTAACTTAAGTTTATTTTGATATCTATTGTTTCTTCGGATTTCTGTTACTGGAGTATAAAGATTAAAATGTTTTCTTACAAATTGACTACTTTCAAATATGTACAATTAGGTTAAGGTGAGCATCTCGAATTTGATAAAGTAAGGTCGACAGGACTCCATTTGGTCAATATTAGCCAAAATTCTCATACATTTCTTTTGTAGGATAAAAACCTTTTGAACTTCACAACATTGTCCCCACAATACAAGACCGTAACACATTCTTGAATAAGCGTAATCATAGTATGCTGTGAGAGCCGTTTGGAAGTCAGTCACTCTTTTTAGATGCTTAAGGGCATAAATAAAGGACGAAAGCTTTTTTGATAGTTTATCGATATGCGATTTCCAATTAAGATGAGTATCTAGCACGACACCCAAAAGGACAGCTGAATCAACTGTTTCTAATTTAGTATATTGATAGCTGTAGTTTATTGATAATTGAAGTTTTTGGTAAGGTTTGAATTGGATAATTTTCGTTTTCTCTAGATTAAGTTTAAGATTACAGGTGTCTAACCAGATAGTAACCTGTTGTAAAGTTGTATTTAATTTGCTCTTTACATCAGTAATACTTGAGGAAGGTAAAAGTATGGAAATGTCATCCGCAAAGAGCACGCAATGGTTGCCCAGTACATTGGGAAGGTCATTAATGTAGATGAGAAATAGACAGCATCCCAGAACGCTACCTTGGGGGATGGAGCCTATTACAGGGGCTTTTTCAGATCTTATGCGCTTAATTTCATCTGTGTGATAATCTGTAGTTTCTATTTCAACATACTGTGAACGATTAGAAAGATATGATTTAAACTATTCATAGGCCCCGCCTCTGATTCCCGAATTATATAATTTATTTAACAATATTTTATAATTAACTCTATCATATGCTTTGCTCATGTCGAGCAAAAGCCCTATTGCATACTTTTTGCTATCTACTGCTTCTATAATTTTTTGTACATATTTATATAACGCTAGTGTCGTGGAGCGATTTTTCCTAAAGCCGTTTTGACTGTCGTGCAGAATTTTGAATTTTTCTAAGAAGGGAAAGATGCGTTTTATCATTGCAGTTTCAAATATTTTTGCGGATGTTGGCAGAAGCGCAAGTGGTTGGTGATTAGTCACGTCCCTAGTATCTCCCTTTTTATGTATTGGTTTAACTAACGCAATTTTTAGCGCATCAGGAAATATACCTTCGGAAAACGATTGACCTATTAGTTCGGTATAGGGAATAGTAAGTATTTCAGCGCAACTTTTGATTAGGGTAGGAGGGATTTCATCTATCCCACATGAGAGCTTGTTTTTCAGACCTTTCAATATTTTATATATTTCTTTAGGTTCAACAGGACTCAGAAAAAAGGAGTTACTTATTGAATTAATTATAGGGATGTTTAAATTTCAGTTAATTGAGAATTCGCAATAGAGGAGAAAAATTCATTTAAATAGTTAGTCACTTCACGTGGATTTGACAATGTTATATTAGCTGTGGTTTTAATTTGTATATTCTTTTTTATTTTCAGTGCATTTTTCTTTGTCTCTCTGTTTATTATTTGCCACATTGATTTAGTTTTATTATAAGATTTATGAAATAAACATTTATTATCAATTTTTTTAGATGTACTCACAGCTTTTTTGAGCACCTTACAATATTGTACATAATAACGTCGTAGTATTTGATTTTTTAACCGACTTCAAAAAAAGAGGAGGTTATCAATTCGTCTGTATGTTTTTTTTTTTTTTTTTATGTTTGTTACGCGATTACTCCCTCAATTGTGAACCGATTTTCAAAATTCTTTTTTTGTTTGAAACAGTGTACTCCTGAGGTGGTCCCATTGGCACCAAGTCAAGATCTGATTATGGGATCCTAGAGAAATCGAGGGCAACCTTCAAATTTTACAGGCAAACCTATAGTGATTTTAGCATTTTTAGTATCAAGTGAAGTATTTGCATTCAGAAAGTATCATTTGGTAAACTGGACCTGATGAAGAAGACAGTAGATGGCCAACGGAACTCCTCAACGGGTCAAATCTTGCAAGTTAAATTTGACCCACTTCCCGGTTTCCAATTGAGCTGAAATTTTGCAGACTTGTGTGAATTGGATGACAATGCAATATTATTATGACATGGAGCTGATCTGATGATGGAGCTGAAAGTTGGCCATAGAAACTCTGTAATAAAACGATACGACCGCATTGAGTTTGAGCTCATTTGATTTGTCTTGACGAGTACTTTGATCCTAGATGGTAACTAGGGTCTGATGATGGAGTTGGAAGGTGACCATAAGAACTCCGTAATAAAACGACATAACCCCATCGAGTTTGGGCTCGTTTGATTCGTCTTGACGATTACTTTGGTAACCAGGATCAAAAAGTACAGTCAGCAAAGAGTGCCTGTTGTATCGCATAATGTTGATTGTTCTAAAATTTTCTGGCGAAGAATGTTTGGCATACTGTTGAAAGTCCTAAAGCATATTTGTTCGTCCTTATATTGATAACAAGAACATCGAATTACCTACAACGTTTTATTACTAATATTAATTGGCCAAAGCAGTCCTAAGAATTGTGTAAGTTATTCAGCTAAACTATAGTCAGTAGGTATGGCACCTATGTACAAAGAAAAGGGGGCAATAAAAAATACCTACAAACCACCTCTCGCTTAACCTTGTTAGGTTCGTTAGATATCTTGCGTCCCGTAGAGTGGGAATGGAAGGCTAGTTAGCGGAGGGGGGCTCGGGGGGCGAAGCCCCCCGCTATAAGAAAAATACTTTCAAACCATCCCCCGTTTAGCCTGCTTAGGTTCGTTAGTTACCTTGCGCTCCTCAAAGTGATATTAAAGGGGGGGGGGCTCAGGGGGCGGAGCCCCCTCAGTAAAAAATACTGTCAAACCGCGTCTCGTTTAATCTAACCAGATCCGTTAGTTATCTTGTGTCCCTCAGAGTGGAAAATGAAGCCTTGGCACTGGAAGGGGGGCTCGGGGGGCGGAGCCCCCCGTAATAATAAACACCTTCAAACCACCCTCTATTTAAAACCAAATCTGTTTTAAACCCTGTTAGGGGCGGAGCTGGTTAGCTTCATTACCCCCTGTTTAACCTAGTTAGGTTCGATAGTTATTTTACGTCCCTCAGAGTGGAAATAGAAGCCCCGCTGATGGAGGGGGGCTCGGGGGGCGGAGCCCCCCGCAATAGAAATACTCTTAAACCACCTCCCGTTTAACCTGGTTTGATTCGTCAGTTATCTTGCGTCCCTCAGAGTGGAAATAGAAACCTCGGTACCGGTAGAGGGGCTTGGGCGGTGGAGCTCCCGTAATAAAAAATACCTTCAAATCACTTCCCGTTTAACCTGGTTAGGTTAGTTAGCTGTCTTGCGTCCCTCAGGGTGAAAATAAAAGCCCCGCTCTTGGAGGGGAGGGGGGCTCGGGGGGCAGAGCCCCCCGCAATAAAAAAATCTGTTAACCATCTACCGTTTCACTTGGTTAAATTCGTCAGTTTATCTTGCGTCCCTCAGAGTAGCAATAGAAGCCTCGCTACTGGACATTTCCGTTCCGTTCTACGGGGGCTCGGGGGGCAGAGCTTCCCGCATAAAAAAAATACCTTCAAACCACCCCCGTTTAACCTGGTTAAGTTTGTTAGTTACCTTGCGATCCTCAGAGCGTAAACAGAAGCGGGGCTTCGTTTACTGGCTACTCCTACGCATCTTTTTTATACTAATACAACTAAAAAGCCAAAAATAAAAATTTTGAAATAAAAAATAGAACCGCCTTCAAAAACACCCAAAAAAATATTAATTAAAAATGTAACCGACTATAATGAGCATTATAATATCTTTCTACTAATCTGTTTGAAGTCGGGCCTCAGCTCGAGCCAGCAGGAGTGGACCTAGTAATTAAATTAATAAATAAATATCCCGGGACAATTCACACCAATCGACCTAGTCTCATAGTAAGCAAAGCTTGTGTTATAGGTACTAGGCAACGGATAAACATACTTATATAGATAGATACATACTTAAATACATATTAAACACCCAAGACCCGAGATCAAACATTCGTGTTTTTCATACAGATATCTGCCCCGACGCGGGAACCGAACCTGGGACCTCAAACTTTATAGTAGTAATTTAACTTACCTACCCATTATCCCTATTATACCTAACTAGCTGTTGGGATTCTACCACTCCTGCTAGCTCGTGCTGAGGCCCGACTTCAAACAGATTAGTAGAAAGATATTATAATGCTCATTATAGTCGGTTACATTTTTAATTAATATTTTTTTGGGTGTTTTTGAAGGCGGTTCTATTTTTTATTTAAATTTTTTGTTTGTGTTACTAACGATTTCAGAAGTCTTTTGTTACGGCATGATGTCTTTAGGCCTGGTGTTAAATACGTTTTTGTTGGTACTAGTTTAATTTTGATTTTTTTCTTTGGAATGCATTTATCAAGAGTATATTTTAAAGTTTTTTCAAACATATTGTAGTTATCATTTACATTTTTATCCTTCAGTATTATACGATCCCAAAGTACATTCTTTAATTCATTTTTAAATTTAGTAATGTTCATTTTATTGTAAATTCTTTTATAGGAAGTAAGATTTTGTATCTTTGCTAGGGCATTTGGCATAGATAATATGATACCTCTATGGTCTGATAACCCAAAGTCGTGGACATCCAATTGGAAGTTATTGATATTAAAGTTAGTAAACAATAAGTCTACAGGGTTATTTGTAATTCACTAGCATCCTTTTAACTCTAAACTCCTACCACTTAAACAAATGTTTTTTGTTTTACGGCTTTTGACATAACTTAATATTTTTGGTGTAATAACGTTTTGAAAATTTGAGATTACCTCTTATTTTTACGATACTCGGTGTATTTGTATGGGAAAAAAACAAAAAAACATTTGTTTGAGTGATAGGTATTCAGGGTTAAGAGGATGCCAGTGAATTACAAATAACCCTGTATACATGTAGCGCTGGTTAGAGTCACACGTGTTGGCTCTTTTACTTTCTGGTGAAAGTTATAAGACAACATCAAGTTATACAATCTAGATTTATCATTATTGTTTTTTAGGAAATCTGTATTCATATCTCCTCCTATAATAATATTCTTAAGATTGTCCTTAAGAGAAATCAGTTTTAGAACTTCATTGAGACGGGAATAAAATGTTTCTACTTCTCTTTTATTATTTGGCCAGTATATATTTATTAATAAAAGACAAATTTTTGGTATTTCTATTGCACATATTTCAAAGATCATCTCCAAAGACAATGACGCAATATCCGATCTCTCACAACATTCAATTTTATTCTTAGTTAGTATTATTACACCGCCTCCCTCATGTTTATCTCGACAAAAATATGAGCTTACGTTATAATTATTATTATTCTCATGGTACACGCGATCGAAGCCGCGGGCAAAAGCTAGTTAGTCTATAAAAATATTCTAGATTACCTAATACTCTGCATTTTATCTTTTTAAATTAGAATTTAAAATTATTTATTTTTGTTACAGTGAAATATATTTTAAAATTTGTTGTATTTTAATAAAGATATTTTAAATTTCTGAAACTTCATTGTGTGTAGTAATTTAAAAAAAATATTTATCTTATCCAATCAATAAAATATAGTTATCACTAGCGACCCGCCCCGGCTTCGCACGGGTGCCATGCATGTATCATACATATAAACCTTCCTCTTGAATCACTCTATCTATAAAAAAAAAACAAAAAGATCTAGGCATGTATATAATTTAGGGACAGATAGACAGACAGCGGGAAGCGACTTTGTTTTATACGATGTAGTGATATTGATTCATTTCGATTGTAATGCTCTCTGATACTCATTTAATGGCTTCAATGCGAGCGAAGCCGCGGGTAAAAGCTAGTTCTGTATATATTTATTTATCTAAGCCTAGTCTAAGCTTAAGTGGGTGACAGACGGGCGAGTAAGTTCGCGTACTTACGGCTCGACGGCTTTACTCGCCTGTGTGTCAGTCTAAGTACGCGTACTTTAAAATTGCCGAGTAAGTTTGTCGAAGATCCAACATGTTTGAATTTTGCTCGTAGCCTACCGCGAGCGAGTCGCGAGCCGCCATTTTATTTGTGCAGTCTAGAGTGTTTTAAGCAAGCTTTAACGTGTGTCACTGACACCGAGCCACAAAATATAAAAGTAACCGAGCCGAGTAAGTTCGCGACTTTTAAATTCACGATTCTGTGAGTCTGTCACCCACTTTACTTCAACAAAAAAGGTTTGTTATTATCTTCATCTAGATAAATTATTTAAATAAAAAAATTTTAAATAAAAAATAAAACCGCCTTCAAAAAACACCCAAAAAAAACTTGGAAATAAAAAAAATTTAAATAAAAAATAAAACCTCCTTCAAAAAACCCCCAAAAAAACATAAAATAATAATTGATTGAACCGACCACAATAAGCATGAAAATATCTTTCTACTAATCTGTTTGAAGTTGGTGCCTCAGCACGAGCCAGCAGGAGTGTAGAAGCCCTATAATAGGTATGTAGTTAAGTTAGATTACTAGGTCCACTCCTGCTGGCTCGTGCTGAGGCACCAACTTCAAACAGATTAGTAGAAAGATATTTTCATGCTTATTGTGGTCGGTTCAATCAATTATTATTTTATTTTTTTTTGGGGGTTTTTTGAAGGAGGTTTTATTTTTTATTTAAATTTTTTTTATTTCCAAGTTTTTTTTGGGTGTTTTTTGAAGGCGGTTTTATTTTTTATTTAAAATTTTTTATTTTTTTCTTTTTAGTTGTTGCTAATGGCCTGGACTGGCACTCTTTACTGACTGTACTTTTTGCCTCTGGTTACCAAAGTACTTATCAAGACGAATCAAACGGGACCAAACTTGATGGGGTTATGTCGTTTTACTACGGAGTTCTTATGGTCACCATCCAACTTCATTGTCAGACCCTGGTTACCATCTAGGACCAAAGTACTCGTTGAGACGAGTCAAATGAGTCCGTACTCGATGGGGTAAGTGCCGTTACTTTATGGAGTAACTTTGGCCACCTTCCAGCTCCATCATCAGACCCTGGTTACCATCTGGGATCAAAGTGCTCGTCAAGACGTTCCAAATGAACCCAAACTCGACGGGGTTGTGTTGTTTTATTACAGAGTTTCTATGGCCACCTTCCAACTCCATCATCAGATTAGCTCCATGTCACAATAATATTGCATTGTCACCTGATTTACACATGCATGTAAAATATGAAATCAATCAGAAACCGGGAAGTGAGTCAAATTCAACTTGCAAGATTTGACCCGTTGAGGAGTTCCGTTGGCCATCTGCGGTCTTCTTCATCAGATCTAGTTTACCAAATGACACTTTATGAATGCAAATGCTCGATTTGTCACTGAAAATACTAAAATCGCTTTACATTTCCCTTGAACTTTTGAAGAGTTCCTTCAATTCCTCATGGATCCCATCATCAGAACTGGATTCCGGTAACAACGGGACCAACCTTGAAGCATATGCTTTCAAACAACGAAAGAATTTTCCAAATCGGTTCATAAATGACGGAGTTCTGAGGTAACACACGTTAAAAAAAAAAAAGTTTTTGAAGTCGGTTAAAAATGCATTATTTGTGACAGCCCATTATTTTTGAGTGACGTTATTTTTAAATAAAATCTTTTCAGATGTTTTTTTTAAAGATACTCAAGTACTAGATAAAAAATTATTTAAATAATGCTAGCTACACACATAACGATATATCGTAGCGATTAATCTGTGCAAACCAATTTGCGCAGATTTATCGATCGTGTGTTTTTGTCATACACACATTCGATAAGTCTGCGCAAATCGGTTTGCACAGATTATACGATTTATCATTACGTGTGTAGCTAGCATTACGTGCAACTCCGGTCGTTACATAAATTTTCGTACGGCTTATCAAACATGACGTCAAAGTGACAAGGTACAAAAGTGATCACTTACTTATGACGTTGACCCTACCTATGTTATACTAGTTTATGATGATTGTGGCTGGACGGATTTGAATGAAATTAGAAACATTTTATAACAGACTAGCTTTTGCCCGCGACTTCGTACGCGAAGACAATAACGTTAGTTGTTTGCATGAAATTTGGCACACAGATAGTTTATTACTTGGATTAACACATAGGATAATGCCAGGAAAATGCAAAGTTCCCGCAGAATTTGAATAAGTGAGTTCTAAAGCCGGTAAGCCGCGGTGGCCTAGTGGTTTGACTTATGGTCTCTTAAGCAGAGGGTCATGGGTTTGAGCCCGGGCTTGGACCTCTTGAGTTATTCCGAATTCGTGTGCTAAATAACGTTTGAAGTTTACCATGAGCTTTACAGTGAAGGAAAACATCGCGAGAAAAGTTGCACACACCTGAGAAGAAATTCAATGGTACACAACCGCACTGTACAAATCGCACTGGGCCCAAGTGGAAACTACGGCCCAAGTGTTCTCGTTCTGGGAGGGGGCCTGATTGAAACAACAACATTTTATCCCGAGAAAGTGCAAAGTACAGCATACCGCGGGATAGAAATAACTGTCAAAACATTTTGAAAATCAGAGACAGTTTAGCTTTTTATTAGTGAAATAATTTTAAAAATCAGGCCCCACATTCAATTCACTTATTTCTATTCCGTGGGATTTTTTAATTTTCCCGTAGAAAAGTAGCATATGTCAATCAGGGATATTGTAGCTTTCAAATTGTAAAATATTTTTTAAAATCAGCCCGAAGTTGAATTTACTTATTTCTATCCCGCGGGAAATTTGCATTTTCCCGTAGAAAAGTAGCCTATGTCAATCAGGGATATTGTAGCTTTTAAATTGTAAAATATTTATAAAAAATCAGCCCCTAAGTTGAATTTACTTATTTCTATCCCGTGGGAATTTTGTATTTTTCCGAAAAAAAGTACCCTATGTCAAACAGGGATACTGTAGCTTACTATTGGTGAAAGAATTTTTAAAATCAGCTCCAAAGTTGAATTCAAATTTTTCTATCCCGTAGGAATTTTGTGTTTTCCCGAAAAAAATGTAGCCTACGTCAACTGGGTATAGTCATATCATATCACATGAAAGAATTTTTAAAATCAGTGCCAATGTCGAATATACTTATTTCTATCCAGTGGGATTTTTCATTTTCCCGGAAAAAAGTACCCTGTGTCAAACAAGAATAATGTAGCTTACTACTGGTGAAAGAGTTTTTAAAATCAGCCCCAAAGTTGATTTCAAATTTTTCTATCCCGTGGGAATTTTGCATTTTCCCGAATAAAAAGTAGCTTTTGTGAATCGGGGATAGTCATATCACATAATGTGTAAGAATTTTTAAAATCAGCCCCGAAATTGAATTAATTTATTTCTATCCCGTGGGAATTTTGCATTTTCCCGGATAAAAAGTAACTTATATCAATCAAGTATAGTGTAGCTTTCTAATTCTGAAAGAATTTTTAAAATCGGCTCAATAGTTTCAGAGATTCCGCTACACACAAATAAATAAAGAAAGCTTAGATATTTCCCTATCCCGTGGGAATTTCGAAAAATCCTTCCTTAGTGCACCTCTACAATACTCAAGGTACATGTGTGCCAAATTTCAAGTCTCTAGCCCCAGTAGTTTAGGCTGTGCGTCGTCTGTCAGTCAGTCAGTCAGTCAGTCAGTCAGTCAGTCAGTCACGGTACTGTTTTATATGTATAGATAGATAGGATAAGTACCTACTTCTTGTTAATTATTCCTGTAGGAGTGTAGGATAGCGAAACTCAAACTCTCCCTAGATGAATGAAGTAGCAGATTAGAGCTAGTAAAACACATTTTCAAATTAATACTTAAATCGGTTTTGTGAATTGTAATTCACCTAATTTACCGTCGCAAAAAATACGGAGGTAAAAATGTGTCCTTGTGCCATCCCATCCCACTTCCTCGCGCAAAGATATAATGAAACAACCAAAGTAATAAATATTGTTTAATAGGTAGGTACCGATTTAAAAAATCGTCATCAACTATTTGGATAAAAATTGACGAACCAATTCAAAGAAACTTTTTGGGTCTTCTGCATGCACGTTATGACCAACGCCTTTTACGTATAGGAGTTCTGCCTTAGGGAATATGCCACGGATACCGTCGATATCGCTCGGTCTGTAACGAAATATTAGTAGGTAAATTGTTGTCACATTTTAGTCGCAATTAGTCGCAAATAACATTAAAATCAAAAAGTTGACAACTTTGTCATTATACTTATAATACATAGAAAAAAAAAATTGTGCGTGGAGCCCCTCCGCGCGGAAGAAGTGAAACTTCATAATAAAAAAAAAAAAAAAAAACCAGTCGGTCACCCATCCAAGTACTGACCGCCGCCCAACGTTGCTTAACTTCGGTGATCGGACGAGAACCGGTGTTTTTGTCAAATATCTTAAAACGGTGCATCCTACGGCAAAATCAATGAAATTTTCATCCCCCTTTGATACCTCCGCACCCCCCCCCCCGGTGTTTTTGTCAAATATCTGGCAAACGGTGCATCCTACGGCAAAAGCAATGAAATTTTCATCCCTCCTTTGAAACCCCTCCACCCCACCCTTACCCACCCGCACCCCCCTCACTCCCCCCGCACTACCCTCACCACTAACCCCCCTCACCCCTCACCTCACCCCTCTCGCAACGCAACGCATTTAACGCAACGCTTGTTGGATGGAAGTCGCATTAGAAGTTTAACTTCAAAAACCGGCCAAGTGCGAGTCGGACTCGCGCACCGAGGGTTCCGTACAAATATATGTATCTATGAACATCCAATCTTAGCAGACTCCTGCTCCTAATCAAAATGTGTGCAGCGTGGGATCATTGTAGATTGGTTACTGATATAGACAGACAGACAAAAAAATGTATGCTTTTCGCAATTTTTTCCTTTATCTGTACTATAAATAATTTATTGAATCAGGCGTTACTTTGCGGAGGTCCATATTAATGAACTGAAACAATTACTTTGCTCACCCGCGACCTTACCTGACCTGTACTATAAGACCTTGCTTCGTACAGTCAACGTCATAAATAAGTGATCACTTTTGAACCTTGTCACTTTCAGTCGTTACATAATTTCGTATGGCTTTTCAACATGACGCTAAAGTGGCACGACAAGGTACAAAAATGATCATTTATGACGTTGAACCAAATTTCAAGATTCTGAGTTCACGGGAAGTACAAACCTAAATGTTTAGAAACTCCTATACTCGAATTTCATTTATCTGAAAACGGTTCACCGACTTTTTAAAATCCATATGTTTTGTTTTTCCACAACTTCACAATGCCACGAATTCATTTAATCACAGTTTTATTTGACAACAAATTCAAAATCCCGAATTACAATAGTCCATTTTTTTATTTGTCAACCTAATCAGTTGCCATATTTTCATAATCTAAATGTAACGAAAAGCCGAAAGTCATCTACCTAACCTAACATCACCCCGGCGCCACACATAGCACAAATGTTTGAACACATTTATTTGATCACATGTGTAGCACCGGTATTTGCTTATTTGTTCAATAGAACAACCATACCCCGGCGCCACACATAGACAAATGTTTCAACACATATTTGAACACATATTTGATCTATGGTTGATTGTATGGTTGTTCTATTGAACAAAATAAGCAAATACCGGTGCTTCACATGTGATCAAATATGTGTTGAAACATTTGTGCTATGTGTGGCGCCGGGGTACAATCAACCATAGATCAAATATGTGTTCAAATATATGTTGATACATTTGTGCTATGTGTGGCGCCGGGGTCAGAGTAAGACAACATTGCTTAATTTTTAGCGAGCGAGCAAGACGGTTCGGAGCGGAAGCGATTCGGATAGATTAGATTTTGGTGTTAGTTATTTTTTTTATAACGACCTACAAAATCCCCTACCCACATAGCAAACTCAATAAAATATTTGGGCAACATTAAACAACAAAATGAATATTACGCTCCACACATAATTGTATGGTCGCCTTTTGTATATACCCCTGACCTTTGCGGAATAAATATATATATGGCAAATGATCCTAAGGAATTTCATGCAGTTGGATTTTGAATCATTTGGCAAATAAAAAAATGGATTTAAAAACATTTGGCAAAAGAAAATATGGTAAATAAAATTTCGGACAAACAATAATTTGGAAAATGAAAAAAAGGAGTTTCGTTTTCGGAATTTTAATATCGGAAATGAGCTTTTCGAGAATATGATAGAGATAACCCTTTTGATTGCGTTGGCTTAGAAGTTTGATTTTTTCGCAGCTCCAAGGGACAGTAGACCTGACTAAGTATTTGACATAATCAGCTTGATACCTCCACGCGTTCCTGAGAAAAAGGGTCTTGACAGACAGACAACAAAGTGATCCTACAACGGTTCGGTTTTTTGCAGGATCCCGTTTAGTAGCATACGTGCTACTGTGGTTACATTCCCACGAGCATTCGGTTTGCGGTATCCTGCAAACCGGATGCTCGTGTGAATGTTACCACAGTAGCACGTATGCTACTAAACGGGATCCTGCAAAAAACCGAACCCGCAAAAAACGGGACGTTGCCCGTGTGAAACTGCCGTAAGGGTTCCGTTTTTTCCTTTTGAGGTACGGGACCCTAAAAAGTAAAAAATAGAAGATATTTAAGTATGCCTTCGTTCGACACACTACACACTAGCTATTTTAGTTTCATGAAATGGGAGAGTTTGTTAATGAAATATAGGATCAACTTGCGGTATATAGTTCGACTGGTCTCCACCGATGAACAAGACCGATCCATTAAATTGCTTGTTCTTCAACTCTTGGGGGAACGTCGCGATGTCTGTGAAATGCTGTTTCAACGCGTCCAAGTTGCACATCCAACCAATCGTGTCGCCACGTTTGCCGATGTTCATTAGGATAAATTGAATGCCTCCTCCGTCAGCGAACATTCCCGAGCTCAGTAATTGCTGCCTGGCGAAACCTCGCGCTTGCGTTATAGTATTTTTTTGTTGACCTGAAAAATCCACCGCCTTCATCTGATCTATGAGTTTCGGAAAGAAATCGTTGAGAATGCCTGCTGTTGAGACGGGTGAAATGTCGACCAATATAATTTTGGAAACTTTTTCTGGCTGGAACAAAAGTAACTGGTTGATTTTGTACTTGAATCAATATTCAATTATTCATCGAAGCAAGAAAAAAGAAAGAAAATACATTTACCTAGGTATTTACAACAATTGCGGTTGCAAATTGGACACTAGCTCAGAAGAAGGGTTAATTTTATGAGTAAGTAGCTGTTTTTTATATATGAAACGGGGGAAACGAGCATGCGGGTCACCTGATGGGAAGCAATCACCGCCGCCCATGGACACCCGCAACACTAAGGGTGTCACAGATGCGTTGCCGGCCCTTTAAGAGATCGTTTTTAGGGTTCCGTACCCAAAGGGTCAAGGGGGACCCTATTACTGAGACTTCGCTGTCCGTCCGTCTGTCCGTCTATCCGTCTGTCCGTCCGTCTGTCACCAGGGTGTATCTCATAAACCGTGATAGCTAGACACTTAATATTTTCACACGGTTGTCGCTATAAAAATACATATTTAAGGGGGCTCCCATACAACACACGTGATTTTTTTCTAGTTTTTGATCGATACTGATAACGGCAATGTAGAAGCTTGAAATATTCACAGAATATTAATTTAGTTATACATTCACTTTAAAAATAAACAATGAAATTAAAATAAAACAAATATTTATTTTAACGGCCGCTTTAGCCTAGTTGGTAGTGACCCTGCCTACGAAGCAAGAGGTCCTGGGTTCAAATCCCGGTAAGGGCATTTATTTGTGTGATGAGCACGGATACTTGTTCCTGAGTTATGGATGTTTTCTATGTATTTAAGTATTTTTTTATCTATATAAGTATGTTTATCGTCGTCTAGTACCCATAGTACAAGCTTTGCTTAGTTTGGGACTAGGTCGATTTGTGTAAGATTGTCCCGTAATATTTAAGCATATATTTAAGCATATTTAAGCATATATTTAAGGGGGCTCCCATACAAAAAACGTGATTTTTGTGCCGTTTTTATAGATAACTAGCGGACCCGACAGACGTTGTCCTGCATGAACCTAGATACCGACTGCAGCGGCATCTGGCGGGCTGATTTGTGAATCTAAACCATCCAGGGCGCCACCCAAACGCATACAAAAAAATCATTCAAATCGGTCCAGCCGTTTAGGAGGAGTTCCAGTGATAAACACACGTACAGTGGAATTATATATATATAAAGATGGTACGGAACCCTTTGTGCGCGAGTCCGACTCGCACTAAGCACTTGGCCGGTTTTTAGGGTTCCGTAGTCAACTAGGAACCCTTATAGTTTTTTAAAGATCTCCAAGCTGTATCGCTCCGGGAATGCTGCGCGCGACTCCGTCTGCGAAGAATTCGTTTATCGCTATCCCGCAGGAACTACTTATGCGATTTTCCGGGATAAAAAGTATGTAAGTATATGTTAATTTAGATTATGTTATAAACTGTGTGCCAAATTTTATCAGAATCCGTCAAACCGTTTTAGCGTGAAAGAGTAGCAAATATCCACACATCCGTCCATCCACACAAACTTTGACATTTATAATTTTAGTAAGATAGTGGGATTAGTAAGATTTACCTCAGTAAGCGCTAGCGTCATGGCAGTTCTGCCGCCCATACTGTGTCCTATAACGACCGGTTGCTTCAGAGCGAGGGTATCTATTAGCTTGGATACATCGGATGCTAGTTCTGGGTAAGTATGGGAGCTATCGTGTGGGCTTTCACCATGGTTTCGAAGGTCCGCTGCCACTACCTTGCGATTTAAAGAGGCGATCATCTTGCACATGCTATCCCAGTTTCTCTTGGAGCCTAGCAACCCGTGTAGAACCACTACGGGGGCACCACCGCTTTCATTCCCCCCGTGGATTTTATGAGCTAGGTCAACTGCTGACCGGTGGATCACTTTGGTGGTAGGGACACGCCTTAATATCAAGCTGCATTGCCGATGACGATATAAAGCCTTCATGCCATATTTTCCAGTTATCTTTATAAGTATAAATTTTTAAATGTTTTAAAGTTTTATTTCATTAGCTTTTTCTTAAGTTTTAGTTTAGTTTGTAGACATCAATCATCTTATGGACAGACATACGTCATATATTTACATTGATGTCTAAACGCAACATGGCTGAACCGACACCTTTTTCCGTTGACGAACTCCTTTGAATTTGAAAGGTTGGACTAAAAGTCTATAAAGCTATAGATATAGGTAACGCCACCAGAGTTGAGGTCACGCACACAACAACACGTCGGTATCCCCTTGAATCGTAGACAATATCCTATAATATCTTTTTCTGAAACATGCTATGAAATATTGACGTTATGTTCCTTATAATACGCCACGAAGTGTCACGTTGAAGGTGCGTCTAGCTGTGCGGGCGGCCGTGCGGTCAATAATGGAATTTCATACAACATTGCTGGCCAAGGCCAGCAAAGTTATCGTCTATTGTTTCATGTGACACAGCACCATGACGTTTATAATAGGTCTATGGCATCATAGCATTTTTTTTTTATTAAAAAAAAAACTATTTAAAGCAATATTTGCGTTTTGGTTCATTATGACATTCTGCCACTACACTTATTTAAGTTAAGATGATGATGATGGTGGTAATGCTGATGATGATGGTGGTGATGATGATGGTGATGGTGATAATGGTGATGATGATGATGATGGTGATGACGATGGTGATGGTGGGTGATGGTGATCATGGTGATGGTGATGATGATGATGATGATGGTGGTGGTGATGGTGATGATGATGATGATGATGGTGGTGATGGTGATGGTGATGGTGGTGATGATGATGATGGTAATGGTGATGGTGGTGGTAATGATGGTGGTGATGATGATGGTGATGGTGATGGTGATGATGATGATGACGATGATTTTATGATGATGGTGATGGTGATGATAATGGTGATGATGGTGTGGCGACACCCCTGCCACATAATGTATACTCAGCGTTTTAGCTAGCCACGCGGGACTCGCGGCCAACGGTCTTTAGTCGGTACACAGCCACCTTACCAGCCACGCGCATACCAACGCGCCCCGACTCCCGCCTGGTTAGCCCATCCTTCTGATCTTTATGTGAACTATAGATATACTGTGTATGTTATTAAATAATATTAACTACCAACTCTTATTTACTCATCTCCAGAGTTAACAACCCACTAGGTAGTTAAAGTGGTGACCCCGTTTTAGAACACGTGCAAACTAAATTCATTTGTGTAGCTAACCAGGCGGTTAAATTCAGTGCATCCACACCGTGACCTTAGAAGTAGAAACCCCGACAGTCGAGCAGCCAGTATCCAGCCTACGCCGAACTGCTATCTGATAGCGTTACAAGCAAGATAGCACCGTTCCGGACGAAATCACCAAAATTACAGATAATCGTTAAAGCAGACAACATCGCCGCCAGACGTCGTGTCATTGGAAATCCGTCTACAAGCCATCACAGCCGACAAAGCGTGTGGTCAGAAGATCTTCTATGCACCGTCGAGTATCGTCGCAAGGATTCATGCCACCAGACGCAGAGGATCATTCTTGAAGTCATTACAGCCGCAAAAGCGTATGACATGAAGATTTTTTCGTCAAAGCATGGTCAAGCGGGACTTCACGCGCCGCATTCCAGTCCAGTCACGTTGCGCAGCAGTGGAGCAGCGTCAGCGCGAGCACAGGGCGATCAAGTTACAAGTGTAAACACAAGCGCGACGACGCGCGATTCGTTGAATCAGTGATTTGCATCGATATTAGCATAAACATTGTATGACTGTATAGTCGGATTGAAAAAAAAGGCTCGAGTGTAATATTAGTTTTTTTTTTTAGTGTTTTAAATGTACGTAAATTTTTCAAAATTAAATTTTTCAAAATTGGTGGGGGGAGTGATGTGGCGACACCCCTGCCACATAATGTATACTCAGCGTTTTAGCTAGCCACGCGGGACTCGCGGCCAACGGTCTTTAGTCGGTACACAGCCACCTTACCAGCCACGCGCATACCAACGCGCCCCGACTCCCGCCTGGTTAGCCCATCCTTCTGATCTTTATGTGAACTATAGATATACTGTGTATGTTATTAAATAATATTAACTACCAACTCTTATTTACTCATCTCCAGAGTTAACAACCCACTAGGTAGTTAAAATGGTGATGATGATGGTGGTGATGGTGATGGTGATGATGATGATAGTGATGATGACGACGACGACGACGACGATGGTGATGATGATGATGATGATGATGATGATGATGCATGTTTGAGAAAAACTATCCAAGCCTTGGCCACGAACAGGGATTGCCGGCCTCGTATCTCTAGATGGCCTCGTTAACACTCGGCCATCTATAACTACTCAGCCGGCAATCCCCTATTTCGCGGCCGCTGCAGTAATGTACTATAGCAGTAATCTGGTTTCATCGATTATACATTACAAATTTTCTTAATTCCTAGAATAACTGTACAAGGATTATTGTTTTTTTTAGAACATACATTTCCTAAACTATTCAAAAGACAGAATATCTATATATCGAATTTCATGTCACCAAAGTTTTATTACAAATCTCGTTTTATTACAGCGAGCTAGCGAAGCGAGCGAGCAAGACGGGTAGGAGCGGAAGCGACTCGGATAGGTTAGGTTCAAAGGCTAATGCGGGAGCGTAGCGTAGCGAAGTTCCCGCATTAGCTTTTGGTGTTAGGTATTTTTTTTATGACCTCCCTGGAAGTCTTGCTGTATAAAAAGCAACTGCAATTATTAGTGTTTCATTGATTACTAAACAAATTGGTTATGTATTAATACAGATGTGAATAATTTTCTATGAAGCATTATTAATACGATTTGAATAAAACATTAAATAAAAAATAACGATAAGTATAAAATTCTGTGGAATAAACAAATTATGAAATAATTATTCTACAATTTAACAATCGGCGATTCGATGACATGAATAGTCGATGAAATGAGAATACGGGAAACGTTGTCTATGAACTAATAACCGATGAAAAGATTGTCTACGATTCAAGTGTAAATCCAACACGTCATGTAATGACAGCGGGATTTTGACATTTATTCGTACCGATAGCAAGTCCAACATGCCTACTCGACATTGAATTACAAGATTGACTAAAAATTTCTTCAACCTATTTCGCTAAGAATAATTTAGGAAAATACATTCTAGTTCAATCAAAAGTAATCAAAACAGAAAATAAAATATTTTGATCTATTTTATTTAAATCAGATATTCGCTATTTATAAAATATCGATTTTTTTGTTGCGAATATTTCTTATCAGTTGCAAATTGTTTTATTTTAAAAATATAGGTTATATGAAAACAGAAAAATTATAAAATGCATATGTTATTTAAAAGCGAAAAAGTTTTTCGGTTGCGCCGGCGGGATTCGAACCCACGTCTCCCGGGTATGCGCCCCAACGGGTGTTCTACCAATTGAACCACGTCGCATCCAACCGACTTACCCGAAATTCTTAATCGCTTACATACGCCAACAGTGGCGTGTGGTAACATCCATCGCAACTATTAGAAGCTACGACTCCTACGTTCCAAATTACATTGGAAATGCGTAAGAAATGATGTACCACATCTATTTATTCAAATATTATTTGTTTTTTATTAGCAGTACGGCTGCTCACCGAATCTAAGATTATTTAAAAGCGAAAAAATACTGCTAATAAAAAATAAATAATATTTGAATAAATAGATGTGGTACATCATTTCTTACGCATTTCCAATGTAATTTGGAACGTAGGAGTCGTAGGTTCTAATAGTTGCGATGGATGTTACCACACGCCACTGTTGGCGTATGTAAGCGATTAAGAATTTCGGGGGAGTCGGTTGGATGCGACGTGGTTCAATTGGTAGAACACCCGTTGGGGCGCATACCCGGGAGACGTGGGTTCGAATCCCGCCGGCGCAACCGAAAAACTTTTTCGCTTTTAAATAATCTTAGATTCGGTGAGCAGCCGTACTGCTAATAAAAAATAAATAATATTTGAATAAATAGATGTGGTACATCATTTCTTACGCATTTCCAATGTAATTTGGAACGTAGGAGTCGTAGCTTCTAATAGTTGCGATGGATGTTACCACACGCCATTGTTGGCGTATGTAAGCGATTAAGAATTTCGGGGGAGTCGGTTGGATGCGACGTGGTTCAATTGGTAGAACACCCGTTGGGGCGCATACCCGGGAGACGTGGGTTCGAATCCCGCCGGCGCAACCGAAAAACTTTTTCGCTTTTAAATAATCTTAGATTCGGTGAGCAGCCGTACTGCTAATAAAAAATAAATAATATTTGAATAAATAGATGTGGTACATCATTTCTTACACATTTCCAATGTAATTTGGAACGTAGGAGTCGTAGCTTCTAATAGTTGCGATGGATGTTACCACACGCCACTGTTGGCGTATGTAAGCGATTAAGAATTTCGGGGGAGTCGGTTGGATGCGACGTGGTTCAATTGGTAGAACACCCGTTGGGGCGCATACCCGGGAGACGTGGGTTCGAATCCCGCCGGCGCAACCGTAAAACTTTTTCGCTTTTAAATAATCTTAGATTCGGTGAGCAGCCGTACTGCTAATAAAAAATAAATAATATTTGAATAAATAGATGTGGTACATCATTTCTTACGCATTTCCAATGTAATTTGGAACGTAGGAGTCGTAGCTTCTAATAGTTGCGATGGATGTTACCACACGCCACTGTTGGCGTATGTAAGCGATTAAGAATTTCGGGGGAGTCGGTTGGATGCGACGTGGTTCAATTGGTAGAACACCCGTTGGGGCGCATACCCGGGAGACGTGGGTTCGAATCCCGCCGGCGCAACCGAAAAACTTTTTCGATTTTAAATAATCTTAGATTCGGTGAGCAGCCGTACTGCTAATAAAAAATAAATAATATTTGAATAAATAGATGTGGTACATCATTTCTTACGCATTTCCAATGTAATTTGGAACGTAGGAGTCGTAGCTTCTAATAGTTGCGATGGATGTTACCACACGCCACTGTTGGCGTATGTAAGCGATTAAGAATTTCGGGGGAGTCGGTTGGATGCGACGTGGTTCAATTGGTAGAACACCCGTTGGGGCGCATACCCGGGAGACGTGGGTTCGAATCCCGCCGGCGCAACCGAAAAACTTTTTCGCTTTTAAATAATCTTAGATTCGGTGAGCAGCCGTACTGCTAATAAAAAATAAATAATATTTGAAATGCATATGTATTGCGGAAGTATTTCACCATAAGATCATATAAGTAACTCACATTTTCATTCACTCACTCATTTCATTCATTCCCTACCTTTTTTGCAATTAGTACTGTATGTAGCTGTGTGTGTAATCATTTGCCTCAACTCTCGTGGCGTTACCTATACTTACCTACTGTTAGTCCGAGCTGCTACTAAGGTGTTCTTGAAAAAATGTGATATTTCGGCCCTTTCTTCACTAGGCGGTGCGGTATCGGTAAGCGGTATTTATACTTTTAGACGACCAGATGGCCTAGTAGGTAGAGAACCTGACTACGAAGCTTGAGGTCCCGGGTTCGATTCCCGCGTCGGGGCAGGTATTTGTATGAATAATACGAATATTTGTTCTCGGGTCTTGGGTGTTTAATATGTATTTAAGTATGTATCTATCTATATAAGTATGTTTATCCGTTGCCTTGTACCCATAACACAAGCTATGCTTAGCTTACTTTGGGACTAGGTCAATTGGTGTGAATTGTCCCGTGATATTTATTTATTTATTTATTTATACCTATGTTACCGCGAGCTTACTAATGTCGTCCAGATCTCCTCACAAGGCGGTATACTGTCGGTATGCTTTCGGTATGAAATACTATTTAATAAAATAATATAAATTAGTACTCACCACTTACTTTTATTTATTGGCAATTTCTGCCCACGTTTTTTCCGTCAGGTCCTTTCTGGAATACTCAGGTATGTAACTTATAGTTACATAGAAATAGATATTTTTCTACTTCAGCGACTAAAGTATAGGTAATTCATGTGGCTCTTTCTGCCGTCATTTTGGTTGGTTGAGTGGTTTGGTTGAATTATATTAAACAAGTACCTAAGTATTATATTTTAGTTGGCAGTGGAAAAATAAAAACCGGTCAGAAACACAATACGTATTTTTAATTAGTCCTGAGGAATTTAATGACAAGCTCCATGAAAGCTTTAGGGTCGTCGGCATGCACGTTGTGCCCAGTGCTTACTACGTATTTTATCACTGCTCGGGGGAACATCTCTCGGATTCCTGGCAAGTCGTCGGCACTGAAAAGTAAACATACTTACTTCATTATCAGCATTCTAATATCATTTACTTGCAATGTCTATAACACATTTATTGTCACTTATACATACAACACTAATTAGAAGAAACACATTAGCAAAGAAAAGTTTGGCCTTGAGACTAAATCTGGTCGTCGTTACCATTTAAGGAGTTTATACAATATGGACATGGATATTTATTTCAAACTTACGGTAAGTACTCTGAAATCTGTCCGCCTATGAACATGGTTGGTCCATCATATTGTTTCCCTTTCAAAGTCTTCGGAAAAGAACTTAAATGTTTAAATTGTTTCTTCAAGACGCCAAGATTGCATGTCCAGCCTATGCTGCCGTCCCTCGTGACATTGATATTGTTTAAAACGGCTTTCATAGTCACGTCATCCTTTATAATGTGTTTCAATTGCTTCCTTATTGCTTTCTGGGCTTTGTGCACTTTTCTTTTTTCTTTCCAGACTACTTTTGACATTTCTTCCATTAATTTTGGGTAGTATTCTTTAAATTCGGGACTAGTTGATACAGGAGACATGTCTACCACGAGCAAGCCTGCTACTGATGCCGGCTGTAATATAGACACAGAACTTTAGACTGTTCATTATTAATCAATCCATGACTTGTGCGTGACTGTCTGCTGGCGATCTGAATGTCCCTTTCGGAACCCCTGCCATAAACGATTCAAATTTACTTATTTACTTACATATTTTTGTAAATCATTTTATCCTATTCAGTCCTATTGACTGCTTATTAATATATTGACAATGCAGGTAGGTTTCTCTGCTGTTTCCGCTTCGTGATGCCACTGATGCCCGCCATATTGTATTGTATTTAGTGAGTAACAGAGAAAAGCGCGGGATCAAAAAGGACGTCAAAAGGAGGAAAAGGGCGTCAGCTCTAAGAGATTCTAAAACAGCGTCCCGCGCTTTTGAACTAAATTTTATTACTTGTTGCTTAGCTGAAAATAAACTACTTACTTAAGATAAATCGTGTACAATAATCCTCTTACAGGCGTTATCAGGATTTTTATACAAGGAAATTTCAGAAGGTACGTTTTAGCTGATTACTAACCTCCATCAAAGCGGCGCACATCACAGTTCGCGCTCCCATGTTGTGCCCCATGAGGCTGGCTCTCTTAATCTCTAATTTCTTCATAAGCTGGAAGATATCTCGAGCCTGACTCTCGTACCTCTCCGAATCGGCATGCGGACTGGCCCCGTGGTTCCTCAGGTCCACGATCACCACCGACCTTTTCGTCATATTCCTTATAGTTTTAGCCACGCCTCTCCAGCTCCTTCTCGTCTCTAACAAACCGTGGCATATAATGACTGGTGGTGCTTCACTCTCGGAATCAAATGTCCCCAAAATTTTAAACGATAAGTTTACCCAAGTTCTGATTGTGACGGCAAAGGGAGAGGCGTATTTAGATAATTTACAATTTCGTAATATCCGAACGTGAATATTCATTCCACATTTATTTATTGTTATTTTTCCTCTGAATGGTGGCCAACATATTTATTTATGTTTATTTAAAAATGAATGTCAACATGTGTGTTTGTCTTGTCAAATTGCTAATGCATCAATGCACTGTCACATTTCGCCCTCCATAGATTCTGAACTTCATTTACAGTTGTCGATTCCAAACACATTCCAAAGGTTGAATCCGTTGGCTCTTATTATTGGCTCTTTGTTTTTTAATTTTGTGTTAAAGTTTATATAATACAAATACATAACGTTAAATGTAAGTTATTACTTATATTTATCTAACTACTTTTCAAAATTTAATGTACAGGATACCTACCTACCTACTTTTATTGTCCAAGATAAAATCCAGTGATTCGCGCACAGACGATACGAAATTATAAGTTTTTCTCCTATTTTTCTCATTTTGGATAAGGAATTTTAAAAATAGTTTGAATTTGAATAATAATAGAACGCCGAATTTTTCAGGATAAGATCTACTTACCTCAAAGTATGGATTTTTTGCCATCGCAAAATATTAGAGGTCTTTTCTAACCAAAATATTTATACATATTGGTATAGTTTGAAGAGAATGGACTTGTAGAGTTGTGAGTTTTGGCATTGATTTGCACGAAATATTTTCGCCTGGATAAGTAAAAGACTACAATTAACGACCACTTAATATTTTGTGTGAATGTACTCGTATACTCAAAAACTTCTCAGAGTATACTTAAGTAATTTAGTCGTGAAAGTGAGACCCGAAAAGTGGGTCGACTCTTAAATTCAAACACTCCACTGACTGACCCGTGCCACGTTTTTATTACAGGGAATTCTTCATAGAAAGTTAACCAAGACTTAATTAAAGGAAGCAACATGATAATTTCATTTATATTTAAATTAATCCGATGTCAATGAACGAGCACGTAGTTCACGTGCTTACGTTAACGGCGGTGCTCGAGCTGCTCAATCTTGCGGCCCCAACGCCTCGAGGAGGACGTCGTTACTACAGGTCAGCTTTATTTATTTAATAAATATATATTACATAGTTGTAAGTATAGAAAGCCACAGTGAGACGCAGATAGTATAAGTACAAAAAGGGCCAACTTGAAACCAAGCATCGCCTGGTACGAGTGTAGCTGGGTCGTACATATTTTTTTGTCCGCGTCTCTCTTGTGGGCATGGCAAAAGTTGAGGGTCTATCTAATATTTTTTGGTCAAGTCTACATCGGCGTATGGGATGGCTGGCTTTCGGCCCATTTAAATAAATCTGCTTGCTGACTCGGAGGCGCTAATTTTGTGTCCACGGAGATAACTTTTGTTTCTTAGGGCCACTTGCACAGACTAGGGTTAAAAATTTAACTGGTTAACACTGGGTTAAGGATGACAGTTCCATACATTTTGACACTTCTTAACCCTGGGTTAGCACTTAACGCGGGGTTATATAGTTAACTCGGGTCTGTGCAAGTCAGCCTTACGGTGTGTAGGTATGACCCAGTACCTCTACCATGAGTTACACTAGTTTACAGTACCACTACCATGAGTTTACAATGACCGTACTCGATAGCGACTGCGTAAATGATTTATATGGAGACTCCATACAAATCATTTACGCAGTCGCTATCGAGTACCGTCACTGTAAACTCATGGTAGTGGTACCGTGACCGTACTCGGTAGCGACGGCGTAAATGATTTGTATGGAGAATTGTGTACAGCGCCTCTAGCGGTCACTTACGGAAGTAGAATTCTCCATAAAAATCATTTACGCCGTCGCTACCGAGTACGGTCACTGTAAACTGGTGTAACTCATGGTAGAGGTACAGGTAGAGCCCAGTAGAGCCGAGCTAAGCAATTGCGTTCGCCTCATCAAAATTGATACCTATACCTTTGATTCCTTGCTAACATAAATTGATTTCACCTGAAAAACTTAAATAAATTACCTGTTTGTATGTATGTAGTAGTAACGTGACAGTATAAAAAAATTGACGTTTCAAATTTGAAAAATTAAGTACTTAAGTACGCTCCATACCAATTCTGTGCACTACTACATACAACAGTCATAATTAATAATAATTAATAATTAAATTTAAATTAATTTTCTCAAGTTTTTATCTTATAAGGACACTTACTATAAAGACAATCTCTAATTAAAGTGTGATAGTGATAATTTTTCAAGATAATCACGATAGCATAGACTTTTTTAAATTTGGTTTGGTAGTTCCAGTATTGTGCCCCTTGTATATAAAAACCGGCCATGAGCGTGTTTGCGAGCGGTAATTCAATCGCTTGCAAGAGAATAGGGATGAATGGTTTGCGAGAAGTTTGGGCTGGGGATGAGCCTTATTTATTTACTAGCTTTTGCCCGCGACTCTGTCCGCGTGGAATTAGTAATTTGGGCAGCCTATTTTATTATCCAATTTGCTTTTTCATCAATTATGGTTCTCCTTAGTTCCTCGATATAAAAAAAAATACCCCCCCCGCCCCCCGCACCCACCACTCCCCACCACAGAACCCTTCCCCCGGTACACCCGCGTTCACATTCACCACCGTACTCCCAAGTCAAGCGATAGCCTATACAGGGTTATTTGTAATTCACTGACATCCTCTTAACCCTGAATTCCTATCACTCAAACAAATGTTTTTTGTTTTACGACTTTTTAAAATGAAGCACTTTTTTCCCCATACAAATACACAGAGTATCGTAAAAATAAGAGGTAATCTCAAATTTTCAAAACGTTATTACACCAAAAATATTAAGTTACTAGCTTTTGCCCGCGACTCCGTCCGCGTGGAATTAGTAATTTGGGCAGCTTATTTTTTTACCCAATTTGCTTTTTCATCAATTATGGCTCTCCTTAGATCCTTCCGGAAGAAGTGAAACTTCATAATAAACCAACCCGCTCCCAATCCGCCCCAATCCGCTCTCAACCCGCCCCGAACCCGCTCCCAACCCGCTCTCAACTCGCCCCCCACCCGCCCCCAACCCGCTCTCAACCCGCCCCCAACCCGCTCCCAACCCGCTCTCAACTCGCCCCCCACCCGCCCCCAACTCGCTCTTATCCCGCCCCCAACCCGCTCCTAACCCGCCCCCAACCCGCTCCCAACTCGCCCCCAACCCGCTCCCAACCCGCTCCTAACCCGCCCCAACCCACTCCCAACCCGCCCCCAACCCGCCCCCCCCAACCCGATTTGGAAACATTCTTCCGCTCCGCTCCGCTCCTATTGTTGTTAGCGTGATGATATATAGCCTATAGCCTTCCTCGATAAATGTGCTATCTAACACTGAAAGAATTATTCAAATCGGAGCAGTATTTCCTGAGATTAGCGCGTTCAAACAAAAAACTTGTTCGATAAATTCTTAAAATAGACGTATCTTTCTTATTTGTGAACCGATTCAAATGAAACAAACACTAAACAAAAATACCAACATATCAGTGAAAACCGCATCCTTCTAGGTTAAGCCGTTTCTGAGATTAGCGCGCACAAACGCACAGACAAACAGACAAACAGACAAACAGACAATAATTCTAAAAATCATTGTTTTGGGTTCTATTGCGCTAATAAATAGCCCTAGTGACAGTTTTTCTCAAATATCTTCAATGTACAGACACCGACTTA
This sequence comes from Archips crataeganus, assembly GCA_947859365.1. Classification (NCBI taxonomy): domain Eukaryota; kingdom Metazoa; phylum Arthropoda; class Insecta; order Lepidoptera; family Tortricidae; genus Archips; species Archips crataeganus. Next base: position 6,388,184 of record OX402065.1, read on the forward strand.
TTACAGATTTATTATATGTATAGATAGATGACAAAAGCCGTAAAACAAAAAACATTTGTTTAAGTGGTAGGAGTTTAGGGTTAAAAGGATGCTAGTGAATTACAAATAACCCTGTAGAAGTTTTACTTATATAACCCCCGATTTTGAAACATTCTTCCGCTCCGCTCCGCTCCGCTCCGCTCCTATTCGTGTTAGCGTGATGATATACACCGTGAAATTTTAGTGGTTGTTTTCCCGAAACGAGGTGATTTAGTATTGATTGTACAATCGATTTATAATTACTATTTTGACTAGAGCCAAAAATCCAATTGTGAAAAACGAAAGTCGAAAATGACCGCAAACCAATAGTAACGCTTCGTTGGTACAAGTAGCGTACGATCGTACGATAGTTTAGGTAGCATAATACACTTAGTATATCTTTTTTCTAAACTTAAAATTCCATTTTTAAAAAAGGTCTCATCTTGAGTACTTAAAAAATCTTGTACTGCAGTGACTACCGCGTCGTCGTCTTCAAATTTCTGGCCTCTCAGGTATTGTTTCAATCTCGGAAATAGGTAGAAATCACTGGGAGCGAGATCTGGTGAATACGGAGGATGCTTAAGGATATCGAACCCAGCATCACGAATTGCAGCCATTGCAACGGCGGACTTGTGTGCCGGGGCATTGTCCTGGTGGAACAGCACAACTTTCGAGAGTTTACCTCGCCGTTTTTCGCGGATCTCATTGCGCAATGTTGCTATTTGTTTGGCGTATAAAGTGCCCGTAATAGTGGCTCCATGCTCGAGATACTCAATCATTAATACCCCTTTACCATCCCAAAAAACAGAGCCCATGACCTTACCGGCAGATGGGCTCACCTTGAATTTCTTCGGAGTGGGAGATGATGGCCTTTTCCATGTCATAGACTGCAGTTTCGTTTCAGGGTCGTAATGATGGAGCCATGTTTCGTCCATTGTTATAAATCGCGCCAAAAAAAGTTCCCGGTCTTGCTGCATCAGGTTCAAAGTTTCTTGACAAATCTCTAGTCTAGTTTGTTTTTGCGTGTCAGTAAGTATTCTTGGTACCCAACGCGCAGATACCTTTTTCATACCCAAGCGTTCATGTAAAATATTATGCACGCTCCCCGTTGAAATCTTTACATTTTCAGCAATAAAACGAACTGTGACACGACGATCCGCCAAAACTGAGTTTTCGACTTTTTTCACAATTTCTTCAGTTACTGCTGTAGTAGGGCGTCCGGAGCGGGGGTCGTCCATTGTCGATGTTCTTCCACGTCTAAATTCGGCGCACCAACGTGCGACTGTCGAATACGAAGGAGCATTAGATCCTAAAGTGTCCCGCAAATCCAAATTGACTTGGTCCATAGAAAAAATTTTCAAATACAAGTATTTGATAACGGCGCGCAGTTCAATTTTCTCCATTTTCGCTAACGTACTCAATAGCATTGCAAAGAAATTACCGTATATTTTTTTAAACAAAAGACAGTTAGTTTTTTTTTCATAGCAATCAGCTAGATAGATTAGCTTTACCGGCCAGTATTTAATTTCGTAATATTAAAAGAGTTTGCATCTCATTCTCACTTTATATTGAACGCCCCTCGTATGTAGCTTTTTTGCTACTTTGGATGAAAGATTTCAGTTCTTAATACCTATGTAAGATAATGGGGGGGATACATTTTTATCGTCAGTAACTATTATAGTCGCGTCGTGTGCGAACTTCAATGCAAATGTATGGGCGGTGACGCTCAAGCAACTCGTTAGTAAATTAAGTTCGTAACTAGTTCTCTTTGAGTAACTCCATGTGCGAAGGGCCTAACAGATGCTTATTGTTGTGAATGGTCATCCAAGTAACTGCTTTACCCTTTCTAATGAAACATCAGAATAAGAACAATAAGGCCGATTGTCACATTGACTTGTATGTGAACATAGCCTTTGATGTCATAAGCCACCATTGACATTGAACCTTACAGTGGTAAAGGAATTACCCGATCGACTATAGTAGTTGAATGAACTGAATGGCTGGGTGGAACCTTTTCACAATTAGTTTTACGAAGACTCCATTGGTAGATGAATGGGAAGACATCTGGAGCGAAAAGCTTCCACCCTGATACGTAAATAAATAAATAAAAATAAATATCACAGGACAATTCACACCAATTGACCTAGTCCCAAAGTAAGCTAAGCATAGCTTGTGTTATGGGTACAAGGCAACGGATAAACATACTTATATAGATAGATACATACTTAAATACATATTAAACACCCAAGACCCGAGAACAAATATTCGTATTATTCATACAAACAACTGCCCCGACGCGGGAATCGAACCCGGGACCTCAAGCTTCGTAGGCAGGTTCTCTACCTACTAGGCCATCTGGTCGTCTAAATACGTGATTCAATTTCTTCGACTACCTATAATGTAGAAGGATTTCTTGAAGCACTTAATGCTTACGTGATTATTAATCATTGAGTAAATCTTTAAGGCCGCCAGGAAAATGAACAGCGCGGAAATGCATACGCGAAAGAACCACGCGTACTTATTTATTCTATTAGCATCATCATTGAGAATATTTAAATAACTTAAAGTAGTATAAATAGCTAAACACACAGATATAGATACACATAGATAACGCAAATGCATCTACTTCGCGTGTCCGAACCCCGACAAAGCGTCGGGTTGGCAGCCACGCCACTACTACTACTGACAGTTCGCGTGCGTCAGTTGTTGAAGCCGGACGTCCGCGAAAACTAAGAAAATGCCTCATTGCGTTGTAATTAAATGTAATTGTGTCTGTGGTTTGAATTTTCCATCACTAAATTTCGGTTGAGACGTCACAGTAGTTAAGTTAGTGTGTTAAAAAGTTGACACGCTTGGTTTCAATACAAATCGTGAGCATTGCGTTATCTATGTGTATCTATATCTGTGGCTAAACAGGACCGAAGAGCTAGCTGCTTCCTTGGACAAATAATTAGTTTAGGTGTAGCTATTTCAAGGGGGAATGCTGTCGTATCTTGGAGCCTTGCTTACTAAGTATAATAACGTTTCAGTTTTTTTTTCTGTTTCTCAATATAGGTCGACTTTTAGTTTAGGATAGGGTCGTATTAAATATCTAGTTGTTGCCCACGATTAAAAGTGATATGTGTGACTCTATTATCGCACAACTAGTGACATGGTTTTTATTTCTTTTTTCCAGAACTTAACCTGACCTCTCGCCGTACCCGTACCTCTACCATGAGTTACACTAGTTCACAGTGACCGTACTCGCTAGCGACGGCGTAAATGATTTGTATGGAGAATTGTACTTCCGTAAGTGACCGCTAAAGGTGCTGTACACAATTCTCCATACAAATCATTTACGTCGTCGCTAGCGAGTACGGTCACTGTAAACTAGTGTAACTCATGGTAGAGGTACGGTTAGCTTTGAGTTTTGGGACACCCCATATACACGATGATTTTTAATCGGTCATCAGGAACCAGTCTTTCTGGATCAGTGATCGGTGGTGATCTGATCACGTTTAACTACTTTTTTAAATAATGATTATTTGCAAAAATTTTTTCTTACCCCAGCGCCACACATAGCACAAATATTTCAACACATATTTGACCACATGTGAAGCACCGGTATTTGCTTATTTGTTCAATAGATTAACCTTACCCCGGCGCTACACATAGCACAAATGTTTCAACACATATTTGAACACATATTTGATCACATGTGAAGCACCGGTATGTGCTTATTTGTTCAATAGAATAACCATAACCCCGGCGTCACACATATTACAAATGTTTCAACACATATTTGAACACATATTTAATTTTGATCTATGGTTGATTGTATGGATGTTCTATTGAACAAATAAGCAAATACCGGTGCTACACATGTAATCAAATAACTGTGTTCAAACATTTGTAATATGTGTGGCGCCAGGGTAACCATAACTATACAATCAACCATAGATCAAATATGTGTTCAAATATGTGTTGAAACATTTGTAATATGTGTGGCGCCGGGGATAGATCAAATATGTGTTCAAATATGTGTTGAAACATTTGTGCTATGTGTGGCGCCGGGGTATAGTTGATTGTATGGTTGTTCTATTGAACAAATAAGCAAATACCGGTGCTTCACATGTGATCAAATATGTGTTCAAATATATGTTGAAACATTTGTGCTATGTGTGGCGCCGGGGTAAAACAAACTTTGACGTGAAACCTGTCAAAATTTCCCGCCAAAGCGATGACACTTGACGAAACTACTTAACTTCAACAGATGTACCTAGGTCTAGTAGTTAGGGAGGCGAGGTAGCTAAATGGCGTAATTCAACGGCGCCGTCGAGACCTATCAAAATCGAAAGATAAAATAATTTCGAAAAGAAAAGCTCGTATGGCAATAACCATTTTAGCGGTGGGTTTGGCGTGTACGGTTTTTCAAAAATGTTAAAAAAAACAGTTACTTGGGCATTCTCGAGCGCGTCAGATATTCATACTACGTATGCCCCGAGTGCCTCTGATAACAACGGTATACTAATCTGCCGGTTTGCGTGGTGGGGGTAGGCATATAAAGTAGTCAAAAATGCAAAAAAAAAAAATTTACTCGAGCGCGTCAGATTTTCGGAAGGGATGTTGAGTAGGCCCCAAGGAAGCTCCCTTTAAAAAAACTGACGATTTCGGCGTGACGATAAGTTACGATGAATTTTTGAAAATGCAAAAAAAAAAGTTTTTTTGAAATACTCGAGCGCGTCAGATTTTCATAGGGGAGGTTTATCTCGGTATCCTGAAAGCATATTTTTTTAATCTGACAAAAATGTTGGTGGGTTCTCTTAATCTGACCGAAAAAGGTTTTTTGGTTTCTTTTTTTTCCTTTCTTTCTACGTCCAAAAAACAATTTGAGGATCAACAGGCTATTGAATAATATAAATATATGAAACTGTATATGTTAATAATACTTTTGTATACAGATACGCGTAACTTTTTCCGAGTCCACGAAAATTGTCGAGAAGCTTTAGAAAAAAAAAAAATTTTGAGATATAATAAAAGTCACATAATTTAATCATCGTTATTTCATATCAATTTTTTTTAACACCCTCAGTTTTCGAGATATACTCAAAAAACCGGGAGTTTGAGTTTTTATGATGCTTCAAGTCAAAAAGTTTTAACTTTGGACAAAAATGCAAAGAGACCTTTTTTGTGTAAAATAAAATTACCTTTTTTGTTTATTTAAACTTTTGTTTTTGTAAAATGTATCGTTCGCGACTTATATGCCGTAACGCGTTCTTGGGAAGACGAAATGGCTCCTCCACACTTCCAGTCATGCGGAAACCGGCAGATTTTGTATTTTTAGTAAGTTTTAGATTATATTCTTCAAAATAAAAAAAAATAAAAATCGCGCTCGAGAATGCCGGATTAACGTTTCTTTTTTAGAAGTTCGCGACCCTATAACTCGGCGGCGTCAAGGACTTATCGTCAGATTAGTTAAATTTAGTCTTTAAACAATAAAATCAACCCCCAATATCTTAATCTGACGCGCTCGAGTATTTCAGACTATCCATTTTTTTTTACTAATCTGATCGTCTATCCTAGGCGCGCGTCACTACATATAGAGCTAAATACTTTACAAGGTTGTTCTATTAGGTCTAAGGTATCTCTCATATCTTAAACTGCCACGCTCGAGTATTGCCGAAAATTCCCCTATTCGCCTCCCTAACTATAGGTAGGATGCTGCATTAGGTGGGTGGAGGAAGTTTTAACGATAACGTTTATTATTTTAATTAAATATACAGAGACTTGATTGCTTGAGACCTCGTCTATTAAATTCCATTTCGGTCAGGAATTCATATTTTCCAACAACTGATCATCGATTAAAAATCACCATGAATTTATACTAAGTACTTAATTCAAAATTACAGTCTCTTTGCATTAACAATCTTGAAGCTAGAGTGCTCCGAGGAAATTCGGGTTGATCCCTGCCGCATCCTTCCGCCACAGCCCTACGCGACAATACTTCCATCCTCACCATCTGGATGGTTGGCAGTCTTCTACTGTGCGTTTTTCCAGAAATTTCCTGCCTCGCACAGCAAAGCTCTGGAATGAAGTTCTGCTGCGGTATTCCCGGACCGAATATGACCTTCAAGGTTTCAAAAAAAGAGCGTATTCCTACCTAAAAGGCCGGCAACGCACTTGTGACTCTTCTGGTGTCACAGGTGTGCCCATGGGCGACGGTAATCGTTTACCATCATGCGATCCGTTTGCTCAAAACGTTTGAGCAAACCCCCAATACCATAAAAAAGCGAAGATGTGGACGGATGGACAGGTCCTTGTAGGACCCTAAAAACGTACCTACTATGTAATACATAGGTATAAGTAGTGATATGTGTAAAAAACATTGGGAATATTCAGAAAAGTTTAAAAATATGAAGTACCTAAGTATTTTATTCGATTTAGGCATCAAATTGATGCTCCTATGAATGTCGAATTTGATACTTTCGGTATTTCACACGCGATAACAGAATATAATTTAAGTATTTATAAATTTAATTAGGTGTGGTTTTAATGCTTGAAAACAGGAAATGGTCTCGTATGTACATGTGTCGATGATTGTATTTTTTATCGCTAATAAAAATAATCAAAAATGAAATTATATTTGGGAAGCGAGAAATATAAATAATAATAAATAATAAATAAATGTTAGGGGACAATTTTACACAAATCGACCTAGTCCCAAACTAAGCAAAGCTTGTACTATGGGTACTAGACGACGATAAACATACTTATATAGATAAATAAATACTTAAATACGTAAAAAACATCCATAACTCAGGAACAAATATTCGTGCTCATCACACAAATAAATGCCCTTACCGGGATTTGAACCCAGGACCTTAGAACGGCCTGTTTGCCTAGAAGTCGAGGCAGTCAATTTAAAAAGTTAACGCATGTCAATATTCAAAAGTTTTATGTCTCTATGGCTGTCGTTTTCTTCGTATTGGACGTGTTCCATCTCGCTACATCGAATTTATTATTACTTGCTGTGAAATAGCTGAAAATAGTGCTGTAACTGGCTGTAAGACCCACCCCTACACACACGCATTTACTCATCCTCGCCTAAACACATACAAAACGACATGGTGTCCACAGCTTGCCGCCCTCGTACGATGTCCTACTGGAACCTTGGTGAGTGTTAATCCCGCCTGATTGCGTACTTCAACAGCTGCGGATTGGGTTCCGCACCTGGCGTGATTATAGTTTTGGTGCCTCCTGTGAGGATTTTAACCTCAATATTCGTCATTTTTCCCGCATAACCTCACTTTTACTTCGCTAAACCTCGGCTATTTCAGCAATTCTTCGCATCCCCGCACGGTTTTGTCTACTTGTACTGCTTGTAGCTAAACTAGGTTATATAATTTTATGCATATTTTCGACATTTTAAGTGTATATTTGTTCGGTCCATCTTTCGATATTACAAGATGGCGCCGCCGATTACGCCTCGCGATGAACGAGCGCTGCATAGGGAGTTACTTTTACAAGAAATAAGTCTTGCATCGTATTTTTCCCGATTGCAACGAATTTACGACAGTTCTCTCTCGATTAGTAACGCTAAAATCCGCGAGGACTTCATCTCTGCCACGGAAACAATCGATGATATTCGTGACAAATATCTTAATTGTTTGCATACTATAAATTCAATCCAAATGGAGATAAATGAAACGTTTACACCAGATTTCAGTTCATGGAGTGCATTTGAAGACTTGTACTGCGCTGTCAGACGCGTTAAAAACCAGTTAGTAAATACCGCGAAGGCTAGTTCTGCTAATGTTCATGAATGCGTGGGTAAACGTCCGTTTCCTAAACTAGGGCCGATCGAAATCCCTGAGTTCGATGGGAATCCTAGTCATTGGAGTATGTTTTACGCTTCATTTAAGAAAAATGTTCATTCAAACCCCGAGTTAGATAATTCCGAGAAATTGTACTATCTTGTAGGTAAACTAAAGGGAAAGGCGCAGTCGTTCATTTCCGGGCTTTCAACGAACGAAGGTAACTACGAATCTATATGGAAATCGTTAGTTGATAAGTACGAGGATAAACGATCCTTGGCTACATCATTTTTAGATGCAATCTTTGACATCAAACCGCTTCCGAACCCCGCAAATGCTTCACAATTAGAATCCTTCGTCGATAAATACGCCGTATCAATAGCCGCGCTCAAGGATTTGCAATTACCTAATCTGTGCGATTATATTTTTATTTATTTTGGCTTAAAACGTTTGGACAGGGAAACCGCTAAAGCATTCGAGATGTCGGTTCGTGACGTAGATATACCTACATACAAGTCCTTTATAGAGTTCATTCAAGGGCAAGTTAAGATCGTTCAAAGAACGAATCCCACCGTCACCCCAAAGGTTTTAATTAAAGACGAACAGCCTAAAAAACTGCATATTCCTAAAATTACCCATTCTTATTTAAACGCTAATTCGTCGACTACCTCCGATAATAGCTGCACCTTGTGTAGTAAAGCACATGAGCTTATTTACGACTGTAAAGTGTTTTTAAATTTGTCACCAGATAAAAGATATAATTTTATAAAGGGAAACGGTTTTTGCACTAATTGTTTAAGCTCAAGGCATAAATGGAGTTCATGCCAGAGTAAAAAATTATGCCGCTCATGTGGTTTGAAACACCACTCGTTACTTCATATGGATAAATCCGCTAACACTAGCTTCACTAGGAATCCAGCCCGGGAAAATCCTCGTCCGTTTGTTTCCGCGCAACGTTTTGATTCGAACGTCACACCGCACGCGGCGCCCACAGCAGCGCCAACTTCACCTCAATTTAATAATTCCCCGCAATCGCGTGTCTCTGTCACACATACGTCACCGCCCCCACAAATTAATGAAACCCATCTCGCTTCCGCACGCGCGCCGATTATCAATCCTGATACAAATACAGGTGGGCTATCGTACCTATCAGCTGATACTCATTTAGTAGACCGTACAGTGCCTCAATCGCAAGCGAATATCGCTTATACGAATGTTCTATTAGGAACCGCTTGTATTAACGTTTACAATCGCTTTGGTAAGCCAATTTCGTGTCGCTGCATTATTGATCCAGGTTCACAAAATCATTTTATTACGTCGGACTGCTGTCGTAAGTTAGGATTAACCATCGATCAGTTACATCGCAAAACCATTATAAAAGGTTTAGGTGATCATTCGAATACAGCCAAGGGTAAAGTTAAAATTGAGTTTTTCTCGCGTAACTCACCAAATAATATGTACGCGTTGGAGCCCTTGGTTTTAAATCGTATAACAGAACAGTTGCCCACTGCACCGATAGACATAAATTCTTTCGAGTTCCTGAAGAATCTTCCACTCGCTGATGAGGAATTTTATAAACCTTCTCCTATTGATATTCTAATCGGGGCTAGATTATTTATCGATTTACTATTACCGGGTAAGGTAACTGGCTTGCCTAACCAACCTTCGGCGTTTTTAACCACGTTAGGGTACATCGTCATGGGTGAAGCCGAAGTGTCTATGGAACCTGAAACTTCAGTTTCATACTTTGCAACGGCGGAGTCAATCCATGATGACTTAAGTAGGTTTTTCGAATTAAATGACATAAAGGACGATCACATTCTATCGGCTGAGGAGAAGGCCTGTGAAGATTTTTATACTTCAACGACTACTCGCGACTCGTCAGGGCGTTTTGTTGTAGGACTTCCGTTTCAGGATAGTACCGAACGATTGGGTGATTCTTTAAAAACCGCACGCAAACAATTTTTAAGCCTCGAACGCAAATTTAAAAATAATCCCGCGTTTAAAGAACGTTACGATGCGATAATTCGCGAATATATAGAGAAGGAATATATAGTTGAGGTCTCTGAACCCAAAACCTGCAGTGAGGGTTATACTGTACCGCACCACGGCGTGCTCCGTGAAGACAAACTTACTTCGAAATTGCGCATAGTTTTAAATGGCAGTGCCCCTACTGACTCAGGTGTTTCCTTAAATGATATTTTACATGTCGGTCCCCCGCTACAGACAGATCTATTTAGTATTTTATTAAATTTTCGATTATTCGAAGTCGCTATTACCGCTGACATACGTCAAATGTTTTTAAGACTGTTAGTCCGGGAACGAGACCAGCCTTATCAGCAAATAATCTATCGTTTTGATCCTAGAGAACCGCTTAGATACTTCGCTTTTCAACGCGTTTGTTTCGGATTACGCCCGAGTCCATACTTAGCTATCCGTACAATTCACGAACTTGCTATTCAAGAAAAGAACAACTTTCCCGAGGCTTCACAGCTTGCTTTACGCGATCTATACGTCGACGATATCGCCAGTTCCTTCCATAATATTGACGCAGCTGTGACAGCCGCTCAACAGCTGATCGACATGTTTAACGCCGGCGGTTTCGATCTTGTAAAATGGTCTAGCAACTCACGCGAATTGTTGTCACATGTGCCCGAGACGCATCGCTTAACTGATCCAGTCGATTTAGATAAAGACGAATCGCTTAAAATACTCGGCATGCAATGGCTGCCAGCAACAGACGCCTTTGCTTTTACCATTGCACCGTCCGACCGTTCCTGTACAAAACGTAGCATATTATCAACTGTTGCGCGCTTGTGGGACATTATGGGTCTCGTGGGTCCGGTGATCGTTCTAGCAAAACTTTTAATAAAGGAACTCTGGACTCTAAACTTAGATTGGGATGATTCCCCACCTGAACATATTATAAAAACTTGGTCTCAATTCCAATCCGAGCTACCGCTATTATCTCACTTAAAAATACCGCGACATTTGAATGTTTTTGAACACTCCGAAGTAACCCTGTTAGGATTTTGTGACGCCAGTGAACGTGCCTTTGGTGCCGTTGTGTATTTACACGCAAATAATAATGATGCTTTTTCCACCACTTTGGTGTGTTCTAAATCCAAGGTGTCGCCAGGAAAGTCACACGTCACTTTGGCTCGGTTGGAATTGTGCGCCGCGTTACTTCTCGCGAAACTTCTTCGTTCCGTTATAGATAATTTCTCATCTCGCTTCACCATTAAAAATGTTTACGCTTTCTCGGATTCTACGGTGGCCCTCCACTGGATACATTCCTCCCCGCACCGCTTTCAGACGTTTGTTGCTAACAGAGTGTCTAAAATTCAATCGTTACTACCAGCAAAACTCTTTCACCATATTTCAGGTGTAGAAAATCCCAGTGATTGTCTCTCACGCGGGCTGATGCCATCTAGACTACTTGATCATCCGCTATGGTTCACCGGTCCAACGTTCGCAGCTTCGGATGAGACAACTTGGTCTATCACACCATTCAAACCTGATTCATCAGAAGACGTTCCCGAGACGAAATCTATTTCTCTCGCTTCTACTACCCCAGTTGAAGAAGTCCCCTTTCTATGTCAACTCGCTTCTCGCTGTTCTACGTGGAAAAAACTTGTAAGAATAGTCGTTTATATTTATAAATTTCTTAAATTACTCCCGCGCAATGATATAATTACCGTAAGCGATTTAGATTTCGCAGAAAATAAAGTTTTAACTGCTTTGCAGAGAACTCATTTTAGCGATGAATTAAAACAGTTATCTTCGGGTAAAACGTGTGCTAAATTTATTCAAAAACTTTCCCCCTTTTTCTTGAACGGATTGATCCGAGTGGGTGGTCGCCTAAGTAACACGGATTTGCCCTATGATCATCGACATCCAATTTTATTACCTAGGAAAGACCATATTGTGGATCTAATCGTTGATCACTATCATCAAAATAATTGTCACGCCGGTCCTAACTTATTATTCAGTCTGTTGAGACACAAATATTGGATCATAACAGGTCGACGTACTATCCGCACGCGTATTTCAAAATGCAATTTTTGTTTTCGTACTCGTCCTAAACCTACATATCCGCTAATGGCCGATTTACCCGATACTCGAACACAGGTCGTACCTAAACCATTTATCAATACTGGATGCGATTTTGGTGGACCAATAAATGTCACTTTAAAACGTGGCCGCGGTGTACGTAGCCAGAAGGCCTACATTTGTTTATTTGTTTGCTTGACGACTCGCGCGATTCATATCGAGGTAGCGTCCGACTTAAGCACCGCGACTTTTATATCGGCTTTTAAACGTTTCTTAGCGCGCCGTGGACCGGTTTCCATAATGCATAGTGACAATGCGACTAATTTTGTAGGCTCGAAGAATTACCTAAATGAAATTTATAAGTTTGTAACGTCGGGCTCGTTTCGATCGGCTCTCGCTTATGAGTTGTCCGATTATAAAATAGAATGGAAAACCATCATACCAAACGCACCGCATTTTGGTTCATGGGAGCCGTTAATAAAGAGTGTGAAATCGCATTTATACCGCGCCGTAGGATCTCAAATTCTTACGTTAGAGGAACTTAATACTATTCTCTGCCAGATAGAAAATGTGGTCAATTCCCGACCGTTATGTACAACATTAAGTCAGGATCCTAGTGAGCAATTGGCTCTCACCCCTGCTCATTTTTTAACTCTCACGCCTCTGAAGTTTTTACCGGCTGTGCTTATTAACGACGAACCTACGCATTTATTGGAACGTTATCAACTATTGGATAAACTCGTTCAATCATTCTGGGACAGATGGTCTCTTGAATATTTAACCACACTTCAAGCTCGCCAAAAGTGGCATACTCGCGGTTCCAATATGAAAGTCGGTGCAGTCGTTGTTATTATTCAAGATAATAAAGTCCCGCCACTTCAGTGGGAACTCGGATTGGTGACCGAAATACATCTGGGCAGAGATGGTGTCGCTCGTGTAGCAACTGTCAAAACGAATAGAGGTTTTTTTAAACGGCCTATTGTACGCTTATGCCCCCTACCATCACAATAAATTTCATTAACATTTAGCTCACATGTTACATTACATTAAAGTGTATATAAGTATAGTTTGGTAATAAGCAGTACAAGTATTTTCTCTTTGTTTTCATATTAGGTACCCACGGGTAGAATCCCGTGCAACTTCTCACTTCTTTGAAATACGTCCTTTCAAGGCGGGCGGCATAGAACGGCCTGTTTGCCTAGAAGTCGAGGCAGTCAATTTAAAAAGTTAACGCATGTCAATATTCAAAAGTTTTATGTCTCTATGGCTGTCGTTTTCTTCGTATTGGACGTGTTCCATCTCGCTACATCGAATTTATTATTACTTGCTGTGAAATAGCTGAAAATAGTGCTGTAACTGGCTGTAAGACCCACCCCTACACACACGCATTTACTCATCCTCGCCTAAACACATACAAAACGACATGGTGTCCACAGCTTGCCGCCCTCGTACGATGTCCTACTGGAACCTTGGTGAGTGTTAATCCCGCCTGATTGCGTACTTCAACAGCTGCGGATTGGGTTCCGCACCTGGCGTGATTAGACCTCTTGCTTCGTAGGCAGGGTCACTACCAACTAGGCTAAAGCGGTCGTTAAGATATTCTTCTCCCAAATCTAATTTCAGTACATTTAATTTAATTACATCACAACGTATGTAGGTATAAAAAATATCTATCTATGCGGTTTGGTACCCGTGGTTTAGTCAACGTCATAAATGAGAGATCACTTTTAAAATACCTTGTCGCTTTCAGTCGTTACATACTTAATTTCGTACCGATTTCAAACATGTTATTAATCAAAGTGACAAGGTACAAAAGCGATCATGACGTCGACCATACCTGATCACTCATCTAATCAGAGTTCTTTATTTTGTGCCTAACTCGTGCGAATATAGCCTACACGGTAAATGAGCATTATAAACCACTGCATTTGTACATTTCCCAAGCCCGTTTTTACTTAATACAATTTTTTTTTTCCAGAAGGCCGATAGTCCCACAAAATGGGGACATTAATACAAAACATCACGCAGTTGTACCATTATGTCAACACCGATTTAGCAGGTAAGAATAGGTAAGAGTATGCGCGCACGAGCAACTTTGTCTCCGCGACTATTTTATCAAGTCTATGGGTTAGTATGGAAGTGCTAAAACGCAGCGCCGCGACTCCCAGGACACAAATACACAGACTTGATAAAATAGTCGCGGAGACAAAGTTGCTCGTGCGCGCATACCCTAATGCAACGAAGCAAGCGACCCGCCCCGGATTCGTACGGCGGCTGCAAGTTTGAAACAAAAGAGGTGATAAAATAAAGAAAGTCTATAATCAAAACTTTACATTTTACACCTCTTTTACACCTCCTTTTTAGGGTTCCGTAGTCAACTAGGTACCCTTATAGTTTCGCCATGTCTGTCCGTCTGTCTGTCTGTCTGTCCGCGGCTAAGCTCAGAGACTGTTAGTACTAGAAAGCTGTAATTTGGCTTGAATATATATATCAGTCACGCCGACAAAGTGATTGAATAAAAAAAGTAAAATAAATTGTTTTAGAGTACCTCCCATAGACGTAAAGTGGGGGTGATTTTTTTGTCTCGGCTAACCCTATAGTGTGGGGTATCGTTGGATAGGTCTTTTAGAACCATTGCGGGGTTGCTAACATGATTTTTCTATTCAGTGATCTGTTTGCGAAATATTCAACTTTAAAGTGAAAATTTTCATTAAAATCGGCCCCCCCCCCTCTAAAATCTAAACTGTTGGGTGGAAAAATTTGAAAAAATTCAGAATGGTAGTAAATATATCAAATTTACTAGGAAAATTATAGCGGCTAAGATTGCTTAGAAATTATTTGTAGTTTAAGAGTAAATAGTAGCCTAAGGTATAAAACATATCTAAACTTGGATGATTCCGTACACATACGAAATCCTTAGAAAAATATTACTTGATTTTTTCGTAATGGCTACGGAACCCTACCTTGGGTGTGTCCGACACGCTCTTGGCCGGTTTTTACAGCTGAAATAATGATGATGATTGTGAAATTAAGAATTAGATTAAATTTGGTTTCGTACAGAGTAGTTAAGTGCTTGTTGTGTAGTAGGCATGTAAAACTCTATTGTACACTAGCTGTTGCCCGCGGCTTCACCCCCTTTGTATTTTTCTAAAATTTATTTTTAAAAACCTTCTCCTGACAATAAAAAACACGATAAAAAAGAATTAGCAAAATCAGTGCAGCCGTTCATGATCATGCGTGATGCTGAGACCAAGGGAATTAGGGCGTTCAACGTTGAAATTAACAGACACCTACTAAGAGAAAAAGATGTATAAGGCGAACTCATCCTTTAAAGGGATACTCTTAGGGGCATGGTGTTTGGAGTTATATATATAAATATATTATATATCACGTGACAATTCACACCAATTGACCTACACCGTCTACCTACATACCGTCGAGTTGCGTATCTTCGCCTAAGCTACCTATGTTCGCCTAGTTTGACATAAGTTGACACTGACGAAATGTTTCTAGTGCTTGCCTTATAGTAGGGGAGCCCTGGATGCTAAATTTGCAGTTACTAAAGCGTCATTGGGACCTGTTGGATCGTGAAGATTAGGTCCTAAAGCGAAAGAAAGTTTATGTAAAGTTTTTCATTTTAGTGGGGGGAAAGCACGTATAAATTTTCAAAAATGTAAAAAAAACGGTCACATGGAAATACTTGAGCGCGTCAGACATTTATAGTGTAGACGCGCAATAATGCCTTTCTGATAACCGAGAGATAATAATCTGACGATTAATTAGTGGGGGGTGGCTGTAAATAGGGGTAGAAAAAATCATAAAAAAAAGTTATTCGAGCGTGCCAGATATTCAGAGGATATGTTAAGTGAACTCAAAAAAGTGTCCTATTTAAATGGCTGACGATTTGAGCGTGACGTAAGCAAATGGGAGAATCACAAAGTTGTAAAAAAAAAACGTCACCTCAAAATACTCGAGGGCGTCAGATTAAGATAAGGTAAGTTAAGTACATGGAGAAAAGTGTATATTTCAATAATCTGACGATTTGAGCGTGACGTAAGGAAATGGGAGAATCACAAAGTTGTAAAAAAAAACGTCACCTCGAAATACTCGAGCGCGTCAGATTAAGATAAGGTACGTTAAGTACATCGAGAAAAGTGTATATTTCAATAATCTGACGATTTGAGCTTGACATAAGGAAATGGGAGAGTCACAAAGATGTAAAAAAAACGTCACCTCGAAATACTCGAGCGCGTCAGATTAAGATGAGGTAAGTTAAGTACAAGGAGAAAAGTGTATATTTCAATAATCTGACGATTTGAGCGTGACATAAGGAAATGGGAGAATGTAAAAAAACGTCAACTCGAAATACTCGAGCGTGATTGGTTTTTTGTTTTTATTTTGAAGGAAATCCTTTAAGGATTATATTATGGAAAAAGTATAATCTGACGTTTTTAATGGGGCGATGTAGCTAAAATCATCAACAAATTGCAGAGAGTACAGGGGCTATATTCAGGAACGAACCAACACGGTTTGCGAGCAGTAATTCAATCGTTTAGGAGAGGATAGGGATGAACTGCTATTCAGGAACGCCAAAAATCACTGGTTTGCGATACCGTGACCGATACAGTGTTGGCCTATTCCTGAATATAGCCCCTGTACTCTCTACAATTTATTGATGATTTTAGCTACATCGCCCCATTAAAAACGTCAGATTATACTTTTTCCGTAATATAATTCTTAAAGGATTTCCTTCAAAATAAAAAAAAAATCAATCGCGCTCGAGTATTTCGAGGTGACGTTTTATTTACATTCTCCCATTTCCTTATGTAATGCTCAAATCGTCAGATTATTGAAATATACACTTTTCTCCATGTACTTAACTTACCTCATCTTAATCTGACGCGCTCGAGTATTTCAAGGTGACTTTTTTTTACAACTTTGTGATTCTCCCATTTCCTTATGTCACGCTCAAATCGTCAGATTATTGAAATACACACTTTTCTCCATGTACTTAACTTACCTCATCTTAATCTGACGCGCTCGAGTATTTCGAGGTGACTTTTTTTTACAACTTTGTGTTTCTCCCATTTCCTTATGTCACGCTCAAATCGTCAGATTATTGAAATATACACTTTTCTCCATGTACTTAACTTACCTTATCTTAATCTGACGCGCTCGAGTATTTCGAGGTGACGTTTTTTTTGTACAACTTTGTGATTCTCCCATTTCCTTATGTCACGCTCAAATCGTCAGATTATTGAAATATACACTTTTCTCAATGTACTTAACTTACTTTATCTTAATCTGACGCGCTCGAGTATTTCGAGGTGATTTTTTTTTACAACTTTGTTTTTCGCCCATTTCCTTATGTCACGCTCAAATCATCAGATTATTGAAATATACACTTTTCTCCATGTACTTAACTTACCTTATCTTAATCTGACGCGCTCGAGTATTTCGAGGTGGCGATTTTTTTTACAACTTTGTGTTTCTCCCATTTCCTTATGCCACGCTCAAATCGTCAGATTTTTGAAATATACACTTTTCTCCATGTACTTTTCCGACGATCAATTTTTTTTTTACAAATCTGATCGGCTGCCCTCAACGAACGCCCCTACATTAAGGGTTCATATTTGGTAGGGGTACATTACAAGGTGTAAGGTTTCTCCCTATATGATTTTCAGACGCGCTCGAGTAACGCGCAAAATCCCCTCTTGGGCTCCCCTACCATTACATAAAACTGCTAAATACAAAGTATCTCTTACGGCTCGATGGCCCAGATGAATAAACGTGTAATCGTAAAACGACAACTTTACAGGAAAAATAAAACCAACTTTAAAAAAGATAACTGACAGTTCTGGCAGCCGTTATAATAATATATGTGCTTATAATATATCATTAGATAGATATAAAAATTACCTACAAAACTGTGTAAATATTTGACCCTTATTTTTACCATTTTCCCGTAAATAGTGAAAAACATCTTTATTTTTTTATACTAATCATAAATCTTCAGGTCATTTTGTGTTATGGCTCATTGCACCGTTATTCGTGTTAAAAAGTGTAATTGCTTTTAGCGCAATGTACATTAACATCTATTTTTGTATTTTATTTGATTTCGCATTCGGTGTTTGCAATTTTGTTCGTGTTAATTTATTAAAATGATTTTTATTCTATGACTCAAACGTTAATGAGTAGTATGTGAAAGCTAGTATAACTAAAAAAGTAATGCTAGTTTACACGATTCTTGCTAACAAAGTTTAATACGAATAAACGTGCAAAGTAATATTACTAAAATTGGAATAAAAAAAAGTCAATGTAGAAAACTATTGCACGTTTATTCGTGTATAGTAAAAAAATTGTTAAAACGGCAACACTCTCTTGAAATCTTATTCGTGTTAATTTATATGGAAAAATACCAACGAATAAAAATTAAATACATATTATTCATAAAAGGTAAATTGGATTGGCTTAAAAAAAAATTACAACGTGCCTTAGGGTTTATAAAAACATAAGAAGCAAAAAAAATTTTTGTGTAAGGGCCTTTGCACGTTTATTCGGTTGGGCCATCGAGCTGTCAACATTATTCGTCCGATCTGCGGCTAACTTCACACAGTTGACTTTCAGTGAGATTTTTTCGCGACACCGAACACAGGTTTTTTTAAGCCAGTGTTTTAACTTCAGTTTTAAGCAGTGATACAGCTCTGGTAATGTTAAACTTTTTACATGATTATACCCATAACTATTTCTTTTACATATGGAACTATTATTTAATGGCTAGCTTACGTTTAGAAGTCACAATTGGATAAAACATTGGTGAGGGTATTTGGCGTCCACCTTGTTGCCAAATTTCGCCTACCTCTAGGGTTGTCAAATTTGTTGCACCACATTAATTGGCGGAAGACATTATTTGTTTCCAAATTTAAATATTTTCTTGTGTTTGGTTTGTCGAAAATGGCTTTAACGATTTGGAGGAAAGTTAATAAGTAGATTAAGCTATGCCTTAAAGATATGACATGTGTAGGTACATTTATTTAATCTCAGGAAATATTATGAAACGTGGTACAATCAGTGGCGTAGCGTTTTGTTTAAATAAAAAACAATCTTGTTAATATATTTTTTTACGTATAAACCATTACTCCCCTTTTTTGGCATGTTGGTTAATTTTAGGCAACCCTAGCATCATTATAGAAAATTTATGGAAACAACTTCAGACTATAGCCCATCTTCGCCTACTACACATTTTTTTTTAAATGTGTCTAGTGTGGTGAAGTTAAGGTTCACATTTTATTAGCACATTCCAAGGAGATAAGACTTAACATGTGTAAGTCACAGAAAGTGTTATTGGCGGTAAAGCTTGCCCTAGGCGAACATAGGGGAAAATACCCCTACTTCGCCTATTGCCATTGGGGCCATTTATTACTAAGTTAACCAATGTAACTCAAAGCTTTAATGGTCTGTACTGATAGCCAGGAGTACCTACTTAAAAATGTTTTTTTGCCACAACAGACTAATATGCTTTCAAATTTGAAAGATTTTTTGGGAAAGGTATCAAAGTCCAGGCGAAGATACGCAACTCGACGGTACATCGATTGTTTTACCTATTTTCGCGCCATGTCAAGTTACCCCGAATGCATATTCAAACACTTGCGTTGATACGGAGGGCCATCGGGTCACACGTTATATGAACCGTACGGGATTCCTGCATTTTATGAATTTGATAAATAATTAGTAATAATAATTAGTACCACCCTCTCACAGAACACCGGCGTGAAGCAGCAGTAATCCTGCTTGCGTTTCGTACGGTCAGTGAGAGTGCCGGGGGCCCAATACCTCACCCCTTCCCTCTTCCCCTCCCTCACCCTCTTCCCCTGTTCCCTTTCCTTTAGGGCTGACAACGCACTGGCATCGCGTAAAGCGCTGCGGGTGTCTATGGACAGTGGTGATCATTTAACATCAGGTGACCCACTAGTTCGTTTGTCAGGCCTTTCTAACATAAAAAAAAAAAAAAAAAAAATTGCCAGTCATTGCCATGCCATTATCGCCCACGCGTTACGTAGGTATCCATCTAAACGCGGGTGCGGTTAGCGTACGACCCCGTATTTGCCGACCCGAAATGGACGGCAATAGTGCGCGAGGATTTGAATTATGCATACCCCGGATTGACGGAAGAAAAATATGAATCATAGACCGGGGGATGGTGACACAAAATACTAGGTCATTTGTACCAAGTATGGCGGTTCTTCAGGGGTCTAATTACGTAATGACAAAAAGGAAAATGATGGCATAGCGCTGGTACCGGCGGCCCAATCGCGTGGGCGTTAATCGAACGTGTCGGATAAATAACGAGAATCGGACGATTTGTTCCACAAAAATTCTTGTATTTTCCGATAGTCTATAAAAAAACAGAAGGCGGTAGCGTAATGCCATACTTCTCCGGTGTGACTTACAGCCCGCCATACCGACGCGAACACGTTAATTTAAAAACAACAATTCAACCATTTGTACCAATTTAATTTTTGCACAGCTAATATTCGTCGAGTAGCCATTCACAAAAATCACCATGCCATACTTTTCTGACGGTTCTAAATGGGCGCCGGAGTAGGAGGATTTTTTATTTTTTTTGCAAAACGATTTGTACCACCCTAAAACTTTTTTCAACAGTTCTCCGTATGGTTATAAATAGAATTCTGATAATGCCATACCTGTGGGAGGTGGCGAATGTGTACAATATTTTTAAAAGTTCATTTGTACCAGTATGGCACTAATGTTTCCTGTAAGTTTGAGGTTTGAAAAATATAAATACAAAATTTTAAACATCTAGGTGGCGGCAATCTTGTCTTATAATATAACCAGATATTATGTTGTATAATATTGTACGGCTACCACCGCTCGAAAGATTTCTCGAATTGTAGAGGTCTTTAGGTTCCACAATAACCGAATACAATGATGCCATACCGTATCAAATGATTTTGAATGAAAATGAAATGAAATGAAATGAAAAAAGTTTATTCCACACACAATACATATAAAATTGCAAAATGTAATAAAATAATAAAATAAAAAATATAATAAAATAAAAATAAAAAATAAAACATTAAATTTTGTGTGAAAAAGGTCCCGCCTCAGCATAAATGTGGACTCCTGAGGTGGAGCCAGCGCTGTTCTTCCGGCGAGACCATTTTTTTTCGATTTTTTATTTTATGTCTTGTACCTTGAAAACGTTCCAAAAAACAAGTTTTTCAAGTATGGCGTCACTTTTTCCCCCTACTAGAAGTATGGCAAATATGATAATGATCACATTGTATCGTATAGTTTCCAAAAATCCAAATGCCATACTGGTACAAATCGTCAAAAAAATTTTTTTGTTAATATCTTGGCTTAAGTCCGACAGTCATCCGCCTCATGGTTACAATCTGGAATATTTTTTTTTAGGTAGAATTGCGTCCAAACGAACAGAATACAATGATGCCATGCTGTAAAAAGGTAAAAAATGAATTACTTATTTTACAGTCGTATTTTTAAAACTCGTCGATAATAATAGTAGATTGTACACCAAGGGGATAAAGCACTGCATTATGTCACGGGCGCGATATTGAATCCTAAGTGTAGCGAGGGGGTTTTTAGTTGATTCCCGAGCGAAGCGAGGGAATTAAGACGGAGTCCTGAGAGCAGTGAAGGATTTAAGCGCGCCCAAGGCAAAATCAGTTTTATCCCCGAGGAGTATACTCTACTTTTCTCACCTTTTGCGAGACAAAAAAAACCAAGGCTACTAGAAAAATACTCGAAATAGACCCAGAAGCAATGATTCTGACATTGACTTTGCGCCTTTCGCAGTTTTCCATTTGTCGAAATCTTCGTAAGCTTTTAAGTATTTTACCGTCGACTTCTCTGGGAGTACATTATTAACAATGTCTAAGGCCGGCTTGCGCAGAACTGGGTTAGCTACTTAACTCCAAGCAAGTTAACTGCTGGAACTGTCGTTTTTAACCCAGGGTTACCGATTTAATTTTTTTACCCTGAACTGTGCAAGTGGCCCTAAGGCGTCTGTCTAATTTAATGGAATCAGGAGTCAAATCATTTTAGCTGTAAATAAATGAGGCACGGCGCGGCGCGGTCTCCCCGCGGGGTTGAGCACGCTGAGCACCAGCACCAGCAGCAGCACGGGCTGCAGCCGCCGCGACCAGCACGTGCAGGAGCTGCACGCCGGCCTGCACGCCGTGCGGTTTTGAAGAAATTAGACTTTAAGTGCATAACAATAAGAACTACGAGAAATGAGAATCACATTTCTGCCCGGCGGGTTATAATGAAATCCAGTACAACATTACGCCCCGGCGAAGGCCAAGGGCTATAATGACTTACTTTGAGAGAGGTTTGCATGATATATAACAAACTAGCTTTTGCCCGCGGCTTCGCTCGCGTGTACTATGAGTATTCCAAAGAACCAAGATATCAAGCAAGCAAGCATACCGGCAAGCAAGCAAGCAGGTCCACAATTGACCGAGAAATCGGTGAACATACCTACATAAAAAAAATTCATAAAGTGGAATACATAACCTCCTCCTTTTTTAGAATTCGGTTAAAGGGCCCTTTGCGGCCTACTTACAGTATAAACTTATGAATTTTGAAATTTTAGCTTTCTACAACCAGTAAAACGCAAAATCCCGTTTTTTCCCGTTCCCGTAAGAATTTCGGGAAATGTTTTCTTAATGCTCCCCTACACTCCCCAAGGAACCCACTTGCCAAATTTCAGCTTTCTATAACCAGTAAAACGAATAAGCCCGTTTTTCCCGTTCCCGTGGGAATTTTGGAAAGTCCTCTCTCAATGCTCCTCGACACTCCCCAAACAACCTACATGCCGAATTTCAGCTTTCTACAACCAGTAAAACGAAAAATCCCGTTTTTTCCCGTTCCCGTTGGAAATTGGGAAAGTCCTCTCTCAATGCTCCTCTACACTCTCCAAGCAACCTACATACCGAATTTCAGCTTTCTACGACCAGTAAAACGAAAAATCCCGTTTTTTACTTATCCCATGGGAATTTATAATTACCTACATCTATGCCAAATTTGAAGAGTCTAGTAATTAAAGTTCATAGGATCCCGTTGAACTGAATATATAAATCCCGTTTTTTCCTTATCCCGTGGGAATTTTGAAAAATCCTGAAATAAATGTTTTAAATAATGTAATACCTACTTGTGTATCAAATTTGAAGAGTCTAGTTATTATAGTTACTGAGATAGGGTCACTCGCAATCGAATATATAAATCCCGTTTTTTCCCTTTCCCGTGGGAATTCCCAAAAATCCTTCCTTAGTGGATGCCTACATTGTATAAGGTATCTATGTGCAAAATTTCAAGTCTCTAGGTCCAGTAGTTTGGGCTGTGCGTTGATATATCAACAGTCATTTAGTTTATTTAGATATTTCAACCCCATCGCACCCCATCCAGGGAGATGGTATTTTACGTTTGCCACGTCGGATTTTAAAACCGTTGTTGTTTTCATAACCAACGACCCGATAAACCATAGAAACAACACCCATGTTGATTTTCAGACTTTGTTACCCCTTTCCCCCCTTTTAGGGGTTGAATTCTCAAAAAACCTGAAACACGTGTTAACTCATTTATCATTAGGAGTATTTCTGTGAAGTTTCTAAACTAATCTTGTTTCCCCATACAAACTTTGAACCCCCTTTTTACCCCCTTAGGGAGTGAATTTTGAAAAATCCTTTCTTAGTGCACCCCTAGACCTTATAAGGAACCTACATGCCAAATTTGGAATCTCTAGGCCCAGTGGTTTGGGCTGTGCGTTGATATGTCAGTCAGTCAGTCAGTCAGTCAGTCAGTTTCTTCTTTTATATATTAAGATAACGCATTGTCGAGCAGGTGGTGTGAAAATAAGTTTTTCAAGTATGGCAGCACTTTTTCTCCCTACTAGAAGTATGGCAAATATAATAACGGTCACATTTTATCAAGTACTTTCCAAAAATCCAAATGCAATACTTTACTGGTACAGATAGTCTTGCAAAAAAATAAAAATTACTCCTTTGCGGCGGTATGGCGCCCATTTGGAACCGTTAGAAAAGTATGGCATGGTGATTTTCGTGAATGGCTACTTACTCGACGATTAAGTATTAGCTGTGCAAAAATTAGCTTGGCACAAATGGTTGAATTGTTGTTTTTAAATTAACGTGTTGGCGTCGGTATGGCGGGCTGTAAGTCACACCGGAGAAGTATGGCATTACGCTACCGCCTTCTGTTTTTTTATCGACTATCGGAAAATACAAGAATTTTTGTGAAACAAATCGTTTGATTCTCGTTCTTTATCCGACACGTTCGATTAACGCCCACGCGATTGGGCCGCCGGTACCAGCGCTATGACCATAATATTCCTTTTTGACATTACGTAATTAGACCTCTGAAGAATCGCCATACTGGTATAAATGACCTAGTATTTTGTGTCACCATCCCCCGGTCTATCAGTGCTTAAGCACCGTGCAGTGTGTCATTATCATTAAATGTCGACTGAGAAAAGGGCCAAGTTTGAATACCTTTTAATTATGTGTAAACCTTTTTAATTTATGTTTATCGCAACTATAAATAACCGATAGCTGACAACTCTGGACCACTAACTCTACTCTTTGCTCTGGACTAGAGTCACTTTTGACATAAAAATATTAATATACTTATAATTATTTAACTGTACATATTTATATTATAATAAAACATTATACTTCAAAAAGTTAATTTTTTTGTATGTGATTGTATAAAATCTTTGAACTAACTACTCAACGATTTGTAGGTAAGTATGTAATTTTTGTCGATGTCAACTAATAAAATTAGTTTAATTTGTCCTCGCACTGATTAAACGTCAGCACAGATTTGCTCCCGTCAATCAGGGTTATGAATCGGGTCGTGTATGGGCGATTGTGCACTACAATGAATTTTACTGTCCGGCATCCGATTTTTTACGGTCCGTTTTTTTCATGCCATTGGGCGATTGTGCACTACAATGAATGTTACTGTCCGGCATCCGATTTTTTACGGTCCATTTTTTTCATGCCATTAAATGTATAGGACTGCCGGACAGTAAAATTCATTGTAGTGCACAATCGCCCTATTATTGTTTATTTACCCATCGTCATTCATTAGACGATCAGATGGCCTAGTAGTTAGAGAACCTGACTACGAAGCTTGAGGTCCCGGGTTCGATTCCCGTGTCGGGGCAGATATTTGTATGAAAAATACGAATGTTTGTTCTCGGGTCTTGGGTGTTTAATATGTATTTAAGTATGTACCTATCTATCTATATAAGTATGTTTATCCGTTGCTTAGTACCCATAACACAAGCTTTGTTTAGCTTACTTTGGGACTAGGTCACTTTGGTGTGAATTGTCCCCTGATATTTATTTTTTATTTATTAATTTATTTATTCCGGGTCGATAAATACAGGTTATACTTTAACCGCACACTCTATACCTACGCTATGTTACTTTAGGTACCTACTGTAGGCAGGCAAAGTTTTCATTACAAACAGCTCTAAATCCTTAATGTTCTTACACAACCCATGCATGACATTATCATAGGAGAGTTGTTGCTGGGGCTGCAGCACCACTATAGCGATTGTCGTCGCTTTATTAACCAACCTTGCGTCCTAATCAGTAGCAGCTCCCAGTCGATGATTTTGCTCGTCGAGACAAAATTACCGTGACAGGTAAAACCAAAAATAAGAAAAATATGTATAATTTAACTGTGTCCAAAAATTCACGGAAACAATGTTCTACTGATTTCTTGAAGCCGATGCCGCGGATAATATTTCATACTAAATACAAACTGAAACATAGATGCACAGAGAAAAAACCCAGAAAAAAGACCAATGCTGGGAATCGAACCCAGGGGGGTTACTACGAAATTCGAAGTTCGAAGTTCAGATCGTGCGGTCCCTCTCACTCTCGTAATAAATACCATTAGCGTGAGCGGAACGGCATGAAACGAAGTTCGAATTTCGCGCTTCGTAGTATAGGGCCAGGTCCTCGGCACTCCTCGGCATTCCGTGCCGCGTGCTTACCCCTACACCACCACTGGTCAGGAGTTTACACGCAAATTTTTCTTATGCATCCTATATTCCAGCCTGCCATCGTCACTTATGCAGTGATACAGCGCCATCGATGTTCAGTTCTCATCGAGAAACATCAACACTCCTTCGGAACTAACCGCTCACCCGGACAAGAGATGTCGCTACAAGGCCATACTTTTAACAAGTTTGGTTTGAAGTATCTTTTTGTATTTTTTATTTTTTCAACTTCATTTTTTTTACTTTTACGGTCATCCCGTGAAATCCATATATTTCATACTAAATAAAAACTGAAACATAGATGCACAGAAAAAAACCCAGAAAAAAGACCAATGCTGGAAATCAAACCCAGGTCCTCGGCATTTCGTGCCGCGTGCTTACCCCTACACCACCACCGGTCAGGAGTTTACACGCTAATTTTTCCTATGCATCCTACATTCCAGCCTGCCATCATCGCTTATGCAATGATACAGCGCCATCTATGTTCAGTTCTCATCGAGAAACATCAACACTCCTTCGGAACTAACCGCTCACCCGGACAAGAGATGTCGCTACAAGGCCATACTTTTAAGTTAACAAGTTTGGTTTGAAGTATCTTTTTGTATTTCTTTATTTTTTCAACTTCGTCGTCAATCACTCAATCGTCAATCAGTCATCGTCAATACCACTGTTTAATAAGAATCTGCGGAACTGAATTCGTCGTGCGGGAATTTTCATAAAACACTAAATTTGAAATTGGAAGTTCAACAAATTTCAAACGTTCCACATTTAAATATGTATTTTTAAAAGTACAGGTGTTCTAAATTCAAAATTTTGATTTTGTATTTAGAACTTTTTTATCAGACTGTAATGGAGTTTGGTGTATTGTGATGGTATTGTGGAAATATTTATACATTTGATTTTTTAATGTAAAAAAAATTAAAATGAATTAATTTACTATTCAAATCTCAACAAACTGAAGATAAATGATATTTTTTTACCTTTTTTTCATGTAATTTAACTAGTTAAGTACCTTTAACGTGAAATTTCCAGACTAGTGCAATAGCGAGTGCTCCCTAAGTTTGGTTTTTACTTTTTTTTTATCTCAGATTTAGCAAGCAATGTGAATGAGTGATACCCAGGGGGGGCACACTTACATATATCACACTTTTCATGCGACTACAGCGATCTCTGGTTGTTTGGTGGAGAACTAAATTAGCGGCCATCTTGGTTGACTTGTCAAACTTGTCAGTTGTCATTCATCGGCCATGGCCATGGCGTACCAAATTGTACGGTCAAGGACTTTAATTGATAGGCCACTTGCCAATGTTCGTATTTTAGCCGTATAGTGCAAATCGGGTTTAGCCGCTTATACTTCGTATATGCTGATTTGAATTAGACGGCTAAAATACGAATAGTGGCAATTAGCCTATCAATTAAAATTACGCGTAATTATAGCTGTACATCACTACCAACATATACATATAGATAGGTATACATCTATAGATACGTCACATTAGTTCTTCACCAGGGCGTAGGGCAGCAGCACCTTCCATACATGCATATTTGACCATAGAGTTGCCACTCTTGTTCATATAATATTACAATACTCTTTGGTGATACCTTAAAAGAAAAAACAATAAACAGGCATGTTTCTAAAAATGTTTGAACATTTCAAACATTTATTTTTATTTTTTTTATGGCACAGAAAAATTACTCTGTTCTAACCTAAGACATTTTTAGTTATTTCGAATGCCTCCATTTTGTTTTTGTGGCAAGAAAGACACTTAAAAAATATTTCATTTGATCCAATACACATTAAACTATCCGGAATAAAAGATTTTGTTTCCAAATTAACGCACATTGGGGCAATATTGACTCGTGACTATCAAATACTAGGTATTTTCCTAAAATTTCTAAGTCTTCAATTTAAAAAAAAATATTAAATTTCGGCTAAGACATATATATGGCTAAAAATGTTCAAAAATACCTCGGCTATCACCCCCTTAAAGCTTTGCACGTAACTACCAAACACCGTGTATATCCAAATCAGTAGTTACAGTTCATCATCATCATCCCAGCCTATATACGTCCTACTGCAGGGCACAGGCCTCCTCTCAGATTAAGAGGGGTTGGGCCGTAGTTCCCACATGGATTAGGAACTTCACACACACCATTGTGTTTCTTATCAAGTATGTGGTGTGAGGGTTTCCTTACGATGTTTTCCTTCACCGTAAAGCTCATGCTAAATCTCAAATATAATTTCGCACATAAATTTCGAAAAACTCAGAGGTGCAAGCTCGGGCTCGAACCCACGACCCTCTGCTTGAGAGGCCATAGGTCAAAACACTAGGCCACCACGGCTTTTTAATCACTATAGGTGTTGTCGTCAACCCTGGATTAATATTCTAAGAGCCTTTAAAACTAAGATGTACATACCTTATCATACCATATAAAGACAGGTACCTAATTGGAACTAGTAGTATATATATATGTCTGCTTCACAATACGGCTCGTCCATGCTGGCTGATCCATACTGAGATCATCATAATGATCGCTCGCAGCCAGCTATTAACCAATTCCCAAGGTGACGAAAAATTCATGGGGTTTAAGCGGCCTCCCTTCTCCCCAATAGCCGCCCCAAACCTCGCATAACAACAACAGAACCCCGCTTTCGTCAACTTAGTAATCATGTTATTCTAAAGTAATAACAACAACTTACATAAACCTTTTCTCAATCGTCGCATCCTTCTACTCCCAAACACGCAATTTCGTCTCCTCTGCCCAATCATAACAAACTCTTGTCTATATTCGTGTTGCCATCCTTCACCTTACTGTTCGTTCAGAAATCAATAAAATACTTATTTTAACAATATGTTTTATTAATTTAAAAGAAAATATAAAATGTGACTTTAATCTGATATTTTATATACTACAGTTCGCATTTGGCGACAGGTGTCCCTATAATATTTGAAGAGATCCCACTATATTCCCGGGATCTACCTACTCATGCATGAGATCCTGACTTTGTGACAATGGAGCTTAACTAAACGTACTTATTTTGTTTCCAAAAAAAGATAGTGCGTACACAGGTACATAGAGATAAGTACGTGTTCTGTTACGACTTTAATTTAATATCAATAATGCTCTCGTTACAGATCCTCGGGCGAAGGATTATTTCCTGGTATCAAGTCCATGGCCCGTCCTAATAATAGTTGTCGTGTATCATAAGTTCGTGAAGGATTGGGGGCCCGCCTTCATGGAGAATCGACCTCCGTACCAGCTCAAGAACCTGATGATTTTGTATAACGTAGTGCAAATATACCTATCGGGATACTTAGTACTGCGTGTAAGTATCACGATATCGTTAGTTTTTGTTTGAAAGGTTATGGTCCCACTGAATGAGGTCGGTCGTAGCGATTCAGTTTCGAAATATTAGAAGTGGACCGTGACTGAGATGGTGATATAACTGTATAAAGGCCACCACAAACCAAAGCGTGCCCAGCGCGTCGTATAACACTGAGTCATATATACGGTGACTCACGCGCAGCGTATATGATTCAGTGTTATACAACGCGCTGGGCCCGCTCCGTCGGCGTCGCGCGCACGCCCCGCGCTGCGGTATGTGGTGGCCTTAAAACAGTGAAGTGTTCCGTTTGTTAATTATATATTACTAGCTTTTGCCCGCTACTCCGTCCGCGTGGAATTAGTAATTTGGGCAGCTTATTTTTTTATCCAATTTGCTTTTTCATCAATTATGGCTCTCCTTAGTTCCTCGATATATAAAAAATTACCCGCCCCCGCACCCCACCCCACCCCCAACCCCCGCGTTCACATTCACCACCGTACTTCCAAGTCAAGCGTGCCTATAGAAGTTTTACTACAAAAACTCCCGATTTTGAAACATTCTTCCGCTCCGCTCCGCTCCTATTGGTGTTAGCGTGTGGATAGCCTATAGCCTTCCTCGATAAATGTGCTATCTAACACTGAAAGAATTTTTCAAATCGGAGCAGTAGTTCCTGAGATTAGCGCGTTCAAACAAACAAACAAACTCTTCAGCTTTATAGTATTATATAGACTAGCCTTCCGTCCGCAGTTTCGCCCGCGATAAATTAATTTTCCCGTCGGAAAAGGTATTTGCCCGCGGTAAAAAGTAGCCTACGTCACTCAGTGATAATGTATGTAGCTTTCTAACGGCAAAAGAATTTTTGAAATCGGTCCAGTAGTTTCGGAGCCTATTCAATGCAAACAAACAATCAAATCTTTCCTCTTTATAATATTAGTATAGATATAGATATAGATTTTAAAGTGAATATATAACTAAATATTCTGTGAATATTTCAAGCGTCTACCTGTTGCCGTTATCAATATTGAGCAAAAAAATCACGTTTGTTGTATGGGAGACCCCTTAAATATTTATTTTACTCTGGTTTTTAGTATTTGTTGTTATAGCGGCAACCAAAATACATCAGCTGTGAAAATTTCAACTGTCTAGCTATTACAGTTCATGAGATACAGCCTGGTGACAGACGGACGGCCAGACAGACGGACAGCAGAGCCTCAGCAATAGGGTTCCGTTTTTACCCTTTGGGTATGGAACCCTAAAAAATGATCCTTCTCGGCTCTTAACTTCTTGACCTCCACAATCGTCCAGTCATGACAGCCAGACAAAAGGCTCACATGCCAACATCATCAAGACATGATCAACATTCAACTCAAAATAATTCCTTCTACAGTAGTAACAGAGCCTTATTTATCAACTAAACAGTTTGTTCCGTGGCTTACGGAGTGAGTATGTCAATGTTTGTTTTGGGGCGGTCAAGCAAGAGGTTAAAAAAAATTAGCAGCACACTATATCCTATTCTACTTTATTAGGTGGGGTGTGGAGTACCAAAATAGAGGTGTTATGGCAAATTGAAATATTTATTGTTCTGATTTAAAGCAGCTGGAAGTGGAAGGTTGTACAGGTTCTGATTCAGCTTCACTATGGGCGTCACTGCTCTCATCGGTGCTGTCTCCATTTGAGCTGCCTGATGTTGATGAGTCATCATAGCAATTTTCTGTCAGTTGATTCTGTACATCAAACAAATCATCCTTTGCCAAAAATTCGTCCTCATATGAAATAACTGAACTAAGCCATCTAGTCAATTCTTCTTGCTCAAATGCTGCAAATCTTTCAGCAAAAACCTTCAGCACGTCAGAAATACTCATGTCAGTATCCCACCCATACTCCCATAAATACTGTTCTATTATTGCAGAAGCAGATTTCATTGGATTGAAGTCGGGAAAGTAAGGTGGTATTACCAGTACTTTGTGTCCATGGGATTCCATAATAGTATCCAATGAATATTCTACATAATGATGCTTGTGGTGCTTGACTATGTCATTCAGCTCAGGTTTCAACATAGTTGGGTCAAACTGGATGTTTTTACTGGTTAGCCAATCTTGCATTGTTTTTTTAGTTGCATTAGAATTTGGGGCTTTATCTTCTAATGTCTTAGAGTAAATTAAATTGTCTACAACAAATATTGTATTATGTAGCAGATTAGGAACCAATTGTTCTAGCAACCACTTTTCATATTTTTCTTTGTTCATTGCATTTTGTTGATCTCCAATCACAGATACATTCATCAATAAAGCATTAGGCACAAAACCATTATCATTTCCTGCATATAAAGTTGTAATTTTTTTTGAATATTGGTTTCTCATGATTTTGCTGAGGTCATCTGGACGTATGATTTCATTACTTGGAGACTGATGTATGCTCATCTCATTTCCATAAATAATGTTCCTACCGTCACTTCTGTACCTTTTTATCTGTTTCAAATATTTTATTCTTAGCAATCTAGATTCATGCTTCTCAACCAGTATATTGTGATATGTATTACTTTTCTTAAATTTAAAACCCAATTCTTTAACAAGCTGACAAAGATGACCTTTGCCCCCAGGGAACTTAATTTCCATTAATTTATTTAAAAGCGCTGACATTGTAACCTGTTGTTTGCGGGCAAGATGCAATTCGTATATTTTGCGGCGTATATTTTGATATTCGTAATCATCCAGATATACACGTTCTAGAGTTCTTCTTCTACCTTCATGTCTAATTTCTTGGGATTCAGAGCTGGGTCTCGCGCGGTTTGTATCCTGGGCTTTTTTTCTGTATAAAATTCGTCTAACAGTTCTGTCAGGAACATTAGTAGCTTTTGCGGTCCGGTTAATTACATCCGCAAATCGGGCTGGAGAAAACACACAGTTTTTAGCTGCTTGAGCTTCTTTCGTCATGAAATCGTGGACATTCCATATTATTTCCCTCGACTGCCCCTGAATAGGTCGACCTCTTTTCAAGTTATTACTCATTATAGAAAATACTAATAGCAATTAATGAACTATATTGAAGAGATATACTCTTTCATAGTATTTCATTCACTCTAGTGTAGAGGTAGTGCGCCTTGTGTGGATGACATTATTTTGATGTTGATAGTTGATGATTTGAATTTGACATAACATGACACACCGACACCGCTTCGTTAGACTAAGAAAAAAAGCTGCGGTGACCTGACTGCGTTGTATATACTTGGCGAGTTGTTTAAATTTTATTGCACTCCGTATAAAGTCTGGGGTTAAACATTAAGACTTCGAAAAAAATATCTTATACGAAAGAAATTTTATATAAAAAAATAATACGATGCAGTGAAATGTAATTTGCGTGTAGCGAAACATTAGAGACTCTTTTAATGATGGGATTGATGGGACACAACCTACCACGAGTTTATCGATATTTTCGTGTGATATCGTATTTATTTATGTCTCCGGTCTCCGTTTCAAAAACTATTGCCCTAATCTGCAGTAAAATAGATCTCCGGTACTTAGATTGCGTTTTAATGTGATTTCATGAAATAATCATAAATTAATATTATTACACATAATTGAAATTTTAAATGTATAGTTTCATCGATTCAAGCTTTAAAGGCCACCACAAACCGAAGTGCGTTGCGTGTGCGTGGCGCCGACGGAGCATGACCAGCGCACTGCTTAACACTGAATCAATCATATAAGTACGCTGAAACAAACAGCCGGCGGGCCGCACGCGCAAAACACGCCGCGCTACCAGTGTATTGGCACACAGCGTATATGATTCAGTGTTATTACTACGCGCTGGGCCCGCTCCATCCATGGGAGTCACCGCACGTCCGCGCTGCGGTCTGTGGGGGCCTTGAAGGTTTCACCAAAGAGTATTGTAATATTATATGAACAAGAGTGGCAACTCTATGGTCAAATATGCATGTATGGAAGGTGCTGCTGCCCTACGCCCTGGTGAAGAACTAATGTGACGTATCTATAGATGTATACCTATCTATATGTATATGTTGGTAGTGATGTACAGCTATAATTACGCGTAATTTTAATTGCTAGGCTAATTGCCACTATTCGTATTTTAGCAGTCTAATTCAAATCAGCATATACGAAGTATAAGCGGCTAAACCCGATTTGCACTATACGGCTAAAATACGAACATTGGCAAGTGGCCTATCAATTAAAGTCCTTGACCGTACAATTTGGTACGCCATGGCCATGGCCGATGAATGACAACTGACAAGTTTGACAAGTCAACCAAGATGGTCGCTAATTTAGTTCTTTACCAAACAACCAGGGATCGCTGTAGTCGCATGAAAAGTGTGATATATGTAAGTGTGCCCCCCCTGGGTTTCACTTTTCTAGTCTGTGATTTTGACATGTGACAGGCCACCACAAGCCGAAGCGCAGGGCGTGCGCGCTGGGTCGATGGAGGTGAAGGAGGAGCGCGCTGTAAAACACTGAATCAGATAGGCTGACATACACCGCCGGTGGGTCGCGCAAAACGCGCCGAGCTGCAGTGTGTCAGCGTATATGATTCAGTGTTTTACAGCGCGCTGGGCACGCTCCGTCAGCGTCGCGCACACGGCGCACGTACCGTGCGCCGCGGTCTGTGGTGACCTTTACTTTTTCTTATTATTATAATACTAGCCTTCCGTCCGCAGCTTCGCCCGCGATAAATTAATTTTCCCGTGGGAAAAGGTATTTTCCCGCGGTAAAAAGTAGCCTATGTCACTCAGTGATAATGTAGCTTTCTAACGGCAAAAGAATTTTTGAAATCGGTCCAGTAGTTTCGGAGCCTATTCAATTCAAACAAACAAACAAACAAAGAATCAAATCTTTCCTCTTTAAAATATTAGTATAGAAGTATAGATAACTACTTAGCTGACCCGGCGAACTTTGTTCCGCCTTAAGCTGCGTACGGACTGCGCGCACTCGGGTACGCGTACCCGGGCTTGCGTGTCCTGGAACGCCATGTTCGTACGCCATGTACGCGTACAGTGTACGTGTACGTGTACAGTATGTGTACGTGTACAGTGTACGCGCACATGGCGTACGGACATGGCGTTCCAGGACACGCAAGCCCGGGTACACTTACCCGAGTGCGCGCAGTACGTACGCAGCTTTAGAGTACCCCTCCTCGACCCCGAATTGGCGTTCGCCGCTCTCTTGCAAATGGCCCTCGCCTATTTATTCATGTGCCTCGCCGCTCTCTTGCAACTGGCCCTTGCGGCGGCGGTTACTTACATTGCGTCATCCTTTTTCGTGTATGCAGCCATAAGGGGTAAAAATAAGGGGTGAACCACCCAAAACATTTAGGGGTATGAAAAATTGATGTTAGCCGATTCTCATACCTACACGATATGCACACAAAATTTCATGAGAATCGGTCGAGCCAATTCGGAGAAGTTTGGTAACAAACACCGCGACACGAGAATTTTATATCTATATCTTCTTCTATATCTATCTTCTTCTTCTCTACATCTATATCTTCTATATCTATATCTATCTTCTTCTTCTCTACATCTATATCTATATCTATATCTATATCTATATCTATATCTATATCTATATCTATATCTATATCTATATCTATATCTATATCTATATCTATATCTATATCTATATCTATATCTACATCTACATCTACATCTACATCTACATCTACATCTACATCTACATCTACATCTACATCTACATCTACATCTACATCTACATCTACATCTACATCTACATCTACATCTACATCTACATCTACATCTACATCTACATCTACATCTACATCTACATCTACATCTACATCTACATCTACATCTACATCTACATCTACATCTACATCTACATCTATATCTATATCTATATCTATATCTATATCTATATCTATATCTATATCTATATCTATATCTATATCTATATCTATATCTGCATCTACATCTGCATCTGCATCTGCATCTGCATCTGCATCTGCATCTGCATCTGCATCTGCATCTGCATCTGCATCTGCACCTGCACCTGCACCTGCACCTGCATCTACATCTACATCTACATCTACATCTACATCTACATCTACATCTACATCTACACCTACACCTACACCTACATCTACATCTACATCTACATCTACATCTACATCTACATCTATATCTATATCTATATCTATATCTATATCTATATCTATATCTATATCTATATCTATATCTATATCTATATCTATATCTATATCTATATCTATATCTATCTATATCTATCTATCTATATCTATTCTATACATATAATAAATCTATAACAAGTCGGTGTCTGTACATTGAAGATATTTGAGAAAAACTGTCACTAGGGCTATTTATTAGCCCAATAAATATAAATAAATAAATAAATAAATATCACGGGACAATTCACACCAATTGACCTAGTCCCAAAGTAAGCTTAGCAAAGCTTGTGTTATGGGTACTAAGCAACGGATAAACATACTTATATAGATAAATAAATACTTAAATACATAGAAAACATCCATAACTCAGGAACAAATATTCGTGCTCATCACACAAATAAATGCCCTTACCGGGATTTGAACCCAGGACCTCTTGCTTCGTAGGCAGGGTCACTGCCAACTAGGCTAAAGCGGTCGTTAAAACCCAATAGAACCCGAAACAATGATTTTTAGAATTATTGTCTGTTTGTCTGTGCGTTTGTGCGCGCTAATCTCAGAAACGGCTTAACCTAGAAGGATGCGGTTTTCACTGATATGTTGGTATTTTCTTGGATTAACATTTAGTGTTTCATTTCAATCGGTTCACAAATAAGAAAGATACGTCTATTTTAAGACTTTATCGAACAGTTTATAGAAGAATTAATAAGCTGAAGAGTTTGTTTGTTTGTTGTTTGAACGCGCTAATCTCAGGAACTACTGTGTCAGTGTTAGATAGCCCATTTATCGAGGAAGGCTATAGGCTATATATTATCACACTAACACCAATAGGAGCGGAGCGGAGCGGAAGAATGTTTCAAAATCAGGGGTTTTTGAAGTAAAACTTCACGCTTGACTTGGGAGTATGGTGGTAAATGTGAACGCGGGTGTGCGGGGGGGTTCGGTGGGGGGGTTCGGTGGGGGGGTGGAGTTGGGAGGGGGTGAGGGGGGGGGGTTTGCGGGGGCGGGTAATTTTTTTATATCGAGGAACTAAGGAGAGCCATAATTGATGAAAAAGCAAATTTGATAAAAAAAATAAGCTGCCCAAATTACTAATTCCACGCGGACGGAGTCGCGGGCAAAAGCTAGTATAAAATATAAATAGGTACATACATTTGTCTTAATAGTAAAATGCTTACGTGTTATTCTTAGTAAAGAAAACATACTAATTTTATATTATAAGCAGAGATCGGACGGATTGGCGTCATTGCTCGCAATAATGTGGATATGACTTAAAAATTAATTAAATAATTATTCATTTAATTAATTGCTTACCTGAGATTCAATTTTGATTCCTACTGAATAAATAACACAAAGATTTCTTATAATGTAAGTAGATGGTTACCTATCATATCCTCGAAAATTTTGTTTCCGAATATTTAAAATCCCGAATGCTTCATTTATCCCAATGCATTTTTTTCTGAAACTGTAAATATTTCAGGATTTTTATAAAACAACCCTAACCTAACCTAAAGGGTTCTACACGATGGTCCTGAAATAAATCCTGAAATATTTACAGTTTCAGAAAAAAATGCTTTCGGACAAATTAAATTTTCGGGATTCTAAACCTTCAGAAATAAATTTTTCTAAACATCGATAGGTTCCCATCGTAGGTATATTATTAGAAAACTTCTTCAAAGCGATAAGAACTGGCATTGGCATTGTATGCATGTGTAAATTATTATCCCCGGAAATTCAAATCTAATTTCAAGAAATAATTAAGTAATTAATTAATTTAATAATTTTGGAGTCATGTCCACATTATTGCGAGCAATGACGCCAATTTGTCCGATCTCTGATTATAAGTTACATTCGTACCTGGGTCAATCAACTTTTTTTTGTCAACGATTTTCTGCTACTTTCTATGAAAACCGAAATAATTAAAAAACTGATTATTTTTCCTTATTTAAAGTATACTTTTCAAAACCCTAGATTTTTGTAGTCAATAGTGGTATAATTGCCATATTTATTTTATTTTGTTTAGCTTTTATTTCGTGGGTGACCCAGGGGACAATGGTGTCCCCGAAATTTGTATGAAAATAGTGGTATGTCCCCTGGGTGACCGGATTTTTTCATAGAAATACTTAATTTTTTTGGTTTTCACATACGCAGTATGATAAACAGTTTATCTAATTACTACAAAATCATGGTTTCACTAACCAGAGATTACACAGTTACTTGTAAAGGAGTAAATAGAAATTTACAAAAAAAAGTTGATTGACCCACCTACGTTGCAATGTCTCCTTAATTGGTATGCGTATTCGCGCGAGTTAAATAACCTAGACTGTTTTTTTTTACATAATACTGACCCGTGATTGACCCTAGCCATAGACCTATACATATATTTCCTGTGATACATAAACCTTCGATACATAATAGTGACTGATTTTCGTAGATAAAATGGGGATGGAGGAATCAAATCATGCAATTCCTGCGCACACTCATCAAAATGTATCCTAATAAAACAGACAAACAAGTAACTCTTCTTTAGTTCACCACTTTTTTATCCTCAGTGTTTACAGATCCTGTACCTACCGGGCCACTACAGTATATGGTGCCAGAAGTTGATCACCGATGACACGCCTATCGAGAGGCTCGTCGTCTACTACGTCCACTTTTACTATGTCATCAAAATCGTAGACTTGCTTGATACGGTTAGTAAATTACACAATAATAATTTTTTTATTATCTTTTAGATTCGAACAATAATGACACAGAAAAGAGGAACTAAGTAAGATTACTAAGAATTGTTGCCACAAACTGAAAATGTGTCTTTCATGTTTTCATGTAGAAAGCGATTCCCTTGTTTTATTTCTATTCTTTCTTATTGTACCTATTGCTAAGTAAGTAGGTATGTTGAAATTGCTTTTTGCACTGACATAAAAACATTATGATATTTAAGAAAATGAGATAATTGGTGAAATTCGGCAGGTTTTCTTCATATTACGCAAGAAGTTTTCACAAGCGTCGTTCCTGCACGTTTATCATCACCTTGGAATGTGTTTGTTGGGGTTCTTGGGAACTAAATATGTGCCAGGTAATTAATTCATACGTTATTTTTCTGCGTATCACTAATATTTTTTAAAAGTATGGACTCATCCTGTGTTGGCAAATGTTATATATATTAGGTACGATGTCTCAACGCTATAAGTTGGTAACATCGTGTTGCAAATTAATTGCAGAATTCGTTTTGCTCCTTTTTAACGCATTCACTGCCGGGAACGGAACGCATATATGTATGCGTTTTGGTAACTTTCGCCTAGTGCCGCTGACATAGTTTGTCAGTCATTTTAACGCATATTCTGTGCGTTTGTGACTTCTGACGAAGTCTCAAGTCTGAGAGCCTGCAACAAATGTCTTAAATAGGTACTTACGAAAAAAGCTATTTGAGTAAGAGGCTTTATTTATGTTGCAATAAAGGGTTACCTATCAAAATTTAGAATTATTTTTTTCCGAATATTTAAAATCCCGAATTCTTCATTTATCCGAATGCATTTCTTTCTGAAACTGTAAATATTTCAGGATTTTTATAAAACAACCCTAACCTAACCTAAAGGGTTCTACACGATGGTTCTGAAATAAATCCTGAAATATTAACAGTTTCAGAAAAAAATGCTTTCGGACAAATGAAGTTTTCGGGATTCTAAACCTTCGGAAATAAAATTTTCTAAACATCGATAGGATCCTGCAATAAAGTTGTAAATTATATCATTTTGTTACCTAGGGTGAGTGGGGGTAAGATGAAAAACAGTGTAAGATGAAAAACCACTCGTAGCACCCGGTACTAAAAGAGTAGTTTTTCATCTTACACTGCCTTTCATCTTATTTTCATCTTACCCCCACTCTATCTAAATATGAATGGAAGATTTGGTTCTGTCTGTAGGTAAAACGGAGCTGTACCTACTGTAGCGGACATTTAAAAACGCATGTTTTACAGGTGGGCATGGCGTCATGCTCGGGTTGATCAACTCCATGGTGCACGCGGTAATGTATACGTACTACCTGATCTCCGTCGTACGCCCTCAGTGGGTGCAGCGTTGGTGGAAGAAGTACATTACGCAGATGCAGATCGTAAGTTGATAATTGTGGTCTATATTAGATCTGTAAATATCGTTTGGCCCTTGATGCAAATACGATGGTATCCTGAGGACATATTGTTTTAACGCGCAAGCGCTCGCGATCGCTATCACCAACTCTTTCTACCCACATCCTATACCTTGCGACGATAGACAATAAAGTCTCTGGCATTTAGGTATACATATTAGTAGCAGTATACCCATACTACTACTACAGGGGGGCTACTACGAAATTCGCAATTCGAAGTTCGTATTGTGCCATTTATCCCATTCACTCTTTTGTTATTTTTTTTTACTTTAATATAAAAAATACTATTATTGAGACGAAAATCGAATTTCGTAGTACAGTAAGTACCTATAAAGCCTAATTTGATTCGGCCCTCTTGGCTAATCTTGTGATGTAATCTTGGGATGTACTAACCTAGAACTGTATTTATTTTTATTTCACTGACTAGATCTTGGAACAACCTCAGATTCAAGTTATCTTGTTTTGTATCCGGTTGTTAGGACCATTAAAGTGTTACAATAAAATACAATGACTCTTTATTGTACACCACAAATAATACCATACAGAAAAAAAGTACATGAAAAAAAGAAATAAGGTAAGCAATGGGCGGCCTTATCGCTTCGAAACGATCTCTTCCAGGCAACCTTTACAACATACATTTCAACGGTTGTCAATAATGTATTTCTTTTTTTCCTTATTTTTGTACAATAAAGAGTTTACACACACACACACACACACCTTTAAAAAAGAAAGAAAGCAAGGACCAGTTTAAAAGAAAAATATTTTTATATAAAATCGGCCCGTGATGGACCCTATTTCACCTGATGAAAAATGCAGATGAGGCCAAAGGAGAAGTCAATATTTACCAACTGATTTTTTTACAGTTGCAATTCTTTCTTCTCATCGTGCACTTCGGACACGTGTTGTTCGAGCCGTCGTGCGAATACCCGAAGTGGGTGTCACTCGCCTTCTTGCCGCACAACATATTTATACTGTTCCTCTTTTTAGACTTTTACTTTAAAGAATATGTGTACAAAAAACAAGATAAGAGTAAGTAATAAATTATTTATTATAAACCGGTTTTGTTTTATTTATTCAATTAAGTAAGTATAGCGGTCTAGGCTCCGAATGTAGTTTTGTAGCATTCGGAATTGAGACCTTAAGGCCCGAGGGGTTTCAGCGCCAAAGAATTGTTTAAGCGACTCGCAGAACGAAGAGCAGGTTCATCACACAATGTATCAGCATTGCAATATAGCAAGCCACGCCACGGGGAGCTCTTTTATACAATTTTTCTAGTTTTAGTTAAAATATATGTACTAAAAAACATTGTAACGTGTTTTACGCGCGTGACCGCCGACAGTGTGTGTCACCGTATATGATTCATTCATACGACACGCTTCGGTCTGTGGAAGGCTTTATTTTAATGAGATGGAGGAAAACGAGCAAGCGGATCACCTAATGGAAAATGATCAACATCGCTCATGAACACGAAATCTACGTTCGGGAAAAGTCTTTAAGCACTATATACTTACAAACTCAAAAACAAACGTGCTTAATCGTGGCTTGATCGCAATATCGTCGAGCGCCGTGAGCAAAGTTTAGCGCTAAGTAGTTGTGCAGATAAAAAAAAAATAGAGTCCTCTATAGACCGCAGCGCAGGGCGTGCGCGCAACGGCAGCGTGACGTGCCCAGTACCTCTACCATGAGTTTACACTAGTTTACGTGACCGTACTCGTTAGCGACGGCGTAAATTATTTGTATGGAGAATTGTACAGCGCCTCTAGCGGTCACTTACGGTAGTACAATTCTCTATACAAATCATTTACTTACGCCGTCGCTAGCGAGTACGGTCACTGTGAACTAGTGTAAACTCATGGTAGAGGTACGGTAAACTAGTGTAAACTCATGGTAGAGGTACTGAAATCACTTTCTTACTTGCACAGTTACGGTAGCTTATTTTATCCATTCAATTAATACCTCACACGTGGGCGCCTCCATAACACAAACTAACTGCAACAATCTATCCAAAAATTTGGAAATAAAAAATACCTAATTAGTCTACATATAAAAATATTCTAGATTAAGTACCTAATACTCTGCATTTTATCTTTTTAAATTAGAATTCAAAATTATTTACTTTTGTTACAGTGAAATATACTTTAAAATTTGTTGTTGTATTTTAATAAACATATTTTAAGTTTCTGAAACATCATTGCGTGTAGTAATTTAAAAAAAAAATTATTTCAGCCTATCAATAAAATTTAGTTATCACTAGCGACCCGCCCCGGCTTCGCACAGGAGCAATGCATGTATTGTACATATAAACCTTCCTCTTGAATCACTTTATCTATTAAAAGAAAACAATAAGATCTAATCATGTATATGTTGGGACAGACAGACAGACTTTGTTTTATACTATGTACCTAGTGATATTGATTCATTTCGATTGTAATGCTCTCTGATACTCATTTATTAATGGCTTCAATGCGAGCGAAGCCGCGGGTAAAAGCTAGTTCTGTATAAATTTATTTGTCTAAGCTTACTTCAACAAAAAAGGTTTGTTATTATCTTCATCTAGATAATTTATTTAAATAAAATGCATTATTTGTGACAGCACATTATTTTTGAGTGACGATATTTTCAAATAAATTCTTTTCAAATGTTTTTTTTTAAAGATAATTACTAGGTAATTATTTAAATAACGTGCAACTCCGGTCGTTACATAATTTCGTACGGCTTATCAAACATGACGTCAAAGTGACAAGGCACAAAAGTGATCACTTACTTATGACGTTGACCCTACCTATGTTATACTATTAGTTTATGATGATTGTGGCTGGACGGATTTGAATGAAATTCGAAACATTTTTTAACAAATAGGATAAGTACCTACTTCTTGTTAATTATTCCTGTAGGAGTGTAGGATAACGAAACTCAAACTCTCCCCTGTACCTCTACCATGAGTTTACACTAGTTTACGTGACCGTACTCGCTAGCGACGGCGTAAATTATTTGTATGGAGAATTGTACAGCGCCTATAGCGGTCACTTACGGACGTACAATTCTCCATACAAATCATTTACGCCGTCGCTAGCGAGTGCGGTCACTGTAAACTAATGTAAACTCATGGTAGAGGTACAGATGAAGTAGCAGATTAGAGCTAGTACCTAAAACACATTTTCAAATTAATACTTAAATCGGTTTTGTGAATTGTAATTCACCTAATTTACCGTCGCAAAAAATACTGCAGTAAAAAAAATGTGTCCTTGTGCCATCCCATCCCACTTCCTCGCGCAAAGATATAATGAAAAAAACAAAGTAATAAATATTGTTTAATAGGTACCGATTTAAAAAGTCGTCATCAACTATTTGGATAAAAATTGACGAACCAATTCAAAGAAACTTTTTGGGTCTTCTGCATGCACGTTATGACCAACACCTTTTACGTATAGGAGTTCTGCCTTAGGGAATATGCCACGGATACCGTCGATATCGCTCGGTCTGTAACGAAACATTAGTAGTTATGTTGTTATGTCACACTTATGGTGGCACTTCACTTGGCGTTGCGTGTTCGCGTTGCGCTATTGCCATCTCCGTCCTTCACGCTAAAATCGGCATAGTGCTCCTCTCTCGCACACGCAACTATTTCGTGAAATACGCCAAGTGAAGTGCCAGCATAATTAGTCGCAATTAGTCGCAAATAATATTAAAATCAAAAAGTTTACAAAGCATTAATACATAGAAAAAAGAAAACCGGCCAAGAGCGTGTCGGACACGCCCAAGTTAGGGTTCCGTAGCCATTACGAAAAAATCAAGTCATATTTTTCTTAAGATTTCGTATGTATACGGAATCATCCAAGTTTAGGTATGTTTTATACCTTAGGCTACTATTTACTCTTAAAACTACAAATAATTTCCAAGCAATCTTAGCCGCTATAATTTTCCTAGTAAATTTGATATATTAACTACCATTATGAATTTTTTCAAATTTTTCCACCCAACAGTTTAGATTTTAGAGGGGGGGGGACGGTCGATTTTAATGAAAATTTTCACATTAAAGTTGAACATTTCGCAAACAGATCACTGAATAGAAAAATCATGTTAGCAACCCCGCAATGGTTTTAAAAGACACCTATCCAACGATACCCCACACTATAGGGTTAGTCGAGAAAAAAAAATCACCCCCCCCCTTTACGTCTATGGGAGGTACACTAAAAAAAAATTTTATAGCTTTTTTTATTTAACCACTTTGTCGGCGTGACTGATATATATATTCATCCCAAATTACAGCTTTCTCGTACTAACAGTCTTTGAGCATAGCCGCGGACAGACAGACAGACGGACAGACATGGCGAAACTATAAGGGTTCCTAGTTGACTACGGAACCCTAAAAAACGGCCAAGTGCGAGTCGGACTCGCGCACCTAGGGTTCCGTACAAATTTATATCCCTTTACACTCGACTTGAAACGATCGTGAGTGTTGATTTTGAAAAAATATTTCGCGTATTGCGAACCGCTTTTGCGAACCCAACCGATGTCGATCGATCGTGCGGCTATGCTAGAATAAGATAAAAAATACAGAAGGCTCATGCGTACGCGTCGGGACTCGTCAGTCTCATTGATGTGGCGTGGGAGATGGCTGTGTTCGGTGAACGTCGGACTCACTATCGTAAGTGGATTTTTTTTACTAATTACCATTAAATATCTTCGTAATTTACTATAGGATTGCAAAGAGTACTTGTGTGTGTGATATATTTTAATTACTCTGCATTAATTCGAATGAAATACGTATATGAAATTTGTTTTTGAATTTTAACTATCACGATCGTGCGATTTCGGTTGCGTTGCGTATAATTGAACTCTCACGATCGTGCGGTTTCGGTTGTGTACTGTGATGTTGGTTTAGTAGGTAT
Source organism: Archips crataeganus (assembly GCA_947859365.1). Lineage (NCBI taxonomy): Eukaryota > Metazoa > Arthropoda > Insecta > Lepidoptera > Tortricidae > Archips > Archips crataeganus. Next base: position 6,432,632 of record OX402065.1, read on the forward strand.
AACTTATTTATGTATACGCTTGACTTACTAACCGGGATGTTTTGCTCATTTTAGGAGCTCCGTTGACCGATACAATAATAGAAGATCTGCTCGCAGATGGAAACCTGTCAGAAATTGAAGGTTTAGGATGACGATGATTTGGAAGATGTGCCTAACTTTTTCGATAACCTAGCCAGTAGCCAGTGACGACGACTTGCTCTTGGATTAAGAAATTTCTTCTCTGCATGAAGTACTTAAGGCCACGGTCACGCTCTCTCCTAAGTTCACGGCAAGTGTCTTCTCCATCCCCTTCTCCGCGACCAGCGACTCCACCACAAGGGACATTATCACAGCCACCTATTTCGCCGTTGCAAATCGGAGCTAGAAGACGACCAGGTCGAGGTAGGTCGGAATCTTTACCTAGAAATGTTCAAATAGGCAGAGGTAGAGGTAGATCTGTCCGTACACGGGGAAATGTACGCAGTGGAAGATCCATATCAGCACCCGCACCTCGAAGTCGAACATGGAAGCGAGTTCTGTTTACGGATAAGCCACACAATTACACCTCGCTGCCAGTGAAACCTGTCCGCTACCTGGTAGAGTACTTTCATGAGTACATTGACAACGATTTTGTGGAAGAGATCGCTTGATTTACGAACTTGTATTACATGAGAAAAACAGGCGTAGAATTAAAAACGACCGCCTCTGAAATCTGCAAGCTCTTTTTCATTCATCTAGTTATGGGTTGCATTCCTTATCCTAGATTGCCTATGTACCTACTGGAGAGCTGGGACTAAATTGTCATTGGTGTGCAACGTTATGAATGACAAGAGACAGGGTTTTGGCCGTTCGTAACGCACTTCATGTAGTTGATTCGGATTTTCCGCGGGAGAGTGAGAAAAATTATTATTTTGTAATGCTGCCTGAAAAATCGCTGTGATTTAGTGCCTAAATTATGAGTAGATAAAAGTTACTTAGTTTTTATTTCTATAACTGTGTTTTATTCATTTAAATTCTTCAATAACCGTTTAAATGTAACATTTATACACAATCACATCATGACCCTCACGAACGTGCGAGTTACATATTATTCCTGAGCCACACGAACGTGAGGGTCTGATTGTGGAAGACCAGCTCAGTCAGGATTTTTTTTGTTATTTTTCCTAGACTCTCTCTCTCGGGTGTAAAGGGTTATGTATCTATGAACATCCAATCTTAGCAGGCCCCTGCTCCTAAGCAAAATGTGCGCAGCGTGGGATCACTGTAGATTGGTAAGACATAGACAGACAGACAAAAAAAATTATGCTTTTTTCCTTTATCTGTACTATAAGACCTTGCTTCGTACAGTCAACGTCATAAATAAGCAATCACTTTTAAACCTTTGTCACTTTCAGTCGTTAAATAATTTCGTTTGGCTTTTCAACATGACGTTAAAGTGACAAGGTACAAAAATTATCATTTATGACGTTGAACCTACTAAATTTTAAGATTCTGAGTTCATGGGAAGTAGGTACCCTGTAGGTTTTGATTCCCTTGCGAGTGTCGAAAATTTGCGGCATAAATAGATTGGTTACTGATATAGACAGTTTGTATGGAGAATTGTACAGCGCCTCTAGCGGTCACTTACGGAAGTACAATTCTCCATACAAATCATTTACGCCGTCGCTAGCGAGTGCGGTCACTGTAAACTAGTGTAAACTCATGGTAGAGGTACTGTGCTAGGTATAAATATAAAATATAAATATAAATATCATGGGACAATTCACACCAATTGACCTAGTCCCAAAGTAAGCTTTAGCAAAGCTTGTGTTATGGGTACTAAGCAACGGATAAACACTTAAATACACACTTAGATACATAAGATTATTTAAAAGCGAAAAAGTTTTTCGGGTGCGCCGGTGGGATTCGAACCCACGTCTCCTGGGTATGCGGCCCCAACGGGTGTTCTACCAATTGAACCACGTCGCATCCAACCGACTCCCCCGAAATTCTTAATCGCTTACATACGCCAACAGTGGTGTGTGGATACCCAGGAGACGTGGGTTCGAATCCCACCGGCGCACCCGAAAAACTTTTTCGCTTTTAAATAATCTTAGATTCGGTGAGCAGCCGTACTGCTAATAAAATAAATAATATTTACATAGATACATACTTAAATACATATTAAACACCCAAGACCCGAGAACAAACATTCGTATTTTTCATACAAATATCTGCCCCGACATGGGAATCGAACCCGGGACTCAAGCTTCGAGTCAGGTTCTCTAACCTAGGCCATCTGGTCGTCTAAAAGACCTTAAGACTTAAGGTATAAGACCTTGTTTCGTGCCAAATTTCAAGATTCTTGAGTTCACGGGAAGTACCCTCTGTATCTTTTGATTGCGTTGGCTTAGAAGTTTGATTTTTTCGCCGCTCCAAGGGACACATAAACACAATGCACTGTCACATTTCGTCCTCCGATAGATTCTGTACCTCTACCATGAGTTTACTTAAACTGAACTTCATTTACAGTTGTCGATTCCAACCAAACACATTCCAAAGGTTGAATCCGTTGGCTCTTATTATTGGCTCTTTGTTTTTTAATTTTGTGTTAAAGTTTATATAAATACATAACGTTAAATCTAACTACTTTTCAAAATTGAATGTAAGTAGGTACACTATACCTACCCTACCTACTTTTATTGTCCAAGATAAAATCCAGTGATAATTTTTCTCATTTTGGCTAAGGAATTTTAAAAACAGTTTGAATTTCAATAATAATAGAGCGCCGTATTTTTCAGGATAAGATCTACCTGTCTATTCTGGCCAAAATATTTATACATATTGGTACAGTTTGAAGAGAATGGACTTGTAGAGTTGAGAGTTTGGGCATTGATTTGCACGAAATATTTTCGCCTGGATAAGTAAAAGACTACAATTAACGACCACTTAATATTTTGTTTGAATGTACTCGTATACTCAAAAACTTCTCACAGTATACTTAAGTAATTTAGTCGTGAAAGTGAGACCCGAAAAGTGGGTCGACTCTTAAATTCAAACACTCCACTGACCCGTGCCACGTTTATACCTATTACAGGGAATTCTTCATAGAAAGTTAACCAAGACTTAATGAAAGGAAGCAACATGATAATTTCATTTATACAGGGTTAGGTATTTGTAATTCACTGACATCCTCTTAACCCTGAATTCCTATCACTCAAACAAATGCTTTTAGTTTTACGCCTTTTTAAAATGAAGCACTTTTTTTCCCATACAAATACACAGAGTATCGTAAAAATAAGAGGTAGACTCAAATTTTCAAATCGTTATTACACCAAAAATATTAAGTTATGACAAAAGCCGTAAAACAAAAAAACATTTGTTTAAGTGGTAGGAGTTTAGGGTTAAAAGGATGCTAGTGAATTACAAATAACCCTGTATTTTATTTTCACGTGCTTACGTTAACGGCGGTGCTCGAGCTGCTCAATCTTGCGGCCCCAACGCCTCGAGAAGGACGTCGTTACTACAGGTCAGCTATTTAATAAATATATATTACTTAGTTATAAGTATAAAAAGCCACAGTGAGACGCAGATGGTATAAGTACAAAAAGGGCCAACTTGAAACCAAGCATCGCCTGGTACGAGTGTAGGTGGGTCGTACATATTTTTTTTGGTCGCGTCTCTCCTGTGGACATGGCAGAAGTTAAGGGCCTATCTAATATTTTTTGGTCAAGTCTACATCGGCGTATGGGATGGCTGGCTTTCGGCCCATTTAAATAAATCTTAAGTTTGCTGGCTCGGAGGCTAAGGCGCTAATTTTGTGTCCACGGAGATAACTACTACTAGCGTTACTATTGGTTTGCGGTCGTTTTCGACTTTCGTTTTTCACAATTGGATTTTTGACTCTAGTCAAAATAGTAATTATAAAACGATTGTACAATCGAAACTAAATCACTTCGTTTCGGGAAAACAACCACTAAAATTTCACGGGTAGGGTGAAATAATGATGATGAAAATTATGAGTGGCCAAGTGCGAGTCGGACTCGCGCACCGAGGGTTTCGTACTTTATATATATATCTATGAACATCCAGTCTTAGCAGACCCCTGCTCCTAAGCAAAATGTGTGCAGTGTGGGATCATTGTAGATTAGTTGGCAGCCCCTTTTCTGCCATAATCTTTTTTATCCGAATTTTGAAAGTCTTCCCGCCAAAGCGATGACACTTGACTAAACTACTTAACTTCAACAGATGTAGGTCTAGGTAGGATGCTGCATTAGGTGGGTGGAGGAAGTTTTAATATACAGAGACTTGATTGCTTGAGACCTCGTCTATTAAATTCCATTTCGGTCAGGAATTCATATTTTCCAACAACTGATCACCGATTAAAAATCACCATGAATTTATACTAAGTACTTAATTCAAAATTACAGTCTCTTTGCATTAACAATCTCGAAGCTAGAGTGCTCCCAGGGTTTTTCGGGTTGATCCCTGCCGCATCCTTCCGCCTCCGCCCTGCGCGACAATACTTCCATCCTCACCATCAGTACCTCTACCATGAGTTTACACAAGTTTACGTGACCGTACTCGCTAGCGACGGCGTAAATTATTTGTATACAGAATTGTACAGCGCCTCTAGCGGTCACTTGCGGAAGTACAATTCTCCATACAAATCATTTACGCCGTCGCTAGCGAGTACGGTCACTGTAAACTAGTGTAAACTCGTGGTAGAGGTACTGGATGGTTGGCAGTCTTCTACTGTGCGTTTTTCCAGAAATTTCCTGCCTCGCACAGCAAAGCTCTGGAACGAAGTACCTGCTGCGGTATTCCCGGACCGAATATGACCTTCAAGCTTTCAAAAAAAGAGCGTACTCCTACCTAAAAGGCCGGCAACGCACTTGTGACTCTTCTGGTGTCACAGGTGTGTCCATGCAGTCCATGGGCGACGGTAATCGTTTACCATCAGGCGATCCGTTTGCTCAAAACGTTTCAGCAAACCCCATATACCATAAAAAAAGCTAAGATGTGGACGGATGGACAGGTCCTTCTAGGACCCTAAAAACGTACTTACAATGTAATACATAAGTAGTGATATGTGTAAAAAACATTGGGAATATTCATGAAAAGTTTTAAAATATTAAGTACCTAAGTATTTTATTCAATTTAGGCATCAAATTGATGCTCCTTCCTATGAACGTCGAATTTTATACTTTCGGTATTTCACACGCGATAACAGAATATAATTTAAGTATTTATAAATTTAATTAGGTTTGGTTTTAAAGCTTGAAAACAGGAAATGGTCTTGTAAAAATATATCGATGATTGTATTTTTTATCGCTAATAAAAATAATCAAAAATGAAATTATATTTGAGAAGCGACAAATATTGTAGAGATACTTATCTCCTCCCAAATCTAATTTCATTACATTTAATTTAATTACATCAGAACGTATGTAGGTATAAAATATCTATCTATGCGGTTTGGTACCCGTGGTTCAGTCAACGCTTAGTCAACGTCATAAATGAGAGATCACTTTATACCTTGTCGCTTTCAGTCGTTACATACTTAATTTCGTACCGCTTTTCACACATGTTACTAAAGTGACAAGGTACAAAAGTGATCACGACGTCGACCATACCTGTACCTCTACCATGAGTTTACACCAGTACCTCTACCATGAGTTTACACTAGTACCTCTACCATGAGTTTACACTAGTTGACAGTGACCGTACTCGCTAGCGACGGCGTAAATGATTTGTATGGAGAATTGTACTTCCGTAAGTGACCGCTAGAGGCGCTGTACAATTCTCCATACAAATAATTTACGCCGTCGCTAGCGAGTACGGTCACGTAAACTAGTGTAAACTCATGGTAGAGGTAAAGTACGCTTAGTATAAGTTTTACTTCACCAAAATACTTACTTCTCGATCGCGTTTACTTAAAAAAAAAAACAATTACTAGGGAAACATGGACAGCGCCTTCGCGGCCGCGCGTCCATGTTTCCATAGAATTGAAATTTTTACGTAAACGCGATCGAGAAGTATTCTAGTGACGTAAAACTTATACTAAGCATACTGCTCACTCATCTAATCAGAGTTCTTTATTTTGTATACTTTTCTCTAGCCCGTTTTTACTTACTTAAGACAATTTAATTTATTTCCAGAAGGCTGATAGTCCCACAAAATGGGGACATTAATACAAAACATCACGCAGTTGTACCATTATGTCAACACCGATTTAGCAGGTAAGAAAAGGTAATGCAACGATGCAAGCGACCCGCCCCGGATTCGTACGGCGGCTGCAACTTTGAAACAAAAGAGGTGATAAAATAAAGAAAGTCTATAATCAAAGGCGGTAACTTTACATTTTACACCTCCTTTTTTAGGGTTCCGTAGTCAACTAGGAACCCTTATAGTTTCGCCATGTCTGTCCGTCTGTCTGTCTGTCCGTGGCTAAGCTCAGAGACTGTTAGTACTAGAAAGCTGTAATTTGGCAAGAACATATATATCAGTCACGCCGACAAAGTGGTAAAATAAAATATATAAAATAATTTTTTTTTAGTGTACCTCCCATAGACGTAAAGGCGGGGTGATTTTTTTTTCTCGACTAACCCTATAGTGTGGGGTATCGTTGGATAGGTCTTTTAAAACCATTGCGGGGTTGCTAACATGATTTTTCTATTCAGTTATCTGTTTGCGAAATATTCAACTTTAATGTGACAATTTTCATTAAAATCGACTGTCCCCCCCTCTAAAATCTAAACTGTTGGGTGGAAAAATTTGAAAAAATTCAGAATAGTAGTAAATATATCAAATTTACTAGGAAAATTATAGCGGCTAAGATTGCTTGGAAATTATTTGTAGTTTAAGAGTAAATAGTAGCCCAAGGTATAAAACATACCTAAACTTGGATGATTCCGTACACATACGAAATCCTTAGAAAAATATTACTTGATTTTTTCGTAATGGCTACGGAACCCTACCTTGGGCGTGTCCGACACGCTCTTGGCCGGTTTTTTTACAGCTGAAATAAAGATGATGGTTGTGAAATTAAGAATTAGATTAAATTTGGTTTCGTACAGAGTAGTTAAGTGCTTGTTGTGTAGTAGGCATGTAAAACTCTATTGTACACTAGCTGTTGCCCGCGGCTTCACCCCCTTAGTATTTTTCTAAAATTTATGTTTAAGAACCTTCTCCTGACAATAAAAAACACGATAAAAAATAATTAGCAAAATCAGTGCAGCCGTTCATGATCATGCGTGATGCTGAGACCAAGGGAATTAGGGCGTTCATTTTTATGTAACTATTTACATTCAAATAAAACACATGAAATTAACAGATACTAAGAGAAAAAGATGTATAAGGCGAACTCATCACTTAAAGGGATACTCTTAGCTTAGGGGCATGGTGTTTGGAGTTATATATATAAATATATATATATCACGTGACAATTCACACCAATTGACCTACACCGTCTACCTACATCGTCTACTTATCTACATCGATTGTTTTACCTATTTTCGCGCCATGTTACCCCGAAATGCCGAATGCATAATTCAAACACTTGCGTTGATACGGAGGGCCATCGGGTCACACGTATATGTACCGTACGGGATTCCTGCATTTTATGAATTTGATAAATAATTGCCAGTCATTGCCATGCCATTATCGCCCACGCGCTACGTAGGTATCCATCTAGACGCGGGTGCGGTTAGCGTACGACCCCGTATTTGCCGACCCGAAATGGACGGCAATAGTGCGCGAGGATTGGAATTATGCATACCCCGGATTGACGGAAGAAAAATATGAATCATAGACCGGGGGATGGTGACACAAAATACTAGATCATTTGTACCAAGTATGGCGGTTCTTCAGGGGTCTAATTACGTAATGACAAAAAGGAAAATGATGGCATAGCGCTGGTACCGGCGGCCCAATCGCGTGGGCGTTAATCGAACGTGTCGGATAAATAACAAGAATCGGACGATTTGTTCCACAAACATTCTTGTATTTTCCGATAGTCGATAAAAAAAACAGAAGGCGGTAGCGTAATGCCATACTTCTCCGGTGTGACTTACAGCCCGCCATACATTCAACCTTTTGTACCAAGCTAATTTTTGCACAGCTAATAATCGTCGAGCAGCCATTCATGAAAATCACCATGCCATACTTTTCTGACGGTTCTAAATGGGCTGGGCGCCATACCGCCGGAGTAGGAGTAATTTTAATTTTTTTTGCAAAACGATTTTTACCACCCTAAAACTTTTTTCAACAGGTATCGTCAATGTAATGGCTCGAAGCGAAAAATTCACCTGGGAAGGTGTTTACTATACGCGTTCTTGAGTCTACAAAGCACGACGACGTCTGTACCTCTACCATGAGTTTACACTAGTTCACAGTGACTGTACTCGCTAGCGACGGCGTAAATGATTTGTATGAAGAATTGTAATTCCGTAAGTGACCGCTAGAGGCGCTGTACGAGGCGCTAGCGAGTACGGTCACGTAAACTAGTGTAAACTCATGGTAGAGGTACTGTACACGCGTCAATATGTGCGTAAGATACACAGGGCTGCCTATCGCAAAAACCTAAATACTACCAATGACATAATAATAGGTGACATACTTATAATAATTATAATGTAGGTATGGCTTAGACATGTGTAAATAAATGTAATCGTTAATCTTATCTATTTATTTAAACCTAAGTAGGTATTTAAGCATTATTATTTTCAATTACAATAGATATACGACTAGGTAGGTAGGTAGTTATGTCTAATACCTGGTTTACACTCGCGTACGAGTGGCGAGACGAACTGTGGGACGAGCCACGAGACGAGAGTGTGAACAGGCGCGCCTTGCGCCTCGTCTCGTGAATTGCCTTGATTTTGAGGCTCGCGTCCGGAGCGAGACGACGAGGCGAGACGCGAGGCGAGGTGACGAGGCGAGAGTGTAAATCAGGTATAAGCGTTCGGAAGATCATGCTCTGTGAGCCGTGCCTTGACGTGACACGTGACTGTATAGCAGCGTAGAAAGCGATAGCTGCGGAAAGTGAATCCGTTCGTTGAGCGCGTGTAAAATAAAATGAGTACCTAGGTAATCTAATTATCGTATGTACTTATCATTTGTCTAAATTAAGTGTTTAAAAATAAGTTAATGAGTGTATACCTCATTTATTTTGTAAAGACAATTAGAGAATTGTAATTGTAGATATTGATCTATTGATAAGAAATAATTAACAAATCTATTTTACAAATACCTACTAATATAAGACGTCTATTTATACATTATAGGTAACAAACTTTTAAACCTAGTGGTTCTTTCCCTAGTTACCTACACTGTACATGTTGCTAATTAAAGTTGGTTATCTACCTTCTTTCCCTAGTTACCTACACTGTACATGTTGCTAATTAAAGTTGGTTATCTACCTTCTTTCCCTAGTTACCTACACTGTACATGTTGCTAATTAAAGTTGGTTATCTACCTTCTTTCCCTAGTTACCTACACTGTACATGTTGCTAATTAAAGTTGGTTATCTACCTTCTTTCCCTAGTTACCTACACTGTACATGTTGCTAATTAAAGTTGGTTATCTACCTTCTTTCCCTAGTTACCTACACTGTACATGTTGCTAATTAAAGTTGGTTATCTACCTTCTTTCCCTAGTTACCTACACTGTACATGTTGCTAATTAAAGTTGGTTATCTACCTTCTTTCCCTAGTTACCTACACTGTACATGTTGCTAATTAAAGTTGGTTATCTACCTTCTTTCCCTAGTTACCTACACTGTACATGTTGCTAATTAAAGTTGGTTATCTACCTTCTTTCCCTAGTTACCTACACTGTACATGTTGCTAATTAAAGTTGGTTATCTACCTTCTTTCCCTAGTTACCTACACTGTACATGTTGCTAATTAAAGTTGGTTATCTACCTTCTTTCCCTAGTTACCTACACTGTACATGTTGCTAATTAAAGTTGGTTATCTACCTTCTTTCCCTAGTTACCTACACTGTACATGTTGCTAATTAAAGTTGGTTATCTACCTTCTTTCCCTAGTTACCTACACTGTACATGTTGCTAATTAAAGTTGGTTATCTACCTTCTTTCCCTAGTTACCTACACTGTACATGTTGCTAATTAAAGTTGGTTATCTACCTTCTTTCCCTAGTTACCTACACTGTACATGTTGCTAATTAAAGTTGGTTATCTACCTTCTTTCGTCCTTCGGAAATCGAAAAAACTCCTTTCCTTATCTTTCTTCTTCATCTTGTAGTGCCCTCTCCTACCGGAGGTCGGCGATCATTAGAGCTATCTTTATTTTAGAGACTGCCGCCCGAAAGAGGGATCTGGTACTCATCCCGAACCAGTCTCTAAGGTTAAGGTTTCTTAACCAGGAGGTACGTCTTCTGCCAGGTGGTCTGCGGCCTTGTATCTTCCCCTGGATAATAAGCTGAAGCAGACCATACTTATCGTTACGCATTATATGCTCCAAATACAACTGTTTCCTCTGTTTTATAATACGTATCACTTCCAAGTTTTTATTCATTCTTTGCAATACCGTTTCATTTCTTACTCGATCCGTCAATGATATCTTTAACATTCCTCATTCCTTATCTTTGGTTGTTGCCAAACACCCATACATACAATGCACAATATAATTACCATTTCGCAAAGGTTTAGGGCCGTACGGCCTACATGTATACATCGCGTTGCGCACCCGACTGGTTTCCAGCGGTTTCCAGCAATCTGCGCCTTGAGGGGTGGGGTAACTCGAATCGGTGCGGGGCGGAGCGTGGCCATTCTGTACGTTAGTACTATTATATATTCTGTGGTTTTTATTCGTAATTCAAACGATTTGTACCAGTATGGCACTACTGTTTCCTGTAAGTTTGAGGTTTGAAAAATACATACAAATACAAAATTTCAAACATCTTGGTGGCGGTAATCTTGTCTTATAACCAGATATTAAAATAAATAAAAAATAAATAAATAAATACCACGGGACAATTCACACCAATTGACCTAGTCCAAAAGTAAGCTAGGCAAAGCTTGTGTTATGGGTACTAGGCAACGGATAAACATACTTATATAGATAGATACATACTTAAATACATATTAAACACCCAAGACCCGAGAAGAAACATTCGTATTTGTCATACAAATATCTTCCCCGACACGGGAATCGAACCCGGGACCTCAAGTTTCATAGTCAGGTTCTCTAACCACTAGGCCATCTGGTCGTCTAAATATTATTATGTTGTATAATATTGTACGGCTACCACCGCTCGAAAGATTTCTCGAATTGTAGAGGTCTTTAGGTTCCACAATAACCGAATACAATGATGCCATACCGTATCAAATGATTTTATGTCTTGTACCTTGAAAACGTGTCGAAAAATCAAGTTTTTCAAGTATGGCGCCACTTTTTCCCCCTACTATAGAAGTATGGCAAATATGATAATGATCACATTGTATCGTATAGTTTCCAAAAATCCAAATGCCATACTGGTACAAATCGTCAAAAATTTTTTTTTAATATCTTGGCTTAAGTCCGACAGTCATCCGCCTCATGGTTACATTTTTATCAAGTACTTTCCAAAAATCCAAATGCAATACTGGTACACAAATCGTTTTGTGAAAACCGGTTGTCTGTAAAGTCGGTTTATGGACGATAGTTTAACGTGACAACGTCATAACAAAACATTCAAAAAACAAAAATGAAACTTGGTGGTCACCCATCCAAGTACTGACCGCGCCCGACGTTGCTTAACCTCGGTGATCGGACGAGAACCGGTGTTTTGTCAAATATCTTGAAAACGGTGCATCCTACGGCAAAATCACTGAAAAGTTCTTCCCCTCTTCAAAACCCCCGCACCCCACCTCAACCCCCCACCCACCCCCCCTCACCCCCTCACGCCCGCCTCACCACCCCATCACCATCACCCCACCCCCCCGGTATTTTTGTCAAATATCTTGAAAACTGCATCCTACGGCAAAATCAATGAAATTTTCATCCCCCCTTTGAAACCCCCATTGATAACATGTTTTTTTTTATTCTGCTAAAAATACATTAACAACCTACCTAAGCTGGGCACCATTTTCCTCTCTTTAGCAAATAAAGCTATTATCTACAGGGTTATTTGTAATTCACTGACATCCTCTTAACCCTGAATTCCTATCACTCAAACAAATGTTTTTGTTTTACGACTTTTTAAAATGAAGCACTTTAAGGTAATCTCAAATTTTCAAAACGCTATTACACCAAAAATATTAAGTTATGACAAAAGCCGTAAAACAAAAAACATTTTCTCAAACATGCTATGTAATGTTTACGTTGTGTTCCTTAAAACAGGCTTCAAAATACATCGTTGCAGGCCTAGGTCTGCAATGCGATTGTTTGTTTCATGTTTCATGTCACACAGCACCATGATGTTTAAAATAGGTCTATGGCATCATAGCATTTAGCCATTAAAAAAAAACTATAAGCAATATTTGCGTTTTGGTTCATTATGACATTCTGCCACTACGCTTATTTAAGGTAAGGTAAGATGGTGATGGTGATGGTAATGGTGATCTGCCTAGAGAAATATTTCACCATCAACATCATCATCACCATCATCATCATCACCATCATCACCATCATCATCATCATCATCGTCATCATCATCATCATCATCACCATCATCATCACCATCATTATCATCATCATCATCATCATCATCATCATCATCATCATCATCACCATCATCATCATCACCACCATCATCATCATCATCACCATCACCATCATCATCATCACCATCATCATCATCACCATCACCATCATCACCATCATCATCACCACCATCATTATCATTACCACCATCATCATCGTCCTCATCATCATCACCATCACCATCATGATGACGACGACGACGATGATGATGATGATGATGATGATGGTGATGGTGCATGTTTGAGAAAAGCACTATACAAGCCTCAGCCGGAACAGGGGTTGCCGGCTTAAATACAACTTAGATACTCGGCCGGCAACCCCTTAGGTCCCGGCCTCTGCAGTAATGTACTATTGTTTAAGTGGTAGGAGTTTAGGGTTAAAAGGATGCTAGTGAATTACAAATAACCCTGTATAACTACACAGGTACTTATAGATAAGTACGTGTTCTGTTACGACTTTAATTTAATATCAATAATGCTCTCGTTACAGATCCTCGGGCGAAGGATTATTTCCTGGTATCAAGTCCATGGCCCGTCCTAATAATAGTTGTCGTGTATCATAAGTTCGTGAAGGATTGGGGGCCCGCCTTCATGGAGAATCGACCTCCGTACCAGCTCAAGAACCTGATGATTTTGTATAACGTAGTGCAAATATACCTATCGGGATACTTAGTACTGCGTGTAAGTATCACGATATCGTTAGTTTTTGTTTGAAAGGTTATGGTCCCACTGAATGAGGTCGGTCGTAGCGATTCAGTTTCGAAATATTAGAAGTGGACCGTGACTGAGATGGTGATATAACTGTATAAAGGCCACCACAAACCAAAGCGTGCCCAGCGCGTCGTTTAACACTGAGTCATATATACGGTGACTCACGCGCAGCGTATATGATTCAGTGTTATACAACGCGCTGGGCCCGCTCCGTCGGCGTCGCGCGCACGCCCTGCGCTGCGGTATGTGGTGGCCTTAAAACAGGGAAGTGTTTCGTTTGTTAATTATATATTACTAGCTTTTGCCCGCGACTCCGTCCGCGTGGAATTAGAATAGAATAGAATAGAATAGAATAGAATTTTATTAACACTCTTAGAAAAAAAAAGATACAATAATATTTTCTACATTGAACCTATAACTAAGCGTGTTAAATGGATTAGGCTCAGCGTGTGCTGTGGATGCGTGCCCACGGAGGTGCGCACGCACACAGCGCTGGTTTTCAGTCCAACCCTTCATACTTTTTTTACAGATCTGTGGGTAAGTAAGGGCTTGTATCACTATGCTGCACCCAAGGGCATACAAATATGAATATTCACATTCAGTCATGCACAAATCAATATACTTATAGTATAGTCTAAAAAACTGTTCAACTATCACGCATATACTCATCTAATGAATAGAAAGCTTTATCCACCAAAAAGTTAAAAAGTTGTTGTTTAAAATCATGAACATCCTCGGTCATCAGTATATTCTTCGGAAGCTTGTTGAAGATCTTGGATGCCATGCCGAAAACGCTTTTAGCAAGTAGTGCTGTTTTGTATGGTCTTGTGTTTATTTTCCCTTTTTGGCGAGCACTTCTAAAAACAGGAAATTGGTTCTTGTTACATTTCACGTAAGTTGAGATTTCGTTGAGATTTCGGTGATTAATAAACAAAAATTAAATAAAAAAACAGTAAAAACTTAGGACTAACTTAAATCTAACTAAAACTAACTAAAGCTAAAGGTAAAAAATCTGTCCCAAGTCGCCGCCAATGGGGAGAGTGAAAGTTCGAGTAGTACACTTTTATTTTAGTATAAAGATTTTTTTACATAAATATAAATATAGACATCAAACTAATGCTAAAATGTGAGCCAGTAGGAATAATTAAAGTAGTGTAACTCGTAAAATGCTTAAACATTTAGCCAACAAATTCAAACTTGAAAACTATGATTAGTACCTAATTTGGGCAGCTTATTTTTTTATCCAATTTGCTTTTTCATCAATTATGGCTCTCCTTAGTTCCTCGATATAAAAAAATTTACCCGCCCCCGCACCCCACCCCACCCCCAATCCCCGCGTTCACATTCACCACCGTACTCCCAAGTCAAGCGTGCCTATAGAAGTTTTACTTCAAAAATCCCCGATTTTGAAACATTCTTCCTCTCCGCTCCGCTCCTATTGGTGTTAGCGTGTGGATATTAGCCTATAACCTTCCTCGATAAATGTGCTATCTAGCACTGAAAGAATTTTTCAAATCAGAGCAGTAGTCCCTGAGATTAGCGCGTTCAAACAAACAAACAAAAACTCTTCAGCTTTATAATATTAGTATAGATATCCCACTGGATGTCGCTGTCTAATGTATTAAACAACCAACAACCACCAATGTATTAGAGGCGCCGCGCTGGTGAGATTTTTCTTAGTTAGTTTAGTAGGTACCTACGAGTATAATATAGGGAACACATGGAACACCCTGTATCCAGTATCGTTTAATACCTGATTTACACTCTCGCCTCGTTACCTCGCCTCGCGCCTCGCCTCGTCGTCTCGCTCTGGACGCGAGCCTCAAAATCAAGGCAAATCACGAGACGAGGCGCGAGGCGCGCCTGTTCACACTCTCGTCTCGTGGCTCGTCCCGCAGTTCGTCTCGCCACTCGTACGCGAGTGTAAACCAGGTATTAAACATTACACAGCGACAGCTAGTCAACATACCTACTTAATTGAATGATTTATCTACCTCTAAGGTGACGGTTGAACAATGACCTAGATACAGCAATCAGCACGGAAGAGCTGTATGCCATATACAGCAATGCAGTGGCGTAGCGTGCCTTGGCGGGGCCCCGTATAAAAGTTTGTTTGGGGGCCCTTATGAAGGGTAAAGATTTCTCACAAAAGAAAAAAAAATGTTTGCATAAAATTAAAAGAACTATTTATTCATCTTAATTATCCATATGTCACTTTTGCTTTTTTTGACTTTTGTCATAAATGAAATAAAAAAAATTGGGGAAGTTTTTATTCATTTTTGCGTACACGCACGTCGGGGGCCCCCATGGCCCGGGGGCCCCGTATAATTGATACGGCAGATACGGCGGACGGCGGTAGCTACGCTCCTGCAGTAATGGCGAAGAGAATGATGCCGTTGCCCACCAGCCACTGCTGGACTGCTACAACTAATATTTGCTATCACCATTATTAGGCATATTATGTATAGCTTTTGCCCGCGACTCCGTCCGCGTGGAATTAGTAATTTGGGCAGCTTATTTTTTTATCCAATTTGCTTTTTCATCAATTATGGCTCTCCTTAGATCCTTCCGGAAGAAGTGAAACTTCATAATAAACCAAACCGCTCCCAATCCGCCCCAACCCGCTCTCAACCCGCCCCCAACCCGTTCCCAACCCGCTCTCAACTCGCCCCCACCCGCCCCCAACCCGCTCTCAACCCGCCCCCAACCCGCTCGCAACCCGCTCCCAACCCACCCCCAACCCGCTCCTAACCCGCCCCCAACCCACTCCCAACCCGCCCCAACTCGCTCTCAACCCGCCCCCAACCCGCTCCTAACCCGCCCCCAACCCGCTCCCAACTCGCCCCCAACCCGCTCCCAACCCGCTCCTAACCCGCCCCAACCCACTCCCAACCCGCCCCCAACCCGCCCCAAACCCGCTCCCTACTCGCCCCCCCACCCGCTCCCAACCCGCCCCCAACCCGCTCCCAAGCCGCCCCCAACCCGCTCTCAACCCGCCCCCCGCAACCGCTCCCAACCCGCCCTATCTAACTGGGCTATCAAACACTGAAAGAATTTTCCAAATCGGAGCAGTAGTTCCCGAGATATAGACGTTTTACTTCCAAAACCCCCGATTTGGAAACATTTTTCCGCTCCGCTCCTATTGGTGTTAGCGTGATGATATATATATAGCCTATAGCCTTCCTCGATAAATGTGCTATCCAACACTGAAAGAATTATTCAAATCGGAGCAGTAGTTCCTGAGATTAGCGCGTTCAAACAAAAAACCTGTTCGATAAATTCTTAAAATAGACGTATATTTCTTATTTGTGAACCGATTCAAATGAAACAAATACTAAATGTTAATCCAAGAAAATACCAACATATCAGTGAAAACCGCATCCTTCTAGGTTAAGCCGTTTCTGAGATTAGCGCGCACAAACGCACAGACGAACAGACAATAATTCTAAAAATCATTGTTTTGGGTTCTAGTGTGCTAATAAATAGCCCTAGTGACAGTTTTTCTCAAATATCTTCAATGTACAGACACCGACTTGTTACAGATTTATTATATGTATAGATATCTACCTAGTAGCTGCTAGACAACGGCATCTTTCTCTCTAAGTACTTCACAGGACAGGACAGTAAAATTCCTTTTCGTGCACAAGCGCCCTTATTCTATGGTGGGTGCTACCACCACTGTATGGGTAGGGTAACTGCCGGTACCAGCGAATTAGCTTATTTATTGGTTTATTTAACTTTTGTTATTTGTTTAGTGGTTTGTACTTTTTCATCTCTCATACTCGGAAAGTGAGGCAAATGTTATAATATAAATATGTATGTTAGTCTTTAAGGTATTTTTTATATGGGCCTATGCAGCCCGAAATAAAAATTATTCTATTCTATTCTATTCTAAATCACATCTGACATACGGGAGGATAACTATTATTTTCTTCCCAAGGATAGAAATGAATTAAAATAGTTATTTATGATACAAGTGCGGAAAGTAGGCTATTCCCAACGAATGGCGGAGATCTAAACAAACGAGCGAAGCGAGTTTGGTTTAGCCGACATGAGTTGGGAATTTCCTACTTTCGACACGTATATCATACAACATTTTACAATGCATTAAGCGAGGAAAACAATTGGGGCTAAGAGCGCGCGTAGACAGAGAGCGGTCTGGAGTTCCGAGTTCTGCGTTCAGAGTTCTGTGTTTTCATCGCTCGAGAGTTCCAGTCGCCTGCCACATGAATAAATATAGAGCAGAAGAAAAGCTTCCGAACAGTGCTCGAAATTCTTACCTATTATCATAGGGTTATCGCTCGGTAAAAAAATATATTAAAAATCAAAATATTTTATTCAAACAAGTACCTAAATATATAATATCTGTATATCTACAAACACTACAACAGGTAGGCATCTTTAAAAACAACCGAACACCCGAACTATGTAGCTAAACTCTAAACGGTCGCGTCGTCGCTAGCGGCACACCTGAACTTTGTCTACTCACTGAGCTAGTTCAAACCGGTTTGTCTCCGAGCAGGCGCCGGTGCACGCCCCCCCCCGTCCTGTCTGTGACAGGTCACGCACACATATTTTGTGCGTGTAGTAGTGTAATGTGTGCACGACGTTGTTTGAACTTTTTATTCTGCTCCGTATTTATTCATGTGCGCCTGCTGTGTGCGTTATCGTAAGAGACTCAGTACATTCGAAAGAACGCAGAACTCTGAACTCAGAACTCCAGACCGCTCTCTGTCTGCGCGCGCTCATAAACATTTTCGGAAAAAGATGTTGCCTTCTTTTTTACCTTTCATTGAGGGAAAGTCTCGTAGATGTTTACATATTTCAGCATCGGTTTAGTCAGCAGGAGGCTATCACATTTAATTTTGTGCTTGGTCTCTAGGACGTCAGGCGGCGTTAAGTCCTATGTAAATTCATCACTTGAACTCTCCATTTTAATTTACTAAACTTAAATTAATTCTCCGGACTGAATTCATGAACATTACTGTGGCGGGTTTTCATGAGAGGCGCGAACGGAACGAACCATGATTGGTTCGTGTTACGCCATGCGCGCGCACTGAAAACTCATTGGTTGACAGGCGCGAACGGGTAACCGTGATTGGTTCGTGTTAAGCCATGCGCGCACACTGAAAGCTCATTGGTTGACAGGTGCGAACGGGTAAACATGATTTGGTTCGTGTTACGCCATGCGCGCGCACTGAAAGCGCAGATGTCGTACGGTCCGAAATGGACTCAAGGAATTATTTTAGTACTCAATTTTTTATTTCAAAACTTTTGACGAAATTAAATTTTGTGTGTTTTAATATTAAAACAATCTGTTTCACTATTTTATCAGTAAATATTCATTTGGTTGCATCAATCATTTTCTTATTTGTGCAAAGCTGAATTATGAAGACACAACTCTCTAGTCTTATTTTTTAAACACTAGTTTGGGCACAACTTTTTGAGAAATTGTCAATTTTAAAAGTTACTTTTCCGCACGCGTGTGGAAAGTAAAATCCATACAATTTTTTTTTCACACTTGCGAAAGTGTGCTTGTATGACTAACTTTCTATAGATATGTTGACTCGCGTCAAGAGGCACTTTCCGAGCATATGCATTGTAAAAAATAAAGTCATTGGCTGTCAATGGAACACATACGCATTCAGCCAAGCATTACGGCATATACATGGAATAATTAAGTATTGAGTTTTTTTTTCTTAATTAGTCATATTACAAATTTCATAATGCCAGTGAAATATTATTAAATTAAATTATTAATATTCTTATTTAGTGACTTAAACCAGAAAAGTTAGAAAATGTTAAGAAAAAAACACTCAGCTCTATACAGCTTAGATAACTCCTTGGTTCAAATTGGTTACTTACTTACATATTTTATAAATAAATTTACTAAAATACGTACTTTACCGACTGTTTTCATTGATTATTATATTGAACATTCTAAATTTTGTTAAATTAATTATTCCTTAACAATAAACTCCATTGAAATATTTTACAACGATCATATTGACCAGTTTAGACATTTTTATTTATTTATACTTATATTTTCTTACTTTCCTTGTGGTCGAAATGAAAAGCAGAGTGTTTAACTCGGGAAAAACACCAATGTCACCCTCGGAATATTGGCACCCTCGCTGTGCTCGGGTGCCAAGTAACCTCGAGTGATATTGGTTATTTTCCTCCCTTATTGAACAATCTACTATTATATAAAGGTACATGTTGACGGTTAAATGGCAAAACGCATGAAGCGACACTTTTTGTCAAAATGAGTTAGGTATATACTTACATATTTGAAATCAGCGAATTTTTCTCCGTCGTTTGAGCCGGGTTTCATGCAAAGTTCAAAAATTGTCGCTTCATGCGTTTTGCCTTTTAACCGTCGATATATAATGTACCTATAAACCTATTATTACGTTGCTACCTCAAATCCGTTTGTGTCGTGATAACTAACCTCAGTCTTTACTTATTGCAGTATAATTTAATCAACATTCACTTCATGATTTACGAAACTGTTAAATGCATAAGTACCTACGTTTTCTCAAGCAGCAGCAGCTTCATTTAAGCAATAGGTACAGTCGAGTTCACCGATATCTGTACGGCCAACCGTTCATAAATATCTATACCTACCTAGCTTTTGCCCGCGACTTCGTACGCGAAGACAATAACGTTAGCTCTTTGCATGAAATTTGGCACACAGGTAGTTTATTACGTGGATTAACACATAGGATAATGCCAGGAAAATGCAAAGTTCCCGCAGAATTTGAATACTTAAGTGAATTCTAAAGCCGGTAAGCCGCGATGGCCTAGTGGTTTGACTTATGGCCTCTTAAGCAGAGGGTCATGGGTTTGAGCCCGGGCTTGGACCTCTTGAGTTATTCCGAATTCGTGTGCTAAATTACGTTTGAAGTTTACCATGAGCTTACAGTGAAGGAAAACATCGCGAGAAAAGCTGCACACACCTGAGAAGAAATTCAATGGTACACACCCGCACTGTACAAATCGCACTGGGCCCAAGTGGAAACTACGGCCCAAGTGTGCTCGTTCTGGGAGGGGGCCTGATTGAAACAACAACATTTTATCCCGGGAAAGTGCAAAGTACAGCATACCGCGGGATAGAAATAACTGTTAAAACATTTTGAAAGCTTTTTATTAGTGAAATAATTTTAAAAATCAGCCCCCACGTTCAATTCACTTATTTCTATCCCATGTGAATTTTTAATTTTCCCGTAGAAAAGTAGCATACGTCAATCAGGGATATTGTAGCTTTCAAATTTTAAAATATTTTTAAAATCAGCCCCAAAGTCGAATTAACTTATTTCGATCCCGCGGGAAATTTGCTTTTACCCGTAGAAAAGTAGTCTATGTCAATCAGGGATATTGTAGCTTTTAAATTGTAAAATATTTTTTAAAAATCAGCTCCTAAGTTGAATTTCCTTATTTCTATCCCGTGGGAATTTTTCATTTTCCCGGAAAAAAGTACCCTGTGTCAATCAAGGATAATGTAGCTTACTACTGGTGAAAGAATTTTTAAAATCAGCCCCAAAGTTGATTTCAAATTTTTCTATCCCGTGGGAATTTTGAATTTTCCCGAATAAAAAGTAGCCTTTGTGAATCGGGGATAGTCATATCACATAAAGTGTAAGAATTTTTAAAATCAGCCCCGAAATTGAATTAATTTATTTCTATCCCGTGGGAATTTTGCATTTCCCGAATAAAAAGTAACCTATATCAATCAAGGATAGTGTAGCTTTCTAATTCAGAAAGAATTTTTAAAATCGGCTAAACAGTTTCAGAGATTCCGCTACAAACAAATAAACAAAGAAAGTTTAGATATTTCCCTATCCCGTGGGAATTTTGAAAAATCCTTCATTAGTGCACCTCTACAATACTCAAGATACATGTGTGCCAAATTTCAAGTCTCTAGCCCCAGTAGTTTAGGCTGTGCGTTGTCTGTCAGTCAGTCAGTCAGTCAGTCAGTCAGTCACGGTACTGTTTTATAGGTAGGTATAGATTGTTTCTGCTGTATGGCTGAATAGTCAAGTAACTATTATTTAATACTATTAAAATAATATGTACGATAAAGTGTTTTGCTACAAGATATGTTATAAAAAAACTCAGAAATCGGCTTGGCAAAACGCTACATGTTGTAAATTAAAGCGTTATGCCGTGTCTTTTACCATACGATGTTTTGCAATTTTCTCTTCTCGCTTGTTTCTTTATAAATAACAACAATGCAAAACCTGAATAATCCTGAAGTCCGGTAACTTGAGATTGACCAAACGATCGTTGTAGGTCATACAGGTTTACGCTCCAACTTCGACACACTCCAACGAAGAGGTGGAAGCTATATATGAGGATATCTCCAGAGGTATGCATAACTCCGGAATTCAGTTCACAGTTGTTATGGGGGTCTTCAACGCAAAACTGGGCCAACGGTATGGTGAAAAGCTGCGAATGGGGAAATTTGGAGTAGGGCGTAGGAATCACTGGGACTACAGCTCGCGCGATAAGAGTTTGGCTTTGACCTTCGGGTGGAGGGGATTACTGCGCATACCCCGCACCCCCGTTGATACCCAATGCGCAATAACGGTCAAAGCCAAACTCTTATCGCGCGAGCTGTACCTGGCTGGCTTCATGGAGAAGGAATGACTCTATATTATGAACCTTTTGTTTTCGAAGCGAGTACAGAAAGTAGACTTGGATGAACACTGACAGTGTAACGAGGAAAGAGATAGACTTTATTACATCGACGAAGAAGCAAATATTCAATGATGTCTTCGTGGTCAGTGTGGTTTAACTGGGAGCGATCGCCATATGGTACGAGACACATTGAATATTCAGGTCAAGCTTGAAAGATCTTGACTGATAAAGTCTGTACTTCACCTGGCACCAATCCAATTCTAAAATCCCGAAACGCTCCAGCTCGAACATCAAAACCGTTTCGCATACCTAGGAGGAGATGTGGACGATTACAATGACGGGTTTGTGGAAGCTGTCCACAGGGTTGGGTCATGGTACACGCGAGCCAAGACGCGGGCAAAAGCTAGTAGACCGATATATTTCCTCTGATACCCTATTTCACCTGATAAAAAGTGCAGATGAGGCCAAAGGTGTGTCTCATTGGATCAGCCTATCCAATTGTTCATTAAAACCTTCGATATATACCTAGTGATTGATTTTCGTTGATAAAATGGAGATGGAGGAATCAAATCATGCAATTCCTGCGCACACTCATCAAAATGTATCCTAATAAAAACAGACAAATAAGTAACTCTACTTTAGTTCACCACTTTTTTAACCTCAGGGTTTACTGCTCCTGTACCTACCGGGCCACTACAGTATATGGTGCCAGAAGTTGATCACCGATGACACGCCTATCGAGAGGCTCGTCGTCTACTACTTCCACTTTTACTATGTCATCAAAATCGTAGACTTACTTGATACGGTTAGTAAATTACACGATAATAAAAATTTTATTGTCTTTTAGATTCGAACAATAATGACACAGAAAAGAGGAACTAAGTAAGATTACTAAGAATTGTTGCCACAAACTGAAAATGCGTCTTTCATGTTTTCATGTAGAAAGCGATTCCCTTGTTTTATTCTTTCTTATTGTACCTATTGCTAAGAAAGTAGGTATGTTGAAATTGCTTTTTGCACTGACATAAAAACATTATGATATTTAAGAAAATGATATAACTAATTGGTGAAATTCGGCAGGTTTTCTTCATATTACGCAAGAAGTTTTCACAAGCGTCGTTCCTGCACGTTTACCATCACATTGGAATGTGTTTGTTGTGTTTCTTGGGAACTAAATATGTGCCAGGTAATTAATTAATACGTTATTTATTGGCGTATCACTAATATTTTTTTAAAGTATGCACTCATCCTGTGTTGGCAAATGTTATTTACATATTAGGTACGATTTCTCAACGCTATAAGTTAGTAACATTGTGTTGCAAATTAATTGCAGAATTCGTTTTGCTCCTTTTTAACGCATTCACTGCCGGGAACGGAACGCATACATGTATGCGTTTTGGTAACTTTCGCCTAGTGCCGCTGACATAGTTTGGCAGTCATTTTAACGCATATTATGTGCGTTTGTGACTTCTGACGAAGTCTCAAGTCTGAGAGCCAGCAACAAATGTCTTAAATAGGTACTTACGAAAAAGCTATTTGAGTAAGAGGCTATATTTATGGCGCAATAAAGTTGTAAACACAGAAATAATAATAAAGAGAAATCCTCTTTTGTTGTAAATTATATCATTTAGATACCTACTAAGTATCTAAATATGAATGGAAGATTTGGTTCTGTCTGTAGGTAAAACGGAGCTGTACCTACTGTAGCGGACATTTAAAAACACATGTTTTACAGGTGGGCATGGCGCCATGCTCGGGTTTATCAACTGCATGGTGCACGCGGTAATGTATACGTACTACCTGATCTCCGTCGTACGCCCTCAGTGGGTGCAGCGTTGGTGGAAGAAGTACATTACGCAGATGCAGATCGTAAGTTGATAATTATGGTCTATGTATATAGATCTGTCAATATCGTTTGGCCCTTGATGCAAATACGATGGTATCCTGAGGACATATTGTTTTAACGCGCAAGCGATCGCGATCGCTATCACCAACTCTTTTTACCCACATCCTATAAGTACCGTGCGACAGGAAGAGTAGTGTAAGCGATTGTGATTCCGAGTACGATAGACAATAAAGTCTCTGGCATTTAGGTATACATATTAGTAGCAGTATACCCATACTGCTACTACAGGGGGGCTACTACGAAATTCGCAATTCGAAGTTCGTATTGTGCCATTTATCCCATTCACTCTTTTGTTATTTTTTTTACTTTAATATAAAAAATACTATTATTGAGTCGAAAATCGAATTTCGTAGTACAGTAAGTACCTATAAAGCCTAATTTGATCCGGCCCTCTTGGCTAATCTTGGGATGTAGGTAGTTACTAACCTAGAACTGTATTTATTTTTATTTCACTGACTAGATCTTGGAACAACCTCAGATTCAAGTTATCTTGTATTGTATCCGGTTCAAAGGACCATTAAAGTGTTACAATAAATAAAATACAATGACTCTTTATTGTACACCACAAATAACACCATACAGAAAAAAAGTACTTACATGAAAAAAACAAATAAGGTAAGCAATGGGCGACCTTATCGCTTCGAAGCGATCTCTTCCAGGCAACCTTTAAAAAAGAAAGAAAGCAAGGACCAGTTTAAAAGAAAAATATTTTTTTTATATAAAATCGGTCCGTGATGGACCCTATTTCACCTGATGAAAAATGCAGATGAGGCCAAAAGAGAAGTCAAAAAATATTTACCAACTGATTTTTTACAGTTGCAATTCTTTCTTCTCATCGTGCACTTCGGACACGTGTTGTTCGAGCCGTCGTGCGAATACCCGAAGTGGGTGTCACTCGCCTTCTTGCCGCACAACATATTTATACTGTTCCTCTTTTTAGACTTTTACTTTAAAGAATATGTGTACAAAAAACAAGATAAGAGTAAGTAATAAATTATTTATTATAAACCGGTTTTGTTTTATTTATTCAATTAAGTAAGTACAGCGGTCTAGGCTCCGAATGTAGTTTTGTAGCATTCGGAATTGAGACCTTAAGGCCCGAGGGGTTTCAGCGTAAAAGAATTGTTTAAACGACTCGCAGAACGAAGAGCAGGTTCATCACACAATGTATCAGCATTGCTATATAGCAAGCCACGGGGAGCTCTTTTATACAATTTTTCTAGTTTTTAACCGACTTCAAAAAAAAAGAGGAGGTTCTCAATTCGTCTGAATGTTTTAGTTTAAATATATGTACTAAAAAACATTGCAACGTGTTTTACGCGCGTGACCGCCGACCGCCGACAGTGTGTTGTCACCATTTATGATTCACTCAGCAGAGTTTTAGGCAACAGTGAGAATGTCGATAGAATTCTTTTTTCTATCGACTATTTTGGTTTCGATGTCACAACCATGTCTGTGCAATGCACGCACAAAGTGACAAGTGTAATGCCAACTGTCTGTCACTGTCAAAACTACGTTACGTCAACCGTCAACCAAACAATATGCTGCGATTTTAGTTGATAAATACTTTAAATCCGAAATTACGGTCCTACCGAAATAGATTTTAAATTGTTACAATAGAGTCTTATTTTGAATTCAATTAAGTAATTATGTTATAATTACAATTAAACCTATGCAAATGAAATGTCATTTTCTGTGTTTTTTGTAGTAGGTTAATGGTTCGTTTTTATAATATTTCGTGATAATAAAGGGATTTATCAAAACACTGCAATGGCTGACGAAGCAAAACGTGCGAAACCTGGCGAAGCTGCTCTTAGAAATATGCAGCTGCTAAAATCTGAGAGCAGCGTTTTCAAAATTCCTAAAGTGCCTCAAAAGAAACCTAGTGACAAGAAACGAGCAATAGTTTTAGACGAAGACGTTTATGTTGAGGTAAGTTAAGCATTTCTATTTGTTTCATAGATAGTATTAGTCTTGATACAATAAAAGTTGTAAATAGTTTATAACATGAACCTGAAATTATTTCTTTATGTCATGGGCTTTGTATGTTGTACAACAAGTGGCTGTATTTTAGCATAATTAGCATTTAAATGTCAATGCTTGTTAATCTTTGTCTCACTGTAATACTTAAAATCTAGGTAGAGAGATAGATAACGCCTCTAAGGCATGCTTGAAAGTACTAGCATAGAATGTAGATGAGTTTTTGTGTTCTCTGAGTGAATTCACTAGGTCTGCAATGTTTTCTATGTGCTACGCTAGTAATAATTGATTTGATTGGAGCTATTTAAAGGTATAATTTTATTTACTTAAATTGTAGATTTGGTTACTCTATTGTTTTAGGCTAAGATCCTGTAAAAATTGTTGTAAGTGTGGTAATAAAAAAAAATAGTTAAAATCTGTATTAAGTCTAGCTGTATGTTTTGAGAATAGTTTACATCTTTCTCTCTTCAACATAACTTGTAAATTTGATGAAAGTTTAATCCTTAAGAATTGTGGGTATTAATTTTGCAGTATTTTGTATCTAATTCTATTTTCTTTTATAGGGTATCGCTAAAATAATCCAAAGGGACTTCTTCCCGGACCTGGAAAAGCTAAGAGCCCAGAATGAATTCCTGGAAGCCTCTGAGAACAAGGACTACATGCGGTTGCAAGAGCTCACGCGGAAGTACAGTGGCAACCGACCACCCACGGAGCCCTGTATGATCTTCTTATAAATTTACTAGCTGTTGCCCGCAACTCCGTCCGCGAAGAATGGGGGGGGGGATACAAAATAGCTTACGACCTATTCTCAGACCTGCCGAGTGTAGAGAAAAAAGTTTCATAAAAATCGGCCAAGCCGTTTCGGAGGAGTTCGGTAACAAACACTGTGACACGAGATTTTTATATATTCTAACAAAATGTTGTCTACTGAACTATAATAAACTATAGTGAAAAAATATGGATAACTCAAGTCTATGATCAAGTTTATCAAAATCAACCAATGAATGGGTGGTTTGAGTTTTCGAGTATGAGTGCGCGTTTGGCAGCCACCGTGACGTGTGGCTCCAGGAAGAAGGGCTACGGACTAGCTCGAGATGTTTAGACTTGAGTTATCCATATTTTTAGGGTTCCGTAGTCAACTAGGAACCCTTATAGTTTCGCCATGTCTGTCTGTCTGTCTGTCTGTCTGTCTGTCTGTCTGTCTGTCTGTCTGTCTGTCTGTCTGTCTGTCTGTCCGTCCGCGGCTAAGCTCAGAGACTGTTAGTACTAGAAAGCTGTAATTTGGCATGAATATATATATCAGTCACGCCGACAAAATGATTAAATAAAAAAAATAAAAAAAATTTTTTTAGGGTACCTCCCATTGACGTAAAGTGGGGGTAATTTTTTTTTTCTCGACTAACCCTATAGTGTGGGGTATCGTTGAATAGGTCTTTTAAAACCATTGCGGGGTTGCTAACATGATTTTTCTATTCAGTGATCTGTTTGCGAAATATTGAACTTTAAAGTGAAAATTTTCATTAAAATCGTCCGTTCCCCCCCTCTAAAATCTAAACTGTTGGGTGGAAAAATTTGAAAAAATTCAGAGTGGTAGTAAATATATTATATTTACAAGGAAAATTATAGCGGCTAAAATTGCTTGGGAATTATTTGTAGTTTAAGAGTAAATAGTAGCTTAAGGTATAAACATACCTAAACTTGGAAGATTCCGTACACATACGAAATCCTTTGAAAAATATTACTTGATTTTTTCGTAATGGCTACGGAACCCTATCTTGGGCGTGTCCGACACGCTCTTGGCCGGTTTTATTTCACTACTAGCTTTTGCCCGCGGCTTCGCTCGCGTGTACTATGAGTATTCAAAAGAACCAAGATATCAAGTAAGCAAGCAAGCAGGTCCACAATTGACCGAGAAATCGGTGAACATACCTACATAAAAAAATACATAAAGTGGAATGCATAACCTCCTCCTTTTTTAGAAGTCGGTTAAAGTGCCCTTTGCGGCCTACTTACAGTATAAACTTATGAATTTTGAAATTTTAGCTTTCTACAACCAGTAAAACGTAAAATCCCGTTTTTTCCCGTTCCCGTAAGAATTTCGGGAAATGTTTTCTTAATGCTCCTCTACACTCCCCAAGGAACCCACTTGCCAAATTTCAGCTTTCTATGACCAGTAAAACGAAAAATCCCGTTTTTCCCGTTCCCGTGGGAATTTTGGAAAGTCCCCTCTCAATGCTTCTCTGCACTCCCCAAACAACCTACATGCCGAATTTCAGCTTTCTCGACCAGTAAAACGAAAAATCCAGTTTTTTCCCGTTCCCGTGGGAATTTTGGAAAGTCCTCTCTCAATCCAGCTCTACACTCGCAAAAAAACCCACTTGCCAAATTTCAGCTTTCTATGACCAGTAAAACGAAAAATCCCGTTTTTCCCGTTCCCGTGGGAATTTTGGAAAGTCCTCTCTCAATGCTCCGCTACACTCCCCAAACGACCTACATGCCGAATTTCAGCTTTCTACGACCAGTAAAACGAAAAATCCCGTTTTTCCCGTTCCCGTGGGAATTTGGGAAAGTCCTCTCTCAATGCTCATCTACACTCCCCAAGCAACCTACATGCCGAATTTCGGCTTTCTACGACCAGTAAAACGAAAAATCCCGTTTTTTCCTTATCCCGTGGGAATATCCGAAAATCCTTAAAACTGTTTTTTAATATTATAATTACCTACTTCTATGCCAAATTTGAAGAGTCTAGTAATTATAGTTCATAGGATCCCGTTGAACTGAATATATAAATCCCGTTTTTTCCTTAACCCGTGGGAATTTTTAAAAAACCTGAAATTAATGTTTTAAATAATGTAGTACCTACTTGTGTATCAAATTTGAAGAGTCTAGTTATTATAGTTACTGAGATAGGGTCACTCGGAATTGAATATATAAATCCCGTTTTTTCCCGTTCCCGAGGGAATTCCCAAAAATCCTTCCTTAGTGGATGCCTACATTGTATGGTATATATGTGCAAAATTTCAAGTCTCTAGGTCCAGTGGTTTGGGCTGTGCGTTGATATATCAACAGTCATTTAATTTATTTAGACATTTCAACCCCATCGCACCCCATCCAGGGAGATGGTATTTTACGTCTGCCACATCGGATTTTAAAACCGTTGTTGTTTTCATAACCAGCGACCCGATAAACCATAGAAACAACACCCATGTTGATTTTCAGACTTTGTTACCCCTTTCCCCCCCTTTTAGGGGTTGAATTCTCAAAAAACCAGAAACACGTGTTTACTCATTTATTATTCGGAGTACTTCTGTGAAGTTTCGAATAAAATAGTCGAACTAATCTTGTTTCCCCATACAAACTTTGGACCCCCGTTTCACCCCCTTAGGGAGTGAATTTTGAAAAATCCTTTCTTAGTGCACCCCTAGACCTTATAAGGAACCTACATGCCAAATTTGGAATCTCTAGGCCCAGTGGTTTGGGCTGTGCGTTGATATGTCAGTCAGTCAGTCAGTCAGTCAGTTTCTTCTTTTATATATTAAGATGAGCGAGTCTCATAGTAGTTTTATGTTCAAAGTATATAATCTATAATTTATTTTAGTCATAAAATCTAGAATGAATGGGCATATCTTCGGTAAGGGTGTTCTAGATCTTAAATCACATCTTCACTTGCTAGCAGGTGCCATTCTAGTACAATGCAAACCTATGTTGCATAAAAGGAGGTACACATCTTTTTGAACATTATATCTGTGTTGGATGCTAACAGAAAAATGGCTGAGCTATAAAAATAACAATATTACGCTTTTAGGAACTCTCTCTATCCCTAAAATATAGCAAGTATGATTGGATTTCCCAATAGTCTGAGTATTCCTAGACTGGGTGGCAATTTTCTTTTTCTTTTTATTCACACCCAGTAAACTCACATATCAACATAGCATCTGACAAAAAAATTTGCATGCAATTAATTTACAAGTTGAGATCATCTCTATGCACTAGTTTACTCGAAGTTCAAACACGCAGTGGGTAGGGAGGTAACCTGCCATAGGCCTAGGCCTACCCTAGGGTAACCAGGCCAGGGTACTGTCAAATCAGCCCCTGCAAGCATGTCTCAATGTCTTTGTTGCTGTCATTGAAGTTTTGATTTTTAATTGGTTTTCAGACAACTCGCCTGCCACATTTGACACGCCGGACATCAACCGGCCGGGCTCACCGTCCGAGCCCACCGTCCGAGGCCCGAGTGCCGAGCCTACCGACGCTGCTGCTTCAGAGAAAACAAAAGATATAACGGATAACCACACATTAGGTTAGTCTTGACAGAAATCTAGAGCTAGCTAGCTTGTTTCATTTCAATATTCATTTGAAAACTATGAATGATCTGCTTAAATTCATAATTAAAAACAAGATATTTTTTTTCGCCCACACCGCTAACCGTGTTATTTGACAGATTGCATGAATCTGAAAGATCTGATCGAAATCAGAGCCATCAAAGTTTTATTCCGATGTTTTCATTTATAATAGCATATCGAACATTAGAAGAAGCTTTCCAAAATAACAACTCAAGTCAAGTTTGTCCATCATATATCGTAGGGATTAATCTGTGCAAACCGATTTGCGCAGTACCATTACACCAACACAACAATATCCTATCACAGACTCGTACCTAGCGAGCCACACAAGCGAGGACAACGCTAGCTACGACCGCGTGATCGCCCTGGAACAAAGGAAGCGCGCCAGCAAGCTCGCCTCGGCGTTCGCGGCCGAAGTGGACTCGCGCGCGAAGGCGGTGGCGGCGCTGGAGCTGCCCTCTATCGAGCAGCAGGCTGACCAGACCGAGCGCCCGCTTGAGGTTGGATCATAAAAATAGTACATTGTTGTATAGGCTAGAAAGTAAGCAAAAGAGGAACGAGTTAGTATGAGGGGCTCGAAAGTACGAGTCCATCTATTGCACTTTTGGCCGAGACTAAACATTGTGCTTTTCACGACTAATGCGAGGAAATAACAATTAAACAATCGAAACGTTGAACCCGCCGACGACTTTACTTTTTCTTTTGTAACATAATTATTTTTTTTAAACAAGCGAGGCCATTCTTAGTGGCCAGTACCCAAAACCGGTGTACTTCCGTTTGGCAAATTATACTTCCCAAACTGATTCATTTGGCAAATGTTTCATTTCCCAAATGTTTATTTTTCCTGAAACTGTAAACTATTCAGGATATATTTCAGGACTATTCTGTAGGTTAGGTTAGGTTAGGTTAGGTTTGTTTTGTTTTATAACAATCCTGAAAAATTACAGTTTGAGAAAAAATAAACATTTGGGAAATTAAACATTTGCCAAATTAATCAGTTTGAGAAAAATAATTTACGAAACATTAGTAAACCCTCATTAAGATTGTATTTTTGGCTTCATTTAAACTACGATTTTTAATTTCGTGGAATTCTGACAAATGCCAGATTTTGACGTTTCAGAGGCAACAAACCTGTTTTCATTTTAAATCTATTTATTATTTTAGAAACAATAAAAAATAGGCACATTACTAATTATAAATATAGTGAAGGAGAGCGTTTACTATAAGAAGTTATCAGTTTTCATTTATTAGTCTATATTTATTTCATAGGTTTTTAAGAGATTCGTGTATTCATGGTTCGTGTGAAACAGTTCATAATGATATTAGTCCTCTTTAAAAAACATAACACAGCAAAAAACAAAAACTTTTCAAGGAAATAATAATATCAATCAACGAAAACGACAAAAATAATACGGAAACAGGAGAGCGAGCACATTCGAACATTCAAGACAGAAGCCGAATGACTTTAATATTGTTTTGACAGAAGAATGATATTTGATGGTTTTTATTATTTAAGTATGTACCTTGTCTATGAAATTTTAAATTACAAACCTCTTGAGACGACGATTGAAACTTAATACATAACTATTAATTATAATTTAAGACCGATCGTTTGCGATATATGTCAATCATTGCAATGATACTCGAGACAATTTATTTTTTACTCATAAAATTCAAATTCAAATTCAAATAATTTATTTGTGAACAATAGGTCAAACATAAAATGGTTACAAATTATGCTGGATGGTGGATATATATAAAATGAGTTCAGCTAATGTTCTGCCTCAGGGCGTACAAATGTTACTTATAACTAACATGCTTATTGACATTAATTTTAGGTGTCATTTAGGTACTCTTTAACTGAATAATAAGCTTTTTTAATCAAAAAACCACTCAAAGCCTTCTTAAACTCCGAAACAGTATCTTTTAACTTAACACCATCAGGTAGATTATTAAAAATTTTTGGGGCCATTCCTATGATGTTATTTGACATAAGTTATAAGGGTTAAATATTTTATTACATCTGAACAGTTAGATCAAAAAATATTCTAACTACGTATCAATTAATGATTTATTACATTATGTCCAATTTTGATGTGTATACTAAGGAATTTGTGCTCTGTATTTCCTAGTTTTTGTTTTATCTCGTTTAAATTTTCGGGAAATATTTTTTGCCTAGTAACACTAAGAAATGTCAGAATTAAACGAAATTAAAAATCGTAGTTT
Organism: Archips crataeganus; assembly: GCA_947859365.1. Classification (NCBI taxonomy): domain Eukaryota; kingdom Metazoa; phylum Arthropoda; class Insecta; order Lepidoptera; family Tortricidae; genus Archips; species Archips crataeganus. The sequence goes on from OX402065.1 coordinate 6,465,105, forward strand.
AGTGCAGTGCACTGGTTCTTTCATCTCAGTTCACGGGCTACATGGATTGTAATCGTTTGCAGCTGGACACGTGGAGCTACACGGCGCGCAACCACATAATGTACGTGCCGGCGGGCGACGCCGCGCAGCGCGCGCCGCGCAAGCCCGCGCTGCGCCGCCGCAACACGCGCCTGCGCGCCGAGCCCTTCGACCACAAGCGGAGCCAAGCGCAGATCAGCGCGCTCGCGAAAGACCAGGTAAACTAAACTAAACATCTTATTATAGAATAATAATTTTATTTCAGGCTGTATAGGCCCATATAAAATAGTACATTACTGCAGCGGCCGCGAAATAGGGGATTGCCGGCCGAGTAGTAATAGATGGCCGAGTGTTAACGAGGCCATCTAGAGATACGAGGCCGGCAATCCCTGTTCGTGGCCAAGGCTTGTATAGTGCTTTTCTCAAATAAATCCAAGGAAATGATACGAATGTTCAACTTATATATTCATATTTAATTCAAATTGTTTTTTTTTGATTCCCGCCAAAATATTTTTTTTTCCAGCAATTTATTTGTAAGCTGTTCCAGTTAATGTTTTTAACGCAAAATCTTGAGATGATTTATATTTATTAAAAAATTACGACCTTATTAATTGGTTATTTTAATAAATTGTTAACAATAAACGCCAATCCTTATTTATTTTATTAAATCTAGCCAAGTAAGATATTAAAAAGTAAATTCACAAACTAAATTTTTCTTAATTGGCAGTATGTCATTGATAGTCAATAAAAGAAAATACGACCCACTAAAACAAAAGACAATCTCTTTGCTGGCCTTGGCCAGCAATGTTTGTATGAAATTCCATTATTGTCGTCTAATTTGAAATTAGAACGAATCTTCCTCAACTGCTATACAATGGCATACTTCGTGTTCTATTGTCACGACTATAAGGACCACATTTCCTTGGATGTTTGAGAAAAATACCTTAAAGACTAACATACATATTTATATTATACTTAATTAACAACTTAATTACTAACACGAGAAGTCTGTGACGTGGGCACTTTCGCGGTGTCAGTTAACCGGCCACGAAACCGCCGGTATGCGACACCTTTCGGCCAAAACTCTTCTCTTGTGAAGGTCGACAGTTGATCAGTCGGAACCCTCGCCACAAATGAATTAAAATTCACGTCATGGCGGGACTCCAACCGCTCGACCCTCAGAGTGAGCTTGGTCTTAACACGCACATATTCCACGATGTCCGCGACCTTCGTGGAGTGATGCAGGCGGGACACGTACAGCTGTGTCGTCGGTGATTATAAAACTAGCGACCCGCCCCGCCTTCGCACGGGTGCAATGCATGTATTATACAGGGTGACATCTAAGAATTTTTTTTTACTAGCCTATAATTGTGTCCCACTGCTGGGCAAAGGCCTCCCCTCTGGTCCTCCACTGCTCCCTGTCCTGAGCGAAATCTGGCCAATCGTCCTTTTGACCGCCACGCATCGTTTTTGTTTGGAACAAAATTGATTCTTATGCGGATGCGGGTAGGTTTAATTTTGTATTACCGTACTGTCCTCTATAACCGACGCTGGCGGTCAAAAGGTTAATTCTGCGTCCAGGTCGTCTCGCCATCTGCGCCTGGGCCTGCCTCGCCGCCGTTAACCGTCATGCGGCACCCACCACGTGGCTGAGTGCGTCCACGACGTAATCCAAAATTATATTTTCTTGATCCACTCATGATTACGATCAACCTTTATTATGGGAGTAATATCGAAATCGGTAGAAAAAAATTGAGCCTCCCATACTAAAAGCAATCAACTGGTTTCGCAATTTGTACGGAGACGTCGATTTTGTGTTTACGTTTTCGAAGTAGGTCCCATATTAAGAGTTGATCGTAATCATGAGTGGATCCAGAAAATATAATTTTGGATTACGTCTTAGATGTCACCCTGTACAGTTTTAAAGAGTAGTAGTTTTACAGATAAGCATACATAGGGACCGACAGACAGCGGGAAGCGACTTTGTTTTATACTATGTAGTGATAGACTGGCGACAAGCCACCACCACCTTTTGGGCCTCATCTACACTTATAAATAGGTGAGACAGAGTTCATTGGCCAGTTTTTCACGAAGGGTTCCGTACCATTATCTATAAAAACGGCTAAAAATCACGTTTTTTGTATGGAAGCCCCCCTTAAATATTACTTTAATTTAAATTTAATTATTTATTTTGAAAATGAATATACATATAACTAAATATTCTGTGAATATTTCAAGCGTCTACCTGTTGCCGTTATCAATATCGAGCAAAAACGAGCAAAAAAAGTCACGTTTGTTGTATGAGAGCCCCCTTAAATATTTATTTTATTCTGGTTTTTAGTATTTGTTGTTATAGCGGCAACCGAAATACACCATTTGTGAAAATTTCAACTGTCTAGCTATCACGGTTCATGAGATGAGATACAGCCTGGTGACAGACGGACGGACAGCGGAGCCTCAGTAATAGGGTCCCGGTTTTACCCTTTGGGTACGGAACCCTAAAAAGTGGGACATTTTATGGTAAGTAAGCACCATCCATCACTCATCACCCAGAACATTGCAATACCAGGGGGTTGCACATGATTTGCCAGCTTAGAGGGCTATTAGATACTCTCTACGCTGTAATACATAAGCATGCACCCTGCTGCAATGCGAAAGGATTAGTGGGAAAGATGGTAGTGATCCGGACGGACGTTGTATAAGGTTCTAGTTTTATTAGCATATCATGCAACATAGCACTCCAATCACTACACAAAACACAGCAAATTTCAGACTGCAATACATCGTGCAATACAGATCGCAATGCACCACGCAGTACATCGCGTAAAACAACACACAACACAGGATGCTACACCACCCAACAAAGCTCGCATCGCAGCACGATGTACATTGCGCAACGCAGTACGCAACACACTACTCGATTCACCACGCAAATGATTAGTGGTTTAGCGGGGGCTCTACCGGTGGTACACTCTCTGACGTTCAAAAGGGCTTGTTATAGCCTAAATTGAATAAAGATATTTTGACTTTCCATAGCTCAAGAATCGCTAGACTCAAGTGGCAGTGGGCAGGGCACTCTCGTTGATAGAACTAATTTCCGATGGGGCCAAAATAAAGATGGGGAAGACGTAGTGTAGGTAGGCCTCCAACAAGATGGATCGGCGACCTGTTTAACCCATTCACTGCCGGGGAGTTGTTCCGTCTACCAGTTGGGATACATGGCTTTTTTCCACTCTTCCCAACTTGTGAAAAACTTGTAGTGTTGTTTGTTGTGTATTGAGATAACACATTTTATTTGCTTATTATATTTTAAGTGCCTATTTCATAAATTAGAATTAGAATTAGATACTTCCTGTTTTTAGGCACATACTGGCTAGTAAAGCAATATTGCGAAACTGTATTTTAGTTATGTTGGGAAGAGTGGAATAAAAATTCCATGTATCCCAACTGGTTGGGATAGACTGAACAAACCCTGCCGGGCATATGTATATGCGTTTTCGTGTCTTTCGCCTAAGTGCTTCTGTCATAGTTCGGCCAGACATTTGAACAAACATGTGCGTTTGTGGCACCTGAAGAAGTCACGAGTCTGACTGCCGGCAGTGAAGGTGTTAAGGTTGCGGGAACGCGTTGGATGCGGATGGCGCTGGACCGGCCTGTCTGGCGAACCTTGGGGGAGGCCTATGTTCAGTAGTAAACGTCTTTCGCCTTGGCCCGTCTTCTGACTTTGCCTTTTGCGACCTCTCTTGTTCCAGGGCGCGAGTGTGACCGGCAAGATTGGCGTGGACGGCGTGAGTGCGACGGCGGAACAGCCGGAGGCGGCGTACTCGTTGGTGGAGCCGCCGTCGCCGCAGCCGGGCGCCGGGCCCGACGCCTCGCCGCTCATGACCTGGGGACACATCGAGGGAACCCCTTTCCGGCTCGACGGTTCCGATACACCGCTTCCTGCGTGAGTAACTTTACAGTACGGGACGGAGAACATCCGTACACGTTAAAAGGGTAAACTGCCCAGTTACTTATTGCCCATGCACTAGTGATTGACCACTGTAAGAAAAACATTGTGCTAATTGTCTATCAGAAGAACTCGGAGCTTAAATCTATCAAGAGTTCTCTGATCGTGTTTTCTTACAACGATTAGTTAGAATATACAGGGTGTCCCAAAACTCAACGATGACCTGGTACCGGGCGAGAGTTCAAGTTATCCCAGTTCTGGAGAAATTAGAAAAAAAACCATGTCATTTAGTTAAGTGATAAATACCAAAATACATAAGAAGATAATATATATAAGATAATTATATCTTTTAAGTATTAGATGTAACTTGTAACACGAATCTGATATTGATATAAATTTTGATTACCTAATTTAATTTTGTTACCCTTTGTAAAATAATAATTATTAAAAAAAGTTAAATAAAAAAACCGGCCAAGAGCGTGTCGGACACGCCCAAGGTAGGGTTCCGTAGCCATTACGAAAAAATCAAGTAATAGTTTTCTAAGGATTTCTTATGTGTACGGAATCATCCAAGTGTAGGTATGTTCTATACCTTAGGCTACTATTTACTCTTAAACTACAAATAATTTCCAAGCAATCTTAGCCGCCATAATTTTCCTAGTAAATTTGATATATTTACTACCATTCTGAATTTTTTCAAATTTTTCCACCCAACAGTTTAGATTTTAGAGGGGGGGGCGGGGGGGGACGGTCGATTTTAATGAAAATTTTCACTTTAAATTTTAATATTTCGCAAACAGATCACTGAATAGAAAAATCATGTTAGCAACCCCACAATAGTTTTAAAAGACCTATCCAACGATACCCTACACTATAAGGTTAGTCGAGAAAAAAAAATCACCCCCCTTTACGTCAATGGGAACCCCAAAAAAAAATTATTTTTTATTTTACCACTTTGTTGGCGTGACTGATGTATATTCATGCCAAATTACAGCTTTCTAGTACTAACGATCTCTAAGCTTAGCCGCGTACGGACAGACATACAGACAGACATGGCGAAACTATAAGGGTTCCTAGTTGACTACGGAACCCTAAAAAGTAAAATTACAAAAAAAATATTATTCGAAAAAATTCAATTATAATATTTATGTAAGTAACTAGTCCGTACGCAAGTTTATAGAGGTATTCAAATAACGCAATTTTTTTCTTTGGCCGTACATAGACGCTCCATCGTAGTGAACATGAATGTTGATACAGGCTGGGCGCGGGCGCAGCGTACAGGATGCTGTCGGGCGGCGCGCGCGAACGCATCGCGCTGCAGCTGGCGGAGCAGGCCGGCCGGCGCCGCCGCGCGCCCACGCCGCGCGCCAACACGCCCACGCCCAGGTAACACACAGTAGGTACGGGCTATACCTCACCGGGACACCACACAGGCACACCCAGGGGTGAATATTCGAGCGTTTTGACCGCGCGGTTAAACGTCATTACCATTCGACGATTATTACCACAACCAAAGGACGAATCGCGCGAAATTTCATCAAACTAGATTCAGCATCGGTACTGTCTTAAGTTTTCATAAAAAGTTAACCCTAAGCATCAACCATTTTAATAATTTCTGCTCAAATGGTAAGGACAAAAAAAAAACGCGGTAAAAACGCTGAATATTTACCCTCAGTCTCTGCCACCAACAAAATGTATACAGCTCTATGGAGGGCAGCTCACCTGGCGTCCACTTGCGCCGCCAAATCCGTTGCGCAACCAGCATAGACGCGTGCATGCAACATTACTGGCCGCGCCGCCACGTTGGTTGCGCCACCACTATTAGGGATGTTGACACCACCAATCAACTGACGTTCTTTTTATGAGCTGTGAAAACACAATCTCCAATAGAGTTTGAATGACAATAGCGACATATGACGCCATTGTTCGCATACTCAATCAACTAACTATTTATTTGTTTTAAAGCAACAAAAAATGTAATTTTGCATTTAATCGAAAATTAATGTGGCTTTCGGGGCTGAAATAAAGCGTTTTTTTACTGGAGTCGTGTCTTCAAATTCTTTTTTAATGGTTTCAACATCCCTATTAGTATGCCGTTGTATGCTATCTCACTCACTCGGCTGCCAGTCGCGCCACCAGCGACGCTCCCTCAGCATCAGCATAACTATCTCATCGACGTCCATTTTGAGACTGCGGCGAATCTGGTGTCTCTATTGGTGGCTCGGTTTGGAAGCTAGTTTGGTAGCTAGACACCATGGCTGCTCGACTGGTTGCGCCGCCGTGGTGTCCCGGTGAGATATAGCCCGAGTACAGCCCTGTACAGTCGCCCAAACATTATGGTCTACCACCCTACGGCTGCAGTTCATTTGTACGTCGTGGCGACTCTCTTTGAGTTGTTGATATTTATGGGCGGTGGTGATCATTGGGACTCGGACTGCCTCATCTCACAATAAAAAAAAAGTCATGATCGAGGTCCTACGAGGTCGATTTTCCCTTGCAATAATATGATGACAGGGGTGAATGAACTTTTTCTTGTCACCCGTTGCTATGGTTACACAAATTTTGTCTCCTGGACAACCTAAGCATTTTTCTATGAAACAGTATGAAGATGTCACTTGCACAACCGGGGACAAATTAAACATCGCAAAAAAGTGGATTCACCCCAGGGGGGGCACACTTACATATATCACACTTTTCATGCGACTACAGCGATCCCTGGTTGTTTGGTAAAGAACTAAATTAGCGGCCATCTTGGTTGACTTGTCAAACTTGTCAGTTGTCATTCATCGGCCATGGCCATGGCGTACTAAATTGTACGGTCAAGGACTTTAATTGATAGGCCACTTGCCAATGTTCGTATTTTAGCCGTATAGTGCAAATCGGGTTTAGCCGCTTATACTTCGTATATGCTGATTTGAATTAGACGGCTAAAATACGAATAGTGGCAATTAGCCTATCAATTAAAATTACGCGTAATTATAGCTGTACATCACTACCAACATATACATATAGATAGATATACATCTATAGATACGTCACATTAGTTCTTCACCAGGGCGTAGGGCAGCAGCACCTTCCATACATGCATATTTGACCATAGAGTTGCCACTCTTGTTCATATAATATTACAATACTCTTTGATTCACCCACAGTCACTAATGACTTTACTCAGTTAGAAATGTCAACCTTAGCGATATTTAAATCTCACAGAAACTTTTGTCAAAACCGGTAGGCCGCTTTCTTGGCCGATCGTACAGGACAGCCATGGACCCTTTACGTCAAACGAATGGTTTCTTGGGAAAATTAACTTTTCATCATCCCAGCCTATGTACGACTTTGATGAGATGGCTTGGGCCGTGGTTCCCACACAGGCCCAGTTCGGTTTGGGAACTTCACAAACACTATTGAACTTCTCACGTGTCCGCATGATGTTTTTCTTCACCGTAAAGCTCGTGGTGAATTTTAAACGTAATTCCGCATATAAATTCCGAAAAACTCAAGAGGTGCGAACCCAGGCTCGAACCCATGACCCTATGCTTGAGAGCCTGGGGGGTTACTACGAAATTCGAAGTTCGAAGTTCGGATCGTGCGGTCCCTCTCACTCTCGTAATAAATACCTTTAGCGTGAGCGGAACGGCATGAAACGAAGTTCGAATTTCGCGCTTCGTAGTATAGGGCCTGAGTGGCCGTAGGTCAAACCACTATTGTAAAGAAGAACTTTGTCTATACTATCGATAGTATCGCGTCAAAAAATTTGATACCATCGATACTATCTATGATCTATCAACGCGTTTTGATAGTATCGATAGTTTTGAAATAGTACAGTGAAATATTCGACTAAAAGTATAACTTTAGCAATAGTATTACTTGTTTTTATCAATCGATACTATCGAGAGTATCGTCAAAAGTCGATAGTTTTGTTAGGACTATCGATAGTAGAGTGATTTTTAGGCCACAAACGATAGTATCACGATAGACTATCGCTATCGCAATAACACTATTATACAATATCATTTTAATCGGAGAAAATGGCCTCGTAAACTTGTAATAATGATGCGGACGAAGAAATACATTTTATTTATTTATTTATCTGTCATATCTAATACTTATTAATCCTGTAAGCATGTTTTCACGATTTCATTTGACTGTATCCTCCTGAGGTCCGATGTCCTATTATTAGGACTTATTCTAATGTGACATTGAACTCAACTCATTAGTGAAAAAGTTCAAATTTCATTGAACAAAATTTGACGTGGGCGGCAGGAGGGTATAAGTTCAATGGCGAGTTAGGAATATGAAAAATCTATATCTATACATATAATAAATCTGTAACAAGTCGGTGTCTGTACATTGAAGATATTTGAGAAAAACTGTCACTAGGGCTATTTATTAGCGCAATAGAACCCAATACAATGATTTTTAGAATTATTGTCTGTTTGTCTGTGCGTTTGTGCGCGCTAATCTCAGAAACGGCTTAACCTAGAAGGATGCGGTTTTCACTGATATGTTGGCATTTTCTTTGATTAACATTTAGTGTTTGTTTCATTTGAATCGGTTCACAAATAAGAAAGATACGTCTATTTTAAGAATTTATCGAACAGTTTTTAGAAGAATTGACTGTCAATCGCCGGACTTCCCCGAACGCAGTGGAGGGCACGATCTCGAGGGGGGGGGGTAATTTTTTTATATCGAGGAACGAAGGAGAGCTATAATTGATGAAAAAGCAAATTGGATAAAAAGAATAAGCTGCACAAATTACTAATTCCACGCGGACGGAGTTGCGGGCAAAAGCTAGTCAGGAATAAATCCACTAGAGCTGCGCTGAGCGAGGATAGATAAATGAAGCGTTTCTGTTGGTTAATGACAAACATATTCCTCGCAACGCATCCTCACACATCTCTAGTGGAGACGTAGCCTAAACCGAATGAAGCACAGTGATTTATTACTGTAATTAAACTTTATTGTCACACAAAATAAATGTCTAAAAGGCTCGTATTCCAGTTTCAGATCGAACACGGAGCGTCTCGCCGGCATGTCGCCCGCAGCACGTCTGTTGGCCACGAAGCACCTTCTCTCGCCGCGACTCAAACTGACCCCTAACGACGTGGGCATTCTCCACGCGGCAACACCGAAGCGGGCGCCCACGCCGCGCCGCCAGCTTGTGGCAACACCTAAGAAACCCGCGAACATTGACAGCGGAACAGAGAACAACCTCACTGACAACCTTTTGCAAATCAACGTGGAGAAGCGGTCGAGAAAAAAGGCTCAGGACTTCTTCAGTTAATTGTAGTTGTAATTAGTAAATAAGGAGAGATACATGGCTTAACTGTTAGTTGATCAGCGATCATAAAATACTCGAGTTACGGGAACCTATCGATGTTTAGAAAATTTTATTTCCGAAGGCTTAGAATCCCGAAAATTTCATTTGTCCGAAAGCATTTTTTTCTGAAACTGTGTTTCCGAAAAAAATGCATTCGGATAAATGAAGCATTCGGGATTTTAAATATTTCTAAATTTTGATAGGTAACCCTCGAGTTACTGCTACGCTGTTTAAGCCGACATAGTTTTTCGAATTACCACGCCGAATTGTGTAGATATGTTGGATCAAGATAGTTTTCATGCCAATAATGGCAGTAGTTGTAAATGTAATATATTTGTAACATTAAATTATTTGTTTACAACTTATTTGTTGGTTTATTTCGTAGTGAAAACATCACACCAGAGCTTGATTACTAGTACTTATAATTCTTATCAACATTTGATAAATGATAACAAATGTAAGTATAAGTATTTAAGTAATCATACACGTGTGTTTTTGCACTCTGCGAACTAACCTTGGTTACTCGTTTAATTTCGGCAGAATAACAAAGATAACATTTTCAGAATTTGATTAATCCATTAGGTATATCGTGAATATGGTTGATAGGTACTGGCAGCTACGAAAAAGAATAATGTTAAAAGTATTGTGACATCATGTCACTGTCGTTTATATCTTGAGTATGTGTGGTTTGCTTCCTTTACGAAATGTTTTTATGGAAATTGATCTAATACAGTTTAATTATGGTGTTTTTATGAGTTTATTGACTTATTTACTTCAATTCGTTGGAAGTTCCTGTGTTGAACCTTTCTAAATTTATTCGGCACAATTGACCCAGGCCCCCTTTTGTTCATCAGAAAGTATTTAAGTGTGGGACCCAACGGGAAAATAACTTTCTCACGACCAGTTCTGTTTACAAGATAGTTTGAATTTGGCTCATTGCGAACCCTAAACATGACTGAATTTCACGATATGTGACATGACGATCTTTGTTGATCAGGTCCCGCACTGCATCGACGTTTTCTTGAGTAACCCCAGATTTGGGCCGCCCTTCACGAAAATCATCACTGAGTTTAACTCGATCGCGGTAAAATTCGGAAAACCAGCGTATCGCTTTGCTAGCTGCGGAAGGGATCTTAAACGCAGAATGGGCATTTACTTTATTTTCAAAGTATGTGTGACCAAATTGCGTCGGGGTTTTTTAAAATTTTTAATTTATAGTCTATCTATCATACAAAATGTCTGCCCCGGCCGGTGATCCAACCCGGGACCTTAGATTCCTTGTCAAGTTCTCTAACCACTGGGCTATCGGGCGTCAACGTGCATTCTCAAGGGCTAGGAAAGTAAGCGTGGTTAGTAGCCATAGCAAATATACTTAGTATGCAGTGTGGAAAAGTAATAACGCAGATCGAAATAAATAAAAGAATGTTTAGTTTGGTCCCAAACCTGCCCAATAACATTTATTGATATGTTCATGTTCAATCAACGATATTGTTCATAATTAACGTCAGTAAAATAATGTCTAATTAATTTATATAAATAAAATTTCGTGTTTTAATGTTTGTTTTAAATCGATTACATCGAAATCTCTCATGTAATATAAATTACTTTACTTTGTACCTAATTAAATTAGGTAGTGTCATTATAGCTACTTTTGACACTTTTATTTATTATTACTTATAATTCCTTTCTTCGTAAGTGCCTATACTGTAATTAGAAATTACCATAAAAAAACACAAGTGACCATATCGATAACTTTAGTTTACACTCATACTAATTACAATGTACCTACTGCTCATACAAATTAGCAACTGTATCTGTCCTAGTGTACAAAACTACATAATTGTGTACTGAATTGTAATTAATACGATTGTGCACTAAGGTATCGATATGTGAATCTTATTACAACGTGGTAAGGTACGTTCATAAATGCTGTTTTTTGGATTTTCATGCAAAAATAATATTAGCTAAGTCACTCAGTAGGTTAAACTGCTGAGATCAACTAATTAAAGCCCATTATAATAGTAACTAAGTAATAGTATTTCATTCAGAAACAATAGATATACAATTATACATGTTATGTTTTAACAACCGCTTTAGCCTAGTTGGTAGTGACCCTGCCTACGAAGCAAGAGGTCCTGGGTTCAAATCCCGGTAAGGGCATTTATTTGTGTGATGAGCATGAATATTTGTTTCTGAGTTATGGATGTTTTCTATGTATTTAAGTATTTATTTATCTATATAAGTATGTTTATCCGTTGCTTAGTAAACATAATACAAGCTTTGCTAAGCTTACTTTGGGACTAGGTCAATTGGTGTGAATTGTCCCGTGATATTTATTATTATTATTATGTTGGTACGGATTTCCGATCACGGGCCCATGGGGACCCGGTCATTTGAAAGGCATTCATGGGGCCGAAGCCAACATGAAGAGGCCTTTGGTACCATATAATATAAATGAGATGGGCGCAACTATGGAGGTCTATCCCCTAATACACCATGAGGATGTGCTAGCGGACAGTCCTCCACAGTTGCCAATCTATTGCCAGGTAGGAATCGACATGGAATTGGCTATGGGGTTGGGATGTTGTGGACAGGATTACCGGGCTATGGAGTGAGATAACGGACACCTACCATTTCAATATCTCATAAACTGAACTTTTGGTAGGCGGTGATTATTATTATTATTATTATTATTATTATTATTAATTTCATATACTATATAAATGAATTGAAAAAAAATAAAAGAAATAAACCACATCCTCAGAATGTGAGGTAGGTGACTGGCAATTACTTAGAGATACCAAACGGCGACTTGAAATAACTTTGTAGCGGAGAAGCAAGCTAAAATATTGTACAGTATGTACTTCATAGGCAAGTATCGCCTAAATTGTCAACAATTTTTTGTAACATAATAGAGCAGAACTATTTACTATACCTACTATAACAACACTTTGATAACTGCAGTAGGTTATACTTATACTTCAAGTTCCCGAACCCTATAGCTCTATAGCGATTACCAAAACACACCCAAAAGAATTCTGTACCACGGTTCTGGCTGTCTAGGCTTGTAGTACTCTGAATTGGGCTTCGGCTTCGTGTCATCCGTGGGATCCTCTTGGAATATGTTCACCATGGAAGCCCTTATTCCAAACTTGAAGAACGCCAGGTAAGGGAAGTATTTCATCAAAAGTAAGCTGTACAGGTAGTTCCATTTGAAGTATAGTCGACCAAGGTAAGTCGTGTGTAGGCAGGCGACTAAAGCTCCGAAGTTGAGGCTGTATTTGGCCCAGAACTCGAGGTTTTTGTAGTCGGGGGCGGAGTCTACTGTATCATAGTCGCGGAGATAGAGCAGTCGCGGCGGGCGAGCCGGTAGACCCTCCACGGCGGACTTCGCTACCAGACTCGTGGAATCGACTCCTAATAAAAAACAACTTGTTTAGGTTGGCAAAACTGGTATTGATCAAACCAATAATGAATTAGGTACAGTAGCCGGTGAATGTCTGCGTTCGAATAGAGATTTGGGTGTATACTTTAAATTTAATGACCAACAGAAATGATCGAAATGGTCAATTACTCATGTAGGTATAAAGCATAGTATTGTAGGTATAGTTGAAGACATAAATATCTATACAGCCATTGCGTCAAATATATGTATCTAAACATCCAGAGCCGGCTTTAGGGGAGGGCATCCGGGGCCACTGCTCCGGGGCCTCCACAACAGATTTTTGTAAAAAAAAATAATCTTTCAAATTCCGACGAGTAATTATTTGGAAAATAATTTGTGGCCAAGGGGCCTCCACTACATTTATGCCCCGAGGTCTCCAGACCTCTAAATTCGGACCTATAAACACAACCTTATGGTTAGTGGCATAGATATTATTATAGAGGTGTATAGATATTTTTGACGCCTTGGTAGCGTCGATATATTTATGACCTTGACTGTGTTATGCATTATCCCTTCGTGAAACTCTCCATTTCTATCACTTCAGTTTTATGCACTTGGATAAGCTCATATTTTGGCAAAACGAGCCCAACGCTAGCTCGAGGAATAAATACACGACGAGACCGCGTTTAAACAGAAAACTTAACAAGTTACAGTCACATTGTAAGTGGAGTTTTGTAGACTAGATAGCAATAGCTTGGTGGTTAAATTTATTTCTTACCCGTGTCCAAAGGTTTTCCTTTTAACTGCTTCTTGATTTTGTCCTGCAGATCGCGTCTCTCAGCCTCTGAGTAGATGTACCCCGGTACGTCAGCCAGACCTCTACAGAAATACAGCATCGCGTTCACATTGATTGTAGGGTTCAGACACCACATGGACTCGAGTAGGACACGTGACATGTGCTCGAAGTATTCGGGCACGTTCTCGAGACACGGCGTGTAGACACGCTCGAGTATCGCTTGACACACCTCGCGCGTTTCGTCCACTGTATTACGGCAAAGGTTGTACCTGTAAAGATTTTCGGCAAAAATTAAGTTTTATTGTAATGTCGGAAAAAAGTAAAATACCTACGAAACGCTGTCATACCAGCAAATGGGATAAGTTCTAATCTTTGCCTTCATCATCCCAGCCTATATACGTCCCACTGCAGGGTACAGGCCTCCCCTCAGAATGAAAGGGATTGGACCATAGTTCCCACGCGGGCCCAGTGCGGATTGGGTAATCCATTGAATTTCTTCCCAGGTGTGTGCAGGTTTCTTCACAACGTTTTACTTCACCGTAAAACTCATGTTAAAGGAGGATGGGTAATAGCTGATCAAATTATAGTAGGTCAAAATCTAGTGACTACTTAGATCAAAACACAAAAAAAGTTTATTAATGGATAGTTATATGCTGATGGTACCTAAACTATATTAGGGGTGTTGACACTATTAAAAAATAATTCAAAGACACGACTCCAGTAAAAAAACGCTTTATTTTAGCCCTGAAAACCAGATTAATTTTCGATTAACTGCAAAATTAGATTTTTTGTTGCTTTAAAACAAATAAATAGTTAGTTAATTGAGTATGCGAACAAGTGACGTCATATGTTGCTATTGCCATTAAAACTCTATGGGAGAAATGCGTTTTGACAGCTCATAAAAAGTACGTCAGTTGATTGGTGGTGTCAACATCCCTATTGCTTACAAAACCCTGTACCTGATAAGATAATAATCACTTGTATCTAATGAATGTCAGGAATACAATACAGTTTTGAAGGAACGTGCACAACGAAACTGCTGGTGCCACCAATCCGAATCTTTTCTTATATCATCATACTTTCTTCATCCTACTAATATAAAGTGTAAAGTGTGAAAGTTTGTGAAGATGTTTGGTTATTTGGATGTTTGTTACTCAATCACGCAAAACGGCTGAGCGGATTCACATGAAATTTGGTATGGACACAATTTTTATCCCGGACAATTGCATAGTTCCCGCGGGATAGCGATAAACGAATTCTTCGCGGACAGAGTCGCGGACAACAACTAGTACATAATAAAGTACATAAATAGAGATTATTTTATGAGTGAAAAATAATACTTATATCTAATCATAACATAATGATTATTTTTACATTCTTGGGCCTTGATACACATCGATAAAAAACTTGTAAGTAAATAAAACTAATTCCTTCTCTACACTCGAATCTAATAGGGAGTTTTACTTACTATACCCAAAGGTCCCTAAATAAGCAAAAATATAACGGTAACTGTTTAACGATTTTTTTTTTGAATGAGTCGCCATAGGGGCCAAAGACGCGAAGTCTTTGCTGCGTACTCTTTAACGATTAGTAGTCACATGCCATGGTTGTGAAAATCGCCAAAATACCTTTTTTCTCACTAAAGGTAGAATCCTTTAGTGAAAACAAGGGTGTGTTAGCTGTGGAATTACCCTGTGATTCTAGCTGCTTCATCAAATAAATAAATTAATTAGTTTAGGCTTTTATGCCTAGCGTTGATAAAAGCTCTACATTTTCAATCCCTTATCATACCTATTAATAAATAAATGCCGGGGAGTGAGATGGCTTAACCTTAACGCATTGTTGAACGTCGCTAGTTTCTGATTTATAGATTATGGATAATACCTGGGCGACTGGTTATTACTGGGATAATAACTCGGTACCAAGCGTTTCCCAGAGATAAGACCAAGCTAGATCAATTTTTCATCCCCGAAAACCCCCACATACCAAATTTCATCGAAATCAGGCCAGCCTTACATATACAAGTTGCACGTATGATGTTTCTGTTGCAACAAAGCTGAAATGTTGAGAACATAAATATAATAAACTACATATTTTGAAAACGTGATACATAAAAATAACTGAAAACGTGATTCAAAAAATATTTTAGTTATTTTAACATGAAAAGTGTAAACGTATACTTAGTCACGATCTAACTAAGCATCGATATCGTTGAGAAGTCAAGGAAAATTGTCTTCAATAATATCTCCGGGTAGGTACTAAAGACAAACTGGAAAATTAATGCGAAAACTTAAAGGGAATGCCGCAAGCATGTCAAAGTCAAAATTATTTAGTTACTAGCTTTTGCCCGCGACTCCGTCCGCGTGGAATTAGTAATTTGGGCAGCTTATTTTTTTTATCCAATTTGCGTTTTCATCAATTATGGCTCTCCTTAGTTCCTTGATATTAAAAAAATTACCCCCCCCCCCCCACGCAACCACCCGCACCCTCCAACCCGCTCCCCCCGGCGTGCCTGTAGAAATTTTACTTCAAGTTTTACCTCAACTTTTTTTTTGTCAAATATCTTAAAAACGGTGCATCCTACGGCAAAATCAATGAAATTTTCATCCTCCTTTAATGCCCCCGCACCCCCTCCCCCGCACCCCCACCCCCACCCCGGGTGTTTTTGTCAAATATCTTGAAAACGGTGCATCCTACGGCAAAATCAATGAAATTTTAATCCCCCTTCGAAGCCCCCGCACCCCCCCCCCCCCCACCAGATTTTGAAACATTCTTCCGCTCCTATTGGTGTTAGCGTGATGATATATAGTCTATAGCCTTTCTCGATAAATGGGCTATCTAACACTGAAAGATTTTTTCATATCGGAGCAGTAGTTTCTGAGATTAGCGCCTAATAGAAGTTTTACTTCAAAAACCCCCGATTTTGAAACATTCTTCCGCTCCGCTCCGCTCCTATTGGTGATAGCGTGATGATATATAGCCTATAGCCTTCCTCGATAAATGGGCTATCTAACACTGAAAGAATTTTTCAAATCGGAGCAGTTGTTCCTGATATTAGCGCGTTCAAACAAACAAACAAACAAACAAACTCTTCAGCTTTATAATATTAGTATAGATTCCTATGAATACTGTTGATTTTACAAATTCAATACTATTTCGTTTTAGTATTTACATTTGAAACCGAATTCGAATGAAGCGAATTTATCAATGAAAATTTAATACATTTTGTTTTCTTATACCTGATTTACACTCGCCTCGTACCTCGCCTCGTGCTTCGTCTCGTGTGGCTCACCGTCGCGAGCGTTGCGAAGTTCGAGACTAGGCGCGAGGCGAGTCGCGAGCGTCTATTTACACTCCCGTCTCGTTGCTCGTCTCGCAGTTCGTCTCGCCACTGTTGTTGCAGCAAACCATGCGGATATCGTGGACAGAGTTTCATTGGGTTCAGTGAAATCGGTGTATTTTATACTAACTTTGAACAGTAAAGAGGTGTCGTCAGCAAACATAACTATGCCTGATTTCCAGCTCAACTTATAAATTAGGTCATTTACGTTAACCAGATACAAGAATGGCGCTAGAATAGATCCTTGAGGCACTCCCATTTCGACCACAGATCCCTCCGATACCGTTCCATTAACCCTACCTTTTGGTTTCTCTGTGTGAGGTAAGATTTAAATGAGTTCTAAAGCGAGGTCACGAATACCGTAGTTTATTTCATACTAAATACAAACTGAAATATAGATGCACAGAAAAAACCCCAGAAAAAAGACCAATGCTGGGAATCGAACCCAGGTCCTCAGCATTCCGTGCCGTGTGCCATACCCCTACACCACCACTGGTCTAGAGATTAGACACGAATCTTTCCTATACAACCGTAACCGTAACCGTTGTTTGTTTGATTTTTATTGCTGTTTTTATATTATTTTGCGTGTTTTTGCTATGATTGTTTACTTATTTAGTACATCAATATACGTATTTTTTATATCATAATTTTTTTTTACATTATGTGGTCCTTCCTAGATTTTATTTTAGTTGCTAACTACTATTGTGTGTCCTTACAGGGCGTCATAAACTGACTTAAAAAAAACTAATGACAACATCTTTATTATAATGTGCATGACTTGACAATGAGTAAATGAATATGAAATTTAATTTAAGAATTAAAGTGTCATGATAATGATCCACACAGTCAAAGGCTTTAGGAAGGTCGCAGAATACACCTGCTGCTATAAAATCTCACCTAGGTACTTACCTATCCTGCAAGCCGATCATGTGACAAATGGTCCTCCAGAAGTGGTTATACGCGTCCCAATCGCCTTCCTCCAGCTGGCGTATCCCGAACTTGTCGGGCTTCAGCAAGGAAAAGCCCATGAACCTGGAATATTAGAGCAATAAAATTAGTGTCCGACCGAAGTTTCAGTTTCGGTTTCGGTTTCGGCCAATTTCGGCCAAAAAAGTGATTTCGGCCGAAGTTTCGGTTTCGGCCAGAATCCGGCCGAAATCTTCGGCCGGCCCGAAAATGGCCGAAATTACTTCGCGGCCTCTCGCGGCTCTCGCATCGGGAGCGCTCGGCTTAATTCGGGCACGCTCGGCCGGGTAGGTATAGGTAATGCATCGGCGGCCGGCCCAGCTGGGACCAGCGATAGTAGTATGCATGCAGTTTGTGACGTTTGTTTGTGAACCACATGGCGCGCGACAAAATATGGTGAATGTTGTTTATTTATTAAATCATTATTTACTTTTTAGAATCTGTTACTGCATTTTATGCTGTGATTAATGAACAATACGTTTGATATTAGGATTGTGAATTTAGTTTAGACGTGATAAGAATAGGTTGTTTGTTTTAAATAATATAATACCTATGCCAAGTCATTTTTCATTAAAAATAAACGTTTTTTATTTTGTTTAACAAAAAAAAGTAACTGTTTTCATATAAGAAATCCTTGCAATAGCCTTTTCCTTACGATTTGTACAGTAATTTTGAATATTTTGTTTGATATGATACGTCTTCAAAAATTTCGGTTTCGGTTTCGGTTTCGGCCGAAATCAGAAAAAAACCGAATATTCGGTTTCGGTTTCGGTTTCGGCTAAAAATTGTGTTTCGGTCGGACACTAAATAAAATTAATATGTTTCCTACTCCTGTACTTTTATCTGGTTTTTACATGGTCGCGAACAAATATATAATAAGAACATAGATAATATGACTTCAGAAAGTCTATACTTAATCTATTCGCCATAACAGCACAAGTGTCGTAATGTCGTTATTACGATACACCTAGCTGCCACATAATATTAAATGTAGGGTACACTCAACACTAAAGCCCAGTTTAGACCTGCTGAGTTGAGTAGAGTAGGGTACAGTTGGGTACAGTAGGGTAAAATAGGGTACAGTAGGGTACAGTCGGGTACAGTCGGGTACAGTAGGGTAAAATAGGGTACAGTCGGGTACAGTAGGGTAAAATAGGGTACAGTTGGGTACAGTAGGGTAAAATAGGGTACAGTCGGGTACAGTAGGGTAGAATAGGGTACAGTTGGGTACAGTAGGTTAAAATAGGGTACAGTCGGGTACAGTAGGGTAAAATAGGGTACAGTAGGGTACAGTCGGGTACAGTAGGGTAAAATAGGGTACAGTAGGGTACAGTCGGGTACAGTCGGGTACAGTAGGGTAAAATAGGGTACAGTCGGGTACAGTAGGGTAAAATAGGGTACAGTCGGGTACAGTTGGGTACAGTAGGGTAAAATAGGGTACAGTCGGGTACAGTAGGGTAGAATAGGGTACAGTTGGGTACAGTAGGTTAAAATAGGGTACAGTCGGGTACAGTAGGGTAAAATAGGGTACAGTAGGGTACAGTCGGGTACAGTAGGGTAAAATAGGGTACAGTAGGGTACAGTCGGGTACAGTAGGGTAGAATAGGGTACAGTTGGGTACAGTATGGTAAAATAGGGTACAGTAGGGTACAGTCGGGTACAGTTGGGTAAAATAGGGTACAGTCGGGTACATTCGGGTACAGTAGGGTAAAATAGGGTACAGTAGGGTAAAATAGGGTACAGTAGGGTACAGTCGGGTACAGTAGGGTAAAATAGGGTACAGTAGAGTACAGTCGGGTACAGTAGGGTTAAATATGGTACAGTAGGGTACAGTCGGGTACAGTCGGGTACAGTAGGGTAAAATAGGGTACAGTCGGGTACAATAGAGTACAATAGAGTACAGTCGGGTACAGTAGGGTACAGTAGGGTAAAATAGGGTACAGTAGAGTACAGTCGGGTACAGTAGAGTAAAATAGGGTACAGTAGAGTACAGTAGGGTACAGTCGGGTACAGTAGGGTAAAATAGGGCACAGTCGGGTACAGCAGGGTAAAATAGGGTACAGTAGGGTACAGTCGGGTACAGTCGGGTACAGTAGGGTAAAATAGGGTACAGTAGGGTACAGTCGGGTACAGTAGGGTAAAATAGGGTAAAATAGGGTACAGTAGGGTACAGTCGGGTACAGTAGGGTAAAATAGGGTACAGTTGGGTTCAGTCGGGTACAGTAGGGTAAAATAGGGTACAGTCGGGTACAGTAGGGTATAATAGGATACAGTAGGGTACATCGGGTACAGTTGGGTACAGTAGTGTAAAATAGGGTACAGTAGGGTACAGTCGGGTACAATAGGGTAAAATAGGGTACAGTCGGGTACAGTAGGGTAAAATAGGGTACAGTAGAGTACAGTCGGGTACAGTCGGGCACAGTCGGGTACAGTAGGGTAAAATAGGCACAGTCGGGTACAGTAGGGTAAAATAGGGTACAGTCGGGTACAGTAGGGTAAAATAGGGTACAGTAGGGTAAAATAGGGTACAGTTGGGTACAGTAGGGTAAAATAGAGTACAGTCGGGTACAGTAGGGTAGAATAGGGTACAGTTGGGTACAGTAGGGTAAAATAGGGTACAGTTGGGTACAGTAGGGTAAAATAGAGTACAGTCGGGTACAGTAGGGTAGAATAGGGTACAGTTGGGTACAGTAGGGTAAAATAGGGTACAGTTGGGTACAGTCGGGTACAGTAGGGTAAAATAGGGTACAGTAGGGTACAGTCGGGTACAGCAGGGTAAAATAGGGTACGGTCGGGTACCGTAGGGTAAAATAGGGTACAGTAGGGTACAGTCGGGTACAGTAGGGTAAAATAGGGTACAGTAGGGTACAGTCGGGTACAGTAGGGTAAAATAGGGTACAGTAGAGTACAGTCGGGTACAGTCGGGTACAGTAGGGTACATTCGGGTGAAATAGGGTACAGTAGGGTAAAGTCGGGTACAGTCGGGTACGGTAGGGTAAAATAGGGTACAGTAGGGTACAGTTGGGTAAAATAGGGTATTTTACCCTACTGTACCCGACTGTACCTGACTGTACCCTACTGAACCCTTTTTTATCCTTCTGTACCCTATTTTACCCTACTGTACCCGACTGTACCCTATTTTACCCTACTGTACCCGACTGTACCCTACTGTACCCGACTGTACCCTACTGTACCCTATTTTACCCTACTGTACCCGACCGTACCCTATTTTACCCTACTGTACCCGACTGTACCCTACTGTACCCTATTTTACCCTACTGTACCCGACTGTACCCAACTGTACCCAACTGTACCCTATTCTACCCTACTGTACCCGACTGTACTCTATTTTACCCTACTGTACCCAACTGTACCCTATTTTACCCTACTGTACCCAACTGTACCCTATTCTACCCTACTGTACCCGACTGTACTCTATTTTACCCTACTGTACCCAACTGTACCCTATTTTACCCTACTGTACCCTATTTTACCCTACTGTACCCTACAGCAGGGTACAGTACAGTACAGTAGAGTCGAGTCGTAGGAAAAATATTGTATGCAACGGTGTATAATTTGGTCTTAACGGCTCGTGCCGTCTTCCATTGCGATACTCGCATTCGCTCGTATCGCAACTCACGTCACTCGCCTTTTAAGACCTCACTTATACAACCGTTGCATAAAATACTATAGCAGGTAGTAGCGGACGGGCAGTTGATGTGAAACAGAAAGCCTTTCTTTTTACCCTGTTGTCTTACGAAGGTCGCACGAATAAAGGCTAACATGCGCTTATGTACCTATCCTAGGTATACCATATAGTCTGTATTTCCAGATAGATACAATACAACCTAGAGCTCTTCAAGGCTAGAGGCTGTTACTGAACCAGTGAGATACACCTTTGGCCTCATCTGTATTGTACATCAGGTGAGACAGTCACGGCTCAGTTTTATGTAAAAAAAATGGAATAATGGCATAACATAAGGGAATCTCGATAGGTATCTCATCATCATTTCAGCCAAAAGACGTTCACTGCTGAACATAGGCCTCCCCAAAGGCTCACCAAACAGATCGGTCCTGCGCCATCCGTATCCAACGCGCTCCCGCAACCTCAAACAGGTCGTCGCTCCATCTTGTTGGAGGCCTACCTACACTGCGGCTATATACAGGTATATGCATGGTTGCTTGAAAAATAATTCGCCTATTCTAGGTAACTATGCTATATTATTATGAAAGCTACTTACATAATGTGAAAGATATTTAAGTACTATTGTACATAGTTTTTCTCTGGAGCACCGCTTAGCTGCTCTAAGTTCTGTTAGGATGAGGCCAAACGGACGTATTTTATTGAGTTATGACGAGTCTCGTATTTTCTCTGGAGCACCGCTTAACTGCTCTAAGTTCTGTTAGGATGAGGCCAAACGGACGTATTTTATTGAGTTATGACGAGTCTCGTATTTTCTCTGGAGCACCGCTTAACTGCTCTAAGTTCTGTTAGGATGAGGCCAAACGGACGTATTTTATTGAGTTATGACGAGTCTCGTATTTTCTCTGGAGCACCGCTTAACTGCTCTAAGTTCTGTTAGGATGAGGCCAAACGGACGTATTTATTGAGTTATGACGAGTCTCGTATTTTCTCTGGAGCACCGCTTAACTGCTCTAAGTTCTGTTAGGATGAGGCCAAACGGACGTATTTTATTGAGTTATGACGAGTCTCGTATTTTCTCTGGAGCACCGCTTAACTGCTCTAAGTTCTGTTAGGATGAGGCCAAACGGACGTATTTTATTGAGTTATGACGAGTCTCGTATTTTCTCTGGAGCACCGCTTAACTGCTCTAAGTTCTGTTAGGATGAGGCCAAACGGACGTATTTTATTGAGTTATGACGAGTCTCGTATTTTCTCTGGAGCACCGCTTAGCTGCTCTAAGTTCTGTTAGGATGAGGCCAAACGGACGTATTTTATTGAGTTATGACGAGTCTCGTATTTTCGGCCGCGTAATTTCTGCTGCATTCTGTTTTATACCAAAGACCAGTTTGTGCCACACAGCGGCGCAAAATGAGTTTTACACAAATAGGACTTTTGTTTGAAACCAAAATTACGCGGCCGAAAATACGCGACTTCGACTCAAAAAGTTACGTTCGTTTAGCCTCACCCGTGGATGTTCTGTGGAGCTAGAGGAATGCACAAACCCAAACTGCGTGAGCGCGATGTCTCGTTGCGAGACCACGCCGCCGCCGCGCAGCTTACTGGACAGCCCCGCGCGCAGGTGCCGGCTGCGCACCGTATACAGCGACTTCCAGGACCTGCAGTCGAAGGAAGGAAGCAGTCAGTAGGTATTCTTCTTATAATTCCAGACAGTGTTCCTACACTCCGCGCGTTAAAAGAATCGGGGGTTGGGGAAGCGGAGGACAATCGACAAAAAAAAAGAAAAACGCCCAGAAAATAAAAATAAAAATAGAAAACTTTACTAGGTATACAACACCTACATGTAAACTTTTCTAATGTGACCTTAGCGCATTTGATAGTTCGCGTGTCGGCATTTTCGGAGGATTTCTTCAGAAGTAAGTGCATTTAAGAGTTTTAAGACACTGATGATGGTCAGTTTTTACTTTTTAGTAAGTACCTACCTACGGGAACTCCCAAAGATTAGGTACAGTCAAGTGTAAAAATATGGGTGCACACAACTTGCTCATAAATAAGTCCCATAGCTCTGATGTCGTCGAATTAAGGTATAGGTATGTAACGATGGGAGGATTAAATCGATACTTATTTTTGCACTTGACCCCACATCGTCGTCTTCTTTACGTTGTAATGAAATGAAATGAAATGAAATTAAATTAAATTTATTTATTCTGCTGTATGAAGACACGTGCAAAATTTTGTGCCTATAGACATAGTGGTTCAGGTTTCGAGATTTTATGTGCATAAGTACACCGACCCGTATACAGGGTTATTTGTAATTCACTAGCATCCTTTTAACCCTAAACTCCTACCACTTAAACAAATGTTTTTTGTTTTACGGCTTTTGTCATAACTTAATATTTTTGGTGTAATTACGTTTTGAAAATTTGAGGTTACCTCTTATTTTTACGATACTCTGTGTATTTGTATGGGAAAAAAAGTGCTTCATTTTAAAAAGTCGTAGAACAAAAAACATTTGTTTGAGTGAGAGGAATTCAGGGTTAAGAGGATGTCAGTGAATTAAAAATAACCCTGTATATCGGAATAAAAAGTAGCTTATGTACATTTTGTGTTATTATCTCGATGAATGGCGGTCTACCAGTGTACGTTTTCTTCGGCACTTTCTGCCACGTACACTGAAATTCAACTTCCGGCAGCAGTGCTTGCAGATAACTATGACATCGGGGCTTTTAAGGAATGGGTTAATACTTCCTTTAGGCCGGCAAGCCGGCAACAGATAAATGACTCTCTTTGAGTTGTTGATATTTATGGGCGGCGGTGATCATTTCCCATCAGTTAACCCGCTTGCTCGTTTGCCTCCCTCTCATAAAAAATTGCTAACAAGCTTTTTTTAAAAATTTAAATTCAACTTCCAAGATTTGAACCGTACATACATTGCAAGCTAATAAAAAAGCTTTTAATAAAATAGTAACAATCACGCACCCATACACGCTCGCAAACTTTCGCATCTCTACATGTAAGTAGGTACCACTTAAATAAAATAATAAAATAAATATCACGGGACAATTCACACCAATTGACTAGTTTGTTTGATTGATGGTTGGGTTTATGTGATTTGTGTGTGTTCGTACAGTGTGGAGGTGGAGGAACTGCATGAACGCACATTTCTTGCATAAACGTAACTATTGTAAGGTCGCGGGTGAGCAAAGTAATTGTTTTAGTTCATTGACTAGTCCCAAACTAAGCAAAGCTTGTACTATGGGTACTAGGCAACGGATAAACTTAATTATATAGATAAATACATACTTAAATACATATTAAACATCCAAGACTCGAGCACAAACATTCGTATTTTTCATACAAATATCTGCCCCGACCGGAAATCGAACCCAGGACCTCAAGCTTCGTAGTGAGGTTCTCTAACAACTAGGTTATCCGGTCGTCTAAAACTTGAGTACTAAGTACATATTTATATTAATCACCACTAAATTGTATCTTTTTGTCAGAGTACGCGTAAAAAAGGTACCTATAGCCAACAATGACTTTGGCAATGTTATGCCTCTAAAAACCGGTTTGTGGTTTAGATATCTAATTACTAGTACCTATCTAATATTTTATACACGCATTAAACTAAATTGTATAAGATCCAAAACTATTGGTTCGCATGATGTGCATGTACTCACATAATACCTTCTAGAGCAAGATCCCGGAGCTGCCAGACGTTACTTATTTTCTCATGTCATTTGTAAAATGTACGGGATAAAAATAGTGTTACGTACGTATGTAGGTACTTACTTTAAACGTAGGCATACCTGCTACATACCTTGGGCCGACGACGGCCAATCTACAGATACCAGGTGCTAAAGGTATACTTATGTGGAAAGACTACTCACTTTTCTTAATTTATCATGGCTGATTTTTTAACCGACTTCAAAAAAAAGAGGAGGTTCTCAACTCGTCCGTATGTTTTTTTTTAATGTTTGTTGCGCGATTACTCCCTCAATTGTGAACCGATTCTCAAAATTCTTTTTTTGTTTGAAAGAGTATACTCCTGAGGTGATCCCATTGGCACTAAGTCAAGATCTGATCATGGGATCCTAGAGAAATCGAGGGCAACCTTCAAATTTTATAGGCAGACCTATGGTGATTTTAGCATTTTTAGTATCAAATGAGCATTCAGAAAGTATGTATCATTTGGTAAACTGGACCTGATGAAGAAGACAGCACATGGTCAACGGAACTCCTCAACGGGTCAAATCCTGCAATTGCAAATTAAATTTGACTCACTTCCCGGTTTCCAATTGAGCTGAAATTTTGCACGCATGTGTAAATTGGATGACAATGCAATATTATTATGACATGGAGCTAATCTGATGATGGAGCTGGAAGGTGGCCATAGAAACTCTGTAATAAAACGATACGACCGCATTGAGTTTGGGTTCATTTGATATGTCTTGACGAGTACTTTGATCCTAGATGGTAACTAGGGACTGAAGATGGAGTTGGAATGTGATCATAAGAACTCCGTAATAAAACGACATAACCCCATCAAGTTTGGGCTCGTTTGATTCGTCTTGACGAGTACTTTGGTAACCAGGGGCAAAAAACACAGTCAGCAAAGAGTGCCTGTTGTATCGCATAAAGTTGATTGTTCTAAAATTTTCTAGCCAAGAATGTTTGGGGTCTTCCTCGCGATCCCTAACATCATTTGTCCTGAAATCACTTGCCCGAACTGTTTTGTCGTAATGGGCATTAGCCCTAACGATCAATAATTGCCATAACAATCATTTTCCATAATGTAATGATTGCCCCAAAACTCATTTGCCCGAATAATTTTTACCATAATTATTAATATCCCTAATGTTATTTTGCATATTCCTCGAAATCCCTAATAAGTAATAACGTTTCACCTCATGTCATTTATCCTAAGTGTTGTTGTCCTAATGGGCATTAGTCCTAACTATCAATATAGCCATAACAATATTTATTCATATAAATGTAATGATTGCCCTAAAACTCATTTGTCCGAAATATGTATACTATAAATATCAGTATCCCTAATATATTTGCCATACATAACTACTTATCGGGATTTGAACCCGGAACCTCCAGTCAGCGAGCGAGCAAGACCTATCGGGGCGGAAGCGACTCGGTATGGCTAGGTTCAAAGGCTAATGCGGGAGCGTAGCGCAGCGCAGCTCCCGCATTAGCCTTTGGTGTTAGTTATTTTTTTTATGACCACCCGGAAAATCTAATTTAGACAACATTATCATCAAAATTAGTTAAGCGTGCCGCGGTAGCGGCCGGCGAAGCGCCAGAACCGGACTGTTGTCAGATAAGAAAAGTAGGTTAGGTTAGGCAGAATAGTAGGTTAATCACAATTAGGGAAAATAATCATGAGGACAAATATTGTTAGGTAGTACAAATATAGGACAAACTAAAATAGGCCATACAAAGTTAGGAAAAATAATCATTAGGATTAACGACCATTAGGCTTACCGGAAGGGGGGCTCGGGGGCGAAGCCCCCCGCCGCAATAAAATAATACTGTTAAATCACCCCCCGTTTATCCTAGTTAGATTCGTTAGTTATCTTGCGTCCCTCAGAGTGCAATTGAACCCTTGGCACCGAAAGGGGGCTCGGGGGGCGGAGCCCCCGTAATAAAAATATCTTCAAACCACCCCAAGTTTAATCTGGTTAGGTTCTTAGTTATCGTACGTCCGTCAGAGTGGAAATAGAAGCTTCGGTACCGGAAGGGGACTTGGGGGGCGGAGCCCCCAGTTAGGTTGTTAGCCACCTAGCGTCCTTCAAAGCGGAAACAAAATCTCCGCTATTGGATGGAAGGGGGATCGGGGGGCGGAGCCCCCGCAATAAAAAAATACTGTCAAACCACCTCCCGTTTAATTTGGTTAGATTCGTTAGTTATCTTGCGTCCCTCAGAGTGGAAATTGAAGCGTTGGTACTGGAAGGGGGGCTTGGGGGGTGGAGCCCCCCGTAATAAAAAATACGTTCAAACCCCCCCCCCGGTTAACCTGGGTAGGTTCATAAGTTATCTATCTCGTATCCTTAACAGTGGAAATGGTAGCCTTGCTACCGGAGGGGGGGCTCGGGGGGCAAAGCCCCCCGCAATAAAAAACAGTGTAAAACCTACTTAGTAAGTACTTACTTACTTAATAAATGTTTGATTTGAAAGGGAACTTACTTGGTATTCGGTTTAAGGTCATACTCAAACCACGATGTGGTGTGCAGTATGGTGGAGAGGTATCGCTTGTAGCTGGTGTAGGGCGAGGAGGAGCGGCGGGAGCCCACGAGCACGTGCAGGATGGAAGGCACGGCCAGCACGGCCAGCAGCCCTAGCAGCATCGACGTCGTCAGCGCGAAGCAGTTCTCCCAGTAGAAGCGCTGCGCTCTACGACATAACACTTGAGTTAGAAGCTACCACAGGCCTCAGCGCGGGGCGTGCGCGCGACGCTGACGGAGCGGGCCCAGAGCGTTGTATAACACTGAATCATATACGCTACGCCGAGATGCCAGTGTGTGTCACCGAATATGATTCAGTGTTAACGCGCGGCGTTTTGACGATCGGAAAGCCTAGTTGTTAGAGAATCTGACTACGAAGCTAGAGGTCCCGGTTTCGAATCCCGGTCGGGGCAGATATTTTTGTGAAATCATGAATGTTTGTGCTCGAGTCTTGGATGTTTAATATGTATTTATCTATACAAGTATGTTTATCCGTTGTCTTGTACCCGTAGTACAAGCTTTGATTAGTTTGCGACTAGGTCAATTGGTGTAAATTGTCCCGTGATATTATTATGTTATTACTAGCTGTTGTCCGCGAATCCGTCTGCGAAGAATAGGGGTACAAAAAGTAGCCTACGACCTACCGAATACAAATAAAAAAGTTTCATAAGAATCGGTCAAGCCGTTTCAGAGGAGTTCGATAACAAACACCGTAACACGAGATTTTTATATATTAGATTAGATTATTAATCTCGACTTTATTTTTGACTCCACATCCATTGCACAATTGCACAAATCATAATTAATTTATAGATATAATTGACTATCCACGCTTGTAAGGGGCAATTTTTATTTTTTGTTGTACTTAGGTTTTGACTTCTTTTTAATTTGGAAAATTTTGTGTGTTCTGTTCAGAATCACGAGCTTTTTCGATCCTACTAGAAGAACAAAAGTGTCCCAAGTTTTTTTTCCGTTGAGTTACCATTTTTCATACTTAGTCTTTAAGTATTATGACCGTAACTAAATGGAAGAATCGAAAATAATATGGCAGTTTTGAGACACTTTTTTGTCGTAGTAGGATAAAAACCGGCCAAGAGCGTGTCGGACACGCCCAAGATAGGGTTCCGTAGCAGGTACGAAAAAATCTTTGCATAGGTACTTTATTAATGTGGTTGTTTTGGTCCCAACTCCCACCACGCACAGAATTTCAACGTCGGCGGTACAGAGCCATCTATCGGCGAATTGGGTAACTAATCTAATCAGTGCAGTCTTACTAGAACTAGTACGTATGTTTGATGGTTTTTCAGATGTAATTCTTTATTTTATGGACCGATTTCAATTTTTTTTTTTATTTGAAAGAAGATACTGTTAGCGTGATCTTATAGGTACTTAAAGAAAAAAAATGCTTGCAATGGCGGTTAAATTACAATCTTAGTTTAGAAATATTTTAAAAAAAAAAACTTAAAAACTGCTCAACCGATTAAGTTGAAAATAATTTTCCTAGAAAGATTTTTAACTTACGTGATTTTTGTCATATTTTTTAGACTTGCTGTTCAAAAGTTAGAGGGGGGGGGGCACATTATTTTGAACTTTCGGAGTGAATATCTCCGAAAATATTTACTTTATCAAAAAATGGTTTTAGCAAACCCTTATTTATTTTCAAATACCTATCCAATGACCCTACCCTAAAAAAATTATTTTAGTTTTTTTTATGTAATCACTTTGTCGGCGTGACTGGTATATATATTCATGCCAAATTATAGCTTTCTAGTACTAACAGTCTCTGAGCTTAGCCGTGGACGGACAGACATGGCGAAACTATAAGGGTTCCTAGTTGACTACGGAACCCTAAAAACCTCGCGATTCTGAGCAGAAATAACATACAATTTGTTTAATTAAAAAAAAGTCAAAACACACCAAAATAAAAGCTGGTCTATAAAAATGTTATGCGTGATCATACATAAAAAAAAAATGCACGTCGACTTGAGAACCTCCTTCTTTTTGTTTTCGTCGGTTGAAAACAGTTAAAACTGTACCCTCACGTAACTTGACAACACCACTCGAGCAGACAGTGCAGCTAGCATGTTAAGTAGGGCAATAGAGGCAGAGACATAATATTCCTATAAGATGAAATCACAATTTTATAAGTGTCATCGTGTGTGATGTCATGGTGATAAGATATCAAACGCAAAGTATACACCGTGAAATTTTAGTGGTTGTTTTCCCGAAACAAGGTGATTTAGTATCGATTGTACAATCGATTTATAATTACTATTTTGACTAGAGCCAAAAACCCAATTGTGAAAAACGAAAGTCGAAAATAACCGCAAACCAATAGTAACGCTTCGTTGGTACCTAACCTATCGTACGATCGTACGCTACTTGTACCAACGAAGCGTTACTATTGGTTTGCGGTCATTTTCGACTTTAGTTTTTCACAATTGGATTTTTGACTCTAGTCAAAATAGTATTTTTTTTTTTTTATGTTAGAAAGGCCAGAAAAACGAACTAGTGGGTCACCTGATGTTAAATGATCACCACTGTCCATAGACACCCGCAGCGCTTTACGCGATGCCAGTGCGTTGTCGGCCCTAAAGGAGAGGGAATAGGGGAAGGGGGAGAGGGAAGGGGTGAGGTATTGGGCCCCCGGCACTCTCACTGACCGTACGAAACGCAAACAGGATTACTGCTGCTTCACGTCGGTGTTCTGTGAGAGGGTGGTACTGCCCCGGACGAGCCGGCCCATTCGTGATGCAGCGGCTAGCTACAACATGGCTCTACCACTACTAAATCAATAAAATCGAATTATAAATCGATTGTACATTCGAAACTAAATCACCTCGTTTCGGGAAAGCAACCACTAAAATTTCACGGTGTATAATGCTCACAAAACGTTATCCGTATCGTGTACGACAAATTAGTCAATTCCATGGAATTGAACGATAGGTAGCAAATAGCCGACAAAAAATAACTGTCATGTGATTTGAGACGCATCGGGGAAGCGCGGTCAGCCGCTTGACATACATATTTAAGTACGCTGCCAGTTTGCTTCCCCACAATCAATGTTCCAACAGGCTCAAAATTTGTTACTTCAGCAATTGAACTTGTAGTATGAAAAATAATTGTTGAAACACTTATTTTTATGTGCTTATGTCGCCTTTGTTTATGTTTATATACTTAATGAACCTAAAATAAAAAGTGCAGTAGGTAAACTTACTTCTTGAATTTCTTCTCGTCGTACCATTCGGGAAGCTCTAGCTCGAGTTCTTCCAGCTTGACGGTATCGGAAGGCGCCTCCTGGGCTTCTTTTGAGAAGATCCCGTCGATTACTTCTTGTACTGCAAAAATACACAGTAAGTAAATAGATGAATGAATTAAAAAATTACCAAGTGTTGATTAAATCGCTGCGCTCTACGGTATGGTGACCACTCGAATGGTGGTCGCTTTGCTGACTATAAGCGGGTCAGGTGTCTCGACGTTGGATATTGTCAACTTCAACACAACACACTACCAACATCGTGAAACTGTTAGCTTATAAAACTATAGTCAATGACGATGATTGATGGTAGGTACCGTATTGTATTATATAGCATTTTCGTCGAGTCTACATATACATACATACGTATACTTGCCAAACAGGTAAGTCCGTCCGACCAACTGGAAGTTACCTCTCGCAACGAAATTAGCATCTAAGCATTCAACTCTTAACTTTGCTGATTTTGCTTATTTATGTAGTATTACCTAGTATTACTTTTGTAAGTAAACACGTACGTAGTAAATACAATACATCTATAGATAGCTCAGTCATAAACATAGTATTCATCATACAAGAGTCTGCCCCTACCGGGATTCGAACCCGGGACGGGACGGGACGCTGCTTAGTCAGTCACAGTCACGATATTTATAACCACTAGGCTGTCTGGTTGTCAATTAATTTCCAATTGATACGACCTACCGTGTCTGGCAGACAGACAGACTCATAAAGCGACTTCGTGAGCGCAAACATTCATTCTCCTGCTTAGGTTTCATCAAAGAGTATTGAAAGAAAGAAAGAAAGAAAGAAAGAAAATACATTTATTTACAACATCACAAGACACAATATTATACAAAACAAAAAGGCAATACTAAAGCTAAAGATAGAATGTGTCATTGCGGTTGCAAATCGGACACTGGCTCAGCATAATGCTGAGGCGTTTAAAGTACCCCAGCGCTGATTTTCAGCCAGTACCGTTGGTGACACCCGGATCGCTGTTTAGATAGATAGATAAATAAATAAATAAACTGCACACTAATAGCTACATACATAAGACTAGGTACATGCGTAAATAAATAATTTGTAAATTGTAAAAGCAAATAATAATAAGAAAATTTCTTGAACATAATTAGTATATCTCACTTGCCAAGTATACAACCCTGCGCGGACTAAAACGAAAAATGAAATAACCAAGACAATAAAAATCAAAGAAGTTTTGTGAAATAGTGCTGGAAAGGAGAGGAAATTAAGGATTTTGCAATGACAACAAATAGCCTTTAAGCTTTCGCCCAAAGGTGTACCTGCTAGTCACACTTAGGATGGGAGGGGGGATGTCATTCCAGCACTTAGACGCCGCGAACCTAAAACTCCCTCGAAACGCCGCCGTCCGGTGCGGCGGCACAATAGCCTTAAGTCTGCGCAAACTTTTCAACCATGAGATTTTTTTAAAAAGGTAGGAAGGCGTCTTGTGTCGCACTACACCGAACAAATTGTAATATTATATGAACAAGAGTGGCAACTCTATGGTCAAATATGCATGTATGGAAGGTGCTGCTGCCCTACGCCCTGGTGAAGAACTAATGTGACGTATCTATAGATGTATACCTATCTATAATTACGCGTAATTTTAATTGATAGGCTAATTGCCACTATTCGTATTTTAGCCGTCTAATTCAAATCAGCATATACGAAGTATAAGCGGCTAAACCCGATTTACACTATACGGCTAAAATACGAACATTGGCAAGTGGCCTATCAATTAAAGTCCTTGACCGTACAATTTGGTACGCCATGGCCATGGCCGATGAATGACAACTGACAAGTTTGACAAGTCAACCAAGATGGCCGCTAATTTAGTTCTTTACCAAACAACCAGAGATCGCTGTAGTCGCATGAAAAGTGTGATATATGTAAGTGTGCCCCCCCTGGGTTTCATTGATCAGGAATTCGGATTCGTAATTCACCAGACGTTCTTATATTTTGATCGAAATTATGGGATATCGTACACGGCGACTTTTTGTAGCAATGTAGTCGCGCGTTTTGTGAACGCATGGCTGTATTGCGGCATGTGGCCCCTTGTCGCATAATTTGGGTATGTATTACAATACCGAAGTAGAAAGACCGAATGTATTAAAACATCGAATGGGTCAAAAGACCGACACGATTTTTTTCTGAAACCGTTAACTTTTTAAGATTTTTATAAAACAAACCTAACCTAACCTAATTGGTTCTGTATGATGCCGTTTTAATAAATTCTGAGAAGTTTACTGTTTCAGAAAAAAATCGTGTCGGTCTTTTGACCCATTGGATGTTTTAATACATTCGGTCTTTCGTACTTCGGTATTGTAATACACACCCCATAATTTGCAACGTGCGACAGAAGCGATGCAGTATCGATATAAGATATAAATGCGCGACAGAAGCGATTCAGTAGCGATAGATACGCGCGAGACTGTATTGATTCAGCATTGCTACTATAACGCGCGGCTGTGTCCAGCGACATCGGGTATAGAAAGAGTGGAGGGAGGAGGGGTGACATTCTACAGCCCACAAAACTGCATCGATGCTGTATCGCGACTGTAGCGATCATGGATCCCATCATAAAAACTGGATTCTGGTAACAACGGGACCAACTTGAAACTTATATGCTACCTATCAAACAACGAAAGAATTTTCCAAATCGGTTCATAAATGACGGAGTTCTGAGGTAACACACGTTAAAAAAGAACATACAACCGAATTGAGAACCTCCTCCTTTTTTTGAAGTCGGTTAAAAATATGCTTGGTTGTGGACTTCACCGACTAAAGGATTGAGGATATAAACGGGTGCCAAGTTCTGCAGATAATCCTGAAATCTATTTATTAGAAAATAATATCATAAACAAATATAAAACTCTATTTCTTTGTTTTCTGTGCTACAACAGTGTTTGATATTCAAAAATATCGTATTATTTGCACAAAGTCTAGATAACTTATACTATAATAGGGATGTTTCCTAGGTAAAAAAAAAATAATTCTTATTAGTCCGTATTCTACATTATCAAAAAATATTAGACACGTAATTTTTCTTTTGACAATTAAACAAAAAATGACGAAGATATGGCGCGTTAAAGTTCCGCGTGACGAGGCGTGACGTCACTTGTTCCTAAAACGCTCATACAAAGTGTAGGAACAAGTGACGTCACGCGAAACTTCAACGCGCCATATCTTCGTAATTTTTTGTTTAATTGACAAAATAAAAAATACGTGTCCAATATTTTTTGATAATCTAAAAGACTGACAAGTTAGGAAAGTAGCCAATTGAAACTCAAGATTTGACTTGGCTACTTTTCACGTACTTACATTACTTACAAGTCGCTTATATATATGGCTGATCAACTTCTCTTCCTAAGCTTCAATTGAAAATTTTTTATTTTTAAATATCAAACACTTTTGTAGCAGAGAAAATAAAGAAATAGAGTTTTATATTTGTTTATGATATTATTTGTTCTAATAAATAGATTTCAGGATTATTTGTTTTCTTCATATGTTTTCCAAATCGGTTTATAAATTACTAGCCTTCTGTCCGCAGCTTCGCCCACGATAAATTAATTTTCCGGTAGGAAAAGGTATTTTCCCGCGGTAAAAAGTAAACCTATGTCACTCAGTGACAATGTAGCTTTCTAACGGCAAAAGAATTTTTGAAATCAGTCCAGTAGTTTCCGAGCCTATTCAATGCAAACAAACAAACAAACAATGAAATCTTTCCTCTTTATAATAGTACTAGCCTTCCGTCCGCAGCTTCGCCCGCGATAAGTTAATTTTCCCGTAGGAAAAGGTATTTTCCGGCGGTAAAAAGTAGCCTATGTCACTCAGTGATAAGATAATGTAGCTTTCTAACGGCGAAAGAATTTTTGAAATCGGTCCAGTAGTTTCGGAGCCTATTCAATGCAAACACACAAACAAACAAACAAACAATCTAATCATTCCTCTTTATAATATTAGTATAGAGTAAAGAAGGAGTTTTGAAGTAACAAACATGAGAAAAATACAACCGAACTTATAACCTCCGTCTTTTTTTGAAGTCAATTAAAATATGATGATAAACGAATGTATGTTTGCGTATGTTACTGGCTGAAATAAATCTAAGACCACGCGGACGAAATTCTAAGTAATTTACAACAATAACCTTCCATCAAGCTATAGCTAGCAGATAACCTAATATCAAAAAAATATACCTACACGATACTAAAAAAACAAGACCTGTTTTATTTTAATATTCGTTGTTTGTAAAAGCTTACAGATAAATTTGTGCAAAATCACAGGTGCAGGTGTAGTGAACTAACCGGTTCAACCGCTGTTCGGCCGAACACATCTTAAGGATTAAATTAGGCGGTTTAAAGAGCCTGCTAACGCTAATGTAATTCTTGTGGTCTTTCTCACAAATTCAGTGGCCCCCTTGGTGAAATTTTAGGTTTAGTTATAATAGCCTGTGTTTCGAGATATTTAATTTATTTAGCTTCAATATAGCATAAGTTATTTACTTTGCGTAAATTATTCGACAGTTCAATTTAAGAATTTATATTTTTAAATATCAAACACTTGTAGCACAGAGAACAAATAAATAGAGTTTTATATTTGTTTATTTGTTTTAATAAATAGGTTTCAAGATTATCTGCAGAACTTCTCATCCCAGCCTATATAGGTCCCACTGCAGGGCACAGGCCTCCTCTCAGAATGAGAGGGGATGGGCCGTAGTTCCCACGCGGGCCCAGTGCGGATGGCAACGTACAGAACTTGGCACCCGTTTATATCTCAATCCTTTAGTTGGAGAAGTCCACAATCAAGCATATTTTTAGATGTACTGCCGTTTGCCAAAATATTTTTGGTCAAATTTCATTTCCCAAAAAAATATATCGCCCTAGTTTCATTTACAAATGAATATTTAAACCAAATGTGCATTTCGCATTGTATTGATTTGTTCAAATTATTATTTGGCATATTTTAATTTTGTCAAATTTTATTGAGTCAAACGTTTATTAAGCAAACGTTTCATATTGGTAAATATAGGTATTATATCCCAAAAAAATGTTTCTCCAAATTGTCACTTCGTCCACTCAACTTATACTTATAACATACCCATAAAATAAATCCGAAAAGCCGAAAAATCATACTAGGTCGATACTTACTAGGTAGAC
Source organism: Archips crataeganus (assembly GCA_947859365.1). Classification (NCBI taxonomy): domain Eukaryota; kingdom Metazoa; phylum Arthropoda; class Insecta; order Lepidoptera; family Tortricidae; genus Archips; species Archips crataeganus. The sequence goes on from OX402065.1 coordinate 6,501,188, forward strand.
TAGGTCGATTTGTGTAAGATTGTCCCCTAATATTTATTATTTATTATTATTATGTAACTGCGACTTAAACGTGGTCGGCATCGATTACTGATCTTACAAGTCCTGTTTTTGTATAACTATCAAGTAAACAAGCCAAGAATAAGTGGAACAAGTCAGAGCAGGAGCACGTCAATAATAACAAACCGAAATGTCGTCGTTTCCTTCATTATAATAGTACATTACTGCAGCGGCCGCGAAATAGGGGATTGCCGGCCGAGTAGTTATAGATGGCCGAGTGTTAACGAGGCCATCTAGAGATACGAGGCCGGCAATCCCTGTTCGTGGCCAAGGCTTATATAGAGTTTTTCTCAAACATGCATCATCATCATCACCACCATCATCACCGCCATCATCATCACCATCACCATCACCATCACCATCACCAACAACATCATCAACATCCATCAACATCCATCAACATCCATCAACATCCGTCAACATCCATGAACAAGAACATCCATCAACATCCATCCATCCATCCATCCATCAACATCCATCAACAACCATCAACATCCATCAACATCCATCAACATCCAACAACATCCATCAACATCCATCAACATACATCAACATCCATCAACCAACATCCATCAACATCCATCAACATCCATCAACAACCATCAACCAACATCCATCAACATCCATCAACATCCATCAACATCCATCAACATCCATCAACATCCATTAACCAACATCCATCAACCAACATCCATCAACATCCATCAACCAACATCCATCAACATCCATCAACCAACATCCATCAACATCCATCCATCCATCCATCCATCAACATCCATCCATCCCTCCGTCCGTCCGTCCGTCCACGTCGACCTATTAAACGTCATGGTGTTGTGTCACATAAAACAATAGACGATCACTTTGCTGGCCTTGGCCAGCAATGTTGTATGAAATTCCATTATTGACCTCTCGTCTAGCCGCACCTGCAACGTGACAGTTCGTGGCGTATTTTAAGGAACATAACGTCAATATTTCATAGCATGTTTGAGAAAAAAATATTACTTAGTATCTCTACACATTACAGAACTAACTACACTAATGACTTTGATAAACTTTATACCTACCGAAGATAAAATAAATAAAAGAAGAATTGTTTTACCAAAATCATACTAGCGGCTATGTGGACTGTAGACGCGAAATTATCTGATATAATGATATTTTTCACGTTTTCACCCCTGGCTCTGCTATTTTGAAAATCGAATCTGCTTACAAAAAATTAGACCGCCGAAAAAAACCTGCTTTTAAAATAATAAACCATTTTTATTTAACCTTAATAACTAAGTTCTTAAACTAATGTAAGTAAGTACCTATACCTAAATAATTTTAAGCCGATGCCAAAAACAATCACGTATCACGTGTGTGCCCGTTCGGGTTGCTGTCTCGCTGACATAAACCCTCGCTCGTGAACGCTCGGCATTTTTCGGCGAAGGATTGATTGTTAAGCACCGACTCAAAATTACTAAGGCATACTTAAATTACTTTAAGAACTTAGTTATTAAGGTTAAATAAAAAAAAGGTTTATTATTTTTTACTTTTCAGTTTTTTTCGGCGGTTTTTTTTTGTTAAAAAGTTTTTATTTTATGCTTTTTAGTTTTTTTGTACCTATTACTGGCAGGTCTGAATCTCATTCATAGTGAGGTTTTTGTAATAAGTACACAACTCAGCAAAAATCTATTGCAGCTATCAGCTCTTAAAATCTATGAGTGAACAATAAATCATCCCTATTTTCCCACCCTTTAGGGTACGATTTTTTTTTCAAATTTATATGGGACTAATTTCAAGATATCCAACTATCCAATAAAAAAAGAATTATCAAAATCGGACTAGGTACTCTGTAAAAAGTTATGCGTGGTCATTCAACAATCAGTGAGTTAACCATCAATCATCCCCTGTTTTTCTACCCTCAGGGTTGGAAATTTTTTTCAAATTTATATGGGACCATTTTCGGGATGTACCCTTTCCAATAAAATAAGAATTATCAAAATCGGACTACTCTGTAAAAAGTTATGCGGGATCATACACACAAAAATACATATAGGGTGAGTGGGGGTAAGATGAAAATAAGATGAAAAACAGTGTAAGATGAAAAACTACCCGTAGCACCGGGTGCTACGAGTAGTTTTTCATCTTACACTGTTTTTTATCTTACCCCTACTCACCCTACTACGCATCGACTTGAGTACCACCTCCGTTTTTTTTCGTCGGTTGAAAATTCACGAGAAACGGTTGAGAAATACTTACACCACTTGTAGGAGAACAGCCAACCGGACATACGAACCCATTTTTTACCAAGCTGAAACGGAAACGCTTCGCTCGCGCTTTGCACTCACTTACTCAATAACTACTACCTTATTTATTTTATAATCTTCTAATATATAAAAATCTCGTGTCACGGTGTTTGTTATCGAACTCCTTTGGGACGGCTTGACCGATTTTTATGCAACTTTTTTCTCCGTTTTCGGTAAATAGGTCTGAGAAGAGGTCGTAGGCTATTTTTATACCCCTATTCTTCGCAGACGGAGTCGCGGGCAACAGCTAGTAAAATATAAAATTAAATCAGACAGAGAGAAAGTATAGTAAGCCCAGTTTCCAGTTTGACATACCGCTAAGATCCATCTTGATATTTTGTTTATTCCGGTACCACGTCCGTTATTCCGCTTTTACTATCACTTCACATTTAGCACACTCAGCAAAACAACTTTTATAATTTAAATATAGTCTAGAACAACTCCGAAATAACGTTCTTTTGATTATTATAATGATTACTGTGTTTTGATAACACGTAATGATTAGTCGATGGAATGTAAACGATGCGCTTCGCGTTAAAACAGGTACTACTTTGGCCGTCGCTGGCCATTGACTGACTGTGTGTGAGTGAGTGAGGAAGAAACGAGGCGAGGCGAGGCGAGAGTGAACGCAGAGGGAACTAGGGAACACCGCTAGGTCACTCACACTCACACGCATGTGGCATCATGGATGTAAGTTTTAGATTCAATTCATAAATTAGAAATTTGGTAGCGATATGTAGTTTTGATGACAATGCAAGTACATTCTGCATAATTAGTTTATACAAGCTTTTATTTAGTTTCACTCGTCCCGATGTTTGTCTGTAATCAAATCTTGCAAGTTAAATTTGATACACTTCCGCTTGAGCTAAAATTTTTCATGCATGTGTAAATCGGATGACAATGCAAAATTATAATGACATGGAGCTGATCTGATGATAGAACTGGAAGGTGGCCATAGGAACTCTGTAATAAAACTACACAACCCCGTCGAGTTTAGGCTCGTTTAATTCGTGTTGACGAGTACTTTGATCCCAGATGGTAACCAGGGTCTGATAATGGACTTCGAAGGTGGCCAAAGGCAAGGCACTAGGTACTACCCCGTCGAGTTTGGACTCGTTCGATTCGTCTCAACGAGTACTTTTGGTCCTAGATGGTAACCAGGGTCTGACGATGAAGCTGCAAGGTGCCTGTTAAATAAATAAAGGGATAAGTTTGTATTTCGGGACCCTCTCCCCTCCTGATTGTAGAATGACAAAGAGGACAGCTCATATTTGATACGATGGCATGATAAAGAGAATGGGGAATGGAATGAAAGATGTGCAAAATTAGAGTAGATAGAGTAGTTAGATATCAGAAAGTAAGAATGAGGAAGGCCATTAGAAAGACAAAGTATGCAGCATGAAAGTGCGAGAAGCATTACTGATGGAACTGGAATGTACGGATATAGCACTAATGCGTGGAATACTATATCGCTCAAAGTTGTTAAAATATATGACGTGCTAAATGTGATGTATGCTACATGGCCAATAAATTATTCTATTCTATTCTATTCTAATGAATAAAATATATACATATACCATATACCTACGTGCAGTTATCAATGCCTGGTTTAGGGGTTGTAGTAAGCCTGTTTAAACAGCCAAAAATCTTATCCCACACTTGCATGTACGTTTGTACGTACGCAATGCCTGTATTTTTGTTTGTAAAAGCGACTCAGAATATTTTAAAGCTTGCGGGGTTATGAATAGATGAGATCACAGTACCGAAATATTTCGTTGCAAGAACTCCTTTATAAATAACTGAATATTTATAAAGGAATGCCTAAGTTAACATAATGTGCAGAGAAAAGTGTGTAACAAACGCCTTTGCCAGATAACAAAAAGGTAAAGGTATTACTAACAAGTGTAAGTAATACTTACATCCACCCATAGGCACTCAATTTAGAAGGTACCTAATTTAATTATGTAAATTAACAAATTAACCTTGTAATATTGTACACCGTGTATTATGGTATGGTAGGTAAATTACGTTATATGTTTACTACATTTACATTTTACCATCTTTCCTACCTACCCGTTATCATGCAACAAATTATTTATGTATGTACGGTCAAGTGCAAAAATATTTGTTTTTATTAATTAATTATAGATACCTACTTTTATTATACAGGGTGATTCAGGAGTCATGAGCAGGAGTAATAGAGATACAAGACGTCTTCTCGCTAATTAAAAGTAAGTAGGTCCTACACTTGAGTAGGTACAGCCAACGTCATAACATAAATAAGTGACCACTTGTGTACCTTGTCGCTTACAGCCGTTACATAATTTCGTATGGCTTTTCAAACATGACGTTAAAGTGATAAGGTACAAAAGTCATAAAATCATAAAATCATAAATATTTTTTTTTTGTGGCATGGAAGAAAGCTTGAAGAAAGAGAGTTTCACATGTTTTGTCACTATATGACGTACAAATTTTAATTTACAAATAAGTAAATATAGGTATATTTTAATCTTAATAATATTTTTTTAAATAAATAAATAACTATCACGGGTCAATTCTCACTGTCCAGGGTACGGTGTTTTGGCCACAGTGCCAGGACTGAGCGGCCACAACATCGGCCGCTCTCGGACCAAGTCCTTGCGAGGAAGGGCGCGTAGGCGCATGACGGGGAGGGCGAAGGACCCCTGAAATCCGTTGCTGAATTGCCTCTGCTTTTGTTGGGCACTGGCTGCGGCGGCGGTGCGGGGTGTCCTTCGGCATAGTGGGGTAGCTCCGGGGGCCTCATGGAGGAAAAGTATCCTGGGGCCTGAGTGCCCCGGGTGGCCCAAGGATTGATGTCCTTGGGTCTTTTCCTGGCCTCAGAGAGGCGAGCTTACCCCGTTTCCCTCAGAGGGACATCGGGTGGTGGATCGGGGGTCCGTCACCCGCCAAAGATCTCCCGAGGTTGTAAGGCGCTCCAGGTGTTTCCGGAGCGCCTTAAACGGAGTTTGTGGGGCTTACGCCCCACAGAGGTGGGCCCGAAGGGGCAGCCGCCGTTGAGGGCCGCGGATGGCGGAACCGTTCCCTTAGCCCCTACCTAGGCGGAGAGAGGGAATACCGTGGGGTTTTAGTCAGTAGGAGTCTGACATAACCCATCGTCCTCCCCCGAGGATGGTGGGTAGCCATGAGGATTACCCCACGTAAAAAAAAAAAGGTAACCAAAATCTAAAAGAGTTTCATGAAGCAAATATTGTAATACCATGGCGATTCATCGGCACTGAAATAAAACACCAAATAAATTATAGTAACTTAATCAATGTAACGTGCTACTTGCTCCAACCAAGCTACAACATACAAAATACGATATAAAATTAGAAATTTTGCTTTATAAGTTAGCTTAGGCACATTTTTCTATTGACAGCGATTACCTATACATTTAATTCGCAGTCTTTTTGTTGTTCACATTTCCAACTTGGTTGTGGAAATTTATAGAATTTGTGATCACTGTTTTTGCCATTGTTCTTGCAGTTAATTATGCAACAAGTTTCGTGACGCATATTCTCTTTATTTTTGGTTAATAATTCATATATACGTAAATTTCACTAGTAAATAGTGACAGTTGGTCCGCCCACGGTTTCTTATTTGGCCACGGCGGGCGCTGCGATCGATTCGGGGTTCTCCCACCACCCACTTTGCACCTAGCGAATAATCCACACCGACGACGGGTGTTTTTGTTTTCATGATTTACTACTTACTCTATCATATCTACTTACCTACTTACTTACCGCATGCTATAATACTAACACGTCTTTATAACAGTCATTCATTGCATTTACATAAATAGTCAAAGAAAAAATACACGGATATGTCTAATACTTATGCATGACGAAGATTTTAAAGTTAACAAACACCCTGAGGCAGATGTCGATGTGTGGGCAAACAAAAGTGACTGATATAGGTAACAAACATAAGTTAGTACTTAGGTGTCTTTTATTTTCGTGACAATAGCATACGATATCTCAGTTAAAGTACACCTGTAACACTTTTTTCAAAAACAAAAACACAATAGAACAACTGCGATTGGCCTATTCCAATCGCTGCGTTTGTAAACATTAGCAAACTGAGCCATTTCTTTGCATTATTTTGGGAGCTAGAGGCAGTTCCTACCTCATTTGCTAATATAGACTTAGCAAAATTTTGTAATATGTCGTCTAAAAAGAGCGTTTTAATTTTAAGTGTTCTACGGTTATGTTATTGTGACTGGGTGAGTCATTATTTTTTTGTGCATCTACTGTAGATTTAAGTACAGCGTGTCGGTATTTAGCAAGAACGACAGTATAATTACCTAATAGCATATTTTTCGAAGGTTAAATCATTATTATACCTAAGTACCTACTTACATTTTTCATCAGGTATCTGATTGGATGACACCGGTACAAGATGAATTCGGCAGTGTGTAAGTAACGCTTAAAAATACTTTAGTAAATATTTACCTATAAGTAATAATGAAACTAGAAGTACTTAACAATACAATCTTGTCTTAATTCCTTATTTATCTGTAGACTGCTCCAAAACCCCGAAGATTCATTCTATAAAATAAGTACTTAATGGTTTTCTTAAAAATATTTTTTATTTGTAATTTTTCCTTTCTTTTCTAAGATTACTTTCTATTTTAGGTTATCTAGTTTTAGTGTTTTTTTTTGTTCCAAACAATGTCAATCTAATATATAAAGTAATAAGTTAGATATTTAGTTTAAACCTATATATTTTTTTTATTTGAATAAATAATATTATATAATTTAAATAAAAAAAGTACTTAATTTTGTTCAGAAAAAAAAAATAAAGATATGTAAGTATATGAAAATTTACAAACAAAAATAGCGGGGCAAAAGTAGTCAATGGTGGGTCACTTTTTGACAGACGTATATAAACGAGACTACCGAACTACCGATCGCCTAATGATAATTTGACCCTTTCTGGTAATTTACACATTGCAGTAAAGACATTAACAATCGAAAAAACGACGATGCACAATTGAAAATGTACGAAGACGAAGAACTACGTATTCCCGCCCAGTTTCTCTCAAGTACACTAGCAAAAGTGTCCAATGACGGTGTCATCCCTGAAATAAGCAATATACCCCCGAATAGCCTGAAGATTAAACTACAAACGACTTTGGAGAAAGCAAAAACACTGGCCGATGCCCTGAAAGAACAAATCCTAGCTGTAACAACCCGAGAAGCTTTGCTAAAAGAAGCTATTGCAAGTGGAAGGTAATGCTAGTTTTAGAATAAAACAAAGGCTCCCTTACAGGTGTATCTAGCAACACCCTTAAATTGACCTAGTGGGATCAGTAAAACTACTTATAACTGAGCCTTTAAAGATGAAAAGATGAATACACTTATATAGCTAGTAAAATTGAAACTTACATGAAATAATATGTTCCTTGTAAGAATTCTAGTCACGTTTTAAACGCAGATTGGGAGTGTCATCAGTGACAGTGTACACATTGGACCACGCCCCGCGCTCGTACCTCATCCGCGACGGGTTCTGGACGGTGTGCAACGGCGCAGTCAAGCCCGCAGCTGACAACCCTTACTCCAAGCTGCAATCCAGCCCCCGGTGTTTAGGAGTGGAGGTATCATATTCTAAGCGCAAGCTCGGGCTTGTCAATATGACAGGCAGACAGTGTGTAGATACTTGACCGCGTCCCGCCCTCGTACCGTCTCCATCGACAATATCGACATCGAAGCTGTCTAGATGCACATAAATATCGGAACACGACCGCATTGTCAATCGTGTAAGTGGTGTTCCGATATTTTTGACCACCTAGATAGCTCTGTCCCTCACATTAAAAACTAATAGGTACATTTAATAAAAATCTCATGTCACTGTGTTTGTTATCGAACTCCTCCGAAACGGTTTGACCGATTTTTATTAAATTTTTTCTTTATATTTTTTATACCCTTATACCTGATTTACACTCTCGCCTCGTCACCTCGCCTCGCGCCTCGCCTCGTCGTCTCGCTCCGGACGCGAGCCTCAAAATCAAGGCAAATCACGAGACGTGGCGCGAGGCGCGCCTGTTCACACTCTCCTCTCGTGGCTCGTCTCGCAGTTCGTCTCGCCACTCGTACGCGAGTGTAAACCGGTATTAGGTATTATGCAAGACAACGTTTGCCGGGTCAGCTAGTATTGTTATATAATAAAATAATAATAAATAAATATTAGCCAATATTAGGGGACAATCTTACACAAATCGACCTAGTCCCAAACTAAGCAAAGCTTGTACTATGGGTACTAGACGACGATAAACATACTTATATAGATAAATAAATACTTAAATGCATAGAAAACATCCATAACTCAGAAACAAATATTCGTGATCATCACACAAATAAATGCCCTTACCGGGATTTGAACCCAGGACCTCTTGCTTCGTAGGCAGGGTCACTACCAACTAGGCTAAAGCCACAGAACAAATAGGTCCTTATTTATTTTGTGCTAAAGCGGTCGTTATTTTATGTGTAGTGTCACACTACATGTTCAAATACTTAAGCATTTTATTGGTTAAAAAAAAAAAAAAAATTTAAACTGTTTATTTCAGTAAAATTACAAAGTTGCATGCATAATCTTAACTAATAATCTTAATTTAAAAAGATTTTATAAGTTAAGAAGTCTTTTTTTTGTGTGTATGCAGTCAAGGTCACAGACACACGCACGTCAGAAGTCAAAAATATCCGTACACCTCTTTATCACTAAATAAGGTTGGTGTTTACATTATTTCCGACTCCGAGCCGTCCATATGTTTGTGCCCTCGACTGTACGTTTTAATTATACAAAGTAATCTATTTCTACAGAGTAATAACAATTATAATTGATATTGCTAGGCAGAGTTGTGTAGGTATACAATTATTAAGTAAATTATTTGTCGGTAGTTTGCCCTCTTATTTTAAACATGTATCTTTTAATAATATTTCTAGCTTGTCTACTCGTTCGACCTTCAATTAAGTTTAATAATTCACTTGAAAATCCATTCAAAATACGCGGTAAGATGCATCTCCATACTCTTTGACCGTATTCATTGTTGGTTTTTGCAATTTCAAAGGTTGGGAGGTTGGCTAAGTTACGTAAGTGTGTTGGACGTGTTCTTCTCTTTAGCCCTGTTATGTTGTTAAAGTATTTGGTTACAATAGCTAAGTCTATCTTATCAAATACAGTTAGCACTTTGCAGTAATTGAATAGATTTTCATAATTATTTTTATATTTATATTTAATTTTTGTAGGTACTATAGTCTTAAGTATACGCAATTGTAGGTTGTAAATATCATTTATATATGTTTTATATGATCTCCCATAGCTTTCTAAGCCGTAACTTATGACAGAATCCGCCAAGGACAAGTAAAGAAGTCTTAATGTATTGTATGGAACTTTATGTTTAAGAACAAATAGCTTTGACAGTACAGATCTAAGTTTATTACACACATGGTTGATATGCGGAATCCAACTGAATTTATGATCAATTCACGAATTCAGCTTTCATTCAATATGTAGGTAACGTTTTGTAAGTCGCACGGCAGAAATAATTAAAATTCCCTATCATTAAATAAAATGACGGCGGACATTAGTAAATACTTACATGAGTACCGTCTCTAATTACACTGCCTTTGTCCCCTTTACTATTTGTATTCTTAACGCACATAAATACATAACTACAGTCGAAATACTGAATCACATACCAACGAGATTTTATAATATCAACGGTTAAAAGGCAAAACGCATGAAGCGACACTTTTTGTCAAAATGAGTTATAAGTATAAGTATTATATAGGTACATATTTGAAATCAGCGAATTTTTCTCCGTCGTTTGAGCCGGGTTTCATGCAAAGTTCAAAAATTGTCGCTTGATGCGTTTTGCCTTTAAACCGTCGATATGTACTTACCTATCACCAAATTCTAAATTCCAACTTCGTATCGTGCCATCCCACTCACACTAGACATTTAATTTTCGATTTAGGTATCCGTTTGCAGAATATTGAGCTTGAATTGAAAGTAAGTACTTACAGGGCCGGATTTAGAGGTCTATACCTCTACCATGAGTTTACACTAGTTTACAGTGACCGTACTCGCTAGCGACGGCGTAAATGATTTGTATGGAGAATTGTACTTCCGTAAGTGACCGCTAGAGGCGCTGTACAGTTCTCCATACAAATCATTTACGCCGTCGCTAGCGAGTACGGTCACTGTAAACTAGTGTAACTCATGGTAGAGGTACTGGTGGCCTCGGGGCATAAAAGGAGTGGAGGCCCCCTGTCCACAAATTGTTTTCCACATATCCAAATAATAAAAAAGCCGCGGTGGCCTAGTGGTTTGACCTATGGTCTCTCAAGCAGAGGGTCGTGGGTTCAAATCCCGGCTTGCACCTCTGAGTTTTTCGGAGTTTATACGTGAAATTGCAATTGAAATTTACCGTGAGCTTTACGGTGAAGGAAAACATCGTGAGGAAAGGAAACTTGCATACACCTGCGAAAAAATTCAATGGTGTGTGTGACGTTCCCAATCCGCACTGGGCCCGCGTTGGAACTACGGCCCAAGCCCTCTTATTCTGAGAGGAGGCCTGTGCCCTACAGTTAGATTTATATAGGCTGGGATGATGATGACGATCCAAATAATTACTCGTCGGAATTTGTCAGTTTTTTTTTCGAAGTTTCTATTGTGGGGGGGCCTCTACTGTGGGAGCCCGGGGCTGTTGCCCCGGTTGGCCTCACCTAAATCCGGCCCTGTACTTACTAATTTTTGTAAGAGTCAAGATAAGTGTGTGAGCCCTTCCCTCTCTCCAAATACAAGATAAACCAGAAAATCAGAAAGTTGTATATAGAGAATTTATGTACTAGGAAAATTATCACAGATTACACAAGACAAGACAAGACAAGTTTTAACGAGTAATAGTCGACCTACCCTTACTTAATTAATATACAGGGTGTCCAATACGAAAATTAAAAATTCAATAAATTATGAAATAAAATCTATTTTTACTACATAACTTTTAATAATCTACAACTTAAGTATAATAATGCGGATTTTTTTTTAAATAATATTTTCTAAATGACGGCCACGTCCCTCGACGCACTGCTCTAAACGAGAGCGTAAGTTTTCAAAGACACGTTTGCAAACCTCTCGGGAAATTTTTGCTATTTCCGTCTTGATATTGTGTTTCAGTTACTCCAAATGTTGAGGTTTTTCTAGGTTTTTTTTTTTTTAGCCGTACAGCGAGGGAATGCCGCAAGCATGCTTGGCACGATGCCCCGGGTAGGAGAAATTCAGGGTTTCGACATTTTTTAAATCATATTGTATTTCGTAAATTTATAGCTCATAATGTATAATAGTTTTTAGTTTTATGAATAAATATTTTTCTTTAAACTTTAGATTTCAAGTATCCCAATAAGAAATAATCACACGGTGACAAATCAGGTGACCACGCTGGCCGTGGGTCACCAAAACGGGATATTAATTTATCAGGAAAAATGTTCCTCAACATGTTCATCGTAATTCCAGCAGTATGAGGAGTTGCTCCGTCTTGCTGAAACCAGGTGTTTCTGTTCACAAATTGAGAGTTATTCTATCATGGAACAAAATATTTCTGTATCATTTTACAGTAGTTTTCCGAAGACACAGTAAAGTTGTTCGCCCTATACCTAGTGTCCTCAAAAAAATACGGCCCTATAATTTCTGCATCTGACATGGCAGACCATACTGTAAATTTTTGACTGTGAAGCTGTGAAGTGACTTCGAATGCATATTGTGTGGGTTGCTTGTGGTCCAATAGCGATATTCTGTTTGTTGACGTAGCCATCCAAATGAATCACTGAAAAATATGTTGAGAAGGCGATGATTCGAGCTTCAGTTAAGCGATTTTCTGGATTCTAAGAAAGCTTTGATAGCAAATGCCCGATGTTCACCAGACCAATGATTCATATTGCTGACAAAATCCGCAACAGTATAATGAAGAAAATGGCGGCATTCGAAATGTCGTAGGCCGCGACGTTCCAAAGAAATTCGAATTTTAAGTTTAAACTTTATTACTGGACACCCGGGTGGATTTTTGAAATAATTTTTTTACGTAATTTCCGTGGGCAAAATTTTTTTTTTACTTTTGGTGAAATTGATCACTCGTTGAGATACTCCTTCGGATTAGGATTTCAATGCTATAAAAGGCCCCAATTTAAAGTCAATAATTTAGTAGTTAATCGTCATTGAAAAAAAAAGCACCATCGAAATTACTATAGTGACAGCGAAATTACGTCTTTATTAATTACATAGGAAATAAGTACAAAATTGTAAACTATTACTATGATTTATGTATGTAACTATAATTAAATTTATGTACGTGTACATATTCGTGTATAGTTAGATTAATAAAACATTAAATTAAAGTGGAAAACTATTTATTTAAGTTTTTCTTAGGAACAATACGTGAGAAATATTATATAATTTCGAATGTGTCATTTATTAATATAAAATATCACAATCAACATGGTTACAAACTTATTATTAATGTAACCGTGTACTGCCGTTTCGCAACTATGTTTTTCCCAAATGATTAATTTGGCAAATGTTTCATTTTCCAGCTGTTTACTACCAAATGTTAAAACTAAAGTTAAAGTTAAAGTAAAGTAAAGTTTTAACATTTGGTATCATAGCGTTACGGTTGTGGTACCAACTTTGAAGATGAGCTCTGGTTGAGTTCGAAACGCGTCAGTGTATTTTGGTGGTGGTGGTGACGGTTGGGTTTGTGTGATTTGTGTGTGTTCGTACAGTGTGGAGGTGGAAGATCACACACATTTCTTGCATAAACGTAACTATCATTAGGTCGCGGGTGAGCAAAGTAATTGTTTTAGTTCATTGATATGGACCTCCGCAAAGTAACGCCTGATTCAATAAATTATTTAAAATATTATGGTCATTAAACTGATTGTGTGTGTGCGTTTGTGTGTGTAGGTGTGTGTGTGTGCGTGAGTGCATATGTGTGTGTATGTGTGTGAGTGTGTGGGCGTGTATCACGCAAAACATATGAATAATATTTACCTCGACGTTTCGACTATATTACAGTGGTCGTAGTCACGTAAATACAGACTAGAGGTCTACTCGTGACCACTTCCACTGTAATGTGGTCGAAACGTCGAGGTGTACTCGTGTGTTTTGCGAGATAAGTCATGTTGTGTAATTTCGCTGCCATATCTGTAATTTCGATGGACAAAAATGCCATCAAAATTACGCCACGGAGGATTACGACAATTAGGTATTTTTGCGATTACTGCTAAACTATATACATGATTAATATAAGCTCTTTACTGTGAAATAAGGACTAAGTAAAGCGTAAAGCGCTGCGGCTGTCTATGGACAGTGGTGATCATTTAACATCAGATGACCCACTAGTTCGTTTGTCTGGCCTACATAACATAAAAAAAAGTCAACTAGTAAATAAAAATTTAACTATTTAATTAAAACCATTATATATCGTACAACAGGAATCCACGGAATTTACTTTTAAGCGAACCAAAATACATCGCGCGAAAGACTCGCCTTGGTAGGCACACAAAACTCAGTAGTAGGACGTCCACTCCGCGTGACAGCCGGAGCCAGGGGGGGCACACTTACATATATCACACTTTTCATGCGACTACAGCGATCTCTGGTTGTTTGGTGGAGAACTAAATTAGCGGCCATCTTGGTTGACTTGTCAAACTTGTCAGTTGTCATTCATCGGCCATGGCCATGGCGTACCAAATTGTACGGTCAAGGACTTTAATTGATAGGCCACTTGCCAATGTTCGTATTTTAGCCGTATAGTGCAAATCGGGTTTAGCCGCTTATACTTCGTATATGCTGATTTGAATTAGACGGCTAAAATACGAATAGTGACAATTAGCCTATCAATTAAAATTACGCGTAATTATAGCTGTACATCACTACCAACATATACATATAGATAGGTATACATCTATAGATACGTCACATTAGTTCTTCACCAGGGCGTAGGGCAGCAGCACCTTCCATACATGCATATTTGACCATAGAGTTGCCACTCTTGTTCATATAATATTACAATACTCTTTGGCCGGAGCACAACTAACGTACTTAAACGTACTCTTCCACAAAAATGTGAACATGGCGATATGATCCTTCACCGATGAGATATTAGCAGAGGCGCTACCACGAAATCCGAAAATCGAAGTTCGCATCGCATTATCCCTCTCACTCTCGTGTCAAATCATATTAGCGTGAGCGGGACGGCACGAAACGAAGTTCGAATTATGCACTTCGTGGTAGGGCCTCAGGTATTTGCGGAAGGTAATATTGGTAGCTAGAGGTGGGACAAACACATTATGGCCAACCTATTTTTAAATAAAATTGTATTTAACATACAAAAGTTATAATCGAATGCGCTATGTAATTAGCTTCATTTTGATATATATTAAGTCGAAAAATGACACATAGACACAAAGTTATGCTCAATTGATTCAACAAAACCGCGTGTGGGACAGGCCTCACAGACTTACTGCAGTTAGTGTTTCTAAGATTTGGATATTTTTTATGCAGTCTTAATTGAAGTCAACAATGTTTGTAATGTTAAAACTCATTGTATTATATTGTGTACAATGTATATAAAATTGTGTGGTTTTAATATTTTGAGTGGTTTTTTTTTAATTGACTTGGGACGTCCAAAAAAGTCGCTCTGAAAATACACCCACCCAGTACTTACTTGTCGCATATTAGGACGGGACACACACGGAACTTTACACTGCGCGACATGCATAATTAATTAATTAAGTAATTAGCCCGCTACACATAGGTAGACTTTCCAAAAACTTTGGCAAAATGATTTTTTTTCAAAACAAAATTTATTTCACAATCTACTAAACCAGTAATAAAAGCAAAGCGCAAGGATTCGCTTTTTTTCAGAACTCAAAATATTTACTTTTTCCGCTGTTTGCACAGAATCTTAGTTTTAGGCTAAAATGTTAACCCATACCTCTATTTGCCCATACTAAGTAATATTATAAATGCGAAAGCGTGTCTGTCTGTTTGTTACCTCTTCACGCTTAAACCGCTGAACCGATTTAGACGAAATTTGGCATAGAGACAGTTTGTGTCGTGGGAAAGGACATAACTAATATAGTTTTTTTACACGCTTTATATTAGCTTCTTATGACGGAAAATTGCATAGTGCCCGCGGTATAGGTATATAATTCTTAGCATACGGTGTCGCGGACAACAGCTAGTACATAATAGTTTTACTATTATTATTATTTTACTTTTGAGTGAAAATCACGAAATATATATTATTATCTCAGACGCCGTCGAAGCCGGACCCCTGCGTGTTCAACTCAGTTATCAAATACGAGACGATCCCGACGCGACGCCGCGTGGAGTACAGCGAGGAAGACTACCTGTGCCTGAAGAGTGGGTTCAACAACACTATAGAACAATACCTCAGCGTGCCCAAACGTGTGGTGAATGAGACTTGCAAGAATGGTGAGTTTAACACATTCGCGTCCACATATCGCTACGCGCTACGCTCGTAACCCGTGGCAGCGTTTTTCCGCTTTTTGTAGCGAAAACTGCCTACGAGTACGAGAACGAAACCCGCCTGGCGGGTATGTGTCTTTCACACCATGAGAAATGTATGCGCTTTTATATTTGCACTGTTGACGTTACGGGCGACGAGCCTTATTGTCCTTCTACATATCTGCACTTTTTTTTATTTGCTCGACTTAGCGACTGAACTTCTTGCCATGACTTTTTTATGACACGGGTTTAGCAAACGACTAAATGGATTTCATGGTCACCACTACCCGGACTCCCGCAACATCAGTGCTAGATAATTTTAGTTGTGTTGCGCTGCTGTTTGGTTGTAGAATCAGCGAGTAAGCTGTAGCCAGCGATCCAGACGAACCTTGCATAAATTACTCTCCATATTATTTAGTAACAAGAGCAAAACTACTTTGCTCTAGGTATTCACTCACGTATTCCCGGTATTCCCGGTATGCGGCCGTCATATTGTAATTCTGGCTAAAAAAATTGTTAAGTAAACGTTGTTGGAAGGAGCGTAGGTAATGAATGATTAATGAAACTGTAATTCAGATTGAGGCAACTCGACTGCGTGGCTAAGTGTTAGTTGTACCAAGTTACTAAGCTATAATACACCGTGAAATTTTAGTGGTTGTTTTCCCGAAACGAGGTGATTTAGTTTCGAGTCGAGTCACCTCGTTTCGGGAAAACAACCACTAAAATTTCACGATGTATAAGTACATATTGACTGGACTCTAGGCGCACGCACTTACTTTACCATCTTAGAAAAGCCAATTAGTACAGAGATGAATAGATGATAGATGCAACGAGACAACCATATTAGACAAAGAGGCCATATGGGCATATGGCCATATGTCTAACTCACTCAAAATCACAATCGTTTTCACCACTCCTTTTTATCCTACGAGCATATACCCCCGAGATTTATGAGCTCGTAGTTTCTATCGCATGAAGGATGAGAGTAGAAAAAGATGTATACGTATACTACAAGTAAACTACAACGAAAGGCGAATATTGTCTATCGCTGGCGGTCGCATTCCCCATCTTTTTCTACCCTCATCCTACACGGTGATTTTTAATCGGTATACAGGAATAACAAAAAGCGATAAAGTCGGCCATACTGAATAACTTTTCCCATGGAACCAATACGAAAATCGGGAAAAAAAAAACAGCTATTTCATAGAAAACTTCAGGGCCTCACCAGCCTCCATGTATAGAAGCACGGATTTTTTTTCCCGATTTTCGTATTGGTCCCATGAGAAAAGTTATTCAGTATGGCCGACTTTATCGCTTTTGTTATTCCTGTATAAGTACCAATTAAAAATCAACGTGTAAATATATCATTGTGACAGAAAGAAGCGGTGAAAACGATTGTGATTCCGAGTGCATTAGACAATAAGGCCTCTGTGTGCAGCCAGTATATAATAAGTACCTACTAGTGGCTTTAACCTGATGTAACTAAATTTGTTTTACGTTTTTATTTTTCTAGGAATCGTAAGAAGCCTGGAAGAGAACGTGGCAGAGTGTGGACTACGCGTACTGTCGGAGTACTTGTATTACCCGAGCAGCGCAGCGACGGTCCCCCGGGAGTACTGCGTCGGTGCCTGCCGCCTGCTTGCCGCCTGGCACCTCTCCAACACCACCATCGAAAACTTCGAGTTCCTCAAGGACGAGCCCGGCTTTAAGAAGTACTTTGTCAAGAGCGACAGCGAACGCTTGATTTAATTATATTAGGTATAGACAATAAAGTAGTATTTCGAGAATATTTAGTATTTTCTTTGTCTTTGAGTTGTTGATATTTATGGGCGGTGGTGATCATTTTCCATCAGATGACACATTGCAGCAATGCGACCGAAACGTCGAGGTAAATAAATAAATATTTATTGCGTGATGTCCCGTTTAGTTTAGTAGTTCATTGGATATCAGAAATTTGGTATGCACCTAGTTATCTAGTTTTGCATCATTATCACTAAATAATCAAAAAATACCTACTTAAGTACTTCATCCTATTTTTATCATTATAATAAAATTATTATCAAAAGGTGTGTACCTACTTACTTACTTAATTAGGTACCAGTGGCGACGCATTAAATTTTTTCGTTAAATAACCCAGAGCAATCTACCTTTTTAGGGTTCCGTACCCAAAGGGTAAAAACGGAAACCCTATTACTGAGGCTCCGCTGTCCGTCGGTCTGTCACCAGGCTGTATCTCGGGAACCGTGATAGCTTGAGTTGAAATTTTCACAGATGATGTGTTCGATTGCCGCTATAACAACAAATACTAAAAAATGGAATAAAATAAATATTTAAGGGGGCTCCCATACAACAAACACGATTTTTTTGCTCGTTTTTGCTCGATATTGATAACGGCAACAGGTAGACACTTGAAATATTCACAGAATATTTAATTATATATTGACTTTAAAAATAAATCATTAAATTAAAATAAATTAAATATTTAAGTGGGAATCCCGTACAACAAACGTGATTTTTATAGATAATTGTACGGAACCCTTCGTGCGCGAGTCCGACTCGCACTTGGCCGGTTTTTTTTACATATTATTATATGTACATCACCCGTGATTGACCCCTATCTCGCCTGATGAAAGTTGCAGATAAGACCAAAATGTAACCTTATCTTAATAATCATCAAGCGAAGAAAGGGCGAGCGAGTGGCCGAGTTAGGTATGCACTATGCATGTATGTACGAGACTCTTTAACATAGGTACCTACATAAAAACATGAAATTAACAGATAACAAGTGTACAAAGGCGAACTTATCCCTTAAAAGGATTTCATCCAGTTAACCTTAGAACGATTGACAGGACATCAGCAACAGAATAGGCATGCAATGAAAAGTAGTAAAGCGAAACCGAAATCTAAAATGAACCCAAACAAATAGTAGGTACAGTAATGAGCGGTCGTGGTGCTCAAAATGATGTACACAATCAAAGAGAATATAACCACTACGTGTAGGTACACAATCTTTTAGCTTCTTTAGCTTAGAAATAGAGTCGCATTTTGACAAACCAGTCCAGAACAAACGGTACCAGAACCGCTTATCCACTTCTATTCTACTGCTGACTGCACATGTACACCACCTTTGCCAGACTGTCATTACTAACGTCAAGTAAGTAAACAGTTATCGAGTTTAGGAAAAGTAAAAAACAAGTGGGAATTGAGTTATTATGGGGTTACGCGTTACGCTAATGGAATGCAGACTATCCCTACCGTAAGTTTATAGTGCGAAAGTAGTGAAATTTGTGAATGGCGACAAAATTACCGCATTAATTTCAATTGCACCATTTGATAAAATTATTTAAAGCTTTAATTTGCTAACTACTCTACTCATATTTCAAATATTCAACTATTGTTTAATTTTTTCGCAGACCTGTTTTTAAAAATCAGCCCGCACAATCTAAAAGTGATAAGAATCTACCTTAACGGGCAATTTTGAAATTAAAGATTTCAGTGACTGTCATTCATGAAAATGGAAAACATGGTTCTATATGCTAGATCCCTTTGCCTTCCCTGGGCTTTATTTACAAAAAGAAAAACGGACATTTAGAGGTTATTTATTTTAAATTGTCAAAAATGACAAATAATAGCGCCAATAGCGGTGCCCAAAAAATATTTAAAAATATTAAAGTCTGCTATTGATATCAACGTTCAATATAATTAGCCAAGATTGAACATCAACAATCAGCAAGATGAAATGTCATGTACCAGGACCTAATGTTAAAGGTGGGCTTACATTTTTACTTTTGAGACTTAAGTAAATTGTTTGTTAGAATACGAACTAAAGTTCATTAAAATGATGCATACATTTTCTTAGTTTTAGGACGGACTGTTCATGCATTAGCTAGATTTGGAGATGAGCTGTATGTAGAATCTCTAGCGGACTGTGTACTTTTAAGGACATTAAACGCAGCAGAGTCTGCATATGCTGTAGTAAAGTTTAACAAAAACTTCTTTTCATACTTTAACTACAATTACTACTCCACTGAAGACAATGAGGGGCTAAAGTGTAAAATATCAATGAAGTCGGCATTGCACACATTTAAATCTCCAACGCATATGGACAAACAAGTGGAGAATTTAGAAATCAAACTTGACCCAGAGTCCTGTAAACTCATTTTCCAATTGAGGTGTAGACATGGGATCGTCAAAACGCATTTTGTGTCCATACTGGACTGCAAGGCCATGCAAGCTGTGTACACTAAGGATTTAGTGCCAAACAGGTAACTCAAACTTTGTATTTTTTTTTTCATTTGTATTTGCACTTTGAAATTGGATGTTGAAAGTCATTTAAGAATCCTTTCTTTACTGTAATAATTAACATCAAAAAGTTTCAAGCATAAGAGCTGGCTATTTATTCAACCGTTTTAACCACCCCATTTGTCTGGTCACATTTTTTAACAAATGGCTGTAGATTTTGATGAGGGTTTTGGTAATATATTAGAGGTCCTGTATGTCTACCATTTAACTGGGAACTATATCAAAATCTGTCATTTCTTAAAAAATGTGGCCAGATAAATGAGGTGGTTGAAACACTAAAATAAACACCCTCCTAAATCCCTAATATAATATCATTGAAAATGTAACACTTTCAATCATAATCTTTACTTTACGCTCAGTACTCATCATAAAGTTAGGATTAATTTTGTTGAAGTGTTTGTTTAGTTTATATTTTTTTTTACCAACTCCCTTTTTTGTTACAGAATCACATCACCTTACAAGATACTGTCTGAAGCATTAAGCAACTTCCAGAATTCAGACGACCAGGTGACATTAGAAGTATCTGCCCAGAATATGCTACTCCGCAACTACATAGACACACTAGCTGACCTCTCAAAAGTAATCAGAACACAGGTGACCTTAAAACCTGCAGAGTTTGATGGTTACACCATAGGAGCAGACACAATGATCACATTCACTTTAAAAGAGTTCAAAGCCCTATTAGCATTTGCTGAAGCATTAAGTTTACCTATCCAAATACATTTTGAAACTACAGGAAGACCAGTAGTGTTCATAGTACATAATGGATCAACATTTGAAGCCCATTTTGTGCTGGCTACCTCAAAAGCAGACAATGGATCTCAAGTTACCACTCAGAACACAACACACAATGAAAGAACTAAAAGAAAAGATGTTAGATCAAGTAATAATTCAGCCAGGAAAAAGCCCAATTTGAATACTGATGTATCCAAATGCCTTGAAGAGGATTCACATCTTTTTAATTTCATAGACATTCCTGAAGAACATCCTGTAGCTGTAAATACTGATGCAGTGGCAGGAAATGATAATCCCCAGATGGAGAATGACATGGATTGTGATGTAATACCTCCATCACCCACAGCCAAAGCACTTATTAGAAGAGTTTTCAAGAGATGTTTTGAACAAACTATAGACCTTACTAATATTCAAGGCACTGTGCTAGCCGAGGACTCTGATCCTGACACCTGACTTAGACCTTTTGCTTAACTAATAAGTGCAAGCAAAATGATTTATGGAACCTATTTATCTAAAAACCATTTAATTTATTACAATATGTGACATACTACTATATTTATTACTAGTGATTGACCACAACTTTGTCCCGCAATAACTTGGCAGAATCCCAGGATTGTACCCAATTTTAATCAGGAAAGGTATACCTCCTGTTTGTTGCGTCCCTAGATGCCAACAAACAAACACACAACCCACTCCAATATTAAATGTAATCTTCAAGTGTGGCTGAAAATGCTCATGCATAATGTAAAAATTGTATTCCTTAAGCAAATCTTTTAAGGTCAGTATCAATTTTATACACCATGAAATTTTAGTGGTTGTTTTCCCGAAACGAGATGATTTAGTTTCGATTGTACTAGGGGCGTTCAATAAAAAGTGAGAATGATTATGTTATAAACAACTTTTACTAAATGTCATTTTATTTTTCGACATAGTCACCTTTTAGCACAATACACTTAGTATATCTTTTTTCTAAACTTAAAATTCCATTTTTAAAAAAGGCCTCATCTTGAGTACTTAAAAAAACTTGTACTACAGCGACTACCGCGTCGTCGTCTTCAAATTTCTGGCCTCTCAGGTATTGTTTCAATCTCGGAAATAGGTAGAAATCACTGGGAGCGAGATCTGGTGACTACGGAGGATGCTTAAGGATATCGAACCCAGCATCACGAATTGCAGCCATTGCAACGGCGGACTTGTGTGCCGCGGCATTGTCCTGGTGGAACAGCACAACTTTCGAGAGTTTACCTCGCCGTTTTTCACGGATCTCATTGCGCAATGTTGCTATTTGTTTGGCGTATAAAGTGCCCGTAATAGTGGCTCCATGCTCGAGATACTCAATCATTAATACCCCTTTACCATCCCAAAAAACAGAGCCCATGACCTTACCGGCAGATGGGCTCATCTTGAATTTCTTCGGAGTTGGAGATGATGACGTTTTCCATGTCATAGACTGCAGTTTCGTTTCAGGGTCGTAATGATGGAGCCATGTTTCGTCCATTGTTATAAATCGCGCCAAAAAAAGTTCCCGGTCTTGCTGCATCAGGTTCAAAGCTTCTTGACAAATCTCTAGTCTAGTTTGTTTTTGCGTGTCAGTAAGCATTCTTGGTACCCAACGCGCAGATACCTTTTTCATACCCAAGCGTACATGTAAAATATTATGCACGCTCCCCGTTGAAATCTTTACATTTTCAGCAATAAAACGAACTGTGACACGACGATCCGCCAAAACTGAGTTTTCGACTTTTTTCACAATTTCTTCAGTTACTGCTGTAGTAGGGCGTCCGGAGCGGGGGTCGTCCATTGTCGATGTTCTTCCACGTCTAAATTCGGCGCACCAACGTGCGACTGTCGAATACGGAGGAGCATTAGACCCTAAAGTGTCCCGCAAATCCAAATTGACTTGGTCCGTAGAAAAATTTTTCAAATACAAGTATTTGATAACGGCGCGCAGTTCAATTTTCTCCATTTTCGCTAACGTACTCAATAGCATTGCAAAGAAATTAGCGTATATTTTTTTAAACAAAAGACAGTTAGTTTTTTTTTCATAGCAATCAGCTAGATAGATTAGCTTTACCGGCCAGTATTTAATTTCGTAATATTAAAAGAGTTTGCATCTCATTCTCACTTTATATTGAACGCCCCTCGTACAGTCGATTTATAATTACTATTTTGACTAGAGTCAAAAATCCAATTGTGAAAAACGAAAGTCGAAAATGACCGCAAACCAATAGTAACGCTTCGTTGGTACAAGTAGCGTACGATCGCACGATAGGTTAGGTACCAACGAAGCGTTACTATTGGTTTGCGGTCATTTTCGACTTTAGTTTTTCACAATTGGATTTTTGACTCTAGTCAAAATAGTAATTATAAATGGATTGTACAATTGATACTATATCACCTCGTTTCGGGAAAACAACCACTAAAATTTCACGGTGTATATTTTCACATCCTTCATTCTCTAGAAGTCTGTTGGAAAAATAACTTTTTCTCAAACATGCTATGAAATATTGACGTTATGTTCCTTATAATACGCCACGAAGTGTCACAATGCAGGCGCGGCGTGGTGTGCGGCTAGACGAGAGGTCAATAATGGAATTTCATACAACATTGCTGGCCTTGGCCAGCAAAGTGACCGTCTATTGTTTCATACCATAACGTTTATAGGTCTATGGCATCATAGCATTTAGCCATTAAAAAAAAACTATAAGCAATATTTGCGTTTTGGTTCATTAGGACAATCTGCCACTACGCTTATTTAAGGTAAAGTAAGATGATGATGATGATGATGATGGTGATGATGATGGTGATGTTGATGGTGGTGATGGTGTTGATGATGGCGGTGATGATGATGGTGATGGTGGTGATGATGATGATGGTGTGATGATGATGGTGATGATGAGATGATGATGATGGTGGTGATGATGAGATGATGATGATGATGATGATAGTGATGATGATGGTGATGATGTTGATGATGATGTTGATGATGATGATGATGGTGATGGTGATGATGATGGTGATGATGACGACGACGACGACGGTGAAAATAGTGTTGATGATGATGATGATGATGATGTTGCATGTTTGAGAAAAACTATACAAGCCTTGGCCACGAACAGGGATTGCCGGCCTCGTATCTCTAGATGGCCTCGTTAACACTCGGCCATCTATAACTACTCGGCCGGCAATCCCCTATTTCGCGGCCGCTGCAGTAATGTACTATTTCTCAAACATGCTATGTAATGTTTACGTTGTGTTCCTTAAAACAGGCTTCAAAATACACCGTTGCAGGCCTTGGCCGGCAATGCGATCGTCTATTGTTTCATGTCACACAGCACCATGATGTTTATAGGTTTGGCATCATAGCATTTAGCCATTTAAAAAAAAACTATAAGCAATATTTGCGTTTTGGTTCACTATGACATTCTGCCACTACGCTTATTTAAGGTAAGGTAAGATGGTGATGGTAATGGTGATCTGCCTAGAGAAATATTTCACCATCAACATCATCATCACCATCATCATCATCATCGTTATCGTCATAATAATCATCACCATCACCATCATCATCACCACCATCATAATCAATAATCATCATCATCATCATCACCACCATCACCATCATGATGACGACGACGATGATGATGATGATGATGAAGATGATGGTGATGGTGCATGTTTGAGAAAAGCACTATACAAGCCTCGGCCGGAACAGGGGTTGCCGGCCTCGTGTACGACTCGGCCGGCAACCCCTTAAGTCCCGGTCTCTGCAGTAATGTACTAATTTGATACCCTAAAGCTGTCTTCACACAGTGTGAATCTGAATCGCTCCTTCCCTAAATATCAGAATTGCAAAATACTGTTTAGGTTCATTTCGTCCACATTCCTATTTCGTTCACCGTCAACATTCCCATTTCGTCCACGTTCCCACTTAGTTAACATTCCTAGCAGATTTTAATGCGGTTTTCGCTATCACTTAGCTTAATTCTCAGGGAAGATTTTAATGATTTTTGCATGATTTTTGTGATTAAGGTATTCATGTTAAGATAAATACTTGCTAAGCATGGTGCGGGTCAATACTATTCAGATACACTACCAATTTCGTTACCATTTTGTTACGAAATGGATTGCGGACGAGATGGGAATGTGGACGAAATGGGAATGTGGACGAAACGGGAATGTTGACGAAGTGGGAATGTGGACGAAATGGGAAGTGGACGAATCGGGAATTGATTGCGGACGAAATGAGATTGCTGACGAAGTGGGAATGTGGACGAAATGAACCTAAACGCAAAGTACTAGATTGCAGACTTACCCTATTTCTAAAATACCAAATTCCCAGAATACCAGACTTTCCTGTCACCGTGTTTTTCCCTATATTGGATTGCCAAAAAAGCTTGTTGGCAATAAACATATTCCATTCAAAACCGAATTCCCTTAATACCAGATAGTGAACTCACCAGGCTCGTCAGGCAGGTCGTGGTCGTAGTGGGGAGGCCAGGGGGTCATGTTTTACGAGCCTGGCGATTTCACTATCTGGTATTATGGGAATTCGGTTTAGGGTATGGTGTATTGAAAACAAGCTTTTTTGACAATCCAATATAGAGACAAACACGATGACAGGAAAGTCTGGTATTCTGGGAATTTTGGTACATTTTTATGTATGTGCAGTGGTCAAAGGATAAGGATGAGTATGAATAAAATATCTTAATGTTTACTGCATTATTATTTTATAGTAAAAAATATACACAGGTAAAAATATTGTACACACATTCCAAGCGGTATGCAAGGGATTTGCTTTGTTCCAACATATACATCATTTTCACCAAAATTAAACCAATTTTAGTGAGCTTAGGAACATCAGCAATAGTTAAGTCAAATCATGAAACTAATTCAAATAATTTTAACTTAGACTACACACAATAATTTTGAGGTACCAAATAACATTATCATTTATCTCACATTCCTGTCTGGTCATTAGAAAAATGATACTAGATAGTGAATTAATTAATTGATGTAATATGTTACTAGCCAGGACTATTTCACACTAAGATCCAAATGACATTCGGACTTTTGATCCTAGGTGCAATTTGTACCTGAAATTCCACAAAAAATCTTAAGAAATGGACACATCAAATATTTTACATCATTCTTTTAACTTGAAAAGGAATAAAGTACATTCTATTCCTTTTTGATTTACAGTATTTGCCAGAATTACTGTCCTCGATTAGAACACATTTCTATCAATATCTACAAGTAAAAAGGCATGGCAGAAGTGATACATTTGGTAATGTCAGCATTTAATTAGAGAAAAATATAAATAGGTGTTAAATTTACTAATAAATTAAGCTTTAGCTATATCAATCATCCTAAAGGAATTTTGCTGGCTGGACTATAGTGAAAAGTTATTCTAACCTATGTTGCAAAATGAAATATCGAAATTAGCTTTTCATTTTTTTTAATGTTTCGGTTTTTATAAAATGCTACAAGTTCAGATAAGTTTATGATCTTACACAAGATTGCAATACAACACAATAAATAAATGTTGCTAAATCATTTTGACATTTGGTTTCTACTATACAGAGATCAACAAAGTAAAATGGAAGTAAAAGAACAAAATGCAGATTTATTTTTCTATAAAAAATTACAATACACATTTCATTATCATAATATAGCTAGCTAACATGTCTTAAAAAAGATGAAAAAGACTTTGAATTCTATTTTAATTTATTATTTGATGTGGCAACTTTACCATTTAATTACAATAAGTATTTATTTTAAATCAATTTCAATATTGTCTCTGGCCCGGATGAAGGGCGGGCGCACTGCCGGCTGCGCGGCGATCTAACTGCATCACCAAACAACACTCACTATCCAACTAAATCAATGAAAAAGGGCACTGTTATTTAGGAACAATCCTCTTGGCTCTTTCTGACACACTGTGCTACTTTTCTTTTAAACTCCGAATATGATTCTCTCCATTCTTTCTGTAAAAAGAAGCAGAATGAGCGCAAATCTATGAGTGTCGATACTGTGGGATTGTCGTTTGGCCTGGAGGTGGCAGGCCTTATTGTGGCTGTGGTTGTTTCAGTGTACTGCGGTAATTGTAGTGCAAATGGCCCTTTTTCAACAAACAGTATGCCACCTATTATTTTCTTGTCATTCCTAAAAGCAATCTTCTTGACTTTTCCTAACACATCTGGCAACTTTCTTTTTGAAATCCGAATATCTGTCTCTCCATTCTTTCTGTGGATGTAAAATAATGCAAATGGTAAATATGACATAATAAAATAACAAAATATTTTCATGAACTGAAACAATTACTTTGCTCACCCGCGACCTTAAACCTTAAAGGTCGCGGGTGAGCAAAGTAATTGTTTCAGTTCATTAATATGGACCTCCGCAAAGTAACGCCTGATTCAATAAATTAAAATATTTTCAGTCAATTTTTAACTAACAACCACCACATATATTTCACATGAAATACAAACTGAAACATGGATGCACAGAAAAACTCAGAAAACGCGACCAGCGCTGGGAATCGAACCCAGGTCCTCAGCATTCCGTGCTGCGTGCTAAACCCCTACACCACCACTGGTCACGCGTGGTTTAGCACGCAGCACGGAATGCTGAGGACCGGGGTTCGATTCCCAGCGCTGGTCTCTTTTTCTGAGTTTTTCTGTGCATCCATGTTTCAGTTTGTATTTCGTGTGAAATATATGGATTTCACGGGATGACCGAAAAAGTAACAAATTTGGAGTTGAAAAAATAAAAAATACAAAAAGAGTCCAAAAAAACAATCTTAACCACCACATACATGCATTTTTTGGACAACATATTTCAACTTGGATGAAGAAGTTTGTTTCCTGCCTATGTATTCATCCAATAAGCTCTATTAGGTTTATTTTAAGTCTAATAATATAATAAGAAATAAAGTTTGGTTAGGTAAAATATTACTTAATCTTAAGTAACAAACACTGAAGTGTTTAAAAAAAACAGAAACCTATTGTCACCATAGCTAGACCGTTTAAACGAGTCCTCGCCCGCGCGGTACAGGGGCGGGGGGTAGGACGACAAAGGGGCCGAGAGAGGCGCGGGCGGCGAGCGCGCCTCGTGTGCCTGCCGCCCGCACCTCTCCCGGCCCCCTTTGGCGTCACAACCCCCAGCCCCTGTACCGCGCAGGCGAGGACTCGTTTCAACGGTTTACCTATAATTTATTGAATCAATCATTACTTTGCTTACCCGCGAACTTAACCTCGCTAATCTTATGATCGCGGGTGAGCAAAGTAATTGTTTCAGTTTGATTGTCACTACTTTCAAATAAACTCTTATCTCAATTTTAATGATCTTGCTAAGGGCACCTATTAAGTGTCCTTCAAGGTTTAGGATATGATTATTTTTTTAAGTATTGATGCTATATAATCCTTATGCTATACCTCGTTTATTTTAGAATTAGAAAAAAGGTAAACAATCATGAAGTCCTTTTACTGAAAAACACTTTTAAAATATAGAAACTACCTATTACTTACGAAACCAAAAGAATGTAAATGAGCATAATGTCCTTGCTAATTGTTATGTATTTGGTGCGACTTATTTATCAAAATTGCTTTTCAATAAAAAATAAAAAGACATGTCAAGATTGTTTAACTTCTTTCTAATGCTAAAATAAACGACATGTAGACCATTTTGGTGAAAATATAAACAAACCAATTTCATTAAAATTCTTGCATAATTAAATCCCACTAGATGGAACCAATACCACATGTATGCACATTTTGAGTCTTTTAACTTAATTAATACCTTTTACTATTTTTTTCGTCAATATTCATTGGATCATTTTTGTGGCCAAAATATTTTTTTTACCGCCCTAAAAGTGTTAGGTTACTGGTTCTATGTTTTTATTACACCAGTAAACAAAAAAAAGATTGTCTAGGGTCGGAAAAATGGCGTATTTGTTTACATTTTCAATAGAATGGTCTGACAAAGGGTTAGGTACTTCATTTTGTTCAGTAAATTTCATTCATACTTTTTTAATATTGAAACAAATTTAACATGCCATCTAAACATTGTCACTTTAACCACAACCAATCTATACCAACAAGGGCAAACCTTTTCAACGCCAATGATGTACATAAGCATCAGTCACAAAGTACAACATTAAAGTGATCTTCACTCAAAGTTCAAAGTAGCATTACGTTTTGCTAGACATGGCGTTAAAAAGATTAAGGCAAGCCTCTTCCAAACTAATTCAATCATTGCCATAAAGCCATTATGTGTCCTAACCTAAACCATATTGTTTTCATGGCGCTGCTTATGTAAAATAACGCTCTAATCCAAAATACTATGGTGTGCAACTTAATACTTTAATTATTTTAAATAAAGCATATAATTACACAGCATATCATTTCGAACTAGGCCGTTCTTTTAGATAAGCAGCGATGGGTAATAGAAAAATACAGTTGGAGGAATTTTCTGTACTGCACCAAGTGCAAGATGCTTAATGGATTGAAAACTAAGTACATAAATAAAAATGACTACCAACCGCAGCATCTACATTAGCAGGGCTCTCGTCGTTGGGATCAGCCAGCATGGAGATGACACTGATGAGTATGGTCTCCACTGTGTGCACGGGTAGCCACCGCTCTGACGCCTTCTCATACCCCCACTTATCATCACCTGGCTCATGCAGTATTGATATGCAGACATCACCATTCTTTTCAACTGAAATTATCAAAACCTTGTTAAGGATGTTTTTGAAGATTACACATAATTCTATAAAGGGGTAGTCCATTAGAGGTTCTACTATTTGCTTTAGTGTTGTGTATTTTAATAATACATTCGCCCCCATTACAAACTTCCTATCCTGTGAGAATTTCGCAAAATTCATCCTTTTTCCTAGTTCAAAGTGAACTTTGCAAAATTATGGTTTAGTAGGTCAAAAGATGAGTCAGCCGGTTAAGATTTTTCCTTTTACTCAGGGTGGTTCAGTAACCATCAGCAACAAACATAAAACATTCTTCACACAATAACATAAGGCTCAAAGTAGCTTTAGGTTTGGCTAGCCTTGGCATTGAGAATGTTTAAGGTGATTTAGACTTAAAACAAGATATTGAAAGTACCCTATGTGTTGAACCTTAAAATTTAAATTATTATATAACAAACTTACTAAATATTAAGAATGAACTGTTAAAAATGATTATTTTGCTAAGATATTTTTGAAATTTAGAGGGTAGTTTAATTCATCACAAATATTATATGCATAAAATTTACAAAATACATATAAAGATATAATTCCTCAGTCAACAGCAAAACAATTCATAAATAAAGAGGAAAATATGTATCTTCTTCTTCTTCTTCTTGTAGTGCCCTCTCCTACCGGAGGTCGGCGATCATTAGAGCTATCTTTACTTTAGAGACTGCCGCCCGAAAGAGGGATCTGGTACTCATCCCGAACCAGTCTCTAAGGTTTCTTAACCAGGAGGTACGTCTTCTGCCAGGTGGTCTGCGGCCTTGTATCTTCCCCTGGATAATAAGCTGAAGCAGACCATACTTATCGTTGTAGCGACTACTAGCGCCATCTAGTCGTCACATAAGGAACTAACAACTACAATCCTACATCACACTATCGAAGTTTCTCAACTCGGCTGCAGAAATACAACTTCCAACTTTCATCCATTGGACTTCGGTCCCCAGGCATAACATCTGCCTGGAGAGAGATCTCTCTATGCAGCCTACCCCCAAATTGGTGACCCACGACATTGGACAAAATCGCAATCTTCAGACACACAAGACGATGACGCAGTCTCACAGCAAGCCATACTCACCGCACTGTGCACCATTAGCATGTATCTATTATCTGCCTGGTGTCTACAGTTCGTAAATCCTCCTCCCACTACTTCCACTTGCCAATCAATCAACCAACGCTCGCCAACAAGGCTCCGAGCAATCACGCGACAGGCATGCATCCACAAGTAGCAGAGGAACAACAATGCTCGCCGACGAGGCTCTGAGCGACTGGCCCTTGCAAGCGCCCACATGACGCACAGACTGCACTCCACTGCAATTCGTATCGACCTCCGGTCTAAAAGGGGGGCTGATGTAGCGACTACTAGCGCCATCTAGTCGTCACATAAGGAACTAACAACTACAATCCTACATCACACTATCGAAGTTTCTCAACTCGGCTGCATAAATACAACTTCCAAATTTCATTCATTGGACTTCGGTCCCCAGGCATAACATCTGCCTGGAGAGAGATCTCTCTATGCAGCCTACCCCCAAATCGTTACGCATTATATGCCCCAAATACAACAGTTTCCTCCGTTTTATAATACGTATCACTTCTAAGTTTTATAATAAAATGGTTTTATAATAGTTTTAAAATATATATGATGCTACTCAATTTGATAACCATGTGTGTAAATAAATGTTTTTTTTTTATTAGATACAAGAGTTTACAGGCGTTTATTCAAGCATATCAACCACCTCATTTAAGTTTCACATTTTTTAAGAAATGGCAAAAGATTCTGAGAGAAATTTGATTGTTTCCCCAAACTCGTTAATTCCGCGTAGCAAACTTTCCATTCGCATTTTTCCCCGCTCGAATTTCTACCCATTCACCTTTTTTATCATACATAAGTACTGCCAATAGTCATAATTTTATTATTCAATTGCACATTTAACCAATCAGTTTTTTAATTATTCCCGAATTTTGCCAGACTCCTAATTTCCTAAAAACGTTTTACTCAATCAGTTTTTTTTATTATTCCTGAAATTTATCAGAGTCCTAATTTCCTAATAGCGTATTTACTCAATCTCTAATTTTAATATTAGCAAATAATACTAGAGGCATTATTTCCTAATTGTATATACCAAGGATGATATAGATTGGATTAGCAATCGCCATAGTACAGATCGGCCGCGGAAAAATAGTTTGATTATTAAATCTCGATGGCGCTGACATATAGCCCGAGAGTTTGAAAGCAAAACAATAAGACTACAGATATTTCATATTACTGCAAATGTATTATTGTTTATTGTGCAATATTTTTGAAAAATTTGTAGTAATATGAAACATCTGTAGTCTTATTGTTTTGCTTTCAAAGCCTCTGGCTATATTTCAGCGCCATCTAGATTTAATACTCAAACTATTTTTCTGCGGACAATCTTTACTATGGCGATTGCTAATCCAGTCTTTATCATCCTTGATAGTTACTCAGTTTTATTCTCGCCGATGATGACAACAATGCTCCATAATTCCTGCAGCATCAGCACACCTTCAGTGTCATGGAGAACCGGCCCGCTGGCGTCATTGTTGGTAAGGATAGGTTTTATCATCATCATTTCAGCCAAAAGACGTCCACTGCTGAACATAAGCCTCCCCCAAGGCTCGCCAAACAGATTGGTACTGCACTAAGTTGATGATGATGGACGTACTATATTGTTTTATCAAGAAGACAGAGCAACAGTACACAGAACAGTACAGTTGAAGAAGAAATGTTGTGATAACCTGGTGTTTTGATTTTGTATAGGAACAATATTGCAACACATAAGAAATTAAAATATTGTGCTAAATGTTGGTTGGGCATATTTGAGAATAGAGATGCAAGCAAATGATAAAAAAGGTGAATGTGTAGAAATTCAAGTGGGGAAAAATGCAAATGGAAAGTTTGCTACGCGGAATTAATGAGTTTGGGGAAACAATCCAATTTCTTGATTCTGATACAGTTTCCCGTTATATGGTAGATGTACTGGATCTTTAATATTATAACCAAAAGCTCCATCAAAATCTACAGGCATATCTTTAAAAAAATGAGCAGATAAATGAGGCAGTTGAAACATTCAAATAAATTCCCTTACATTTTTCGCCCATTCAAAGGTTTTTATAAATACAAAGGCAAACATACTTGGTTAAGTACCTTTCTTGCATCTTTGTGGTTATAAGATTATTGAAAATTTATCAAGTAATTAATACAGAAAACAATATCACATCCCACAATACAAATTGAAATTCTATACTCACTATTTGGGTGCCAAATTTCAGTAACAAATTTCATCCGTGGTGGCCTCAGAGGATATTCCTTCGGAAAGTGTAAATGCGCTTTGAAGAAACCACCCTCACTGAAAAAAAAATATATAAATACACTGTTACCAAAAATTATACTACATCTTCATGTTTATAGGATATTTCACAGAAGAAAATACTTGACAAAATAATGTAACAAATACTAAAAATCACATGCTTATGAATGATTTATAAATTAACTGTTAATACAATACTTGTTACTCACTATAAGGTGTCTGGAGGACCGATGATGAGCACTTCCCACCTGTATATGTCATTGTCGTCTATCAATCCAGCAGAAAATCCTTCCACTGGATTTTTGTTCAGTTCTGAAAGATAATGAAAAATAACGCCAATTTTCAATAAATTCATCTGTTACGTATTAAATATAAATAGAAGTCTTTTGTCCTACAATCTGTGCGTGCGATAAGGGACCAGGTGGGATCTTCAGCGAACGACGACTAAATATAAAAACACCGTGAAAAGTTAGTCATACTTACTGGCACCGAACGTCTGTCATTGCGAACGATATTGATTTTTAAAGCGGGTCTCCCTCTCGTAATCAATTCGTATACTTAGTCACACATATATCAAGCAACAAAATCAAAGGTTTATACTTGGTGGTATAAGAGAAGACGATCTTCAAAATTCGACCCACGGAGGTCAATGAATGTACGAATATGTCGTCTGACGCTCACGTTAGTGTGTACTACAAATAGCAAATTATTACATTTGGAACCTTACCTGCTAGCTGCTTTTTTAACAAAAGCGAAGACTGTGGCTCTGACATTAATTACAATTGCGAAATTTACCCAGACGACACGAAACAAATGATTTTTCACAAAAGATGGCTGGCTGAGTTTTGGGCAGGTTGTGAAACATATGAGTTGCTTGTTTCCGGTGAAATTGTCATTAATGTTGCCATATGTAAAAATGTAATCGTGACTGATCAAAAAACCACCAAGAAAATTTAAAATTATCCACGGAAATTATCTATCATGGCAATAAACTTATTTATTCGCCTTAAACAAATAATAACGAATATAATCCATTATTCATTGGTAAATCGCATAGCTACATGCTTACATGTCCACCAACCCTGCAGAAAAATAATAAAACTGGCCTTATACTACGAAGTGCAAAATTCGAACTTCGTATCGTGCCGTTCCGCTCACGCTAATAGCATTTAATACGAGAGCGAGCGAGACGGTACGATGCGAACTTCGATTTTCGATATTCGGAGTAGCCCCCCTGTGTTAACCTTAGTTATTACAATACTCTTTGTCTTAGTCCATCCATGGATAGTTTGTGTCAGTGTTGCAGAACTATCGATAGTTTGACCGATCGTTGACCTCGCAAACTATTCAGGATATTGATATCACTATCGATAGTATCGCACATGTGAATACTATCAGTACTATCGATAGTATCGATAGTGATTTATAAGCAGTACTATTGATAGTGGCAATACTATCGATACTATCGATAATTTTATGTCCAATACATAAAAGATCGACATCGATAGTATCGATAGTATTGCAATAATGACCGAACACAATCGATACTATCGATAGTACAAACCTATCGATACTATCGATAGTCTATCGATAGGCAACACTAGTTTGTGTTCTAGTTTAGGGTTCCGCAAATCAACAGCCAAGTGCGATCAGTGTCATGTTTCATCGAATGCTCGCTCTGTGTTTGAAACACAGCTAGCTCTACAATGCAGTATTATAAGCCAAAGTAAATTTATATGGTACTAGCTTCTACCCGCGCCTCGGTCCGCGTGGAATTAGTAATTTGGGCAGCTTATTTTATTTAATCCAATTTGCTTTTTCTTCAATTATGGCTCTCCTTAGTTCCTCGATATATAACCCCCCCCCCCGCACACCCGCGTTCACATTCACCACCATACTCCCAAGTCAAGCGTGCCTATAGAAGTTTTACCGCAAAAAACCCACGATTTTGAAACATTATTCCGCTCCTATTGGTGTTAGCGTGATGATATATAGCCCATAGCCTTCCTCGATAAATGGGCTATCTAACACTGAAAGAATTTTTCAAATCGGAGCAGTAGTTCCTGAGATTAGCGCGTTCAAACAAACAAACTCTTCAGCTTTATAATATTAGAATAAATTATGGATTAATAATATGAAATCGTACATCCCTCCCACATTCTTCTTTATCCTATCCTACCAAATGAGGCATTCTCGTATCCCAATCGACTGGCGCGAGCGATAAAGAGAAAATAATGGTTAACAGCCTATTTTTTCTTCATCAGGATAAGTCTTCCCAGACTAATTATGTGGACTACACAGTAATTTTGACTGTATTAAAAAAAAAGGAAAATTTACACATTAAAATATTTTTATTGGAAAAAAAGATGGTTTACAACTAAGAATAATTTCAATTTTAGTCACTCGTGTCATGCTTTAACTTTTTTCCAGGTGGTTCTGCGTGACCATTCAATTTTTCCGTTTTGCGTTTTTTTTTTTTGGAATTCTTACTTTGTTCGGCGTGTCCGGTTTCCTGAGGCTGAGCGTTGTTTTTGTTTTTCACTGTGCCTTTGAAAGTTCCTACAAAGTCCACAGTTGATTTAAAGTCTATACTTGAAGGAATATGGCAACTTTCATGAAACATTTTCATTGTATTTATCAACTTTTTCAGTACTGTAAAGAAATTATTTTTTGCTTCAAAATCAGTATCGCTTTTCAAAGTACTCCTCATTTTGTTTTCAAAGTGCGTTTCTAAGTTGTTTAATTTTTTTAACGCCGCACCGCTGGGCTTCGATCGTTTCAAAGACCGATAGAAGCCAGCCATTAGTTCAAGGCCTTCATTCCGACGGAACTGCCTCACATTGTTGTTAAAAACATTTTCGACTATTATGGGGGCAAGTTCGTAGTTTCCTTCCCACTCGGTTTGTAAAACGTTGTGGAAGAAAATGATAGGTAACATACAGTTCCGATTCTGAAAATAGCTTTGTAGAGCCTCCTTGAAAACTGTAACAAGGGGTGATGAAGCCTGTTTTTTTGGCGATTTAGCAACTTTAGAATCTATTTTCATGGAGCAGTGTATGATAAACGTAGCAAACTGTGTTACAATGTCACCGATGGCTTGGAACATGAAATGCGACCTGGAACCCTTGTTGATTACCGATTTCAGGTTGTCACATAAGATTCCCAGCGTAATGTCGTCTGTTGATGAAAATTTCCTTATTTTTGTAAGAACTTTAATGGTTTTTCGCACCCTGTTTTCAAGCTCACTGAACTGGCTATCTTGGATGCAGAACTCTAGGCATCGAGTTAATGGAGCAATCATGCCTAAGCAGATATCCATCGACAGTTCTTTTTCAAGGTAAATGTCGACTAAATCTAGAGCCCTGATTCTGAAGTCAGATAATGCCTTTTTATCTTTGCGGTCTTTTTTCGTCTTCTTGCCTTTACCCTGGTTGAATTGTCTGAACGCTTCAGCGAGCGCGTCGTCGAGTTTCTTGCCGTCTTCTTCATCAATCATATCTGCATCGACACTCTCGGCATCCGACTCGAGCGCAGCGCTGCCCAAAGCTTTCTGCACGGCTATCCTCAACTGGTCGGGAACCGTCACCTTGTCGTCGTCATCCTCCTCCTCACTATCACTTTCTTCATTGCTGTCGACATTTTCCGCTTTACCATCCTCGTCGTCTTTCTCTTCATCTTCAGATTCGCTTTTATCGTCATCGCCATTTTCGGAATCACTGTCTTGTGTCAATGGATTATTTTCACTATCTGGATCCAATACAGATAGAATCTGACCAACTGATGTGGGTGTTATGTATTCCCAGAGCAGCCTGAATACACATTGAACTACAGACCTCAGTACGCTGGATTCAGTAGAGAGGATGGATAGCAAAACTTCTATCAATACTTCCATCCACTCTGGCTCTTCTTCGGCTAGACTGCCTTCTTTTACAACTTTCTTTACCTTTTTTTTATTACCTTTCCTATAATGTTCGTAACAGCTTTTCAGTTCTTTTATTGAACTTCTTGCCATTTTGACATGATTAGGTTCTGAGAATAAAAACAGACCAAGTTGATATAGTAGTATGAGGAACACTTTATCAACTTTTGATTTTGACTCAATCCTTTGAATATTAGCAGACACTTCTGTGAGCATCTCCCAGCATTCCATATTTTCTTTAGGGAACTGCTTTTCGAGTTTAGTTCGGACTTCCTCTTTCTTCAGTATACCATTGATGAAATCACTAAGTGAAGATAGGACTTCCACCAAACTGTCCGCATTTGTAAAGCGGGAGGTGAAACAGCGGTAGAAACACGACTTAGTTGAGGCTGTTGAAAAAAAAAAACTTATTAAATTCAAGAGTACTTACATACTTATTATTCATTATGCTAGCCTACATAAAAATCATGGCAAACAAATAAATATTGTTGACTAAACATACTGTAAAAGACATTACCTGATAAATCACTGCTGACTGCAGCAGTATCTCCACTGCTGATCTTGAAAAAGCCAAAGCACATAAGCATCTTCATGTAAGTGAGTTTGAACTCTGTATCATCTTTCACAGTATCATGGCTCACTAGGTATGAAATAAGTTCGGCAGCTCGAATCCTCTCTATATTAAACCAGTTCCTTTCAACAGTATCTTTGACACATTTATCACTGTTTAGAAGTACACCTTTGAAAAGTTTTGCCATTTTTTTCACGCCACTTTTATCTAAATCGGCAATTATAGACTTGATAACACTGGTTCCAGTTATTTCAGTAAAATTTAGCTCACCAGGATTGAACAACAACTTCTTTAGTATCTGAACTCTAATTGCGCTGTCAACTTTTTCCAACTTCAAAGCTTTATTCAGAGCATTGAGCAAATCTTTTTCTTTTTTGATCATGATTTTATGATCATCTTCATTCTCCCTCTTGTTTCTGATCTTACTGGCAGTTTGGAGGCCTTTGAACCAGTCCATGAACAGCTTGAAAAAGTTCTTGCTTATCAATTCTGGTATGACTTCAACATTATCCTTCAGATTGCTGAGGATTGTAGTGAGCATGTTGACAGCCACCAACTCCCTGTTCCTGTTGTGTTTGACAAGCTGGCTGTCAATGCCTGAAGTCCAGAACAGTTGAAGGTGTGGTGATTGAGCTATATTTATACCAACTTCTTTGTATAATGGATGGTTGAGAGAATTGAAGTCTATTCCGGTCTGTAATTTAAAAAAAATCACCAAGTCAGTTGAAAGTTGAGATACTTACAAAACATAAACATGGATTAAAATACTCATTTTAAGGCAACTGTTTCTCTGATCTGTCATTTAGTGACAGCAAAAAACTTTAACTCACCATAAGTTTCTCACAAATAATGTGAATATTGTCTTCACAGAGTATCTCGGCAACACCCAGCAACTTCCGAAGTTTTACTTTCTCTGGGAACTTCTTGCTTACAACCATCAAGAAATAAAGTGAATCTAGGGTGTGCTCTTTTATCTCTTTCTTGAAGTCTTGCTTTATATTTGACCAAATAATTGAAGAAAACTGGTTGTCATCCAGCTGAAAAGAAATAATAACTGTATGTCAGAATGGTGTCCTTTGTGACATAGTAAGAGTTTGGAGTTTTAGTATAAAAGCATTAGCATGGTAAGACAAAACCGAACAATGGAATAAACCTTGACATTAAAATTTTATGCTTACTCATACATACATTATTTACATTATTACATACATTATTTGATCCCAAAATGCTTTCATTATCATTGTAAGTAAAATTCCTAAGTAATAAAAGATTAATATTATAAATAAAGTAATTCTAAAATTTTATAACAAACTCATAGCTAACACACACTGCTACACAGAAAGCTAAATCAAAAAAGAAAGATAAGATAAGAGAAAAAAACCGGCCAAGAGCGTGTCGGACACGCCCAAGGTAGGGTTCCATAGCCATTACGAAAACATCAAGTACTATTTTTCTAAGGATTTCGTATGTGTACGGAATCATCCAAGTTTAGGTATGTTTTATACCTTAGGCTACTATTTACTCTTAAACTACAAATAATTTCCAAGCAATCTTAGCCGCTATAATTTTCCTAGTAAATTTGATATATTTACTACCATTCTGAATTTTTTCAAATTTTTCCACCCAACAGTTTAGATTTTAGAGGGGGGGATGTTCGATTTTAATGAAAATTTTCACTTTAAAGTTGAATATTTCGCAAACAGATCACTGAATAGAAAAATCATGTTAGCAACCCCGCAATGGTTTTAAAAGACCTATCCAACGATACCCCACACAATAGGGTTAGTCGAGAAAAAAAAATCACCCCCCTTTAAGTCTATGGGAGGCACCCTAAAAAATATTTATTTTTTATTTTACCACTTTCTTGGCGTGACTGATATGTATATTCATGCCAAATTACAGCTTTCTAGTACTAACGATCTCTGAGCTTAGCCGCGGACGGACGGACAGACAGACAGACAGACAGACAGACAGACAGACAGACAGACAGACATGGCGAAACTATAAGGGTTCCTAGTTGACTACGGAACCCTAAAAAAGATAATTTAGATGTAGCAACCTGTATTTATTTGAGCTATAGTCTCTTATGGTTTCAGTGTACAGAATAAATATGGTTATTTTTTTTTTTGTAATATATGATTATGCTTACCGTTATGACAAAATCAAGCAGTATGAGATAAGCAGCAGTGCTCAGGTAGGATTTTTTTGCACTAGCTTTTAGCAGCAACTGTATAATCTCCTTTTGCTCCTCCTCAGTGCTTGTGAGCATGCATCCAGAGCGGAATACAGCTCCACAAACCAGAATCTGGCCGAGTGCCACATCTCCAACTTCCTGTGTACAGATAATTTTTATGAATCAATGACGTTGGTTAAGTTTTGGCTGGAATCTTTA
Source organism: Archips crataeganus (assembly GCA_947859365.1). Classification (NCBI taxonomy): domain Eukaryota; kingdom Metazoa; phylum Arthropoda; class Insecta; order Lepidoptera; family Tortricidae; genus Archips; species Archips crataeganus. The sequence continues at coordinate 6,541,081 of OX402065.1, forward strand.
TGTATTTATTTAATTACAATCATTGTTATCTGGTGTTACAAAAAGTATAAAGATCTACATGTACTCCGGTGGCATATAGTATAGCAATAATTAAAAAATGTCACTTTAAAGTCTGCAATGATATAATTCTATCTATCTATATAAACATTTTAAACAGTCTAAATATAGTTGGTTTTTTTTTTTTTTTTTTTTTTTTTTTATGTTAGAAAGGCCAGACAAACGAACTAGTGGGTCACCTGATGTTAAATGATCACCACTGTCCATAGACACCCGGCAGCGCTTTACGCGATGCCAGTGCGTTGTCGGCCCTAAAGGAAAGGGAACAGGGGAAGGGGGTGAGGGAGGGGAAGAGGGAAGGGAAGGGGTGGTATACACATTTCTAGGCGACCATGCTTGAGAATCCACAAGTTGTCTTCTAAGAACTCTGATACTGAGTAGTAGCATTTTTTAAAATTTACTGTAGAAACTACTATATATTTTATTTCATTTTTAAAATAAAGCATAGCATAGAACAGAATAGCATAAAAAAAAAATATCTTTATTTCATATTTTTTAGGTAAGTAGATTTACATTTACTGGGGCCTCCCTTTGGGCTACAAAGCCTGCGTTGGGATGCTCTGCTCTTCCAGCAATTTTTAACAAGTGCCTAATACTTAGACCTATGTGATACAAGTAACAGATATTTTGTAAAAATAATAGATATTAGATTTCTAAATGGATTAGTCAGGTATTATCTAGCCAATCCATTCAGAAAGTAAAAAGTAAACCTCATTGGTGTACACACTTTATATAATACTAGCTTTTGCCCGCGGCTTCGCTCGCGTGTACTATGAGTATTCCAAAGAACCAAGATATCAAGCAAGCAAGCATACCGGCAAGCAAGCAAGCAGGTCCACAATTGACCGAGAAATCGGTGAACATACCAACATAAAAAAAATCATAAAGTGGAATGCATAACCTCCTCCTTTTTTAGAAGTCAGTAGTGTCCGACCGAAACACGATTTTTAGCCGAAACCGAAACCGAAACCGAATATTCGGTTTTTTTCTGATTTCGGCCGAAACCGAAACCGAAACCGAAATTTTTGAAGACGTATCATATCAAACAAAATATTCAAAATTACTGTACAGATCGTAAGGAAAAGGTTATTGCAAGGATTTCTTATATGAGAACAGTTACTTTTTTTGTTAAACATAATAAAAAGCGATTATTTTTAATGAAAAATGTCTTGGCATAGGTATTATATTATTCAAAACAAATAACCTATTCTTATCACGTCTAAACTAAATTCACAATCCTAATATCAAACGTATTGTTCATTAATCACAGCATAAAATGCAGTAACAAATAAAATAAATAAATATTAGGGGACAATCTTACACAAATCGACCTAGTCCCAAACTAAGCAAAGCTTGTACTATGGGTACTAGATGACGATAAACATACTTATATAGATAAATAAATACTTAAATACATAGAAAACATCCATAACTCAGGAACAAATGTTCGTGCTCATCACACAAATAAATGCCCTTACCGGGTTTCGAACCCAGGACCTCTTGCTTCGTAGGCAGGGTCACTACCAACTAGGCTAAAGCGGTCGCCAAACAGATTCTAAAAAGTAAATAATAATTTAATAAATAAACAACACTCATACATACTACTGTCGCTGGTCCCAGCTGGGCCGGCTGCCGATGCATTACCTATACCTACCCGGCCGAGCGTGTCCGAATTAAGCCGAGCGCTCCCGATGCGAGAGCCGCGAGAGGCCGCGAAGTAATTTCGGCCCGGCCGAAGGTTTCGGCCGGATTCTGGCCGAAACCGAAACCTCGGCCGAAATCACTTTTTTGGCCGAAATTGGCCGAAACCGAAACCGAAACCGAAACTTCGGTCGGACACTAGAAGTCAGTTAAAGTGCCCTTTGCAGCCTACTTACAGTACTTATGAATTTTGAAATTTTAGCTTTCTACAACCAGTAAAACGCAAAATCCCGTTTTTTCCCGTTCCCGTAAGAATTTCGGGAAATGTTTTCTTAATGCTCCCCTACACTCCCCAAGGAACCCACTTGCCAAATTTCAGCTTTCTATGACCAGTAAAACGAAAAAGCCCGTTTTTCCCGTTCCCGTGGGAATTTTGGAAAGTCCTCTCTCAATGCTCCTCGACACTCCCCAAACAACCTACATGCCGAATTTCAGCTTTCTACAACCAGTAAAACGAAAAATCCCGTTTTTTCCCGTTCCCGTTGGAATTTGGGAAAGTCTCCTCTCAATGCTCCTCTACACTTTCCAACTTTCCAAGCAACCTTCATACCGAATTTCAGCTTTCTACGACCAGTAAAAAAAAATCCCGTTTTTCCCGTCCCGTGCGAATTTTGGAAAGTCCTCTCTCAATGCTCCTCTACACTCCCCAAACGACCTACATGCCGAATTTCAGCTTTCTACGACCAGTAAAACGAAAAATCCCGTTTTTTCCCGTTCCCGTGGGAATATGGGAAAGTCCTCTCTCAATGCTCATCTACACTCCCCAAGCAACCTACATGCCGAATTTCAACTTTCTACGACCTGTAAAACGAAAAATCCTGTTTTTACCGTTCCCGTAGGAATTTTTGAAAGTCCTCTCTCAATCCAGCTCAACACTCCCCAAACAACCTACATGCCGAATTTCAGCTTTCTATGACCAGTAAAACGAAAAATCCCGTTTTTTCCTTATCCCATGGGAATTTATAATTACCTACATCTATGCCAAATTTGAAGATTCTAGTAATTATAGTTCATAGGATCCCGTTGAACTGAATATATAAATCCCGTTTTTTCCTTATCCCGTGGGAATTTTGAAAAATTCTGAAATTAATGTTTTAAATAATGTAATACCTACTTGTGTATCAAATTTGAAGAGTCTAGTTATTGTAGTTACTGAGATAGGGTCACTCGGAATCGAATATATAAATCCCGTTTTTTCCCTTTCCCGTGGGAATTCCCAAAAATCCTTCCTTAGTGGATGCCCCTACATTGAATAAGGTATCTATGTGCAAAATTTCAAGTCTCTAGGTCCAGTAGTTTGGGCTGTGCGTTGATATATCAACAGTCATTTAGTTTATTTAGATATTTCAACCCCATCGCACCCCATCCAGGGAGATGGTATTTTACGTCTGCCACGTCGGATTTTAAAACCGTTGTTGTTTTCATAACCAGCGACCCGATAAACCATAGAAACAACACCCATGTTGATTTTCAGACTTTGTTACCCCTTTCCCCCCTTTTAGGGGTTGAATTCTCAAAAAACCTGAAACACGTGTTTACTCATTTATCATTAGGAGTATTTCTGTGAAGTTTCGAATAAAATAGTGGAACTAATCTTGTTTCCACATACAAACTTTGAACCCCCTTTTTACCCCCTTAGGGAGTGCATTTTGAAAAATCCTTTCTTAGTGCACCCCTAGACCTTATAAGGAACCTACATGCCAAGTTTGGAATCTCTAGGCCCAGTGGTTTGGGCTGTGCGTTGATATGGCAGTCAGTCAGTCAGTCAGTCAGTCAGTCAGTTTCTTCTTTTATATATTAAGATACTACCCGAAACTGTGGAAAGTGTCACAGATCTGTATGCTGCCTAAACCTGGGAAACCACCTACGGAACTCACATCATATAGACCAATTAGTCTACTACCAACTATCTCAAAGGTATTTGAAAAAATATTCCTATACAGACTAAAACCAATACTGGAACAAGACAACATCATACCAGACCACCAATTTGGCTTCCGAGAACAACACTCCACAGTTGAACAGGTTCACCGTGTTGTGAGTAAGATAAGACAATCCCTGGAGTGTAAGGAGTACTGCGCTGCTGTCTTCCTCGATATCCAGCAAGCCTTTGACAAAGTTTGGCACACAGGTTTGCTGTACAAGTTGAAAACTGGACTGCCCAACTCATACTATATGGTACTAAAATCATACCTATTAGGCAGAAAATTTCAAGTCAAACTTGGCGGAGAAACTTCAAACCTGTATGACGTCAAAGCATCAGTCCCACAAGGATCTGTTCTCGGTCCGGTGTTGTACTCAATCTACACAGCAGACTTGCCGGTCTCTGAAGGGGTGGTTACAGCAACCTATGCAGATGATACTGCCTGTCTTGCTAGTGATAAGATGCCTGGAGCCGCCTCACGGAAGCTGCAGGTTCACCTTCATAAATAGACCAATGGCTTGAAAGGTGGAGGATCAGAGCCAGTGTCAATAAATCAGTACAAATAACTTTCACCCTCCATAAAGGTGATTGTCCGCCAGTGTCAATGCAAGGAGAACCACTCCCAAGTGAACCTACTGTAAAATACTTAGGCCTCCACCTGGATAGAAGATTGACATGGAAAAATCACATAATGATGAAAAGAAAGGAAGCAGATATCAGATCTAAGAATCTACAGTGGCTCATAGGACAAAGATCTACCCTAACTCTTAACAACAAACTACTGATATACAAGACTGTTATAAAGCCAGTATGGACATACGGAATCCAGCTGTGGGGATCAGCTAGCAACTCCAACTTGGAAATATTACAAAGATTCCAAAACAAAATATTGAGACAAATCACATGTGCCCCGTGGTTTACAAGGAATGATGAGCTGCATGAGTACACTGAACTACCTACTATAAAGCAAGAAGTGAATAAATACTGCAGTAGCTATAAGAACAGATTACGAAGACACTCCAATTAACTGGCCAGGGACCTTCTGAGCGAAAATGAATATACTCCAAGATTGAAAAGATGGCAGATACTAGAGCTAGACCAGAGAGACTAAGCCTTACATAAATTGGCGAAGGTGTTCAATGGAACCCTCCCAAAGAAACTTAAAATATAATTGATGATAACTATCTGATTATGGCCAGAGTGGCCGATTGCAGATTTAAATAAAAAAAAAAAAAAAAAAAAAAAAAAAAATAATATGTATATTAAGATACTAGCTTTTGCCCGCGACTCCGTCCGCGTGGAATTAGTAATTTGGGCAGCTTATTTTTTTTATCCAATTTGCATTTTATCAATTACGGCTCTCCTTAGTTCCCCGATAATAAAAAAATTACCCCCCACCGCAACCCCCATGCACCCTCCAACCCGCTCCCTCCCGCACTCCCCCCGCACAGCAACCCCGAACCGCCCCCCCCGCACCCCTCCGCACCCCCTGCACGCCAACCCACACAGCACCCCCGCACACCCGCGTTTGTCCCATCCCAAGTCAAGCGTGCCCTATAGAAGTTTTACTTCAAGTTTTTTTTTGTCAAATATCTTGAAAACGGTGCATCCTACGGCAAAATCAATGAAATTTTCATCCCCCCTCCGAAGGCCCCTCCTCTCTCCCACCCACCCCCCCTCAACCCCCCCACCCCCTTGGTGATTTTGTCAAATATCTTGAAAATGGTGCATCCTACGGCAAAATCAATGAAATCCCCCGCACCCTCACCCTCCTCAACCCCCCCGCCCCCGCCCCCCACCCCCTGGTGTTACACTGAAAGAATTTTTCAAATCGGAGTAGTAGTTCCTGAGATTAGCGCCTATATAGAAGTTTTACTTCAAAACCCCCGATTTTGAAATATTCTTCCGCTCCTATTGGTGTTAGCGTGATGATATATAGCCTATAGCCTTCCTCGATAAATGGGCTATCTAACACTGAAAGAATTTTTCAAATCGGAGCAGTAGTTCCTGAGATTAGCGTCTATAGAAGTTTTACTTGAAAATCCCCCGATTTTGAAACATTCTTCCGCTCCGCTCCGCTCCTATTGGAGTTAGCGTGATCATATATAGCCTATAGCCTTCCTTGATAAATGGGCTATCTAACACTGAAAGAATTTTTCAAATCGGAGCAGTAGTTACTGAGATTAGCGCGTTCAAAAAAACAAACAAACAAAGAAACAAACAAACAACAAACTCTTCAGCTTTATACAGGGTTATTTATAATTCACTAGCATCCTTTTAACCCTAAACTCCTACCACTTAAACAATTGTTTTTTGTTTTACGGCTTTTGTCATAACTTAATATTTTTGGTGTAATTACGTTTTGACAATTTGAGATTACCTCTTATTTTTACGATACTCTGTGTATTTGTATGGGAAAAAAAGTGCTTCATTTTAAAAAGTCGTAGAACAAAAAACATTTGTTTGAGTGATAGGAATTCAGGGTTAAGAGGATGTCAGTGAATTAAAAATAACCCTGTATATTAGTATAGATATTTTGTGTGTGTGTGTGTGTGTGTGTGTGTGTGTGTGTGTGTGTGTGTGTGTACCACCGTAGCAACCAATAAAACTTATAGTATCTACATAGGTATCTCAATCATTGTCTGACCATTGTTGCCAAAAGTAAGTACCAACATAAACAAAATTACATGCAATGTAGACTAAGAGAAAGTAATGATTAGTAATGGTAGTTTAAACACCAGAAGTGTGTTAATAAAACAACTCAATTCTGACCAAGTTACCTAAATATTTTATGTAATGTCAGTGATGACAGAATGATGAAGTGAAGTGTTGCTTCTGAAGATAAACCACACTTCTTTTGATGTGTGTTACATAGAGAAAATTTTCACTCCACGCTACTTTTAGACAGTTTAGAGTTAGCAACTTACACTTTTAGAGGAGCCATTAGCATGAAGCTCTTTCTTCACCAGCTCAAGCAGCTGCACAACAGTCACTTCAAACTTCTTCAGCAGAGCCACTAGGGTCGCAAAGTAACCTGCCCGTATCTCAGGGACATTAGCACCCAAACTTCTAACTAATCTCTTTAAAACATACTTTAATTCTTTCTCATTCTGAAACAAAATTTACATGCCATATGTAGCGTACTAAGTTCGAAAAGGAAATGAAAACGGCAATTTTTTGCAAAACATAATAATAGTTATATAGATCAATAAGAGATAGCGTTACTAGGCAATCTTAACATATGAAAAGTTATTTAAAAAATAATATAAACCTAATGGTGGCACTTCACTTGGCGTTGCGTGTTCGCGTTGCGCTATTGACATCTCCGTCTTTCACGCTAGAATCGGCATAGTGCTCCTCTCTCGCACACGCAACTATTTCGTGAAATACGCCAAGTGGAGTGCCAGCATAACACGAGTCCTCTACACCATATCAGATAAAGAAGTTAGAAATGCATATTTCACGTATCAAAAGCAATTAAATTGCCGTCTTTATTCAATGTACTGTGAATAAGGACTGTTAAACATTTTGAAACTAACCTCGCCGCCTTGTAACCGAGAAATTATTTTAGCGCCACCGTTAAGTTTTGCGTCTTTATCAACCACTTTCAGTAAATCAAAAGCATCTAGAAGTGAAGTTGTCACTTTTAAATCTTTAGTAGGTTTAACTTCGTCGACTTCCATTTCGCCCTTCATTTTTAAAACAATTTTATTCCCATCCCATGCTTTTATGAATCGCGTATCCACATGGGTGGGTGAAACTCGTGAAACAGTTTGACGTTGACTTGACATTGACATAAGGAATTGACAGTGTAATGACTTTTGCTGTCTTTGCTGTCAAAGAATTTCGTTCGAAAACATGAATTAAGAGATTTTTAGTTTTAGGCAGGGGGGGCACACTTTTCATGCGACTACAGCGATCCCTGGTTGTTTGGTAAAGAACTAAAATAGCGGCCATCTTGGTTGACTTGTCAAACTTGTCAGTTGTCATTCATCGGCCATGGCCATGGCGTACTAAATTGTACGGTCAAGGACTTTAATTGATAGGCCACTTGCCAATGTTCGTATTTTAGCCGTATAGTGCAAATCGGGTTTAGCCGCTTATACTTCGTATATGCTGATTTGAATTAGACGGCTAAAATACGAATAGTGGCAATTAGCCTATCAATTAAAATTACGCGTAATTATAGCTGTACATCACTACCAACATATACATATAGATAGGTATACATCTATAGATACGTCACATTAGTTCTTCACCAGGGCGTAGGGCAGCAGCACCTTCCATACATGCATATTTGACCATAGAGTTGCCACTCTTGTTCATATAATATTACAATACTCTTTGGCCCAATATTAAAATTAAGTTTAATTTTAATTGTAATATCTGGCTACATTATCGCATTAGGCAACGCCTGTAATGATAATTGTTTAAATGTTTGAATAAATAAATAAAATAAATAAATAAAAATTTGCAGTGCAGTACCAGCACAATCGGTATCAGTGACGTACCGATCACATAACACGCTCTCATTTTTGCTTTCTGTCTCTGCATCGCCCTTGCATGCAGGGCTATGTCGATGACGCTTTATGGTAGGCTTCAAGAGCGCGGTCAATAACACTGAATCATTTATTCGGTGACACACAGTGGCAGTGCGGCTAGAAGTTTAATGTGATCGGATAGAGTGGTACGCCTTTACACAGTTCCAATTAAGTGTTTCTATGCCTCTATGCACAATTTTTTAACTTTCCTTTTAATTATATCTTTAATTATTTCGTGAATACAAAAAAACCGACCTTAAAGTTTAATTTTAAAAATAAGCAATTAAGTAGTATACATTATTAGCCTACATAAATACCTTTAGATTATTTAAGTATCTATAAATATGTATATTTTGAATAGTATAATGTTGTTACTTGAAAAAATAAATAATGGCTGCTTCGCCTGCTTCCATGAGAAACTAATGCGCGCGCGCTCAGTGTTCCATGTTTCTAAACATGGCAGGTCGCAGTGGTTTTGACGATGGAAATCCTAGGTATAAAGCTTAAAATATAATTTAAAAGGCCTTTTTTAACACTTGTTCAGTTCGATTATGTGATTTTACGACAGGTTTTCCTATTTAATATAGTGCACCTTTGCTTTTAGCAGATAATTCACTTGTTTTGGCAAAGCGATAACATAAACTGAATTTGCGGTTTTAAGAGAAACCGTGTGAATAATTACCACTTTGTATCTTATTAAGTGTACCGAAATCAAGATTGATTATGAAATGTCGTTAAAAAAAGTGTGTGTGATACAATTTTATAGGTTATATTATTCCTTGGTTATGTTGGTGATTTTAGGGACTTCGGCGGCGGCGGCCGAAGGACGGCGGGCGGGCGCCCGCTCCCCTCGGAGCCCCCTTACAAGGCGTACGTCGGAAATTTACCTTCTGATATCATTCAAGGCGATATTAACAGAATTTTCCCCGTAAGTAGCATCTCTATGCAAATTATTTTATACATTTTCATTGGAACACCTTTTTTTTTACTTACTAAAATTTTGTAAAAACAATATTTAAATACTAGGTATGCTAATCATCATCTGCCAAAGGATGTGGCATTTCTTATGATTCCTTGATATTTTTTTTTCGTATTGCTGTTCAAAGATAGTGGTCTTCTAATAAATATGACCTTAATCGTGTTAACGCAAAATAATATGATTCAGAATTAGGTTGAATGCAGTTTTTTAAGACTAAAGGTTTATTTAGCTGGTTTAGTGATTGAGTAACTATAATGTATATTTTTATATATATATATATTTATACAATATTTATATATATATTTTTATGTAATTATTTTGTAAGAAAATTGGTCAAATTTTCATTTCCATCTTTATTGTGTATCTGCTTTCTGATTCATTTTGTTATTACATATACACCCTGCCCTAAACATACCCTAAACAAAACCTCCTTTTCTGGGAACTCCTGTAAAGATGGTATATATGATGGATAAGAATACATTTTATCATCTATCATTTTAGATTTGATTGGTATACATTTGGATGTTATGGGATCATGTTATTTTTGTGCAAGCTCACCTAAATTTTACCTGTCCTGGATTCTTATGTGGCTGTGTAATTTAATTGGGCAAGTTGAATATTGACCCATTTCCCATGATTGGATAAAACTTGGTATGATAAACCTCTTGTATGCTGAAAGTAAAATAAAACCTGCATTCTAGTCTTGTTTGTTTCAAATAGTACCAATGTTACAGATTACATAAAAAATACAAAAAGATAGCCTTAAATCTGATGCAGATCCGTGTTCCGGCATACAAGAGGTTAAGCAGTAGATTGGTTGACGTTGAAACTACAATCAGCAGATGCAACTTGTGTTGAAAATTAAGTTTCAGACAAAAACATAAAGTATTAATTTTTTCAATGTCTTTGAAACATATTTTTATTTAATTTAATTGTTTTAATTTCAGAAACTCTCCATTAAGAATGTACGATTGGTAATGGATAAAGAAACTGATAAATTCAAAGGATTTTGCTATGTAGAATTTGAATATATTGATGATTTGATCAAGGCAATCGAAATGAACGGCCAACTGATTGTGGATGGGAATTATATTAAAATTGATGTGGCAGAAGAAAAAAGAAATGATCGGTAAGTAATTAAGTACCTGATAATAAACCATCTTTATTTTGCTGAAGATACAAAACCCAGACTTACTGCTGATGCTGAATAGCATGACAGATTTGTACGTTCTTATTTTTAAAAAAAGATTAACCCACGGGACGGCAACTATCTGTTTGCGATTTGATAATTTTTTTGTTACTGGTCTCAATCATCTTTTAACATAGGGTACTTACACAAAATTACCCAAAAATGTTGTTGGTTGTGCGACTGGTTAAAGCTACGTATAGCAAAGCTTTTTTCTTCATTGAAGTTAAGGAAACCTAAAAAAGGTTTAAAGAGATGCTATGAGCAGTTTATTTTTAGAAACTAATCCATTCTTCATTGAACAGTTTGGCTTGGAGCAGCTTGATACATGGAAAATAAGTTCCTAACCTAGGAGACATGCTTTACATCTACTTAATTGATTTATTACTCAACAGTGAATGATCACAGTCATTAGTTGATTAATTATGATGGCTAATGGAATAATGACACAGTGTGTTTCAAGTGTTTGATTCATGCTCAAAGGAAACGCAAACTATGTTGACCAATTAAATAATATAATTAGTTAATAATGATGTTTGGTTCAAGAGATAGCAGGAATTTTTCAACAGATATTGTTACTATTTTCAAAACCCTAATTTACTTCTTTTCTTTAAATAAAGCAATGTTTTGAACTGCATTCAGTTGCACAAATAAAGGGCAAGGGGGCAGCCTTAAAAAAATATGTAAAAAAAATCTTAACAATACACCGTGAAATTTTAGTGGTTGTTTTCCCGAAACGAGGTGATTTAGTATCGATTGTACAATCGATTTATAATTACTATTTTGACTAGAGTCAAAAATCCAATTGTGAAAAACGAAAGTCGAAAATGACCGCAAACCAATAGTAACGCTTCGTTGGTACCTAACCTATCGTACGATCGTACGCTACTTGTACCAACGAAGCGTTACTATTGGTTTGCGGTCATTTTCGACTTTCGTTTTTCACAATTGGATTTTTGACTCTAGTCAAAATAGTAATTATAAATCGATTGTACAATCGAAACTAAATCACCTCATTTCGGGAAGACAACCACTAAAATTTCACGGTGTATACAGCTTATTTGTACAGTTTATTTGGCACAGCGCCCTTTGAAATTTCTGGAAAGTGGTTTATTGTTAATAGCCTCTGCTCAATTGTGCGACGCGCGCCATTGGGCAGTCTGTAAGCTGCGAGAGACTAACAGAAACTTATTGCAACTATACTAATCTAACCCCAGAGCCACACATAGCACAAATGTTTCAACACATATTTGAACACATATTTGATCACATGTGAAGCACCGGTATTTGCTTATTTGTTCAATAGAACAACCATACAATCAACCATAGATCAAATATGTGTTCAAATATGTGTTGAAACATTTGTGCATGTGCATTTGAAATCTTGTATCACGGTGTTTGTTGTCAAACTCCTCAGAAACGGCTTGACCTATTTTTATGAAACTTTTTTGTCTACATATGTTTGGTTGGCCTGAGAATTTTTTATACCCCTATTCTTCGCGGACGGAGTCACGGGCAACAGCTAGTAACTGTATAATGTTACTTACTATTGTTAAGTAACATATTATGTATTTATGTATCAGCATGCCATACGTGTTCACAGAGGAGGAGGCTTCGATCGCGGCCGGAGGGACGGTGGACGCGGGCGCGATGGTGGCTTCAGGCGGGACGGGGGCGGTCGCGGTACGTACGACCATTTCGATGGTGACCGCCGCGCGCCCCGCAACCAGGGTGGAGGGTTTACTCATGGTAACATTGCTTTACTAACATTCATGCTCGACACACAATGAAAAAAAATTAGTTCTTTTTAATTCAGGCATTACTTATCATTCAATAAACAGGAAAAACTTGCTTAGCTGCTCCAACCATAGCATATTAATAACAACTGACTATGGCTGGGAGTTGTTTTTTGGCATGTTTAGTTCATGGTGCCATCTACTCTATTGAGTTGTAATTTTGTTGTTCTATTACGCAAAATGGGCGCACATAGACGTTGAGTTGCGGAAAACAGCCCGTTATCTAATATACAGGGTTATTGGTAAGTCGACCTATTCCCGTTAAGGGGTTATGGGGGAGATCATTTGCAAACATTTTTGTCCTATAATGGCCCTATGCAAAATGAACCATTTCTGAGATAGTTAAAATTCACAAAATTATTTAAAAAAAAGTTGCCCATTTAAGTCAACTTTTTTATTTTCTTATGTACAAGATAAAATAAAATAGCTGTTCTTATGCAATATTAAAAATATAATTATCTGTACACGTTTAAGAACGAAAGACCAAAAAGTAAAAAAAAAAATATGATTTTTTATCAAGTTGTTCAAAATGAATGCCACAAGAACAGAAAATTTTACTAATACATTTGGCGTGCAGATTGTACGTAAAACATGTACGTATTTATAGCTTTCTAACAAGCTATTAATACTATGATTTTTGTTAATGGTTGGTAGAAAAAAATGATCACACATCCAAACAATTCTTAAAATTTGCTAATTGTTTTTTAGTTTAAATTTGTTACTTTTACATTCATTAGACATTGTTGTTAGTTGTGCTTATAACTGTTATTGTTGATAAATTGAATGAGTTAGTTTTAAGTTATGTTTGGACGTGATTTTCTTCCTAAGTCCTTTGTGATAATTTTTTTCGAGCAACCGCTTACAAAAATCATATTATTAATAGCTTGTTAGAAAGCTAGAAATACATACATGTTTTATGTTCAATCTGCACGCCAAATGTATTAGCACAATTTTCTGTTTTTGTGTCATTTATGTTGAGCAACCTGATAAAAAATCATATATTTTTTTCATAATACTAAACTAAACGGGACTTATCACGCAATAAATATTTGTTTATTTACCTCGATGTTTCGGCCACATTGCAGCAACCGTGGTCACGAGTTAACTCAGCTAACTCAGTTAACTCTTGACCACGATTGCTGCAATGTAGCCGAAACGTCGAGGTAAATAAATAAATAAATATTTTTATTGCGTGATAAGTTCTGTTTAGTTTAGTAAATTATGTTATGAGTGAAAATCACGAAAGTTCAAAGAATATTTTTTTTTACTTTTTGGTTCGCATTCTTAAATATTGCATAAGAACAGCTATTTTATCTTGTACATAATAAAATAAAAAAAGTTGACTTAAATGGCCAACTTTTTTAAAAATAAATTTTTGAACATGTGTTTCCGACTTTTTTTGCATAAAACTTAAATTTAAATTATTTCAGACATGGTTCACTTTTGCATAAGGCATTATGGGACAAAAATGATTGCAAATGACCTCCCATAACGCCTTGCCGGGAATAGGTCGACTTACCAAAATAGCCCTGTGTAAAAATCTCGTGTCACGGTGTTTGTTATCGTACTCCTCCGAACGGCTTGACCGATTTTTATGAAACTTTTGTCTCCGTATTTGGTAGGTCTGAAAATAAGACGTAGGGTATTTTTTTATACCTACCCCTATTCTTCGCGTACGGAGTCGCGGGCAACAGCTAGTTACTTATATTATTTACTACTCTAGTCATTTATCCTAGTCAATTCATTTTGTGTCGAACAAACAGATCTAGACAAGTTGTATCACTGGTTAAAGATTTAAATTAAACAACCATCGCCAAACTTTCTGGGACCTAGTTGTCTTTTTTTATTTTGTTACATAAAATATTTTGTGCGGTAATTTTTTGCCTGAAATATAACTTGTATTAGACTGCTATGCCTTGGCTATTTCAATCATTCATATTGCACAGTGTTGTTATTAAAATTATACCTACTAAAATAGTGAATAGTAAAACTAAAAAGTAGGATGTATTATTTTCTTAAAACTAATGTGTCACTTCATGAACAGCGTCCACAAATATTACAGTATTACTTCTTTCTTGGCTTCTGTACTTCTTTTTAACAAACTTAATTATAACGAAACATGCTTCTATTGTGCATTTCATTGGAATTTAACAATTTTGTATTTAATGTGGTCAACTGACAATGACACCGCGTCTATGTCCCTAGTGATGTTAATACTCTTTAGGATACTTCAATCAGTAGAGGATAATTATTTCCAAAATTATTCATAGTTAATTATACTTATAAGTATTTTTTTATTTATATATGAACATATAATTTTTGGTAAAATAGTAGTGTAATGTTTATTTGTACAGGGTATTTTTTTATAGGTAGGTTTACAAATATTTAATATTTGCTTTGCTATTCTTAATAATCAATAACACATGTTATGTTATTTTTACTCTAGCTTAAACATATTAGAGATACTAGCTTTTTCCCGCGACTTCGTCCGCGCACAAAAAGTTTTAAAGTCAACTCCCTTTTTACTGCACCTTTATTATCCTAAAGAAATGGTTACCTACGGAGATAGGGTCCCATTGAATTCAATATATACGAGGGGCGTTCAATATAAAGTGAGAATGAGATGCAAACTCTTTTAATATTACGAAATTAAATACTGGCCGGTAAAGCTAATCTATCTAGCTGATTGCTATGAAAAAAAAAACTAACTGTCTTTTGTTTAAAAAAATATACGGTAATTTCTTTGCAATGCTATTGAGTACGTTAGCGAAAATGGAGAAAATTGAACTGCGCGCCGTTATCAAATACTTGTGTTTGAAAAATTTTTCTACGGACCAAGTCAATTTGGATTTGCGGGACACTTTAGGGTCTAATGCTCCTCCGTATTCGACAGTCGCACGTTGGTGCGCCGAATTTAGACGTGGAAGAACATCGACAATGGACGACCCCCGCTCCGGACGCCCTACTACAGCAGTAACTGAAGAAATTGTGAAAAAAGTCGAAAACTCAGTTTTGGCGGATCGTCGTGTCACGGTTCGTTTTATTGCTGAAAATGTAAAGATTTCAACGGGGAGCGTGCATAATATTTTACATGAACGCTTGGGTATGAAAAAGGTATCTGCGCGTTGGGTACCAAGAATGCTTACTGACACGCAAAAACAAACTAGACAGAGATTTGTCAAGAAGCTTTGAACCTGATGCAGCAAGACCGGGAACTTTTTTTGGCGCGATTTATAACAATGGACGAAACATGGCTCCATCATTACGACCCAGAAACGAAACTGCAGTCTATGACATGGAAAAGGCCATCATCTCCAACTCCGAAGAAATTCAAGATGAGCCCATCTGCCGGTAAGGTCATGGGCTCTGTTTTTTGGGATGGTAAAGGGGTATTAATGATTGAGTATCTCGAGCATGGAGCCACTATTACGGGCACATTATACGCCAAACAAATAGCAACATTGCGCAATGAGATCCGCGAAAAACGGCGAGGTAAACTCTCGAAAGTTGTGCTGTTCCACCAGGACAATGCCCCGGCACACAAGTCCGCCGTTGCAATGGCTGCAATTCGTGATGCTGGGTTCGATATCCTTAAGCATCCTCCGTATTCACCAGATCTCTCTCCCAGTGATTTCTACCTATTTCCGAGATTGAAACAATACCTGAGAGGCCAGAAATTTGAAGACGACGACGCGGTAGTCGCTGCAGTACAAGATTTTTTAAGTACTCAAGATGAGACCTTTTTTAAAAATGGAATTTTAAGTTTAGAAAAAAGATATACTAAGTGTATTATGCTAAAAGGTGACTGTCGAAAAATAAAATGACATTTAGTAAAAGTTGTTTATAACATACTCATTCTCACTTTTTATTCGCCTAGTAAAGCTCGTTTTTTCCTCATCCCGTGGGACTTTCCGAAAATTCTAAAATTAGTTTTTAACTTTTATAATGCATGGCAAATTTGAAGTTTTAAATTCTAAAATAAAATTAGAATTTTTCTAATAGTCTCTCGTTAGTAATCCCCTACTTACGGCCCTTGATGCACAATGTACCATTAATTATAATTTTGAGTTAGCTCTATCGAATAATAATTAAATCTGTACAGCACTGACTTTCCAAAGACAAAAATACAAATAATACTTATTAAAGTAGTATACTTTTTAATAATACTTTGATGAGTTAAAAATGATTTTGCACATTTGACAAATACAACGAATTTTCGTCATCAAATTAATTCTATAAAATAAACAACTTTACACAGTTATTTAGTAATGTAATGAATGATTGTTAAAAATAATTGGGGATTCCTTGAGATATGAATATGATCAAGATAAGCATTCAAATGTAAGTAACTACGGAGTAGTCATGACGCTTTGTTTATAAGATTGTTAAATTCCATTCAAATGCATTATTATGTCATATCTATCTTTATACATTCTTCTGGGTAGACATTAAAATTTTCGTATTTCATCTTCGCCTTAGGGAAACAGTTTGGACAGCACAATATTACACATAAAAATAACTATTTTTATTAATTTTTCATCTGGATTGGTCTTTGATTTCACCTTGAGCATTTTTGTGGCATTATTTGGTGTGTTTGTGTGATATTTAGAAATATTTTTCAGCTAAAATGTGGACATTCATTTGCTAACTAACACTGTTTTGTCATTATTGCGTTAACCGTTTTTAACCACTTAGTCTCCTTGTGTATGACCATTTGATTTGAATTTGTAGTTCTTGCAAATTTATTTTTCTCAAAGATGCAATGAAATGTTAACCTTACGTTCCAAATAATAGGCCGGGACGTATCACGTTGCGGGCGCGGTTAGACAAGTGGTATGTAATGGATTTTCATACAGAATTGCAGGCCTTGGCCGGGAAAGCGACCGTATATTGTTTCATGTGACACAGCATCATGACGTTTATAGGCATAAAAGGCGTTCATGGCATTCTGCTCTAAAAATAAACATAAACAATAGTTCCTCCATCTTGCCGCCAGATCCAGATTGACTAATTTAATTCGCCCAAAGCTTTTATTACGGCAATATGTGGCCATGTAGTTCGTGTTCGTTGTACCTACAACGAAGTTTTTATCGCAACAGCGCGACACGAATCTACGCCCAATAATGTGGCCGCAGCATTACAGATCATATCCGTCTACTGTTCATACTTACCTGTACAACTTGTTTAATAATTACTCGATGGTAATTAATTTGAGCGTGAAGAATACTAAAATATCGATGTTAGTGGTTTTGTGGAGCGTGAAGACATGATCTTATTCCAACACTGTATTTTTTTCAAACAAGAAAAGTATGAGGCTGTTTGATCCATATGATAATATGGCTGTTATACCAAACCCATTAATTTTATACCTATACGATTTAGTCGCAAGCCCTCTAGCATGCGAAGCTTCCAGTCAATTTTCTATATGATATGTTTTTTTTTTATATAAAATCAAGTAGTCAATTATACTTAATACAATAAGTATAATCTAATCTTACCTTAAATAAAAATCTTATTGTATTGGATAGACAATTTTATTGACTGAACGCTTTGCCATGTTGATGGACGGCTTGCAACCACGTGTTATAGGTACACAAAATACACGGGCGGATGTCTCTCCACAGTCGTACCCGAATTTTATAGGTGACATAACCTTTTCTCGCAATTCCCCTTTTTCTAGAGGGCTTTAGCGATGGTGGGTTTACAGAGCGCGAGCGTGGCGGCGGCCCGCCCGCCAACGACCGATGGGCCGAACGCGACTCGTCGCGAGGCGAGGGGCGCTCCTCCCGCGGGCCATCGGAAGAGCCCCGCGGCGGGGACTGGGGCCGCATGGGACGCTCCGGCGGAGGCGGAGGCGGAGGCGGAGGCGGCGGAGGCGGTGGAGGCGCGGGCCCAGGCGCGGGCCCCGGAGGCAATCGTCCACCGCCGAGGCGAAACTTCGACGATATGCCGAATTCACGTCCGGGTAATTTCCTCCTTTTGACTCATATTAATTGGTATATGGATGAATCAACTTTTTCTTGTTACTCGTTGCTATATTAGAAAAGAAGTCTGAAGAATGAAGATGTCACTTGAGCAACCGGGACAGAGTAAACAAGGCAAAAAGGTTGATTCACCCATATAATTTTATTATTGACTAGCTTTTTCCCGCGAGGTCGTCCACGTAGAATTGGGAGAAATTGGGGTAAAGCTTCTTCATCTCTTCTATTGTTTATACAATGAAATGACAATCATAATCCAAAAAAAAATCCGACAACGGCAACATCCATCCATCATTATTATCATTTCATCATCATCAGTATCAGTTAGTGAATATTATAAATCCCGTTTATACTCTATCCCGTGGTTATTGATTGATATAGTTTGATATGATGATAGTGTTAATAATCAAAGAATCAATGGTTTTCGAGAAATAGGTATACTGGCTGTTGCCCAAGACTCCATCTGCGAAGAATGTGTTTATCGCTATCCCGCGGGAACTATATAATTTTTCGGGATAAAAAGTATCATCGCTCAAACCCTAACCGTACCGCCCTACCCTAACCGTACCGCCCTACCCTACCCCTAGCGGTACCGAACCGTACGACCGGATAGCCTAGTTGTTAGAGAACCTGACTACGAAGCTTGAGGTCCCGGGTTCGATTCCCGGTCGGGGCAGATATTTGTGTGAAAAATACGAATGTTTGTGCTCGAGTCTTGGATGTTTAATATGTATTTAAGTATGTATTTATCTATATAAGTATGTTTATCCGTTGTCTAGTACCCATAGTACAAGCTTTGCTTAGTTTGGGACTAGGTCAATTGGTGTGAATTGTCCCGTGATATTTATTTATTTATTTATTTATATGTTAATCCAGGTTATAAACTATCTCTGTGCCAAATTTCATCAGAATCCGTCAAACAGTTGTAGTGTGAAAAAGTGACAAACATCCACACATCCATCCATCCTTACAAACTTTCACGTAAATATAGTATTATATTAGTGGGATAGTTATTGCGTATTATATATGTAGAGTCATTGTAAAGATTGCCCCATTACGCAGACACGACCGGCCGGCCGAAGTTGAACCTCAAGCCGCGCACAGTGACGGAGCCGGTCAACTCGCTGGCGTCCACGTCGCAGGCCTCCTCCATATTCGGGGGCGCGCGGCCGAGGGAGGAGAACCTCAAAGAGACCCCCAACGAGTAACCGCCCGCACCCCTCCCCCCGCGTGGACATGTGTCGCCGATCCCACGTCTATGTGTGCCCTGTTTGAGCGCCGAAACGGTAGCTAACACGAACTGCAAGGCTTTTGTTAGGTTACGAGGTTGTAAATCATTTTTATCATATATTTTGTTAGCTTTATTATGAGTATCGATGAGCTTATTATTGTTCAGTGGTCGCGCTCGCTCATTTTCGAGCGGCAGGAACAGACGCGTCCCATTGTCATTCGCAGTATTTAAATGCTAGTGCTGAATATATCATTTTTAAAATTCGCTGGGCTCATTTGTACGACAAACTATGAATTTCGCCGCATAATATTTTTTAATTAGAAGAAAGCTACATTCATTTGTTATTGACTAATTGATTTAGTTGTATTTTGTAATTAATACATATTATTTTTCAAAGTGTGAGCATTTTTCGGAAATTCTTTGAGAATTCTCAGTTGTAAATTCTTTACAAATTCTATTGTTTAATCCTGTTACGTCCGGGAAATTAATCACTGAGCGAGTAATTATGAAAATAGTTTAAGTGCTGATGTTAATAAGGTTTCATTAATAAAATTAAACTTCCACGTACTGGGATTTCTACTTTATTAGATATTTATGTAATGTCTATAAGCTACGTGGCAAATAAACTAAAAAAAATTGCAAAAATGTAACGGATTATAGAAAAATGAATAAAAAGTGATTATTTGTAATTAAGGGTTTGTGATGGACTCCTCTACCTTTCCAGTCCCGCGTGATTACCATTATTATAAAACTACATGGTGCCCGCAACTTCGTCCGCGCAGTAAAGCTTCTTCATTTCTTTCATTGAATAAAACAAAAATCCGGCAACGGCAATATCCAAGAATCCATCGTCTCATCATCATTGGTTTTACTTAGTGAATATAATAAATCCCGTTTATTCCCTACCCGTGGGAATTTTCCACAAATCTATCCTTTTTAGTGTTCCGGAGCCAAAATGGCAAAACGGAACCCCTAGTTTCGTCATGTCTAGTGCTATAAAATGTAAAAAAAAATTTTTAAGGGTACCTCCCATAGACGTAATGGACTTAGAGCCCGTGAACGCCAGACCTTCGTCATTTTATTATAAAAGCTGAAAGTTTGTCAGCGCATGCTCCCAACACTGGTAGTCTGGTAAGAACGATGGACCATTATGAAGTTTGGGTTACAGTGGCTTTGGCAGATAAACGGTACTGAAGGTGTGTAAAATACCGACCTACTTTCGTGAAATAATAAAGTGCGATTTTTTGGTATTACCTTCAGAATATACCTAGTTAAAAATCACGTTATTCATTGCCAGACACTTAACATCGTGGCAACCCCTTGCCAGACACCCTTAATGTTCATGAAATTATAATTCTACTTACGTTAAAGTATAAAAGCTGCTTTTTAGGGTTCCGTACCCAAAGGGTAAAAACGGGACCATATTACTGAGACTTCGCTGTCCGTCCGTCTGTCACCAGGCTGTATCACGGGAACCGTGATAGCTAGAGAGTTGAAATTTTCACAGATGATGTATCTTAGTTGCCGCTATAACAACAAATAGGTACTAAAATATAGAATACTAGCCTTCCGTCCGCAGCTTCGCCCGCGATAAATTAATTTTCCCGTAGGAAAAGGTATTTTCCCGCGGTAAAAAATAGCCTATGTTACTTAGTGATAATGTAGCTTTCTAACGGCAAAAGAATTTTTGAAATCGGTCCAGTAGTTTCAGAGCCTATTCAATGCAAACAAACAAACAATAAATCTTTCCTCTTTATAATATTAGTATAGAAAACAAATATTTAAGGGAGGCTCCCATACAAGAAACGTGATTTTTATTCCCCGTTTTTAAATATATTGTTACGGAATCCTTCGTGCGCGAGTCCGACTCGCACTTGGCCGGTTTTTTATCTATACTAATATTATAAAGAGGAAAGATTTGATTGTTTGTTTGTTTGCATTGAATAGGCTCCGAAACTACCGGACCGATTGCAAAAATTCTTTTGCCGTTAGAAAGCTACATTACCACAGAGTGACATAGACTACTTTTTACCGCGGGAAAATACCTTTTCCCACGGGAAAATTAATTTTATCGCGGGCGAAGCTGCGGACGGAAGGCTAGTATATAATACTTTGATAATAAGTAGATGATGTTTCCTCATTAGCCAGACATTTTTGATAGTTCCAACCCCTTGCCAGACATGCATGTAGGGTAGCTGTAGTAGCGAGCGCGAGGCAGTATATACATAAGCAAGAAACATTTATTTTGACGCTATTGGCTTAGCAATCCTGTCGAAAATGTATTTGTGAAATCCTTGGAAAATATTTTATAAATATCCTATTTATTAGCATGTAAAGTTGTTACCCTAGTTAATGCGAATACAATTGCTTTTATAATTTACGATAGTTTAAGGTTTTTATTTATTTATTTATTTATGGGAAGAGAACTACACAGAATAAATTATTCAATCATTTACTTTATAGTGGACATCGATTGCTCTCTTCGAACCATGACGCTCCTGTGTAACTAGCCCTAACACAGATTTCGGTCTTTTTGGGCTGTTACCGCACACTAGTCTTTAGGCGCTTATCTGGATCGGTAACTAATCTTAATACTAGTGGAATATTAGCTGTACGAGTGTTGTTAAATAAATAAATAAATAAATTTTCTCAATCAAAAAAAATATTCACTATAAGGGTTCCTAGTTGACTACGGAACTCTAAAAAGGCGATTATCATGACTCCATGAACAGGAAAAATTTTAAGAAATGGGTTTTGCGTACCATTCTTTCCAAATTAACAAAGCTGCAACATAGAAAACACATCATTATTGAGTTTCACAATCTACAAGATCATAATTGTACAGGGTTATTTGTAATTCACTGACATCCTCTTAACCCTGAATTCCTATCACTCAAACAAATGTTTTTTGTTTTACGACTTTTTAAATGAAGCACTTTTATTCCCATACAAATACACAGAGTATCGTAAAAATAAGAGGTAATCTCAATTTTTCAAAACGTTATTACACCAAAAATATTAAGTTATGTATGACAAAAGCCGTAAAACAAAAAACATTTTTTTAAGTGGTAGGAGTTTAGGGTTAAAAGGATGCTAGTGAATTACAAATAACCCTGTATATTTCACTCGTTCTTGCACGATGCCAATACACATTGTCCCGACTATTCATGACGTACACGTATTATTGCCATATGTAAGCTGTTTGTAGCGACACTATATCAGGGCTAAATAGGAACTTGTCAGGCTTTACTAGCTGATATGAGAATCAGAGATGATGAATAGCACTAAATACATTAAATGCAGAAATAATTTCATGCATTTTATTTGGTTGTATGCTCGAATACGATTTACTAATCTGCGAATGGTAAGGTCGCCACTACTTACTGTTTTTATTATTTAGGTATTAATCCTGCTGGCAAGCACAATTATTTGTTTATTTAATGCATCAGTGAAAACTAAACGAGGTAGACACCCCCGACACAACGGCGGTGCTTGCTTACCAACAAGTGACCCACTGGCTTGTTTCTCTTTCTCCTTATTTCATATCAAAATACAGACAAGGAAACATAGCTGTATCAAAAGTACCCCACCTACTCCAAAACACCTCTAAAAAAGTGAGTATATTTTTGATTTGATGTGGAATAACAAGGCAGTATGAAAAATTTGCAGATTGCTCCTGATCGCCGCCCAACCAAAGCTCACGAACCCGATTTTGGTCCTAAATAGTTTTGTCAGGTAATCAAAACTCCAAACCGCTCATGCCTAAAATACCACATATACCTATTTATTACATTCCCATTATACAAAATGTCCAAAATAAGACATTCCACTAAAAAAATCACTTCCTTGAATAATCTTCATTCTTTCTCTTTACACTTCTAGCTAACAGATTCTCATTGCACATTGACATAACATAACAAAAGCTCAGTTATTATGTTATGTGCAATGAGAATCTGTTAGCTAGAAGTGTGGTAAATAGGTAATATAATATTTTGAAAATGTGGTATTTAGGGAATGTAGGGTTTTAGCTTGAATTTATAGTAGTTTATTTTATTTTATTCAGTGGGTCTAGTGTACTCATCGAAAATGTGAAATTATTATCTGAAAACCATAGGAAAAAAAAATAAAAATAACTAAAAATATTTATTCAAATGTCAAGATCTTCATCAGGATCCTCTTCATCCCAGTCGTCTACAAAGTCAGGCTCATAGTACACTTTGCTTTCACCTTCATTTATTTTACTCATGTAGGGCAATTTGAGTTTGTACTTCTCAAGCTTCTCCGTCTGATCCATTTCTATTTTAAATGTTGTCAGACTGCTTGGCAATGGTTTCACTGATTCCTCTTCTTTGTTCAGCTCTTTTATTACAATATTAGATTTTAAGGTAGAGGTCCTGTTATCGTATGTGAGAATCTCCTCAGATTTAACGATTTTCCCGCTTTTCTTCAACTGTACCCATATTTTGGAAGAATCTGTTGCATCATATGAAACAATCGCACTTGCCAAGTGTTGTAAGTTTGTTTGTAGTTTAGAGGAATGCGGCAAACAATCTTTATGGAAAATAAGTATTAATTGTATCACATTTCGGCTGAAAATAAGTTTCTTTAAAGTTTTCAAGCATTCACTCCAACCCAAGGACAGAGACATTTGGTTTATAGAATCTATTATCACTGAACATTTCGGACTTGTCATTTTCTCCAGTTGTTCTACATTGAAGTCTTCGTGGCATACACAGTTATTTTTGAATACACACCCCCAAAAAGAGGCAGACTTTTCATAACAGAGCAAGTGCAACTCGTTTTTCTCATTATTCGCTAGTTCTATAAGTAGAGGCAATATATTTTTATCATAGTCATCTTCCACTAAAACTGTTGGTGCCGTTTTCAATCTATAGAGAGTCATCTCTCTACTTAATTATTGGTAAATCTAATAGCCTACTAAATAATTTATTAACAAAATATTGCAGTTTGCCTCAGTTTTGAGGTTAGAAAAAAAAATTAGCAAGTGTACAACGCCACATTTGTGTTCGCCTGTATGATAAGAACTAATATAGCACTTATTGCACAAAGATCAAAGTTTATATTGCGTTACTACAGATCCACATTTAGCATTTTTTTACGTCAAATTTATGCCGTCATGGGAGCAGTTTTAACAGTAGCTCAAATAGAGCAAGTAAAGTATAGTGTTGCTATAATTGCAGTTTCCAATAAAGTAGTGTATTATGTATTATCTTATCAAGCACAGGAAAAAAATGCAATAGTAGATTGATAACCAAGGGTGGAAAGTGACCCATTGAACCCTCGATATTTCTGGCGCTCGAACGAAGTAAGAGCGCCAATAGTTCGAGGGGAAATGGGTAATTTCACCCGAGTTAGACACTCTACTTTTCATGTCGACTGTAAGGAAAGTAAAATTCTACAATAAATGAGAATAATAATAATAGTACATTATCACCATCACCATCACCATCCATCCATCCATTCATCAGTTGTCAGTTTAATGTTAGTAAGCAAATTTAAAAAGTTAGATCAAATTTCTTGTTTCATACGGATGTTCAGCGTACAACCTCCAGTGTTGTATATAAGCTCCATGGTCACGACGTGCATCTAGATGGCCATGCCGAAACGTGAAAAAAGGTGTCACTGACGTAACTGAATTATCTTCGACTCCGAGGCTAATCGTAAAAATTAAACAAAAAAATACTTTCCACCCTAGAGATGAAAACGCAATTTCTTCCACCCGGCTATCTACCCATGAAAATTTAACTTTCCAAACAGGAGAGATGAAAAAGAATATAATTCTATGTAGCAAAACCATCATGTACGGTTTGGTTTCTGGAGTCATAAATAATAATTAATTAGCAAGGAAAGTGACATTTATTTTGCGGGTTTTGGTATTTGTTATTTGGCAAATCCAAATCAAATGTCAATCAGTTTGACTTACTCGGCTCCATCTCGGCTCCCTCGGCTCCCTCCCTTGGCTTGGCCAGGCCAGAAAAAAAAGTCAGCCACCACCCCAAAGAGTATTGTATGTAATATTATGTGAACAAGAGTGGCAACTGTATGGTCAAATATGCATGTATGGAAGGTGCTGCTGCCCTACGCCCTGGTCAAGAACTAATGTGACGTATCTATAGATGTATACCTATCTATATGTAATGTTGGTAGTGATGTACAGCTATAATTACGCGTAATTTTGAATTGATAGGTTAATTGCCACTATTCGTATTTTAGCCGTCTAATTCAAATCAGCATATACGAAGTATAAGCGGCTAAACCCGATTTGCACTAAACGGCTAAAATACGAACATTGGCAAGTGGCCTATCAATTAAAGTCCTTGACCGTACAATTTGGTACGCCACGCCATAGCCATGGCCGATGAAATGAATGACAACTGACAAGTTTGACAAGTCAACCAAGATGGCAGCTAATTTAGTTCTTTAAAAAACACCAGAGATCGCTGTAGTCGCATGAAAAGTGTGATATATGTAAGTGTGCCCCACCTGCTCCACCCACTGTATTAACTACATATTTACTACGCGTATCGAAATTACGAATTTATATAATTAATTTAATTAGATTCCGTCCTTAAAATCTTTGAAATTTTCTTTAGAGCCATGTTTACACGTTTTATGCCTAATCAGTTCAAAGAACTTGCAAGACAGCTTGTATACGTCCCAAAACATAAACCACCTGAACAAAAAGATTTTGAAACCCTTCGAGAATTTATCAACAGGCATCAAAAAATCTTAGTCCTGACTGGCGCTGGAATTTCCACAGAATCTGGTGAGTCTAATGCTGTACATACATAATCTGGCTATTGAGGGAAAACTAATTCCGCAACTATATGTTAAGTTCCATATTAACAGGAATACCTGACTACAGATCAGAAGAAGTGGGATTATATGCGCGTAGTAACCACAAGCCCGTTCAATACCAGGAATTCGTTAAGTACCCTAAAGTGAGACAAAGGTATTGGGCAAGAAACTTTGTTGGTTGGCCAAGGTTCAGCGCTGTGCAACCAAATGGGTCACATTTAGCCATCAACAGATTAGAGAAGGTAACTATTAATTAAAGCTGGTTTATGAATATAATTTAAGCTCATAATTAATCTGTCACCTACACTACTCTACTTCGTTTTTATTTAGCATTAGAAAATCTATACTAATTTTATAAAGCTGAAGAGTTTGTTTGTTTGTTTGTTTGTTTGAACGCGCTAATCTCAGGAACTACTGCTCCGATTTGAAAAATTCTTTCAGTGTTAGATAGCCCATTTATCGAGGAAGGCTATAGGCTATATATCATCACGCTAACACTAATAGGAGCGGAAGGATGTTTAAAAATCGGGGGTTTTTGAAGTAAAACTTCTATAGGCGCTAATCTCAGGAATTTTTAATAAGGTAAACAATCTTGACAAGTCTTTTTATTGTAAACTGCTTTTAAAATAATAGTAACTATTACTTACTAGCTGTTGCCCGCGACTTTGGTTATCGCTATCCTGCGGGAACTATGCAATTTTCTGGGATAAAAACTATCCTATGTCCTTCCCAGGGTCTCAAACTACATATATCCACACCAAATTTCGTCTAAATCGGTTCAGCAGTTTAAGCGTGAAGAGGTAACAAACATACAGACACCCTTTTGCATTTATAATATTAGTATGGATGAAACCACAATAATGTAAATGACCATACCTATTTCCTTACTAATTGTTACAATAAATTGTGTGTTAGTGTTTGCTGTGATTTATTTTTCAAAAGTGCTTTTCCATAAAAAGACATACCAAGACCGCTTACCTTCTTTCTAATGCTAAGAAAAAACGAAGTATAGAAGTGTAGATAGAGGTGACAGAAGGCATATCGTCGTTGAGATTGGCAAATCTGTTATGTGTTTGATTTTAATCAAATCAATTAGTACCTATATGTTATGTTGCTAGGTACCTATTTGTCAATCAAAAATCGAACACATAGCGGATTTGGCATTCTCAACGACGATATGCAATGTGGGATTCTGTCTTCCAGCCTAAGGAGCCTTTGGCCTTAAAAGTTTCTCATTTTTGTGCATCTCCTTTTAAAATATACCTTGGCCACCACTGGTAGTAGATGAAGTTGATGCAAATAATAATAAATCAGTTTGCTTAGTTTGGGAGTAAATAGACCAATTTGATTTAAAATGGTTGTTATATATTTTTTATGTAAATTTAGTACAAAATTTATTTGGATAAAAATATTATTTTGTAGCTATGTTCTTAAAAAGTCATTTTAATTTCCAGGCTGGCAAAGTAACAGCAATAGTAACGCAGAATGTTGACCAACTTCACCAAAAAGCTGGTTCAGACTATGTGATAGAGCTGCATGGATCAGGGTACATAGTGAAATGTCTATCTTGCCCTTATGAAATCCACAGGACAGAGTTGCAAGAAGTAATGATGAGGAACAACCCTGCAATGGAGAGCAGTTTCACTATGATCAGACCTGACGGTGATGTTGAGTTATCCAAAGTAAGGTTCCATTTTTAGGGTTCCATACCTAAAGGGTAAAAACGGAACCTATTACTGAGGTCCCGCCGTCTGTCCGTCTGTCACCGGGCTGTATCTCATGAACCGTGATAGCTAGACAGTTGAAATTTTCACACATGATGTATTTTGGTTGCCGCAATAACAACAAATACTAAAAACCAGAATAAAATAAATATTTAAGGTATTTAAGGGGGCTTCCATACAACAAACGTGATTTTTTTGCTCGTTTTTGATAACGGCAACAGGTAGACACTTGAAATATTCACAGAATATTAAGTTATACATTCACTTTAAAAATAAATAATTAAATTAAAATAAAACAAATAAAGCTCCCATACCAAAAACGTGATTTTTTTGCCATTTTTATAGATAATGGTACGGAACCCTTTGTGCGCGAGTCCGACTTTTTTCGCACATGGCCGGTTTTTTATTATAATTGACAATGTTCATAATATTTGTGTGCAAGTTGTTTGTTTCAAAATTTATCATGGATTCTCAACTACTTGCAGTGGCTGGATTTAACTTGAAATTTGGTATGAAGTTAGAAGATATCTCAAGTACAGACAACACTTGTGTTAAAATTTGTAGAATTTTTACTGAATTAAAAAAATTGTGAAAAGTTCATCAAAAGTTGTCAGTAAAGAAAACTAGCTTACTTCCATTAAAGTTGCTAAATATTGCTATATTTGGAATATTTCAGGAGCAAGTTGATGAATTTAGAGTGCCTCTCTGCCCTAAGTGTAAAGGGCCTCTGAAGCCCAACATAGTATTCTTTGGAGACAATGTCCCAAAGGACAGGGTTGAGGAAGTCAGGACCCAAGTGACCAGTAGTGATGCTGTGTTCGTACTAGGATCCAGTTTGACAGTCTATTCAAGCTACAGGATTATCCTACAAGCTAAAGAAGAAAACAAAGAAGTTGTATTGTTGAATATAGGACCAACTAGAGCAGATAACATTGTAGATATCAAAGTATCCACTAAATGTGGTGATATGTTACCACAGTTATGCAACTCATTTGATAGCTGAATGTTTTAGATTTATAAATAACAGTGCAATACTACCTCTTTGTAAATAGTAATTAAAATTCTAGTGTTGTTTGATTAAAATATGACTATATGCAAAATAAAAAGCTTGTTTGGCATTTCATTTTTATATTGATAAAAAATAAGAAGTAAAGAATACAAAACTGATTTACAGAAGTGGGTTGGGTTGGGAAGTTACATTGAAACTTATTTTGATAAATTGAATAATCTAAATGAGGTTTTTCAAAACTTAACTGTAAGATGTCTAAGGAATAAATAAGTAATTAGGACCCTATGTAACCAGCCATTCTTATCTTTTAGGAACAGAAATCATAAATAATCGAGAATTTGAATTGGTACTGACTGAGTGATAACAAGAATTACTATGAGATCTCTATATAAAGTCAACATTAATAATAATATCAATGTCATCATTTTATTACTATTGTATACAATTATTTCAAAACTACATTAAAATTACGGCAGTGCCTCAAGTAAAACTGTATGTATCCGACTTTATTTAGCACAGTAAAACCTACTTAGATAACCACTTAATTACATTAATGAAATCTTAATTTATTTTTCACTGTAAAGACAAACGCGCATAACACCTCCAATGTTTCAACTAAGTTAGAAGTATGAGCAGAATCGGAAAAAAAACTTAAATTATACCTATAAATATAATCAATGGAAGTAATGTTTTGCCTTAAACCATTGGATATTTTGTACATTATGGTTATTTAAATTGGTGTATTCCATTTAAATTTTTAAGTATTGGTGTTGCAATTGCATCACATTTGTATTTTGTTGGTCTTAATGGAAAGACATATTTGCAGAAATTTTAGTCTTGTACATGTATAATGTACAGAGACTTCCTCGCCACAATCCAGTCCGAATTCAAAAAATTCTCTACAATAGCCAGAAAACTCAAGACAGAGTCAAGTGCAAAAATATGTATTAATCCGCTCATAATTATGAACCATTACCTTAATTCGACGGCATAAGAGGTATGGGACATATTCATGATCAAGTTGTACGCACCCATATTTTACACTTTACTGTACCGAATTTAAATGTTTATTGTTAAAACTTGGTGTACCATAAATAGGTCCAACTCGTTACACTTACCAGTCTTAAAATCACAATAAAATCATGTCCACATAAAATGATTTGTCACTACAGTAAAACCGTTCGTTCCTTTTCCGATTGTCTAATTGTAAGCAACATTATAAGAAGTAGTCCGCCTGAGGTTTCTTGGAGGGCACACCCCGCGCTTCCTGCGGTGCCGCCTCGAATATCGTGAATTCGCGCTGAAGATTTTCGTTCAACTCTAATATTGCAGCAACGTTGCCGCATCTGTAGAAAAGTGATAAAAAGTAATAGTAAAAGAGTGAAGGTGAATGGTCAATTTATTCTTAAAATAACATTTTAATAAGCCGCGCGGGCGATCGTCCGCAGCGCACATTACAAGGAGCGTCGCCTGGCAACGAGCGCGGGACGTCACGAGCTGTTGGTAGATCTTCAAACTAATACTAACGATCTATACAGACATTAGCGGCATCACACTAAAGAACACACTTCATTACACTGCACACTGGTATGTTTACCTGACATACATACACCTTGTGTGCCCAATAGCTGCGCTCGTTTCTGGATCCATCCGGGGAAAGGGCAGTGCTTGGACTAGGGCTCAGTCAATAACTTTGTGACCAATTTATGGAACATCATTGGCTGATGTGATGACACGGGAGGGAGAATGAACCTTTTGCCTTTTCGAACTATTTCCGTATCATTAACAAAGAATATTACATCATTCAAGAGAAATATTTTTCACAACACATTCAGTGTTAGTGTCGCTGCCATGATTTTGTAGCCATTTGAATGCACATGTCAGTATGTGGCATCTAAAGAAATCTCTTGTTTGACTGTCAGCAGCAAATGCTTTAGTCAGTCATTGAAAATGTTGAAGAATATCTTATCTTACTAATATGGGCATTTTCAGAAAAAAGTGTACCCTGTACTTTATTTAAAAACCTAACAAATTTTGGCCATCGATTTAAGCAATAAAAAAAAGTGTCCCTCTTTTAATTGTCAGTTTTGTAACGCAGTTAACCATACATGTTGTATGGACCGTCACAAAACTGGCTAATAATAATAATAGTACATTTTTTTCTGAAAACCCCCATATAATAAATGCGCGGAAGTTGTCGAGTGTGTGGGTGTGTTTGTTATTGCTTTACTCTAAGAAGGATGGATTTTAATGAAATTTTGTATGAAGATAGCTGGGATAGCATAAGCTACTTTTATCCCGATCATCCTACATGATTTATGTAAAATCCCAAAATCTTAACCACTGAATCCTTGCATGGGTGTGCGTAACCGCATCATCATCATCCCAGCCTATATACGTCCCACTGCAGGGCACAGGCCTCCTCTCAGAATAAGAGAGCTTGGGCCGTAGTGCCCACGCGGGCCCAGTGCGGATTGGGAGCTTCACATACATTGAATTTCTTCTCAGGTGTATACATAGGTTTCCTCACGATGTTTTCCTTCACCGTAAAGCTCATGGTAAATTACAACTTGAACCCACGACCCTCTGCTTGAGAGACCATAGGTCAAACCACTAGCCCACTATGGCTTCCCACTAGGCCATCACGGCTTCACGCCATAACCTCATCGTAACCACATCGTAACCGCATGTAAAAGCTAATTAATATGGCAGTGGACGTTCACGATTTTATTGACTGACAAGACAACTGTCGGACTGACCTGTAGCAGTAGTTTGGCGCCGACCAGACAGTAAGCACAGTCTCGTTGAAGTGCCACTTGTAGCCTTCCATGACCAGCTGATGCGCGCGGCAGATCATGTCGATGTCGTTGGACACATTGAACTGCGCCACCACGTCAGACCCGAAGAGGTAGCCTGCGCCGCGCGGCGACACGCCCCAGCCCTGAGTGTCTGTAAAGCAGATGAGCAGGCCTTAATACTACAAAATTGTATTTTTGAACTTTGTATGGTACCTTTAAACATGAAACTACAGTGAGACTCACTCATAGTAAAAAATACGGATAACTCACGTCTATGAACGCGTTTAGCTTGACATGTTTCAGGGCTAATCCGTAGCCCTTCTAAGAGCAACACGCCACGGGGACTCCGCCACCACGCCACCGCACCGCTCACAAACTTGATCACAGACGTGAGTTATCCGTATTTTTTCACTATTCGTATGGGTACCATTCCGTTCACGCTAACGTTTTACACAAAAGAGTGGAATTTCACACATTAAGGTGCGTTTCCACCAAAGCTGTTCAAGTCAGCGGAGCGGCGTGCGATGTAATAATCCAACAATTAGAACACTTAATAGTTTAAATGAAATATTCCTATGATCGGATGGTTGGTTTATTTTTTCCTCGCACAGCTCTGGTGGAAACGCACTTTTAACCCCTATTACTCCATGAATTAAAAAAGGAAGAAAAACCTGCGTTCTAGTCTCGGTTGACTCAAATAACACCAATATTACAAATAAAAATACAAAAAGATAATTTATTGAATCAGGTGTTACTTTGCAGAGGTCCATATTGATAAAAAAAAACCATATTAATGTTCTGTAGCTTGAATTCATACATAATTTCAACCGTAGCTTGGCGGCGTTTGAATGTTCTTTCCGTTGTTAGTTAACATTCCACCCAAAATAGGGATGTTGACACCACCAATCAACTGACGTACTTTTTATGAGCTGTCAAAACACATTTCTCCCATAGAGTTTGAATGGCAATAGCAACATATGACGTCACTTGTTCGCATACTCAATTAACTAACTATTTATTTGTTTTAAAGCAACAAAAAATCTAATTTTGCAGTTAATCGAAAATTAATCTGGGTTTTAGGGCTAAAATAAAGCGTTTTTTTACTGGAGTCGTGTCTTCGAATTATTTTTTAATGGTGTCAACATCCCTATTGGTAGCAACCTCTTATTGCCATCTCATAGTATTCATTCATATCATAGCCTCCTGAGGCCCACGAAAATTTTGTTTCAATAAAGTTTAAACTTTATGTCACTTATGAGTGAGTTTGATGTCACATTAGAATTAGTCCTTTATATAGGACTTATTTCTAATGTGATATCAAACTCACTCAAAAGTGACAAAGTTTAAAGTTCATTTGAAACAATATTTTCGTGGGCCTCAGGAGGATAGTATTGTCAGGACCAACATTGTTTCCGGAAATTATTTTTCCCAAACTGATTCATTTGGCAAATGTTTCATTTCCCAACTGTTTATTTTTTCTGAAACTGTAAATTTTTCAGGATTGTTATAAAACAAACCTAACCAAACCTAACCGTACAGAATAGTCCTAAAATAATCGCACCTTCAGGACGACACTGACTCAACAGGAATTATTCTTGTTTCAAAATTGAACTTAATGCTAAAAGAAGAACAGGTTTACTTTTGAAATGAGAATAATTCCTATTGGGTCAGTATCATCCTGAAGGTGCGAATATCCTGAATAGTTTACAGTTTCAGAAAAAATAAACAGTTGAGGAATGAAACATTTGCCAAATGAATCAGTTTGGTAAAAATAATTTGCCAAACGGAAGTACACCCTTAAAAAGACATGTGGGTGAATCAACTTTTTCTTGCCACCCATTGCTATGATTACACAAATTTTGTCTCCTGGACAACTTAGCCATATTTCTATGAAACAGTATGAAGATGTTATTTGAACAACTGGGGACAGAGTAAATAACACAAAGAAGTTGATAAACCCATGTCACGATTTTGAAATAAGTCTGGACGAAATTTCGACTTCGTATCCTGCCATCCCTTTCACTGTTGTTTAATACTATTATTAGCGTGAAACAGAAGAGTGAAGGGACAGCACGACACGAACTTCGAATATCGTAGTAGCCCCCCAAAATAGCAGTTTTAACGGAAGTGGTGATACCTTCAGGATCGCTCCACAGTAGGTCACACATTGGTCCGTCGTGAGGTACCTCCTGCTTCCTGTCGATAGTGCGGATCTGGTCCAGCGTCTGTATGGACGGGCTGAGCCCGCCGTGCACGCAGAATATCCGCCCGTCGATGATGGCTGACAGCGAGAGGTAGTCGAATATCTCTGTGCAATATCTGAAGTGGAGACAAGCCAATTAATTACCACTAAACCCTTTTAACAATTTGACGTAGATATAATTTAATTACATGAATGTGTACACAATTTTTCTAAATGTGAACCAACTTTTTTTGCCACCCATTTCTATGGTTACACAAATTTTGCCCCATGGACAACTATTATGTCCAGTAAAACACTTCTATTGTTGTATTAAACTTTATTCAGCTAGGGAGCTGTGCCTGCATGCATACATGGGAATATATGTGTACCCTACATCAATCACCTTTTATTATAAAAAGCAAGAGAGTTCTACCCACTTCATTATAATGTATATGAAAGACAACCTAAGCATTTATCTATGAACCAGTATGAAGATGTCACTTGGACAATCGGGAACTGCGTAAAAAGAAAAAGTTGATTCACCTACAGAAATTTGTAGCTATTGTCACTTAAATGGCTAAGCTGCTTGAGGCATGTTTCAAGTCGAAAAAGCTTTTGATTTACTCTGTCCTGGTAAATATATGCCAGTGTAAATATGTTTCTTCAATGTTCAAATGAACAAATTAAAAAAGGGAGAAAAATAATAATAGTGGTATATATGTATGGCCTTTAAGGACTTACAATACATGGTCCAAAATCAGTATTGTCTGACAACTGATTCCCATAAAACAAGTAAACAAATAACAACAACACCAGCAAAATTGGTTGTATTAAAAATTTACAAGTCTTCAAACATGTTATCATAATATTAATTTACCTCCAAACTGTGATAGATCCATATTTCCGTAAGCATTCATCATAAAAGCCATATACTTGGGTGATTTGTCTGGATTCATGGTTGCCTCGGATAAGTGTGATGCGGTCTGGGTACCGAACCTACATTAAAAAAAAAAACATAATTTATATAAGATTTATCTGTGTTACAAATTGTAAACTCCTGCATGCAATGCCTATATTAAGATGAATTTTGCCACAAGTCCTAACACACATATTCTTATTGAAATAAATCATTCATAAATTTATTATGAACTAGTGTAAATATGAATAATGTTACAACAATAAGGATTATTTACTTGCAGAAACTTTCTCCTCAATATAGAGATAAAGACCAACATTTGACATTATACTTCTCTATCTAGAGGTGGATGAAGTACCAGATTGTATCTTTCACATAATGCTATGTTCAACATTAGTGCAAAGTGATCTGACCTGTTGATTTACAAGAGACAGTAAAAATAAAACCTTGCTTATAAACTAATGTTAAAAATAATCCAGTATCAAGAGCAAAAAAAGCGCAAGTGTTAGTCAGTGGTGAAACTTGCAGCATCTTCCTTTCTTAATGGTACACCAGTGATTGGGTTTTTTAACTAAATTAGTTTATATCACTAGCAAGCTTTTAGACCCAATCAATAACACATAGTAACAAGATCATGATTTATAGAGCCGCAAGATTTATCAGCAAGTTCATTCTCTCTTGTAGCAATAAAACTAACCTTTAGTGCCAATAGTAGTAAGAAAGTCTCCACAGAGTAGAAGCCTCTGTCAACAAAATCTCCCATGAATAGGTAATTGGTCTCGGGAACATCTCCTCCCACTTTAAATAACTCCTTCAGGTCATAAAACTGACCATGAATATCTCCACACACCTACAAAGAAACATTAGGGTGATTCTCTACTAATGGGAAAATTTAAGCCCCAAGCAATATAGTATAATTAAGTTCACATTATAAGAAAAACCATTTAGGTTAATATTTGCAATTCCGTACAACCAAATGAAATAATGAAACTGCATCAAAATAACTACCTATTTGCATGCTGCAATTCAATTAAATGTGTGATCCTTTAAAATTGTTCAAGATCTATTGTTAACCACATTTAATGCAAATAAAGATATACAATACAATTTTTAATTTGAACATATTTATTTTCAATTGAAACTTTGGTTCCAACATACATGAAGAACAAAGGTTCAAATCAATTAACAGCCTTTAACCCTTCGGATGCCTTGTACCGGATCCGTACCCAATTTAAGGCTTTCTTTTTGTATTTTTTTTAAAATCTGTATCATTGGATTTATATGAAACTGTTGAGACTAGAATGCACAACTTTTTTTTTTTACTTTCGGCATTCAAAAGGTTAATTTATCATGTAACAATTAATAATTATTGGGTAACAATTGATAGACACTCCTGACTGTCTAAGTGCTCGGAAATTAATTGAGGACAGCAGCAGAGAATTTTCTGAAACAGCTGCGTTTGCTTTGCTTACCATTTTTCCTTGTTTCAATATAAAATTATTTAAATTACAATGCAATACAAAAAACTATGTTACTCATAACTAGAGAACTTTACTGATTATTTAAGTATTAAGTTACAGAATATGCAAATATGTGAAGTCTGACTGATCATGTGGGATTCAGCAAATATCTGGATCCCACAGGATTTAGAAATTCCAGTTCAAGAAATATTGAACTCACATATTGGTTTGAATATAGAACACTAGCAATATAGACCAAACTAGCCAAATTATGTTACATTTGCTAGTCATATGTCTATTTGGAGCCAAAACGAACCAATTGCAATAAAATTAATCTATTTATGCAACAAAAATTCATAGTTAGTCATAACTGAATTCTAAGCTGTCAATGAGGCAGTGAAGGTTAAAATATGAACTGTAATGGTTGATTTGGAATGAACAACAACAATGTGCTACCTGGTAATTGAAAACCCTTATGTTATTGCCACAAAGGATTGAATTATCACATTGTACATTACTGTTGCTAATTTTGGATCAACAAATACCGTTTTGTACACTAACTGCACCTTCAATGACCAATAACAGATGATTTTTGCCCTCTTAGTAAAAAACATTGAATCAACACCTGAGTTACAACTGATTTTTTAACATCTATTATAGGAATCACTATGAAACAGTTAAATATAATTTCTAATTTTAAGGTATCAAGTTTTCGCAATGAGCTGACCAGTGGGTGTCCTTTTTTTATTAACAAAGTGGAAACACTTTATGTGTACTCTGGGCCCAGGGAGACCCAGATGGTTATGTGGGGCTCTCTCTCCCGTCCTCTTCCCCTAACGAAAAGGGGAGGGGGAGTATAGCCTCTATAACCACTCCGATGTTGCCCTCTTGCCGAGGTTGGCAGGCGCCGTGGGATCCCAAAGATTCTACCACAACCCCTCCCGACCAGTAGATGTCCTGGTTTTTGTTTAAAAATGTAATAAGTAGTGTTTCAATTCGGTTTACTCTTAAGATAGGATATTTCAAAGTAGAGAAACTGGATATAAATTACAGCTACGTACCGTGACGGGAGAATCCACTCGCTGGACGTTGCTTTCCTCTACAAGGATCTCCCGCGCCTTCGCACAGAGTGCTTTCACCTCGGCTTCCATTATAATTTCGCATCGTTTCAGCTGTTCAATTTGGCGGTCGAGATCACTCGTGTCAGACATTGTACTAACTTAAATCACAAGGACAAACCTACAACAAAAAATAATAGTGGTAGTAAAAATGAAGCCTGTTAAATTATTCAAAGAAAGCTAAAGTCTCAAGTGCGTTATTACAGAATAAACGTTGCAGCAAATATATTGCGACAATGTAAGACTAAAGTACTAACAAATAAGCAGGTGTTCTTTTACAAAACGATGAAATTCTACAAACAATCACAATCCGCCATTACAAACACGTTACGTTTGCGAAACGAAACGGAAACAGAGCAGACAGAGTATACCAAAGAGTATTATTACTATATGAGTATACGAACGGAATCCAATTCGTTCAGAAATTAAGCATTGTTTGCACGACAACACCGTGATGAAAATTTTAAGTTACATTACATTTACAAATTATCCTCTTTATTCCGAACCTTGATATTAACGTGTATTCTTTGTATTATGTCATTTTAGGTAAAAAATAAGGAATAGTAGGAATAGTATTAATAACAATGTCATCTCATGACATAAAGAATGATCTTCCGGAAGCGTCCTTGTTCAATATAAATAATATCGGTCAGTCGTGCAAAAGCTACTTCGCTTCGCTTCCCTAATTCATATTTCTGCATCTGTTACCCGCGTATCGCGTATCGATTGGAGTAGTAGTGGTGGTTGTTTTGTTTATAGTGTGTGGTGTGTGAACAGTGTGGTTCGTATTTATTTTTTGAAAAAAAAAGGACAAGATGGGAAACATTCACACTGTTGGGCCGAATGAGGCGCTCATTGTGTCAGGTACGAATAAAAAAATAAACAATTTACCTATTATTATTATTAGTACTCTTTGATGTAATTTTGACAGTAGTTTAATGGACTGTTTAAGTTGATAATAATAGATGCTGTTTGCAGGCCTTGCCTAAATTATAATGATGTTATTCTGTTGTGAATCTTAAATAGGTACTACATAGCCTAGTAGATAAATCATTGCGTCATAACATAAAAATGTATTTAATAGTACCTATTTTGCAGGATTTTGAAATATATCATTATGAATAGGTATTTAAATATTCGGCTTAGGCTTAAAGTAGGTAAATATTGTACGTTTGTCCAGCTCAGTCAGTTCGCTTGTCACCTTTTGAGTAAGTGCCGCCTCCCCTAGCCTTTAATTAATTAAATAAATATTCTTTTTACACGACTACAGCAAAGCCAAAAGGAAGTGTAATGATTCTAGTCTTATGTTTTTAGGGTTCCGTAGCCAAAGGGTAAAAACGGGACCCTATTAATGAGACTTCGTTGTCCGTCCGTCCGTCTGTCTGTCTGTGTCTGTCTGTCTGTCCGTCTGTCACCAGGCTGTATCTCATAAACCGTGATAGCTAGACAGTTGAAATTTTCACAGATGATGTATTTCGGTTGCCGCTATAACAACAAATACTAAAAAACAAAATAAAATAAATATTTAATGGGGCTCCCATACAACAAACGTGATTTTTTTGCTCGCGTTTGCTCGATATTGATAACGGCAACAGGTAGACGCTTGAAATATTCACAGAATATTTAGTTATATGTAAGGGTTATTTTTAATTCACTGACATCCTCTTAACCCTGAATTCCTATCACTCAAACAAATGTTTTTTGTTTTACGACTTTTTAAAATGAAGCACTTTTTTTCCCATACAATACACAGAGTATTGTAAAAATAAGAGGTAATCTCAAATTTTCAAAACGTTATTACACCAAAAATATTCAGTTATGACAAAAGCCGTAAAACAAAAAAAACATTTGTTTAAGTGGTAGGAGTTTAGGGTTAAAAGGATGCTAGTGAATTACAAATAACTTTAAAAATAAATATTTAAATTAAAACAATAAATAAATAAATAAATAAATATTAGGGGACAATCTTACACAAATCGACCTAGTCCCAAACTAAGCAAAGCTTGTACTATGGGTACTAGACGACGATAAACATACTTATATAGATAAATAAATACTTAAATACATAGAAAACATCCATAACTCAGGAACAAATATTCGTGCTCATCACAAAATATTTAAGGGGGCTCCCATACAACAAACGTGATTATTTTGCCGTTTTTATAGATAGTGGTACGGAACACTTCGTGCGCGAGTCCGACTCGCACTTGGCCGGTTTTTTTATTTATGATTAAGTCAAAGTAAAAAAAAAAAACTATGAACGGACTATGTTGACATTTGGTATTTGGTACATCTCTATCCATTTCTATAATAAAGAAAGAATAGGTACCACAAAAACATTTCATGTAATACCTGATTTACACTCTCGCCTCGTCACCTCGCCTTGCGCCTCGCCTCGTCGTCTCGCTCCGGACGCGAGCCTCAAAATCAAGGCAAATCACGAGACGAGGCGCGAGGCGCGCCTGTTCACACTTGTCTCGTGGCTCGTCCCGCAGTTCGTCTCGCCACTCGTACGCGAGTGTAAACCAGTACGCTTAGTATAAGTTTTACTTCACCAAAATACTTCTCGATCGCGTTTACGTAAAAATTTCAATTACTAGGGAAACATAGACGCGCGCGCGCGGAGACGCTGTCCATGTTTCCCTAGTAATTGATTTTTTTACGTAAACGCGATCGAGAAGTATTGAAGTGAAGGAAAACTTATACTAAGCACACAGTACGCTTAGTATAAGTTTTCCTTCACTTCAATACTTCTCAATCGCGTTTACGTAAAAATTTCAATTATATGGAAACATGTACGCTTAGTATAAGTTTTTACTTCACCAAATACTTCTCGATCGCGTTTACGTAAAAAAAACAATTACTAGGGAAACATGGACAGCGTCTCCGCGCGCGCGCTTCCATGTTTCCATAGAATTGAAATTTTTACGTAAACGCGATCGAGAAGTATTGAAGTGAAGGAAAACTTATACTAAGCGTAATAGAAGCGCGCGCGCGGAGACGCTGTCCATGTTTCCCTAGTAATTGTTTTTTTTTACGTAAACGCGATCGAGAAGTATTTTGGTGAAGTAAAACTTATACTAAGCGTACAGGTATTAAATGTTGCCAAGACGAGACCATGTAGGTCGCACTGTCAAAAAGTAATCAGATCTCTTGTAGAGCCAAGTTTCTAACCCTACGTGCCCAGCTCTAAATCTATAAGCCTTAATTTTATACTAATTAATCTCGTAGGCGTGCAAACCGTGGACTAAACTGGCGAGTCGGCCGCACGAACCTTTTGCAATTCGGCATCTGGGCTTGAACTTAAAAATCTATTCTATTCAATGTTTTAAACTCTTTCCGTGCGGCCGACTCGCCAGTTTAGTCCACGGTTTGCATGCCTACGAGATTAATTAGTGTATAATTAGGGCTTATAGATTTAGAGCTGGGCACGTAGGGTTAGAAACTTGGCTCTACAAGAGATCTGATTACTTTTTGACAGTGCGAGCTACATGGTCTCGTCTTGGCAACATTTAACATGAAATGTTTTTGAGGGATTTCATTTCTTTTTGGTAGGGGATGATTTACTAAAAATCCTGAAATACATATCTTATTATTTATAACAAGGATAACAAAGACCCTCTATATCAATTTTCAGACCTCTAGCATCAAAATTTGCGGATGTCTTATACAGGCTTTCACCCCCTAGTTTAAGGGGATGGGGGGGTAAAAGTT
The DNA here is from genome assembly GCA_947859365.1 of Archips crataeganus. Taxonomy (NCBI): domain Eukaryota; kingdom Metazoa; phylum Arthropoda; class Insecta; order Lepidoptera; family Tortricidae; genus Archips; species Archips crataeganus. Next base: position 6,582,217 of record OX402065.1, read on the forward strand.
TCAAGTTTTAAGATTTTTTCGTTGTTTGTATACTATTACTAGCTTACATACCAAATTTCAGCTTTCTACGACTTCACGAAGTACCTTTTGAATTTTGATGATCAGTGATCAGTGACGAAATCGGGGGTTTTTAGACATTGATAAAATCTAAAGTATAATAGCTACGATATTCAAACTTTGTATGTTTCATGTTTGTACTAGTGTCATTATATCTTGAAATTTTCAACTATTTAACATCATCCAAAGCAAAGTTATAAGAGTTCAAAAAAACGACGAAACGTTTCGAGAAAAGGTAGGTAGTGCCCTTGCGCTCCGCTTGGCTCATCTTGGCGGGGGCACTCCCGTGCCCCCAGATACATAGCATACCTACTCGTAGTCGTAGGTAACTACTTAGGTTAGTAACTTGTAGGCAGGTACGTATGTTTTCAAAACTTCATGAACTATAGACAGATAGGTAAGTAAGTATGAAAATAGTTACGTCACAGATTACTTTAGTTAAGGCAGGTTTAGACAGGGTCAGTAGTGTCAGTACCTCTACCATGAGCTTATAGTTTACGTGACCGTACTCGCTAGCGACGGCGTAAATTATTTGTATGGAGAATTGTACTGTACAGTGCCTCTAGCGGTCACTTACGGAAGTACAATTCTCCATACAAATCATTTACGCCGTCGCTAGCGAGTACGGTACGGTTACTGTGAACTATACCACTACCATTACGCTTAGCATAAGTTTTACTTCACCAAAATATTTCTCGATCGCGTTTACGTAAAAAAATCAATTCTATAGAAACATGGGCGCGCGGCCGCGGTTGCGCTGTCCATGTTTCCCTAGTAATTGATTTTATTACGTAAACGCGATCGAGAAGTATTTTGGTGAAGTAAAACTTATACTAAGCGTACATGAGTTTACAATGACTGTACTCGATAGCGACTGCATAAATGATTTGTATGAAGACTCCATACAAATCATTTACGCAGTCGCTATCGAGTACCGTCACTGTAAACTCATGGTAGTGGTACTAGTGTAAACTCATGGTAGAGGTACAGTAACTGACTTCGAATTCGAGACAAGTCAGTACGTCTACCATGAGTTTACACTAGTTCACAGTGACCGTACTCGCTAGCGACGGCGTAAATGATTTGTATGGAGAATTGTACTTCCATAAGTGACCACTAGAGGCGCTGTACAATTCTCCATACAAATAATTTACGCCGTCGCTAGCGAGTACGGTCACGTAAACTAGTGTAAACTCATGGTAGTAGTACAGCACTGACCCGAGAAATACCGAATGTAAATTGAAAGTCAGCGCTGACCCCGTACTGACTTCAAATGAATTTACATTGGCTATTTCTCGGGTCAGCGCTGACTTGGCTCGAATTCGAAGTCAGTTACTGAGCCTGTCTAAACCTGCCTTTACTTCGTAACAGATACCGCATCCCGTACAAAATCTTGAATAGCTACCGCGATTATAGCCAACTCCGTCTCCTTAAGAATGTGTGCGTGCCTTGCCGACATGTGACAGGGCTGTCAGTTTGGATATTTTTTTTTCAACATGTTGTTTTTTTTTTTTTTTTTTTTTTTTTATGGCAATGTACAAGTTCGGATAGAACAAACGATTGTGCCAATGACAAAGTGAGGAAACAGGTGGAATTTGATCAAAATAGCACGGAATTTTGGATTTAGGTAGGGAAATATAGGATCAGGATAGTTATATGTGACGTGACGACTATAATAACATATACATATTTATAACTTAATATCATTAGTAACGATAAAGGAGGCAATGGAAGAATAAATAGATGGATTATTTGATGAAAGTAAGCATAGAACGGATGTTGGTAATGGAAGACTTTGTAATATAATACTATTGTATAAAGAAACATGGTCATAAAGAGGACATGACAGTATTATATGGTTCAGATCACCCACTTCCAAACCACATTCACAGGCAGGGATGTCTATGATGTTAATTTTCGCCAGATGTTCCGGAGTACAAACATGACCTAAGCGCATTCTTATTAAGACACTTGTACTTCTTTTGCAAAATTTATGCTTAAAAAACCAGGGTTTATTAGGAATGGAGGGCTGAATAAGACTGTAACTTTTACCCTTCAGAATACAACTTTGAGACCAACAATCTTGCCAAGACTGATGGAGATATGTTCGCGGAAGATTAATTAGGTCGTGAGTATAGTTTTTGTAAGGGAACAGATCCCCATCCTCAACAGCTTCATTGGCAATTCTGTCAGCCCTTTCATTACCTCTGATGCCGCAATGACTAGGTACCCAGGCAAAAGCTATTGAGAAACCTTTGAGAAAACACTGGTACAATTTATTCCTAGTTTCAATTATTACAGGGTATGACGGAGCAGATCTACAAAATGGATACTTTTCAAGAGCCTGCAAAGCACTAAGAGAATCAGAGAAAATAACGGCTTCCTTCAGTTTCATGATAAGTATATATTCCACAGCCTTTAGCAGGCCAAATGCTTCCCCAGTAAAAACTGAAGTCTCAAGTGGAAATTTAACATGCTGTGTTATTTTGTATTGGCTATGATAAATTCCGACTCCAGTATACCCGGAAGGAGATCTTTTTGATGCATCAGTGTAGATGTAATTCCATCTCGGCCAAATGTTAGCAACTTTGCAAATAAAATAAGAATTAGCATTCAGATTGCTTTTATCAATGTTTAAATTGTATTTAATGTTGGGGGACAGTATTAGAGCATGATAGTCACACGTAAATAAAGGAAGATTGTGAGATCTATGAGTAGGAGCATGCAAAGAATGGAATTTTTCCAGACTTTTAACTAAACAGGGAGGAGACTTGTGAGACCAGTAACGCGATGACCTGATATGAGAAGATAAACTTTCCAATTTGTTTAGGATTGGATGCTGAGAGAACTGAACGGAACGGAATAAATATTTATCTGATAGAAACTGCCGTCTTAGTTTGAGTGGGGGATCGCAACATTCTACCTGTAAAGCATTTATCGGGCTTGACTTCATAGCACCCGTAATTAATCTAAGACATTTAGATTGAATCAGATCTAATTTCTTTAACCCAGTGAGGTTGCTTGGTTCCAATAAAAACGATCCGTAGTCAATCTTGCTTCTAATTAAGGCATTGTAAATTAATTTTAATGAAAAAGGATGGGAACCCCACCAAACACCCGATAAACATCTGAGGATATTTAGGAGTCTTTCGCACTTAGCAGCAATATACTCGCAGTGCGGAAGTCCTGACAGCTTAGAGTCAAATATAACTCCTAAAAATTTAGCCTGGTTTACCTGAGAAATTTGATTATTATTGTAGAGTATGGAAACTTCAGGGTTTGCTCTCATTCTGCTAAAAACCAATACAGAACTCTTATTTGTTGATAGCTCCAAGCCATTTGAGCAAAGCCAAATGTGTAAACTGTTTAATGAAGAATTAACAATTTCAGTAGATTTAGCTACATCAATATCAGAATAGTAAATTAGAAGATCGTCGGCATACTGTAAAACATTAACAGGGCTGTTAAGGGATAATTCTAGATCGTATGTGTAAATATTATAAAGGATAGGGCTTAAAACCGATCCTTGAGGCAATCCCTTCCAAACAACTCTGTTTTGTTCCAAGGAGCCTTCAGAAACGATAATGAACCTTTCAGCTAAGACGTTAATAATAAAATTAGACAAGCATGCAGGGACCTTCAGCTTGTTCAATTTTTCAAGCAGAATAGTTAAGAGAACATTATCGTATGCTGCAGAAATATCAAGGAAAACTGAAATAGTGTGATGATTAAGTGATAGTGCTGATCTTATGTCTGTTGTAAATATACTTAAACTATCCAACGTGCTTTTACCTCTTCGAAAACCAAATTGACTACTAGCTAATAGACCGTTAGATTCCAAATACCACTCTAAACGATTCTTTACTAAATGTTCCGCCACTTTAAGGAGCACGGAAGATAAGGCTATAGGACGATATGAAGAAGCATCTGCGGCGGATTTATTTGTTTTCAATATAGGTATAATAATTTGCGTTTTCCATGTCGAAGGAACATTACCAGTGAGAAGAATAGTATTAATAATGTTTAAAAAATATGTTAATGAACTATCGCTAAGATTGCACAAGAAAGAATAAGGAATACCATCTTTCCCAGGAGAAGAGTCTTTAAGACCACGTAATACACCTTTAAGTTCTATTAGAGAAAAAGGAGAATCAATACTTGGAACAGATGGACTATCGTCAATTGAACGGCTAAAGGTAAATTGGTGTAAAAGAATTTCCTGAGGAGCTGAAGCTGGTGCTAGTTGATCTAAAAATTGATCCGCTAAAGACGGTGACAGCGATGAGATATTATTGTCATTAAAGGCTGATCTAAATCGTTTGACCTTTTGCCAAACCTCAGAGGAATTCGTTTGAGGCGAGATGGAAGTACAAAAGTTCCTCCAGCCCTGAACTTTTTTCTTTTTAAGAAGTTTCTTAGTACTGGCAACAACTTTAGAAAGATTTGACAGATTCTCAAATGTCATATCTTTAGCATAAATTATTTCAGCTTTTTTTCGGGATTTTATTGCTGCCGTACAATCCTTATCCCACCAGGGCGGAGAAGGCAATTTTTCTGATCTAATGCTTTTAATTGGAAAAACATTATCCGCAGAATCGATCAATGATTTAGCAAAATTCTCGGCACACATAACCTCATTTCCCGGAAAAACATTTGGTAGAGAGGCAATCCTTTGATCCACTTCTGTTCTATATTGGCCCCAGTCAGCATGTGTTAGAATATGTTTTAAACGAGGAGTACGCGGACAACGTTTTTGTGTGTTGAAGGAGGAGTTGTTTGGAATAGATATGACTATGGGAAAATGGTCGCTACCATAAGTCGATGTGAGAATGTCCCAGGAAAGAGATGAAGCTAAAGATGGGGTTGTAATGGACAAATCCACTGCACTTACAGCAACATTAGGTGCGGTTCGACGCGTTGGGCTGCCATTGTTTATGAAGCAAAGATTGTGGCTATCTAGAATATCTAATAGGACCTTACCAAAATGATTAGAATTGGCACTACCCCATGATTGATGGAGACAATTGAGATCTCCAAGAAGGATAAAGGGTTTGGGGAGAGTGGATAAAATTGAGTTTATTTCATTGAATATACTAAAGGATGGACAAGAAATATATATAGATACAACTAGGATTTTATTTAAATGAGCAGCAACAATAGAGAATTCATTGCTATGAGGAGGAAGGGAAAAAGGAGTAAAATTGAAAGAATTGTTGATGAGTAAAGCAACACCACCATACCCATCAGATCTATCTTCACGCAAAGTAGAAAAACCAGAGATTTTAAAGAAAAATTCTGGTTTTAGCCATGTTTCTTGTAAGGCTACTGCTAATGGGTTGTATTTGTTCAATAAGAAAAGCAGATCGCTTTTCTTATTGATTATGCTGCGGCAGTTCCACTGAACAATCTTTAAGAGATTGTCCATTATGGAAGTTCAAGAACTGGGTCAAAATTTCAAACAAAGGGGCAACGTTGGACGGTGAATTATTATTAAGTTGAGATTGTGTTAAATAATTTAACAATGCAATTAAAATTTCTGAGAAAGATGTGTTGTTGTTTTTATTCATACTGACTGAAGTGTTATTGAGAGCACAGCCCTTAGTTGGAAGGGGAATGTCATAATCTTTTATTAACGCTTTATGAGCCTCCTGATCATAACCTTTACTTAAGATAATGGGTGGTCTTGACTTTTGTGGAATGGTTTTCTTATATGATTTTGAAGGGGAACTACTTGTATTTATTTTCATGTTGCCTGATAGATTCCGAGGGTTATTTTGGCCATGGGATAATACATCAGCAAAAGATTTTGAAATTGCGGGATGCAATTTTGTAGCTTCAGCATAAGAGATTGAAGATGTTGCCATGCTGTGTTTAATTTTTTTTTGCCTGTCAAGTTCAGGGCAGGACTTACTATTTGCATAGTGATGCCCAGCACAAAGAGAACAGGAAGCATCCTCTGGAGAAATCTCGCAAGAAGAACCAGTGTGGCCTTGACCACACTTAAAGCAACAAGGTTTTGACCTACATTGCATTTTAGTATGGCCAAAGCGACAACAGTTGTAGCATTGTATGGTCGGAAAAATGTATAACTCCACTGGTAAGGCATTGTAACACATAAATACTTTTTTGGGAAGTGATTGGCCATCGAAAGTGAGTACAACGGTTTGAGAGGGTTTCCATACTGGTGTTCCTGAAACCATTACTTTGTAATTCAGGCGTCTTACTTTTAGAATCTCGCCACATCCCATAGGGACTTTAACATTGTCTTTGACCTCCTCAGGGCTCCAATCCTCAGGCACCCCACGTATAAGACCCATTCTGGTAACATTGAAAGTGGGAATAAAAGCACTCAGCTTATGCGCAGTCAGGTTTGCATCAGAAATAAAGGTATTAGCATCTGAAAAGTTGGAAAAAGAAACAGCCACTCTATTCCTCCCAATTCGTTTTACACTGCCGTTTACAATGTTATTGTATTTTTGTTTCAATAAGAAGTTTCCAAATGTAACCGGGTGTAATGTAGCATTGTCTGAAGGAGATGACACAATGCGCTGCACATGAATAAGGTATGGAGAAGCGTCTGATGATTGGTAGGTCTTTCTACCAATGGGGATCTTGGCTGGAGTATCTATTGTCATATCCTCTGTATTTTTTGGTGTTTCAATTGTTTGAGTTTGAAGCTCACTCTTGCAGTTGCAAACTTTAATTGAGCTAGAACCATTCTTGTCACTATGTCTTGTTTTTTTGTTGCATGATGAGCATGTGTGAATAACGAAAGAACGTTTGAGATTCGACTTTTTGGTCTTTCCGGTTGATGATGATGCAAGCGACGTATCAGTATCAAAGCCTACATCAGAGTCCTTATCTTTGTAATTAAAATCGCTATTAGCTTCGCTACTATTAGAGACTGTTACATAACTCGCAGGTGATGGTGGTTGAGATGAAAATGAACCCCCAGGATCTGGGGGCTCCTCTTTGTTCATATTTACAAAAAAATTCTACCTACTTACCGAATTGACCGCTAAAACTACACAATATGAGAAATATATACACAAGTTCTAAATATTTACACTTTACAGCTTAATTGATCCTATATTTACATAAAAAAATAAATTTTAAAATAGATTTTCAAAAAACGCGTCCACCAAGTTTTATAGTTTCCCGCCTTTTTTTCTACATGTTGTTTTACCATACCACTTTCTCAGATTTCTTCTACAGCTGATAAAATAGAATTTGACATAAATACCTGCCTTACAAAACTAAGTTAAATGCATTTACCACAGATTACTTAATAGTTACTTCGTAACAGATACTGCATCCCGTACAAAATCTTGGTACTTACCGCGATTGTAGCCACAGATTATACTACTCCGTCTCCTTAAGAATGTGTGCGTGCCGACAGTGACAAGGGCTGGCAGTTTGGATTAAATTATTTTTCTCTACATGTTGTTTTACCATTTTGTCGGGATAATTGCTATATATTATATCCATGCAAACTTTCTAGCACTAATATTCCCTAAGCTAAGCCACGGACGGACAAAGGGACAGACGGTCATGGCGGAACTATAAAGGTTCCGTTTTTGCCATTTTAGCTCTGGAATCCTAACAAAAAAGGATATTTATTGTAATGCGCAGAACACATTGCCATGCTCACAGTACCCTAACGTTATACTAGATACGACGGTCAACTTTCGAACTTCGCATCGTGCCATCCCGCTCACGCTTATAGCTTTTTATAGAAGAGTAAGAGGGACAGCACAATACGAACTTCCAAATTGTTGTGTTAGCTATTAATTCTAGCATAGTCATATTAAAGTTTGCCCCCTGTTTCACCATTTTCACTTATAAAAGTCCAGGCGGCATACTTTTTCCGTGGAACACGAATGAACGTGCGTCGGCGCGCGCTTGTGACAACCTACTGAAATTTCGATCGTAGCAGATCGTCCCCGCGGTAGGTAAATATCTCGCGTAAGTACATGGCATGCATGAGGCCTGCTCTTACTTTAAAGTTTGAACTTAAGAATTCGAGTAGTACGCTCAGTTTACGCCTTGTGTTTGAAAATACCTCCTACCTAGGTATGTTATGTATGTATGAGGAAAATATCTCAGCTTAACTTTTTTCCCGTAGGTACCTTACCTACGTAGGTACCTATTTAAAAATAGTTGAAACAGGTTTGAAATTAATTTGGATGTTTTACAGATCATATTGTGTTTCAGTTTTTATAGGTTATTTATTAATTTTATTATTAAATGTTGGCGAAAAATATTTTTCTATAAGTATATTTATTTATTTATTCATCTACATTTAATTAAATTAGCTTAAAAAAATATTTATTTTATATTCTATATTAATACTAAGATATTACGAGTACAATAATATTACAGTAGGTACCGCAAGCGTATGCGCGTGATTTATCTGACAGTACCTACCTATCAATCATTATAGTTATTAAGAGGGTACGATGCGCACCATTTCTCCATACAAGCGTAATCCACTGTTTCCTACCAGGATAATGGCTTTAGAGCCAATTTTTTTTACTGTGTAATCTGTATCTACCACAGCTATGCCCCTAGTTTCGTTTTTTTCAATATTTCAATTAACATAAGAAATATGAGCTTTCAAAAACTGAAAAAATTGCCCAATTTCAACGTCATTTTCAGACACCCATCAGAAAAGAATCCCTGATATAAACAAAAAAAGAAAAACATAGGGGCATAGCTAAATCTGTCCTCTAATTATTTTTGAAAAAAATAATTTTATTGGTCCAGTTTTCGAGAAGAAAACAGGGGATTACGAAATGCTGTTTTGATCATTTTTACGCGCCTAATAACGGTCTGAGCTGCAGTTGTCCCGCTCTCGCTGTACTGACACGGAGGGGTTCGGGCGAGACAGCGACATTTCATTAAAATACCTATTTCTCAAAAGTCTCTCAACCATCGTACCCTCTTAAGTTATGAGTGAAAATCACGAAAGTTAAAAACATTATAATTATAAAATAATTGTTTTGTTGCACAATATTCCGTCCATGGATTTCCCAGCTCGCACAGACACACTTCAACTAGGTACTAGTCACTAGTTAGCACAAGGCTGCGTCAATGAATTAACCGTTTGGCCGAGATACGAATATTAAAGTATGCTATCAACTATATATAGTAGAGATAGCTAGATGATTGGGCTATACAGGGTTATCTGAGCATTTCTCAAAAAAAATGCCACTTATTTTTTTATAATCCCAATGTTTTTATATTATTCCTACTCAGAATCACGAGCTCGTTCCATCCCTGTAGGAGAGAAAAAATGTCTCGAAAATGTCATACATTTTTTATGTTTTTCCTTTTCGTTACGCCATACAAAGTATATGGAATAGTAACAAAATAGGGAAAAAAACTTAGAGACATTTTTTTTGTCATATTAAGATTGAAAGAGCTCGTGAATCTGAGTAGGAATAACATAAAATTATTAGAAAAGAAGATTTTTGAGAAATGCTCATCTATCTGATCAGTTCTGTAGAATCTAAACTGTTTACCCGGGTATGTATTACAATACCGAAGTACGAAAGACCGAATGTATTAAAACATCGAATGGGTCAAAAGACCGACACGATTTTTTTCTGAAACCGTAAACTTATCAGAATTTATTAAAACGGCATCATACAGAACCCGTTAGGTTAGGTTTGTTTATTAAACAATCTTAAAAAGTTAATTTACCCTTGTTAACTGGCAAAAGATAAAAATCTTGTTTTATTAAAATTTCCAACTATTTCTAATCATGTCTGCGCCCTTTTCGCCAATCATGATGGCAGGCGCATTGGTATGCGCCGCTATTGTCCTGGGTATCACGCTACTATCCACCACTCTCAGGTTGTTCACGCCGTACACTCTCAACTCCGGATCTACCACCGCAGAAGGATCGGTATTAGGCCCCATTTTACACGTTGATATCTGATGATGAAGTGTAGCGGTCATCGTCCGCAGTGCGCACTCCCAGTACGCATCCGAATCAAAATCATACTGTCTGCAATTTGGAAACTTCGTACTGTCTAAGGTAGCACCGTACTTCTGGAAATAAGACGTAGCAACCATCTTTTGAATGTACCGTATTGCTGCTACCATCGTATCAACGTCTTGTTTATGAGTCAAGTAATTCCCATACATTTTCACATCATCTAAAGGATTATTAGATCGCAGCTCCAAGTAGCCCTTGGATTTTGGATGCAACAGCATGAAAAGTACAGTAAAGCTTTCGACGTTTTCAATCGGTTTGTAAACTGCGTTGTACAACCAATCTGTTAAATGGATTCCTTTAGCTACAATATTACCCTCGTCGGATGGTAAAGCAGCACAAGAACCAAGCAGCTCAATGTCTGGAAAGTCTCCGATTTCATCGGAAACATTCGTTTTAATGTACCCGATGGTTTCTACTCCAGCTAAAGAGGACATGGGACCATCTCCGTATTGTGTAAATTGAAGTATGTTCTCAACAGTTGCTATTTTCTTTTCAACTAAAGTTAGTCTCGTCGTGTTCAATTTGAATGCTAAGCCAGGGTATGAAATGTGATCGTATAAAATTTGACCGACTGGTAAATTTTGTATAACTGGTATTCCGACTGATTCTAATTGTTCTCTGGGACCGACGCCGGACAGCAACAATAAATGCGGTGACTCGATCGGCCCCGCTGACAAAATTACTTCCTTCTTTGCTTTTATTTCATACATGAGACCGTTGCGAATGAATTGTACACCGATTGCTGTTTTTGTGACAGGGTCTATTATAACCTTGGTGACTCTGCAACTGGTTAAGATGTGCAAATTTTTTCTTTTCTTGACGTTATGTAAAAAGGCCTTGGCACTGCTGTGTCGACGCCCACGGTTCATCGTGGCCTGTATGTAGCTGAACCCAAATCCATCTGGACTATTATAATCCGTTCGACGATTGCCCAACTCTATCGCTGCGTCTAGGAACGCCTTTGACAGTTTTGACCTGTAACATTAATTCATGTAAAATATCAGTTTTAAGCAGTAAAAAAACATCGCAATCGCCTCTTTCCACTCTTTAAATTGAAAAGGGGAAAATAGAGGTAATTCATCTTCTGAACAGCTTCAGTGCTTATAAGTAGACAGAATGTTTTGTAGCTTTAGCCAATATGGAAAACGAATCATTAGTTCTCTAATGTCTTATTGCTAAGCTTCACATAATATACCATACACTTATTAATAATACCAGTTCATCTTTAACCTATTGGGGCCCAGAAGAAGAATCCAGATTAGTTCATATATTTTTTAAAGTTAATAGGGCCACCATGGGGACCTGGACTCTTGCCTCGAGCAAGCCTGGAGCACAGAATACTTAACTAATAGTAATAGTGTACGGTCAAGGACTTTAGTTCATGAGCCACCATGGAACCATTTCACAGTAAACGTCATAGCGACATCGCATTAATTAACAAGGAAAATCGTAATAACTTTTCCTTTGAAAAGGTTCCATGGTGGCTCATGAATTAAAGTCCTTGACTGTACCTCGAGTGCCCAGTGAGAAAGACCTTACTAAATGAGATAAGTACTTAAAATTGCTGGCTATAAATATACAATCCACTACTAAATAGCTAGTAGTGATTCACTAATTAGCGTAGTCGCTGGTGACATCACCTGAAGGGGACGTCCTCCACAGTGAGCTCGCCAGTCCTGCCGTGCCATGGAGAATTCTTCAGCCCCCGCAAGTTCGCCCTCTCTGATTTCATATAGTATTGCAGAACATCTTCATAAGACCTGAAACATTTTTTGTGACAATTTAACAAGGTTAAAAATAATTTATTGAATCAGGCGTTACTTTGCGGAGGTCCATATTAATGAACTGAAACAATTACTTTGCTCACCCGCGACCTTACGATAGTTACGTTTATGCAAGAAATGTGTGTTTATGCAGTTCCTCCACAAAAAAAAATTGATTAAAAATAAAATTGTAGATCTGATCTGTTTAGAAAAAAAAACCGGCTGCGTGAAAGTAATTTACAAAAGTGGTCCCCGTGTTTAAAATTAATTTATTTACGTTACGCGTCCGTCTATTAGGTCACCGACTTAGATACATATGAGTACCTACCAAATTTCAATTCAAATTCAATAGGAAGTTTTGAAATCGTATATGTAGTTTCGGAAATCCGTATTTCCTGTGTAATTCCCGATCTAACGGGAATTCTGGGAAAATATATACCCTATGCTACTCTCGTAACTGAGACAGATCTAACGACGGTTACAAGGCGAATTGATTCAAGCTCCATCCTGGTTGATATTGAACTATATGTATACTTTATGCTGATTCCAATTAGGGTTATAACTTCTTTACCGCCCGGGATGGCGCTTGAATCAATTGCCTTTTAACCGTCGTTAGTGACACCTCAAACATTAAAATCCATCAAGCCATTTAGGCTGCAGGGCGCGCCAAAGAATGATATAAGTACCTACATAAAAACAGAGGCTCGAATAACATAACATAACCCTCTTCAGCATTCGGGTAAAAAGAACATGTATCCTTATATGATGGTATGAATCTTAACAAACTTTTAAATAACTCTGCTTTTAATTTTTCAGGTATGCGTCTAATATTATCCAGTTATTGAGATGTAAGTATGTACGAGGGGCGTTCAATATAAAGTGAGAATGAGATGCAAACTCTTTCAATATTAGGAAATTAAATACTGGCCGGTAAAGCTAATCTATCTAGCTGATTGCTATGAAAAAAAAGTAACTGTCTTTTGTTTAAAAATAAATACGGTAATTTCTTTGCAATGCTATTGAGTACGTTAGCGAAAATGGAGAAAATTTAACTGCGCGCCGTTATCAAATACTTGTGTTTGAAAAATTTTTCTACGGACCAAGTCAATTTAGATTTGCGGGACACTTTAGGGTCTAATGCTCCTCCGTATTCGACAGTCGCACGTTGGTGCGCCGAATTTAGACATGGAAGAACATCGACCATGGACGACCCCCGCTCCGGACGCCCTACTACTGCAATAACTGAAGAAATTGTGAAAAAAGTTGAAAACTCAGTTTTGGCGGATCGTCGTGTCACGGTTCGTTTTATTGCTGAAAATGTAAAGGTTTCAACGGGGAGCGTGCATAATATTTTACATGAACGCTTGGGTATGAAAAAGGTATCTGCGCGTTGGGTACCAAGAATGCTTACTGACACGCAAAAACAAACTAGAGTCGAGATTTGTCAAGAAGCTTTGGACCTGATACAGCAAGACCGGGAACTTTTTTTGGCGCGATTTATAACAATGGACGAAACATGGCTCCATCATTACGACCCTGAAACGAAACTGCAGTCTATGACATGGAAAAGGCCATCATCTCCAACTCCGAAGAAATTCAAGGTGGGCCCATCTGCCGGTAAGGTCATGGGCTCTGTTTTTTGGGATGGTAAAGGGGTATTAATGATTGAGTATCTCAAACATGGAGCCACTATTACGGGCACTTTATACGCCAAACAAATAGCAACATTGCGCAATGAGATCCGCGAAAAACGGCGAGTTAAACTCTCGAAAGTTGTGCTGTTCCACCAGGACAATGCCCCGGCACACAAGTCCATCGTTGCAATGGCTGCAATTCGTGATGCTGGGTTCAATATCCTTAAGCAGCCTCTGTATTCACCAGATCTCGCTCCCAGTGATTTCTACCTATTTCCGAGATTGAAACAATACCCGAGAGGCCAGAAATTTGAAGACGACGACGCGGTAGTCGCTGCAGTACAAGATTTTTTAAGTACTCAAGATGAGACCTTTTTTAAAAATGAAATTTTAAGTTTAGAAAAAAGATATAATAAGTGTATTATGCTAAAAGGTGACTTTGTCGAAAAATAAAATTACATTTAGTAAAAGTTGTTTATAACATACTCATTCTCACTTTTTATTGAACACCCCTAGTATGTCAGTATTAGGCAGCTTAAGCCGCTTGGTTGACAAAATATCTATAACTAAACTAAATCACTTGCGAGGCGAAACGAAACTGATTACCGAAGAGAATTGGGGAACAACACATGCTTTGCGGTATTTACAACGTTTCACAAGTAAAAATTCTTTGTTGATGCGCCGGACATCTGTTGCTGATACGTTATCTATTTAGGCTGCTATCAGGTAAAATATGTCATAACATAAAGCTATTAATAAGCAGTGACCATGTTTCAATTTTTGTGCACTCTCTTATAAAGGTAAACAATTGGATTTAGATTAGAACACGAGTATTCTATCTATGCTACGTAAACGATTTCAGATTGCTTCAAATAAACCTTGAACTCTTTTTGACATACCAGCTCTAAATGGTGTATGGAAGTCGATCTATGAGTAAGAGCTTCATGATCGGCACGCAGACTTTATAAGTCTTAGGCCCAATTCGCACAAAAGATTTATCAATGTCCTTTAAAAAACAGTTCAGATAATAGAAATTGATATGCATGTATTTATTACACGACTAGCTGCAGCCCGCGACACCATCTTCGAAGAATTATTTTATCGCTATCCCGCAGAAAATATCCAAATTTCCAGGTTAAAAAGTATCGTGTTATAATCCAGGTTATAAAATTATCAGTGTGCCAAATTTCTTCAGAATCCGTCAAACCGTTTTAACGTGAGAGTAACAAATATCACCATATTCATCCATCAATTCAAACAAAGTTTCACGTTTATAATATCAGTGAAATTGTATTATTAGTAAGTATTACATGAATTACATGATAGTGCTTTTAAAACGCGCCACTTTATACTTAGATACTGTTAGATTTTTGACGTTGAGCGGCAGATGGTGAGTCGAATCTAATTTAAAATAGCGCCATGTGCATGTGCCCGGGTTATGTATGATGTGACGCTTTATAAACTCATTGAGCCTTAGTATAAGGTTAGTATGAGGTTTTGTAGTTATAACGTGGGCCTATTAGGAAATTAACTCGCACACCATAAGCTTAATAGTTTAAAGGAGTTTAACCCTGTAGTTTAATCTGCATGATCAGTTTCTAAATAATTTCAGTCGAAAACGGTTTCTTTATTTAGTTTGCTCCCAAAATAAACTATGAGATAACCTCAATTCTTGATACTAGTTACAGACCAACCGCATGCATATTCTGATTTGATTACCAAAGCCATTTCCTTATATTTAATGTTTATTCGATGATTATTTTTACCGTGCTCATTATAAATCCTATCTTTTGTATTTTTATGCTTCCTCGTGTCTATTTGCCTAGAGCTAGTTACTTTTAGATCTTCTGTATCGAACATACAGACATCTCAAATACTTCCGCACAGCACAATAATGACTCTAACGCCTTCAATTTTGATTTTAGCAACAATTTCGGCGAATGAAATTTGTTAGGCGCGTCTTTTTAAATACTGATTGATGTACAGGGTTATTTGTAATTCACTAGCATCCTTTTAACCCTAAACTCCTACCACTTAAACAAATGTTTTTTGTTTTACGGCTTTTGTCATCTATACATATAATAAATCTGTAACAAGTCGGTGTCTGTACATTGAAGATATTTGAGAAAAAATGTCACTAGGGCTATTTATTAGCGCAATAGAACCCGAAACAATGATTTTTAGAATTATTGTCTGTTTGTCTGTTTGTCTGTGCGTTTGTGCGCGCTAATCTCAGAAACGGCTTAACCTAGAAGGATGCGGTTTTCACTGATATGATGGTATTTTCTTGGATTAACATTTAGTGTTTGTTTCATTTGAATGGGTTCACAAATAAGAAAGATACGTCTATTTTAAGAATTTATCGAACAGTTTTTAGAAGAATTTGTTTGTTGTTTGAAGGCGCATCTCAGGAACTACTGCTCCGATTTGAAAAATTCTTTCAGTGTTAGATAGCCTATTTAACGAGGAAGGCTATAGGCTATATATCATCACGCTAACACCAATAGGAGCGGAGCGGAGCGGAAGAATGTTTCAAAATCAGGGGTTTTTGAAGTAAAACTTCTATATCAAATATTATTTATTTTTAAATCTTAGTTTCGGTGAGCAGACGTAACTGCTAATAAAAATAAATAATATTTGAATAAGATGTGGTGCATCATTTCTTATGCTTTTCCAACTAATTTGGAACGTAGGAGTCGTAGCTTCTAATAGTTGTGATGGATGGTCCCGCTCGCCACTGTTGGTGTATGTAGGGCTTGCAATATTCGACCATTTTAATTATTCGAATATTCGATTCGTAAATTCGGAAGTATTCGAATTATTCGAATAATATTCGAATATTTTAGAAAGGTTTAATAAAACACAGAAAACTACAGAATCAGTCTGAAAAATCACATGGCAATAAAAAAACAAAACAGTAATTATAATTTTCATAAAAAAAACAACAAATATCTCAACGCAAACATAGGAAACATGTATTAGTTTAATATGAATAACAAACCATAAACTATCATTATCACACACATCTAACAATCAGTTCTAAGTTTTTAACGTATGCGTGGCTTAAAGCATGAAATTATTGTTTAATTCACAGTGGACTGTACTACGTCGTTAAAAGCCAACTTTCCACTTTAACAACCTACCTAATTCACCTAATCATCTAAATATTACGATCACTTTAGCGCTTTAGCACCGTAGACCACATACATGCGTTGCGACAGGTTATACAGAAAACCGAGGAGTATACCGCCCCCTTTGCTTGGCATTTGTGGACTACGAGAAAGCCTTCGATTCTATCGAGATTTGGGCTGTACTGCAGTCTCTCCAACGGCGCCAAGTAAACTACTGGACATCGAAGTATTGTATTAGTGTCTATATAATAACGCCACAATGTCCATCCGACTCCAGGACCAGATGTCGAAGCCTATTCTATTGCAGCGTGGAGTCAGACAAGGAGATGTTATTTCTCCGAAACTGTTCACCGCTGCACTGGAGGATGCATTCAAGACTCTTGACTGGGAAGGGCGAGGCATAATAATGCATAATAAATGGCGAATACATCACTCACCTTTGATTTGCCGATGACGTAGTGCTTATGGCTGAGACCTTGGAAGACCTAAGTGCGATGCTCGCTGACCTCGGGACTGTCTCTGAGCGAGTTGGTCTTAAATTGAACATGGACAAGACGAAGGTCATGTCGAATGCCCATTTTGTACCATCTCCCATCATAATTGGAGACTCTCCTCTCGAAGTTGTTGATGACTATATCTACCTGGGACACACAATCCAATTAGGTAGGTTCAACTTCGAGAAAGAGGTCAATCGACGAATCTGGCTCGGCTGGGCAGCGTTCGGGAAGCTCCGCAATATCTTGTCAACCAATATACCGCATGTCTCAAGTCTAAAGTCTTTGACCAGTGTGTGTTGCCAGTGATGACTTAGAGCACTGAGACGTGGCCGCTAACGATGGGCCTCATAAGGAAGTTCAAAGTCACTCAGAGGGCAATGGAGAGGGCTATGCTCGGAGTTTCTCTGCGGGATCGCATAAGAAATGATGAAATCCGCGTAAGAACTAAAGTCACCGACATAGATCGAAGATTCGCCAGACTCAAGTGGCAGTGGACAGGGCACATCGCTCGTAGAACTGATGGCCGATGGGGCAAAAAGGTTCTCGAGTGGCGTCCATGGACCGGAAGACGCAGTGTAGGTAGGCCTTCAACAATATGGAGCGACGAACTGGTTAAGGTTGCGGGATCGCGTTGGATGCGGAGGGCACGGGACCGATCTGTTTGGCGAGCCTTGGGGGAGGTCTATGTTCAGCAGTGGACGTCTTTCGGCTGAAATGATGAACATAAAATCGAATATCGAATATTCGAATACCATGCCCCCAAATATTCGAATATGAAAATTAGCCGAATATTCGAATTATTCGAATATTCGAATTGCAAGCCCTAGGTGTATGTAAGCGATTAAGAATTTCGGGGAAGTCGGTTGGGAGCGACGTGGTTCAATTGGTAGAACACCTGTGTTGGGGCGCATACTCAGGAGACGTGGGTTCGAATCCCACCGGCGCAACCGGGAAACTTTTTCGCTTTTAAATCTTAAAACTTCTATAGGCACCTTGGCACGCTTGACTTGGGAGTACGGTGGTGAATGTGAAAGCGGGTGTGCGGGGGGGGGTTCGGTGGGTGAGTGGGGTTGGGAGGGGGGTGAGGGAAGGTTTGCGGGGGGGGGGTAATTTTTTTTTATATCGAGGAACTAAGGAGAGCCATAATTGATGAAAAAGAAAATTTGATAAAAAAATAAGCTGCCCAAATTACTAATTCCACGCGGACGGAGTCGCGGGCAAAAGCTAGTAACTTAATATTTTTGGTGTAATAACGTTTTGAAAATTTGAGATTACCTCTTATTTTTACGATACTCTGTGTATTTGTATGGGAAAAAAGTGCTTCATTTTAAAAAGTCGTAAATAAAAAACATTTGTTTGAGTGATAGCAATTCAGGGTTAAGAAGGATGTCAGTGAATTACAAATAACCCTGTATAGAAAGAAATGTTTTGAGAGCTCCCTTCGCCTCGTTTTTATAATTATCGTACTTATCTAATTTAAAAAGTGGTACTTAATTAGTACGACTAAGATTTGTTTTGCAACTATGGGACCTTGTTCTTTGAAAAATGAAAGCAATGTGCAATAAATAATGTGCATGATTCAGTTCGAAACCAGAATACTTGTGTATGCGTAGTTCCCGAAAATCCTGTCTCTTCGGTAGAGTCTTATAGGGATCGCTCACTTTGCAGGATTCCAGATTTTATTTTTATAAGCTTTTATTTTACTTTCAACGTTCGTTTGTAAGTTCTGTTGTGGTTTCAAAATTTTCAAACAATTTTTCGACTATTTCTTGGTATGAGATTGATAGTGCAGTCATTGAAGCATTATTGCACCGAATTTTTTTACTGTGAACCGAATTGCATACAATTTTGGAATTAGGTTCATCTTACCCTTAACTTCAAAAGTGAAAATGATTTGAACTCCGCAACCACCCTTCTCGGGGTTGAATTTTTTTTTCAAAATAACCTCGGATATCGATAGAAGGCCTAATTTTAAGCAAAACATCATCTATAAAGTTTTACATTAAATCCAATACTTTTCAATTTATTGGCAATTGAAAATTCGCAATATTTTCACGTTTTTCATCGGTTTTTTGCAAATATCTCCAAAAATATACGTTTTATCGAAAATTTTATAAAGAACAAAATTGTAGCAGGTAAAACAATGAACAATTTGGTTTTTTATAAAGTATTCTAAGTGCAATATTAAGCTAGATATTAAAGATCAAAGCTGTTTTTTATTTTGTCTGAAATTTAATCGATGTGGTCAATGCCATCTAGCGGCGAGCAGATGCATTTTATGCATTCTAATACAAAAGGGTTTTGTAGTGCTTGAAATAAGCTTTAAAATGAGAACTATTAAAAGTCTTTTGCACGTAAAATAAGTGAGCTGTATTGCAAATAAGGGGAGCATCTAATGTTTTTTCTTTTAAATCAATGGGTTTCATAAAATTAATCGTATTCCGCCTAGAATTAACTTTATTATGAAAAGTTTGATAGATAGTATCAGTTTGGCTGCTTCAGGACACATATTTTTCAAAAAAGTCACGATTAAAAAAAAAACAAAATTTCAAATTCTTAAAAAACCCACTTTTTTTTCATAATATCTCAAAAATGACGACAGATACGTATAAAAGTGTACGGATAAAAAATTTAGGTATTTTTCTGACAAACAATTTGGTTTTTTTGTTTTTTCTGTCAAACAAAAATTGACGGAGATATGATTGTTTAAAGAGCGCGTGGCAGCGCAATCACAGCCTCTTTTAAGCCCTTTAACCCTTCACCGTTTTAGAAAAAGGTTTTTTACTATATATTGCAATGAAGGATGTTGTAGCTCTCTTAATTACCTTTACAATGGTTTTTTCTAAATTGTGATAGCATTGAAATTGAAGGAGTTATGGTCCAAAAACTTATCATATTTTTTTCTACTTAGTAACTGAAAATTTCGGAGTGTGAACATTTGGAGCAATGTGAAAGTACGCAGTATAATAGAGACCCACAACTATTGTAATGTGTATATATATACATAATATGGCTCATATATTTTGGAAACGTAGGCATGAATATGAAATTTTTTTAATAATTTTTTATCAAGGGGTAGTTTTCAAGGGTTGAAAGGGGGTTAAAAATTTGATAATTATTATAGAGAATATAAAATATTACTTACTCTATACTTACATCTTTTTATGTCATACCAAAGTATTTTTTGTGATTTTTTCAATTTAGGGGTTGTTTGCAAGGGTTGTAAGATTTTCAAGGGGTTAATATGAGTAATTATGTTAGAAAATACTTTACAATTTCACCACTTACTATTAGACATGTTTTCTAGCGATAAAATGGCTCAATGTCAATTTTTCCATTAAGGGGTTGTTTACACCCCTTAAAAATAATAGGCGGAGTTCAGATCATTTTCACTTTTGAAGTTAAGGGTAAGATGAGCCTAATTCCAAAATTTCATGCAAATCGGTTCACAGTTAAAAAATTCGGAGGTAAGACTGTATTTTTCGCTTCAATGACTGCACTATGAGCTGAAAGTTAGAATGTTTATGTAAGTTTTGTGACGTACAAAAAAAAACTTGGTAAACTACAAATCATCATATAGAATGAACGAATTCGGGGTGCCTCAAGGAAGTGTTCTCTCACCATTGCTGTTTTCATTTTACATTAACGACCTTCCTGAGGTAATACCTTATCCAACAGTTCTGTTTGCAGATGATACATCAATCGTGATTCCTTGTACAAATAAAGAGACATACGAACATGAAATCAATCAAACTTTACATCAAACAATTCAGTGGCTAGAAAATAATAATTTATAAATTAATATTAGTAAGACTAAACATATTCAATTCATGACATGTAAAGGTAAACCTATATAGATCTAGATATAAAATATAAAGGCGACCCCGTTGACAAAGACAGTCAAGCTAAGTTCCTAGGTATAACTTTAGATGAACACTGTAACTTTAAACTCCATGTCGCAAATATTTGTAGCAAATTAAATAAATTTATCTTCCCGTTGCGAAAGCTACGTCAAACTGTATCACAAGAAGCTGCCCTCGTTGCGTATCATGGCTATATTATGTCAGTTCTTCGCTATGGCCTTATCACATGGGGAAATTCTACAGAGATGCCCAAAGCATTCATTAAACAAAAAAAATGTATTAGAGCCATATTCTCTCTTAAACCCTTAGACTCATGTAAACCAGTCTTCAAAAGCAAACAGCTTCTGAGTCTACCGGCATTGTATGTGTACGAAACAGCGGTCTTTGTTCATAGTAACTTACACTATTTAAAAAAAACTGTGATGTCATAACATACAATAACCGTATGTCCAGGCAAAGAAACCTGCTTACTGTACCTAAAACGCGTCTAAAGCGAACAGCTGGCAGTCCTTATGTTATGTGCATTAAAATATATGTATAACAAACTTCCAAGAGACATACCTTACCTTGAACCAGTTCAAAAAAAAATATACTCATTGCTATGTGAACTAAACCTTTATTCAACAAAAGAGTTTCTGAATATGAAATTTGCTAATAAGTAAATGTTTATTCACGACTACTATTTTTTACCCATTGTTAGACTAAATTGACAGTCTTAGTATTAATAATGTCCTAATTTTAAAAAACATCAATAAAATGTACCTACCTAAACACTAAAGTTTGCATGCTTAATTAAGTAGAATATGGCTGCGTTTATTACTAATAATGTAACACCCTATGTAACCCATATTCCGCAAATAAAAAATAAATTAAATAAAAGTACAATAATCTGATAGTGCAATTCTGATGATCCGGCCAAGGTCGTCTCCGCAGGACGAAACTCTTCAGAAGTTAACGGCATTGTAGTTTGAATCACAATTATTAAAGAACAGCCAACAAAAAGTACAGTCAGCAATAAAAGCTTGTATCAAAAATGCAATTTAAAACGAATCCTTATTTTTAAATGTATCCATTTATACTTATTAAATGTGACAGGTAGGTACGTCACAATCCGTACTACTAATACTGCGAAAGTAACTCTGTCTGTCCTTCTATCTGTCTGTTGTCATTTTACACGTAAATCGCTGAATCGATTTAGATGAAACATGGTATATTTGAGACCTTGGATAGTACATACCTAGGAGAGTTTTTATTTCGGAAAAATTATCAAAAGTGCATAATTCCCGCGGGATTGCGATAAAATAATTATTCACAGACGAAGTCGCGGGCGACAGCTATTTAAATATAAACCGTGGACATTTTATAAAATAAAAATGAGCCCCGCGTGTCGTTTACGTTGACTTGTAACTTTTGCTACCTATTCATCAGTATATCACCCTTACCATCCATAGTTTCCGTCCGCCGCGATCCTGTCCCAGTCAGCCTTCAGCCCACGAGTGTAGATCATATAATTGATGACACTGGACCCGCCGACTGCTCTTCCCCGCGGCCAGAAGCATCTGCCTCCAGTAAATCCTGAAAAATTAACATTTCATGTATCAATTACTGATAAAAACTTCGATCAACAATACAAGATGATCGAAGGATAAAAAGCAACTGGGTGAATCAACTTCTTTGTGTTGTTTATTCTGTCCCCGGTTGTCCAAGCGACATCTTCATACTGTTACATAGAAAAATGCTTAGGTTCCCCATGGGAAAGAATTTGTGCAACCAATAGCAACGGGTGGCAAGAAAAAGTTGATTCACCCAACTACCATGTTGTTTAAATGAAATTTTTAACAATATCGTAACAAGGTTATCTTAAGGCGAAGGTTTTATACATAAACTTGGCATTGCTAAAGACCGTTATATAACAACGGTTAACATGTCATGATTATTCATGTGTTCAAACCTGTTCTTTGAGGTTAATCGTTACAAATAAAAATATAAAAACCGATATTAAATTCGGAGTCCTAGGGAATACTGCAACTAATTTACCTTGTGACGTTTTTGGCAATACGAATAGATTTTGGATAGGCTTACTTGGTTAACATTCAAATAAAGTGTTAGTAGCTATCTAAAGCCGAGTATATACATGACTATAGCTTTAAATAGCTTAGCTTGCACATTTTCGAGCAAGTACCCTGAAAGCTTGTGTCACGTCACATCTATATGAAGTTTGACGCCCTTGTGACAGCTACTTGTACAAAATTGTGCATGGCTATACGCAAGCTAGCTAAACAAGAAATGTAAAAAAAACATACAGACGAATTGAGAACCTCCTCTTTTTTTTGAAGTCGGTTAAAAAGATAAAAGTCTACTCTGAATTACGCCTCAACTCGCGGATCGGCGCCAGTAGCTTCACAAAAATGTATTTTAATAATTAGCATCATCAAAATAGATGCTTTTTAATTAAGCTTAAGCTACTTAAACTTTAATTAAACACGTTTAACCGTTTATAAAGACGAGACGCATTCGCTAATAAATAATATCGGATAAGATTTTGCTTCGTTCTTGATAAAAAAATACATAAGTACCTATGTACGGGTCAAATCTTTGAAGTTGAATTTGATCCACTTCCAGTGGTCGGATTCACTTGAAATTTGGTATACTTATGTAAGTTGGATGACAATGCAAGTACAGTCAACAAAAAGTACAGTAAGCTAAAAAGCTTGCTCTTAAAATGAAATTTTTAACAAAAACTTTTTACTCATATTACTCACGTATTCGCTAAAAGCTTAGCCGGCAGACGCTATTGACGAATATTCGGTACGTTATTTTTAAATGTAAGTAGAGTTTGATCCATTAGAAATTGGCATAATTAGACACGGAAGATCTTCTTCAGGCGAGATATGAGTACGGGTAGTTTGCCATTGGTTTTAGTCTCGTGTTTCTTACAAGATCGACCGTCTAATGTTAATGCCCTTGTTAACCTTAACCTTGTCTTCATCACGCGAGATAAAATTCGCTGTGGTTCTCTCACAAACTGGAATAACCGGATAAAAAGTCTAAATTTATTAAGCTTTATATTGACATGCTAACCATTATTCAATGATAAAAAACACATTTTTAAAGGCAAAATCTCAAGGAACATTCGGAAAAGATTTATTAAGACCTACATCTGGAGTATAGCATTATATGGGAGCGAGACTTGGACATTGACTCAGCGGGACCGAGACAGATTGAGTGCGTTTGAGATGTGGTGCTGGCGGAGAATGGAGGGGATTAGCTGGACTGAAAGGAGAACTAATGAGGAGGTTTTAGAGTTGGTGGAAGAGGAAAGGCGGCTGTTAAGGACGATTGAAAATAGGAGAGGGAATATGCTGGGGCATCTGATACGACATGACAGTTACATAAAAACTATTTTGGAAGGGCAAATAGAAGGCAGGCGAGGCAGGGGAAGACCGAGACGGTCATTTATAGATCAAGCCAAGGAAAAAGTCAATGTCATGTCGTATCAGGAGCTGAAAACGCTGGCAGAGAACCGAAAAGAGTGGCGATTACTCCACCGACAAGAGCTAAGCTCTTAAATTAATGATGATGATGAACCATTATTAATTATTATGTCACGTTTATAGTACGAGTGCAAACATAAGGCTAGCGGTGTAAAATTAAAAGTTATTGTACGGTTCGGAACAGATGAAGCATGACATTGGGTAGTTCTACCAGCGTTTCAACCGCTGTCAGCCTCCTGCCGCATATATTGAAGAAATAAGCTACAGTTAGCATGAAATTTTAACAAATGGAAGTTGTATCTGGTCATAAAAATGAACACGATACATTCGTAGAGTCTTTAGCACTGACGTGGAAAGTTCTCCATCACGAAAGTTCCCCATCACGTGCCTGTTAGAAACGACCGTGTAAAGGCAAACTTACAGATGAACAATGTAGACGGTCATTTAAAAAAAGGGAGATTTGAAGACTACGAATAATAAGTTTGAACCTCATCTAAGGCGTAGAAGAAGTAACCACGTCCATCTTCCATACATGGAAGATTGATGGTCCGAAGTCTATGCCGGCAGTGCTAGGAACTGCAGAAGTATTCCATAACGGAGGACAATTTCTTTAGTCATGGCTTCCTCCGGTCAATTTTTTTACGTATGAGTAGTATGTTTTACTCGTCTACGGCAAAGCCAAAAGAAAGGGTAATTCTTAGTCATATCTAGGAGGCTTGCACCTCCGATTGGATTTGGCTCCCCGTGTCTTTAGCCGAGTTTACCTGCAAGAAAAATCGTGCAAGTTGCATTTGATTGCGGCGCTCGATTGAGCGCTTTAATCTCGGTCGCTTTACGGTCTCGCAATGTAATGCAACTTGCACGACTTTTCTTGCTGGTCTAAACTCGGCTTTTCCGCGGTCGATGGGCAGTGCTAGCTTGGTCTTTACATCACCGGAACTACAGTGGTGTTGTTCATTATCATTAGACTTACCCATACAAACTCCAGGCTGATACTCCATCAAATAGTGCCACGTGTAGTCCGTCTGTTGGAATAGGGGCGCTAGTAAGGGCACGTCGGTGAGCAGACTCTCGCCGCGACCGGCTTCCAGAAGCAGCACGGAGGCGCGCCGGCCCTCGCTCAGACGGGACGCCAACACGCTGCCGGCCGAGCCCGCGCCCACGACTATAAAGTCGTATTCAGCCAACGGCCCTTTGAATCCTGGAAAACGAACGCGCTTACTTCACAATTGTTGAAGCAAAGTTAAGTCGCCAATTTTACACCTAATTAGCTTTATTTTATTACATGTATTCGCTCCCGTGTATGAATAAAGAACTAGATCTTTAATCCCATGGGATTTCTGGAAAATCTCTTCTTAGTGCACCTCTACGATCCTCAAGGAATAAGTCTGCCAAATTTCAAGTTCTAGATGCAGTAGTTTAGGTTGTGCGTTGTCTGTCTCTCCATCAGTCAGTTAATCACGTTAATCTTTTATATAAAGACATACCTACGTTTCGTCTTTCTCAGTCATTTGTACAGGTGAGCTTGCGTGGACCAGAGTCAACTGTGTAATTCTTGAATTAACTGCTAACCCAGAATTAACTGGCAACACCCATGAAACTGTCATCACTGACCAGGTTTAGGATTTTTTTTCAACTCTAGCGACCCTAAGGCCTTCATGGAGCAAAAAGTTAAATCTACTTTTGGTTTAAAGCTCCGATCACTAAGCCGAAATGCATTTTATGGGCCGGACCGTCAAACTGTTTTAAGAACCAGATTAAAAGTCATGGCTCTAAAACTCTGAAGGTATAAGAAAAGTAGTCTAATATATAATTTCATCCCTTTCGGTGTCGAGACCCTTGGTCCGTGGGGCCCAGGAGCACTAAGCCTCTTCAAAGAGATTTCGAAGAGGCTTATAGATGCTACCGGTGACCGAAGAGCTGGCAGCTACCTCGCTCAAAGAATTAGCCTAGCGATTCGACGAGGAAATGCTGCCAGCATCTTCGGCACACTGCCGCAGGGGCCTTTTTTAGATCTAGTTTAGTTTTTAATTTAGTTTGTAATAGTTAGATATTTAGTTTATAGTTAAGTTTTATTCATTGTTATTTTTTCTTCATTGTTTTATTTTTAGTTACAATAAATATATGTCTAAGATGAATTCTGAAATTGAGTGCGTTTATCCAGTGGTGAGCTAATAGGTTAATAAAATTATAACTGACAGTTTATTAGACACACATAATGACGGTGACTTATTGATGGGTGTTGTAAAGATATAAGTATTTTGCACCTTAATAACATGTAAGCAAAAAAATAACCGATGCCGACGGTCTAAGGTCAATAGCAAAAAACCGGTACGTGTACGACATCCGGAAATTAATTATATGTGGTAATTAAATTTGTAGCAAACGATTGTTCTTGTTGGGTGTGAACCCAAATCCAAAAATGTCTTGTTTGATCTGACCTGTGTGTCAATTATATTGTGCTGAACGAAATATTTTCTAGGTCCCTTAACTAACAATATGTAGTGTTTCACAGATCTAGAATATGACAGGGTGACCTAGTAAATTCACCTTCAATTATATGAAGGTGAATTTACTAAGTCACCCTGTCATATTCTAGATCTGTGAAACACTACATATTGTTAGTTAAGGGACGTAGAAAATATTTCGCTAGAAAATAAGTTCTATGAAACAATAAGACGCCGACCGAATATTGGTCGCCCAAACTATTAAAATTATGTTATTCTGCCATCGTACCGTTCACCGCCATTAGGGCGTTTATCCTCACACCTTGCAAAGTTGTAAACAAAATGGTCATGCAAGGTACCTACGGCTCGGGAAGAATTTCCTCACGTTAACGCTTCGGCTGTGGAATGGGGTCCTTGCCGAGGTTTTCCCGAGATTTGACAGTATGGGATCCTTCAACAGAGGAGTGTACAGGTTTTTAAAGGGTCGGAAATGCGCATATATATGAGTCCCCTGGAGCAAACGTCCACAGGCAACAAAACAATTCAGTAAAAAATCGCCGAAATGTAAGCACTAAAATCGCAAACTTATAAGAGTTATAAGTATAGGTGAACAACCGAACAGCATGCGGGGCGTTCGCATTGCCTTTGCCTAACAACTGCCGGCTGTTATGTTGCCTAGCAACCGTGGCCGGAGTTAAAAACACGCTGAAAAAAAAACACGTTACTTGTGTGACGACTCCTTTTAATTTTCAGCTTTATTTTATTTTTAGTATTTGTTGTAATAGCGGCCGCAGTATTACATAATCGGTGAAATTTTCAAGTGTCTCTCTGTTACGGTTCAAGAGATAGAGCCCTGACCTGACAGACGGACGGACATACAGACAGCGGCATTTCAGTAATAAGGTCCCGTTGGCACTGTTTGGGTACGGACCCCTAAAAATGAACGAAAACTTTTAAATTTATTCCTCTGTTTATATTTTTGAACAAATGCAATGTGCGTATAATTCTACTCTATGCTTAATTAATACATTATGTGTAAAACCAAATTACTGCGTATGGAAACAAATATAACATCTTAAAAATTACCTTTTGGAAGTTCGTATTGATCCCTCATAAACGACAATATATCGTGTTCTGCAGGATTCAGGTGAAACATGGTTGTGTTCAACATCACCTCCACAACTCTACTTCTAACTGAGTTCTCGGACCTCCTCATCCTCCCTGCCTTAGCACAATAAGGCTCATTGCAAACTACAGGAACCGCGTATTCTTCAACAGTTGCGAACTCCTCAAACACATCACTGTTAATTAATCTTATACAATATACGAGTAAAATTAAGTATGCTATAGCAGCCATCCTCTTTGCGTGGGATCTTGGCGGTGACTGATTTGATTGGTTGCACGACTTGTATAGTATAGCGAGTCCTGTTATTTTACCCCTGTGTGTTTACAAGCGCGTTGGTAGCGTCTGTCTTTTTAAAATAACATTATGGCTATCTTTTGGATTTGAATATTCATTTCCGTTTGTCCGTGAACATTTTATGTTATTAGCTGTTCGATATAAACAAGCCTTGTTGATACTGCGTAGTTATGTGTCGTTATATGACTGCTTAATTACCCGACGCCTAAACTACGTGAATAAGCTTCCAATATTTCGACGCATCTACTAGCGACATCCCGTAGCAAATGTGTGTATTGTAATAGACTGTGAATCCTGCGACTTAACCTGCGAACAATTCGTTTATCGCAATCCCGCGGTATTAAAAGTGTCCTATGTGTTAAATCAGGTTATAAACTAAGTATCTGTGTGTATAATTTCATCATAGTACTTCAAACCGATTTAGCGAGAGTAACAAACATGAACATCCATACATCCGCTTATGAAATCTTTCGCGTTTATAATATTAGTATAAGACTTTAGATATGTATGTTAATCGTCGAGATTTATATTAACTATAAGTCCTTTTTTTCCTACCTTAAATGATAAAGATAATGACGGAAGGCTGAACTCTGAGTACCTATCTTGATAAGTAATCCTTGTACTAGTTGTACTAATATTATAAATGTGAAAGTAAATCTGTCTGTTACCTTTCCACCCTTAACATGCTGAACTAATTTAGATGAAATTTGGTGTGGATATAGTTGAAGATCCTGAGAAGGGAGGATATTTTTTATCCCGGAAATTGTAAAAGCGAATTTCTCGCAGACGAAGTTGCGGGCAACAGCTAGTTAATTATAAGAATGTTTTAATATACAATTTTATCATTATGGGACAGAGGGTCAAGAAACCCATCCGGTTCGAGCCGTTCTTTAATAATTTTAGTTCATCGTCCTCTCGTCAAGTGTGGCCAAGTCATTAGATACTTCGCGCTGCCTATTGTAATGTAATGTCATCCTTATTGACGAAGCTCTATTATTAATGACCAAAAAAAGCCATTCCGCAAACACCCAGTCCTATTGTTATAAATAATTGTGTGTCATTTAGCCATGCCACTAAACTCCAGTACTTAGTAGAAAATAATTTAAGTTGTGCTAAAAAATAATATTTTGAATACAAGCTTTTTTTATGTTGACACAGCACACAGTTTGTACGTTTACAGTGTCATCTCAACTACATAGCCGTACCAAGTTTGACATGGTATGGCACAATTATGGCATTAACTGTTGAAGAGTTCCGTCCAAGATAATTTACCCTTTTTTTTAACCAATTTACGTGTACCACTGGGCCCGGGTAAACCCGGATGGTGCTGTGGGCCTCCCACCCAACCCCTTCTCCTAATGAGAAGGAGTGGGAGAACATACCCACTAAAACCAATCCGACGTTGCCCTCCTGCCGAGGTTGGTAGGCGCCGTGGAGTCCCGCAGATTCTACCACGACAGCAGAAATGACCCTGGCCGGACCACTACAATTAATACTAGATTTTATAGGTATAGATTATCAATGAATTATAGTACATTACTGCAGCGGCCGCGAAATAGGGGATTGCCGGCCGAGTAGTTATAGATGGCCGAGTGTTAACGAGGCCATCTAGAGATACGAGGCCGGCAATCCCTGTTCGTGGCCAAGGCTTGTATAGAGTTTTTCTTAAACATGCATCATCATCATCACCACCATCATCACCACCATCATCATCACCATCACCATCACCATCACCATTACCATCACCAACAACATCATCAACATCCATCAACATCCATCCATCCATCCATCCATCAACATCCATCAACAACCATCAACATCCATCAACATCCATCAACATCCAACAACATCCATCAACATCCATCAACATACATCAACATCCATCAACCAACATCCATCAACATCCATCAACATCCATTAACCAACATCCATCAACATCCATCAACCAACATCCATCAACATCCATCAACATCCATCAACCAACATCCATCAACATCCATCAACCAACATCCATCAACATCCATCAACATCCATCAACATCCATCAACATCCATCCATCCATCCATCCATCAACATCCATCCATCCCTCCGTCCGTCCGTCCATCCGTCCGTCCATCCGTCCGTCCATCCATCCATCCACGTCGACCACGTCGACCTATTAAACGTCATAGTGCTGTGTCACATAAAACAATAGACAATCACTTTGCTGGCCTTGGCCAGCAATGTTGTATGAAATTCCATTATTGACCTCTCGTCTAGCCGCACCTGCAACGTGACAGTTTGTGGTGTATTTTAAGGAACATAACGTCAATATTTCATAGCATGTTTGAGAAAAAACAATTATTGCTCACCCTCGACCTAAATCCTACTACCCGACTAAACCCCCCTGAGTAGATTATCGTATTGTTCTGGAACATACTCAATTATGCCAAATTTCAGTTCAGTCGGATACCAGGAAATTGTGTCGAAAAATAGTTTGCATAAAACCGAAACTTACATACGAAGTACTCGTACCAACGTTGCTAGTTTAGTAAGTTCTTGTTAAAACAATATTTTTAATGCTTTTTCGCTGACTGTAATTTTTGTTGACTGTACTTGGATTGTCGTCCAACTTGCAAATTATACTTATACCACATTTTAACGTCGATATGACTACTGGAATTGGATAAATTTGACCTTTTTAATTCGAATATTATAACTAAGTATTATAAGGAAACTAGAGATGAGATAGAAATATCTTCCGACATCGAATTGATTTTGTATTATAGTAGGTAAGGTGACTATTGGTATATACTGTTGTATTGGATTGGTCCGATCCGATATAATAATAATAGTTATAATATAAAGAGTAACTTTAAGACGACGCATTGGAAATTTGGGTGTTGGGGATCTCGATTTTTCCCAGCAATTACAATACATATATGAAAGTAATATTTGATAACATGATTCTTCATTTAATGGGCTTCATTTTGACAGTTGTAGAAACACGATTCGTTAACTTTTATAACAGAGAAAAAAATATCAAAGAAACCTCTTTTAAAACAGAGATTTGTATTTTACAGACAAACCAGGCCGATTTAAGCATCTAAATTTTCTTTGTAGATTAGTCTTAACACACACTTCAATATGCCAGTTCAATTTTTTTAAACTTATTTGTAGTTTTTAATTAAAACTAAATAAGCCGTTTTGTCGTATACGACCTTACGGTATAAGCTAGCCCGCGCGCGTATTTGTATGCAATGAGTCCCCCCTCAGTCCGCTACTGACCATTGTCAGCGACGGGTCTGTGCCAGTCTAGCTACCGCGCGCCAAACAAACACGGTTACTATGACATTTGCAGCTGTATTCAGAAAGATGCCAACATCACTTGTTTACAACTTGTATTGAGATAAATATTTTATGCAAAAAACGACTCAATTTCATGCGCGTTTAATATCAAATTTGCAAACATACTTATCAACATGTGGAATACTTTTTACTGAATTAGCCATTCTAACAATATTGACACATTTTCAACGTCAAAGTGATGTTGGACGAAACAATGAATGGAGTCTCGATTCACTGGAAAATAGTTGATATTTTTTTTTCAATAAAATAAAATTTATAAAATGTTTATAAATGCTTTATTTTACACTTTTTAAGACTAATATACAATTTACTAGCTTAAAATACGAATCAGAAATCGAATACACTCCACTTAATCGAAGGTGCGTTGTTTCAATTTTCTCCCACCGATGTCACCGAGAGGAAAGCTGCAGCGCGCACCCCGCTGTGAACCCGAGGCTGTCCGACGAGTGTGTCTGGTCCTACGAACCGACTAGGACTAGGGACCCGTTGGTGACACTGGCGTTGATGAAGTTGCTAATGTTGAAATCTTAAATTACGTTATGCCATTTTCCGAATATTAACGAAAATTTTAAATACTTAATGTGTCTTGTATTTTACTTCTAGTATTTTTAAAATGTAAAAAAGTAAATATGTTATAAGGTATATAAATATGTAAATTTGTGAATATTTGAGTAAACTGTAAACAAGTAAAATATAAATATGCAAAAATTCAAATGTAAATAATTAGGTACCTACATGTACATTTGTAAATAAAATGTAAAATAATTTTCATTTTTATTTTCTGCTATAATCATCATCATTACTGGCGCGGCCTTGAGATTGCGTATATCTATCTATGGGGCTCACTCAACCTATTTATAATCAGGTGGACAGTTTGGTGACAGGGGGAATCCATACTATAAAAACCGGTCCTAAACATAAATATACATTAGTAAAATATGTTAACAAAAAGAAAATAAAAAAGTTGTAAGGGCAACTCTAAGACGTTTCTGTTCCAGCGAGTGGTCACGCGCACCGCGGTCGATTTTGCAAGCCGCGTAAAAGTAGCGGGGTGTGTGCGGGTTGCGGGGCGCAAACGCTCCGTTTTAGATTAATTGTTTAGCAATTCGTCGCCTTAACTCCCGAGAAAGATTTATGAAAGTAGGTATTTACTCTTTTTAATGGCTAATTAATACAAAATGAACGTTGGTTATTGTAGTATTGTGAAATGTCATGCCACCAAGCATTCTTCACCTAGAGCGGGGTGATCCATACAAAATACGATCCTACTCCTACGACCTGTTGGTAAACGCATTGGAGGGCCGCAGGGAATATTCTACCAAAAAAATAATTGTAAAGCACATGTTCAGTTCATATTTGCTAAAAACAACTCGCGAGACGCGTGTCTAGAGAATTCAAGGAGCTTAGCCCTTACCGAGAAAGTTGTACTCGTTTTCCAATGTTATTTGTTCAAGTGATTGGGCTTTTGCTTGGTTTTATCGTGAAGTTTGCGGGCTTACGTTAAAGCAAGCGTGGGTGCACGATTGCACATCTGTATAGGATTATAGTATCAATCAGCAGAACTTTGACGGTCTCGACGGATTTTCACACGTCTGTTATCCACGCGGCGGGCGGCGGGAGCCTGTTTCGTGCCTTTAGGTCCACCTCTTAGCCAGATTTAGTAGCCTGCTTCGAAATTGGGAAAAATAATCCTGATTCGAAACTGGCTTCGAGACAAGATGCCACATTTTCCATTTCGAAGCTAGCTTCCACATCCAGCTACGAGATGGGACTAACTAAAGGGATACGTGCACCACCGCAAGTTTTCGCAAACGCTCTGATTAGTCGTTTAAATGCGTGTTTATTGATTTTCTGTTTACACACGTTTTACGAGTTGAATAGGACCGTCAGAGCACTGTCACTGATGAACAAAAATAATTACGAATTAAAACATATATTATTGATGACGCTGGTGCCGCCGACAGCGCGACCCCGTGGCCAGAGGCAACGGCGTCCTTCCATACCTGGACACATGGCGGTACCACTTTACCGGTAGATAATGACTGGTATGTCTCCAGACAGGAGGAAAGCAATTGACTGGCACATGTTGTAAGTTGTAAAGGAGTATCCAGTAATCCTGAACTGCAACTGTAGGTAAATTAGCCTTGTTGTACCAATGCGATTGCTGCGATACTAATCATTTGGTTTTTGTTTATGTGTTATTAAAGCTGTGGTGGCCTAGTGGTTTGACCTATGGTCTCTCAAGCAGAGGGTCGTGGGTTCGAGTCCGGGCTCGCACCTCTTGAGTTTTTCGGAATTTATGTGCGAAATTAAATTATTTTGTAATTATTACCATTATTACGGTGAAGGAAAACATCGGTAGGAAACCTGCATACACCTGAGAAAAAATTCAATGGTGTATGTGAAGTTCCTAATCCGCACTGGGTCCGCGTGGGTACTACGGCCCAAGCCCTTTCATTCTGAGACGAGGCCTGTGCCCTGCAGTGGGACGTATATAGGCTGGGATGATGATAATGATGATTATGGTTTCGCTGTACTGTGTATATTTTTATTAAAGTCGAATACCTAAATCTTTTTTCTTCGCTCGTTAGTCAGTTGAGTGCTAGTGCTGGCACGTCAGTTATTTTCAAATTTGCCTGTTGCACGCATTAGTAACATAACGTCACACTACCGACATCACGATCGATAGCGTCGGCATTAACTAACCTTCAAAACATACCTAAACAAATTCCCGGCTGCGTGGCTCGGTCCGATACTGCCACGCGTAGTCAGTCTTCAGGAAGAAGGGCGCTAGTGCATGGCACGTCAGTGAGTACGTTCTCGGGCCTGCCGGCTTCCAGGACGAGTACTGTGACGTCACGCTGCTCCGTCAGGCTTGAAGCCATGGCACAGCCAGCAGACCCAGCCCCTACTACAACGTAGTCGTACTCAGCCCATGGAGTTGCTTGACCTGAAATTGATAAATGATTTAGCACTTTCAATTCAAATCCACTCATGTAGTCATGAATTTAAGAAATAAAAGTAAGACGAAAAAAAAAGAAAAAAAACAAAGAAAAAACGGAGTAAAGATAAATAAGATGATGATCGATCACGTAAAAACACTATCAAATCAGCCCAAAGCAACTATCAGATCCTGCCGTAAATAAATAGCAACCTTCGGACGAAAAAGCATTTAAACATAATGTCCAGTCAGAATATATTCTCTCTCAGCGCTATATTGGAAATCGTTCAGTTTGTAAAGTTTTAATTTATTTTTCGTAAAATTAAGCGTTATGATATGAATACCTAGTTATAAGACCATTTAGTAGTTTCAGATTTCCCAAAAAACTTTATTCTAGACCAACTCCGCTACTTACCTCCAGGCAAAGGAAATGAGTCTCCTAAGAAACCGAAATAATCGAATGACTCAGTTTGTGGTGGTGTGGTGGTGCTTTCATTGCCAAGTCTATCATAGCACCGCGAGGCATTATTGTCGACCCCGTTGCATTTATCTAATCCTTAAACTGGAAGGTTCCTTGTGATCGAATCAATTTGTCGTTTTGGCATTGTCTTATTATATTAGCAAAGATGCTAGTAACACTGGTATAGCAAGTAGAAAAAACCGGCCAAGTGCGAGTCGGACTCGCGCACCGAGGGTTCCGTACAAATTTATATGTATCTATGAACATTCAGACCCCTGCTCCTAAGCAAAATGTGCGCAGTGTGGGATCATTGTAGATTGGTTTGGTTACTGATATAGACAGACAGACAAAAAATTATGCTTTTCGCAATTTTTCCTTTATGTGTGCTATAAGACCTTGCTTCGTACCAAATTTCAAGATTCTGAGTTCACGGGAAGTACCCTGTAGGTTTTGATGCCCTTGCGAGTGTCGGAAATTTGAGGCATAAATAGATTGGTTACTGATATAGTGATATAGACAGACAGACACAAAAAATAATGCTTTTCGCAATTTTTCCTTTATGTGTGCTATAAGATAAGACCTTGCTTCGTACCAAATTTCAAGATTCTGAGTTCACGGGAAGAACCCTGTAGGTTTTGATTCCCTTGCGAGTGTCGAAAATATGCGGAAATTTGCGTCATAAACGGCTTGTATCTTTTGATCGCGTTGGCTTAGAAGTTTGATTTTTTCACAGCTCCAAGGGACAGTAGATTTGATATAAATTTCAGCTTGATACCTCCACGCGTTCCTGAGAAAAAGAGTCTTGACAGACGGACGGACGGACGGACAACAAAGTGATCCTATAAGGGTTCCGTTTTTTTCCTTTTGGGGTACGGAACCCTAAAAAGCGCATCATTGGTTAATTTTAAGTATACAACACTGAGATTATTTAAAAGCGAAAAAGTTTTTCGGGTGCGCCGGTGGGACTCAAATCCACGTCTCCTGGGTATGCGCCCCAACGGGTGTTCTACCAATTGAACCACGTCGCATCCAACCGACTCCCCCGAAATTCTTAATCGCTTACATACGCCAACAGTGGCGTGTGGTAACATCCATCGCGACTATTAGAAGCTACGACTTCTACGTTCCAAATTACATTGGAAATGCGTAAGAAATGATGTACCACATCTATTTATTCAAATATTATTTATCTTATTAGCAGTACGGCTGCTACAAAAATAAATAAATTAAATAATTTTTTAAATAATCTTAGATTCGGTGAGCAGCCGTACTGCTAATAAAATAAATAATATTTATACAACACTGGTCCTAAAATAATGACAGTTCCCTGGACCCTAAGGCTGTGTTCAGACCAAACCGACTGTCGGCCGCCGAATGTGAGCAGGCTCACTGTGAGCCCCAGTGTGAACGCTATTTTGTACGGTATTTTATGTCGGCGACTACGCATAGCATAATGGCGTATTGTCGGTTTGGTATGAACGAAACAGTGAATATGTATGGAAATAGGTACAATAAACTGCGTAACGCGCGCTCACATTCGGCGGCCGACAGTCGGTTTGGTCTGAACGCAGCCTAAATATAAGTTGTAACTCGCTCATTTCTCCCATAATAATTAGCAATGATTGCTTTTAAAACAACATACCTGAGATAGCTTCCCAAAGTGCGTGTTTTTATAAAATTTGCATCTCCACCGAGTTGAACGAGATTTTTTTGCTTGAGACCATTAATCTTGCAACGAGCCTATATATTATTGTGAGTCCTTATGACTCAAATGTTCCGTATAAATGTAAAGGCTTCGTGTCAAGGCCCCGATACGCGAACTGGATCAAGTTGAGCATGCACCAGAAGCAGGCGAATGGCGATCTTGAATACAAAACAAGAAATGCAAACCTTAAGAGGGTACGATGGCTGAGAGAATTTTGAAAAATAGGTATTTTAATGAAATGTCGCTGTCTCGCCCGGAACCCCTCCGTGTCAGTACAGCGAGAGCGGGACAACTGCACCTCAGACCGTTAATAGGCGCGTAAAATTGATCAAAACAGCATTTCGTAATACCCTGTTTTCTTCTCGAAAACTGGACCAATAAAATTATTTTTTTCAAAAATAATTAGAGGACAGATTTAGCTATGCCCCTATGTTTTTCTTTGTTTGTTTATATCAGGGATTCTTTTCTGATGGGTGTCTGAAAATGACGTTGAAATTGGGCAATTTTTTCAGTTTTTGAAAGCTCATATTTCTTATGTTAATTGAAATATGGAAAAAAACGAACATAGGGGCATAGCTGTGGTAGATACAGATTTCACAGTAAAAGAAATTTGGCTCTAAAGCCATTATCCAGGGAGGAAACAGGGGATTACGTTTGTATGGAGAAATGGTGCGCATCGTACCCTACCTAAAGGGCCTACCGAGCTTTTCGCGCTAATCGATTTTGGGTGGACGATTTCGGGGGTGGGAGAGGCACGATGGCTCAAGATAGGTTAGTTGGACTGCGCGTGTTTTTGGGTATTTTCATCTTATTACTAAAACAACAACATATTTTAAAAATTTAGCAAACATCTTGTTTTATTAACATTCAAAAAGTCATGACCTGCCGTGCAATATTAGCGTCGTACTACTACGAATTTATTTTATTTTTTAGAGACGACTTTGGATTTTTTTTCTATCGAGCGAATTATAAGTAATCGTGTTTCGATAAATACTTGTCACTAGAGTGAATCCTCAAATATCTTACACATGAATTCAAGTCTATAGCTTTACTTGTAACGATACAGCACGAGATTAAATGAATGCAATAAATGCGCCAAAAACACGGTAGGCCCTTAAGTTTTTTGTTCAGTTGTGTGACAGTTTTCATGCGAGATCTTGTGCGATTTATCAGATTCAACTACGTAAGTGTGACGGGTAGGCGATATTGGTTGTGCAAAGGAAACAAATTTCTTTCAAATTACCAGTTTTGTAACCAGGAATAATTTTTCC
This sequence comes from Archips crataeganus, assembly GCA_947859365.1. Classification (NCBI taxonomy): domain Eukaryota; kingdom Metazoa; phylum Arthropoda; class Insecta; order Lepidoptera; family Tortricidae; genus Archips; species Archips crataeganus. The sequence goes on from OX402065.1 coordinate 6,620,251, forward strand.
TCTACTAGTGCAACTCAAGTTTTGCGTGGGTGACAATGACAAGGGGTTAAAAAACACTGAATTTAATTATGTAAAAAAAATATTGCAGCAATTTCGTCTCAAAGTTATTACTTAAAGTGTGAATGCTTGCATTCTACATTTATCCGAATTTTACCGATTATCCTAAAATACGTTTCTGACAGCTAGAAGGCATTGACATGACACGTTACGCGATGGCGATGACACAATGAAAAAAGGAATAATATTTTTTTCACCTCAGCACCTCAAACAGGCAGGTTTTGCTATTAAAAAACATTGAGCAAAATCCGATTGCTGCTGCTACTGCTGTATGTAAAAGTTGTATGTGCCACACGAGACCAAAGTTTTTTGCATATTGTGTATTTGAATCCCTCGCGCACTCAGGATTCTAACTTAGAATCACTCGCTAACGCTCGTGATTTAATTATAGGATCCTTCGCTAACTCGTGATTCAAAATCAACACTCGCAGTAAAAACCAACTTTGCTCTCTTGTTGCACAAATAACTATTTCCTAAACATGCTTAGAAATTTTCGCTTTCCATTTGAAAATAGAATGTGGTTCGCACCTTATTTTGCCCTTCGAAATTAAAAAGACAAATAAAATAAATTGCACCAAAATCCATTTTCCCCCCCAGGGAGTAAAAAGTACTGACATTTTAATTTACTCGGAGCGAATTAGGAAATAACGAATACAGTCAAAAACATATGTGTTTGTGACATTAAAATAACTGAAATTGCACACATTGTAATAAACATGAAACTTTTTTCAAATCACTTATAATGTTGTGATCAGAACGTAATTCAAAAAGATTATGTACTTGTCAAACTGCTAGTAGAACTATCTTCAGTCTGTAAGAAATTTCCTATGGTGTAGTATTTCACATTTCTTCCCCTAACACGGTAGCGCTACTTGACATCCAATGTTTTTAATTTGCCCGCATGAGTGTGTATGGTTAGTTGGGTCTGTGTCTAACTAAAATCAGGGATACAAGTAATAAAAAGTTTAAGGTTAAGATACAAGCTGGGAAACCTTTTAATCAAAAAGATAACGAACACGACAAAGTCCAAAAACAGGGCAGAGCGGTACTGCATTGGCTATATGTATGTACTCGTGCCTGAACCCATTCGGGCGCTATTTCTCATTTAGACTTAAGAGAATTTACATAAAATGTAATGGGATTCATTTGATTGCTAACGGTTACTAACACTTTCTCAGATACCATTACTTTTTCTATCGCAGGGGAACTTGCCCTATTATTTTACATTTATTTTTGGTTTTAATTACAATTTTTAATGTTCATTAATGTAATGAATATGATAAGTTAATGTGTATTTATTCACACAAAATATATGTCTTAAAATAATTACTATAAAATTAATAACTAAAACATTACATAAAAAGGAGTCCCCTTGGTTTCGAAGATACTGGCAGCGTTCCTTCTTTGAATAGTTAAGGCTTGATTTCCTCCTACGCTGACATCGGTCGCTGACGTCGGTCGCGCGTACGAATAAACACAATACTCTATGGGCCACCGCACAGCAACGCTGACGTCCGCGGCAGATTTATTGCTACGCACCTCTGATGGCGCGCGTCGGTCTCGCTCGTCGGCGCCGCGCGCGTCAGTGCGCTGACGGCGCTGACGCGCTATACACCACTGTCGCGCGTACGAATAAACACAATATTCTATGGGGCACCGCACAGCGACGCTGATGGCCGCGCATTTGTCATACGCGACCGACGGTACGCTCGACCGACGTCAGCGACCGACGTCAGCGTAGGAGGAAATCAAGCCTTAAGCTCGTTCTTTGTCTGTAATGTGTATTAACTGTATTTTGACACGTTTCTATCGTCCAATGAAATTTTCCAGTTGCAAATATATTGTTTTGTCCTCCAAATAAACATATCCAGCTCTGCTAGAATATTCTAGATTCTACCAGGTACAGTTGCCATCCCGTCGCCAATGTTGCAGCCGTTGTAGCCTAGTGCTTTGACTTATGGTCTCTCAAGCAGAGGATCGTGGGTTCGAATTCTGGCTCGCACCTATGAGTTTTTAAAATCATATCACCACGAGCTTTACGATGAAGGAAAACATAACGAGGAAACCCGCACATACTTCAAAGCAAGCAAACCACCATAGTGTGTGTGTGAAGTTCCCAATCAGCTCTAGACCCTCTCATTCCGCCTGTGCCCACCAGTGGGGTGTATGTATATAGGCCGAGATGACAGTCGCCGTCATGAACATCGGAGCTGTGTAGGTGCTCAAAAGTATCCGAAGAAACCGTATTGTCTCGCGTAAGTGTGTGTTAAGATATAATAACATACCTAACCTACAGACTAATAAAACGGATTAATTCACACAGATACGGTTCTCTTGGGTGTTAGCTTCGTTGTCTCCAATCTTCCTTAATCATGTCAGCAGCCTTTTCTCCAATCATGATGGCGGGGGCGTTTGTATGTGCGGAAATTGTGCGCGGTATGACGCTAGAGTCGACGACGCGCAGATTGCGCAGGCCGTGCACGCGCAGCCGCGGGTCGACGACGGCGCGCGCGTCGCCGGCGGGGCCCATGCGGCACGTGGCGATCTGGTGGTGCAGCGTGGCCGTGAGCGTCCGCACCGCGCACTCCCAGTACGCGTCCGAGTCGAACGGCAACGCGCGGCACGCGGGGTACTGCGCGCGATGCAACCGAGCGCCAAACCGCTGGAACGGAGCCGTCGCTGCCAACGCTTGTACGTGTCGCACTGCTGCTACGAAAGCCGCTGCGTCACGCCCGCCCTCATCCGATAAGTACCGCCCGTGCATCCGTGGGTGGCTCCACGGATTGTTGTCCTTCAGTTCCAAGAAGCCAAACGATTTGGGGTGCAGCAACAATGGAAATGCGCTCCAGGTTTCTTTAGTGTCAATCGATCCGAATGCTTCGTTGAAAACTTTTTCTTGCAGTCGCATTCCTTTGCGTACAGCTTTGCTACCTCCGTTACCTCCATCTGCCAGTATAGAACCGCCGATACTGATAAGTTCCATATCCGGAACGAGCTCGGGGTCATCAGAGATAGGCGTCTTAATATATCCAATACCTTCGACAGCGCCGGGGGATGCGAGGCTACTGTCGCCGGTTCTAAACCATTGTATAATAGAAGAAATTTCTGTAGCCTCTCGTTCAGAAAAGCTTTTGTCTGTATCGTTTAGCTCGAATATGATGCCGGGAAAACATATGTGATCGTAGAGAGTTCTGCCGACGGGTAGATCTTTGATTAAAGGTATCCCAACTTGACTTAAATGTTCTTTTGGTCCTACACCAGATAACATCAGAAGCTGCGGTGAAGCAATAGGCCCAGCAGATAAAATCACTTCTTTCCGTGCTCTTACGAAATACCTCAATTTGTTTCGTGAATATTCCACCCCGTACGCTGTGTTCGTCTGAGAGTCTATCAGAACTTTGGTGACGGTACTCTGAGGCAACACGTGCAAATTACGTCTTCTCTTGTGGGGATGTAGAAATACTTTGGCAGCGCTTTGTCGATGCCCATTGCTTATTGTTACTTGGACTTTTCCGAATCCGAACCCATCCGGAGCATTGTAGTCTACAGTTGGATGTCCAAGGATCTCTCCAGCCTCTAGGAAAGCTTTTAGTAGTTTCGTCCTGGAATTACACGGAAATACTTATTATGTATTAGCTACACGGAAGATAATATTAGTGCGTTATTTAAGTACTGCATCAAAATACAAATCTCTTTTCTTCTAGAGGAATTAAGTTACAGCGATGACATCGGAACCTATTTGAGTATCATACATATCAGCCGACAATGTGGGTTCCGTGGTTTTACCAAAATATTAAAATACGTACGTATAATTACTTAGTGTACTTGTGTGTTTAATAAACTTACTTCACTGGTACAAATTCGACAGGTAGCTCCCCATTTTGACTTCTGTAGGGATTTCTCTCGAAACCCTTCAAATAAGCTCTTTCCGATTTCTTGTAATATTCCAACACTTCATTGTAAGACCTGTAATTATAAAAAATAAATGAAATAAAAAAAATCGTCAAAACTTTTAAATATTAACCTAGGAATTATTTTTGTAAGATGACGATGGCAGATAGCCCTTAAAAAAACAAACGAAAAATCAAAACGCCTATTACTGTAAGTACGGTCAAGTGCAAATATATATTTTAGACGAACAGATGGCCAAGTGGTTAGAGAACCTGACTACGAAGCTTGAGGTCCGGGTTCGATTCCCGTGTCGGGGCAGATATTTGTATGAAAAATACGAATGTTTGTTCTCGGGTCTTGGGTGTTTAATATGTATTTAAGTATGTATCTATCTATATAAGTATGTTTATCCGTTGCCTAGTACCCATAACACAAGCTTTACTTAGCTTACTTTGGGACTAGGTCAATTGGTGTGAATTGTCCCGTGATATTATTATTATGTTGGTACGGATTTCCGATCACGGGCCCATGGGGACCCGGTCATTTGAAAGGCATTCATGGGGCCAAAGCCAACGTGAAGAGGCCTTTGGTACCATTATTATTATGTTGGTACGGATTTCCGATCACGGGCCCATGGGGACCCGGTCATTTGAAAGGCATACATGGGGCCGAAGCCAACATGAAGAGGCCTTTGGTACCATATAATATAAATGAGATGGGCGCAACTATGGGGGTCTATCCCCTAATACACCATGAGGATGTGCTAGCGGACAGTCCCCCACAGTTGCCAAACTATTGCCAGGTAGGAAGCGCCATGGAATTGGCTATGGGGTTGGGATGTTGTGGACAGGATTACCGGGCTATGGAGTGAGATAACAGACACCTACCATTTCAATATCTCATAAACTGAACTTTTGGTAGGCGGTGACTCGCCATTCACTAAATGGGCCCCTCAAACTATTGCCCACTCGGGGCAACGAGGCGGCAACATTGGTGTAAACGGCTAAGGATGGAGAGGTGTTCCTGGACTTTAAACTTCAGAATGCCAACTCGCCACTTACGGAAACACATCCATCCTTCGAGCATTAGCTCTTGCGCTCCACTCTAGGCGACCAACAAAGGCAAACTAGAGGCGGGGTGGGTGTGTAACTGTGTGTAAGTGTGTGTATAAGCGCATGTGTGTATGTGTACCCCTGGAGGTCTCGGGTTCGTGGTGTCGCTACGCACCAACAGCTCGCCACAAGCCGCCCTGCTATGACTGACTGCACTGGTGACACGACAACACCAGCGGGCGATGAGGTCGTCACATCCCTACGCCTTTAATTATTATGATTATTATTATATTATATAGGTACATTAACAAGGTGTCAAAAATATCTATCCAACTCTATGTTATTATACTTATTAATTAACCATATGGTTTATGTTTTCATTTTTTGGCGCGATAACTGTATACATATTTATGCTTTCGACTGGACTTTGTATAGCCGCAAAGCACTCTGCCGTGTCACGCACAACTCGTTTATCTTGAGTTAGACGAGTTACGCCTAACCACCGTGAAATGGTCTTATTTTGGATGCTTTATATGGCTCACAAACAATCACGTAAAAATTATCTTTAGTTTTTGAGATATTTGATATGGCAAATTCGTTCAACTACATTTTTTAGTAACTCTGTCATGCACATCTCATCTATTTTAAGTTACAATAGTTGCGCGTGGCCACTCGCAGTTTCGCGACGCTGCCAACTTATCGTTTAACGTAGAGTTAGAAGAGATACGCGTGACCACTAGGTACTGAACTGAATGTACTTAAATGAAAATATTTGCGATTTAGATACTACTGTTACAGATAATTAGTTTATTTTTAAATTATAGATTGATTTTATTCCAATACCTACATGTTTTATGTTGTCCATAATTTCATTGTTTTTTGGATTTCGTAGGTACCTGCGTGTTTAGTTTGACAAAACAAAGTAAGATTTTTTTACCATTTTAAATGGTTCTGATCTCATTAATTTTACTTTAGTAGGACTTATTTTTCTTAATTCAGTCAATTTAATTTTTTAAATGATAGATTGATTTTATCCCAATACATGTTTTATGTTGTCCATAATTTCATTGCTTTTGGATTCCGTACCTGCGTGTTTAGTTTGACATAACAAAGTAAGTTTTTTTTACCATTTTAAATGATTCTGATCTTATTAATTTTAAATTTTTACTTATATTTTTTATAATTTAAGCCAATTTAATTCGTTTTAAAGATATGAATACCTATTATTTTAAAAATAAGAAAATATACTACTTGCTATTGTTATTATTTATCCTTATATTCCTCATGACGTAATTATTATATATACGATGCGCCTATTTGTGACAGAAATAATAATATATTGAGGATATTAATATAATAATTACGTCATGAGAAATATAAGGATAAATAATAACAATAGCAAGTAGTATATTTTTTATTTTTAAAATAATATTCATATCTTTCAAACGAATTTGAATTGGTTTAAATTTAAAAAAATATAAGTACTAAATCAAAATTAATGAGATCAGAATCATTTAAAATGGTAAAACAAAGTATTTTTTTTTACCATTTTAAATGATTCTGATCTCATTAATTTTAATTTAGTACTTATATTTTTTAAATTTAAGCCAAATTAATTCATTTTAAAGATATGTATATTATTTTAAAAATAAAAAATATATACTACTTGCTATTTAATTGTTATTATTTATCCTTATATTCCTCATGACGTACCTAATTATTATATTAATATCCTCAATATATTACTATTATTTCTGTCACAAATAGGCGCATCGCAAGTTACGCATATCGCTTATAACTATTAGTAAACGTAGATAGTCATTCAGTACCACTACCATGAGTTTACACTAGTTCACAATGACCGTACTCGCTAGCGACGGCGTAAATGATTTGTATAGAGAATTGTACTTCCGTAAGTGACCGCTAGAGGCGCTGTACAATTCTCCATACAAATAATTTACGCCGTCGCTAGCGAGTACGGTCACGTAAACTAGTGTAAACTCATGGTAGAGGTACAGAACTCGTTTACATTTAGTAACGCGTAACTCTTTTAACTCAAGTTAACACATGACGCGTAACCACCTTTGTATGGAGCAGTGGTTATGGTAAACTCGTTTAACTGAATTTAAAAGGTAAATAAAACAATAATTTAAAAAAAATTAAAGACCTCTTGTTCTAAACCCTATTTAGAAGTTATTTAGCTAGAAATAATGTGCGAATGAATTAAAATAACAATTTTACCATCTTTTGTTTGTAAAAAGTTGTTTGGGCGTTTTTCTCAAAACTCACTTTTTAAAGATAGATGAGTTGTGCGTGACAAGGCAGCACTTTATACCTACTATCAGCGCTTTCGGAAAGACCATCGTTGCCCACAAGAAGACTTAACACATTATTTAAATATTGCACATCTTTGACAGCGTGCTGGCGTTATTTCGAGTTGGATACTAGACCGCCAGTATCGGCGTTTGAACCGTACCTATACCTTTTTTGCTGATACTTAGTCTTAGAACACACGACGTACAGCTAACCACGCTCACTTTACCTGCACAACATTACAGATTCCAGATAGCAATGTGAATCCAGTCCACACATTTAAGACCTTATAAATCACGGTCACGTACCATCCGTAATTGCCGTCGGCAGCGATGCGGTTCCAGTCCTGCGGGCGCCCTCGTGTGTAGATCATGTAGTTGATGACACTAGTGCCCCCTACAGCCTTGCCGCGTGGCCAGAAGCAGCGCTCATTCTCCATACCTGCAGTTAAGATAACCCGTGAACTTAAAACATTCGGAGCATTGGAACAAATGTGTTAGTCTAAAGGTCTTTGTCTGGCCAGGAATTTTTTAGCCAACCAAGATCAGTCCTAGAGGCGACCAACACCCATCAGTTTAATGGAAGAAAATAATTTTATATCAAATTAAATAGATTACATAACATATCTCAGGATGTTTTGTACCTAATGTATTTAATTTGATATAAAATTATTTTCTTCCATTAAACTGATGGGTGTTGGTCGCCTCTAGGACGGATCTTAGGGCGTTTGTGCACTACAATGAATTTTACTGTCCGGCAGTCCGAGTTTTTACCGGTCAGATATGGCACGCCATTAAATGTATGTATAGGGCGCTTGTGCAATGTGCACTACAATGAATTTTACTGCCCAGCAGTCCTATACATTTCAGGCATGAAAAAAACGGACCATGAAAACTCAGACTTCCGGACAGTAAAATTCATTGTAGTGCACAAACGCCCTTAGACTGTCCGGGGGACCGATTTTTAACATCAAATTCAAAAGTGTTAAAATCCGTGTACCCATCGCTACAAAATTACAGCTCCAATTAGGCTGCGTTTCCACCAGAGATGTGCGAGGATGCGTTGCGAGGAATGTGTCTGTCATGAACCAATAGAAACACTTCATTCACTTAGGACCTTTTAAATGAAGTGTTTCTATTGGTTTATGACAGACACATCCCTCGCAACGCATCCTCGCAATAAGAAAGAAAAAGAAAGAAAATACATTTATTTACAACATCACAAGACACATTATCAATATTTTGCAAAACGTCACACCAATAGCCTAGCCTGCACACTAATAGCTACATACATACATAAGACTACATGCGTAAATAAATTATTTGTAAATTGTAAAAGCAAATAATAATAACAAAATTTCTTGAACATAATAATTAGTATATCTCACTTGCCAAGTATACAACCCTGCGCGGACTAAAACGAAAAATGAAATAACCGAGACAATAAAAATCAAAGAAGTTTTGTGAAATAGTGCTGGAAAGGAGAGGATATTATGGAAATTATTATGTTATCGATGCATTAACGTGTTCTTTCATTGCTCTGTATTAGGCATAGCCAGTGGATATGCATCGTACATCATACAATTCATGCACTTACGTGCGAAGTTGAGATCATAGTATACAACATTCTTATTTGGAACAACAACCTAATATCAGTATGCAGCGCGTGTTTTTGCTCGAAGTGTACGGACCTGGGCTGGGCTGTCATTTTTAATTTTAAATAGTTTATGCTCGCGACTTCGTCTGCACGGAATTCGTAATAATAACTAAGAGTAGCGTGCGCAAAGTACGATCGTGCGATATTATTATATGTATCTTGTATTGTCTTGTTGATTAAGGTGATTGATGTCAACCAAGTATTAACCAAATTGAAACTAGTTATTTAGGCGAATATATTATAAGTATATTAATATTATATACCTTAAGTACTACTAGGTTAAGTACTTCTAATTCGTTGTAACAACATAAGTTTGGTCATATCTAACAGATGTTACTATGTTGCTACTTTAATCATATCTCTATTCTTGTCAAAACTCTTTCAGTAATAATAAAGAGCTAACCCGCACTCAGAGACTTCAATTAACGTGGTAGGCCGGCTTGCGCGGACCTGGGTTAGCTACTTGACTCCGAGTTAACTGCTAGCCCAGGGTTAACAAGTGTCAAAATGTATGGAACTGCCATTCTTAACCCAGCAACTGAACTGTGCAAGTGGCCCTTAATGGGCTAATTAATATTACAGAAGTGTTAACGCAACTGTTACTAAGTCTTGTACTAAATATCGGTTGCTCTGCAACGACATAGGACATATCTAGTCATGTTTATTGATTACTTGTGAGAGCTTTTACATTTTCCGGAAAAAAGCTTACTAAGTATGCCCGTTTCCTGATCAAATAGGTATGAAAAATGTCATCTACCTACATAAAATATACCCTAATGCCTTTAACTGTTAGCCGATTATGCGTTGATTGATCCGCAAATAAACAAAGTTTCACAGTTTGATTTAAGTGAGTAAGCTTCTACAGTCCAGGGTCCTATGTATAGCACTTATTTCAATGTACCATCGAATTCACTCATACATAATGAATATGACATAGAGTTTAAAGTTCATAGAACAACATTTGACATGAGCCGCAGGTGGGACACATCACATCATTTTAAGATTGACATTGATTGATTGACAATTATTTCAAGTCAATCCGACTGTCACTGTGAGCCAAAAAACGTGTTTTTTAGGGTTCCGTAGTCAACTAGGAACCCTTATAGTTTCGCCATGTCTGTCCGTCTGTCTGTCTGTCCGCGGCTAAGCTCAGAGATCGTTAGTACTAGGAAGCTGTAATTTGGCATGAATATACATATCAGTCACGCCAACAAAGTGGTAAAACAAAAAATAAAAAAATATTTTTTTTTAGGGTACCTCCCATAGACGTAAAGGGGGGGTGATTTTTTTTTTATCGACTAATCCTATAGTGTGGGGTATTGTTGGATAGGTCTTTTAAAACCATTGCGGGGTTGCTAGCATGATTTTTCTATTCAGTGATCTGTTTGCGAAATATTCAACTTGAAAGTGAAAATTTTCATTAAAATCGAGCGTCCCCCCCCCTCTAAAATCTAAACTGTCCGGTGGAAAAATTTGAAAAAATTCAGAATGGTAGTAAATATATCAAATTTACTAGGAAAATTATAGCGGCTAAGATTGCTTGGAAATTATTTGTAGTTTAAGAGTAAATAGTAGCCTAAGGTATAAAACATACCTAAACTTGGATGATTCCGTACACATACGAAATCCTTAGAAAAATATTACTTGATTTTTTTGTAATGGCTACGGAACCCTACCTTGTGCGTGTCCGACACGCTCTTGGCCGGTTTTTTATGATGAGAGGGAGCCAAACGAGCAAGCGACATGTCAAGATGAACGACCTTTTATTTCCAAATTTTAGATCTTGTTTTCTAAGGAATGCTTGAACTGGTTTTCACAAAGGGCAGTGCCCACATTCGCCCGGTCTGACTGCTCGAAGTTGAAATAAAACAAAAACAATTATGTGTTGGGCAATCAAATCAAAGACTACAGTGAAAAAAACATTAAGGAGCGGTATTTGTGGACGAGCATTGATATCTAAAGATAGCATGATACCTTAAACAGTGTACCTTACAAAGGAGCGGCCATAAAAGGAGGCTGAGAACAAGGTACTAAAACGTTTTTATCTTCATCATCATCATCAGCCTATGTTCGTCCACTGCTGGACATACGAGTAGGCCTCTCCCAGACAACCATAGACTGATAAAATTATAACCTTTCCTTTTCCGTTGTTAGGTAATAAGGATCAGAAACGGACTTTTGATGACAAGACTATTAAATTTAAGGATGTTATGACTGCATTCTTTCCACGGCCTTTACGCGTTTTAATAACCCTTGCAGTATTACTTTGCGGCGCCGAGTAGATATTCAATGACAGTATTGTTTTTATACGAACAACCATATTTGTTTTACAAAACTTGGTTCTTATTTATCTTCAAAACTCAGCAGTAGTTTTGAGTTTTGACGCAGTTGTCAACGGACGTACCCATACAGACACCTGGCTCCCGTTCCATATAGTACTGCCACGAGTAATCAGTGGACTGGAAGTACGGGGCCAGCGCTGGGATGTCGGTGAGTATCATCTCAGGCTTCCCTGCCTCCAGCACGAGCACCGTCGTGTTCCGATCCTCGGTGAGTCTGGCGGCCAGTGCGCATCCCGCCGACCCTGCGCCTACGATCACGAAGTCGTACTCCGGAAGTGGAGACTTTAGACCTGAAACATATCCGTTACATTTATATTAGATCATTTTTAGGGTTCCGGAGCCAAAATGGCAAAACGGGACACTTATGGTATCGTCATGTCTCTGTCTGTCCGTCCGTCCGTCCGTCTGTCTGTCCGCGGATTAGCGCAGTGGCTATTAGAGCTAGAAAGCTGTAATTTTGCATGGATATAAATAAAAGCAATGACCCCGAGAAAGTGATAGAATAAAATGTAAAAAAAATTTTTTAGGGTACAATGTACCCGGTACATAGACGTAAAGTGGGGGTGTTTTTTTTTCTCGTCTAACTTTAAAGTGTGAGGTATCGTTGTGAAGAGGTTTTTTGATTCGAGTGATTCGTTTGCGAAATATTCAACTATAAAGTGAAATTTTTTGCTAAAATCGAGCGTCCCTCCCCCCCCCTCTAAAAGCTAAACTGTTGGTATAAAAACTTTGAAAAAATCAGGATGGGAGGAAATATCTCAAGGAAAACTATATCGGCTTAAGAATTATCAGTAGTTTAAGAGGAAATAGCAACCTTACCTAGATAATATACCTACTTGGAAAGTTCCTTAAATACAAAATCCCTAATATTACTTGTTGAATACAGATAGGACACCTCGTAATGGCTGCGGAACTCTATCCTGGACGTGTCCGACACACTCTTGGCCGGTTTTTATTGTGTATAATTAATCCATAAACTTGCTGTGGGGCAAATTTCACCAGAATGCGTCAAACCGTTTTAGCGTAAAAGAGTAAAAAACATCCACGCATGTAGCGTACAAACTTTCACGCTTATAATATTAGTGGGATGCCAATCATTGGCACTGAAATCACATAACAGATGATGTCGCACTGGAAACTCTACACCTTAAACAAAATAAATGACTTGGCCGTTTCGAGTGAGAAGCTAGGCTCTACATTTAATCAGTACCTCTACCATGAGTTACACTAGTTTACAGTGACCGTACTCGCTAGCGACGGCGTAAATGGTTTGTATGGAGAATTGTGTACAGCGCCTCTAGCGGTCACTTACGGAAGTACAATTCTCCATACAAATCAATTACGCCGTCGCTAGCGAGTACGGTCATTGTAAACTAGTGTAACTCATGGTAGAGGTACCTCATGGTAGAGGTAGGTAGGTGCGAGGTATACAGGGTTATTTTTAATTCACTGACATCCTCTTAACCCTGAATTCCTATCACTCAAACAAATGTTTTTTTGTTTTACGACTTTTTACAATGAAGCACTTTTTTTCCCATACAAATACACAGAGTATCGTAAAAATAAGAGGTAATATCAAATTTTCAAAACGTTATTACACCAAAAATATTAAGTTATGACAAAAGCCGTAAAACAAAAAACATTTGTTTAAGTGGTAGGAGTTTAGGTTTAAAAGGATGCTAGTGAATTACAAATAACCCTGTATAGATGGTCTCGTCTTGGCAACTTTTATATGAAAATGTTTATGGTGGGATTTTCCTTTTTTTTGTAAGCTGCTTAGGACAATATCTTTTTATTATGTTTATTAGCTCTTTCATTTATAACATGGAGTCCTTATATCAATTTTCAGACCTGGTAAAGTCTTTCAAACAATTTGCAGACTTTAATAATAATATGTTTCATGAGTCCACTATTGACATCATATCCGTAGAATTTTGTTTATCTGGTATAATCCAAACCTAAGTTATGAGGTTCAAAACAACGACGACGCGCTTCAAGAAAAGTAGTAGAGATAATGTACGATAACATGGCCCGCCCCTCCACAATTCAAGAAGTCTTCAATGTAGCTATTGTGAAAGTATTTATAAAGCACACCAAAACTTTCAACGCATGTGTGCGTGTTGAGACAGCCGTCAAACAAAAGCAGATACTACTAAATAAAAATTATTTCGTAAATAAATATGTGACTAAACACATTTAAATAGTAATGTGGAGGGGCGGGCCATGTTATCGTAGTTTATCTCTAGTGCCCTTACGCTCTGCTTGGCTCGTCTTGGTGGAGGTACTGCCGTGCCCCCAGATACCTATACATGTTAATTAAGTGTTGTCTCTTGTGATTATTTGATTTGTGATTGATTGATGTTTTATTTACTTTTAGCATTCTTTTTAAAAGCTTGTGTAATTTATTTAAATTTCAAAACTAAATGGACAAGTCGATATTGACGTCACCTTGTTTTGGACATTGCATAGCATTCTGTCCCGTAGAAAATATGTCTTATTGTTATCATATCAACCATGAATCATTTTAAACTGTTAAAACATACTTACTAAGTAATCAATTAATTTCAATTTGTATTGATTGTTGTTAAAGGAAATAGATATACTATTAATAAAAATATTTAGTTGTAGGTCACTAAGATTAATTTTCAATTTTCGTCAATATTCTCTATTTCATGTTAAGTATATTATTTATTAAAGAAATACATTTTTCATACATGACTAAAAAAGAAAATAATAATAATAATAATAATAATAAATATCAGGGGACAATCTTACACAAATCGACCTAGTGCCAAAGTTTGCAAACTAAGCAAAGCTTGTACTATGGATACTAGACTACGATAAACATACTTATATGTATAGAGATAAATAAATACTTAAAATACATAGAAAACATCTATGACTCATGAACAAATATTCGTGCTCATCACACAAATGAATGCCCTTACCGAGATTTGAACCCAGGACCTCTTGCTTCGTTGGCAGGGTCACTACCAACTAGGCTAAAGCGGTCGTCAACACACACGTTGACACATTTAAATTAATATGTATACTTACATATAAAAACATTTACCTCACGCTATCCATCAGCTATAGATTTGTTAATAATAAGTCAGGAAATAGAATAAATTTTAATTTATAATGATATTAAAGTAGTTTATATTCGCAAATTGTGCAACGGTAATATTTTTGTCAAATTTAAATGTTTAATTGGCGAAACCGTTATTATCATAATAACAACGAGAATCTGACGGCTGGACAAGGTTTGGTGAAGTCTTTGACCGCTCCATGGATACCATTGACCTACGATATCGTTTATAAAAAAAACATGTGCGAATATAAGAGTCATGCTAACTTTTGATTCTATTTATTACTGTAGTTACTGTAGCGAATAAGTCTTGCCAGATTTTAAGCCAATAGCCAGGAAAGACAATCAAGGACATTGATTTTGTTCGCAGCAGGAAGACAAGAGTTTAAAAGCTTACTAAAAATCATACTATGGATCCCAAGACCTTGAAAATTTTGATATCTTTTGAAAATTCAACCAGAACGAGAGAAGGTAAAAAAAAAATGTAAATGCGTTTGGTGTGAAGAAGTTCCGTGGATTAATATTTTCATCATGCTCTATAGCGATTTTCCAATGGTTTTTTCTCATATATCTTTTTGATTGGGTCAACTCAACTTTATTTACTAGAAAACTAACGAATAACTTTTTCGCTTTTAAATAATCTTAGATTCGGTGAGCAGCCGTACTGCTAATAAAATAAATAATATTAGAAAGAAAAAGTAAATAAATAAATAAATAAATATCACGGGACAATTCACACCAATTGACCTAGTCCCAAACTAAGCAAAGCTTGTACTACGGGTACTACACAACACACAACGGATAAACATACTTATATAGATAGATACAGACTTAAATACATATTAAACACCCAAGACTCGAGCACAAGCATTCGTATTATTCACACAAATGTCAGCCCCGACCGGGAATCGAACCCGGGACCTCAAGCTTCGTAGTCAGGTTCTCTAACAACTAGGTTATCCGGTCGTCTAAGTGATTAATATTATAACGAAAAATACCGAAATTTGTTATTTTAAAGACACTGGATCACATATTAAAATATGTGCACTTAATAAAAAAATACCCTGTATTTATGTTGAAATTTAAAATAGTGATGACAGCCCCGACGGATATTCCTTAAGTCGGGGATTTGAGTTATTTTATTAAAATTTTTAATTTTGCCTTTTATTTCACACTTTTTAGAGAGCATAGATATTATTAACATTGTACTACATATCGATATAGTATATTTAATATTACTAATAGCTAACATAATAACAATATATTACTGCAGCGCCCCCTAGTGAGGTACTACCGTAACACGTATCTGAGAACATGCACTAATCAAACCCGAACCCATCACTGAAAACCGCATCAAAATCGTATTAGTAGTTTTGGAGATAAATGGTAACATTGGTTTGCACAAACATCTTCTCACCCCAAACTAACGTGGTGGGTAGAAAAGTAATGCGACTGATTGATTAACTGATTGACAGACAAAGCATAGCCTTAGCCACTAAATCTAGAATCTTAAAATTTAACACACATATTCCATGAAGATCACAGACGTGTACTAAGAAGGGATTTTTCAAAATTCTCGTAGGACAGAGAGCTAACAATTTCTTATTCTTCCACGGGAGTGTGGCCGCGAGATGAAGGTAGTTTATATACATAAACAACAGACAAGAAAAATCACTTCATCATTTATCATCATTTTAGCCGAAAGACGTCCACTGCTGAATCTCTATTTGGCGAGCCTTGGGGGGAGGTGGAAGTCTATGCCTCTCCCGACGTTCGGCAAACAAATCACAAAAAAAAAACACTCAGAAAAATCACTTACCTCCAGGCAATGGAAACGAATCCCTCAGAAAGTCGAAGAGATCCCCTGCATTTTTTGGAACATAATTTTCCGCAACTGACTTTCTTACGAACTCTATTATAGGGCTTTGAGGGTGCGACCAAAGCAATTTTCCACTTCTACTGTCGCTAGCCGCCTCGCCTGACATGACGGATTCTTTTCCGAAATTTTCACTAAATGTTTTACTTAATACCTCTTCATAGTCCTCGAGCCCAACTTGGTTTTCTGCTGTCACATAAACTTCATCGTCATATGCGAAAACTGAGTTTAATGCTCCCACTATTACAACAAAATTCTTTACTAACATTTTCAGTTTTTTTTTTTTTTTTTAACTAAACTGACTTAAATCTTGCACAAGACTACATAAATCAAAAATGGGTTTGTAAATACGGGTTCGAACGAACGTGCGATATGTCCGCAAGATGCGACTGGACTCGGAAGCTACGAAATGCTGATACTCGTACACCATAGTCTGCGACGTTGACTCTACGGAGAGTCAATTGAATAAGATTTAGCAATTAGGCCATAGATTAAACAAGGAAGATAACTGGTGGCTTACTGAGGAAAAAAGAGAAGCATATCCATCACTAAACGATTTTTTATTAGTATAAACTCCATTGAAATGTAAGTATGTACAGTCACGAGCTTTAATTTGGGACCCACTTAAGGTTGACAGTCCTGTCATATTGTATAGGAATGCAAAGGATATTTTTTCGAAATGGGTCCTAAATTAAAGCACGCGACCGTACTTGCCTAGTAGGTTTTTGGTTAGTGATTGTTGATAATCGAATCGATTAATGTTAGTGTAATGACGAGATGCATCCTTGTCAAGAAATAGTAGATTGTTCAACAAGGGAGGAAAATAACCAATATCACACGAGGTTACTTGGCACACGAGCACAGCGAGGGTGCCAATATTCCGAGGGTGATATTGGTGTTTTTCCCGAGTTAAACACTCTGCTTTTCATTTCGACTACAAGGAAAGTAAGAAAATATAAGTATAAATAAATAAAAATGTCTAAACTGGTCAATATGATCGTTGTAAAATATTTCAATGGAGTTTATTGTTAAGGAATAATTAATTTAACAAAATTTAGAATGTTCAATATAATAATCAATGAAAACAGTAGATAAAGTAGGTATTTTAGTAAATTTATTTATAAAATATGTAAGTAACCAATTTGAACCAAGGAGTTAAACTGTATAGAGATAGGCTATGTGGATAGATTGTCGTTTACCGTGTTTTTTTCTTAACATTTGTAACTTTTCTGGTTTAAGTCACTAAATAAGAAATTAATAATTTAATTTAATAATATTTCACTGGCATTATAAAATTTGTAATATGACTAATTAAGAAAAAAAAAACTCAATAATTAATTATTCCATGTATATGCCGTAATGCTTGGCTGAATGCGTATGTGTTCCATTGACAGCCAATGCCTTTATTTTTTTTAATTCATTTCTACCCTTGGGAAGAAAATAATAGTTATCCTCCCGTATGTCAGATATGATTTGCCTCACTTTCCGAGTATGAGAGATGAAAACAAAATAACATACATAAAACTTTTTCAAATCAACTTTGACGATAGAATTATTTTATTTTGTGAATGCAATAATACAGGGTGTTCGGCAGACGGTTGGCCAAATGAAAACGGCGGACAGGCGAGTTCAGTTGCTACTTATTCTGCCCGAATTACCAGATCATAGCCCCACATAGTATTAATTTTTTTGAAGTGACACTTCTAATGCGATTTCCAACAAGGTCGCGTTAAACGTTTAACGCTACCATGGAGGGGGTATGAAAGCATTAGTATATGTACTGTCGAAGCAAGTAATCTCGCATTGTATATACATATATATATATATATATATACTAACGGATGTTAAAAACTTCGACAGTGCGTGCGATGCAGAACTCATACTGTCTGTGCAAATTTGTATGAGACTTGATAAAAGCGCCATCTAGTGAGTAATTTAAACACATAGATGCATAAGTAAATTTAATTTTAAGTAATTTTTTTAATTAAGTTATTGCATTAAGGTTCATATTGATGTATAAGTGCCTTTTTCATTTCCACATTACGAAGTTTCACTTCTTCCGCGCGGAGGAACTGCACGCACGATTTTTTTAATTTCTTTATTGGAAAAATACCGTTTTTTTTTTCAAAATTGGCACAGATAGATATTCACCATAATGTTTGCTTTTCGTAATCTTGACTGTTGTTTTGTTCTTTTAAAATTAACACTTCGTGTAGTAAAAACTCTAAAAATAAATTACGAGTTCTCAAACTTTTTAAAAGTGGTAGAAAAAAACTTAAGTCAAATTTTGAATTACTAAAAAAAAGTAACAACGATAGAAAAATTCGAGTAGTATTGAAAACATCTACAGTTTATGCCCCTTTCAACGGTATAACACATGTAGTAAAAACTGTGAAAAACTTGAGTTATTTACTGATTTTGTTTAGTCAGATGGAAATTACTTGTATGAAAGAAATGCGTTTAAGTCAGTACCCACGAGTACATGAGTTCTGGCACACAAGAATACGTACATAGATATTTTGATTTCGTACGGAAACTAATACATGTGATAATATGTAAAACGTTCGGTGACAGTACATTAATCTGGTAGTGAATAAATGGCAGGCCGGAACTCTACAACAGTTAAGGCCCCACCGTGTTTTTCGCGCTAATCGATTTTGGGTGGGCGATTTCGGGCGTGGGGCCGCGTGGTAGGCACGATGGCTCAAGATAGGTTGGTTGGACAGGGCGTGTTTTTGGGTATTTTCATCTTATTACTAAAACAAATACAAATTTTAAAAATGTAGCAAAACTACGCCCTAGAAAACATCTTGTTTTATTAACATTCAAAAAGTCATGATCTTCCGAGCAGTAGTTGCGTCGTACTACGAGTTTATTTTATTTTTAGAGACGACCTTGGATTTTTTTTCTATCAAGCGAACTATAAGTAATCTTGTTTCGAAAAAAACTGGTATTCGAGAACATGGGAATTTTTCTTTTTTGTAGGCAGAGCACACGAAACGCTACATTTACGTTTCGGGGCTACTTTTAGAACAGTTAACTTATTATAGTATTTTATGCAACTGTATCATAATAAGGGTCATTAAGACACGAATGCGAGTTTATGACATGAGGCGAAGCCGAATGTCATAATAGATACGCATGAGTGTCTTAATGGCCGATTATGAATAATTGCATACATTACTTTTTCTACGAGTTCAAAATAAACGACACGATTTTTAGCCGAAACCGAAACCGAAACCGAATATTCGGTTTTTTTCTGATTTCGGCCGAAACCGAAACCGAAACCGAAATTTTTGAAGACGTATCATATCAAACAAAATATTCAAAATTACTGTACAGATCGTAAGGAAAAGGTTATTGCAAGGATTTCTTATATGAGAACAGTTACTTTTTTTGTTAAACAAAATAAAAAACGTTTATTTTTAATGAAAAATGTCTTGGCATAGGTATTATATTATTCAAAACAAACAACCTATTGTTATCACGTCTAAACTAAATTCACAATCCTATTATCAAACGTATTGTTCATTAATCACAGCATAAAATGCAGTAACAAATAAAATAAATAAAATAAATAAATATTAGGGGACAATCTTACACAAATCGACCTAGTCCCAAACTAAGCAAAGCTTGTACTATGGGTACTAGACGACGATAAACATACTTATATAGATAAATAAATACTTAAATACATAGAAAACATCCATAACTCAGGAACAAATATTCGTGCTCATCACACAAATAAATGCCCTTACCGGGATTCGAACCCTGGACCTCTTGCTTCGTAGGCAGGGTCACTACCAACTAGGCTAAAGCGGTCGCCAAACAGATTCTAAAAAGTAAATAATAATTTAATAAATAAACAACACTCATACATACTACTGTCGCTGGTCCCAGCTGGGCCGGCCGCCGATGCATTACCTATACCTACCCGGCGGTTACGTATCAAAATATATAAAATTAAAAAACCTAACGTAAAATAACCTACGTTCAAAATACCTAAAATCTAAATACCTAATGATTTTTTCACTTATATTCAAAATACCGAAAGCTTAAAATGCCTACGTATTACAATGTCTAAAATTAAAAAACCTAACGTAAAATAACCTACGTTCAAAATACCTAAAATCTAAATACCTAATGATTTTTTCACTTATATTCAAAATACCGAAAGCTTTTGTATATCCTAACCGGTATCTCGCTGGCAGCGAGCGAGCAAGACTTTTTAAGGTAGAAGCGACTCGGATAGGTTAGGTTCAGAAGGCTAAGGCGGGAGCGAAGCGTAGCGTAGCTCCCGCCTTAGCCTTCGATGTTAGGTATTTTTTTTTGTAACAGCACAGAAAATGATTATTTCCATTAGGTATTATTGTCTTTAACATTATGAAATGTACCTAAATGTAAATCATATACCAAATTTTATCAAACAAATTAGATTTTCACGTGATAATAAAAAAAATAACTAACACCAAAGGCTAATGCGGGAGCTTCGCTCCGCTACGCTCCCGTATTAGCCTTTGAACCTAACCATTCCGAGTCGCTTCCGCCCCGAACCGTCTTGCTCGCTCGCTTCGCTCGCTCGCCAAAAATTAGGCGATGTTCGTTTCATTTAGGTATTTTGACCATTTGGTATTTCAAATGTTGGTGTATCAAACTTAGGTGTCATAGCTGTTGATATTTTAAACATTAGACATTTACTCCATTAGGTATTTTAAACTTAGGTAATTCGTAGGTAGGTGTTAGTTGCTTAGGTATTTAAAATCATTAGTTATTTAGATTTTAGGTATTTTGAACGTAGGTTATTTTACGTTAGGTTTTTTAATTTTAGATATTTTGATACGTAACCCTACCCGGCCGAGCGTGTCCGAATTAAGCCGAGCGCTCCCGATGCGAGAGCCGCGAGAGGCCGCGAAGTAATTTCGGCCCGGCCGAAGGTTTCGTCCGGATTCTGGCCGAAACCGAAACCTCGGCCGAAATCACTTTTTTGGCCGAAATTGGCCGAAACCGAAACCGAAACTTCGGTCGGACACTAAATAAACATTTATTAAAGAATGAATACTTACAAAACGGACAATAAATGAATTTTTCGATTTTAAAAGTAGCAAATTATTGCTCACTACCATTGTCGCCTGTTTTATTTCTGGCGGCGTCAACATTTCTGCATCACTTAATTCACCGAAGTTACAAATGCTCACAGATAAAAAGTCATTTAAATAGTGATGAACTCTTTTATTTCTTTCAACTTGAAAGAACTCCCTGCAAAAGCAAAACAAATTCCCGCTGTTTTGAAACTTCTTTTTTCACTGTTCACAACCTTAGAATGGACCCGGGAACTTTAGGTCATACAGCCAAATTGAATGATGTTAAAATATTCATATATTTAATAATGACTTTAAAATTCATTTATTGTCCGTTATTTAAGTATTCATTATTTAATAATTGTTAATGCAAACATGTTTTAATTAAGTAATGTATAATGACTTTATATTAATTTCCCGCTTTATTTTTTTTAAATTTGCGACCGTACTCGTACCATAGAGCTTAATCAGCGTGTTCTCAATTACGAAATTTCGCTTGAAAAAATAAACCTTGATTGTGATTGGTCTTACCTGTTCTTACTCATTTTTAAACAACCAATCACGTGGCACACGCATATTTAAAGAAGCTCGATTATCAAAATCGATTTCAGTATTCTTTTTTTGAATGTTTTTATATTACTCAGTCCCGTAACATAATGAAAATTATAAGGGTTATTATGTTACTGAATTTGCACCATAGAGCATAGAACTTGGAACAGACTTATAACGTTAGTTATTATTGTATAGTTTTTGACCATATAATTGAAAGATTATACTACAGGAGTAGAAAAATTATTTTTCCTACTCCTGTACTTTTATCTGGTTTTTACATGGTCGCGAACAAATATATAAGAACATAGATAATATGACTTCAGAAAGTCTATACTTAATCTGTTCGCCATAACAGCACTTGTGTCGTAATGTCGTTATTACGATACACCTAGCTGCCACATAATATTAAATGTAGGGTACACTCAACACTAAAGCCCAGTTTAGACCTGCTGAGTTGAGTAGAGTAGGGTACAGTCGGGTACAGTAGGGTAAAATAGGCTACAGTAGGGTACAGTCGGGTACAGTCGGGTACAGTAGGGTAAAATAGGGTACAGTCGGGTACAGTCGGGTACAGTCGGGTACAGTAGGGTAAAATAGGGTACAGTCGGGTACTGTAGGGTATAATAGGGTACAGTATGGTACAGTAGGGTAAAAAAGGGTACAGTCGGGTACAGTAGGGTAAAGTAGGGTACAGTCGTGTACAGTAGGGTAAAATAGGGTACAGTAGGGTACAGTCGGGTACAGTAGGGTGAAATAGGGTACAGTAGAGTACAGTCGGGTACAGTAGAGTAAAATAGGGTTCAGTAGGGTACAGTCGGGTACAGTAGAGTAAAATAGGGTACAGTAGGGTACAGTCGGGTACAGTAGGGTACAGTCGGGTACAGTCGGGTACAGTAGGGTAAAATAGGGTACAGTCGGGTACAATAGGGTAAAATAGGGTACAGTAGAGTACAGTCGGGTACAATAGGGTAAAATAGGGTACAATAGGGTACAGTCGGGTACAGTAGGGTAAAATAGGGTACATTAGGGTACAGTCGGGTACAGTAGGGTACAGTCGGGTACAGTAGGGTTCAGTAGGGTAAAATAGGATACAGTTGGGTACAGTCGGGTACAGTAGGGTAAAATAGGGTACAGTCGGGTGCAGTCGGGTACAGTAGGGTAAAATAGGGTACAGTCGGGTACAGTAGGGTAAAATAGGGTTCAGTAGGGTACAGTCGGGTACAGTCGGGTACAGTAGGGTAAAATACCCTATTTTACCCTACTGTACCCAAATGTACCCTACTGTACCCTATTTTACCCGACTGTACCCTACTGTACCCGACTGTACCCTACTGTACCCTATTTCACCCGACTGTACCCTACTGTACCCCATTTTACACTACTGTACCCGACTGTACCCCATTTTACCCTACTGTACCCGACTGTACCCGACTGTACCCTATTCAAATAAAGACATTGGTGGGCGTGTTTTGTTATTATATACGCCCTTACGCCTTATTCATAAAAAGTTACAAAACCTAACGTTAAATGTTGTGTTGTCCGTGTAATGTTTGTGTGCCTGGTAAAGATTTCAAAGTTTCAGAAAGTTAGCTGAGCAAGGGTTTAGTAGGGGGTTATTTTTGACTGAAATAAAAAAAGTTTTTCATATTTATATTAGTTCAGTCAGTATACGACGTCGAGTTAAACGTGCAGTAACGAATTTATTCAATCAGGGGCCTGTTGCATTACAAAGTGCAACTTATATTACAAGCTTTCTAATTAATACAGGTTTATTTGTAATTCACTAGCATCCTTTTAACCCTAAACTCCTACCACTTAAACAAATGTTTTTTGTTTTACGGCTTTTGTCATAACTTAATATTTTTGGTGTAACAACGTTTTGAAAATTTGAGATAACCTCTTATTTTTACGATACTCTGTGTATTTGTATGGGAAAAAGAGTTCTTCATTTAAAAAAGTCGTAAAACAAAAACCATTTGTTTGAGTGATAGGAATTCAGGGTTAAGAGGATGTCAGTGAATTACAAATAACCCTGTATAACTGAAGCGAGAGTTCCGCTTGTAATATCAGTTGTACTTTGATATGCAACAGGCCCCATATCTTCTATTCTAACCTTAATTCAGTTTAATGAAACTGACACCCGTAGTTTATCCAGTGGCGGATTTACTAGCAGGCTGATTAGGATGGAGCCTAGGGCGGTAAATATCGGTCAAAACTTTTTTCTGTGTTAGAATAAAAACTCCACGTGTATACAGGGAGAAAAGACTCATAATTTTAACAAAAAATACTTTATTCCAACATAGGTACTCATGAAAAATTACTAAGCGCTCTGTAAAGTATACTTTTGTATACTTACATGAATTTTTAAAATATTCCAATAGCGTTTCAATATTACAATTTAAATTTAGGGTATCGGATTGCAGAGTTTAATAGCGGCGGAAAAAAATTAACAGCCTACTGGCGTTAAATGTGGAAATCCGCCACTGAGTTTATCCTGCTAAAAAAGATCTAAAAATAATCGACGAGAGATTTTAACTTAACGTACGTTCCATTCAGCCTTGTAAATAATTTTACATAAGTAATTCTATTCTATCTGTTAGCATCTTCTTTTATCATGTCTGCAGCTTTTTCTCCGATCATGATAGCGGGTGCGTTGGTATGTGCGGCGACGGTCCGCGGGATGATGCTAGAGTCGACGACGCGCAGGTTGCGCAGGCCGTGCACGCGCAGCCGCGGGTCGACGACGGCGCGCGCGTCGCCGGCGGGGCCCATGCGGCACGTGGCGATCTGGTGGTGCAGCGTGGCCGTGAGCGTCCGCACCGCGCACTCCCAGTACGCGTCCGAGTCGAACGGCAACGCGCGGCACGCGGGGTACTGCGCGCGATGCAACCGAGCGCCAAACCGCTGGAACGGAGCCGTTGCCACCAGCTCTTGTACAGCTCGCACCGCCGCCACGAAAGTCGCCACGTCCTTACCACCCGGATCCGATAGGTACCTCCCGTGCATCCGCGGGTGGCTCCACGGGTTGTTGTTCTTCAACTCTACGAAACCGAACGATTCCGGGTGCAGTAACATTAAGAACGGACTCCATGTGTCCGTGTCATCAATCGATCCGTACGCGGCATTAAATATTTTTTCTGAAATCATCATTCCTCTTCTGACTGCTTTGCTTCCACCTGGTCCTCCATCTGATACTATGGAACCGCCAATGCTTATCAACTCCATATCTGGTACTGGGTCGGGGTCCTTTGACACGGGAGTTCTTATATATCCAATTCCTTCAACGGCACCAGGGCTTGCAGGAGGGCCGTCTCCATACTGAAACCATTGAGTGACAGTTTTGAGGACTCCGGGAAATTGTATGAATCTAGATTCACTCAAAGTAATTCCCGTCGTGTTCAATGTAAATATAAGGCCGGGAAAACTAATATGATCATAAAGAGTGCGTCCAACAGGTAGATCTTGAATAACTGGGATCCCATGACTACTCAAGTGATCTTTTGGTCCCACTCCAGATAACATAAGCAGTTGTGGAGATGCTATTGGTCCAGCTGATAATATGACTTCTTTTCGTGCTGCGACATTTCTTTTCAGCCGGTTGCGCACATACTGGACACCGAAGGCTGTTTTGGTCATGCTATCAATAAGAACTTTAGTTACTCTAGTATTTGAAAGAATATGAAGATTGGGTCTGTTTTTATTTCCATGCAGAAAAGCTTTAGCTGCGCTGACTCTTTTTCCGTTCTGCGTGGTAGTTTGTACGTATCCGAAACCAAGTTGTTCAGGAGCGTTGTAGTCCACTGTAGGGATGCCTCGTTCGCGACCAGCTTCTAAAAATGCGTCTACCAATGGAGTCCTGGAAGAAGAAACATTTTTAGTGTATCCTTTAAACGGATAAAAAGAACATTGAAAAGGGCATCTCCCTCTCTTTATCTCATATCGTTAAGTTACTTAGCTGTAATATCAATATCATGTTCATATCTTAACTTTTATCTCGTTGGGCACCACCCGGAGATCACTATAGCAATAAATTAGTTGCGCAGCCCTAAGAGCGCGCGCAGACAGAGAGCGGTCTGGAGTTCCGAGTTCCGCGTTCAGAGTTCTGTGTTTTGACCGCTCGAGAGTTCCGACCGCCTGCTGTGTACGTTATCGTAAGGGACTCAGTACATTCGAAAGAACGCAAAACTCGGAACTCGGAACGCGGAACTCCAGACCGCTCTCTGTCTGCGCGCGCTCTAAAAGAGCAATGTGTTATGATAGGAATTTTAGAACCTAAAATATACAATGAATAGCTACCTGTACGGCACAAATTCCACATTTAATTCTCCCTTTCTTCCTCGATGTGGCGAGTCTTCTAATCCCTTTAAACTGGACCGCTCAGATTTCTTGTAGTATTCAAGAACTTCATTATATGACCTGTTATAAAATTAAGTGATTATTTCTTAATTTAAAACATGTCTCAGAGTTTTATTTTTAATAATTAGGTAGTGCTCATTGATATTTAGAATACTCTTAAGAGTGTTTTTCCACCAGAAATGTGCGATGCTACTTTGCTATGTATGTGTCTGCTATCCACCAATAAAAGCACTGGTGGAAACGGGTTCAACTAAGCTATGTTTTTATATGGAGAAATGCGTGCTCTGGATGCGTGCTGTAGATGCGAACAGTGGATGCGTGCTGTGGATACGTGCTACGGGTCGTCCCTACAGTCGATACATCGCATAGCTCGAGCTGCACATCTTCATAGCGCGTCTTCCTCGAACGGCTACATTACATACCTTAGCATATTAGTGAAAACTGTCCCATATTTTCGTAGCGTAGCTTTCACATCCTTGCAGCATAGTTGCATAGCACATTTCTGGTGGAAAATCACCCTCAGTGTTTAATTGGGTTGCTGATCCTTACCATCCGACGTTTCCAGCGGCAGCAATACGATTCCATTCCTCTGGCCGTCCTCGCGTATATATCATGTAGTTGATGACACTGGTGCCTCCTATAGCCTTTCCTCGTGGCCAGAAACACTTTTCATTTATCATACCTGTTGGAATAAGACGATATAATCAAACAAGAAGAAATTCAGGTTGTAACTTAGTAAGTAAGTAAGTAACTCACGTGTATAATGCCGTATAGTGGACCAAAAAATTATTTTACCACCATAAAGTTCAATGTTGCTTGTACGCTCGAAAACATCAAAGACCATTTTCATGTGTTACAAGTCAATGTCACTGTCGCAAAAACTGGTAAAGCAGTTGGTCCATACGTCAAGTATGGTGTCGTATTCTCTGGCCTTGTTGATTTTTAACTTGATAAGTATGTTGTAACCTTAACCGTGACCGTAATGATTTTTTTTGATATGTGAGACTTACCCATGCACACACCCGGTTCTTTCTCCATGAAATACTGCCATGTGTAGTCCGTTCTCTGAAAGTAGGCTGCGATTACAGGGGCGTCCGTAGTGGGCATCTCTCCCTTGCCAGCTTCTAACAGCAGGACCGTAGTATTAGGATCCTCTGTCAGACGGGCAGCTAGGGTGCAACCAGCCGATCCGGCACCAACAATAATGTAGTCATACGCAGATAGTGGTGATTTGAGACCTGAAGGTAATTTAAGTAGTTATTACAAAAACAATATTTTTCTATCTATAAATATCTACATATACATAAATAACTATCTATAAATAGTCTAAAGTCGCGGTATCCATCCACTAGGATCAACTAATTCGATCCCCCAGGTACAATAATACCGCGTCTAAAGTATTCTTCAAACAATATTATATATACGAAAGAAAAGAAAGAAAGAAAGAAAGAAAAATATTTTTCACTTCTCATGCTCTAAAAGTAGGTCAATATAGCCTTACGAGGCGGGAGTAAAGTGAGTGCTTTAGTCCCTAGAGAGTAAAAGTAATTAATTTTTTAATTCATTTCGAGTGACTTAGATAAACTCAAACAGCCAGTATTTGCTTAGTGGCAAAACAAAATATATGTAAAAAAATAAGATTGTGTGAACCATTTTCATGACGAAAATGTTACGTTCTTAGTCTACGTGGTCTTAGTTCTATGCCTTTTCCGCAAAGAAGGTGGCGCCATTCTGTTTTTTCCAGTTTGTGTATGGACCATTTCGCCGATGCGATTTTGTTATATCTGTGTAAATGTGTAAATACTTACCGCGAAAACTTTGAAATTGTTGTAGAGCGTAAATCGTAAACAATTAAAATAAATCGATTATTCTCACAATGTCGTCAAGTGATTGTGAAAATTATGATGTCGAGCAAAGAGCAAAAGACATAATTGATAATCTTTTGCCGCCGAAATCTAGAAAGATTTGTTTAAAAACCTATAAAAGTTTTATGGACTGGATTTTTTTCTCGCAATATCGAAGTGAAAAATAGAGTTTTCACCTGGAGACTAAAAGTCAATATAAACCCTCGGATAAATAGACACCCTCGCTAAAGCTCGGGTGGCTAACCACCTCGGGTATATATTGGCTTCTTTTAGTCCCTCGATAAAAAATATACTATTATTTACGGTCATAAAAGTACCACCACCAAACATTAGAAAATAACATTAATAACTACATCTAAAAGACAAGTGTATCATGGCAGTGACACCAACTGTCACCGAAAAAGGGTCTCCACTCAGCATATGTTGCTACAGACAGAGTGCAGCAACGCTGGTTTTCAGTAGAGCCCAGATATAAGTACGTATTTGTTTTTAAAAAGTCGTAACTTATAGTTGCGATAGATGGTACCACACGCCACTATTGGCGTATCTAGGCGATCAAAATTTTCGTGTGAGTTGGTTGGGAGCCCCGTGGTGCAGTTGGTAGCACGCTTCGCGCGTATAGCCAGGAGATACGGGTTCGTATCCCGTCCGAGACATTCGAAGCCTTTTACGCTTAATAAAATATGAATTTATATCTCTTATTGTATATACATATACCTAATATAACATAAGAAATAATAGATTACTGGACTAAAGATGTAATGTACACGACAAGGGCGAATCAATTACGTAGTAGTATAATATGTATCGAGTCGTCTAAATCTTGTTATTGTAATAATTACTAATAATTACCTTGTTTCTAAAACCTTCTTATATTATGTATGGTAGAAGATTGCGATTACAGTAATTGTATTATTCATTAGTCACATTACTATTGTTTACTACATTTTTGTTGTTGTAACAGATTTCTATACAAACATTGTTTTACTGACTTAATTAATTGAGTGGCTCTCTTAACTTAATTGTTGTTTGATAGATAAACATCACTCATAGTCACTCACCGCATTATATCATTTACCAACTCTTTCACAAGAGTTGCTGTTATCCATCCTTACTAATAGTATAAATACTAACTAAAGTAACTTAGTCTGTCTATTACCTCTTCAAACTTAAACTGTTAGAAGGGGATGGGGTAGTATCATCCCGTAAAACTGCGTAGTTCCCGCGGGACAGCGACAACCGAGTTCTTTGCAGGTGGAGTTACAGGCAACAACTAGTATTTTAAAATTTAAATCTGTTTTTGCCCGCGTATTTTGCCTGCTATGGAAATGCTGATACTCAAATATAAAATTATTATATTTTCATTCATACATGATCAAGTTTTTTCCGAACTACTCTTATTTATTATCCAGTACCTAACTTGTTTGCCAGAGTCATTGCAAAATTGCTATTAACTTGACCTGTTTTTCCTTGACAAGATACATGAAATTAATCCGAGTAAATAAGGATAATATGTGATTTAAATATCAACGTCGTATACATTTTGCAGTTGACATTCTGAGGGGAGACCTGGGTCCAGTGCAGTAGGATTTATGTATGCTAGAGATTAGATACTCTGAAATTAGCGCAGAAAAAATATAAAATAAAAATTGAACCGTCTCCAAAAAACTATTCTACTGATCTGTTTCAAGTTGGTGCCTCAGCATGAACCAGCTGGAGTGGACCTAGTCCTCTACCTTACCTACATACTACCTATTGGGCTTTTTGTCCCCTCCTGAGGTACCGACTTTAAACAGATCCAGTAGAACAGTGACAACGGGACCTAATTGAAAATATTATACAGGGTGTTTGGTAGCTATGTGCAAAGCTTTAAGGGGGTGATAGCCGAGGTATTTTTGAACATTTTTAGCCTTAGCCGAAATTTGTTTTTTTTTTAATTGAAGACAAATTTTAGGAAAATACCCAGAATTTGATATTCACGAGTCAATATTGCCCCAATGAGCGTTAATTTGGAAATTTTAAATATGGCACAGAAAAATGACGTAGACTTGTCTTTTTCACATGTTATAAATTTACTAGTAAAATTTCAAGACTAGTGCATTCTTAGCGAGTGCTCCCTGAGTTTGGTTTTTACTTTTTATCTCAGATTTAGCAAGCAAGCACTGTCAATGAGTGATACCTTAAAAGAAAGAACAATAAACAGGCATGTTTCTAAAAATGTTTGAACATTTCAAGTATTTTTTTTTATTTTTTTTTATGGCCGTCGTCGGGTGCCGAACTAAACTTGTGTCCGAAATTGAGACGCCTCTCGGAAAGGTTTCGGATTGGTGCAGGGCCAACCTTGTTAAATTCAACCCCACAAAGACGCAGGTGTGCGTGTTCTCCGCGAAAAAGTCCCCGTTCGTGCTATCTCCCCGCTTTGATGGCGCTCCCCTGGATATCCAATCCAGCATAGGGATTCTCGGCGTGGACATAACGAGTGTCGTTTAATTTCGCGGTCATTTGGAGGGAAAAGCCAAATTGGCTTCGAAAAAGCTTGGGGTATTGAACAGATCCAGACTGTACTTTACATCAAAGCACCTTCTTCAACTGTATAAGGCCCAGGTGCGGCCGCACTTAGAGTACTGCTCTCACCTCTGTGCGGGGGCACCCCAATGCTTTCTCCTTCCATTTGACCGTATCCAACGTCGCGCAGCTCGACTTGTCGGCGACCCGCTAGTTTCTGGTCGTTTGGATCCCCTTTCCTTGCGAAGAGACGTAGTAGGTTTTCTTTGTGTGCTCTACAGGCTCTACTACGGGGAGTGCTCCGAGGAGCTATTCAATTTATTACCAGCTACGGGCTTCCACTATCGCACGTCGCGCCGTAAGTCTGCGTTCCACCGTCACCACCTTGATGAATATCCATCTACAACTGTGCGTTTCCGTCGGCATTTTCTGCCACGCACAGTAAAATTGTGGAATCAACTCCCGTCTACGGTGTTTCCAACTAACTATGACATCGGGTCCTTCAAGAAAAGAGTGTATTGTTCCCTTAAAGGCCGGCAACGGACTAGTGACCCTTCTGGGGTGTCTGGTTCTCATGGGTGGTGGTGATCGCTTACCAACAGGTGACCCACTTGCTCGTTTGCCTCCCTCTATCAATAAATTAAATGACTCTGTTCCAACCTAAGACATTTTTAGTAATTTCGAATGCCTCCATTTTGTTTTTGTGGCAAGAAAGACACTTAATAATTATTGCATTTTGGTCCAATACACATTAAACTATCCGAAATAAAAGATTTGGTTTCCAAATTAACGCTCATTGGGGCAATGTTGACTCGTGACTATCATTTGATAGTTATTATTTAATGGGTATTTTCCTAAAATTTTTAAGTCTTCAATTTAAAAAAAATATAAAATTTTGGCTAAGACATATACAAAAAATATATATGTATATTTATTAATTTCCACATAAAATTTCACAATTATGTCCAGCCCCTCCCGGTAAGTATAGCAATACTTGAGTTGGGAGGGACAACATATGGCTAAAAATGTCCAAAAATACCTCGGCTATCACCCCCTTAAAGCTTTGCACGTAGCTACCAAACACCCTGTATATATTCCAACCAAAAAACATTTTTTTTCAACTCGGTTTATAAATGACAGAGTTCTGAATTACCAAACATTAAAAAACATACAGCTGAATTGATAATCTCCTCCATTTTTTCAAGTCTAATAAAAAGTGATACCAGCTCGAATTAAACTGAAAATGAATGCCAGTGCCCTGCGGCGAACATGAAAATCGACTGGATATTCATATATATTTAACTTTGCCATCAACTACATCAAGCGGATCCTTTTCTAACGATTCATAAACTTTAGTAGCACCAGGCATTGCTCTGACTAAGAAATAAGTTGAACTGAAAACCAAAACTTATCTTTGCAATTCATAAAATCCAATCCCTCATACATTTGGTCGTTTCTCGAAATGCAAATCTCAATTTCGAACTGTTATTCGTTTGTAATAGCAAAAAAAATATCGTTGGGGAATTTTTATATCAAAGTTAAAATAAAACAATATGTGGTATTTACTTAGGTATGGTAGATAAGCGGGTTTGTGCTATCCCCGATGATATGAGTACAAATTAGTGATATACGTATTTTTTTCTTGTAGTTTTACTATTAGGTGAGATCTTGTTTCTTATTCCGCTCCACGAATGCTCCTAAAAGGAAGTTAGTCAAAGAAGTTTTTTTTCGTTGAAGTACGAAACCCAAAAAAGACTTACAATTAGCGCGACTTCTACCAAATAGGTACCATTTTTTGCGGCACTTAATAACTTATTGACCGATCGCTAACCCAAAAACGAAATCTCGACATGCTACCATAGGAATAAATTATTTATTCTTATGATGCTTTGATGCTCAGGTAGGTACACTTACAGTCCACAAATATTTAACTAATTAGGTAAATAAGTACGTTTAAGGTCTCACAATGTTATTTAAAAGTTAAAAACACTCACCATTGGGCAAGGGGTACTGATCCCTCAAAAAATCAAATAAATCTTCCGGCTGTTTTGGCTCATACTTCGGGTTTACCGATTGTAGCAGGGAATCAATTAATGGATTTTGTCTGTAGGATCTTTTGAGTTTTCCTTCTTCTGAACTAAATCTATCCCTCGAATCACTGGTATTACTTCCAGTAGATAACGTTAGCACAGCACCAAGTATGATCAGCTTGATTTCTTGTATCATGTCTTTGGGTCCAATTAATTTTATTTCTTCGTGCTCCTGTAAATAAAGCGATGATATAAATGATAACTTTATTCACTTTATGATTATAAAATATAATAAATGTAAAAACTGGCTAAGTGCGAATCGGACTCGCGCACGAAGGGTTCCGTACCATTATCTATAAAAACGGCAAAAAAATCACGTTTGTTCTATGGGAGCCTCCCTTAAATATTTGTTTTATTTTAATTTAATTATTTATTTTTAAAGTGAATATTTAACTAAACTAGCGACCCGCGGGCGGCTTCGCACGGGTGCAACTATATTATGCATGTATCATACATATAAACCTTCCTCTAAAATCACTCTATCTATTAAAAAAAACCGCATCAAAATCCGTTGCGTAGTTTTAAAGATCTAAGCATACATAGGGACAGACAGCGGGAAGCGACTTTGTTTTATACTATGTAGAGATGTTATTCTGTGAATATTTCAAGCGTCTACTTGTTGCCTATTATTATCGAGCAAAAAAAATCACGTTTGTTGTAATAGGAGCCCCCTTATTTATTTTCTTCTGTTTTTAGTATTTGTTGTTAAAGCGGCAACCGAAATACATCATCTGTGAAAATTTCAACTGTCTAGCTATCACGGTTCCTGAGTTATAGCGTGGTGACAGACGGACGGACAAACGAACAGACAGACGGACAGCGAAGTCTCAGTAATAGGGTCCCGTTTTTACCCTTTGGGTACGGAACCCTAAAAAGAGCTTCCCTGCGGCAGCATGAACCCAAGATGCTGGCAGCATTTCCTCGTAACTCAATGCTGATACCTTGTACGAAGAAGTTTCCAACTCTTGGGTCTATGTAAATGATTTTTAGTACACATCTACATAGAAATGGAGGTATGATTGATTATCTGCATGTTGTTCTAGCTAGGCTACGGGTGATGACGTCTAAACGTGACCTGGAGTTCTTAGGTAGAAAAAAGCCTCACCTAGCGACAATCCAAAAAGCAAACACGTGCTAGCCGTTCTGGTGTCTTGTGGTCCCATTCGGTAGCAATAGCAATGTGTAATTTATGGAAGTTCAATTGTGTATCCTAAAATAAATAAAATAGACGCAATTCAAGAATACCTATCACAATAATCTTTAATAAATAAATAAATAAATATCACGGGACAATTCACACCAATTGACCAAGTCCCAAAGTAAGCTAAGCAAAGCTTGTGTTATGGGTACTAAGCAACGGATAAACATACTTATATAGATAGATACATACTTAAATACATATTAAACACCCAAGACCCGAGAACAAACATTCGTATTTTTCATACAAATATCTGCCCCGACACGGGAATCGAACCCGGGACCTCAAGCTTCGTAGTCAGGTTCTCTAACCACTAGGCCATCTGGTCGTCTTCAATTTGTGATGTTTTTATTTATATAACCGGACCAGGAGTACAACTCCGGTGACAGGCTTTGGCCGCGGGTGATCACCACCCTATTATAGGTTGAGTCAGGCCGCCAAGTGACTCGTCGTGTTCCGGCCTGTTCCCTATAGTAACCATTCCCTATATAGTAGCCTATGTCAATCGAGAATAGTCATAACACGTAATGTGGAAGAGTTTTTAAATTCAGTCCCGAAATTAAATTGATATTTTTTATCCCGTGGAAATTTTACATTTTCCCGGATAAAAAGTAACTTTTGTCAATTAAGGATAGTGTAGCTTTCTAATGGTGAAAGAATTTTTAAAATCGGTTCATTAGTTTCAGAGATTTCGCTATAAACAAAGATACAAAGAAAGTCTAGAAATTTCCCTATCCTGTGGGAATTTCGAAAAATCCTTCCTTAGTACACCTCTACAATACTCAAGGTACATGTGATCCAAAATTCAAGTCTCTAGCACCAGTAATTTAGGCTGTGCGTTGTCTGTCAGTCAGTCAGTCACGGTACTCACGGTACTGTTTTATAGGTATAGATACCATGTCAAAGTAGTGGACATTGGTCAGTTATGCCCCTAACTGTACCTTGATTTGAGTGTCATTGAGGTACACTATAAAAATAAGGGATTTTTTGAAATTCACACGGGATAGAAGTTAGAGAATAAACTAGATTAATGAACATGTACAATGTGCATCAAGGGCCGTAATCCCCTTACTGCCCGTGATACACACAATGATTTTCATCACACTGCGAGGAAAAATCCAAAATTAAATTATTTTGTCTCTAAACACTTAAATTAAATAAATAATGGCTACCCGTCAATACAGATTGTAACTTTTTTCAAGTCATCTACCATAGATAATGTAAACTGTGTTTAGAATTCGAATGGTCATACAGCCACATTCTGCCAACACTTACTTTTTACTTACTAAAATTATTGCAAAAAACTATTTGATATAAATTTAAAATATAAAAATTACGAAGTTTCATGAAGCGTAGACAAGTTTTGTGTAGTAAAATTGGGTTATAGCTAAGTTATAAACATATAAATATAACGTTGGCTGACTTGAAACCTCCTTAGTCTGTTTGAAAATTTTAAAAAGTGTACGTAAATCCATAACTCAATTCAATTCAATTTTTGGGATAATTATGGCCCCATCGAACGGTGCGATGATTCCGCCAATGTCGAGGTTGGATAAGACACTGCCAGACGACCTTTGGTCAAGTACGGTAGATCCATAACTCCCTTAAGAACAAATTAGGCCTTTGACATTTAGTATACAGGCATGGAATAACACCATTGACGAGCAAGTGTGATGAAAACGCTTATGAATAAACGCTTCAAAGTGGCCTTATCTCCGTAACTGAGGAGAAAAGGATCATAGAGGTGGAGTAAAAAGAGATTTTAGGAATTTCCCGCGGGATAGAGTTAGGGAGTTTACCATACATTTTATTTTTCGCGGACATGGTCGCGGGAAAACCTAGTATTTTTTATATCTGGAACGAATAGGCTACCTAAATATTCTTATGCTAATTACGGTGATCGCGTGAAATAACAAATTAAATATTCGTTATTCGTCATTATAGCAGGTATTGCAAAATATAATTCTCGGGTTACAAGTAATGTTAGTGTGGTGAGATGATGATTATTATTTATTAATTGAATGGATAGATTAAAGCATTACTTCACAGAATTAGAGACGCATCTGACATTATTTGGCGAAATTGAGTTATTAACGTGTAGGTACATTCAGATGTGCTTTTTTTAAATGATCTCTAATCTAATACATGTAACTCGATTTGAAAAAAAAAAAAAAGTCATTTACGTCTTTTTTCCATATGACAGCAGTATAGGACATAGACAATTGTCCATTTTAAAATATAGTTTACAGAACTCCGGCTAAAATCAGTTAATTTGTATAGCTCTAATTAATATCTAAAATTTAAAACTAACCTTTTCGTCAGCGACGTTATCACTGTTTTTTCAAACACAAAATAAACTAAAACAAATCGAACTTGTGTACCATCTGCTTTGTTGGTTTGTTGGGAAGTGAATAAATTTACTTTATTGAAATAAAAGTAAACCAGATGCGGGCTTGAGGTCCTTGGTGCGGGCTTAGTGGACACAGCAAAGGTGCTACGCGCAAATGATATCGGATCTGACAGCCGACTGCTCCGCGATTTTGTATCATATTGTGCGTGACAACACATAACAACTAAATGATATAAGAAACAACGACTAGGAAAATTAGCGCAAGGCTAAATGACTTAAGAGGGTTGTAACTGTAGTTTTCATTTAAAGCTAAAAGGTTTAACTGCCTTGTTACGAGTGCAATAGATTACAGCTTATATGCTCAAAGTCCCATTCCATTAGTTTTTAAAAGAAGGAAAAGTAGCTTATGGAACGAACACTATTCTGGTCGTATTAATTTAAATCCCGGTAATTTAGAATTTTATTTGAGGTTGGTGTTTGAATCAATATAATAATTATCAACATGAACATTGTAGAAAACAAAAAAAGCCGACAATGATTACCTCAGTCAGCCAACTGTAACAAAACTTAACAAAAATACAATTATCAGTATTTTAGAAACTATTTTTTTTTTATTATAATCATTACCTCAGTCAACTAACTATAACAAAACTTAACAAAAACACAATTATTAGTATTTTAGAAACTAATAATTTTAACGTTCTAAAAAAGAATCTTGTAAAAGAATTAAGAGAGTTAAACAAAATTCAACTTTAGGTTGAGACTGATTTTGTTAGATTTAGAGGCTATTCACTATCACCAAAAAATCTCCCTGACGATATGGCACCGACTGAAGCGCCCCGCGTGAGCGCACATCTACTATTCGCGAGTAGCTTTTAGATTAGAAAAACATTTTAAGTTGGTCTTAAACGACGTTGATCAACTGGTGTTATAGTAAAAAATATTTGCTGAACGCACATTACTTACTCATTGTAGTGAAGGAAAACCGATTCAAGTACAAAAATATTCTTAATGTCTCAATTTATGTGACCGCTTTCTTTTAAAATGTACAGGAAATAATAACTTAAATGATCAGTTCACCTAATATTGGAGAAAGGCTAACTGCTTTAAGTAGCTCTGTTAAGGTAAAATAGACTTAAGGGCAAATAATTCAAACGACGTGTTTTGTTTATTTTTTCTGCAGGCTAATTGATTCAAGCGACAAGTTTCTTATATTTTTGTGGAAAGACATTTGCTTTAAGCGATTAGTTTCATACATTTCGGTCACAGGCTACTTGCATTAAGCAATATCCATTTGTGCATTACGGAGCAAGCTAAGTAATCCAACCAACCATCAGCTTTTAAAAATAGAAAATGGAAAAAAGCTTTAAAAACCATTTGGCTTCCATGACGAGAAAGGAAAAACGGTTTAAGTCATTGCCATAGTATTTTTATACAGCTTAAGTCAAACGTGTTAAGATAATAGCTAATTTTTGTGTCGCTTCAGTCAGCAGTAGAATGAAAAACAGCGTCCAAATCTATTTGTATCAAGCGACAGAAAATAGCTCTGATTGGCGTGAAACCCGGCTCAAACGACGCGGAAAAATTTGCTGATTCCGAACATGTATATAACTCAATATCACCCATAGTGTCGCTTAACGCCATTAGCCTTTCACCCCTCGAATTTTTTATTTTAATCTGTAAAATTGGATTTATATGAAACAGTTGAGACTATAGTATAAGCATGTTTTTTTAGGGTTCCGTAGTCAACTAGGAACCCTTATAGTTTCGCCATGTCTGTCCGTCCGTCTGTCTGTCTGTCTGTCTGTCCGCGGCTAAGCTCAGAGACTGTTAGTACTAGATAGCTGCAATTTGGCATGAATATATATATCAGTCACGCCGACAAAGTGATTGAATAAAAAAAAGTAAAAAAATTGTTTTAGGGTACCTCCCATAGACGTAAAGTGGGGGTGATTTTTTTTTTCTCGGCTAACCCTATAGTGTGGGGTATCGTTGGATAGGTCTTTTAAAACCATTGCGAGGTTGCTAACATGATTTTTCTATTTAGTGATCTGTTTGCGAAATATTCAACTTTAAAGTGAAAATTTTCATTAAAATCGGCCCCCCCCCTCTAAAATCTAAACTGTTGGGTGGAAAAATTTGAAAAAATTCAGAATGGTAGTAAATATATCAAATTTACTAGGAAAATTATAGCCGCTAAGATTGCTTAGAAATCATTTGTAAATTAAGAGTAAATAGTAGCCTAAGGTATAAAACATACCTAAACTTGGATGATTCCGTACACATACGAAATCCTTAGAAAAATATTACTTGATTTTTTCGTAATGGCTACGGAACCCTACCTTGGTCGTGTCCGACACGCTCTTGGCCGGTTTTTTTCACTTCCCGCATACGAGGGGTTAATTAATAGTTATGTGAAAATAAACAAACAAATTTTTGGTTCAAGTATAGTTATTCAAATGTATTTTTGGTCGCGTAAAAATATATCTTGCAGTTGTATCGGAAAAATATGTATTCGAAAACAGATAAATCAGGTTTTCCTAAGTGGTTCAACCCCTTTTTCGAAAAATAAATGATGACATTTGAAAAGAATATTTAAAAGGTTTCCACCTGCTACGATCCTGGCATAGGTACATCTTTCACTTCTACAACAATTATTAGTCTTTTCTTTTCATACTGTGCTCGCCGGTTTCGGGTATATAATATAGTCTCTGCCTACCTCTTTGCTGGGAATGAGGCGTGATTGTACCTACCTGTCTTTAACGGTTACTTTTTTCATCTTCTCAAAAAAAGTCTATATTTTTTTTAGCAAAACTTGTGTCAAATATTGCATGGGAGAGAGGGACTCCCTGAATATTTCTGCATAACTTGGAACCTGGTCATGATGGTCTGTCAACTCAGCAACCGATTGTGCTACCATCGCCTTACGCGTTTTATTTGTGTCAATGTCATTAACAACTGCATCTGTTGCAAGGTAACCTTAAGTTTATTAAGGTAACCTTAAGTAAATTGCTATTACCGGTATTATATAAAATTCGACGATGATCACGTTAAGAGATGAGACATGGAAAAGATCAGTTACGTAAAATAACTGTATTGTTAACTGATTGAAACGGTTACCTTACCTATCGCAAATAAATGCAATCACTAAAAAAGTTAACTTCACTTATTTATATTGTATTTTTTTATTGGAAAGCGTATACCCCAAGGGTGGTCCCATTTAAATTTGGAAATAATATTCCTACCCTAAGGGTAGGAAAACAGGGGATGATTAACTAACTTTTTTACAGAGTAGTCTGATTTTCATAATTCTTTTTTATTGGATAGGGTATACCTTGAAGTTGGTATTATATACATTTGGAAAAAAAAATTACCCCAAGGATGGGAAAAAGTATAAAATAAAAACTTTTTAACAAAAAAATTAAACGGCCGAAAAAACTGAAAAGCAAAAAATAATACTTTTTTGTTTGACCTTAATCTAGGTACCAGTTTGAAGTCGGAGTCGGAGTTTGATTTGGACTCGCTGTCGGACATCTAGCACTTTGACACCGCCAGTAAAGTGACACTATAGTTGCAGTGTACCACTACGCAAAAAATAATTAAAGCGGTTGCCTTATCGTACGCATTTAGATAGATTTAGAAATTTGGCATTGTGGGAGCCCTCAATTATAATCTGACGTCATCAACCAAAATAGTATCAATAATTAATTTTGAAAAAAGTAGTGAACTAAATGATAAAATATTGAAATTAGTTTCTTATAATTGACTTTTCTATACAAAAAAATATAAAAACCACTGGTAATTTTTTTTAGACATTCCCAATTTGTTCATCGATTGTTAGGTAACTTGCTTTTTAATTGATTCATTAAAAATTCAAGCAATAACTAGAACTTTAAAAAATCTAAAACCTCCAGGCATTTTAATTTAAAGCCAAATACCTTATAAATAACTTATAAGTAAAACTGAAGTGATTTTGAAGTAATTTTCCTGTAAACCATGGCCTTCAAACTAGTTTTCTATTAAATC
Organism: Archips crataeganus; assembly: GCA_947859365.1. Classification (NCBI taxonomy): domain Eukaryota; kingdom Metazoa; phylum Arthropoda; class Insecta; order Lepidoptera; family Tortricidae; genus Archips; species Archips crataeganus. The sequence continues at coordinate 6,660,546 of OX402065.1, forward strand.
AAAGAACTACGTCTAAATTGGTTCATCTATCTGAGAGCTACAATGACACAAAGGTATTTTTTTTATCGAAAAGCCGTTTTCCTGAATATTCAATTCATTAAATTTCCTACTAAATCATTAATTTTATGAAATAGTTACAAACTAATCTAAACTTACAGTAAGCTTCACGCAAACAATATTACGTTTCGACGTTTCGGGGTTGTTGTTGCAACGTGGCTAAAATGTTGAGTTAAATATTGTTTGCGCGATAAGTCCCGTTTAGTGTAATAGTTAGAAATAAAGACTTGTTTTTTAACATTAATTTATTTTTATTATTTGTTGATTTAGCGGCCATTATGGTTGATAATGATAAGATACAGTCTAGTGATAGATAAACAAACAACGTAGACTTATAGTACACTAGCTTTTGCCCGCGGCTTCGCTCGCGTGTACTATGAGTATTCCAAAGAACCAAGATATCAAGCAAGCAAGCATACAGGCAAGCAAGCAAGCATGCCCACAATTGACCGAGAAATCGGTGAACATACCTACATAAAAAAATTCATAAAGTGGAATGCATAACCTCCTCCTTTTTTAGAAGTCGGTTAAAGTGCCCTTTGCGGCCTACTTACAGTATAAACTTATGAATTTTGAAATTTTAGCTTTCTACAACCAGTAAAACGCAAAATCCCGTTTTTTCCCGTACCCGTAAGAATTTCGGGAAATGTTTTCTTAATGCTCCCCTACACTCCCCAAGGAACCCACTTGCCAAATTTCAGCTTTCTATGACGAGTAAGCGCGAGCCGTGAGGCGAGCGCGATAAGGAAGCCGAAGTGTGTAATGATCAATGCACACGATTTGCATACGACGTTTTTCAACACAATTGCCAGGAAAAAAACAAACTCGTATTGTTAGTAACTTTTGTGATTTATACAAGCAAAATTTCACCGTGGGTTTCTACATCCTTGGTTGTAAATATCATTGAGCTCTTGACGTCTACACGCACCAGTACCTAATACCGAACAGTAACGTAACCTGCAAGGAGATCAAATAAGTATAGTTAGTGAAGTTGTAGGAACGTATTGCCATAGTAACGCAATTATAGAGCTGATACATAAATTTATATTTGTAAAGTTCAACTGACTGACCTTTGTTGCCAAGTAATGACAGTCCGGAGAGGTCCGGAGCTTCTTTTAAAAACTTTTCAACATCGGTTGGTGACAACACTTTTGACTTTCGACCAATATATCCATCAGAACGTCTCTTTAGGAATGCCGTCAAGTTACTAACCTATTTTTATATATCAGCTTCATTTTTGGTCTTTACTGTGCTTTTCAACATAGAGTATAACGAACTGGCCTTGTATTTATTTGCCAGTTCATTGAAGTAGGCCAAAATTACGTTCTCCAAATATGACTTGGCATTTTTGCTGTTTTTCCACTGATTTAATGTTTCGTTAGCCGCCAGGTATTTTCCTCTGGATTTTGGCGGGAACAGGCTATCTATCACTCGCGTTTCGTGCCTCGATAAATATTTCCGGGTTGAATTAATATTTTGCTTGTCTTCACTATTTGAAGTAGACGGGTCTATAATGACTCCCATAAAATTTTTGTTCCGATTTTTCAAGCTCGTAACGTTTTCTGTCATAATTTTTCTTCGTCATATTATCGCAAGTCATAATATTAAACAACCTAAATTAGAGTTACGATTTTCTTAAGTCATAATTATTGTAAGGAACAATAAGTAAAGTCATATCATTCAGTGCCATGAATGCATCACTCTTCATAATGTTAAAGGTAATAAAGACGCTCATAATAATTATCGCAAGGTCTTTTTTCGCAGGTCATAATTTTTTTTAGGCATAATATTACTTCGTAATAACATTCAATGTCATGGTTGTATGAAATTTCATAATATTAAAGGTAATTATCGATATTCCTTTAGATGTTATAGATTTCGATGTTTATGCTTAATTAATTTTAGGTAATGCAAAATTATGACTGAAAACAATTATTACTTTAAGATAAATGCCTTACAATGTTTCTGAATAATCAACGATATTCCGTTAAATGTTATTGATATCAATATTATGACTTTTTAAAGTTATGATCAATAGGATTATGGATCATTGCAGTTAGAACTATTAAGCGATATGCTTTAGAAAAAGTATGACCATCGATATTTATGAGCAAGAATATTATGGACATCGATTTCTGACTTTCAAAATTCGGATAAAAGAGATTATGGGAGAAAAGGGGCTCCCGAAGTAGACATTTTTGATATTAATTAGCCACACAGCAGCAACTTTACCAAATATTTACGGAAAATGACATGACACACAAGTTTTATTTTTTTCGCGCGCCGCACTTTCGATGCGCGCGCAGGTTCAATAAAGGCACGGGGAAAACGGCTGTTCAGCCGGAGCAGGAACCAGCAATATAAAAATAAAATAAACTATAAATTAATGTTTCTAAATACGATAGTTAAGTTAACTTGTGTTTATTATAAATATACAATTTGATGAAATTAAATGTTTTTTTGTTATATTAACCCTAAAATAATTTAATATTCGTAAAAATATTCAGTTGTCTTAGACATCAACTTTTGCTGAAATTTAAAAAAAAAGTTTATTACAGCACTTGTACGGTAATGTTATTACAGCACAAGTGTGGTAATATGCTGCATTATGAAACTAAAAACGGTGTAATAAGAGTCAATTTACGAGCAACTGTGTTGAAAAATGTGTTGCGATTGTTGTTTGACCTTTCCTACTCCCAGTGCAAAACATTTTCTTGGCCTTTATTTATTTATTTATTTATTTATTTGGAAAAAAGATACATTTGTAGGCTAACAGTAAGATACCAACTCGCTTACAATGTTATTTATAAATATACATGCATGATTAAATTACCTATATTACAATTTCGTTATAAAGACGGTTTATTCTGTATAACAATAATTGCCAGTTGTCGACAAACACGTCAACATCCTGGCCCTGCACAAGCGCGTTAAGAAGTGCCGGAGCGCGCGCGCCGGGCGCGTTGCCGGCGCGCCGCGAGCCCACCGCGCCCCCCGCGAACAGCGGCCGGCGCCGGCGCCCCGCCACCCTCACGTATTGCTCGGGGACAAACAATCGGATACCTTCCAATGCCGTTGGATTGTCAATCAAGCCTCTTAGCAGCAGGCAATAATGCACTGCAAGGTGAAGCATCCGCCTGAATCGAAGGCTCTCAAGTCCGACCATTCCCCCAACAAAGAGTGATGGGTAAAGAAAAGGATAGTAACCGAATTGCCTTTTGTAGAGGTACCGCGCGAACTTTCTCTATACTCTCTCAATCAAAAGCCTGTAGTTGGCTTCTATGGGATCCCATATAATGGAGTCTTTAAATGTTTTAATTCGTATCGTCGCCCACAAATGTTTGCTAAATTTAATTTGATATAACTTTAGTAAGGAATAAGACTTACAAGCCGTGGTAGCCAAGTGATTTGAACTATGGTCGCTCAAACAGAGAGTCATGAGTTCAAGCCCCGGCTCCCACCTCGTGAGTTTTTTGGAATTTACATGCGAAACTTGAAATTTAACATGAGCTTTACTGTGAAGGAAAATATCGTGAGAAAACCACGACGAAATTCGATGGCGTCCGTTTCTTTACACTGGCTGTCAATAATTAGGGCACTTCATGAGCAAGCAAACGTCAATAGTGCCATCACTCGATGCAATTTTGAGTAGGTCGTACTGAGAGCAAAACATCCTGTGTTGCGTTTAGTCTGTTGGGCATAATGTCCGTTTAATGAGAAGGACCCCAGGCTTCGATCAACAATACTATTGTACTGTATTGTGTGTGTTGTATTGTTGATCGAATACCGCAGGGAAGAAAGCCCATGGAGCAAATCGTCGAATTTTTGATACAAGCTTTTCTGCTGACTGTACTTTTTGTTGAATGTACTTGCATTGTCAACTAAACTACATATCCAAACCTAATTTCAAGGCAATCTGATCAGTGAAGGTGGGTGAAATTCAACTTACAAGATTTGACCTCAATAAACATACAAACAAACGTTGCAATAAATATTTAATATAAGTACTTATTAATAAAAGCTTGTAAAAATGAAGACTATTTATCACACAAGTCGTTTTGGATTAGACGCAGATTGTCCTGAAGTCGTAAAATATCGTAAACGCAAAATGTTCCAAACGCAAAATACCCTAAACGTATATTGTATCGAGGATGACCTGTACCTCTACCATGAGTTTACACTAGTTTACAGTGACCGTACTCGCTAGCGACGGCGTAAATGATTTGTATGGAGAATTGTACTTCCGTAAGTGACCGCTAGAGGCGCTGTACAATTCTCCATACAAATAATTTACGCCGTCGCTAGCGAGTACGGTCACGTAAACTAGTGTAAACTCACGGTAGAGGTACTTTGGATATTACTTCATACGTACGTCTACGATTGGAATAGTTATTCTTAAAATATAAATTCTCAAAATCCATACTAATATTATAAATGCTAAAGTGCGTCTTTCTGTTAGCTCTTCATACTTAAATCGCTGAGCTGATTTACATGAAATTTGATATGGAGATAGTATTTATGATATGACTCGTAAGTTACGAGTAATACTTACCGAGTATGATATGCTTAGGGCATTTTGCGTTTAGGTCAATTTGCGTTTAGGTCATTTTGAGGTTAGGTCAATTTGCGTTTAGGTCATTTTGCGGTCGTAAAATAGGTCCTTGTGCGACGGAAGGGTCGTTTCCATATTTATCTATATAATACGTATACCATATTATAGTCGAGCAATAAATAGCTTTACCACCAAAAGGTACGACTGAAAACAAGTACTTACAAGCCAAATTGGTTTTTACAATATATTGTTGCGCTTGACCACAATCACGCATGATGGAAAGTGAAGATGAGGTCTACCATGGAGCACGCTTGCGTAGTAAATGCTAAATCACCCTAGACTTGAAAACGGCCATATTGTGGAGTTCAGAGAACACAGACGCAGGTAGGGAATTCTACTCCTTAGTTGTACGGATAATGAAGGAAGAGCGAAAACGCTTTCAAAGTCAAAATTCTTTATTCAATTTTGGGCCTACGCTAGCTGACGCGGACGCCCGCCGCGTGCGCACGCTCGCGGGTTTCGCTCCGTAAAAAATCTACCTAAAATCCGTCGCACGCGCCCGCGCCACTGTCCTGTTACTTACCCATGAACAGTATGCTTAGTATAAGTTTTCCTTCACTTCAATACTTCTAGATCGCGTTTACGCAAAAAATTCAATTACTAGGGAAACATGGACAGCACCTCCGCGCGCGCGCGTCTATGTTTCCATAGAATTGAAATTTTTACGTAAACGCGATCGAGAAGTATTGAAGTGAAGGAAAACTTATACTAAGCGGGTAAGTAATACGAGATATAATATAATATCGCTAGTTAAAAAAAAACCAGCACTGGTCTTCCGCCGGGCCACAGTACAGTAAAATCATGGAAGGCCACACAAAACAGACACAAATATTCAAAAAAAAAAACATACATAAAAAACTAAAACCAAACATTCAAAACATTTAAGGCTTCCACAGACCGAAGCGCGGGGCGTCCACGCGACGGCAACCGAGACGCTTCGGTCTGTGATGGTATTGGTCTCCATCCATTCGTTTTTATTTTATTTTATTATACTAAATCATATTATTATGAAGCCCGAAGCCCTCTCATTCTGAGAAGAGGCCTGTGCCCGCAGTGTAGGGACGTATATAGGCTGGGATGCAGTGGCGGCGTAGGGTAAATTGGCACCCGGGCGGTTTTGTATTGAATTGAACACCCCTACTTAAAATAAAACACCAAATACTAAACATACTTAAGAGACTTTATGCCTCTTTCAATTGATTCTTTTACATAAATTATTATTATCACATTTATTGGTATGTCTTTCAAGAGAGAGATTTTCTTTAGATGTAAAAGTGTCTGTAGGGTCAAAGTGGCAACATGTTCTAGAAGGAAGTCTAACAGATAACATTTCTATTCCTCATTAATATTTTTAGATCCATGCATTTTATACTCACTTCCTCGAGACTGCCGCTCTGTCTTCGGGTGTCATCGGGAAATTTATGTGGTTTTGCAACACACTGGGGTTGTTTAAGGCGTCAGTGACCTAAAATTAAACTTTGTTAATAATGCCATCACTGATTTTTCACCATTTTATTTGAACACTAAGTGAAAATGCGGCTTTAGAACTTTTAGATAAATACATACCTCCCACAGGCAGTCGTGCACTTTAGTCTGCGACAGTGCCAGGTACTGGTATGCCCCAACTCCCTTCTGGTAGGGGCCATTACCATAAAATGTAATGGCTGCCAACACCTACAACAGTAAACAAATACTTAATAAATATACACTGAGGGAGTCACGGGCAAGAGCTAATTAAATATAAAGTTAGAACAAGAAGTCCGACTGGTCAGTTTTTGATTGAGATGCAACTTAAATAAATGAAAGATAAATAGGGGTAAAATTTTACTTAGATAACTAGACTAGATTCAATAAATTAGTAAAAAATACCTTGAGTTCCGGCTGCACGGCTGTATTGCGACGCCAACTTGCCAATTTAGGGCAAATTTCATTGCACAGTTCAACAAACTGTGCTTTGTTTAGCCTGAAATTTGCCCTAAATAGGTTGTCGGGCAATTCTAGAGCGTGGCTGTCTAGTCTCAACAGCCGCCGCTCTAGTCTCGCCTGCGTCTGCAGCCGCTGCTCCTCGGCGATGGCAACCAAATAGCTACGCGCCATGGCACTGTTTAAAATAAAACATTTATTTTTAATTGGTCAGTGCTTATTTGAGTCAAGTTATTAATATATTTTATAATAATTTATCGCAAAATTTTACTTACGAATGTAACAAATTGTTTGATAACGATAAAAAAAGTAAAATATGAAACCACGCGGAGACAACTTGCGCATTAAAAAATGTCAGACACGAGACCGTTTGTTTGATGAGAATGACCTCGTCGTCTCTGCTTTCGTTTGACAGTTTAGGTTGGCATTAAAGCGAATTAAAGATTGTCATTTTGCTTACGCGAAACCATTATTTGACAAATCATTCACTCACTTGGTTTGAAAAATGGTTGGTCTCGCTTTCAAATACGTCAACGTTACGCGAAACGAAATCTGTCATTTTGATACCAAACTTTGCTTCAACTGTCAAAAATGACACTTGAAGCCAAACCAAGTGCGTTAGGCAATAAGGCTGCGGGTTCGATTCCCGTGTCGGGGCAGATATTTGTATGAAAAATACGAGTGTTTGTTCTCGGGTCTCGGGTGTTTAATATGTATTTAAGTATGTAGGTATCTATATAAGTATGTTTATCCGTTGCTTAGTACTCATAACACAAGCTTTCCTAGCTTACTTTGGGACTAGGTCAATTGGTGTGATTTGTCCCATGATATTTATTTATTTATTTTATTTTATTACTACATCCTGTAGCGCACTATCGAAGTTTCTCAACTAAGCTGCATAAATACAACTTCCAACTTTCATCCATCGGACTTCGGTCCCCAGGTATAACACATCTGCCTGGAGAGAGAGAGATCTCTCTATTGCAACTACCCCCAAAGATATATTTGATTACTGGGAGGTTCCACTGTAAATCCTTTGCACAATATTATAGATAAACGGCATTCATACTCGTAATAATGTTCCGTCAGATGTGGCAACTCTACCCAAGTTTGATTAGTCGCTATGATATGATAAATATCGTGCTAGATGCAGTGTGGAGATACTTAGATGCACTACACATGTGACTCTAGGTAGACCTAGGTAGAGTTGAACTGGAAATGTTGCCACATCTGACGATTATTGTTTACGTTTTGCAGTACTTCGATCGTATTCACAGCGATGACACATTGCGGCAAGTTTCTACAGAGGCGTTAGTGGCACACAATTGTGAATCGCGGCATTTGCGGGGCATGTGGAACTTTTGTTGCAGATGTCCTATCAAAGTTATTCTCAACCTTGACGCCGGCAAAATTGTCCCATTGGACAGACGCCATTTATAAAAAAAAACAACCAAGTGCGAGTCGGACTCGCGCACCGAGGGTTCCGTACAAATTATATGTATCTATGAACTTCCAGTCTTAGCAGACCCCTGCTCCTAAGCAAAATGTGCGTAGTGTGGGATCATATAGACAAATAGAGAAAAAAAGTTATGCTTTTCCTAATTTTTCCTTTATTTGTGCTATAAGACCTTGCCTCGTACCAAATTTCAAGATTCTGAGTTCACGGGAAGTACCCTGTAGGTTTTGATTCCCTTGCGAGTGTCGAAAATTTGCGGCATAAATATATTGGTTACTGATATAGTGATATAGACAGATACACAAAAAAAATTATGTTTTTCGCAATTTTTCCTTTATTTGTGCTAGACCTTGCTTCGTACCAAATTTCAAGATTCTGAGTTCACGGGAAGTACCCTGTAGGTTTTGATTCCCTTGCGAGTGTCGAAAACTTGCGGCATACTTAAATAGATTTGTTACTGATATAGAGACAGACAGACAAAAAATGTATGCTTTTCGCAATTTTCCTTTATCTGTGCTATAAGACCTTGCTTCGTACCAAATTTCAAGATTCTGAGTTCACGGGAAGTACCCTGTAGGTTTTGATTCCCTTGCGAGTTTGGAAAATATGCGGAAATTTGCGGCATAAACTGCTGTATCTTTTGATTGCGTTGGCTTAGAAGTTTGATTTTTTCACAGCTCCATGGGACAGTAGACCTGAGAATTTGATATAAATTTCAGCTTGATACCTCCACGCTTTCCTGAAAAAAGGGTCTTGACAGACAGACGGACGGACGGACGGACAACAAAGTGATCCTATAAGGGTTCCGTTTTTTCCTTTTGAGGTACGGAACCCTAAAAATATATATCAAAGATATTATCGTGAAATTGATCGTGACAGTAACGTGATTCGTGAAAAGGAAGGCGATTCAGTGGCTTCGGCTGTGCGCTTGACTTGATTGTACAGTCAAGGACTTTAATTCATGAGCCACCATGGAACCTTTTCAAAGGAAAAGTCATTACGATTTTCATTGTTAATTAATGCGATGTCACCTATGACGTTTAATGTGAAATGGTTCCATGGTGGCTCATGAATTAAAGTCCTTGACCGTACGTCTGTATAGGGAATGAAATAGGTAAATAAAAAAAAATGCTTTTGTTTAATCGATTGCAGGTATCGGAGATTATTTCCTAGTCCCCTTACCTGATCCTGACGAAAGGTAGAGCGTACGTCAATGAAGAGTTGAAAACGGATTTAAAGAGAAACTTAAATTTTAGGCACGGTTCTGAATATCAAAAGTTAGTGTATCGAATGAGTTATAATAACTTCTGAGTACTTTTTAACACGTTCACGGACACAAGACCTCATCCAATAATTTGAGCTGTGGCACAGATTTTTTCCATACAAATTGATATTACGTCTGGGGACGGACTGTCACATTGTTCAGTTTTGGAAGTAAGTGTTGCGGCAGTAACGGCCACAGACGATGACCTTGTATTGATTGACATTGTCCGCCTACAGACGTAGTGCCACAACGCGAGGTCTTTTTTTGTATGTGTGACGGAGACAAACTTGTGTGCACCATTATGACTGCTTGCTGTGGCACTGGCGGGTTTGTGTTACATCCAAAAACGGCACAGAGTCATAATCTCCCTATAAATACTATGACAAATATTCGGCTGTGGACGGAGCACCACTTTTAATGAAAATTATATTCCCGTCTACAGACGTAGTGCCATATTACGAGGGTTTTAGCTTACGTCTCTCGACGTACTGTCCGTGAACGTGTTAAAACGGCGTCATATATTCGTATAGAACCCATTAGGTTAGGTTAGTTTCATAAAAAATTTAAAAAGTGTACGGTTTCAGGAATATACTTTTCCCCAAAACCCATTCGATAATATTAACTTTCGATATTCAGATACCTACGTGCCCCAAATTTCACATTCACAAGTTACAAAAAAGTTACAGCCTTCGTTCATTTGCTACTGTTTATTTTCATACTCTACTATAAATCAATTGTTCTACTTAAACTGAGCAGTAATTTAATTTGCTTTGGTTATTTACAAATTTAATGCACCCGTAGAAATATTTATTATTAAAAAAACTAAACTTTGTCTCTGTGTATCTGTAAGGAAAACTTCATCCAACTCTGTAAACCATTAACGCGTAAACCACAAACAAACAATATACTTAGTTATAATTATCACCAGGGTATTATTGCGACAATTTATTGCTAAAATTACTTCGACGCTTCGACCACTTTGCAACGCCCGTAGTCACGAGTAGGTGCACTGGTAATTTTAGCAATAAATTGTCGCAATGAATCCTGGGTAAATAAAACATTACGTTTAAAATAATACACAAACAAACAAATCAACATTTTTTAAATTTGCGATATGAGTTTAGGATCGATCATTTGGGTGCGTTAATCTTGGAAAAGGATGATAACAGTCAAATTAAGTAAAAAAACTCCAGTACTCTTTGTCGCAGTAGGAAAAGTATCTTAGGATTATAAATTAACTACATAAACCTTATTATAATGTAAATAAATAAAGGTATTAGGTAATGTTCTATTTTGTTTACAACGCACTCCGTGCCTGTCGCGACAATATTCTTTCTATGCAATCTAAAATTATATCTAGTTTCACTGAGACAGCACAAATATTTTAAACTTGACACTAATACCCGACATTAGTTAATTATTCACTATTAGTTAATTAGAAAAACTATGGTTATGGTCACCTTAATTTTCCCCAATCTTGTTTTATCATATCTGCTCCCTTTTCTGCTATCATGAAAACGGGAGCGTTGGTGTGCCCTGACACTATCTCCGGCATCACACTAGCGTCTATGACTCTCAAGCCCTGGATTCCGTGGACCCTAAGCCTGGCGTCGATAACAGCAGTTGGATCCTCTTTCCTTCCCATTTTACATGTTCCACTTTGATGATAGATTGTAAAAGTGAACATTCGAGCCTGACACGCAAAGTAAGCATCACTTCCGAAAGGACCATACTGCAAACACTCTTCTATTGGAACATCGTACAGCTTGGAACCTATTTTCTTCATCGAAGACTGTCGCGCTATCTGGATACTGACTTTAATGCCTTCAACAATTTTCTGTAGATCTTCTGGATCTTCAAAATAGTTTGGCACTAACATGGGATGTGTTTTAGGGTTTCTACTCCGCAACATGACCCTGCCTTTTGATTTTGGCCGCATAAGCATAGGGAATACCATAAACGTTTCGGTTTTCCCAAGAGACCCGTATGTGTCCGTGAATATTTGGTCGTCAAAACCAAAGTTTCTACGCAACATAGGATCGGAGTTTAATCCGCCAGTAATAAAGAGCAGCTCCATGTCTGGCCACCCTGTCAGATTGAATTTGTCTTGCAATTCCATAAAGATGAGAGCTTCGCATCCCCCCGGGATGGACAGCGGGCCCTTGTGCGTTCTCATCCATTTGAAAATAACTTCCATGTGATTAAATATATATTCAGTTGACAAAGTAACGTTCTGGGGCCGCACTACAAATTGCACTCCACCAGCAGCGATGTGGTCCATCAAATTGTATCCGACCGGTAAGTCTTTTACTACAGGTATTTTGACTGATTCTAAATGACTCCTCGGTCCTATTCCTGATAACATTAGTAGCTGTGGTGAGTTCAGTGCTCCAGCAGATAAGATAACCTCTTTTTTGGCTCGTATTTTGTATCTTATGTTATGTTTTTCTAATTCTATTCCTATAACTTTGGTTTTGCTGTCATCTAAAATAAGTTTTGTAACCAAACTTGCTTTAGACAAGTGTAGGTTCCTTCTTCCATTGATCGGGTGTAAATAGGCTCTACTGGAGCTGTGGCGTGTACCGTTCTTCATCGAAAGCTGTAAAAATGATACAGCTGCCGGAGTCGCTCCATTATAATCGCCATATTTAAATCCATATTCTTGAGCTCCCTTAACCCACGCTTTACCTTTCGTAGTGCGAAAAGGAGCATGCTCTACATTAACGTAGCCTCCACGTGCGTGGTATTTAGGATCATCGAATGATGGTATATTGAAGTTTTCTATCTTTTTGAAGTATGGGAGGACATCGTCCCACCCCCAGCCTTCGTTGCCCCTAGCTTTCCAATTTTCGTAGTCTTGCGGCGCACCTCTTGTGTAGATCATGTAGTTCAGTACGCTGGATCCTCCAACCACCTTGCCTCGGGGCCAATTGCACTGCTGGTTTTCAAATCCAGCGCAATACTTTGACGACGCCTTTGTTTTATACTTCCAGTTAGCTGATGAGAACTGAAGGTAATTGGCGACTAGAGGGATGTCCATTATGAAGTTTTCGTTGACGCCAGCTTCCACCAGCAGGACTTTCCATTCCTTTATTTCGGTGAGTCTGTTTGCCAATACGCAACCGGCCGTGCCGGCGCCCACGACGATAAAATCGTACTCATTGAGCAGGTCTGTTTGATCCGGCGGCTCATTGTCGTATTGATGGCCGCCTTCGTACAAGAAATTCGCCAAAGATGTGATGGGATTTAAGAGCTGGGTGTCTGTGATAGTAAGTATAGCGAACAAAATCCACAGTGCCGCCGCAGTCGGCGTGTAGTGACACCTCATCTGAAAGCATAATAAAAACTATAATTTTCTGATATTTTTTTATTTCTGTAAAATATACAACCATTCCGAATTAAAAGCCGAGGTGGCCTAGTGGTTTGACCTATGCCCTCTCAAGCAGAGGGCCGTAGGTTCAAATCCCGGCTCGCACCTCTGTGTTTTTCGGAATTTATGTGCGAAATTACATTTGAAATTTACCATGAGCGGAAATTACGGTGAAGGGAAACATCGTAAGGAAACCTGCATACACCTGCGAAGAAATTCAATGGTGTGTATGAAGTTCCCAATCCGCACTGGGCCCGCGCCGCGTGGGAACTACGACCCTAGCCCTCTCATTCTGAGAGGAAGCCTGTGCCCTGCAGTGGGGCTGGGATGGGGATGATGATCATTTTATTGTCTTCATAAATTGATAATACTAAACAATTATCCGTTTTATACAATTACAGTAAAGAGGACAGTATCGTAGGGTAGTTGCGGCGGATGAGGTTTACACACAAAGGTTCCCTTGACCACTTCCAGGTATTTAAGTCTACTATTTTCAGAAAGGACCATTCTGTTATGTGTGTGTGTAAATGAAGTAAAAATGTAATAAGTGTAGAGTGTCGTTGGTATCATAAAGTTTATTAAGTTGGCACTACTGCCCTTTTTCTCTCTTATCGCTTCTGTAATGACCGCGAATAAACGTGTTTAATAATCATGGTGCTTTTAATTACAACAATCAAAACCAAGTTTAAACCAGCCTCATCACTGAGACATCGACAAGTGTTTTAAAGTTTACACTTTCATCAGAAACATGCAATTTTATTCTATCACATTATGTACAGATTTTTTTGCTCTCCTTCCACGGCAACCCTTAGTACATATTATAATGAACGTAGGATCATTCGGTTCATCTTCTATGTAATTAATAGCATTGAAGATTCAAGATCTAAGGTGGTTTGACGTAGGTAGTTTTCAAACTAGTGCTGTGACCTCGAGAATGTCTAGTTGGGTACTATTACGTATCTATTACGTACGTATACCTTATGCTTGGTGGCTAATTTCTACTTATTATGCCCTTAATGCCAGTTGAAGACTCGCTTGCCCGAGTGTCAGCTGTAAAATTAACTTCAATATGACTAATGTTCATTTCGTGCTATCTGCTAATTAAGACTCTACGTTTTAACATATTAGGTCTAAAATTTCACTAACCGCCAATGTGGAAGTAAGCTTTTTTGAAGTCATTCTTCGAGTGATGCCTAATGAACGGTTAGAGTGTGACCTTGTTTAAGTGATCTTTAATTGCTGGGAACAACCCAATTATACGTAAACATGGAAACATACTGCGCCTTTGCATAAGTACCTACCGCGCTTAAGGATCCGTATCCTTTTAAGCCCAGTATACACGAGCAGATAGTGCCGCTTTATGTTAATATCACGAGACAAAAAATGTAGATAGGTTTAACCTCTCGTATGCGCGAACGCGGATCCGCGTCAGATTTAAGGCTATCTTTTTATATTTTATTATTATTATTATTATTATTTATATTATCAGGCAGGCAGTTGAGGGCAACTGATAGGTGCCTGTATCTAGCTGTTCCTTAGTCGTATTCTTTGTACTGCTAATGTGTTGGTCTAATCGGTTTTTAAATTGATTAACATTCAGTACTGAGACTACATGTTTTGGTAGTTTGTTCCATGTCTTGACCACTCTGTTACACAAGAAATGTCTGCGAGGATTATTGTAAGATTGTTCAGTAGATAGTTTAAATTGGTGGCCTCGCAGGCGACTGTTGTTATTAAGCTTGAACAAGTTATGGAACTCCTGTAGATCGTATTGTCCGGTAAGTATCTTGTATTTTTTTTGAAATCTGTAAAATTGGTACTATTTAAAACAAGCGAGACTAGAATCCAGTTTTTTTTTTACTTCTGGCATACAAGAGGTTAAGTAAGGGCTTTACCATTTTTATAATAAAACCTAATTATTTTTTTCAGTAGTACGTTTGCTCAATGAAATATAACATTTCTTAAAAAGGAAAAAGTTTTTTGTGTGTGTCGGACGGGATTTGAACTCGCGTCTCCTGGCTTTACGCGCCAAGTGCTACCAACTGCATCATGGGGCTCCCAACCAATACACCCGAAAATTTTAATCGTATGCGTACGCCATAAAGTAGCGTGTGGTGTTAGAATTATCATAGTAGCTTTATTGATTCTGACAAATAATCTTTAATGTTTGCAGGACTGGTTTTTCAATGTTCAGTTAACAGTATCTGTCAGATAAATGTACGAGGGGCGTTCAATATAAAGTGAGAATGAGATGCAAACTCTTTCAATATTAGGAAATTAAATACTGGCCGGTAAAGCTTATCTATCTAGCTGATTGCTATGAAAAAAAAAACTAACTGTCTTTTGTTTAAAAAAAAAATACGGTAATTTCTTACAATGCTATTGAGTACGTTAGCGAAAATGGAGAAAATTGAACTGCGCGCCGTTATCAAATACTTTTGTTTGAAATATTTTTCTACAGACCAAGTCAATTTGGATTTGCGGGACACTTTAGGGTCTAATGCTCCTCCGTATTCGACAGTCGCACGTTGGTGCGCCGAATTTAGACGTGGAAGAACATCGACAATGGACGACCCCCGCTCCGGACGCCCTACTACAGCAGTAACTGAAGAAATTGTGAAAAAAGTCGAAAACTCAGTTTTGGCGGATCGTCGTGTCACGGTTCGTTTTATTGCTGAAAATGTAAAGATTTCAACGGGGAGCGTGCATAATATTTTACATGAACGCTTGGGTATGAAAAAGGTATCTGCGCGTTGGGTACCAAGAATGCTTACTGACACGCAAAAACAAACTAGACTAGAGATTTGTCAAGAAGCTTTGAACCTGATGCAGCAAGACCGGGAACTTTTTTTGGCGCGATTTATAACAATGGACGAAACATGGCTCCATCATTACGACCCAGAAACGAAACTGCAGTCTATGACATGGAAAAGGCCATCATCTCCAACTCCGAAGAAATTCAAGGTGAGCCCATCTGCCGGTAAGGTCATGGGCTCTGTTTTTTGGGATGGTAAAGGGGTATTAACGATTGAGTATCTCGAGCATGGAGGCACTATTACGGGCACGTTATACGCCAAACAAATAGCAACATTGCGCAATGAGATCCGCGAAAAACGGCGAGGTAAACTCTCGAAAGTTGTGCTGTTCCACCAGGACAATGCCCCGGCACACAAGTCCGCCGTTGCAATGGCTGCAATTCGTGATGCTGGGTTCGATATTCTTAAGCATCCTCCGTATTCACCAGATCTCGCTCCCAGTGATTTCTACCTATTTCCGAGATTGAAACAATACCTGAGAGGCCAGAAATTTGAAGACGACGACGCGGTAGTCGCTGCAGTACAAGATTTTTTAAGTACTCAAGATGAGACCTTTTTTAAAAATGAAATTTTAAGTTTAGAAAAAAGATTTAATAAGTGTATTATGCTAAAAGGTGACTATGTCGAAAAATAAAATTACATTTAGTAAAAGTTGTTTATAACATACTCATTCTCACTTTTTATTGAACGCCCCTAGTAAGTTCTATCCTTTTTTTGCGTATGACTTGAGAAAAGGAAAGCGATAGTTTTAACTGACGGATACTTTTATCTGGGCATTGAAAAATCGGCCCTAAGTCGATTACACCTACATACTATTCGCTACCTGAAAGTTTGAAAATACCTCAAGCCAAGCAACTCTATGTTGCTGTTATTTGTAACGCTACCAACGGTTTTGACCAGGGCTTGAAATACCGGTATTTCAGCCTCCAGCACCGGTAAATCTGCCCTTCGTAAGTATCGGTGTCTGCGGTATCTAAAATTTTCCAATATCGATACCTTTGGGTTCAATTGGCATAAAAGCCAAAATGCAACTTTTCAGGACAGGGGAAAAAAGATTTTTAAAACGTTTTTTTCGAATAACTTTTTAACTTTTAGCTGTATAAAAAAGTTATCTACATGAAATATGCTTAAAATTTCAGCATGAAAAAGAATAAATTATTAGCATTATCAGCCACCTTCGGTTTCGAAAATAGTTGGGATTAACGCCCAAGAAATGGTAATTACGTCTATAAAAAAAAATGATTGAGAATCTTCATGTGATGTATCACAATTTTCTAAAAACGTATTCCTTGCCGTAAAACACAGATATTTGAGAGTTGTAGGTAGTATTAACCACATAAATATTTTGTTTTTGTCTGTAATCTTTAAGTTATCTACAAATATACATGTTATTTTATAGGTATCATAGTGAATGAAATAATACAAGTAGAAGTTGAAAAAAAATCTCAAAACCGTTTCGAGTGCCTAGGAGGAGATGTGGACGATTACAACGACGGATTTGTGGAATCTAAGTTCTCAAAGACCCGCCGTACAAGCAGAAGCAAAAAGATCACAGACTACTCTAAAGCTCATGGAAGAGTGACGCGAGATGATCCTAAATACATCAGGTGACGTTTCCCGATACTGGCTGGCAGCTCAACAGACAGATCTCAAAGTCTCTGAGGCGCGATATACGCAAGTTAGTATTGAAGAGGCTCTAAAGTTTTTGCGAAGAATTTTTCTGCTGGACAATGCCAATTGGGGATGTCTATTTTTTTGCAATGTATAGTAAATCGAAAACCATTTCGAGATAAATGGTTTTTAACTCGTTTTCTGTAGTTATTTAATTTTAATATTATATAATGAATTTATTACATAACAAATAAGCAATGACCTTCATTTGACTTTGGTGTAAATTGCGTGACCGGTCCAAGTCGTACTTTATTCTGTGTGGTTAGAATTCTTCACAAATTTACGCGTGGATTATAACTACGGAGTTTGATTTGGACCCACTGCCTGACATCTAGCACTTTGACAGCGCCAGTAAAGTGACACTAGTTACAGTGTACCACCACGCAAAAAATAATTAAAGGGGTTGCCTTATCGTACGCATTTAGATAGATTTAGAAATTTGGCAGTGTGGGAGCCCTCAATTACAATCTGACGTCATCAACCAAAATAGTTTCAATAATTAATTTTGAAAAAGTAGTGAACTAAGTGACAAAATATTGAAATTAGTTTCTTATAATTGACTTTTCTATACAAAAAAAATATGAAAACCACTGCTAATTTTTTTTAGACATTCCCAATTAGCAAAGCTGAAGGCCGATAACGGTAGGATTGTGACCTCTCAATTGGAGCTATTGTTAGAAGTCGAGAAGTTTTATGGACAGTTATACACATCAACTAAGAAACCCGTCATAGATCTAGCTAAATACCTGAGAGCTAGACTAACCCGACATTATACCGAAGATATCCCGGACGTCAGCCAGTACGAGATTAGTATGGCTCTCTCTGTAAATAGCTCAGAAACGGCAAAACGCTTGGTGATGACGAAATAACGACCAAACTTCTAAAGGCGGGTGGTAAACCAGTTCTCGAGGCCCTACAGAACCTGCTTAATTCCGTCATCTGCGAAGAAAAAACGCCTAAAGCATATAACTCAAGCGATGCCGTTCTTCGAAAAGGGTTGGCGAATGGCTAATACAACTCTCACCTTCGATTTACTGACGACAAAGCGGTCATGACGGAGACCTTGGAGGACCTCAATGCGATGCTCGCTGACCTCGGAAGAGTCTCTGAAGAAGTTGGTCTTAGAATAAACACGGACAAGATAAAACTCGTGTCGAACACCCAAGTTGTGCCAACTTCCATTATACTCGGAGACCATTCGCTCGAAGTTGTTGACGACCATATCTACCTGAGACATACAGCCCAATTATACTTCGTTTTTTTTTAGCATTAGAAAGAAGGTAAGCGATCTTGACGTGTCTTTTTATTTAAATACACTTATGAAAAATAAGTTACACCTAATATGTAACAATTTGAAAGGAAATATGGTTATTTACACTCTTGGTCTCATAAGTAATAGTTACTATTTTTTTAAAGCGTTTTTAATAAAAAACCGGCCAAGAGCGTGTCGGACACGCACAAGGTAGGGTTCCGTAGCTATTACAAAAAAAATCAAGTAATATTTTTCTAAGGATTTCGTATGTGTACGGAATCATCCAAGTTTAGGTATGTTTTATACCTTAGGCTACTATTTACTCTTAAACTACAAATAATTTCCAAGCAATTTTAACCGCTATAATTTTCCTAGTAAATTTGATATATTTACTACCATTCTGAATTTTTTCTAATTTTTCCACCTAACAGTTTAGATTTTAGAGGGGGGGGGGGGACGCTCGATTTTAATGAAAATTTTCACTTTAAAGTTGAATATTTCGCAAACAGATCGCTGAATAGAAAAATCATGTTAGCAACCCCGCAATGGTTTTAAAAGACCTATCCAACGATACCCCACAATATAGGATTAGTCGAGAAAAAAAAAACACCCCCCTTTACGTCTATGGGAGGTACCCTAAAAAAAATTATTTTTTTATTTTTTATTTTACCACTTTTTTGGCGTGACTGATATGTATATTCATGCCAAATTACAGCTTTCTAGTACTAACGATCTCTGAGCTTAGCCGCGGACAGACAGACAGACGGACAGACATGGCGAAACTATAAGGGTTCCTAGTTGACTACGGAACCCTAAAAAGACTCGTCAAGATTGCTTACCTTATTTCTAATGTTAAAAAAAAAAACAAGAAGAAGAATAGGTAGGTAGGTAGGTTATATAAGAAGTATAGGTAGGTCCAACTTCGAGAAAGAGGTTAATTGACGAATCTAACTCGGCTGGGCAGCGTTCGGGAAGCTCCGCAACATCTTGTCATCCAATATACTCAGTGTCTCAAGTCAAAGTTCTTTGACCGGTGTGTGTTACCTTCCAGTGATTTATGGCACTGAGACGAGTCGCCACCGATGGGCCTCATACGAAAGCTCAAGGTCACATACAGGGCGATGGAGAGGCGTGTGCTCGGAGTTTCTCAGCGGGATCACCTAAGAAATGATGAAATCCGTGCAAAAATTAAAGACATAGCTTAGCTTTGAGAATCGCCAGACTCAAGTGACAGTGGGCAAGGCACATCTCTTTTAGAACTGATGGCCAATGTGGCCAAAAGGTTCTCGAATGGCGTCCACGGACCGGCAGGCACACTGTAAGTAGGCCTCTAAGATAGAGCGACGACCTGGTTAAGGTTTAGGGAACGCGTTGGATGCGGATTGCGCAGGACCGATCTGTTTGGAGAACCTTGGGGAAGGCTTATGTACAGCAGTGGACGTCTTTCGGCTTACATGATGATGATGATCAAAATAAAAATATTTCATTTTAATGTCGTGATTGATCTATAAATGAAAGTTGAGGCAAGAGATTAATATAAAAATGTAGTTTAAGTAAATGTATAACGTATGAACGTTTAAGTAAAAAGTATAACGTTTTAAAGCCAATATGCAATGGTTAAGTATCGTTTTACACTCGTAAAAGACGTAATTTTTTAATGTTTACACGTAAAAACCACAGTGTTTTATAGTTAATCGATAAAATATACGGCCGTAAATGCAAGATTACTTTGTTTTACAAAGCTGGTATGGACGTAAATGCCATACTACTATCAAATAGACCGCGCAAGTTACAATATACTTAATATAAACCTAGCAAATTGTTAACGTATAACCATGGAAGATTATTTGCAAATATACAAGTTCAAGTGAAAATGATACTTAAGTCAATATCATAAAGAATAACAGAAAAATATTCCTTATTTTGGTAATGTAAGTTTGTATCTACGTAAAAAAATATTTATTGATTTCGCTTTATCCTAAGGTATTAATTTATCTGATCAAAATTACATTTTAGTTTTTACAGTACTTTAACTTTATATGAAATTTCATTCAAATCGGCTCAGAGGTGTAGGTAACCAAAGAAAAAAACTCTTTTGGCATGTTATGAATGGTAACAAGTGCTTTCCGAGTTAATAACAATAATAAACGTGCCTAACGTAAAGTAAGCGAAACACATGTCAGGAGTGTGTCTTGTGTTATTCTTTGTATCAAATGTGACATATTTACATACTTGTCAATGTAACATATTTGTAACGACCGCTTTAGCCTAGTTGGTAGTGACCCTGCCTACGAAGCAAGAGGTCCTGGGTTCAAATCCCGGTAAGGGCATTTATTTGTGGAATATTTGTTCCTTAGTTATGGATGTTTTCTATGTATTTAAGTATTTATTTATCTATATAAGTATGTTTATCGTCGTCTAGTACCCATAGTACAAGCTTTGCTTAGTTTGGGACTAGGTCGATTTGTGTAAGATTGTCCCCTAATATTTATTTATTTATTTTTATTTAATCAAAACTTAAAATAAATGTGGCGTGAACGCTCGGAAAGCGGACTAAAGTAACCAAATCATAGACTTTTTTAATCCTATGTACGAACTCTATTAATTCTGGTCTTTTATTATTGACGTAAAGGAAAGCAAATTGAATAATCCCATTTTTACAGTACTTGCATTAATAAATTTTAGAGATCTTCTTAGTAATTCACTAGCGTAAAAGCCGTAATGCTAAAAAGATGGTTAATACGTCAATCTACTTGACTAATAGTGGACATACGTCATGCCGACTATACGCAATAACAATAATACATTTACAAATACTATGACGTATAAACCCTAATTGCAGCACTGTCTTTAACGTCATTTAACAAAAAAAGGTAGTTACGACTATCTAAATTTAAAATAAAAAATTGTTTGATTGTTACATCACACGGTTCTCATTTCTACTGATATTTTTTGTTAAAAAGTTAGGGCCTATAAACCCTAAATTTGCGAATTTCAATGAACCGTATATACAGAAAAACTGTATATATAACTCGTTTTGGCCAAAATGGCTTTTACGCCAATTGAACCCAAAGGTATTATATTACAAGGCGGCCTATTGCTTGTGTATATATTTTTTTCATGTACTTGTTTTTCTGTATTGTTTTCTTTGTGGTGTAACAACAAAGAGTCATTATATTATATTGTATTGTATACCAGGTCAGAACCTATATCTTACCGGTATGAATACCGGTACCAGTTAAATAGACCTCTTGAGTGCGAGTGGAGAGCTGATCGTCCCCGTGAGACGCTTGGCGTTGCGTACAACTAGGGCTTGGAACCGGTACGAAAAGTACAAGCACAAACGCGGTAGATGGTATTTTCCATTTTGGTTCCGGTATATCGGTGTATTATACTGCTTCGTTACCGGCATTTTTGGTACTCATGTCAAGCTATGATATTGATTGACCAAAATGACCAATGCCGAAGCTGAAAAGTGCTCGGCACGCTGTAGCTTAGTTGACTGTCAAATTATTTAAAGGAATCGAAGCCTGTCAATGCTTCAGACTTATTCATAGACTCATCTCATGAACGCACCAGTTGGGCAAGCCGTATTGTGCGTCATTACCCGCGCACTGGTTAGTCTGAGCGCGACCTTAGTTCGACTGTTATTGTACGCTTAATTGGATATACTTATCGTCTCATAAATTATTTACATAATATCTTTTTATAGGAGGGAAGTAAAAAAAAATTGCCAGTAATGTAGTCAACACAATATCATGTGATTAACGATATCAGAGCCGCAAATATATTTTTCACTTCTCATGCTCGTAAAGTTCTTTATGTCGAGAGAATACGGCATAAAATTACTTTTTATGCTCTAGTGCATAAAGTAAAATCTTTGTCTAAGACCAAGGCGATTAGGCGCAAACAACCAAAAACAGTAGAAATTTATAAAATATAAGTTTCTTGTTTTATTTTTTATACAGGGTTATTTTTAATTCACTGACATCCTCTTAACCCTGAATTCCTATCACTCAAACAAATGTTTTTTGTTCTACGACTTTTTAAAATGAAGCACTTTTTTTCCCATACAAATACACAGAGTATCGTAAAAATAAGAGGTAATCTCAAATTTTCAAAACGTTATCACTCCAAAAATATTAAGTTATGACAAAAGCCGTAAAACAAAAAACATTTGTTTAAGTGGTAGGAGTCTAGGGTTAAAAGGATGCTAGTGAATTACAAATAACCCTGTATAACTGGTGTTTCATATTAGGAAATTAATAAAACTAGGAAATTTTAATGTCAAAATGTGTGGAAGAGTCATTTTTAACCTAGGGTTAACGATTTATTTTTTAACTCTTGAATGTGCAAGCGGCCCTAAAATGTGATAAAACGGATCGTCATCGTTTTTCCCTCAGACTCTTCATTTGTTCTGAATTCGAAACCGCTGGGCCGCTCATTCCCAAAATACTGATATACTATTTAGTGAGCTTGCGCGGACCAAAGTTGACTTTTAAACCCAAGTTAAACTACTAACCCAGGGTTAAGTAGTGTCAAAATGTATCGAACTGTCATTCCATAACCCAGAGTTAACGATTTAATTTTAGTAACCCTAGACCGTGCAAGTTGCCCTTTATATAGCTGTTCACCGACTATTTAGCGTTGTATTTTGGAAAAGCGGTATTTTGGGAACAATCGCCTCGCGCGAATGCCTCCACATTGTGACATGTACGATAAAGAGTAAAGCCAACTTACATGAGGACCTCCAAGAGCGACCGCATTTCTGAATGTAAAACCAAAACTGTGCATTATATCGTCAAAGGGGATGACGCAAAAAAACTATTTTATCTATTGCAATGTTATCTGTTATACCATTTTGATATCAAGGAGGTACATTGTGAAAACAATCATATTTCGCTTGATAATCTATAGTTTACTAAGTTACTCGTAATTGTTACGTTAATTCTAGATACGGTTGTAAAATACCGTGTGGATGTTATTTCTCTTTAAAGAAGCCCATTTTAAAACAATACGTAATCTTAATATTAAAATTAAAATGGGTTAAAATGTACCCCGCATAATGTGAGCTTTCTAAAATGGGTCTCGTTTTGCCTCGAAATATCCCCTTTGAAAAGAATCCCAGGCCTTTGAATAAATGTTGACTAATTTCTTGAAGGTCCCAAAATCCTTACTACTATTAATGATGCGAAAGTAACTCTGTCTGTCTGTATATTACCACATGGCGGTTATACCGCTGAAGCGATTTACGTGAAATTTGGTATAGAGATAGTTTGAGATCTAGGACCGACATAGGATGGTTTTTTATCCCTCAAAATTGCATGCGATAGACGAATTCTTCACAGACGGAGTCGCTGGCAATAGTTAGTCAAGTACAATTGGTAAAACTCAAATCATGCTATCGTGCTTTTAATCTGCTTGTTAATTTCAGAGGGATGCATCTTGCAAACTCAAATAGGCTACGAAAAGGCCTTCTCCTTTCGCATGTGATTTATAATATATATTTGCGAAGTAATGTATACAAGTATGCCACGATATGTACAGCGAAGGATTAATCTTTCCGTCTGGCCTTGTCCTTGTAGAGACGCAGTAAGCAATACCAATTATGCGAAGGCGATCGCTGTACATCAAGTTGATGTCGACGAAAAGACGAATGGTTCTCGCGTTAGCTGAATACAAACCCACTACAATTTAACTCATTCTAGTCGTAGACTTATATATATTAAAAACACACTAGTATATTTTCTAAAATGAAGCTTTCTCATTACTATGAAGATTTATAAATACTGGAAGCTCTATAAACATGAAAAGTATTTTTTACTACCGCGTGTATTTAGTGGATGAACTAGGTTTTACATAGGTTTCCGAAGTTTTTTTCGTATGAACTTTGTGTTTTAAGTATTTTTAATTGCAGATTTTAGCTTTGTGTTTTTTTTTTTGTTACAGGTAAAGAATATTTTTTTCTCAGTGGTCACAATGATAACGGAGCAAGTTTCCTTGCTATCTGCACACGAGTGAGTATCGTGAATAAAAAAAAACTATGTGGAGATAACCAAAGTAACGGTATTTTTAATACGTTAATAGGGCTGAATTGTTCCAAGGAAAAATATATGGGTGCTGATACACTTGCGCATTCACTTGTAATGAGCATGCTATCGAATGTTACATTACAGGTTAAAGCTCACAAAATAAAAGAAGCGTTTTAGCGAGCATCCTAGCCCATCCCATTCTAAAAACGGCGAATACACGCTGTTCTGTTACAAGTGAATGCTCAAGTGTATCAGCACCTTATCCTTATGATGATACTGACTCATATACAAAATTTTATTTTTCTGAGAAATCGTTGAGCAAACGTTCTGTGAATAAAAATAAAATATACCGTTTGGAACAATCCTCGAAAGCGCAGAGGTAAGCAATAGAACATTCGTCGCTAGGTTAGTAGAGCCGAGGAAACAGAATCGTGTGATCCTGGTAAATCTTTTTCCATTATAATGACTGCGAGCGTTACAAGCCACAGGCAGTGGTATACCATCGTGACATTTACTGTCACACAAGGTGTTTTTTTTTTTTTTTTTTTTTTTTTATGATATAGGGGGCAAATGAGCAGACGGATCGCCTAATGGTAAACGATTACCGTCGCCCATGGACACCTGCGACACCAAAAGAGTCACAAGTGCGTTGCCGGCCTTTTAGGTAGGAGTACGCTCTTTTTTTGAAAGCTTGAAGGTCATATCGGTCCGGGAATACCGCAGCAGGAACCTCATTCCAGAGCTTTGCTGTGCGAGGCAGGAAATTGTTGGTTTTGACCGTCGTTTTAGCAGTCGGGCCTAACTGCCTTCACCGCCGGAGGCCCTGAGAGATTTGTATTACAAATTATCTATACTATTGAGCAAAAATAACAGGTTACTCTGTAATGGACAGTTCCATAAAGAAGACCTGTTATTTTGCTCGTCTATCTTGGCAGGACCAACAAACAGGAAAGCACGGCAAAGTGGAATCTTCACAGGGTAACGACCCGTGGTGACCAATGAGCGGCACTGACCGTTACCGCCTAAACTGGGGGGCTACTACGAAATTCGAAGTTCGTATCGTGCCGTCTCTTTCACTTTTCTGTTTAATACTATTAGAGTGAACGGAATGTCGCTACACGTAGTTCAAAAATCTAATTTCGTAGTACAAGGCGTGACCTCTTCTTCGCTTATCGATACTATTCCGATTTCCTCATGAATTCTATAAGTTTACCAGCGAGTGTGTATGCGCTCGTATTGGAACTAATTGTTTTCGACGACCGGATACTCCGGATAGCCCAGTGGTTGTCTAACCTGACTATGAAGCTTGAGGTCCCGGGTTCGATCCCCGGTCATACAAATATCTGTGTATGAAAAATACGAATGTTTGTTCTCGGGTCTTCGGCGTATAATATCTATTTAGGTATATTTATCCGTTGCCTAGTACCCATAACCCAACAATTGCTTACTTTGGGACTAGGTCAATTGGTGTCAAAGTGTCCCGTGATAGTTAAATTTTTAATTTTTATCAATTAACTTTGCTAAAATAAACTGACAAACAATTAAAAAAAACCCTATCTCACCGGAAAGTGCTGATGAGTTGATTAACATGACTCAGTAACATCCTATTGAATATAGCCTTGAAGAGGTCTCGGCCTAGGACTCCCATACGAGTATGAACTGTGTGCCTGACTTGACTGCTTCCGATATTGGAATCCGCATATAAATTGGTCACTTAAACCACACGACGATAGGGTTCGGTTCGGGACGCGAGGCGCGAGTCAGATTTGGAGGCCAAAAGCGGGGTGTTATAAATTTGACGTGTCTGTGTTTCTGTCTGTGGCATCGTAGGTCCTTAACAATTATGAGGCAGTTTTTTGTTTGAAAGCTAATACGATCGAAATGTGGTTCTTAGCAACAATATATGAAGATCTGTATGCTTATTGTCTGCGTTTGACCACAATCACGCCTGATGGAAAGCGAAGATGAGGTCTAGGATGGAGCACGCTTCCATAGTAAATGCTCATTCAACCTAGACTTGAAAACGGCCAGATTGTATTATTATGTACATATATCGGAATTCGATAAATGAGAAGTCCCTATGACAGCCTCAAAAGTGCCACGAGAATCCTGGCCCCTAATCTTTATTCATACATACCCACTCGCCATTGCCATATGGTGGTTTTGATTTTTGTTAACTTACTACGTATATTCCCATTTGTTACTTGACGTAAATCAACAATGTGAATGTCGAATGTCTGTTGCAGAAAAGACATCAATTAATGTGTTATTAACGATTTAATTGTTTATTGAATTACGAAGGTGACTCGTGATATCAAAGTGTTGATTTTTATGTTGTTGTGTCTAAGTTTTTCTACGATGTTTTCCGTCACCGAAAAGCTCATAGTGAATTATTTGTGTGATTTTTCACAAAAATTCCGGAAAACCCATATAAAGTCCGGGTTTGAACCCATGACCCTCTGCTTGAGAGGCCACACATCCAACCACGCTACCACGCCTTTAAAGCTAATCAAGTATACATAAATGCATAGTAATATAGCAGCTTCCCTTTTTAAGTATGACCCGACCGTATTTACACAGGTCGCATGGAAGAGTACTTTTAATTTGGGAAATAGAAAAATACTGTCAAATAGCGTATCGTGGTTTTTATCACGACTTTTCGCCATGTAATCATCAGCGACGTCTGGGTGCTCAAAAATATCACAACACGACCGTATTTTCAATTACGTAAGTGCGAGTTGATGTATTTAAATAGAAAAAAAATTAAATACAGTCGAACATAGAACCTCCTCCTTTTTTGAAGTCGGTTAAAAAAAAACTAAATAGATTTATGGGGATCCCTTGGTTTCGCATAATCTTATTGTTTCGAATTTTGATAGATGGTCATAAAATGCATAGATATAAACATAAATACATATAGACATAAACATATAGACATAAAAGTGGACCTAGTACCTAATCTACCTTACGTAAATACTATCTATTATTTACATAACCCAGCTAAGGTTCTACCTTACTCCTGCTGGCTCGTGCTAAGGCACCGACTTCAAACAGATTGGTAGAAAGATATTTTCATGCTTTTTGTTTGTAGTCGATTCAATTTTAATTTTTTTTTTCCTTTTTAGTTTTTGGGTGTTCTTTGAAGGCGGTTTTATTTTTTATTTAATTGGATGAATGGTAGTGGATCATGATCAGACATCGGAATTTCAGGAGCAAAATCTATTTTTTTTATTTTTTTATTTAATCAAACGGTACATGCCTTTACAATAAATTAAAATTAAATAAATAAATTTTGTTAGCACCAAACTGTTACCAGTTTGTTGGCGATGAAGCACTCAATACTATAATCGAATCATGCAGATACACAAAACAGTTAACAAATAAATAAACTAACATGCACAACTACCTACTTACACTTTTTACATATCTTTTCTAAAAGATGTTTTTTCATTATTTTTTTAAGGACCGGTTTACTAAACTTAGGTTTTTCTCTTAACCATCCTATTTCGTTAAACAGCCTCGGCACTAAATATTTATTTAACCTTTTCCCGTAATAATTGACTGCTGGAGGCTGTATTAATTTACCTTCTCGTACCCTCCTCGTGTTGTATTTATTAGTTACCGGGCATTTATATTCATCTAAATAATAGTTTTCTAAAGCAATCAGATACTTAATTTTCATCTCAACAGGTTTCACAAACTGGAAATAACTCCATGTAATCATCAAACATATTTTTTATTTTCCTATCCACTAAATATTTAACTATTCTGGTTTGTAAATTTCTTACATCTTAATATATAAAAGAAGAAACTGACTGACTGACTGACTGACATATCAACGCACAGCCCAAACCACTTGGCCTAGAGATTCCAAATTTGGCATGTAGGTTCCTTAAAAGGTCTAGGGGTGCACTAAGAAAGGATTTTTCAAAATTCACTCCCTAAGGGGGTGAAAAGAGGGTTCAAAGTTTGTATGGGGAAACAAGATTAGTTCGACTATTTTATTCGAAACTTCACAGAAGTACTCCTAATGATAAATGAGTGAACACGTGTTTCAGGTTTTTTGAGAATTCAACCCCTAAAAGGGGGGAAAGGGGCAACAAAGTCTGAAAATCAACATGGGTGTTGTTTCTATGGTTTATTGGGTCGCTGGTTATGAAAACAACAACGGTTTTAAATTCCGATGTGGCGCATACGTAAAATACCATCTCCCTGGATGGGGTGCGATTGGGTTGAAATGTCTTAATATCAATATGGGTGTCGTTTTTAAGGTTTTGCCCAAACCATTGGACCTACAGACTTGAAATTTTGCACATAGATACCTTATACAATTTAGGCATCAACTAAGGAAGTATTTTTGGGAATTCCCACGGGAACGCGAAAAAACGAGATTTATATATTCGATTCCGAGTGACCCTATCTCAGTAACTATAATAACTAGACTCTTCAAATTTGACACACAAGCAGGTATTACATAAGTTAAAACATTGATTTCAGGATTTTTCAAAATTCCCACGGGATAAAGAAAAAAAGGGATTGATACATTCAGTTCAACGGAATCCTATGAACTATAATTACTAGACTCTTCAAATTTGGCATAGAAGTAGGTAATTATAATAGTAAAAAACAGTTTTAAGGATTTTCGGATATTCCCACGGGATAAGGAAAAAAAACGGGATTTTCGTTTTACTGGACGTAGAAAGCTGAAATTCGGCATGTAGGTTGCTTGGGGAGTGTAGAGAAGCATTGAGAGAGGACTTTCCGGAATTCTCACGGGAAAGAGAAAAAACGGGATTTATATATTCAGTTCAACGGAATCCTATGAACTTTAATTACTAGACTCTTCAAATTTGGCATAGAATTAGGTAATTATAGTAGTAAAAAACAGTTTCTTATGATTTTCGGAAATTCCCACGGGATAAGGAAAAAACGCGAATTTTCGTTTTACTGGTCGTAGAAAGCTGAAATTTGGCAAGTGGGTTCCTTGGGGAGTGTAGGGGAGCATTAATAAAGCATTTCCCGAAATTCTTACGAAAACGGGAAAAAACGGGATTTTGCGTTTTACTGGTTGTGGAAAGCTAAAATTTCAAAATTTAAAAGTTTTATACTGTAAGTAGGCCGCAAAGGGCTCTTTAACCGACTTCAAAAAAAGGAGGAGGTTAAGCATTCCACTTTATGTATTTTTTATGTAGGTACCTATGTTCACCGATTTTTCGGTCAATTGTGGACCGATTTTAAAAATTCTTTTTTTATTCGAAAGAGTATAATATACTCCTGAGATGGTCCCATTGTCACCAAATCAGGATCTGATGACGGGATCTCAGGGAAATCGAGGGCAACCTTGAAATTTTCTAGGCACGCATTACGTTTTTCATATATTTTTTCAAGCTATTTAACTGTTTGCGTCTGGTAGACATCATTTCATGTTGTTGAGCTGATGATGGAAGGTAAAACTCCTTAACGGTTAGGAGTTGAGGATATTTTTTCAAATATTATAGGTACGTACCTATAGACCGATAGTTGTATTTTTTCAGGTTATCCAGGTGAGCTGATGATGGAAGGTTAAACTCCTTAACGGTTAGGAATTATAGGAAGTTTCTTTAAATATCATATGCACGTAAACGTAGTGCAGACCTTTAGTTGTATTCTTTCTGGTTATTCAGATTTTTAGTGCCCGCTTCCGAATTAGTGAAAAACATTGTATATAAAGAAATACTGTAAAGGACCGTATCTACCTGATGTTTAGTCGTGCTTGCTGGTACGCTTGCTTGCACGATTACTTGCACGCTTTATAGCACGCTTGCTTGCTTACGTGCATGCATGCTTGCTTGCATGCTTGCATGCATGCTTGCATGCTTGCATGCATGCTTGCCTGTATGCTTGCTTGCTTGATATCTTGGTTCTTTGGAATACCGCTTAACGACCGCTTTTAACGACCGCTTTAGCCTAGTTGGTAGTGACCCTGCCTACGAAGCAAGAGGTCCTGGGTTCAAATCCCGGTAAGGGCATTTATTTGTGTGATGAGCACGAATATTTGTTCCTGAGTTATGGATGTTTTCTATGTATTTAAGTATTTATTTATCTATATAAGTATGTTTATCCGTTGCTTAGTACCCATAACACAAGCTTTGCTAAGCTTACTTTGGGACTAGGTCAATTGGTGTGAATTGTCCGTGATATTTATTTATTTATATATTTATTTAATACTCATGGTACACGCGAGCGAAGCCGCGGACAAAAGCTAGTTCTTTATATAAGTACTGAAGGTGCGGCCGTAAACATTTAAACCCGTAATTAATTAAGGAATCTGCCAGCGCGTAGAAAACAACCAATAATACTTCCTTGCTCACCACCTTTTTAAGTTGATAAAATTAATGAATTTGATAAAGTTAATGACAGTACCGCTACCATGAGTTTACACTAGTTTACGTGACCGTACTCGCTAGCGACGGCGTAAATTATTTGTATGGAGAATTGTACAGCGCCTCTAGCGGTCACTTACGGAAGTACAATTCTCCATATAAATCATTTACGCCGTCGCTAGCGAGTACGGTCACGTAAACTAGTGTAAACTCATGGTAGAGGTACTGGTGAAAGGTGAAAAAAATCGATAGTTGAGTTTATCGACAGAGAGTTTATGATAGTGAAACAAACAAATCTACTTATCTGTGGCACTTGCATTCCGAGCTCCGAAATAGATTTGCTTATTTAACCCGCGGAGCATCCGATTGACCCCATTATTTTGTCCCTCAGCTTTCTGTGCCGGTAGTGTCCATTAAATTGACCACAAAAAGATGTGAGACAAATGGTGTGCATCGGATACTCCACGGGTTAAGAATGTGTAAACAATTTTTTTTTAATGTTGATAATCAAATAAAAAAATCGATCTCTTATCTACATAAATCAGTAAATATGCATATTTTTACGTCAAATGTTTTATTATTTGTGTTTTTTTATTTGTTGTTTAGACGACCAGATGGCCTAGTGGTTAGAGCACCTGACTATGAAGCTTGAGGTCCCGGGTTCGATTCCCGTGTCGGGGCAGATATATGTATGAAAAATACAAATGTTTGTTCTCGGGTCTTGGGTGTTTAATATGTATTTAAGTATGTATCTATCTATATAAGTATGTTCATCCGTTCCCTAGTACCCATAACACAAGCTTTCCTAGCTTACTTTGGGACTAGGTCAATTGGTGTGAATTGTCCCGTGATATTTATTTATTTATTTATTTATTTATTTATTTATTTGTGCAAAACTACGCCTTTTTCAGTGAAATTTGATTTCACCACCACCATTATGATTTACCTATGTGTTAACTTTTAAGTTAGTTTAAAATTTAGGTGGTGGTACTTTTGAAGTTAAATAATTCTCTTTCTTTTATGCATTCTATCGGCATTTTAAGAGATACTTGAATTGTCTATGGATATGTTGGTCCACATGAAAAGCTCTTTCCGATATTGTGCATTGTAAAGATAATATTGTATTGTGTTAATAATACATAAACCCGCCCGCCCCTAATTGAAGTGGGTAAGAGTATATGCAAAATGGAATAAGCAATGAAGTGCTGTAGCCATGATCTTCGTTTCCATTTATCTGTTTGTTTGCTGTTTTTTTTCTTTATACTTTTGGTGTCGAGTAAAGCATTAAATAATGGGATAACTAAGACATTGAAAAATAAATAATTTAACGTAGGTATAACCTCTGGGTCTTAGGTTATCTTAAGGTTATCTTATACACAAATTACCTGTAAACATGCATCATTTTTGCATTCAAAAACATGTGTTAAAATAGACATTGTCTTTAAATATTCAACATTTTAGCATGCGTGACGTGTTGATATGTATACAATATGCAAAATGTACTCTAATCTTTACGATCAGCGGTTTAGTCTGTGCGTTGATCCGTCAGTCAGTCATTCAGGACAAAGCATTTTATCACCACTTCTTACCACCTGTATGCCGATGATTTGCAAATATATGCTGCTGGTAGTCTTGACGATTTTCCTCTACTGATTGGTCGCATCAACGCTGACCTGATCACGATTCGCGACTGGGCTGCGAGTTTCGGCCTCAAAGTAAATGCGAAAAAGACGCAAGCGATCGTTATTGGCAGTCCATATTTTATTTCCCAGTTGTCTGATATGGTTGTACAAAATTTGTATTTTGATGGTACAATTATTCCTTTCTCGTCTACCGTCAGAAATCTTCATGGACCAGACGCTCTCTTGGTCGGCCCAGGTAGTTGAAGTTAGCCGTAAACTTTTTGCCTCGCTTCACTCGCTCAGACGCTTGCAAAATTTCCTGCCTCTCCAAACCAAAGTTACCCTAGCTCAGTCTCTTTTACTTCCTTTGCTCGACTATGGTGATGTTGGTTATGAGGACCTTACTGAGGGGTTGCTTGACAAGCTTGACCGCCTTCAGAACGTGTGTATCCGGTATATCTTTGGTCTCCGTAAATACGACCACGTATCTCACTTTCGCGCACAGCTGAGGTGGTTGCCCATCAGGGAGCGTAGGAACATCCACGTTCTGTCATTGCTTTTCAACACTCTTTTTAATCCTTCCGCCCCTTTATACCTTTCCGAGCGTTTCAGCTACTTGGCTGAAGGAAGCCAGCATCGTTTGCGGTCGATTACCAATCTCCTTTTGGCCTGTCCTTCTACTTCTTCCAAAATTTACTCTAAATCATTTACTGTTCAATCTGCTAGACTGTGGAATCGATTGCCCACCTCCATTAGGCAATCTCCCTCCGTGGTGTCGTTCAGGGAAGCTTTGAAGAAGATGTGGCTCACACCATCTCTTTAATTTGTTGAGAAAACTGCTTATTTATTATATGTTTTATGCATATATATGTTGTATATGGTAGTATATTTTTAATAGGTTTCTTTATATTATGAGTTTATGTATTGTATTTACTAAAAGTTGTATTGTAGTCTTTGCTTTGTCCGACTGTTTTATTTTTACTTACTCTTTGTCGGTCCCTTACTAAATGCTTCTTTCATCCACTCAAAGGTTGACTGGTAGAGATCCCTTAAAGGGATAAGTTCGCCTTTGTACATGTATTTCAACGGTTGTCAATGATGTTTTTCTTTTTTTTCCCTTATTTTGTACAATAAAGAGTTTACATACATACATACATACATTATCTATACATATACATATAGTATGTCGTATATATTTATATTCGCTGTAAAAAGATAATACCTTTCTCCAGATCAAAGGCCGAGCTTCGTGTTCATAAAATAATATCAAAATTTTATTTTATTTTCATGTTTATTTAACCTTTTAGTCCCTACACTATAATAAAGATTGTTATATTTTGTAAGTATTCGAAGATTTTAACATAAGTAATAATTTATTTGTTAAAACAAAATTAATAACGTTAAAAAAAACAATTAAAAATCCTATTAGAACCATTTTTGACTTCTACGCGGACGAAGTCGCGGGCAAAAGCTAGTTATTATTATTAATAATAATATAATCGTCTACCGTACAAATAGTCGTCGTCACAGCAATGACGGGTTCTGCTAGTTTTTTTTACATTACGTGTAAAGTAACTTATTTATAATAATTATCATTGTTTTTTTCCTCATGAGTAAAACAGAATTTTCAGTGCCCTCAAGTTCAATGTTTTATTTTAAATTAAGTTCAATGTTTAAGAAGCTTGTATCCGAAATTTTAATATCATGCATTGTTTTGAATGTTACTTATTTATGTTTATTTATACAGGACAGATTCTTTTCCACAACGTCGACAAGACTACATAACAATAAACCCGTCCTTGCAGTCGGGTAAAAAGATTGTGTAATATTTTATTATCTTATTTTTGTTTCTTTTGATATCGATTCCTATAAAACAGTACCGTGACTGACTGACAGACATCGCACAGCCTAAACTAATTAAATTCAATTTCGGGGATGAATTTAAAAATTCTTAGATATTATGTGATATGACTATCCTCGATTGATATATGCTACTTTTTCTTCGGGAAAATACAATATTCCCACGGGATAGAAAAAACTGAATTAAATCGGGGCTGATTTATAAAATTCTTTCACCAATAGTAAGTTACAGTATCCCTGATTAACGTAGGGTACTTTTTCCGGGACAATGCAAAATTCCCGCGGGATAGAAATAAGTAAATTCAACTTCGACTTCTTTTTTTTCTATACGCAAATAGATTATCGACGCTATAATGTTCCGCGAATGTCTTTCCAGACTCTTAATTACCGTATGCAGGTCGTAAATTGTTTTAAATCATGCCAGAAGTACACACATTTGCAGGTATGCAATCATTTTAGCTCTAAGCCTTAACTGGCAGCTATTATGTAGGATTTCACAACTTGTAAGGAAAAATGTATGGTTTTTGGATTCTTACACATAAAAAGAATACTCAGTTGGCAATCTAATTGCGGTTTGAACTATCTAGACAAACTGGGGGACAGTGGAGACTTAGTTTTCGATGGCTACTTTTTTTCGTGGACAAGCCTTATACGAATACTATACTAGGTAGGTAATAAAATCGCTTTATAACATTAGTTTAGATAAGAATTTATTTTTATATGTTTTACTCCAGCTCAAACAGAAAGTATTTCAGTACTGATTGACGTAATACTGTTTTTCGAAATATATCGATGTTAGCCGTAAATTACAGCTAAGTATGTGAAATGAGCATTGAACAGTAGCATTTCAGTTTCAACAGCGGATTAAACAATATTTGTATGTGTAGGTAGATATACATTTAATACATATTATATATTTTTAACCCCTGACACAAAAAGTGGGGTGTTATAAGTTTGACCGCTATGTGTGTGTGTGTGTGTGTGTGTGTGTGTGTGTGTGTGTGTGTGTGTGTGTGTGTGTGTGTGTGTGTGTGTGTGTGTGTGTGTGTGAATGTGTGTGTGTGTGTGTGTGGCTGTCTGCTTTGTGTATGGCTGTAACTGTGACAGTAACTTGTCTATTTTTCACCAAAATGTACAAGGTTTAAAAACAAAATCCAGCCAGATTGAAATGTTATCTTGCACAACCAATATTGATGTTTTCTGCTTTACTGAAACATTTTTAAAGAACAATGAGGCGTCCATAATACAGGTCGATAAATATAAAATGGCTGCATACTTTTGTAGAACTCGTAAATCCCGAGGTGGAGTCTGCATTTATGTAAAAAAATCGTTAAATTGTCGTAATATTGAGTGGATATCTAATATGTCTATAGAATCACATTTTGAGGCTTGTGGAATAATGTTACCTGAACTAAACTGTGTAGTTGTGTGTAGGTATGTATCGGACGCCTGATGGTGATTGTGATTTGTTCTTTAAACAGTTCGAGCTACTTCTAAGTAATTTAACACTTAGATCACGATACTTAAAGCGGAAAGTTAGGGTGATTTTAACATTAACGTTTTAGGTAATGACACCAAAAAGAGCATTTTTATTACCACTTTAGCTAAATATAAAATAACTCATACTATAAATGAGCCTACCAGAATAACGCCAAAATCAGAGACTTGCATCGATAACATTTTAACTAACACCAAGAAATATACTTCCAGCGTTTTGAATTGAGGAATATCTGATCATACAGGACAACTATTTAAATTACCAACAAGTTTCAGTTATAATCAAAAGTACTGGTATGTAAAAAGGAGAAGAATAGATTATTATTTAGATATTTTTAAAAAATATATGTCTCAAATCAGTTTTGTGGATATTTATAATGAAAGTGATGCAAATACTGCCTATAGTAAATTTATATCCATCGTCACACTAATTTTTAACTTATGCATTCCGCTGGAAAGGGTAAAAGTCACACATATTAAAAAACCCAACTGGAAATCAAAAGGTAATCTCAAATCTAGTAAAAATAAGCGTAAAATGCATTTAAGTATACAGAAAGGAAAATTTAAAATAAAAAACCTCTACACATATAAAAAATATTGTAAAGTTTTAAGAAAGGTAATTAGACAGTCAAAAGTACTATCAAATGATAAATATATAAATAATAGTACTAATAAAAGTAAAGCTACATGGGGACTTATTAAACAAAATACTTCAGCAACTAATTTGTTGACTACAAAAATTTCAAGAATAGATATCGAAGATAAAAGTTATACAAATGCCCATGACATAAGTAAGGCGTTCAATAGTTATTTTGTAAATCAAAATAAAGTAGACGTACCTAGTATTGCTGATTATAAATCTACAGCACAACATGTCTGTAATAGTATCTTTTTAGCCCCTGTTAATACATTTGAAGTCAAAAAAATACTTTAAAGTTTAAAAAATAAAAAAAGTGCTGGGCATGACAATATTCCAATGCAAGTCATCAAAGCCAGTATTGATCATCTTGCAGAACCACTTGTCTACATCATAAATTTAGCGCTGGAAACAGGAATATTTCCCGACGATTTAAAAATAGCCCTCATTAAACCATTGCATAAAAAGGGAACAAAAACGGATATAGGGAATTATAGACCCATTGCCTTATTGCCTAGTTTCTCTAAGATATTTGAAAAAGTTATACACAATAGACTTATGAGCTTTCTTAATAAAAACAATATCTTAAGTACCTCACAATTCGGTTTTCAAAGGAGTAAATCTACTTCACTAGCAATTTTTAAAATATTTAAAACCATATGGGAAAATGTTAATGATAAAAAACCCTGTGTCTCTCTATTACTTGATATGTCGAAGGATTTGATTGCGTTGTGCATGACATACTTCTACAACAGTTCGAACACATCGGAATTAGAGGAACTGCCCTTAAATTATTTAAAAGCTACTTATCCAACAGAATGCAGGCAGTTTTAATAGAAATGTACGATGAGAAAAATAAAATCATAGAGCAGGTAAAGTCAGACTATCAGAAAGTAGCAATAGGGGTACCACAGGGAAGTGTTCTTGGACCACTCCTGTTCCTAATTTATCTTAATGAAATGCCGAATGTGGTTGACGAACCATGTGTGATGTTTGCCGATGATGCTACGGTTCTATTTTCAGGTCAGACTTATAGTGACAATCTGCAAGTCAACATAAATTGTGCATTAACCAAAATATTAAAATGGCTTAGTACAATTAACCTTAAAGTAAATCTTAATAAAACTAAGCTCATTAAATTCAGACATTATAGAACTGCGCAAATGGCGCTCGATGTCTCAGCAGCAGGTCTAGAAGAAGTAAAAGAAGCAAGCTTTCTAGGTATTAAAATAGATTCAAATCTAAATTGGAAAGCCCACATTGAGCAAATAAATAATAGGATTTCCAGCTGCTGCTACGCTCTGTTGATACTGTCTGAAACTTGCTCAGAAGCTAAACAAAAAGTGCATATTATGGAAGCGTCTATCCTCTACTAACATATGGCGTTATTTATTGGGGGAATTCAGTTGATGTGCATAAAACGTTTTTACTCCAGAAGAGATGTTTGAGAACCATTTACCGTATGCATTCTGAACAATCTCTTCGAAAAGCTTCATGACCCTATGCGGCATTTACATATTGGAATTATGCTTATTTGTTAAAAATCAATCCCATTATTTTACAAAAAATAATTCACTGAATTTAAATGTACGGACGCAATATAAGTATAATATACAGCTACCGAAAGTAAATAGTTCTATATATAAAAAGAGTACCTATATAACAGCTATTAGTGTTTTCAACAATCTCCCAGTTGATTTGAAGGTTATGGAAGGGGATATATTTAAGCGAAGGCTCAAAAACTGGCTTTTGGATAAAGAATTTTATAACATAAAAGAGTATTATATAGAACTAGTTAACTAATTGTAAATAGCCATTAAGTATTAAAATTAGACTTAACTTTAAAGTACCAAATTACATTATATGTATTACTAACAAAATTGTAGGCCCGGAACGGGTAACTGTTGAAACTACCTTTAGTATATGTACTACCACCTAATTGTACCTATGTGACACAGTTATACAATAAATTATTCTGATTCTGTGTCATATTAAACGGTTGAACCGATTAAGATGCGGGATTTTTATTTGAAAGCAGGTTTCTTGACGATGATTCTTAGACATATTTCATCAAAATTGGTCCAGTCGTTTCGAAGTTATCTGCTCTTTGTATGCAGCGGAAGGGATCTTAGACTTATTTGTATTGGGGGTTATTAAGTTTTTAATTTATAGATATTTTTGCAAGCTGTTATTTCCTAGTAGGACTTGAATTATTATGGCTGCTAGATTTTTATTTAAAATTGAATTTATTTTCTATGTATACCTTTTGGCAGAAAGAAATGGTGAACGCGGTTGTGATCTGAGTGATCATATTAGACAATATATAACACATAACCTTCAGGTCATGTTCTGAGAATAGATATGGATCTCAGTACCTACCTAACTAGTAAGTGACGCGCATGCGCATGACTTGGGTGGACGACGACGGCAGCGATAGAGGTGTACGCACGAGGACGGCTAGGCTAGCACGATTACCTATGGCTTTTTTTGTCGGCTTGTACGTCGCTTTTGGTTCAGTCTGGAGCACGTGATGACACAAAAAACTTTATTATCGTTACATGCCTCTCGTTACATGTAGTAAGGCTCACTTGGTGATAAACGGAACATATAGGCAACCGTGCTAATCGTTTTAGATTTTTAATCGATAGTCGTTTGGTGCCTTATCTAACTAAATAGAAACAGACTCAAATTATTATAATAGATTTCAAACTAAATACAAACTGAAATATAGATGCACAAAAAAAGGCCAATGCTGGGAATTGAACCCAGTTCCTCAGCATTCCGTGCTTCGTGCTTACCCCTACACCATCACTGGTCATTATAATAGTTATTATATAGTTGGTTATTATAATAGGTTTATTAAGGTCCAGCCGGGAGTCATGCAGGAAATCTTTCAAGGAATTAGAGTTGCTTACTTTGCCCGCACTCTGTACTCTAGAACTCTGCAAACTTGTAAGGTGATTCTCAGATAATTTTCCCCGAAAAACAAACAAATTTTGAATAGTGACAGACTTAATACTTTATTCGAGCCTGACGTCAGAGTCTCTTTAGTTAAAACGGCTTTGTACCGTAGATGCTCTAGCTATGTCGCTGCTAAGGTTTATAAAGCTTTTCCATGTAAAATGAAGTGCCCACCTTTATACTAAATTCGTGGTTTCTTTAAAGAAGTGCCTTTGTTGCATGTAATGTAAATTGTTGCATGTGAAGATTTCCTATTATTTTTTTAACCGACTTGAAAAAAAGAGGAGGTTATCAATTCGTCTGTACGTTTTTTTTTTTTTTTTTTTGTATGTTTGTTACGCGATTACTCCCTCAATTGTGAACCGATTTTCAAAATTATTTTTTTGTTTGAAACAGTACTCCTGAGGTGGTCCCATTGGCACCAAGTCAAGATCTGATCATGGGATCCTAGAGAAATCGAAGACAACCTTCAAATTTTACAGGCAAACCTATAGTGATTTTAGCATTTTTAGTATCAAGTGAAGTATTTGCATTCAGAAAGTATCATTTCGTAAACTGGACCTGATGAAGAAGACCGTAGATGGCCAACGGAACTCCTCAACGGGTCAAATCTTGCAAGTTAAATTTAACCCACTTCCCGGTTTCCAATTGAGCTGAAATTTTGCAGACTTGTGTGAATTGGATGACAATGCAATATTATTATGACATGGAGCTGATCTGATGATGGAGCTGAAAGTTGGCCATAGGAACTCTGTAATAAAACGATACGACCGCATTGAGTTTGAGCTCATTTGATTTGTCTTGACGAGTACTTTGATCCTAGATGGTAACTAGGGTCTGAAGATGGAGTTGGAAGGTGACCATTTGAACTCCGTAATAAAACAACATAACCCCATCGAGTTTGGGCTCGTTTGATTCGTCTTGACGATTACTTTGGTAATCAGGATCAAAAAGTACAGTCAGCAAAGAGTGCCTGTTGTATCGCATAATGTTGATTGTTCTAAAATTTTCTGGCATACTGTTGAAAGTCCTAAAGCATATTTGTTCGTCCTTATATTGATAACAAGAACATCGAATTACCTACAACGTTTTATTACTAATATTAATTGGCCAAAGCAGTCCGAAGAATTGTGTAAGTTATTCACCTAAACTATAGTAAGTAGGTATGGCACCTATGTACAAAGAAAAGGGGGCAATAAAAATACCTACAAACCACCTCTCGCTTAACCTTGTTAGGTTCGTTAGATATCTTGCGTCCCGTAGAGTGGGAATGGAAGTGTAGTCAGCGGAGAGGGGCTCGGGGGGCGATGCCCCCCGCTTTAAAAAAATAATTTCAAACCATCCCCCGTTTAACCTGGTTAGGTTCGTTAGTTACCTTGCGCTCCTCAAAGTGATATTAAAGGGGGGGCTCGGGGGGCGAAGCCCCCCGCAATAAAAAAAAACTTTCAAACCATCCCCCGTTTAACTAGTTTAGGTTCGTTAGTTACGTTGCGCTCCTCAAAGTGATATTAAAGGGGGGGCTCGGGGGGCGAAGCCCCCCGCAATAAAAAAAGTACTTTCAATCCATCCCCCGTTTAACCTGTTTAGGTTCGTTAGTTACCTTGCGCTCCTCAAAGTGATATTAGGTGGGAGTGGGGGCTCGGGGGGCGGAGCCCCCCGCAATAAAAAAAACTGTCAAACCGCGTCCCGTTTAACCTAACCAGATTCGTTAGTTATCTTGTGTCCCTCAGAGTGGAAAATGAAGCCTTGGCACTGGAAGGGGGGCTCGGGGGGCGGAGCCCCCCGTAATAATAAACACCTTCAAACCACCCTCTGTTTAAAACCAAACCTGTTTTAAACCCTGTTAGGGGTGGAGCTGGTTAGCTTCATTAGTTATCTTACGTCACTCAGAGTGGAAATAGAAGCGCCGTTCTTGGAGGGCGGCTCGGGGGCGGAGCCCCCCGCCATAAAAATACTCATAAACCACCTCCCGTTTAACCTGGTTAGATTCTTCAGTTATCTTGCGTCCCTCAGAGTGGAAATAGAAGCATCGCTACCGGAAAGGGGACTCGTTGGGCGGAGCCCCCGCAATAAAAATACTTTCAAACCATCCCCCGTTTAACCTCATTAGGTTCGTTAGTTACCTTGCGCTCCTTAAAGTGATATTAGGCGGGAGGCTCCGCCCCCCGCTATAAAAAAAAACTGTCAAACCGCGTCCCGTTTAACCTAACCAGATTCGTTAGTTATCTTGCGTCCCTCAGAGTGGAAAATGAAGCCTTGGCACTGGAAGGGGGGCTCGGGGGGCGGAGCCCCCCGTAATAAAAAAACACCTTAAAACCACCCCCTGTTTAACCTAGTTAGGTTCGATAGTTATCTTACGTTCCTCAGAGTGGAAATAGAAGCCCCGCTGATGGAGGGGGGCTCGGGGGGCGGAGCCTCCCGCAATAAAAATACTGTTAAACCACCTCCCGTTTAACCTGGTTTGATTCGTCAGTTATCTTGCTTCCCTCAAGAGTGGAAATAGAAACCTCGGTACCGGTAGAGGCGCATGGGGGGTGGACCTCCCGTAATAAAAAATACCTTCAAATCACTTCCCGTTTAACCTGGTTAGGTTAGTTAGCTGTCTTGCGTCCCTCAGGGTGAAAATAAAAGCCCCGCTCTCGGAGGGGAGGGGGGCTCGGGGGGCAGAGCCCCCCGCAATAAAAAAATCTATTAAACCATCTACCTTTTCACTTGGTTAAATTCGTCAGTTTATCTTGCGTCCCTCAGAGTAGTAATAGAAGCCTCGCTACTGGAACGGGGGGCAGAGCTTCCCGCATTAAAAAAATACCTTCAAACCACCCCCGTTTACCTTTGTTAAGTTTGTTAGTTACCTTGCGATCGTCAGAGCGTAAACAGAAGCGGGGCTTCGTTTACTGGCTACGCCTACGCATCTTTTTTATACCAATACAACTAAAAAGCCAAAAATAAAAATTTTTAAATAAAAAATAGAACCGCCTTCAAAAACACCCAAAAAAATATTAATTAAAAATGTAACCGACTATAATGAGCATTATAATATCTTTCTACTAATCTGTTTGAAGTCGGGCCTCAGCTCGAGCCAGCAGGAGTGGACTTAGTAATTAAATTAATAAATAAATATCCCGGGACAATTCACACCAATCGACCTAGTCTCAAAGTAAGCAAAGCTTGTGTTATGGGTACTAGGCAACGGATAAACATACTTATATAGATAGATACATACTTAAATACATATTAAACACCCAAGACCCGAGATCAAACATTCGTGTTTTTCATACAGATATCTGCCCCGACGCGGGAACCGAACCTGGGACCTCAAACTTTATAGTAGTAATTTAACTTACCTACCTATTATCCCTATTATATCTACTATCTGTTGGGCTTCTACCACTCCTGCTAGCTCGTGCTGAGGCCCGACTTCAAACAGATTAGTAGAAAGATATTATAATGCTCATTATAGTCGGTTACATTTTTAATTAATATTTTTTTGGGTGTTTTTGAAGGCGGTTCTATTTTGTATTTACTTACTTCGACGTAAAATTGTGTTGAGACTCTTTTATATTTTTGAACCATCCTTGTGTATCACGCATAATTTATTACAAACTAGCTGATGCCCGCGGCTTCGCCCCCGTTTTATTTTTTCTAAAATGCATACGAACGAACCTTTTCCTAACAATAACGAACACATATAAGGAAGATTTATCCAATTGGGAATGTCTAAAAAAAATTACCAGTGGTTTCTATATTTTTTTTGTATAGAAAAGTCAATTATAAGAAACTAATTTCAATATTTTGTCATTTAGTTTTCTACTTTTTTCAAAATTAATTATTGAAACTATTTTAGTTGATGACGTCAGATTATAATTGAGGGCTCCCACAATGCCAAATTTCTAAATCTATCTAAATGCGTACGATAAGGCAACCCCTTTAATTATTTTTTGCGTAGTGGTACACTATACACTGTGTCACTTTACTGGCACTGTCAAAGTGCTAGATATCAGACAGCGGGTCCAAATCAAACTCCGTAGTATAATCCACGCGTAAATTGTGAAGAATTCTAACCACACAGAATAAAGTACGACTTGAACCGGTCACGCAATTTACACCAATGTCAAATGAAGGTCATTGCTTATTTGTTATATAATAAATTCATTACATAACATTAAAATTAAATAACTACAGAAAACGATTTAAAAAGCATTTCTCTCGAAATGGTTTTCGATTTTCTATACATTGCAAAAAAATAGACATCCCCAATTCGGTGCAGTCGTTTGGAAGTTATGTGCGTACAAATATTTCGGTGATTCATTTTTATTTATACAGAGGCCCTACCACGAAGTGCATAATTCGAACTTCGTTCCGTGCCGTCCCGCTCACGCTAATATGATTTGACACGAGAGTGAGAGGGATAAAACGATACGAACTTCGATTTTAAAATTTCGTAGTAGCGCCAAGGGTCACAACTAAGACGTTATCCAAAATTATATTTTCTGGATCCACTCATGATTACGATCAACTCTTAATATGGGACCAACTTCGAAAACGTAAACACAAAATCGACGTCTCCATACAAATTGCGAAACCAGTTGATTGCTTTTAGTATGGGAGGATCAATTTTTTTCTACCGATTTCGATATTACTCCCATATAATAAAATAATAAAAGTTGATCGTAATCATGAGTGGATCCAGAAAATATAATTTTGGTTTACGTCTTAGATGTCACCCTGTATAGATATAGATAAAGAACTGAACTGAACTATTGAGTCTCTTGCCGGTTTCTTCTCAAGAGAGGCTTTGTCTGAATCGGTGATAGATTTTTCGACGTTCATAATAACTTATAAGGTAAACGTCCCTGTGCTCAACACTGTCCCAATACATGCCACCTTCAATCTTATGTCATAGTAAGAGAGGTGGTGTCATCTACTCCTTCCAGGTCATGGCTATTCGTATGACTGAATGTCCAAATAGTTCGATTACCTATGTGGGAGTTAAGGTGTCGAGCATTGGTACGTTTACCTTAGCTCACATTCAAATGACTTAGTTGTGCTTAGAGTCGCAGCTACTCGTCCCAGCCTATAATCCTTTTCATATAGCTCGGGTACGGTGACAAATGTCATTGAGCAATTAAAGTTATTAAAGGGCTGAGGCAATGTAAATTCGAATCGATTTTTTACGATTTTCGATTATATAATATGCTAAGGGTGTGTAATCGATTTTATTAGTGTTAGATTA
Source organism: Archips crataeganus (assembly GCA_947859365.1). NCBI lineage: Eukaryota > Metazoa > Arthropoda > Insecta > Lepidoptera > Tortricidae > Archips > Archips crataeganus. The sequence continues at coordinate 6,705,171 of OX402065.1, forward strand.
TATTTTAACTACTTTTTGCCTCCGGCTTCGCCCGTGTAGCAAATGTTTTTGCTAGTCTATCGGAATCTAGGGAATCGTGCAATTTATAGGAATAAAAAGGTAATCATATTTTATGTTACTCTCCAGCTCATAAAGTAAGTATTTCGATTATACATATATTGTTAAAATATGTAACTATGAAGTTGTAAAGTATTTAAGTTTTCGATTGATTGACAGATGGATGACGCACGCGAGTCAAACGATTTGACAAGATGTCAGAATCGATTCGGTCGATGAGCAAAGTCAAACTCTATTGTAATTGAGTTCCGTTTTACACGATGAAAGTTGACGAAATTAAATCTTTTTAGTTTTAGTTTTTTAGTTTTTAATGAACATATTCCTATGTATTAGTGACAACCCTAGTACTTCAATAAATTTTGCTCTCATTTTACGATCACTGGATATAAAACATACTTATACTTATCGATCGCTGATGTGACTAGCAAATTAATAAGAAAGACGTTAAAATGCACGATTAAACGCTTAAGATATTCCGATTAAGAGGACACGTATTGTCTCGTCAAATCTAGTGTGTATTCTGTTTTGTATAAGGGTGAATCAACTTTTCATTGCCACTCGCTGCTATGGTTACACAAATTTTGGCTCCTGTCTCCTGGATTTTGGAGTTTTTTGGTTAAAAATTTAAAATATAATAAATAAATATAAACAGTCTGTCGAGGCAATAACATAAACTGAGTTTCGGATTCTGTTCAATTACATTTATTTGTATTATTTTAGCTCCAACAAGATGGAGCGACGACCTGATGAAGGTAGCGGGAGCGCATTGGATGCGGATGGCGCAGGGCCGATCTGTTTGGCGAGCCTTGGGGGAGGCCTATGTTCAGCAGTGGATGTCTTTCGGCTGAAATGATGATTTTAGTTCATCAATAGGTACTCGATCCTTTGGTTTTGCGGAGGGATGTGGCGTCTCTCTGTATATTATACCGTATCTATCATGGGGAGTGTTCTGACGAACTGTTCGAATTGCTGCCTGCGGCTAAATTCCACTACCGCACTTCGAGGAACCGTTTGTCTTTCCATCCTCACCATCTTGATGATTGGCATTCTAGTACCGTGCGTTTTAAGCGAAACTTCTTTCCTCGCACGACAAAGATCTGGAATCAGCTTTCTGCGGCAGCATTCCCGGAGCGTTACAACTTAGAGATCTTTAAAAAACGAGCCTACCAATTCCTAAAAGGGTCGGCAACGCACCTGTGATGCCCCCCGTGTTACGGGTGTCCATGGGCGACGGTGATCGCTTTCCATCAGGTGACCCGTCTGCTCGTTTGCCACCTCTTATATATATAAAAAAAAAAAATTTAGAACCATACCAACCCTAACTGGTTGCCATACCTACGTCATTTCAATAGATTTTGCTCGCATTTTACGATCCCTGTTTATATCGTACCTATATAATGATAAAACCAATTTCAAACGACAGAAGTTATAAATTCAACATTTTTATAGAGCTAGGTATATATATATACACGATGATGTTTAATCGGTGATCAGGAACTAGTTTCTACATCAGTATTCGGTGGCGATCACGTTAAAGTCACAATTACGTGAAACAAAACTTCTACTTTTTTAGGGTTCCGTAGTCAACTAGGAACCCTTATAGTTTCGCCATGTCTGTCCGTCTGTCTGTCTGTCTGTCTGTCTGTCTGTCTGTCTGTCTGTCTGTCTGTCTGTCTGTCTGTCTGTCTGTCTGTCTGTCCGTCCACGGCTAAGCTCAGAGACTGTTAGTACTAGAAAGCTGTAATTTGGCATGAATATATATATCAGTCACGCCGACAAAGTGATTAAATAAAAAAAACTAAAATATTTTTTTCAGGGTACCTCCCATAGACGTAAAGTGGGGGTGATTTTTTTTTCTCGACTAACCCTATAGTGTGGGGTATTCTTGGATAGGTCTTTTAAAACCATTGGGGGTTGCTAACATGATTTTGCTATTCAGTGATCTGTTTCCGAAATATTCAACTTTAAAGTGAAAAATTTCATTAAAATCGACCGTCCCCCTCCCTCTAAAATCTAAACTCTTGGGTGGAAAAATTTCAGAATGGTAGTAAATAATTATATTTACAAGGAAAATTGTAGCGGCTAAAATTGCTTTGGAATTATTTGTAGTTTAAGAGTAAATAGTAGCCTAAGGTTACTTACCTTAACTTGGAAGATTCCGTACACATACGAAATCCATTGAAAAATATTACTTGATTTTTTCGTAATGGCTACGGAACCCTATATTGGGCGTGTCTGACATGCTCTTGGCCGGTTTTAATTATTAAATTATGATTTTATTAAAATCATTATCACCCTTCACATGGTTTAGTCTATGGGCCTAAAACCTCTTGGACAAGTCAGAGACAAACTTGACGAAACTATTTTACTTCAACAAATGTAGAATGACCATACATTCGGTGGATGGAGGAAGTTATAACAATAATGTTTATTTTTTTTAATTAAACAGTGACTAAATTGCTTGAGACCTCGTCTGTTAAATTTCATTTTGGCCAGGGATCAATATTTTTCAACTCCTGATAACCGATCAAAAATCATCGAGTATAAATTCATTTGTTTAGACGACCGCTTTAGCCTAGTTGGTAGTGACCCTGCCTACGAAGCAAGAGGTCCTGGGTTCAAATCCCGGTAAGGGCATTTATTTGTGTGATGAGCACGAATATTTGTTCCTGAGTTATGGATGTATTCTATGTATTTAAGTATTTATTTATCTATATAAGTATGTTTATCGTCGTCTAGTACCCATAGTACAAGCTTTGCTTAGTTTGGGACTAGGTCGATTTGTGTAAGATTGTCCCCTAATATTTATTTTTATTTTTTATTTATTTTTGTTGTGAATCTATTTAATACTAGCCTTCCGTCCGCAGCTTCACCCGCGATAAATTAATTTTCCCGTAAGAAAAGATATTTTCCCGCGATAAAAAGTAGCCTATGTCACTCAGTGATAATGTAGCTTTCTAACGGCAAAAGAATTTTTGAAATCGGTCCAGTAGTTTCGGAGCCTATTCAATGCAAACAAACAAACAAACAAACAAACAATCAAATCTTTCCTCTTTATAATATTAGTATAGATTTCGAAGGCTTTGATAAATTTTCTAAAGGATTAATAAATTAGTGTTTTATTATTAGATATGTATTTTTTGCGAGCTAAATAGTTATAGAAAGTGGTTTAATAGTTCCTAAAAATTAGTAAATGCACAGTTAAGCTCAAAAGTAGCTGAACACTTCAGATTTTAATCGCAGCAGACAACAACAATAGAACAGTTTGACATGTTATGTACCACTTACAAGTTAAGTATGAAGTATCTTTTTCTATTTATTTTTTATTTTCTTCAACTTCATTTTTTTTTTTATTACTTTTACGGTTGTATTTAGTTTGAACTACTGCTACTTTTCAACTTGACTGTATCATTTAGCTCTTGGCTTAATGTAATGATTGATGATCTAACTAATCAATATAGCAATTATGTTAAAAATATATAAGAAAATCTACGTCTAGCATCCCTAAAAACTAACTAAAATTGCTTGATTATTTGCTTTAACGTCTTTAAAAGTTACCTAGTTGTTATTGAAGTTCCGCCAACACTTAAAATTTCCTTTTTAAAAAATCCTACCTTAGGGAGGTTTACTCATACAAGTCCTTTAGGCTCTGGATCTACAAATAGTAGACCGTGGCAGTAAATCACTTCACCGATATTAATAAACACTTACATTGCTATTCTTCATTATTGTATCCTATCGTCATTTGTCACCGCACGCACAGTCACCAACAGGCGCGTACGCAGGACTGCGTCTGTTTTCCGTGTGTTGTCACGGCACTGCCCCTGGCGGGTTACTACGAAATTCGAAGTTCGAAGTTAGGATCGTGCGGTCCCTCTCACTCTCGTAATAAATACCATTAGTGTGAGCGGAACGGCATGGAACGAAGTTCGAATTTCGCGCTTCGTAGTATAGGGCCTGTGCAGAGTGGTCGTGAAGTTTTATCGCGATGCTGCCATGACCATAACCTTGGCCTTTTCTCTTGGCAAAAACACCGACTCAGTTTCGTTTTTAGGGTTCCGTAGCCAAATGGCAAAACGGAACCCTTATGGATTCGTCATGTCTGTCTCTCTGTCGGTCCGTCCGTATGTCACAGCCACCTTTTTCCGAAACTATAAGAACTATGCTGTTGAAACTTGGTAAGTAGATGTATTCTGTGAACCGCATTAAGATCTTCACACAAAAATAGAAAAAAAAAAACAGTAAATGAAACGTAAACCGCAATTTTTATATAGATAATGGTACGGAACCCTTCGTGCGCGAGTCCGACTCGCACTTGGCCGGTTTTTTTCCTACTCCTCTGGTTTTGCTGCTCGTCGCTAATCTAGTGTTGAGTACGACACGACGGACGGACAGACGGAGGAAATAAGCACTATTAATTAAAATCCAAGGACAGAAAGACGTATTGTCGTTACGTCTCCAACAAGATGGAGCGACGACCTGCTTAAGGTTGCGGGAATGCGTTGGATACGGATGGCGCCGGACGGATATGTTTGGTGAACCTTGGGGGAAGCCTATGTTCAGCAGTGGACGTCTTTCGGCGTAAATGATTATGATAATTAATGCAAATGTAATAAAATATGCAATGACGCTATAAAAAATCCGACATTAATCACGAGCTTTGAATTATGGTGAAGGAAAACATCGTGAGGAAATCTGAATTCAATGAAAACAAGAATTCAATGGTGTGCGTGAAATTCCCACGCGCTTGTGCCCTGCAGTTGGATATGCATATAGGCTGGGATCAATGAATGATATCTGGGGGCACGGTAGTGCCCCAGCCAAGATGAGCCAAACAAAGCGCTAGGGCACTACTACCTTTTCTCGAAGCGCTTCGTCGTTTTTTTTAACCCTCTAACTTGAGTTTGGATTGTGATGTCAATAGTAGACTCCTTATAAATATAAAGTTTCAATTGCATAGCTCTTATAAGTATACTTTAAATTTTATTGATATCTAAATACCCTGATTTCGTTACTGACTCACTGATGATCATCAAAATCCTTAGGGTACATCCTTAAGTCCTAGAAAGCAAACGTTTTGAATGTAAGCTAGTTTAAAGTACACACACAAACAACAAAAAATTATATAACTTGGAATTAAAAAAAATATATATCTTAATAACTTGCAAAAAGAAGTGAAATCCCACCAAAAATATTTTCATATAAAATGTTGCCAAGACGAGACCATATCCTTGCAAAAAAAGTTGTCAGAAAAGTTGTCAGATCTCATGTAGAGCCAAGCTTCCTAACTCTACGCGCCTAATTTCACTAACTTCACACCTTAGTCAAAATACCTACCTGACTTGGCCTTTTTTATACCCCTATTCTTCGCAGACGTAGATGTAGTCGAAGGCAACAGCTAACTAGTACCTAAATATAAATAAACTACAACGACTAGATATCCGCGCTTATACGACATTTTAGTGTTTAAGCAATATTTTCATAGTCGTTATTCGGGTACATGCTGTGTAATGTATTTGTTACTCGATTCAATTGTTTTGCTGGTCTTCAGAGTTCAATGTGACATTAACTACAAACTTTTACGTATTGAAACGTGTTTCGACTCTGAACTACACATCATCAGGACATGTTTACATTGACATACATTGTTAGATCTTGTACTTAGTGGTAAGAGTACGGCAAGCTCGAAAAGAATTCGGAAGCATAAGTATGAATGCGACTATTTAGCATGATATATTATATTTATTACCACTACATCGTAGGTACATTTTACATTCGATCGAGTCAAAAACAACTTTAATTTATTCGTATTTATCTTGCTTATAAATTATGTTTTATTACTTATTACATTTTTTTGCATTCTCTGTCAGTCAGTTGGTAAGGGTACTATCTAATATATAAAAATCTCGTGTCACGGTGTTTGTTATCGACTCCTCCGATACGGTTTGACCGATCTTTATGAAACTTTTTTTTGTATTCGGTTGGTCTGAGAATAGGTCGTAGGCTATTTTTTATACCCGTCTTCTTCGCATACGGAGTCGCGGGCAACAGCTAGTTGTTTTATAGAGATCTCTTTTCGGCCCGGTCACGATTTCAATTTCTATTCTGGACTCGCGCGCGCGGAGGCGCTGTCCATGTTTCCATAGTAATTGATTTTTTTACGTAGGTAAACGCGATCGAGAAGTATTTGGTGAAATAAAAACTTATACTAAGCATACTGTTCATTGCGCGGTACTGATAAAACTCTCGCTGCGCCGCCGGTCACACGAAGTCGTAATGAAATGAAATGAAATGAAATGAAATGAAATGAAATGAAATGAAATGAAATGAAATGAAATGAAATGAAATGAAATGAAATGAAATGAAATGAAATGAAATGAAACGAAACGAAATTAAACGAAACGAAACGAAACGAAACGAAACGAAACGAAACGAAATGAAATGAAATGAATATTTTATTTGTTAATGGTGGGTTTACATAAAGGTCGTAAAATTATGTAGTCGTAAGATCGCCACATTATGCCAACAAACTGACGTACAAATTTATAATTAATTACATTTATTTAATTTTAATATTATTAATTGTGTTACAGAAACCAACAAACATTAACTACTTATCAAAGAACACTCGTAAACTATAAAAACATTTATCACTCAACCATTGCATCACCAGTTTTTTAAATGACTTTAAATTCTTATCTTTAAAAACATCAGGCAGTTTATTATAAATATTAATACACATAACATAGCTATTTTTAGATGACAGCCGGGCTGTTAGGCATAGATTGAGGCTTTTTGACCCGGAAAAAGCTTAGCTCTCGCAAAATGGCTTTTGGGAATTGTGCTCTGACGAAGGTGTGTTATGTTACAATTTTACCAATCCGTTTCGATTTTAGCTTTTTTAGGGTCCGTACCCAAAGGGTAAAAACGGGTCCCTATTACTGAGACTTCGCTGTCCGTCCCGTCCGTCTGTCCGTCCATCTGTCACTAGGCTGTATCTCACGAACCGTGATAGCTAGACAGTTGAAATTTTTACAGATGATGTATTTCGATTGCCGCTATAACAACAAATACTAAAAAACAATAAAATAAATATTTAAGGGGGCTCCCATACAACAAACGTGATTTTTTGCTCGTTTTTTCTCGATATTGTTAACGGCAAACGGCAACAGGTAGACGCTTGAAATATTCCCAGAATATTTAGTTATATATTCAATTTAAAAATAAATAATTAAATTAAAATAAAACAAATAGTTAAGGGGGCTCCCATACAACAAACGTGTTTTTTTGCCGATTTTATAGATAATGGTACGGAACCCTTCGTGCGCGAGTCCGACTCGCACTTGGCCGGTTATTACAGATTTCCTTGTCATTAAAGCTTGAAATAGCGTCCTGGTGAACCTATATCTTAATTATGTATCTTACCTTCTCCTTCAGCCCGTTTTCGCCCACTGTCAGGCATGTCCATACGCTTCCCCAATCTTTTGGCATCCATATCGGTTGTCTGTTTTCCTATTGCAGACTGGTCCTTGGTTCTACTGTCTCTGTAACGGCCCGGCCACGACTTCGCGCGACCGCCGCACGCACAGTGATTATCTGGCGGCACACGCAATGAACTGATAAAACGCTCGCCGCTGCCGCTGGTCGCGCGAAGTCGTGGCCGGGCTGTAATGCCATCGGTGCATCGGTCGTCGTTCAGGCGTTCTGCCCACACTTATTTTGTCTAGCCGAGGTCTCCACGCCAGAAAGCGCTTGCTCCACCGTTCGTCGTGTCGTCGGCACACGTGGCCGGCACGGGCGGGACTCTATCTAAATCCCTAACATCGTTTGTCCTAATGTAATGTTTGTCCTAATGATCGATTGTCCTAACACTTTTTTTCTCGGAAACCGTGTATCCTTCAGGAACTTTTTTGTGATGATCCTCTAGAACTCTATTATAGGTTAGGTTAGGTTTATTTTATAAAAATCCAGAACAATTAATAGATTTTAAAAAAAATGTGTTAGGACAATCGATAATTAGTACAAACATTACATTAGGACAAATAATCAATCATTAGGGATTTAGATATAGAGCCGGCCGGCACGCACAACCCCGTTTAATCTTGGCGACTCTACTATGACCCACGTCGACCACTTTCGTGCTTTGTCTAGGGGCCTTATCATACTGGCGGTTTGCGAATGCATTAAAAGCGAGACGAGCCCGTAGCGAGTTCGTGGCGCCTGTAGGGCTGGGACGCCATGATGTAAACTGTACACTAATGTACGGTCGGCCGAAAATATGGTCTACCACCCTACGGCTGAAGTTCATTTGCACGTCATGATACAACAAGGTCGATTTTTCCTTGCAATAATATGATGACAGTGACTAATGAAATGGCTTCACTCAGAAAAGTCAACCTTAGCTATAATCTCATAGAAACTTTTGTCAATACTGGTAGACAACTGTCTTGGCCGACCGTACGTCAGCTAATATACAGGGTTATTTGTAATTCACTAGCATCCTTTTAACCCTAAACTCCTACCACTTAAACAAATGTTTTTTGTTTTACGGCTTTTGTCATAACTTAATATTTTTGGTGTAATATCGTTTTGAAAATTTGAGACTACCTCTTATTTTTACGATACTCTGTGTATTTGTATGCGGAAAAAAGTGCTTCACTTCAAAAAGTCGTAAAACAAAAAACATTTGTTTGAGTGATAGGAATTCAGGGTTAAGAGGATGTCAGTGAATTACAAATAACCCTGTATAAATCTTCCCAGGTGATTTTTTCGCTTCGAGCCCTTATCTTTCAAAACAAACGGTATCGTCATAGTATTAAGGTTCAAATTTAATGTAATGGCTCGAAGCGAAAAATTCACCTGAGAAGATTTGTATTGTACTATATCTATTTTACCCATTTCAGTTTTTGTATGTACAGTCGACAAAACCGAGGCCTGCCCAGTTTCAAAACAAATTTGCTTGCAGCCGTTGAAAATCATTGGTATGGATTGGTATGGACAGATGTCTAGTCAGAGCCACTGCAAGCAAAATGGACATTTAAGGTGTCAAGGGGACCTTTTTGTCGATGGTACTATCGCCCCAAGCGCCAGATAACCACCTTAAAGGCCCAGTTTGCGTGCAGTGGCTAGACATCTGTCCATAACAATCCATAGCAATAAACATCAACGGCTGCAAGCAAATTTGTTTTGAAAATGGGTATCTGGCGCTTGGGGCGATAGTACATCATGGCGTTCCAGCCCTATAGGCGCGACGAACTCGCTGCGCGCTTGCGACGGAATCGTTGCGAATTCGCGGCGTAATCGTTGCGCGCTCGCGGCGATCTTGCTACGTGCTCACCTCGCTTTTCATACGTTCGAAAATCGTTAGTGTGATAAGGCTCTAATGACTAATGAGCTCGTTCCGGACTCGATCGCACAGCGTATCTTACCTATTATAGGCTCTCAAATTCGTTAAAGTTCGTTCGTCAAGTTTTGTTTTCGTTTTTAGGGTTCCGTAGTCAACTAGGAACCCTTATAGTTTCGCCATGTCTGTCCGTCTGTCTGTCTGTCTGTCTGTCTGTCCGCGGCTAAGCTCAGAGATCGTTAGTACTAGAAAGCTGTAATTTGGCATGAATATACATATCAGTCACGCCAACAAAGTGGTAAAATAAAAAAAAAAAAAAAAATTTTTTTTAGGGTACCTCCCATAGACGTAAAGGGGGGTGATTTTTTTTTCTCGACTAATCCTATAGTGTGGGGTATCGTTGGATAGGTCTTTTAAAACCATTGCGGGGTTGCTAACATGATTTTTCTATTCAGTGATCTGTTTGCGAAATATTCAACTTTAAAGTGAAAATTTTCATTAAAATCGAGCGTCCCCCCCCCCCTCTAAAATCTAAACTGTTAGGTGGAAAAATTTGAAAAAATTCAGAATGGTAGTAAATATATCAAATTTACTAGGAAAATTATAGCGGCTAAGATTGCTTGGAAATTATTAGTAGTTTAAGAGTAAATAGTAGCCTAAGGTATAAAACATACCTAAACTTGGATGATTCCGTACACATACGAAATCCTTAGAAAAATATTACTTGATTTATTTGTAATGGCTACGGAACCCTACCTTGTGCGTGTCCGACACGCTCTTGGCCGGTTTTTTTTTACTGCGGATAAAAGGAGCTAATGTCATCTTCGGGTTATTTCGCTAGTAGCATTCCAATAAATTATGTATGATCAGCATTTTATCGCGGGTTCGCTCACGTGAACCATTCGGTCTGATAGTCTGATGAAAATTCCGGGTTTTTTCTAAATTCCCTTGGGAATTTCTAAAAAATTACTACGTGGTTATCATTTACGTTTTATGAAGAACACCCGTGCAAAATTTCATGTGTGTAGAATAGGGCAAGTTTACGGGATGCTATACGATCCCGTGGGAAAATCAGAATAAAAAATATCCATGTTATTCCCAATACGTTTTTTAGCGTGAAAGAGTGACACACACACACACACACACACACGCACGCACGCACGCACGCACGCACGCATACACACACACACACACACACACACACACACATAAAAAATAGACAGGATAGGTTACTTTCTCATTTACTATAATAATAATATTATAAATGTTCGCACAATAATAACGGCTGAACAGATTTGGATGAAATTTAGCGTACAGATAGGTAGACAAAAATTTAGATTGATACATAAGGTACTTAATATCCCGGTAATGCATTCCCCTGGGATAATATTTCAACTTGAAACAAGAATTGAGGACGCTGTCCAGGAACGCTGAAGTAAGTAGGTAGGTAAGTAGATTTAACGTCATAAATAAGTGATCACTTTTGTACCTTGTCGCTTATGGCCGGCGCCCACTGACGGCATGTGGCATTTTATTACTATCAAGTTATTTTGAATCTCATTTCAATGAGTTTAGAATTCATGCTACTTTATTTCGATACCACGATGCCGCGACGTCCTGAGGGCCGATGCCACGCATAACTAATAAAGTGACATAAATTCTAAACTCATTGAAATAAGATTCAAAATAACTTGATAGTAATAAAATGCCACGCCGTGCCATGCCGTCAGCGGGCGCCGGCCCTTACAGTCGTTACATAATTTCGTATAGTTTTTCAAACATGACGTTAAAGTGACAAGGTACAAAAGTGATCACTTATTTATGACGTTTACCCTACCGTTTCAAAATGACGCGTTAACTTCGTCTGTAACCAATAGGTGGCGTTGTCCAACCGAAAATTGTGTTTTAAAGACAAATTCAGGGCAACGTCTAAGATTCAATTTTTTTTTATATACAATATGATAAACGGGCAGCCACGTCACCTGATGGAAACAATCATCGCCGCCCATAGACACCCATAACATAAGATGAGTTAACCCTGTGTTACACATGCCTGTAGCTAGTACATTTTTGTCCAAGTCTCATACAAATATGAAAAAGCATGCGAGCTACTAGCACGAAAATGTGGAAGCTACAGGCATGTGTATTTCCAGCTTTGCGGATGCGTTACCGCGGGACAACGCAAGCGAGTAAATAAATAAGTTCAATCTATCTGAAGTGAATCAGAGTTTTCATTAGGGTCAGGTTTTATACCACGAAATTCGATTTTCGAACTTCGCATCGTGCCGTTCCATTCACGCTAATAGTACTCAACATAAGAGTGAAAGGAATGGCATGATACGAAGTTCAAAACATAAGAATAAATAAGAACATAGGTAGAAGGGAAACTCCCCATCGGGCGCCTCGGCTGACGCCGCCGGCCGTGACACCTTGACTGAGTTCTCGCTTAGCGAGTACTCTAATATCGTGACCTTTGAGTCCGGTCCGGCCGGAGCGGGAGCGGGAGTTTCCATTCTACCTATGTTCTTATTTATTCTTATGGTTCAAAAATCTAATTTCGTAGTAGCCCCCAATTTACTGAGTCGCGACGCTACGTGGCAATATTCATTGAGATAATACGTCAACGAATATTAATTAACGAATTCTCACTATGAAATTTGTAGCGCCACGTCTCGTCGCGTCTCGAGGTGAACAGACTCTGAGTTTCCTTTAAATAATTTAGTGATTTTGCAAAAATTTGTTTCCTTTCGTGTATTGGAAAGACAAACGAAACTAAAAGGATAAACTAAACTCGTCTTTCTCAGAATTTGTATGCCCAAAATCCACCTATACCAATGGGTTATTAAGTATATTCAGTTAAACTATTAGGCTGTCTTATGTTTTGACAAGCTTCTATTTTACAAAATTTTATAATACTTGATGATAATCATTAATCTGACGCCTATTTGTCCTTTCCTTAACTATAAAATACCATTCTATATAATTCATTTTACATTAATTTCTCCTGTCTGTTGTTTCCGCCACCTACTTAAACCTGTTCATATTTTTACATGTATCCAGCATTGGTTGTCTGGAAGAGATCGCTTTTGTGCGATAAGACCGCCTATTGTCTGCCTGAATTTTTATTGTTATTAATTTTTTCTGTACTTTTTTGGTGATCAATAAAGAATATCTGTATTGTATTGCATTGTGCATTCTTCTGAACGGCATATCTGCTGATACTGAGCCAATGTCTCAGCAAAATGTTGAAATTGGTTCTAGCAGAGTTTATCTCCATGACATGAATGCTAATTTACTTGTAGAGTTGTCTTTTTGTCCTGTGGCTGCAATATAGCAGCTACTTTTGGTCTCCACAAGCACTTACTCTTGGCGCATTTGAGTGTACAAGTTAAGTAGGCGTGATACGTATTCCCCAGTCTTCCTTGATCATGTCAGCAGCTTTCTCAGCGATCATCATCGTAGGTGCGTTGGTGTGCGCTGCGGGAACGTGAGGCATAATGCTGGCGTCTACTACTCTCAATCCTCTTATCCCATATACTCGCAACCTTGAATCCACCACTGCCTCAGGATCATCTCTCGGCCCCATCTTGTTGGTACAGCAGTGATGATAAATTGTGTTCGTAATTGTCTTCATTGCACAATACCAATAAGCGTCCGTGTTAAATTTATGATGCGCGCAATTCGGTAACGGAATGTCGTGCAACCGACTTCCATATTTTTGGAAAGCTTTAGTCTTCGATAGTTCAATGATTTTCCTGATCCCATGCAAAATCACGTTCTGGTCATGTCCGCTGTCAGAAAAGTAATTTGCATAAATCAATGGTTTTTTATAGGGGTTTTTAGTGCTTAACATGATCCGGCCCTTTGATTCAGGGAGAAGGAGCATTGGAAACACCATCCATGTGTCACGAGCTTCAATTGGGCCGTAGACACTATCGTAAATTTGATCGTCGATAGCAAAGGCTTGCTTGTACGAAGGTTGACTGACTAAGGAACCCCCAACGAACAGCAGTTCTAAATCAGGATATCCATCATCACTGTTCGGATTTTTCGTATCTATGAAGGCGATTGCCTCAGTCCCAGTCGGTGCTGATATAGGCCCGCTGTGTGTACTAAAATACTCTAGAATGTTACTGATTGTAGCGACTCTTTCGATTCTTATAGAATCAGTAGTGTTTATCAAAAATGTCAGGCCTCCCAACGCCCAATGGTCTTGCAGATTGTACCCTACGGGTAGGTCGATTATTGTTGTGATATTTTTTTCTGTCAAATGATCTTTCGGACCTATGCCGCTTATCATTAGAATTTGTGGGGAATTTATGGCACCGGCAGAGAGAATAACCTCTCTTTTTGCCTTCACGACGTATCGTTTATTATCTTTTCGAAATTCAACGCCATATGCTTGCATTGTCGACGGATCAATGAGAATCCGAGTTACCATTGCATTTTTCGCAACCTGGAATTTTTTTCTATATTTAATAGGGTGAAGAAAAGCTCGGCTTGCACTCATGCGAGTTCCATTTTTCATTGTAAACTGTATAATAGAGTATCCAATTTGTTTCTCTCCGTTGTAGTCGACTACTTTTCCACCGGTTTCGATGCCTGCTTGAAGAAACGCATCAGAAAGCGGAGTTCTCCAACCAGGATATTGCAGAAACATTTCCCCTTCAGTATTATGGTATATTCTATCTTTTCTGAGTTCTGGTATTTGTATATTTTCGGATTTCTTGAAGTAATGCAGCACTGACGCATAGTCCCATCCTAGAAAAAGAGTAAAATTTAATGCTTGATACAAAAGCACATCAATATGGGGGCACGGCCAAGTTGAAAGCAAACTGCCTATCATCTTTTTCGAACCATTTCGGCGTATTTTTGTTGCTACAAACAAACTCAAGAAAACAGGAAGTACTTAAGTAATAGTAACGACGACTCCTACAATATTTTCAACTGTACAAGTGATATGGAGTCCCACTGTAACGGAACCTCCCCCCCCCCCTGTTTAAAAATCCCCCGCTACCTAAAGCTAATTATATCCTACATCTATTGACGGCTGAAAACTGAATTAAACTGAATTGAATTGCTGAAATATTTAACTAAATTACCTATCTATCTTATTAAAACTATGTATCTAACTCTGAACCAAATAAATAAAGAATTTAAATACTGAAATCTATACGGCGTAGAAACCTAAGATTATTTATATTGGTCGTGATACGTGATATGGCCATGTGATCGTCTAGTACCTAAGAGAACCCTTCGTTGTGTCCGTGCCTAAGTAACCCTGGAACTTTTAGTGAAGAATAAAGATTGGACTACCTATAAATATTTATTATATAGCGGCTAGTAACTTTATGCTAATTTTATTTAGAGGAAATGGTTGGTATTGAATTGCATAAGAGAAGACAGTTATAGAGTTTTATCTATGTATTAGAGTGGGTAAGTAAGTCTTAAGATAGATTATAGCCTAGAAGAGTAAATCAGAAGTGTTTGGAGTAGATATTAGACAGAAATATGGTATTCTAACTTAATAATATTCTATCTATAATGGTAATGAAGATATATGGTTGCCCATATTTTGATTCAGGTTATAGGTAACTTAAGTAGTATTGAAGAAGAGGTAAAGATAGTTAAATGGAAGAGGTAATTTCAGATTTATAAAGTCATTGGTCAATAGTCTGTGTCATGTACTTGTAGGCAAGGAATTTTATATTGCGGCTATGTTTGAGAGCCCACTCCCCGCTCTCAAAGGTGGTCTTCGACTCCAAACTGGGACTCAAACCTCCCCCGCATGTACTCTGATGGAGCATACTACCTTTTCCTTGCAGGTAATTAGAATATAACATTTTAACATTGTATAATAGAAGAGGGCAATCAAAGGGAATGTCAGTTATAGCCAGAGGCTGTCCCTGGGTCAATCCTGTGATCATAATACTCCTGCATTAGCAAACCAACTTCAGTGGTAATTGTAAACTTCTCTGGTTTATCATAATGACTAATGAGTAGCTACCGGGTCCCTTGGTACCGGTAAACCACTAACTTGCTTCAGCCTTAGTTTTAGTCAGAGTGACTTCCATTGTCAGTTTATAAAATAAGCATTTGGTATAACTTTTACCATCAAATTTAGTTGATATAACTAGCCACTACAGGACCAAATAACCCAAGGTTGCTTTACCAGGGACGACCACCGACTTCAAAGGAGATTCTACTTTTCAACAATTAAATGTTCATAGTGAGTTTGTTGAGTTTTATTTTGACTCACTAAATCGCAGCTACTAGGGTTTACTAGATAGGACATATGGATGAAAGGGAAACCCTGAAATCTTTCATCCGTCGGAAAGTCTAGAGCGTCATA
Source organism: Archips crataeganus (assembly GCA_947859365.1). Taxonomy (NCBI): domain Eukaryota; kingdom Metazoa; phylum Arthropoda; class Insecta; order Lepidoptera; family Tortricidae; genus Archips; species Archips crataeganus. The sequence continues at coordinate 6,720,923 of OX402065.1, forward strand.
GTCAAAGTCAGTCAATGCCTCAGGCATTAGTAGTTATGTCATCAAATGTAGCCCTTTCCCACAACACAAAATAGCACAATGAAGAACTGCCATGTTTAGGTAGTAATATTAAATAAGTCAGGCGGCATAGCAATGCCCCTCAACATCAATTAGCATGATGAAGAACAGCAGATAATAATTGGTTAATGGTAATAATATTAAGTAAGTCAGATGGCATATCTCAGCCCTCCAACCCATTATAATATAATGCAGAACAGAAGATAGTTAATGGTAATATTATTAAGAGAGTCAGATGGCATATCACAGCCCTCCAACATATTATGGTTTAATGAAGAACAGAAGGTAGTTAATGGTAATAATACCTATCCCTGATAAACCTATCCTAGCAGCTAAACTATCCATCTATTCTACACGAAATTGGCAAGCTAGGAATCCGGATTCCACATTTACAACTACCGCGGGGCCCCTCTCCAACTGATAAGAGAGGGCCTATCCTAAACTAATGCCTACGTTGAGCGGGTTGACTCGAGACCTACTTTCTATACCCGTGTGCTTCTGGCATCCATCTGAGGGGATTGGGATAGATGAATACCAGAGTGTAATATATATATAAATAGATAAGCGGACTAGGTAGATGATGAGGTTGAAACACCGGTTATGGCGCTCCAAACCCTTCAACACCCAGGGAGAACTTGGGTCCGACTCTTGAGTTATAATACAGACCCCCACCCTTCTCCAAGGAGTGGTACCCTAGCCTTAAACGCCTCCGAGATGGGCTAAACTGTCAGTTGGCACCGTTAGGTGACCCATTTATCCCTTCTCAGAGGTCAGCTCTTACTTAGCTGAAGTCTAGATCAGTTCTCCAATATACTAATATAACACTCCCACACAGCAAACCCCCCCAGACCCCGCTAAACTCCAACTTAGCTACCAAATATCCATGTAATCTCCCAACAGTGAGTATACTATAACCATGTTTGGCGATAGATACCCAGAGCCAGGCAATCACACAGAAAAACCCCCCATTTAATTAACACAAGAAATAAATCAACACATAATAAAGGTAAAACACAGCAAAGCCACAATAAAAAAATGAGAAAGTAATAACCCAAGGAGAACCTTACCAGACCCGTAGTCAAAATGCGAAAAAGTCCCTCTTCCTCTGCGCGGTCCCTTTTATACCCTCTTCTCGACGGTACCCGCCGAAACACACTTTATCACAGTATGATAGTATCAGTAGCGTGTCTCGGCAGAGTCCTTGATTTTACCCACCCACGTGGGCTCGGCACACAAACTCGCGATGGAGCTGCCACTCTTCAGTTATGTTTTGATAATGTCACATAATCATCATCATCATAATTTTTACCACTTAATTAAGATTAGAAGTTGAGATTTGTAACAGCGATATGATATATATATATAAATGTTCCACTGAATCTATTGCACGCGCATAACTTTCGATCGACTGCACCAAGTTCGATTATCTCCACAAACCGTATTGTACTTTTGAACGGTTTTATTCAGTTTCATAGCTACGTATATTTGCCACCTATGAATTAGCTACGGAGAAGTATTTGCACCTCTTCGGCTGGGATGCGCGAGGTTTCATTGTTAAAAATTCACATTCTGCTAAATAACTTCATTAGATATGTTCTTACATGTCTCGATTCAAATTAAGGCCGACATTGAAACGAGCCACAATACCAATAAAAAGGTTACACTACCAATCTGTAGCATATCAATTACCTCCGTACGTAATAAATGTGCGGTCCCGTGCTGATCGAACGTACTATGCTAGCCGAGCTATGCTAAGATTTCGTGGCTCATAGGTACTTTTCGCGTTCCGGCCGTTTGTATGAAAATACTCTACTGATCATTCACTACACTGTGCCCTAGAGCCATCGGCATGAAAACAACTTGAGAACCCCGTATCTCACGCGCAGTCTACCCGCTAGTCAGTATTGTTGGCACAGAATTCATTTCTAAATCCCCAGGGTCTTTATGTCGTTCGCATAAAGTGCAGTATTGCTTAACCCGACTCGCAGGTAATTTGGTCAGCCCGTGCATCGTGTTCTTATTTGAACATTTTAGCAATTAAAATATTTTAACATCATCATCATCATCTCAGCCGAGACCCACCCAATACTGAACATAGGCAAAAACTGAGTTCGTTTACATGAAACTGGCTGTACCAGCATGTAAAAAAGGACTGTTGAATTCAGATCCGATTAATACATATAGGTGAATTTAAATAACCCAACGAATCCTAAGGTAATAGCTTGGGTCCTTACCAAGGTACATAAGAATACCAATTAAATATCCCAACGAATTATAAGGTAATAGCTTCGGTCCTTACCAAGGTACATATGAATACATTAATACATATAATTAATGTTTTTCCCTCTTAGACCATTTTACGGGCCTGAAAATATTATATAAACATATATTTGTGAATGAGACGGTTTTCAGAATCTGAACCGTCACATCGCCTCCCAATGTTTGCGCAAGTGAGAATCCGTTAAACTGGAGAAAACATTTAAACCAATATTCACAAATATATTGATCTAAACATCAACACCCAAAATTTATTAGCAGTTTCCCCAAGAGTGCGGCTTGTGATGTGGTGTGTACTTTTAACCCAAAGGCAATGATCAGAGTAAGAAGGTCGTCTTATAACTTCTAACTTACTAATTATGGATATTTATCACATCTCCAGGTAGGTTCTAGATAGAGGAACTGGTTGTGAAGCAGTCAGCCCTAGTAGCATTACATCGGCCCTTCCACCCCAGTCTTGCCCCTGCCTGTCGACCAGAAATGGAACTGCCAATGTAACCCCTTCCAAAACCGGATTAGCTTTTCACTCAGCAAATCGTCCCTGTGGTCATAACATACCCATTAATCAAAAGTCCAGCCAAAGACGTTCACTTAATACAAAAACCATTAGCCTTTCGGTGTGGGTGCAGTGTGCTCGAAGTAAGCATCGGCTTCCTAGCACTTGCTTTGAAGCCCTACATGTAGAGTAACGATTTCCTGGCACCAGCCTCAACGCTGATGTCGATTTCGACTTAACCTATCACCATTTGCGCAAGAAAATCATTTGGTGAGTGCTGTATCAAGGGTTGACTGCCAATAAACCATCCTTGTCATCCACAGAACTACTGAACTGTTATAGCCCTTCACACTAGATTTTTTTTTTTCACATTAAAACAAACTTGCACATTCACCTGCATCCTTCCTCATTCACTCCCTCAATCACTTCTTTCACCCACCTCATAACAGTCCAGTAGTTTCAACAGGAACCAAAGACGTTACTAATACCTTTTAATTAAAAGGAGAAAGTTAGGTAAATATCTTGAAGTTAAGAAAGAACAATCTCCCCACTTCCGCAAACCAACTAACTACCGTCGTGGAACTAGAACGGCACATCGCGGTCAGTAAGCGCTTCAGTGCCAATACATTGTCAAAACTTAATACTAGGCCCTACAATTGCTTCCGTAAGTGAGAAAATCCCAACCAGGCGAAACCGATCAAATAATGATAAACGAGCTTATAACCTTATCCTCTTAATTTATTAGCACTTTCCCCAAAAGTGAAATTGTGATGTAGTGTGTATTTATACCGAAGGATAACGACCAAAGCACGAAGGACCATTTTCCCACCTTCGACTCATTAATAATGAATATCCATTGGGCCATGAGGTAGTTTCAGATAGAGGAACTGGTTGTGAAGCAGTCAGCTCTAGTAGCATTACATCGGCCCTTCCACCCCCAGTCTTGCTCCTGCCTGTCGACCAGAAATGGAACTGCCAATGCAACCTCTTCCAAAACCGGAGTTAGCTTAGCTGTCCTTTATAACCGGGTCGTGGAGCACCCTTTGGCACCCCACAACCCTCAATGGGGCAATAGACATCCAATAAAAATCAATCTAGCCGAAAAACAAACCCTCAATACAAAAGTCATTAGGCTTTCGGAGATTGTGTAGTGTGTTTGTCCCTAACGTTTCCATTGGGTGTAGAGTAATGACTCTCTGGCGCCAGCTTCAATGCTGATGTCGATTTCGACTTAACCTATCACCATTTGCGCAAGAAAATCATTTGAAGGGTGCTGTATTATGGGTTGAGTGCCAATAAACCATCCTTGTTATCCACAGAATTTCTGAATTGTTATAGCCCCTCATACTATAACAGTGGTTCTTATTCCTTTTAGCTGGCGGCCCAAAATACAAATATATTTGAAGCTTTGTGACCACAAAGTTAAATATTATAAAAAACATATTTTCCTTATTCAAGTGAAAGTTACCTTTAAATTAGTTATTATAATATTCGCGACCCATCTCATATCGCCCGTGATTTAAATTTAGGTCGAGACTCAAGGTTAAGAAACGCTGTACCTACTAGAACGACAAGTCCTACTCTTTCCACTTTTTTTCTTATTTTAGCAACTATCAAGTCACACATCTACCCTTGTCCTTCCTCAATCTCTGTTTCACTCATGCTATAACAATCCACCAATTCAGACAGGATACTCAGATGTGAGCAATAAATAAAATAAATTTAAAGTAAAAGGAATACTTTAACTCTCTCACTTCCGATAAACAATAACCTACTGTAATTTTGAAAACTAGCTTCCCTACCTACAATGTTTATTGCGTTTTACCCTATATTAATTTAGTATTACTCATAGACCAAATCCTAACCTTACTCATTCATTGTAAATAAAAGGAACGAGGTTTTTTTTTTTAAACTAATTTTACCTAGGTATTAAAACTAGTTTTACTTTTGAGCTTCAGAAACGTAGATTCAAAATATTGAAAAGTTCCCAAAATTATAATTACCTACTTACTCAGATATAATAAGGTACTTAGTACATTAAAAAGAAACTTAACATTAGGTAACTACTAAATTTTTGCTGTAAATTTAACTAATTAGTAACTCCTTCACTAAGCAAAAACACTATATCTTCAGATTCCAGCTACTATCCACTTAAAGCAACAACTTTTATTACGTATAAAGTTACTAAAAATAGGGAACCATTTTAACTTGGTTGCTAACCGGCCTACCTAAAACCTTTTCAACCTTAAAACGCCTAAAGAACCCTTCCCGCAGACCTCTAAAATTTCGGGTAGATGAACAACCGTGATGAGACTACCCCGCCTTTTTACTAACCAAATGCACTTATGACAATTCAAGCTAACTTTAAGTATCTAAAATGATTGTCCTTACACCTAATGAGTGTCTTAAATCGTTAACCAAGTTGACGTTACTTATAACTACACGACACGAGTACCCATACCAACATCAACCAGTTGTGGAATCAATATAAAATCGAATCAAAAACCAAGCGAAACTAATCGAACCTAATTAATTACGCTAAATAAGAACCTTTCCATCGTGACGAAACCTGCACAACTACCAAGGTCCTTTCATTACGATATCTCATGCTGGGAGGTAGCCTGTGTCACTCAAACTAACGTAACTAATCGAACCTAATGAAGTACGCTAAATAAGAACCTTTCCATCGTGAAGAAACCTGCACAACTACTAAAGTCATTTCATTACGACATCTCACGTTGGGAGGAAGCCTATGTCACTCAAAATAACGTAACTAATCGAACCTTATTAAGTACGCTAAATAAGACCTATCCATCGTGAAGAACCCTGCACAACTACTAAAGTCATTTCATTACGACATCTCACGCTGGGAGGAAGCCTATGTCACTCAAAATAACGTAACTAATCGAACCTTATTAAGTACGCTAAATAAGACCTATCCATCGTGAAGAACCCTGCACCACTACCAAAGTTATTTCATTACGACATCTCACGCTGGGAGGAAGCCTATGTCACTAAAAATAACGTAACTAATCGGACCTAATTAAGTACGCTAAATAAGAACCTATCCATCGTGAAGAACCCTGCACCACTACCAAAGTTATTTCATTACGACATCTCACGCTGGGAGGAAGCCTATGTCACTAAAAATAACGTAACTAATCGGTCCTAATTAAGTACGCTAAATAAGAACGTATCCATCGTGAAGAAACCTGCTCCACTTCCAAAGTTATTTCAGTACGACATCTCATGCTGGAAGAAAGCCTGTGTCACTCAAATTTTGCAAAGCCCGGAGTTTAGGAAAACATGGCTAGATATTGGACTTCGCGCCAAATCTACCTACATAAACCCTTTCGACGCCAACGACATATCACCTCCGCGGGTTCCACGCCAACGACCTATATAACAGTCATGACGTGCAGAGCGATATCTACCTACATTAAACTGTTCTATTCTATCAATCTATATACGTGTGCCTTGTGTAAAATTTTACACTTGCAAGTACTATATGATAAATGCATAAATTATAAATGACTAGCCTTCTGTTCGCATCTTCGCCCGCGATAAATTAATTTTTCCCGTACAAAATGGTACCCCTCCCGCGGCAAAAGTACCCCATGTCACTCAGTGATAATGTCGCCCTCCAACGGCCAAATTAACTTTTGAAATCGGTCCAGCAGTTTTTAAGTTTATTCGTTACATACAAAAATACAAATCTCTCCTCTTTATAATATTCCTGAAGTTATAAACGGTATAAAATGCAGCCAAAAACCCAGAAACAGGAACAGACCACCACGGTAATCTAACGGCTATCAACACGGCTCCCTCTATTACATCAGACTACTCTGAACTTGGCCATAACAAAAAGCACTGAAGTTTCTATAAAACTAAAGATCAACTTTACATGATACTGGATATTTCATACTAAACCGAATAAATGAAGAACACTGTACCTACCCGAGAAACCTCTACAACTAAAACAATCCTCGATCAAATTAGCTCTAATATCAAGAATAATATAATAAGTTCAATTTATCAATAATAAATTCAAATTTATCTGACCACAACAAACGTATTTAGAAGCTCTCCATTGTTATATAAAAAGGTATTTAAACACCACATCTTAAAGCGATTACTGGTCTATCGAAATAAACTCCACCGCTGACATCCACATTCCCATAGTAATTTCAAATTGCTATCGCCATAGTGATACTTAATAGGTCCCTCGAAATCCCAACGCAAGACGGGTGATATCAACCGCATGTAGCTCCCTACCCTCATTGTGATAAAATTTACTGTTGGTTTCTACCTATTTTGTTTTTAAACTTATTGCTAATATTATTACCTAAGCATACCGAGTTAATGTTAATATTATAAAATGTTTAATTAGTTAATGTTATTTAAATAGTCCTCTGCATGCTACTGTGTCATCTAACTGCGTAAATTGTATTCCTGAACGCCAAGTGAATTTTATTCTTTTTATTGGGAACTAATGTCTTTAACCATAAGCCATCTATTCCGAACACAAAAGGATTGCGAAAATACGATACCGCAACTTTGAAGTGCAATCTTGCCATCTTCCCTCACACTTATTAAATCTCATACTCCCTATTAAAAATATCCCGTTATAAATAACATTATACCTAAGCTTATTGGTTACCTCGTAAGTTATGTAACTAATCTCCGCTATAATTACTATCTTCATTTAGTGTGAACATCACAATACAATACAACACAAATATCCCTTATTGAACACCAAAAATAGGACAGTGACATAACAAAAATAAAACCGGCTAAGAGCGTGTCGGACACGCCCAGGACAGCATTCCGTAACGAGGTTACGACGTGACGGTTTATATCAACCAATTATTTTTCTAAGGGCCCTGCATCTTGTACGGAACCTCCCAAGTAGGTACACTTTATAGATCAGGTCGCTACCCACTTCCAAAACACCAACAATTCTCAAGCTAACCTAGCCGTTGTAGATACAGATTTTATTTCATCACCTAACACACCACATAACATCATTGCAAAAATACGCCTCCCAGTACTAAAAGTCTCTGCACCACGCCGCGAGCGGACGGACGGACAGACAGTGGACAGACGGACGGACAGACGGACGGCGGACAACGGACAGACGGTGGCCAACGGACTGACAAACTGCTAAAGGCAACTTCTTCCAGACAGCCTACCGCTTCGTATTTTGGTATTATGTGACCTCGTATTTCGATCTGTAGTAGTAATACCTAAGATCTAATAAAACCCAGCAACCGATAGTCTAACTACCTACATAAAACATTCTTTGATCTACGTAATCAGAATAATTGAATCACAAGAGTTTTAAGTAACGAAGACATTTAGTGGGAAGCCTAACATGGTTTGGCCTAACGAATCTATAATAACCAGACTTTTCTGCCTATCTACCAACATACATACATTGTGCGCGTTTGGCAGCCGCCGCAACGAGTGACTCCCTGAAGAAGGACCACTGACCAGCCCGAAACATGTCGAGTCAAATTCCGTCCAAGACGCGAGTGATCCGTTTATTTTCACTACATACATACATACCTACCTACATACTTATATATCCACCCACCTACCTGCCCATCTACCTACCTAAACTAGCGTATGATTACCTTTGAATAGACGCCTCCCTAACTGTACAACATTCTGTATTTGAATAACCTATACATACACAACAACTTAATAACGTAGATATCTTGACTTTGAATGTACGCCTCCCTGACTATACAACATTTTGTATTTGAATAAACTATACATACACAACGACAGAATAAAGTAGATATTATAACTTTGACTGTCCGCCTCCCTGACTGCACAACCTTTTGTATTTGAATAAACTATGCATACACACCCCGAATATTCCTAATACATTAAATCTCAAGTCACAGTAAGTAAATTTATCAGGCCCGTGTACAGGCCACTGGCTACCCTTCATACCCTATAAATCACAGATTTATAAAACTACTAATCTAATCATCATATCCCAAGTCCCCCTACTTAATTCAAAGGTACGTCTAGCTCACCGGCGATTAAAACTACTTAAACAAGAAAATGAAAAATTACCTACAGAAAAACTATCCATTTTGTAGAATTATACTCTAATTATTAAGAGTTGTTAGTGCCAACATAAAATCCCTAAATCGTGTCGCTTGACCACCCAAGTACTATTTTTTCTCTATTAACGAACGTAGACAAATTAAGACGGTCATAATAGAATAAACTATACCTTCTAGGCTAAAAAAGATCACTATGACGCGTTACACTAATAATTCTGGTTAGCCAACATTCTAAGCTAAGGAAAATAATTTTAAATTAATTAAAAGCTAAAAAAAAAATATAATTTTTTTTTTTTAAGTGGGTCAATCTTAAGTAATTTTTTATTTAGGAAGGTAATCGTAAGCATAATTGAAATCCATAGATTAGCTAGACTACGAAGAATACCCTTTACGCTAAAAGTTTAGTATAACATGGCGTTTTATACGCATAAATCGAGCTAACCGACTTCAATATCATAAAAACCGAATAACCTATTATAAATGGAATTAAATCTCAACATACACAATATTCGTATTAATAGTGAAAAAACGCTCAAATTTCACAATCGCACTCTGTTGTATGGACGCCAACCCTTTGCCTCACCTTTTCGTCTAAAGAATATTAAAAACCAAGCACCGTCACTATTGACTGGTTGGTTGGTTGCGCTGATCGTCAATTATCGTTCGACCGACATGGATTTTATTATTTCAAGTCAGTTTTAATATTAATAAGTCGTTTAGTCAACTTTAAGCTTAAAATGGTCGCCTACCTAATGGCTAAGATACCCACATCAGAAGTGATAATTATCCAAAAGGTACAGTGCGTGAACGAAAGTAGTTGATAAAAACCAAGTGGAAGAACTAAGTGCTACGTAATTAATCAAACAACCATGTTTAAACGAACTCGCAATAACCGAACTACCTATGTGTGAACAAGCGGCGCATTATGTGAATAGAAGGTGGAAACAGTGACTGAGCGTAATTATTAACGGCATTACCTACAAATGGACAAAAGAAGTGTAATAAACAGTGTTTCAAGTTCTAGTTTAAAGCAAACATGTAAAAAAAATGATTAAAACCCTATATTTTATTAATGTTCTTTTTTAATTTATCTACGTACCTATCTAATTACCGCAACCAATACTAAGTTATGACTAAACCAATCTTTATTTTCACTTATCCGTTTCACCGCAACACTGTGGCCCAAAAATTGTGCTATAAAGGACAATTGTTGGACCAAAACCTGCCTATCTATATACCAAGACAAATTCTAGAAAAAGTTCATAAATTATATCTATCTTATGGTGGAACGTTATAACTACAGTTGAGCTAACTATGAACTAACAAGTTATGAACCTATTTATCACTATACAAGTTAAACAGATCTATCTTGAAAATAATGATTAAGCTATGCTCGAATCCTGGACACGGCTACTCACTGTAACGGTACCTCCCCCCCCCCCCTGTTTAAAAATCCCCCGCTACCTAAAGCTAATTATATCCTACATCTATTGACGGCTGAAAACTGAATTAAACTGAATTGAATTGCTGAAATATTTAACTAAATTACCTATCTATCTTATTAAAACTATGTATCTAACTCTGAACCAAATAAATAAAGAATTTAAATACTGAAATCTATACGGCGTAGAAACCTAAGATTATTTATATTGGTCGTGATACGTGATATGGCCATGTGATCGTCTAGTACCTAAGAGAACCCTTCGTTGTGTCCGTGCCTAAGTAACCCTGGAACTTTTAGTGAAGAATAAAGATTGGACTACCTATAAATATTTATTATATAGCGGCTAGTAACTTTATGCTAATTTTATTTAGAGGAAATGGTTGGTATTGAATTGCATAAGAGAAGACAGTTATAGAGTTTTATCTATGTATTAGAGTGGGTAAGTAAGTCTTAAGATAGATTATAGCCTAGAAGAGTAAATCAGAAGTGTTTGGAGTAGATATTAGACAGAAATATGGTATTCTAACTTAATAATATTCTATCTATAATGGTAATGAAGATATATGGTTGCCCATATTTTGATTCAGGTTATAGGTAACTTAAGTAGTATTGAAGAAGAGGTAAAGATAGTTAAATGGAAGAGGTAATTTCAGATTTATAAAGTCATTGGTCAATAGTCTGTGTCATGTACTTGTAGGCAAGGAATTTTATATTGCGGCTATGTTTGAGAGCCCACTCCCCGCTCTCAAAGGTGGTCTTCGACTCCAAACTGGGACTCAAACCTCCCCCGCATGTACTCTGATGGAGCATACTACCTTTTCCTTGCAGGTAATTAGAATATAACATTTTAACATTGTATAATAGAAGAGGGCAATCAAAGGGAATGTCAGTTATAGCCAGAGGCTGTCCCTGGGTCAATCCTGTGATCATAATACTCCTGCATTAGCAAACCAACTTCAGTGGTAATTGTAAACTTCTCTGGTTTATCATAATGACTAATGAGTAGCTACCGGGTCCCTTGGTACCGGTAAACCACTAACTTGCTTCAGCCTTAGTTTTAGTCAGAGTGACTTCCATTGTCAGTTTATAAAATAAGCATTTGGTATAACTTTTACCATCAAATTTAGTTGATATAACTAGCCACTACAGGACCAAATAACCCAAGGTTGCTTTACCAGGGACGACCACCGACTTCAAAGGAGATTCTACTTTTCAACAATTAAATGTTCATAGTGAGTTTGTTGAGTTTTATTTTGACTCACTAAATCGCAGCTACTAGGGTTTACTAGATAGGACATATGGATGAAAGGGAAACCCTGAAATCTTTCATCCGTCGGAAAGTCTAGAGCGTCATAGTCAAAGTCAGTCAATGCCTCAGGCATTAGTAGTTATGTCATCAAATGTAGCCCTTTCCCACAACACAAAATAGCACAATGAAGAACTGCCATGTTTAGGTAGTAATATTAAATAAGTCAGGCGGCATAGCAATGCCCCCCAACATCAATTAGCATGATGAAGAACAGCAGATAATAATTGGTTAATGGTAATAATATTAAGTAAGTCAGATGGCATATCTCAGCCCTCCAACCCATTATAATATAATGCAGAACAGAAGATAGTTAATGGTAATATTATTAAGAGAGTCAGATGGCATATCACAGCCCTCCAACATATTATGGTTTAATGAAGAACAGAAGGTAGTTAATGGTAATAATACCTATCCCTGATAAACCTATCCTAGCAGCTAAACTATCCATCTATTCTACACGAAATTGGCAAGCTAGGAATCCGGATTCCACATTTACAACTACCGCGGGGCCCCTCTCCAACTGATAAGAGAGGGCCTATCCTAAACTAATGCCTACGTTGAGCGGGTTGACTCGAGACCTACTTTCTATACCCGTGTGCTTCTGGCATCCATCTGAGGGGATTGGGATAGATGAATACCAGAGTGTAATATATATATAAATAGATAAGCGGACTAGGTAGATGATGAGGTTGAAACACCGGTTATGGCGCTCCAAACCCTTCAACACCCAGGGAGAACTTGGGTCCGACTCTTGAGTTATAATACAGACCCCCACCCTTCTCCAAGGAGTGGTACCCTAGCCTTAAACGCCTCCGAGATGGGCTAAACTGTCAGTTGGCACCGTTAGGTGACCCATTTATCCCTTCTCAGAGGTCAGCTCTTACTTAGCTGAAGTCTAGATCAGTTCTCCAATATACTAATATAACACTCCCACACAGCAAACCCCCCCAGACCCCGCTAAACTCCAACTTAGCTACCAAATATCCATGTAATCTCCCAACAGTGAGTATACTATAACTATGTTTGGCGATAGATACCCAGAGCCAGGCAATCACACAGAAAAACCCCCCATTTAATTAACACAAGAAATAAATCAACACATAATAAAGGTAAAACACAGCAAAGCCACAATAAAAAAATGAGAAAGTAATAACCCAAGGAGAACCTTACCAGACCCGTAGTCAAAATGCGAAAAAGTCCCTCTTCCTCTGCGCGGTCCCTTTTATACCCTCTTCTCGACGGTACCCGCCGAAACACACTTTATCACAGTATGATAGTATCAGTAGCGTGTCTCGGCAGAGTCCTTGATTTTACCCACCCACGTGGGCTCGGCACACAAACTCGCGATGGAGCTGCCACTCTTCAGTTATGTTTTGATAATGTCACATAATCATCATCATCATAATTTTTACCACTTAATTAAGATTAGAAGTTGAGATTTGTAACAGCGATATGATATATATATATAAATGTTCCACTGAATCTATTGCACGCGCATAACTTTCGATCGACTGCACCAAGTTCGATTATCTCCACAAACCGTATTGTACTTTTGAACGGTTTTATTCAGTTTCATAGCTACGTATATTTGCCACCTATGAATTAGCTACGGAGAAGTATTTGCACCTCTTCGGCTGGGATGCGCGAGGTTTCATTGTTAAAAATTCACATTCTGCTAAATAACTTCATTAGATATGTTCTTACATGTCTCGATTCAAATTAAGGCCGACATTGAAACGAGCCACAATACCAATAAAAAGGTTACACTACCAATCTGTAGCATATCAATTACCTCCGTACGTAATAAATGTGCGGTCCCGTGCTGATCGAACGTACTATGCTAGCCGAGCTATGCTAAGATTTCGTGGCTCATAGGTACTTTTCGCGTTCCGGCCGTTTGTATGAAAATACTCTACTGATCATTCACTACACTGTGCCCTAGAGCCATCGGCATGAAAACAACTTGAGAACCCCGTATCTCACGCGCAGTCTACCCGCTAGTCAGTATTGTTGGCACAGAATTCATTTCTAAATCCCCAGGGTCTTTATGTCGTTCGCATAAAGTGCAGTATTGCTTAACCCGACTCGCAGGTAATTTGGTCAGCCCGTGCATCGTGTTCTTATTTGAACATTTTAGCAATTAAAATATTTTAACATCATCATCATCATCTCAGCCGAGACCCACCCAATACTGAACATAGGCAAAAACTGAGTTCGTTTACATGAAACTGGCTGTACCAGCATGTAAAAAAGGACTGTTGAATTCAGATCCGATTAATACATATAGGTGAATTTAAATAACCCAACGAATCCTAAGGTAATAGCTTGGGTCCTTACCAAGGTACATAAGAATACCAATTAAATATCCCAACGAATTATAAGGTAATAGCTTCGGTCCTTACCAAGGTACATATGAATACATTAATACATATAATTAATGTTTTTCCCTCTTAGACCATTTTACGGGCCTGAAAATATTATATAAACATATATTTGTGAATGAGACGGTTTTCAGAATCTGAACCGTCACACCACCACTGCTAAATTTTAGACAAAATTACTCACTTTCTTACATCCACCTTCTAGCTGTGGCTGTTTATGAGATTTCTCAATTGATACTTAGCATGTTTTTACAACATTTTTTTGTTGAGATACAATTGTCAGCAACCTTTTTTTTTACTAATTAGCTATATTACCTGGATTTCCGTTGGCTGCCCATCGATCATAATCTCTCCTATTGCCCCTGGTGTGCATCATGGAATGTAGCACAGAAGATCCGCCGACCACGCGACCACGAGGCCAAGCGCAGCGGCCATCGCGCATACCCATACAACCAGCCTTCTGCGAACAACGACATGATAACATGAATGATGTCTTTCAGACCTTGGAACCCCTACAGTTAGTTGTTGTACGACATGCCTTCAATTACGCTGGTATTTTCATGGCCGGATGTAAGTAGTCAAACCAGTATATGGTTTGACAAATTCCTTGGAAATTCTTTAAAAGGAAACAAAAGTTCAAACTTGTCCCGGTAATGATTGTTGAATACCAGTTGGTAGTCGGAGTCCACATTATGTTTCCCGTTAGTAAAAAACGTTTTGATTGGTGACCTATAAAATCATTGTTAACTGACTGGGAACGTGGAGTCTAAACCACTGGAGCTAGAGATTTGAAATTTTTATACATATATACATAATATAGGTGGGCTGAGAAGGGATTCTTCGAAATCCCAACGGAATAGGAAATTAGACTACTTTACGTTTCCTCGAAGCCCAAGTCACGGGCAAACGCTAGTTAATATTACTAAACGCAAAAGTTTGTATGGATGTTTGCTACTCGGATCTTTCACGCTAAAATAGTGTGATGGATTCTGATGAAATTTGGCACACAGATAGTTTATAACTCGAGTTAACTTACAGGACATCTACTTATTAACCCGGAAACTTGCATAGTTCCTACGGGATAGCGATAAACGAATTCTTCGCAGACGGAATCGCGGGCAGCAGCTATTCAAAAATACAGCATGAATAGTGAAAATAAACGGATCACTCACGTCTCAAAACGAGTTTAACTGGACATGTTTCGGGCTAATCCGAAACATGTCGAGTTAAACTCGTTTTGAGACGTTCCGTTTATTTTCACTATGAGTGAGTCTCACGGTAGTTTCATGTTTAATACAGCATGAGTTAAGAAGAAATAAGTCCATAAGATACAGTTGGATGGAAACAGTTGTGTTTGGTGTATCTTTGCGAGATCGAATCAGAAATGAAGAGAGATCCGCAGAAGAACTAAACTAAAGTTACCGATATACAGAGCACATTGTACGCTTCAAGTGGCAGTGGCGCGATCTATTGCTCAGATAACTGATGGCAGCTAAAGCCATAAGGTCCTGGAGTTACGACCGAGTTTAAGAAGGCTTCTGCAAGATGGACGAACAATTTGATTAAAATAGCGGGAAGCCATTTTCTGCGGGCAGCACAAAACTGATCGTCGTTGGAGACCCTTAGGGAAGGCAAAGGCTTTCCACTCAGCGCACAAACGGTCAAAGGTCTAGCAGTGGACGTCCTCTGGCTAATTTGATAATGATGTTAGCTATAGATAGCATAATCTCATGCTAATTGTAGTGAAGGTACAGGGTTGTCCTTTAAAGAACAATAGTTGATATAATCGGACAGTGAGCTGAGCCGGCCTCGTGCCTAGATGCTGCTGTCTGCATTACAAATTAGTGACATTAAAGTATTCCTGTTCACGCGTGTTATGCATACTTTATTGAGGGCTTTTAGAGTTCTAAATACGTATATGCAAAGGAATCCTAATACTAAGCCTCCACTGTCTGTTTCTCTGCCTGTTACAGGATTGTACCTTTCATCATCATTATCCCAGCCTATCAGAGTGTAATCGTTAACTGTAGCCAGGCAATTATTCCGTAAATATAACAGATATCAGAAAACTTTAAACTGATATCGAAAGTACGTCACCTAATGAGTAATATGATATGATGTCAATAACTTGTTATAAATAAAACGAAATATATCCAAAATTTTGACATTAAACAGTCCCATACATTTAGTTAGTACGAGGTCAGTAGAAAGGTTTTAGTTTCCGTATTTTAAAGGGTTATTTTGTAAAAAGCTTCCTGATATTTAAGGAAACTGTTATTAACCTAACAAAGTAATAAAACTATATTTTAAGTGAACGAAATTAATATTAAATATTAATTTATTAATAAGAAACTATAACAAAGAAGTCACTTCGAACAACTGTTAAATATTTTTTTATATACCTACTTACATATCTTTGCGACAAGGAGGTTTGCATAAAAGAGGCATAATACAACGTGCTCGTGTCTGTAGAATTTCTCTACATTTTTCAAAGTATTCTAGGTGCGAATTGACAAAAACACATAACTACGTTCCTATCATACAAATATGGCGGTGGTAATATATTTAATTTCCTAAATAATGGGACACAACTGTCACTCATCCAAGCATTACATATCACCCTTATGCACTTTTGATACCTACTTAGATTATCGATATCTTACTAGTGGCATTATATCAATGTGACATGTTTGAAAACATATTATGCAGAATAATACCAAACCGAATCGATGTTATTATCAGAGGGCGGAATTTTCATGGCAAAATTCTAACGTCAATAGAGTCGGAACGTTGAATTTTATCGACTATCGATAAGTTATATTTGCGAAGCGAATTTATTTATTAACAAAAATAGACCTCAAATCCACATTTAAGCAAAAAATTCATAATAATACAGGGTTATTTGTAATTCACTGACATCCAAGAGAAAAGATAGGATAGGAATTCAGGGTTAAGAAACCCTGAATTCCTATCACTCAAACAAATGTTTTTTGTTTTACGACTTTTTAAAATGAAGCACTTTTTTTCCCATACAAATACACAGAGTATCGTAAAAATAAGAGGTAATCTCAAATTTTCAAAACGTTATTACACCAAAAATATTAAGTTATGACAAAAGCCGTAAAACAAAAAACATTTGTTTAAGTGGTAGGAGTTTAGGGTTAAAAGGATGCTAGTGAATTACAAATAAGTATACTGAAGTAAACAAAATTTACAAATAAAATTAATTAACATCATATGAACCTGTCGTTAATAATAATTACCAGCTTATGTTTAATTGATCACCAGATATAATAAGTAACTTTTCACTGCCAAAAATAGTAAATGATCACCAAAATGTAAGTAAACCATATTTTGTCATGCAAATATTTAACATTCCTGTTATCCTATTAAAGTTAATTACTCTACGTAAATCATTATTTACCCAAACATAGTAAATAAACTCCTGAAGTTTGGGCTAGTATGTATGTATGTATGTATGTATGTAAACACTTTATTGTACATAAAACACAAAAATAATACAAAACAACACAACAAAAATAGTACAAAGGCGAACTTATCCCTAAAAGGGATCTTTTCAAGCTAACATGGAATGAAAGGAAAAACTTAAAAAAAAAGAGATAGGCAAACAATAATTTATGTACAGAGAGAAGAAAGAAAATGTAACATATAAACAAATACACAAAATAAACAACAATTAGTGACTACGACAAATATACTTAATATACCTAACTTAACACTGAACAAAATACACACATACGAAAAAAACAGTACATGTAAATAAAAATAATACGATTAAGTAGGTACCCTACTTCCACAGTTTCTTCAACCTCTCCCTGAACGAGGCCACAGACGGGGACTCCCTAACGAGCAAAGGTAACTCGTTCCACAGCTTCACAGAATGGATACTGAAAGATTTAGCGTAAGAACGCGCCGTGTTCGGCGGGAAGGCAAGTGTGAGTTTGGGGCTGGACCGCAAACGGTGCCCGCTTCCGGTAGCCAAGTAGCTAAACCTTTCAGATAGGTACGAGGGAGAGGAAGGATTAAACAACACATTGAAAAGGAGACACAGAATGTGAATGTCTCTCCGCCGTCTAATAGGCAGCCAGTGAAGCTGCTCGCGAAAATGGGAGACGTGGTCGTACTTTCGCAGGCCAAACACATATCGAACGCACACATTACGCTAGTAATACAGAAGGAGATTAAACTTATCGATAGCTGAAAAGTCGATAAAAATAATATTCCAACTCTATCGACGTTTGATTTTTGCCATGACAATGCGGCCCTCTCGTTTGATTATGTCACAAACTAACCACACGTCGTTCCGCTCGTGCCCAAAATACCACGTTCTCAAAATACAACATTTTTCAAAATACTGCAGTACCAATTTACCATAATATTTCTAGCTTAGCAGATAATCGTAGCACCACATTATAAAACCGAAGATTAGTCAAGGGAGAGATTTTTTTGCTTGAATGTCTTATTTTGAACATGTGGTAAGTAAGTGTGGTATTTTGGGAACGTGGTATTTTAGGCACTAGCTATTTACTCGTTCGTGCCAGGAAAATATTTAGGTATAAATGTCATACGTATCTAGGTGAACTTGTTAATGTCTAGTCTAACTATCAGGCGCGGTCGCAGTCTGAAATTTTGCAGGGGTCACTAATTTTTTTTTTTTTTAGAATATTTTTCATTTTGACGTGTACGATTTGGGAGGGGGTCTTGTCCCCTATGACCCTCCTCTTCGGACCGCACCTGCTAACTATCTAGTTATGGATTTATAGTGACCGTGATTAGGTATCGTGTTACCATCGAAGCTAATATCGATTTCTACTATCTTTTTATACGTAGGTGTGTTATGTCAAGGTGCTATTTTCATTAAGTATTAGATGTACAAGGTTTTGCTTATACAATACATTGAATCATGTTTGTAATGTGCGGACGAAGCTTCGCATTCGCACCAAGTCCTTCACCTTATCATTTGCGGCTAATTTTACTCGCGATGGTCGCAATACACTTTCGTTTAATGATATACTGATATGGACAAGACTGCATCGATAATAAAATTTTATTAAACTTAATTTACCTCAAAATGGGGTTAATTAAATTAAAAAAACTAGCTGTTGCCCGCGACTCGTCTGCGAAGAATTCGTTTATCGCTGTCCGTGGGAACTATAAAATTTTCCGGGATAGTGAATAATGTCCTTCATAGGGTCTTAAACTATCTCCATACGAAATTTATTTTAATCTAAGTTGGTTCATTGGTTTATGCGCGAAGAGGTAACAAACAGATAGCTAGATGGACAGGCTGATAAACAGACAGATAGAGAGATAGACACACGGTCAGACAGACAGTGTTACATTCGCATTTACATAAAATATAAGCAACTTACGGAATATTTCATACTAAATACAAACTGAAACATAGATGCACAGAAAAAAGACCAATGCTGGGAATCGAAACCAGGTCCTCGGCATTCCGTGCCGCGTGCTTACTCTACCCTTGACTATTAATCCGGTCAAATTAGACAAGAAAATAATAGTGAAGATACATGAATTAAAGCTGAAAATTAGTAAAATTGTACAAAACATAATTAAAAATAACATGTCAAAACTCCCCATTGTTCCGGCGATGTGGAAAAAAAAATTCAAGGTCAAAGATCAAAAAAATGGGTTTTTCGCGATTTTCACTGAAACGGTAAGTTTTATCATAAAATTATCTCAGGCAGAATTGTAGATCATAAAATTATCTATAAAAAAGGTTTTATTGCTTTTTTCCTAAGAGCCACCGTTTCTGTTTCTGAGATTGAATCAGGTCGTGCTCGTGCATTACTGTCCTTCATTCCGGGCCGACAAATATGGGTTCCTATTTTAACTGCACCCGTTATAACTTGTTCGTTATTGCTGGCCTCAGAATAAAGTAGGTTATTCGGCCGACATTGGCATAATTCCTTCTAGATCCAAATTCGGTCGAGGAAAATTGACGTCGTCATTCGTCATCGAACTGGTCTAAATATCAGCCGATCGCTTCGACTACTCTTGCTGCCACCTGTCACGTATGCACTGGCCTTTGCACTGCGGTCACGTACATTTTGTAATTTTTATACAATAACATTTCCTATCTGTTCATCGTTATCGCTACTGTAGTATTGAGTTAAATACCTGGTGTTTAAACGAAGACCTTGCTCTGCATAATTTGGAACGACATTCGGCAGCTTCTCAGGGGTAAATGTGTATTGTAAGAGTTGACCTTTTTACCAGTGGCATATCATCATTTATATAGGCCTAACGTTCCACTGCAGGATGAATGAGAATGAGAGCGCTTGCATCCAGTTTGGGCTCATTTGATTCGTCTCGACGAGTACTTTGGTCCAAGATTATATAACCAGGGACCAAAATTACAGTCAGGCAAAAAAGCTTGTAAGTACCTATTAAAAAGGGAATTTAAAAAAAAAATGTGTGTGTTGTTTTTTAATGTGTTGTTTACCTGTGGCTCGGTGTGATAGTCCCAGTTGGCGTCTGTGAACTGCAGCATGGTGGCCAATACTGGAATGTCCATTAACATCTGCTCGCTTCCACCCGCCTCTATGAGGAGAACCTGTTTATAGATAATACTGTGATAAACCTTGTATAAAATCATTAGGGTATTAAAACACCAATATATCGATTATCAATCGATTGATATCGATCGATTGGTTTGGTAGGTTGGGCTAATCGACCGTCAGATACCGGTCTATAAACGATTGATCGACAGCCGATGGATGCTAATGTTCGACGTCGACCAATCGATTCTACCATAGGTACGCTTAGTACAAGTTTTACTTCACCAAAATACTTCTCGATCGCGTTTACGTAAATTTTGCAATTCAGTACGCTTAGTATAAGTTTTCCTTCACTTCAATACTTCTCGATCGCGTTTACGTAAAAATTTCAATTCTATGGAAACATGGAAGTGCGCGCGCGGAGACGCTGTCCATGTTTCCCTAGTAATTGAATTTTTTACGTAAACGCGATCGAGAAGTATTTGGTGAAGTAAAAACTTATACTAAGCATACTGATATTTAGGGAACGAGCGGTCAAGTTCTCACAACTCTAAACCGACAGGGTATTAAGAAGTAACCTGTAAAAACCCAAAAGAGGATTTGACACTTTCGCAAGGCTAGATCAACACAGAGAGCGATAATAAGTGTTAATTATTTTTTAGTAAAATAGATCTTGACATCCACTGAGAAAAGATTATATGATTCACTTCGCTTATTCATACGGACCTTAACATTTAATTGATATGTTTACTTAGTGGTTTACCCATATGAATCGCTTTACAAGTCGCTAAATGGTAATAGAAAGCCTAGTTTTCCGTAGATATTTTCCGTGATGACGTCACATTGAAATTCCTGCGTAATCGCTGCGAGGAAATAAATGGCGGCAGGTGGTTACTTTCCCATAATTAAATAAAAGAATACGGTAGGGGTTTATTGTCTATGTTTATTTAGTCTAGATCACTACTTTCATACGCAAGGGCAGATGATTGATTCCTTGGCCTATATATTTTAATATAATTCATTTGATTTATATGTATTTTTTAGCTTGCACGCAATAATGGTTCAAATATTTCATTATATTCTAGTAGGTTTACGTTCTGTATACAGAGATGTGTCAAGAGAGCTAGAGTTTGAATTAACCCCCTGTTTCACCATCCATTGATCAAATTTATTTGACGGATAAATGTGATGCCGTCTCTGTTTGTTTTGTTCGAATAGACGGAGACGGCATTACATTTATCCGTCAGTTAAAATTAATCAATGGGTGGTGAAACAGCCTCTAAGTATAGTTTGGATTAAACAGAGAATTGGTATTCGCAGGCTATGCGCACTTTAAATCATTATCATCATGATTTGAATTGTATCTCACACAGGAAGTATTCTTTTTTTTTTGGTTGAAGTGTTATTTTTTTTCACCCGAAACTTGGAAATTACCGCATACACAAGCTCCGGGTTTAAAGTATCACTTTTTACTGTTTAGATTAGAGTGACACGGCATAATAGATACTTGTGCTGTGCTCACTTCATTAAGTATTTATTCGATTAACTGTTAACTTGATTAATAGATCCCTAGGTACTAGTAGGGTGTTCTATCTAAGTTGCTACAATCTGTGGCAGAATGGTCATGACTCATGGTCGTCAGTTGAGGGTTGGTTGCAAACCTTCTTGGCGACTTTCTTAGGAAAAATAGTGTGGTGGTTCCCCTTTGCCTGACCCACCGCAGTGCTGGATTCAGTAATAAGACTAGTTTTTATACGGAGGCTTTGCATACTTGTAATCACTTCCATTCTTAACTTGCGATAACCTTGCATTTCCAACTACATCTACTACTGAAGATGAAGTCTAGCGGAAATAATTTAAAAAACATTAATTGCAACGGCATTATGTCTGACAATCATGATCGAAACCAAAATGCTGTACTGTATTTGAAGTTTACTTGACCATTACCCATTGATATAGTACGACTTTTTTGAGGTGAGGTGAATGCGTCGCAGAACTCGCAGACATGCAGCCAAAACATCCAAAAAAACAAACAAACAAAGTTTCAATTAAAATTAACTCTAATGTAAATAATAAAGTCGTTATTTCAATGAGCTATTTTATCATATATTTACGTTCATTTTAAACAAGATTATTCACTTGAGGACATAATAGAATACAATGGCTTTGTTCAAAAGGTGGGCTCTTAACGAAATCTGGACACCTCAAAAAATTCGTACTATACAAACAAATCTTTGGATTAATATGATAAATCTACCTTGAACTGTTTAACTTCTGTCAGTCGATTGCTCAGCACACAACCAGCGCTCCCAGCTCCTATGATTACGAAGTCGTATTCCGACTGTAACACTTTAGCGTCAGGCGGTTCCCCCTCGTACAGATTTTTCGTGTCACTTAAGACGCCTGATATTGCCTCGAAGAACCCGTGCTGGCATATGACCGGGGTGCAAAATACTAGGCACGAAATCCTGAAATTAATTTAGCACAGATTGTTATGCGCGTGGCAGACCGTCATCATCATCCCAGCCTATATAGGTACGTCTTACTGCAGTGCACAGGCCTCCTCTCAGAATGAGTGCGTTTGGGCCGTAATTCCCACGCGGGCCCGGTGCGAATTGGGAACTTCACACATACCATCGAATTCTCCAGGTTTTCTCATGATCTTTCCTCGTGGTAAATTTCAAATGTAATTTTGCACATGAATTTCGAAAAACACAGAGGAGCAAGCCCGGGATCCCACCCACGGCCCTCTGCTTGACAGGACATAGATCAAACTACTAGGTCACCCCGGCGTGGCCGATGCTTATTACCTCATCATCGTCATAATCCCTGCCTATACAGGGTTATTTGTAATTCACTGACATCCTCTTAACCCTGAATTCCTATCACTCAAACAAATGTTTTTTGTTTTACGACTTTTTAAAATGAAGCACTTTTTTTCCCATACAAATACCCAGATTATCGTAAAAATATGAGGTAATCTCAAATTTTCAAAACGTTATTACACCAAAAATATTAAGTTATGACAAAAGTCGTAAAACAAAAAACATTTGTTTAAGTGGTAGGAGTTTAGGGTTAAAAGGATGCTAGTGAATTACAAATAACCCTGTATACGTCCCACTGCATGGCACAGGCCTCCTCTCAGAATACCTCTCGGCTTTATTATCTATTTATATTAATTTATTCAAAGAAACTTCGAAATGTTTTTACGTGGTGATCAAATTAAGGGGTATGTATTACAATACCGAAGTACGAAAGACCGAATGTATTAAAACATCGAATGGGTCAAAAGACCGACACGATTTTTTTCTGAAACCGTAAACTTCTCAGAATTTATTAAAACGGCATCATACAGAACCCATTAGGTTAGGTTAGGTTTGTTTTATATCAATCTTAAAAAGTTAACGGTTTCAGAAATAAATCGTGTCGGTCTTTTGACCCATTCGATGTTTTAATACATTCGGTTTTTCGTACTTCGGTATTGTAATACATACCCAAATTAAGAAAGGGTTAACAAAGAGACGACAGATAGGTATTTTTGGATTGCACAACACCTTGAGTACCTAAATAAATAATTAGGTACATTCTGATTCCACCAGGCTCTAGTCCGATCAGAAATCACTAGCCCAATTTTTAAACGACTGCCATTTAGAAAAAAATAGTGTACTGAGAAATGATGTAATCCAAATAGAAAAAAAACATACCCTATAAAGATATTTTTGAGACAGTTCTGCATTTTTTTCACTTCACGTACCACCCGCGGTTACAATTAAAGTGATATTAAAGCAATTTACTCCGTGACATGAAGAACTAGGAAATACCTACACGCAAATCAAAAGAGCCATTAGCATCAATATAATGGTCATTAATTTTAGGTATGGCGTAATTACTGTTATCTCAACGGGTGTATACGTACTTTGTTATTATTTTATAAATAGTTGTATAGGTATTAAATAATATTTCTACGGTCAACTGACTTATGAGTACATTTAATTAACGTGCTGATAGCTTTTTATACGACTGCGTCAGATCCAGACTGATAGACCAGAGGCCATATTGTCGAACGCACCCGGAATCCCAATCGGTTTCACCGCTTCTTTCTATCAAATGCTATAGGACGGGGGTCGAAAGAGATGATGAATCCGATTGCGAGCGACCGGGTAAGTATTAGACAATACGCCTACTGCCTATTCGGGCAGAAATTTTCACGAGGAACCTTTCCTGTAGGTAGTAAAAAAAGCTCTACAAATTTTTCGCCTTGGAGGTTCAAGTTTCTTGTGTTTCTTAATTTCACCTAGATCTATTCAGACAATTTATTTCTATCGAATTTAGCCCTTGTTTTTTTTATTTGTTTGAAATTTGAAACTTATTAAGGTAGGTACAGTCAAGTGTAAAAATATGGTTGCACACAACTTGCTCATAAATATGTCCCCATAGTTCTTATGCCGTCGAATTAAGATATAGGTATGTAACGATGGGAGCATTAAATCGATAAGTACTTATTTTTGCACTTGACCGTACCTACTTCAAAGTATACTATGCAATCTTAAGATTGTCATATTTTTATTTATTGCATAATAATATTTAATCTGTGTAGGTAATTGGTACAGTACAGCTTCTGCTATATACTCTTAACTACTAGGTTAAATGAGTAGGTTTGCTGTATACTTACTTAAAATACACAATGTTACGATGAATATAATATTGTTCTCAGAACTATTATTCTTAGATTGTTTCTGAGAAGTTTATAATGATTACTTGTTGTATTTCCTGAGCACTGAATAAAAAACGAAGTGAGTATGGTAA
Organism: Archips crataeganus; assembly: GCA_947859365.1. Classification (NCBI taxonomy): domain Eukaryota; kingdom Metazoa; phylum Arthropoda; class Insecta; order Lepidoptera; family Tortricidae; genus Archips; species Archips crataeganus. Next base: position 6,746,315 of record OX402065.1, read on the forward strand.
CACTTTTATTTAAGGCTTATTATACAAAAATAATAATAGAATTACAATGTAGCTATAGTACAATATTTACATTATTATAAATTAAATACATGTTACTTATGCCTTAAGCCTTAACAGGTACATAAATAGTGTGTCTATTTATAAAGATAAAATACTCCTAAATATTTAGCCATAATAATCTTACAATCTTTTTGTGTATAACAACATAGATACAAAGCTAGCTAAGGGTAACTCTATCTTCATAACCCTTCCTCTATCTATCGGATTGTAGCGCTCCCCACAATGTGGTACAGTCACCATCATAATATTACGAGTTTGCGTGACGTTACAAAGTATTTGTACATGCACATACGTTATTGATCAACAAAAAAAACATGCAACATAAAAACATGGAACGTTTTTCATAAGAGTTTTGAGATATAATGTTACAACAGAATTAAATATTTACCTTCTTTTAGTACTTGATACAGTGCACTAATTTTATTAAGTACTAGCTTTTGCCCGCGACTCCGTCCGCGTGGAATTAGTAATTTCGGCAGCTTATTTTTTTTATCCAATTTGCTTTTTCATGAATTATGCCCCCCCAGCCGCCCCCCCCCGCACACCTGTGTTCACATTCAACACCGTGCACCGTACTCCCAAGTCAAGCGTGCCTATAGAAGTTTTACTTCAAAAACCCCCGATTTTGAAACATTCTTCCGCTCCGCTCCGCTCCTATTGGTGTTATATAGGCCCTGCCACGCCTGTGTGCATGTCCAACTTAAGATGAACCCTATTTAGTATAGTTTACTATACACCGTGAAATTTTAGTGGTTGTTTTCCCGAAACGAGGTGATTTAGTATCGATTGTACAATCGATTTATAATTACTATTTTGACTAGAGTCAAAAATACAATTGTGAAAAACGAAAGTTGAAAATTACCGCAAACCAATAGTAACGCTTCGTTGGTACAAGTAGAGTACGATCGTGCGATAGGTTAGGTACCAACGAAGCGTTACTATTGGTTTGCGGTCTTTTTCTACTTTCGTTTTTCACAATTGGATTTTTGACTCTAGTCAAAATAGTAATTATAAATCGATTGTACAATCGATACTAAATCACCTCGTTTCGGGAAAACAACCACTAAAATTTCACGGTGTATTGTTGTCAGCTCATTTTATGTTGGATTTTTTTTCTATGTACTATCCATTTTCGATAAATTCTTAAAATAGACGTACTTTCTTATTTGTGAACCGATTCAAATGAAACAAACACTAAATGTTAATCCAAGAAAATACCAACATATCAGTGAAAACCGCATCCTTTTAGGTTAAGCCGTTTCTGAGATTAGCGCGCACAAACGCACAGACAAACAGACAATAATTCTAAAAATCATTGTTTTGGGTTCTATTGTGCTAATAAATAGCCCTAGTGACAGTTTTTCTCAAATATCTTCAATGTACAGACACCGACTTGTTACAGATTTATTATATGTATAGATTAGACGAACAAAAACAGTTACCATTAAGGATCTCCGCAGAGTATCGCCTCATTCAATCAATTTATTTACGGTTGATCGATTGGTGTGGTAGGTTTTAGTGTAAAGCCTGACCAGTAATTTTATGATCATGCGCCATGTTGCGGATTTCATTGGAACTAATTTCTGGGTCTGAATTTGAAGCCACTTGCCCCTATGGACACTGAATTTGGATTCTGATTTTGATTACGGGGAATAAAAGTAGGTACCTAAGTCAAAATAACTGGTTGCCAATGTAGATTGTTCAGGCTATACTGAAATGTTCACACAAATGGAAACAGTAGCGCTCTTGACAATGATCATATATTTCTGGTCAGGCTTTAGTTGAAACTCGATCAACGTGGACTTATCCATTCTACCATCGATATATTTTACAACCAGTACCAAATAAACGTATTCATTATGTACTAAAAAAAACTTTATCGTCTTTAAGTTTTATGGTTGATGTTGGTATTTGTTAAATTGATGTTGTTAAATTATTGAGCGGACTGACAAGCCATTTATCTATGTATCTTTTTTTGTGACATGACTTTTTTACCGAGTCATACGTACGCGCTTTTGACGTCAATTTAAGTAGCTTGGAAAATTTAATTAAACCTTAATTGAGAGTGGAAATTCCCTTGGCTGGTATTATCTATTCAGTTTGCGTGGCTTATTGTGATTACTAAACAATTAACACCAATTTTGGTATGGTTGATTCAGAACATGTTAATTTTAAAAGTAAAAGTAAATTGTTTTGATTTTTGCTTGTAAGGGCATTCATAACTTGATGATTAATGAAATAATGAATAAGCTTTTGGTGACGCGATATTTTTTATTTTTATTTAACTGAGCCGTGCATGAGTGACCTGTATCTCACCTGATGAAAAGTGCAGGTGCGGCCAAAGGTGTATCTCACTGGTTCAGTAACAGCCCATTCACTCTAGCCTTGAAGAGCCCTAGGTTGTGTCTATCTGGAAATACATAGGTACCTTTTGGGTCGAAAGATGAACCGAACCGCTAAATAGACCAAATTATGTTTGACGATGTTTTTTTATGTCTAATAGGTTCTACAGGGTTATTTTTAATTCACTGACATCCTCTTAACCCTGAATTCCTATCACTCAAACAAATGTTTTTTGTTTTACGACTTTTTAAAATACAAACATACAAATACACACATACAAATACACAGAGTATCGTAAAAATAAAAGGAAATCTCAAAGTTTTAAAACGTTATTACACCAAAAATATTAAGTTATGACAAAAGCCGTAAAACAAAAAACATTTGTTTAAGTGGTAGGAGTTTAGGGTTAAAAGGATGCTAGTGAATTACAAATAACCCTGTATATTTTTGACCGATTAATTTTGAAGTTTGTCGTTAATATTTAAAATACTTATGTCTTAATTAAAGTATTGAAACTCTTATGGCACTAATTTTTAAGTGAGTTTTATTATTTAAACTGTTAAAGTGATTGCAAAAAAAACTCGAGAACCACATTTTCGAAATTTTAAACCTAAGTATTTTCTAATCGTTTCCGAAAGACTCACGTTCCTACAACTGGGTAGTATACCCTGGGTTGTATTTAGTATGAAATATCTGGGTAGTGTTTCAAATCTTGTTTCCGTAAAATTTTCATAATACTTAGATATTTTTAAAGAAACATTACGGCAACTATTTTGATACGCTCGAATTTTGAGATATTAGGCATAGAAGTTGCTTTCTTTATTTTACCGACCCTAGCTTCCGCAAAGCCGCCAAAAAATTTAATTTAATTAAATCTATCACCTTTTTCTGTGTTTTGACAACCTCTCTTTTGAATGAATAAGATTGTTGCACCAAGAAACAGTTGTATTTTAAAATTTTCTGCAACGATGCACTACATTTTTTTATTTTCTTCTCCTTTATTTTTCTAAACAGCTAGGTAGACATTACAATAGTTTATTTATTTAACAATGTTAAAAAAATAATGCGAGCCTCCGCTGATTTAAAATTCCTTACAACAAATTTGAAAATAAAAACAATACAAACACACTGAAATACATTGCAAAATAGGTTAAATAAATGAATAAATGAAATTAATGGTGCGTCATCGTTATCGTCGATACTACTTACCAACTCATAGAGTGAGACAAAAATAACTTGTTTTGTGTTCCACTTCTTTTTCTATTCTGGTCGTATCTTGTCTAAAAAAGACCTTAAATTTAAATTGACTCTAAACCATAAAACATCGTTTACATACCTACATACGTGTAAAGCCTTTAAACTGAATATAAAAGTGAATTTACACATTAATTTTTGGTTTTATTTAATTTTATCATCTACATCAAACCACATCCTACTGCCAGCCTATCACTTAATGGGTGGGATTCAAAATGTTGGACATTAATTAACACCATTAATTAAAAATTAATATGAAACATTCCTGTGTGCTACAGACAATTTACCATAGGTACAGGTCGTATAGTACGAATTTTTTGAAGTGTCCCGATCTCATTAACAGCCCACCTTTCGAACAAAGCCATTGTATTCTATCATGTCCTAAAGTGAATAATCCTCAGTTTAAAATGAACGTAAATATAATATAAAATAGCTCATTGACATAACGATTTTATTATTTATAGTAAGTTCATTTTAAATGAAACTTTGTTTGTCTGTTTGTTTTGGTTGTTTTGGCTGCATGTCTACGACGCATTCAATTTTGAAAAATATTATCTCCCAACAAAGTTTCAATTAAAATGAACTCTCTACAGTAAATAATTAAGTCGTTATTTAAATGAGCTACTTTATCTTACATTTCTGTTCATTTTAAATGGAAGATTATTCACTTGAGGACATAATAGAATACAATGGCTTTGTTCGAAAGGTGGACTGTTAATGAGATCGGGACACCTCAAAAAATTCGTACTATACAAATAATATTCATGTCACATCGGAACGTTTTCTAGGCAGATATAACTACAGGGTTACATGGTCCAATTTTTTGAACTCCATATTAATACGCCCCTTACGGCCGTTTAGCGGTCAATCGACGGTACACGGAGTGTATTGGAAAATTTTAAGTCTAACCTCTGGGCGCACGTAGTTGAGGCCAGAATTGTTATGATGGGCCTGGACTTACTTAAGGTCCTACCGAGCTTCTTGCGCTAATCGATTTTAGGTATTCTATGCACACGTGTATGTATGCGTGAGAGCGGCTAGAATCAAAGCCGCGCGTAAGCGCTAGCAACACAAGTTCCCCGTCCGATGGCTGAAGGAGAACTAGAAGGAGAGAAGGCTATTCGGACAAGGGGGAAGCACGACGGCTCAAGATAGGTTGGTCAGACCGCGCATGTATTTAGGTATTTTTATTGTATTACTAAAACAAATACATATTTTAAAAATGTAGCAACACTAGGCCCTAAAAAACATCTTGTTTTCTTAACATTCAAAAATTCAAGACCTGCCGTGCAGTATTTACGCCGTACTAAGGATTTATTTTATTTTTTAGAGACGACTTTGGATTTTTTTCTATCGATCAAACTACAAGTAATCGTGTTTCGAAAACACTGGTCATTAGAGTGAATCCTCAAATATCTTACACATGAATTTCAGAACTAAAGCTTTGCTAGTAATGATACAGTACGACATTAAATAAATAAATAAATAAATAAATATCATGGGACAATTCACACCAATTGACCTAGTCCCAAAGTAAGCTTAGCAAAGCTTGTGTTATGGGTACTAAGCAACGGATAAACATACTTATATAGATAGATACATGCTTAAATACATATTAAACACCCAAGACCCGAGAACAAACATTCGTATTTTTCATAGAAATATCTGCCCCGGCACGGGAATCGAACCCGGGACCTCAAGCTTCGTAGTCAGGTTCTCTAACCACTAGGCCATCTGGTCGTCAAAATGAATGCAATAAATACGCCAAAAGCTCGGTAGGGCCTTAAATGTTACAGTTCTTGCATGAAAGTCACGAAGGCGAGCGCACTTTACTTGTGGTAAACATAATTATATTTAATCTCTTTATGCGTTAAAGTATGCGTGAGAGAAAAATGGAGTATGGTACCGTTAGCATAAAAAATTAATGAACTGAAACAATCATTTTGCCTGCTCACCCGAAAATGAATGAAATGAATGTTTAACAAATAATTTATAACCACATACGCATAAGTATGCATACCACAATGTGCATATACTTACAGTCAAGTTCTCCAATATCTGTACAGCTAACCTTTCAAAAATATTTAAACATGAACCTTATGTCACGGTAATAAGGTCTATGTATAAATATTTATGAACTGTACAGATATTGGAGGACTCCAGTGTACATGTTCAATCACAAGTGGAGCCTGCTCGCCTTCGTGACTTTCAAGAGCTGAGTATTATTATGGTTCGATTTTTACCAATACGACACTTAAAAACTAGAAATAGCTAAGGAGTAAGAAGCACTTAAATATACTACCTAATGGAATTATCAAAGAAGTGACTAACTTTTAGGAAAACTTAACAATGTGATGCTTTTGACTCAGCATTTGTATGATATGATATTCTTTTCAGTGCCTAACTAACTTTCAATAGCAAAAAAACAGGAAAGCATAATACTTACAGTTCCCATGCTTTGAGTAACATAGCGACCATAATTTAAATAATCTCAATTGGGTGTTGCCTATCAAAATTAACTACTAGCTATCTATTGGTAACTGAGTGTATTTAAAAACCTATACCTATCTAACTTTAATGTCATCGCTTTTTACTCAGCCAGTCTTGCTTTATCATATCTGCACCCTTCTCTCCTATCATGATGACTGCTGCATTCGTGTTGCCGCTTACTATTGTCGGCATCACACTAGCATCTATTACTCTTAACCCTTCTATACCATATACTCTAAGTCTTGGGTCCACTACTGCCTCGGGGTCCCACGAAGGACCCATTTTCGTCGTCCCTGATTGATGGTATATCGTCATGGAAATATGTCTCACTTGACACTCGATATACTCGTCGGACATAAATTTGTAGTGCTTGCAATTTGGTAACGGCTTCATGTACAACCGGCTCCCAAACTGTTTGAAAGGAGACGCGTTGGCCACTTGAGCCGCTATTTTTATTCCTTCAACGAGTCGAGCCACGTCTATAGGATCTTCGTGGTAGCGCGGATTCATTATCGGATAGTGGAAGGGGTTGGAGCTCCGTAATCGAACGTAGCCCCGTGTGTTAGGCCGCAATAATAAAGGCATAATAGTCCAAGCGTCCTTATTGGCTATGGGTTTATAAACGGTATTATATATCTCATCTGTGAGACCGAGGATTTTCCTTACAATCTGTCCGTTGTCAGACGAGAATGATGCCGGCGCCATGTGGAATTGAATGTCAGGCCATAAACCGGAACTGTTTGCATATTTTGTGTTCACAAAAGCAATGCCTTCTAGACCTCCTAGGGTTGTCATAGGACCACGTTCGTTGACTACGTAATTCATCGTAACAGGAAATGCCTGGAAGCGGTTTTGGACGATCGCCACTGGCTTATCGACTAGAAACGTTAACCCTCCAACACCAACGTGGTCTTGCAGATTTTCACCAACTGGCAGATCTTTTAAAACTTTGATCCCGACATCTTGCAAGTGATCTTTAGGGCCTATTCCGGATAACATAAGCAAGTGCGGACTGTTGATAGCACCAGCGGACAGTATTACTTCCTTTCTCGCATAAACTACTCTCTTCATTCCATGTTTCACGTATTCGACTCCGTACGCTTTCATTGTGACGGGGTTGATCAAAATTCTGGTTGCCTGGGAATTTAAGGAAACGTCTAAATTTCTTCGAGTTCTTACAGGTCGTAAGAAAGCTTTGGCCGTACTGCAGCGAGAGCCGCGTCGTATCGTGCCCTGGGCTATCATGAATCCGGTTTGAATTTCACCATTTATGTCTCTGTTTTCATACCCTATTTCGACTCCTGCTTCAACGAAGGCGGCAACTAACGGAGTCCTCCAAGGGGCTTCTTGGACAGTCAAATATCCACCCCGACCGTGGTACTGACTCTTGGCCAGGTAAGGGTTTCTGTTGTCTTCAGATTTGATAAAGTACTTCAAGACGTCTCGATACCCCCATCCTGGGTTGCCAGTTTGTTCCCATTGATCGAAGTCGTATCGATTGCCTCGCACGTAGATCATGTAGTTGAGGACACTGGAGCCGCCGAGCACCTGAAATAGTTAAAAAAAATTAGAGCTTTCTTTTCGTTAATTCCTTTTTAACGCCATCTAGCGGTTATTGTTGTAACAATAACTGAACAATCAACAACTGCGCTAAGCTGACGCCGTAAGCGAAATAAACTTCCGTACCTACGACCTTGCCTCGGAAAGGCTATGAGTTACTACTAAAAGTTACTTAGCATTGTTACGAGGCTTACTACGTGATACAAGTGGTTGCCGATAGATGGCGCCTTTTACAGATAAAAATCGAAATTAGTTTTAGTCAGTCCAGGGTGGTTTTTGTTTCGTCCTTATACCATACCGATCATGGTTGAGCGGTAATATTAATTACAAAGATTATATTTACCTTTCCCCTGGGCCAACTACAACGGCGCTTCTTGAAGCCGAGGCAGGCGTAGCTGGTGGGCTCAGTCTTGTACTGCCAGTCCAATTTGGTTAGCTGTAAATAGCCTGCGAGCGACGGCACGTCTGTGATTTCGTTTTCGTCTGGACCTGGAAAGTTCATGTGACTACGTTAACGTAATAGATAATTAAAATTTATTGAATTTCCTCTTTTTCTTTTTATTAAATACATTTTTTAACCCCCGACGCAAAAACGACGGGGTGTTGTAAGTTTGACGTGTCTGTGTGTGTCTGTATCTGTCTGTGGCATCGTAGCTCCCGAACTGATGGACTGTTTCTGATTTTAAAGAAAGAAAGAAAGAAAGAAAAATTTTATTCGTGATATATAAATGACAGAAGTAAAACATATACAAAAAACCGGCCAAGTGCGGTCGGACTCGCGCACTGAGGGTTCCGTACAAATTTATATGTATCTATGACATCCAGTCTTAGCACACCCCTGCTCATAAGCAAAATGTGCGCCGTGTGGGATCATTGTAGATTGGTTACTGATATAGACAGACAGACAAAAAAAATTATGCTTTTCGCAATTTTTCCTTTATCTGTGCTATAAGACCTTGCTTCGTACCAAATTTCAAGATTCTAAGTTCACGGGAAGTACCCCGTAGGTTTTGATTCCCTTGCGAGTGTCGACAATTTGCGGAAATTTGCGGCATTAAAGGCTTTATCTTTTGATTGCGTTAAAAATTTATGCTTTTCGCAATTTTTCCTTTATCTGTGCTATAAGAACTTGCTTCGCACCAAATTTCAAGATTCTGAGTTCACGGGAAGTACCCTGTAGGTTTTGATTCCCTTGCGAGTTTCGAAAATATGCGGAAATTTGCGTCATAAACGGCTGTATCTTTTGATTGCGTTGGCTTAGAAGTTTGATTTTTTCACAGCTTCAAAGGACAGTAGACTTGAGTATTTGGTATAAATTTCAGCTTGATACCTCCACGCGTTCCTGAGAAAAAGGGTCTTGACAGACAGACGGACGGACGGACGGACGGGCAACAAAGTGATCCTATAAGGGTTCCGTTTTTTCCTTTCGAGGTACGGAACCCTAAAAAAGCACATATCACGAAATGGTCCCAAATCAGCAAAGTGCCGATCTTGCGAAAGGCGCTGATCTTCCTTTGGGACCATCACGTCATCCATCCATTAAAAAAACAACAAACAATAAACATGAAGTGAAATCGAACGCATACATTTAAGTTAAAAATAAAATTAAAATAAAATTTGTATAACAAACAAGAAACATAATAACATAATTTTGTTACCAAATTAATAATGGTAGTGTACCTACTTTATTATCCTGCTGCCGTACCGCCAAAGGGGGGAGGGAGTGATTTGGTAGGCCTGATGGCTTGATGGATTTTAGGATACGATGCGTCATTTATATTTGGCTTCATTGTGGGAGTGTTGCAGAGTTGGAACCCTGTGTATCAATCAAAATAAAAGTGGCCCAAGGATCGCTCTGAAGAGGTATTTTCAGGGCGAACAACTAACAATTTTTTTCTTGTTTGGAAGGCCGTGAATCACAAGAATATAATTATAAAATGGGGGCTGTCAGCGGACCACGCAGCCTCGAAATGAAGAAGTTTGAAAGTACTTGTGGTTAATTGTGATAGAAATATTGCGGGCTGCCGGTGGATCCCATAGCAGAGAGAGTGTTAAACGGACTTTGACTTACCGGATTCCAGTAAAAGTGTGCTCCATTGTTTTATTTCTGACAGCCGGTTGGCGACCACGGCACCGGCCGATCCGCCGCCGACCACGACGAAGTCATACTCCCTCCTCGGCTCCTTGTCCATGACCCTCGACTCAGGGTCATAAGAATTATAATTGTGATACGTGAGCGCTCCCAGCAACAGCGGAATCAACCATAACCCAGTCACACTGACGGTCTTCAACGCTGTTGACGCCAAAAGTACTTGGACACCCATTTTCGATTATAGCTGCTCAGTTTTCAATGGTATACTCGTAATCTATGGCTTTGGTTCTTCGACTAGTGTTCTGTTGTCCTGTGCTTGTCTGGTGGTTTACTTCTTCCCATTGGCTTGAAGGTAGATGGTGGTTGCCTACGGGGCAGGAGCATGTTAGACCTCATCAGGTTGGCTGCTGATGATGTCCTTGGTTATCCTTTGTACCTGGAATGTGATAATTTATTCGTTAATTACAATTCATTCTACCTCAACAATAGTTTTTTGAATGAAAGGAAATAAGATAAATTTGTTTACGCTGTTCAAAAGAAACAAGCACTTGATACAAATGATGTTGTAGGTTACATAATGAAACTAATCTAACAATTTGTCTCTTACAGGTAAGGAAATGCATTGAACGGGCTTGAACAAAAGACTGCGATGGGTCATCAATTGTAAGTGCTTGGACATTGGCAATAATGAATTTTACAACCAGTAAATGTTTCATTTGTCGGAAATTCCTCGGTATTACATAACACTTAACTGGAAAGTATCTACTATAATTTTAGTCTTCGAGTAATTTATTATTATTAACTTAATAATACTTTTACTTTTATCTGCTCGTATAAGTATTCATATACATATGTGCTCTACGGAGACTAAAGTGGAAATATAAGAATTTGTGACTAGAAAGCCTCCAAATTTAACCGAATAAGTTACGCCATACATTGATTTTTCGTCAGAAGAAGATAGATAGATAAAACAAACTTTTTTTTTAATGATGTGACTTACAAAAGTGCCCGAAACATAAATAGTTAAATTACTACCTAATAAATCAATAGCTGCTATAGTATCCGTTGCAATTAAGCATAATATAATAGTATAATTTTAATAGATAAGTTTATAGTTGAATTTAGTGCAAAAAAATAGCCAGTTATATATCTCGTTTAGACTGTGCGTGTTGACATATTAGATCAGAGATCGCTAAATATCAGTCTGTGGCCAATACACTTTCTATAACTTACATTCATTGTGTAGTACGAAACAGAGAATGGTCTATTTCCTAGCACAGCGGAAGATATGATCTAATTCTAGACATTACTCCGAGATCGTGAAAGTGTTCTGAATGCTATTAGGAAGCTGATTTCCTATCGATATTGCCTATTATCCACGCGATGTACAACAATATTTAGTTTTTTATGTGGATCTTATATTTTTATAGTTTCTGTCTTGATGAAGTTGGTGGTGGTTTAGTTTACTAGGACGTAGAAAACTTTAATGCAATGTTATGTAAATTTTACTTCCCTGTGCTTTACGAGTCATAAAAACACTTATAGGTATCTCTAGCTTTCGAATTCCACATTCTTGTATCATGAGATACACAAAGCTTAGTTAATAAAGCTTTTCTCGTTTAATCGTGAATTCCGCCGCAAAAATCTATTCCATGTACCGCTTTTTAAGACTCACTATGCTAAGAACTCATTTATCTCTCGCACCTGTGATTCCTAAAATCGTTGTTTTAGCAATATTGAAATGTTTAACGTTTCCTTTAACACATTTAGAAACAATTTATATAAACTGCCTTAGGTTGTGGTGAGAAATTGGCTTGCAGTTGTTGCACATGTGCTGGAATATATTATGCATTAATGTAAATTTAATATTGTAAATTTATTGTAAATTTAATAATACATAGGTACATATTTCTAGTGATCTTATGCGTCCGTCATATTCAGCTGGGAGGCTGAATTTCTTTCAAATTTGTTACTTGTAATGTGAACACTATTTTGTCAATGAGTCAACTCACCTTATTATTTGTCATGAGTTATGTAGGACTGTTTGTGTTCCAATAAATAAATACCTTAAACGTAAATACCTTATTGTAAAGTCTTTAAAACGTGCATGAGAAATGAAAATATTGGTTGTAAACAATAAAATCGGAATATGTAGGTTATTTGGCCAATTTGGTTTGTCTTTGTCAGGTGGGGGTTATCAGAGCGTGCCCGTAATTTAGTTAAATCTATGTGCTTTATTTCGGCGCGATTATATAACCATAACACGAGCCGTTGTTTACGGGGACATGGCCCGACAATATTACGGATTTGGCTGGAGTACTTCCGATTTCAAAGATCTGATAAGCTTGAGAATTAGATAATGAACTGAAAAATCTGCACAAGCTTGTACTGTCCTGACTCATTGTGTGGAGAGTCTATAAACAGGATTGGAAATTATCTAGATTGATAATTATCAAATAACTATCCCGTTAGTATCCAGCAAAATAACGTTTAGTAAACTGTACTTTAATTGTTACATTATTCTTGTTTGTATGTACTTACAAAAACCACGTGATGCCCAAAAAATGACGCGCAATTATAACCTGAGTTCGAGTACACATGGTTAGACTTAACGCATAATCATAATATATGAATACCTAGGTATAAATGATAATAAAATTATCATATCATTGATAATTATCCCGTGCAACCAAGTTTATTAATGTTAATCTTTCTACTGATGAGTACTCACCGGTTTTTACAAATGCAATGAATAAAACGAATTTCCCACGTTAATATCTGTCGCTCTTGTAAACGTATTGTCTATTCTCTTAACATTCTATAGTTCCGCTCTATCATGGCAAAAAACTGTAATCAATTGAGTTTTAGTTGCGAGATGTCTACGCACTCGAAAGCTTCTAAATTTTCGTATAATGTAGAGTCCTTCCTCAGTATAAGTTTAGTTAAATATTTTAATTTTAATCCCGATTGTATGTATTTTGCCCCGTACCTACTCGGTTCAGCTACAATCACAGATTAGTACGAAACTTGTCGGGCATTCCTTGCCTGCATACACATAAGTTATCTGTAAACAAATAAATAATAATTAAATAAATCTTGGGACGATTGACACCAATTGACCTAGTCCCAAACTAACCAAAGCTTGTACAATGGGTACTAGACAACAGATAAGTATACTTACATATATATATTTAAATACATATTAAACATCCAAGACTCGAGCAGAAACATTTGTAATTTTCATTAATTACGAAACATTTGCTACCTCGCCTCTCTAAATCAAGGAGAACACCAACAAAAATACGCTGGAATACTATAAAATAATGCTTCTTTTAGCCATCACGTAGGTAAGTCGAAGTCGAAAGGTCGTTTTCTTACACCAAGTGGATTATCTCATTTATCTCTAATAGAAAACGAAGGATAACTTCTAAAAATTTAGAATAAATATTACCTAATTGTCTATCACAAATGTCATAAATAATTTAAATGATTGAAAATATTTGTTTATTTTGCTCGTCTCGTACAGAACAACATTGTCACATCACCAGTCAGTAGTTTTATTTCGATAACATTCTATTACTGTGCCTTAAGGCAGGTTTAGACAGGGTCAGTAACTGACTTCGAATTCGAGACAAGTCAGCGCGACCCGAGAAATACCCAATGTAAATTGAAAGTCAGCGCTGACCTCCCACCGCTGTACTGACTTCAAATCAATTTACATTGGATATTTCTCGGGTCAGCGCTGACTTGTCTCGAATTCGAAGTCAGTTACTGACCCTGTCTAAACCTGCCTTTACAGAGAAAGAGTGAATTGTTTAATTTACACAACATCATTGCATTCTTTTACAATTAACCGTTACATCAGATCGCAAGCCTTTAAAATCTTTCTGCCGTATGCTAATTTTGCCATACATTTTCGTTTCATATGTAAATTGAACGTAAATTCGTAAACATTTTCATTATTTATTATTTTCAATGAACTAAAACAATTACTTTGCTCACCCGCGACCTTAATGAGCAAAGTAATTGTTTTAGTTCATTAATATGGACCTCCGCAAAGTAACGCCTGATTCAATAAATTATTATTTTCATTTTCATTTTCATTTTCATTTTGCAGTGCGTCCACAATGTTTGCGCTAGCGGACGTGGATAGCTTTGATGCTATTGCGCCGCCTCTCTATTGCGTAGGGTACGTAGCAGCAGCAACAGCGTACTGAAAGTCATAGCCGACTGTGGGGATTGTCCACTGATCGGACATATGATTAAAATTACAAAATCTCTTTTAGAAATAAGTTACTAACATAGTCGTAACGTTTTTTACTAACCAATATTGGATCAAAGTTATCTTAAATAAAAATATTTATTTATTTATTTATTTATTTTATTATACGATACGCAAGAGCTCCCGTAGAGAGAAATAATGGTGTTGACAGATAGTATAGAGAAATCACTTTGAGTCGTGAGCATGCCTTCATTGGAACGATTGTTCGGTGGTGTCGTTCAACTTGTCCATTTATATTAGGCGCGGTTATGGTCGGTTGCCATAAAACGAATTTTTCTTATTGAATTTTGTTACGTTGTCACAAGTTTACAATGACATAGTTATCGATCACAGTCGATCTACATCCAAGATAAAAACTAACTTTGACCCAGGGCTTCGCCCGTGTTCATCATCATCATCCCAGCCTATATACGTCCATCCAGGGCACTGAACTCCTCTCAGAATGCCCTTTGGCCGTAGTTCCCACGCGGGCCCAGTGCGGATTGGGAACTTCACACACGCCATTGAATTTCTTCTCAGGTGTGTGCAGGTTTCCTCACGATGTTTTCTTTCACCGTAAAGCTCATGGAAAATTACACCCATAAATTCCAAAAAACTCAGAGGTGCGAGCCCCGATTTGAAGAAGGTCAAACCACTCGGCCACCACGGCTTCCCTCGCCCGAGTTAGATATCCATGAAAAAAGGTTATGGTAACATTTTTAAAGCACAATTGCGCGCCTTTGCACGGACAACACCATCTATTAAGAGACAAAATTTAAATATCAACCCACGAGTAATCATTACCGGGATATTTAGTATCCTATGTCCCAATCCAGATCTTGTTTATCCGTACGTCAAGTTTCATCTTAATTCGGTCAGCTGTTATTGCGTGATTGACTACCAAACATCCAAATATGCAAATATTTTCAGAAACTTTCTCATTTATTAAATTAGTAGGATATATTAATGCGCTTAAGCTTTTTGTTCTTGACAATCACGTTAGTCCAGCTTCTGGATAGTGGACGACGAGATAGTAGACGTTGGGTGGGATTTTAAAGTAAAAAATATCAAGAAGGAAACCAGTGATGGGTCAGTGAGTTAATAATGCTTGGTTGCTATTAGAAAAAAAAATTGAACTCGGGGCTATAAATTTAGTATAATTCAAATTGCGTAAGAATTAAACAAAAAATGTTTGAGAAAAATCGACAAGCTCGTGGTCAATCGATTGTGGTGTTTACGGATCAATTCGATTCGCGAACAAAGCGCTATGATTTAATGAAAATTTAACAACTATTGAATATTGGCAGACGGCTCTACTTGGTTGGAAGCTTGTCCGGTCAAGTTATACTAACAATTTCAAGTTTCGGTTCCGTAGCTATTTCTTGGCTTTGCTAAGTATATTGTAGGTATGTTTTTGTATGGTCTATTCTCACTAGACACAATGCTTGTGCGGATATTGTTCTGTTTCTGGGACATATTTTTTACGGAACGTGTGGAAATATACCATTTTTAGTTCTAAAGCTTGGCTGTATGTGTGTGTATGAAAGAGCCAAATTACAAATGTGTTCATTTATGACTGTACTTCTTTTTATAGCCTGCTGCATAATAGACGTTTTAACTTTTGCGATTTTAATAATTGTCAATGATAGTCTCGCATTGTTCCGGCATGAAATGAACATTTATTGAAATTGATCAATACCATATCTATTGTGATGAATTGATAATATTAAAGTCTCATTTACATTTATTATCTTAAATTTAGCCTTTTCTCCTTTTTTCTCTACTTTAGAGGTTTTATTATCAACTTAGAGGTTGGAGCTCGGGCTTGCATCTCTGAGTTTTTCGGAATTTACGTGCGCTATTTTATTACATTTGTTTACCATGAGCTTTAGAAGGGAAACATTGTGAGCAAACCTGCACATACCTGCGGAGAAATTCAATGGCGTGTGTGAAGTTACCAAGCCCTTTCATTCTTAGAGGAGGCCTGAGCCCTGCAGTGGGACTTATATAGGCTGGGATGATGATGAAAATGATGATGTTTTTTTTAATTGGAGCATTCGGCAGTAGAGCTAATTAAAAATCGCGCCCAACACTTTCCCTTCAAGGTTCTCTGAGTCAAAGCCTGGGGAAACACACGCAGAATGCGGACGACACTTGCGACAGCGCACGCGCATAATAACACGTTGCATTCGCGATGAGGCTCATTAATAAACATTGTTACGTCATAACCAGTTCGGCAATCTGTGGCAATAGGCGAAGGCCGTTCGGGTGCTCGTAGACATTTATTTATTTATTATTTATGGAGAACCAACAGCTTATATATACATCTTAAACATTACAGTAAATACAGCAAGCCAATTACAGGTTCTCGCCAACAATTAGAGTGTAACAATAAGGCAGTATGCCCACACAGAGTCCCTTCGGATACACAAAAAAGAAAAAAGAGAAAATAACTAAGTACTTAGTGACAAATAATCCAGCAGTTCAGCACTATTCAAGCGGCGGAGACAAACTAATCAATAATCAATAATCAAGTCCCTAACCTGACAAACCTAACCTACAGTAAGGTACAACGCTCAATGCACGCTCTCAAAATATCGATTCACCAAAGTACCTCTCAAGGTGTCAGTGTTAACATTAAACACGTCAATAATCAAGCTCCCTCTAATTCTAATTTATTTGACCGTTAAAGATGGTGCCGAGAGAAATTGTAAGTTTTAGAAAGGCATACAGTCACACTAGGAGTTTTGTATGTACCATCGACCGAAAATATGGTCTACCACCCTACGGTTGAAGTTCATTTGCACGTCATGATACAACGAGGTCGATTTTCCCTTGCAATAATATGATGACAGTGACTAAAGACTTCACTCAGTTAGAAAAGTCGACCTTGGCGATATTTAGATTTCACAGAATCTTTTGTCAAAACTGGTAGACCACTTTCCTGGCCGACCGTACGGAAAACTCGTTATTGTACAGTCAACAGCAAAAGTGAATGAAGAGTCGTGGCGTTCAAAATGATCTACACGCGACTCTACGGCCAAGAAATTGTTTAGATTATTTTGAACACTACAACCGCTCATGCACTTCTGCTGCTGACTGTACTTAAAACACATGGAATTAACAGATACTAAGAGAAACACAAGCCCAGAGGCGAACTTATCCCTTCAAGGGATCTCTTCTAATCTTGTATAATCATTACTTACAAATCCTGCCGCTATTAACCATGGCGGATCAAGGATTTGTTGGAGGTTGGCAGCTTGAAGTTGAGTTTAATTCATCTGGTGTTGGGGGTATCTACATAAGGCTACCGGTAACAACTTACCAGAATTTTGTATCTGTTTGATTGGTTTAGTTTTGGAATTTTATTATAAAAACTTACGCAATTGGGTCGCGTGGCTGGGTTTGGGTATTGGGTCGCGAGTGAGCAAAGTAATTGTTTCAGTTCATACGTAAGCAATTTTTCAGAAACTATTTTTTTATTTTAGCCATTCTGTAAGATGGGCCTTTATTCTTCCCTGTGTTTCTAGTAGCCTTTGGCTATTGACGTTTGTGGGAAACTCACAGTACGTACTTCATATATTATATTTTTTCTTAGATAGTTACATGATTATGTCAAATATATAAAACGACGGCAGGGTTAGAATACCTGTTTCTTTAAATAAAAATCTTAAATGTTCGCGTGTCCCTAAGTAATAAATCGCTCTGATAGCCCTCTTGTTGTAAAATAAATTTTGACTCCGTGTCTGCAGATCCGCATAAAATAAAAACGTACGAAATGATGCTATTAAAGTAAGAAAGATATACCAACCGTCCCGTTGCCACACCAGTTAGCTGCCGTATTTTTCTGACTGTAAAAGCAGCAGAGCTCAACCTACTTGCGATTGCTGTGGTGTGATCCCCACTGAAATTTACAGTCCAGTGTTATTCCTAAAAATACTGTTGATTTTACAAATTGAATGCATTGACCTTTTAATTTTATATTTGAAGCTGAATTTGAATGGGGTGAATTCATCAATGAAAATTTAATAAGTTTTATACTGTTTTATTAAGTTGCAATAAGTGTTGTAATAAGTTTTGTCTTACGGTTTAGTAACAAAATATTGGCAGTAAACCATGCGGATATCATGGACAGGTTTTTATTTGGTTCAGTGAAATTGGTGTATTTTCTACTAACTTTGAACAGGAAGGAACGAGGAAGGTAAGGAGGTGTCGTCAGCGAAAATAACTATGCCTGACTTTTGGCTCACCACATAGGTGAGGTCATTTGCGTAAATCAGATACAAGAATAGATCCTTGAGGCACTCCCATTTCGAGCACAGATCCCACCGATACCGTTCTATTTATCGCTTTCTTTTGGTTGAGTTCTATAAAATATCATGCATATATGTAGTAATAGTAAATACTGTGAAACCATTCAACCTAGATCAGCATTTCCGAAACTATTTATCGTGACTGTGTTGCAAGCAGATACCTGTGGGGCCCCAGAAATAAGTATACCTACGCCATAAAGTTCATTTAAAAGGCATTCTAATAAAGCCACCGTAATAACAATGTCAAGTAAGCAGGTCCCAACCTTACTAATTTTTTTTAGATGACTCGCTGTTGGGATACTTTGGAAAGCATTGCACACAGTCACATTGCATTGCACCAGTAGTACCTGATCATATTAAAGATTCTAAACTATGTATTTACACATTATGTCATAAGGCCCGACACCCGTCGGTGAGTTATCTCTCCAACCTGATCGAGAAGTGTTCCACCGGGTGAAGGCCGCCCGAAATACTTTCACTGCGCGGACGCCGGGCCGGGCACGCGTCATGTGACGTCACGCCGCTGTGACCTCGCGATGTGACCTTGGAGAGGTTATGTTTGAAAACTTAACGCTTTTTATTCTTTTTAAAATCGGAGTATACGCATTGATAGAATAGGTATATTCAGAGGATAATGCTTTTGAGCAAGTTGGGTAGGTACAAGCTATCCCCAGGGAGCGGAATCATCGTCATCGTTATCCCAGCTTATACACGTCCCACTGAAGGGCATAGGCCTCCTCGCAGAGTGAGAGGGCTTGTATCGTAGTTCCCACGCGACCCACTGCAGATTGGGAACTTTACACGCGCCATTGAATTTCTTCGCAGGTGTGTGCAGGTCACTGTAAAGCTCATGGTAAATTTCAATGTAATTTTGCTTGTAAATTCCGAAGAACTAAGAGGCGCAAGTCCGGGCTTGAACCCACAATCTTCTGTTTGACAGCCAATAGGTCAAACCATTAGGCTACCACGGCTTTTTTCGGAGGAGTGGAATAATGAGAGTCAAAGATCAAGACGGCAACACAGGCATTGCAGCTGCTTGACCAAAAAACTGTGCATAGTATACCTTGACAAGCTCGTGCGCGGCGCTCGGCGGAACCCTGTCGCAGGAAGCCTCTGCTGTCCTTAACAAGATTGTTTTT
Source organism: Archips crataeganus (assembly GCA_947859365.1). Lineage (NCBI taxonomy): Eukaryota > Metazoa > Arthropoda > Insecta > Lepidoptera > Tortricidae > Archips > Archips crataeganus. The sequence continues at coordinate 6,765,827 of OX402065.1, forward strand.
AATAAGTGCGGCAAACGCTGACTGCGACAGGGTTCCGCGGAGGGTCGCGCACGAGCTTGTCGGACTTATACAAGATTTTTTTTTCTTTTTATACACTAAAACATTGAATAGCATTCATTTTGTATCTTTACCTGCACCCGAGTTCTAATTATCAGATTTCAAGAGTTTATTCAGTATAGTAAGCTAATGCCGTTTTTTAGAAATGCCCCTTGGTAAATAATATTTAATTTCGTTCTAGAATTTGGACATATCAAATATGTTACAGTCATCATGAGCTGTGGTTATGGCTAATTACCTCAACAGTTTCGGCGAGAGAAACAATATGTTCTCGTCACCTCCGGATATGACTATACTTACCCAAATCACCACCATTAAGCTTGCACTTACGATGACAGCTGGCTTGTCGCATAGATTAAGACCACCAGACCACCTCTTACTTCGTTCCGGATCTTCAATACTTTATATTGCGTAACCTATTGTTCTATATAAATAGTTAATGGATTTGAAAAGCGCCGCGGTGTAGCTAAGTGAGGTGGGAAACAGAAAAGTTTGGTTGCCGGCGTTAAGAATACGATGGCAGTTTGTTTGGTAACAGCTAATTAGAATTCGGTGTAACTGTGGTTTGGAGTTGATGATACATTGTGGTTATTACCAGGTGGTTCCATTGTAATGGGTATAACGGAGGAAGTATTTTGTGAAGTATTTAGGGCCGATTCACATGCGGGCAATTTAGGGAGTCTTGATTTATTATTTGAAACTATTAATTAAATATAAAATGATAATTATGATTACTGTATGAGAAATGGTGGGCGAGCTCAACATTGTGGGCGAGAGCAAACTGATCCCACTTTGCTGGCTCGGCCACGTAGAGACGAAGTGAGAGGATCGTGCGACAATAAAAGCATGTCTTGGTAAGACCCAGAGAGAAACGTCCTTTTGCAAGGCCTTGGTATCGCTGAATTGAGAAAGTCCAAAAAGACTAATGCAACCTGCAGGTGGCCGACTGGCAACCCGTTGCGAAGGATAGAAACTAAAGGCGAAAAGCAGTCTCAGAGACTAAGATCCACTTTGAGTCGCTAAACCAGCGCATGTAGTGAATAAAATCTACCTAAACATAATTAGCTCATGTGCTGACTATGTTGTAGCGTCAGTAACACTAAGATTAAGCTTTATGTATTACTATGATCCGTTGTTGGTCGAAATAAAGATTACTTGATTTGATTTGATAGCGTGTATGACAGAAATTCAAATAGATTCGATAAAATTGAAAACACACCTAATTCTAACAAAACCACAATTTCCGTTTCAATAACTCCATTTATTAAATAAACTACGTAACAGACAACAATAACACAAACAATGTCAATTGCTCAGAAACCCATTTGGTTAAAAGGCGTTTTAGGGTAACATTGCGTCGAACAAAAAGTACTATAAACAGCTTTGATTGGCTGTAAAACATCGTAGTGAGTATGCAAAACGAATCGTGACATAATTTGCGTGCGTTACGCGGCTAAACGTAACGTATTACGTTTCGCGTATAACTTCACGATTTTCACGGTTGTGCGCGTCATTTACCTGCCCGGTACGTACTATATAATGATTAGACAGAAGCAACTTGGTGGATTACCTTGTTTGTTTCTTTTCAATAGGGATACCTTCTACTATAGCAGTAGCGACAGCGCATTGTGCTCGATAGATGGTTGATCTGACTAAGGTGGCTAGCTAAGGCTCGAAAAACAGAAGACCGTATTAGGTAGCGCAACGCTATTTTAGAATACAAATGGTCTATGTTCGGCAGCAAATATCTACGAGTATAAAATATTTAATGATTTGAATTTCACTCATAAATTCATAACTAATATTAGACTCTGGAATTAATCACGACGATAAACATATTGATAAAATTACTTCGATGTTTCGGCGATATTACTTAAACAGGAGTGGAGAAGAAGCCTGCATTTGTTTTCACTTATTACGTCTTTACCAAGTTGCTGGTAAATCTAGTAATCGTTCATTGAAAACTTTGTGTTATTTGTTATCCTTAACCTACCACAACATATTTTAAATACTTCTTGGCTCTAGATTAAGCACTTAAGATAGTAGAAAGCAATGCGGCGTCGGCGTCATTCAACTGATAAGCGGAGTATTTCTTATTGAAGGTAGAGGTTCTGTCCATTTAGTCTATGTCTATGGCATACTCGTAAAATTGATTTATTGTTTAGGTACAGTCGACTACAAAAAGATCGATGCAGCCAAAGTTACAAAAATATGTATACGCGACTTTATTAACTTACCATTAAGGTCGTGTATACATATTTTTGTAATTTTGGCTGCATAGATCTTTTTGCAGTCGACTGTACTTGCAAAACTTGACACTTTTAGAAATTAAAAAAAACATTTATTGCTCATAAAAAAAATTACAAAATGATGTGACAAAAGGCTCAGGCTCAGCACGTGCGGTGAGAATTACTCTTCACCGCGCTAGTTTTAAAGCCTGTGTCTTTATATAGCGTGCTGACATTGCAAAAGAGGTGGGTAGGACGATCAAAATAATTTATAGTGGTGTAGTCGACTAAGAAATCCCTTCACCACCCTAACCTAAGGTTCAATGACAGTTTTATGGCTTAAAACATCAAAAGCTATTATCGCTGACAAGTCAATGTAACAATCAGCCTTATTGCTTTTATTCTGATGTAGGAACTGTCCTTAAAAATGGTAAAGCTAGTATCTGGTTGACCATACTAAAGAAACTTCCAAAAATTTGTATAAACTCGTTTGTGGCGGGATGCGTCAAGGTAGCCACCCCAATTTAAAAATCATAAAAAATCAAGAAACGGATCGGGATCCCAACAATATTTATTAATGAAATACCTACCGGAAACTTATACATGGACTGGACAAATAATCGCGTTTAACGTGAAATTAGCCGCTATATTAACAAATTTAAAAAAGTGTTTCAATCAAGTCCTAAAAATGTAACTTGCTTAACAAACGTGAACTATCGACTTTGTTAAGCGACGCTTTTTCCTGCTTGCTATGGGTGGATCAACTTCACGAGAATTCATAGCTACTGTGATTTTAGGGGGGTTTTTCTAAATGTTAATAAGTACGCTAATCCCTCCATTAGCTCCATATTTTTGAAATCATTAGAAAACATCAGACAGCTACCTTGCGCTCGTGGTTTCGCCCCCGCTGTAGATTTCCGTACAGTCTGTCCTTATTTCTTGTCAACATCATTAAGGCATTCAAGGTCCAAAAGTTGGGGATGGACGTTGATGAACCAGACAGTCGGTCAGTCAGGATTTTAAATAAAAATTGAATCTCTCGATCCCGTATTACCATGTTGTTGACATGTCCATTTATGTATTTGAAAAAATTATACCAATTTGCGCTTCTAACGTGACAAATTCAATTACTGCGTACCGCGTTTGCACCAACTAATGAATATATGTGACATTGTTATTGCGTAATTATGTAGTCGCAAGTAGAGCTGACCTCATTCCGAAGGTATGTGTAAAATTTTGCTAATTTGATTACCACGATGTGGCCCCAAAATCTGTTGTATGCAAGTCATTGTTATTTTTTGCTATAAAGCCACCGCCCGCCGTGATGTTACTGTTTTGAAATATACGCTTTTTGTTTTAAACTGTTGTTGGTAAGGAAATATCTAGAGGTATTATAGGTGTACAACAGGGGAGCATCTTGGCACCCTTACTCTTCGTTTTGTGCATTAATGACCTATCAAATCACTTAAAACCTAGCTGTATAATTTATGCCGATGATACTACACACACCCACCTGAGAAGATATTCAATCAATGGTGTGTGTGAAGTTCCCAATCCGCACTGGGGCCGCGTGGGCCTCTCATTCTGAGAGGAGGCTTATGCCCCGCAGTGGGACGTATATAGGCTGGGATGATGATGATGATGATACTACTTTGATAATGGATCCTGATAATGTACATTATTATAATAATAAAATCAATAATAATCTGGCAAGAGTATGTATATGTATGCATAATTGTTTATTATGTGAACATAAAACACATGAAATAAATACATTACATTGAGAAACAAAAAGGACGTAACATAAGAAATAAGAGTAATTTATTGAATCAGGCGTTACTTTGCGGAGGTCCATATTAATGAACTAAAACAATTACTTTGCTCACCCGCGACCTTACAATAGTTACGTTTATGCAAGAAATGTGCGTTCATGCAGTTCCTCCACCTCCACACTGTACGAACACACACAAATCACATAAACCCAACCATCACCACCACCAAGCTACACTGACGCGTTTCGAACTCAACCAGAGCTCATCTTCAGAGTTACCACAACCGTATGCTATGCTACCAAACGTTAAACTAACAAACCAAAACAAATGTTTTAACTTGTCACTGTAACTTCTCAAGTACCCACTTTATTTTTCTTATTCTCAAACTACCCCACAAAAATTAACTTTTATTGACATATTTAAAACTACCTTGAATTTTTTTTGTTTATTTATTTATAAGGCATATTTAATTAATACTAACTGTTCAAATTCGACCCAAGCCGCAGTAAAGGAGAAGATACTAAATTTACCTGTTCATTAATAATAGACCCCATAGTGTTGTACCTAATTATTTCCATGCATTCCAGAGCATCCAGACGCAACCCCTTGCCGCAATAATGTAACACTTCATAAGAATCTGAATCTAACAATGAATGATTTGATTCCAACAAATGTTTTGCAAAATTCGATCTATCTGGATGCTCATTCCTATATGCCGAAACATGCTCTTTAAATCTAGTATTAAAACTTCGGCCTGTCTGTCCTACGTATATCCCATTGCAGTCATTACAAGTAAGCTTGTATACCCCCGATCTAGTTCCCTTATCTACCTGTTCTTTGTGGTTACATAGCCTAGAGTACAAAGAGTTGTTAGTCTTAAAGGCAACATTAATATTGTTTGATTTTAAAATGCCATAAATCTTATCAGACAAACCCCCGACGTAAGAGATGCTAGATCTATATTTGTTAGTAGACTGAGAAGGTAACGCAGCGTAAAGCATGCTATTTACTAACCGTGCCTGCTTCTTTTGAACTAAACTATCTACCATTGATTTTGTATAACCATTTGAGATCGCTATCTGATAAATAGTACTCAACTCTAAATCATAATGTTCCTTAGAAAGAGGCACAGTCAACAATCTATTAACATAACAATGGAAAGCAGCCAGTTTATGCTGCCACGGATGATTAGAAGATGCTGGTATAACAGCATCTGTGTACGTGGGCTTACGGTATATTTTAAATTGATGTTTACCATTTAATTTTGAAATCGTTAAATCCAAAAAGTTCAACGAACAATTTTCCTCCAATTCTTTTTTGAACCTTATCTTTACGTGCTTGTTATTCAAACCATTAATAAACACGTCAAGCTGTCTCATACTCCCTCTCCAGCATAGGATCAAATCATCAACAAACCTAAAATAGTACACAATATTACTATTACCCACAATATACTGATTCTCAAAATGATCCATAAATATATCTGCCATTAAAGGACTCAGAGGTGAACCCATAGCTAAACCATCACTCTGTAAGTAATAAAGACCATTGAACCGGAAATAATTTTGTTTCATGCATAAAGTTACCAAATCTATTAATTCACAAACTTCACCCGGATGCAACCGCTTCCTTTCTAAGTGGTCTTTTAGAATTTCTAGTGTCTCACTATATGGTACGTTAGTAAATAAACTGTCTACATCCAAAGAAAGCAACGTTGCATTCGGCGGTATGCTGATGTCCTTAATTTTACTAACCAAATCTAAACCATTTTTTAAACTATAAGAAGGTTTAAAGGAAGCCTTCACACGAATAATACTATTTAATTTCTTCGCCAATTTATATGCTGGAGCACTCACGTATGAGACAACTGGACGAACAGGCACATCATCTTTATGAATTTTAGGTAATCCATATAGAATTGGCGCCTGCGGATTCATGGGAATTACAAAATTCTTTTGTTGTTCGGTTTCAAAGGCAAACAAAGAACCCTTTATTAGTCTCTTTAGATCTTTGTGAAATGTAATTGTAGGGTCCTTACGTAAAACTGTAAAACCGTCCCCTTGAACGATATCTAAAACTTTCCGATTATATTGATACCTATCCAATAAAACAATACAATTTCCTTTGTCTGCCTTTGTCACCACTAAATCATTATCATACACTTTCTCCTGAATAGATCTCAAAGAATTTAATTCGGTTATATTGACAATACACTCTGTGGAATTGGTATTTTTAAGTGTATTTGCCACTAACACTTTTGTTTCAAAATCACCACAGTTACTTGTAATAGCAACCTCAGAATCTACCGCCAAACCTTCCACTATTTTTTGACTAAATTTAGTGGGTAGATTATATTTTAAACCTTTTTCCAATAACTGATTCTCATTATCCAAAAATTCCACATTAGTAAGATTTTTAACGCGAGGGTAGAAATTATGACCGTTAGTAGAACCTCGATAATTATTGTTCAAAGAAGAAAAAGATTCTGTTCGTCGTCCTGTAAGCCAACGTAACTTTTTACACTGAGTCAAATACTTTTTATGAGCGTCTACTGAAGCAAAAAACCGGGCTTTTTCATCCAAACGATCGAATTCAATTTTATGTAACTTAAAAGTAAGTTCAGTTACCTTCTCAGTCTACTAACAAATATAGATCTAGCATCTCTTACGTCGGGGGTTTGTCTGATAAGATTTATGGCATTTTAAAATCAAACAATATTAATGTTGCCTTTAAGACTAACAACTCTTTGTACTCTAGGCTATGTAACCACAAAGAACAGGTAGATAAGGGAACTAGATCGGGGGTATACAAGCTTACTTGTAATGACTGCAATGGGATATACGTAGGACAGACAGGCCGAAGTTTTAATACTAGATTTAAAGAGCATGTTTCGGCATATAGGAATGAGCATCCAGATAGATCGAATTTTGCAAAACATTTGTTGGAATCAAATCATTCATTGTTAGATTCAGATTCTTATGAAGTGTTACATTATTGCGGCAAGGGGTTGCGTCTGGATGCTCTGGAATGCATGGAAATAATTAGGTACAACACTATGGGGTCTATTATTAATGAACAGGTAAATTTAGTATCTTCTCCTTTACTGCGGCTTGGGTCGAATTTGAACAGTTAGTATTAATTAAATATGCCTTATAAATAAATAAACAAAAAAAATTCAAGGTAGTTTTAAATATGTCAATAAAAGTTAATTTTTGTGGGGTAGTTTGAGAATAAGAAAAATAAAGTGGGTACTTGAGAAGTTACAGTGACAAGTTAAAACATTTGTTTTGGTTTGTTAGTTTAACGTTTGGTAGCATAGCATACGGTTGTGGTAACTCTGAAGATGAGCTCTGGTTGAGTTCGAAACGCGTCAGTGTAGCTTGGTGGTGGTGATGGTTGGGTTTATGTGATTTGTGTGTGTTCGTACAGTGTGGAGGTGGAGGAACTGCATGAACGCACATTTCTTGCATAAACGTAACTATTGTAAGGTCGCGGGTGAGCAAAGTAATTGTTTTAGTTCATTAATATGGACCTCCGCAAAGTAACGCCTGATTCAATAAATTATTTAAAATCGGCATGCGTAGCCGTACAGGCACGTTTATATCATAAATTAACTAAACAGCATCGTTTAGCTGTTCAAAACATTTGGTTCAATCAACAATGTAAACATTTAAATGTTGTACCTAATTATATTAAATTCCGTTGTTATAGTACTAGTATAGCTGCTAGAATTGCAATGGAAAGGGCGAGGAAAATATGGTTAAGTGAAGAGTCGCGTAGTTGGTTCCGTGTTAGAGATAATTTAAAATTACATCTCAAAGTATTGCAGTCTGAACTTACTTTTAAGTTACATAAAATTGAATTCGATCGTTTGGATGAAAAAGCCCGGTTTTTTGCTTCAGTAGACGCTCATAAAAAGTATTTGACTCAGTGTAAAAAGTTACGTTGGCTTACAGGACGACGAACAGAATCTTTTTCTTCTTTGAACAATAATTATCGAGGTTCTACTAACGGTCATAATTTCTACCCTCGCGTTAAAAATCTTACTAATGTGGAATTTTTGGATAATGAGAATCAGTTATTGGAAAAAGGTTTAAAATATAATCTACCCACTAAATTTAGTCAAAAAATAGTGGAAGGTTTGGCGGTAGATTCTGAGGTTGCTATTACAAGTAACTGTGGTGATTTTGAAACAAAAGTGTTAGTGGCAAATACACTTAAAAATACCAATTCCACAGAGTGTATTGTCAATATAACCGAATTAAATTCTTTGAGATCTATTCAGGAGAAAGTGTATGATAATGATTTAGTGGTGACAAAGGCAGACAAAGGAAATTGTATTGTTTTATTGGATAGGTATCAATATAATCGGAAAGTTTTAGATATCGTTCAAGGGGACGGTTTTACAGTTTTACGTAAGGACCCTACAATTACATTTCACAAAGATCTAAAGAGACTAATAAAGGGTTCTTTGTTTGCCTTTGAAACCGAACAACAAAAGAATTTTGTAATTCCCATGAATCCGCAGGCGCCAATTCTATATGGATTACCTAAAATTCATAAAGATGATGTGCCTGTTCGTCCAGTTGTCTCATACGTGAGTGCTCCAGCATATAAATTGGCGAAGAAATTAAATAGTATTATTCGTGTGAAGGCTTCCTTTAAACCTTCTTATAGTTTAAAAAATGGTTTAGATTTGGTTAGTAAAATTAAGGACATCAGCATACCGCCGAATGCAACGTTGCTTTCTTTGGATGTAGACAGTTTATTTACTAACGTACCATATAGTGAGACACTAGAAATTCTAAAAGACCACTTAGAAAGGAAGCGGTTGCATCCGGGTGAAGTTTGTGAATTAATAGATTTGGTAACTTTATGCATGAAACAAAATTATTTCCGGTTCAATGGTCTTTATTACTTACAGAGTGATGGTTTAGCTATGGGTTCACCTCTGAGTCCTTTAATGGCAGATATATTTATGGATCATTTTGAGAATCAGTATATTGTGGGTAATAGTAATATTGTGTACTATTTTAGGTTTGTTGATGATTTGATCCTATGCTGGAGAGGGAGTATGAGACAGCTTGACGTGTTTATTAATGGTTTGAATAACAAGCACGTAAAGATAAGGTTCAAAAAAGAATTGGAGGAAAATTGTTCGTTGAACTTTTTGGATTTAACGATTTCAAAATTAAATGGTAAACATCAATTTAAAATATACCGTAAGCCCACGTACACAGATGCTGTTATACCAGCATCTTCTAATCATCCGTGGCAGCATAAACTGGCTGCTTTCCATTGTTATGTTAATAGATTGTTGACTGTGCCTCTTTCTAAGGAACATTATGATTTAGAGTTGAGTACTATTTATCAGATAGCGATCTCAAATGGTTATACAAAATCAATGGTAGATAGTTTAGTTCAAAAGAAGCAGGCACGGTTAGTAAATAGCATGCTTTACGCTGCGTTACCTTCTCAGTCTACTAACAAATATAGATCTAGCATCTCTTACGTCGGGGGTTTGTCTGATAAGATTTATGGCATTTTAAAATCAAACAATATTAATGTTGCCTTTAAGACTAACAACTCTTTGTACTCTAGGCTATGTAACCACAAAGAACAGGTAGATAAGGGAACTAGATCGGGGGTATACAAGCTTACTTGTAATGACTGCAATGGGATATACGTAGGACAGACAGGCCGAAGTTTTAATACTAGATTTAAAGAGCATGTTTCGGCATATAGGAATGAGCATCCAGATAGATCGAATTTTGCAAAACATTTGTTGGAATCAAATCATTCATTGTTAGATTCAGATTCTTATGAAGTGTTACATTATTGCGGCAAGGGGTTGCGTCTGGATGCTCTGGAATGCATGGAAATAATTAGGTACAACACTATGGGGTCTATTATTAATGAACAGGTAAATTTAGTATCTTCTCCTTTACTGCGGCTTGGGTCGAATTTGAACAGTTAGTATTAATTAAATATGCCTTATAAATAAATAAACAAAAAAAATTCAAGGTAGTTTTAAATATGTCAATAAAAGTTAATTTTTGTGGGGTAGTTTGAGAATAAGAAAAATAAAGTGGGTACTTGAGAAGTTACAGTGACAAGTTAAAACATTTGTTTTGGTTTGTTAGTTTAACGTTTGGTAGCATAGCATACGGTTGTGGTAACTCTGAAGATGAGCTCTGGTTGAGTTCGAAACGCGTCAGTGTAGCTTGGTGGTGGTGATGGTTGGGTTTATGTGATTTGTGTGTGTTCGTACAGTGTGGAGGTGGAGGAACTGCATGAACGCACATTTCTTGCATAAACGTAACTATTGTAAGGTCGCGGGTGAGCAAAGTAATTGTTTTAGTTCATAAATAAGAGTAGACACGCCATGAAAAGTTAAAAAAGCTGAAATCCAAAACATCAATAATACCTACCTAATAAGTAGAGATGGTAATTGACTGGTTTTTTTTTATGGTATAGGGGGCAAACGAGCAGACGGATTGCCTGATGGTAAACTATTACCGTCGCCCATGGACACCTGCGACACCAGAAGAGTCAGTGTAAAGCTTGCGTAAGAATACGAGTAAGTATAACCAAAACTCACATAATGTACGTCAGGAGTGACGTTGACATTATATTAACAGATAAGGAATGGGTAATGATAATTATTAATTCAATTCAATTCAAAAATGTTTATTTCTGATATAATATACTTAGAGGTACATATGCAATTTAATCTGCAATAAAATATTAACCAGTCAGAAAATAAAAAGGTTACTGATATAATCTAGCTCTAATAAAAATATGGCATGCCTAATGTTGGTAGAAAGAAAATAAACATATCTTAGTTCGTGAAGAACTGTATAATTACTGTGTTCTGGCAATAAATAACTTTCAACTTGTTTTAATTACACTCTATTTGCTTGACAAATAATACCCAAAATTGTATTTTTATCTTCTTCTGAAGTCATTAAAATTTGATCACAAACCAAACATAATCTGCGTTAACATCTGATAGCTGTTTGATATCATAAAGATTTAAAAGCTCCTAGTGAACATAAGCTTAAAATTAAAATAGGTGATAATTATGACAAATTGTATAAAATGTTTTTCAGTCATTAAAAAAATCACCCTAAATACGGCCTGCAATGTTATCGTCGTAAAATTTTCTCATCATTGCTCACATTTATTATTAATGCATTTAAATTAAAGGGTTTCACCAAATTTTTCTGAAAGCTACAGATTTATTTTACTTTCAGTGATTGAATCACAGAGCCGTTCCGTTACCACCGTGGAGAAATAAGAAAATCTTTAATCCTAAATTTTCTCGTACTAACGGAGATTTAATTTTAAATGCTGGCGGTTACAGCGGTGTAAATGAACGCACTCCCTTCAATCAGCCGAGTGCAGTGGGAGTGCATTCCGTGTTGCAACGAACCGGCAGGTTACGTAACGCGGCGACATTTGCTCCTTTCCAATGGCAGTTTTGCAATAAACTCTTTTAAAGGATTCGCGGTCACGACATAGATTCACGGTTCAAGTAGAATTTGGGATTAGGTTTCGGATGAATTAGAAAGAAGGTGTTCTGTTATGGTTACGATTATTTTAGAGCTTTCCACTGGGGATTAATATTTTTTCAGAATTTGGGCTAGCAAAAGTAAAACAAAAAATTGGTGCGTATAACAATCACTTATCAAAGAATCTACCTCTGGTTCCGTAATCCCTGTTATCTTCCCAATCCGGCATGAAACTCATTAAATTACTAGCTTTTGCCCGCGACTCCGTCCGCGAAGAATAAGGGTATAAAATACTAATACTAAGACCTATTCTCAGACCTACCGAGTATAGACAAAAAAGTTTCACAAAAATCGATCAAGCCGTTTCGGAGGAGTTTGATAACAAACACTGTGACACAAGATTTTTATATATTAGATATATTTCTTTTCAAACAGATCAACATCAACAATGTTATTTAATCAAATAATATATCTAAGTAACACAACTAAATTTTTTAACATAGTAAATAGATACGCTATTCAAAATATTGGATTGCCAATGCGGACCGTAATTCTTACCGAACATTCTTGTCCATTATTTTAATCATTAATTTTATAATACACCTTAGATATTAGTGTCTTCTTGACGATGGATTTCATTTTTGTATTTGTTTGATCCGTTATAGTTTTCGTGAAACGTATGCAATTTCTCAGAAACGTCTTTTCAGTTTAACCGTGTTTCGTGCCTTTGGCTTATCGACGTTTTAACCTTTCTGCCTCACTGAAAACCAAAACCACAGCCATATCCGTGTTGAAAGCTAGATACTGAGGTAGTCTAATGTGCTAATAACCAATTCTAGCTTAACATTTCTTAGTGTCACCTCCATCCTCTCTAATGACATGTTGCAACCATGCGTCTGTTTTGCAGATACCCTGGTATAACCGTTAACTTCCAACATTAACCTGAATGAAAAATCGTCTCTCATTTGCAAAGTTCCTTTTCCTCGCCTTAACTTCCGCTAATCACTTCACGTCATAAATCACCCTCGTAATTAGGCGTTAAACAATAATCTAAAATCAACACGGCGATGACATCAGTTGCATAAGCAACCTCGACAGTGCTTTCAGCACGGCGCCATGTTACAACACTTGACTGGTGTCAAGCCAGGCCGATACAGATTCGCAAGCCTGATGTGTTCACAAACAACGCCGGGAGCAGTCAATGTGCTGCCAATCAAGTTGGAATGGGGGCGGAGAAGTGGGCTGGCGGATGGTCAATATTTAAACGAATCCTAATTACGTAAACCGACACTGTTTACAAAGAACAAACAATAGTTACAACAAATAAGCCTAAGACGTTTCAACAAAACATGTTTCAACAGTTTCTATTTAGTATTTCCTCGGGGAGACTATCCTTGGATCATGATTAAATCACTGTCGATATTCTCAAGTTCAATCAAACTCAAAGTGCTAACGAGAATAGGTTTTATATTTTTTTGCTCATTAGGAATGCTATCATACTTATCTCGACTAATTTCCTAACGTATTATCAGACAGCTTTAACAAATGTTTGCAGCCTCCGAGCTACCGTCGCAGGCCATTTGCTACCGACAATGGACCACAATTTGCATTGAGAGGAGAATCGTCTTTTTCTACAGCCGCTGTAAAGAATGATGTAAGAAACGGAGCATGCGCTAAAAGTAGGTACTTACTTACGCATTTTAAGCATTGAGATGTTGGCTTCGTGTTTGTTGCTATTCACATATAATATGTATTAAATATTTTGCGTATAGTTAACACAACTAAAATCCCTTTGTCTAAAATCTTCTAAAATTTTTTTAGAGGACAATTTTAATGTTGCCTGCCATCTTCCATTAGAAAAATGCTCAGTCGAAAGTATTACTGAATTATTTGTATAATCTGCATCTGCGCTTCGTTTCCTAGCTATTTGCGCATTACGTTGTCTATAGTCAGTTATGTCACTCCATTGGCTCCACTTTCCACGTTGTTAAGGGTCACTAATTCACTATTTGCGTTTCATGGTAAGTTATAGTAAGTCCGAAAAGTCTTTTTTATGCTGATTTGTTTTTACTGTTTTACATTTTTAAGTCCTGTATTAACAACCTGATGTTAATACCGCTTGAGTAAAAATTTGAAAGTGCCTCATTATTATTTACGTTAAAATGATTTTTTCAAAGTATTATATTGTAGTTCATACATTATAGTTCTTTTGCTGTAATTTCATCTAGATCGGGTTGGTTTCGCGCTTATAAAGTTCCATAAAACTCTTCACAAGCGAATCCATGTACTTAGTTCAGGACTTAACATAAAGTTCTGGTGCTCTATTGCCCCCATTTACTTTTGATTTCATCTGTACCTACTTACATTTTAAACAACCCAGGAATATAATATAACGACAGCTTTAGCCTAGTTGGTAGTGACCCTGCCTACGAAGCAAGAGGTCCTGGGATCGAATCCCGGTAAGGGCATTTATTTGTGTGATGAGACGAATATTTGTTCCTGAGTTACGGATGTTTTCTATGTATTTATTTATCTATATAAGTATGTTTATAGTCGTCTAGTACCCATAGTAACAAGCTTTGCTTAGTTTGGGACTAGGTAGATTTGTGTAAGATTGTCCCCTAATATTTATTTATTTATTTTATTTATTTAATATACTTTTCAAGCGTTGTTTGTACCTATCTTCTGTCTCCTGAGGCGTTTAGAAACGTCTCAGCGTGGCGATTCTGCTTGAACTCATTGCTCATTGTTTACATACTTTGTACACTTCCGCGCCTCCGTTTTTGTATGCGAACACACCTCATTATATAATATTTACAATTGTTGCGCGAAACAATAAGTTCCTAGTCAAATTCTGACCTAATTTTATAAAAGGACATATCTTATTTGAAGACTTTATATTGTACTGAGCATTTCTTCAAGTACCATTGATGACTGTGTTATAATATTTATTTGGAATTTTATTTAATGTAGAAATTCGCATATTACGCACGTCTCCGCTCTTCCTTATTAAATAATGTAATAATCACGATTACATTGCGTTTGCGGTTACCAGTGCATGAAAATTGCTACAGCTACCTAACATTTGACAAAATTATCTTTTGTTAAGAGACTTGTTAGATGTTTTAATCAATGTTCAGTCAGGTAAACGTACGTACACTCTTGTGGAATTGGTATTTCGGTTATGATCTAAATAATATAACTGATCACGACTTATGGGTGAAGCCAGACGAGCGTAATTTTTTGAGTCGTGAGCAGCGTAATTTCTGCTACATTCGGTTTCAATTCAATACTTCTGTTTCGTTCACACGGCGATGCAAAATGAGTTTTGCAAAAATAGGACTTTTATATGAAACTAAAATTACGCGACCGAAATTACGGGACTCACAACTCAAAAATTACGCTCGTCTGGCTTTACTCTATATGTCACTGTATGATTTGTAAATACCATAGATAGTGGTAATAGTATTTCAAGGTTGAATGAAATTACAAGTCAGCCATCAACCTCAAATTCGGAGATGCTAGTTAGTTGCGAAACTTTTTGTGAAACATTTGGATATTTTAACATGCTATTGTAACACCTGAACGGCTGAACGCATCTTGCAATATCGCTGAGAACATTCCTTACTTGGTTTTGCAACATTAGGCGACGCAAAAGAAAAAATATACATAATATACAGGATGGCTCATTTAGATCGGTCAGTGTGGGAAAGTCTGAAACTATACATACGAAGATCTGTTCTTTAGAACCATGTCATCGATGTTAATAACAAGAAAAACTGCATTCATACATTAAAAAAGCTTGGGAATCGAACCCGGACGTTTGAAAAAATAAAACTAACACTTTATATTTAGATATCGATTGTGTAGGTCTTAAGCAATAAATGTTACTATGAAACATGATGTCTAAAAGGAGTTTTACTTTCATACAGAAATAGGATACGAATTTGTAATTTGCTTTTAAAAAAAATATATTTTAACATGACAGACTTCTTAAATTTAAGTAGCCTCTTAAACTTAAGTGGTAAATAACTGGCATGCTCAGTAAAAAGGGAAAATTATATTGCTATGGAATGTCCTACATGATCTGATATAACATAGAAGCTTCAGAGTGAGGCCTTTACATAACGCTGATTGACCAAGCCTCGCTAACCTGTTGCTGTCCTATTTACTAATTCAACTTTTAAGTTAAATCCTAAACAAATTTCCTTACTTTTTCCTGTTCAGTTATTTTTATTTTACAACATAATTTAAAACCATTATAGTATACTCATTTCAATCTATATATTTTTCACGACACTGCTCGAAAATGTGGCCACAGAGAACCTAAATCCTGTACCCAAAACTGCCTATACAGGGTGAAATTTAGAACGTGATAAAAAATGAGTGTTTCTAGCTTAGTTAATGCTGGACAACATATTTTTGAGGTGTCCATACATTTAGTTCATAATTTAACTATAACAAAGTACGAAGATCCAAAATTTTATCAGACCAATTTCAACAATTGAGTAAATGCATTATGTTATCCAGCATTAACTAAGCTTGAAACACTAATTTTGTATCACGTTCAGAATTTCACCCTATATATGTACATTTAACAGCTGACTATGGCGTATCCATATATGTATTTCATACTACGATACGACTTTTTGAAAGATAATTTCTGAATTTCATTCCCGGCGTGCTGAAACGACAATTGGACCAATCGAAAACAAACAAAAGTAATCGTCTGCTGCATGTGAAATTAAATTATCCAATGAGAATGCGTCATTCATGACATTAATGAGGTGTTTTTTCCTTAAACGCATAATATGCACAAAATGCTATTTCATCTTATTCCATGCCTTTATTCTAAATGACAATGACCTAAATTGTTCTTAAGGGAGTTATGGATTTACGTCCAGTTTTTCCTCCCAAGGGAGTTCTAACTTTAGTTTTGAATTTTGCAAACAAGTTAGTAGGTATGTCATTTCAGACTAAGGAGGTTTCAAGTCAGCCAACGTTTTATTTACATCTTTAAAACTTAACTATAACCCTATTTTACAACACAAAACTTATCTACGCTCCATGAAACTTCGTTATTTTTATATTTTAATTTTATATCAAATAGTTTTTCAATAATGTTAGTAAGTATTTTTTTAACATGTTGGCAGAATCTGGCCGTATGTTCATTCTAAACTAAACACAGTTTACATTATCTATGGTAGATGACTCGAAAAAAGTGACAATCTTTACTGGCGGGGGGTAGCCATTATTCAATTTAAGTGGTTAGAGACAAAATAATTTTATTTTCGAATTTTTTTTCCTCGCAATGTGATGAAAATCATTGTGTGTATCACGGGCAGTAAGGGGATTACAAACTCAAGTCATTAAAAGCCTCTCGTTAGTAATCCCCTACTTACGGCCCTTGATGCACAATGTACTATAATTTTTTTAAGTATGAAAAAACGCCACAGTATTTACTTTTTAAGCCTGCTGCACACTGCACTGCACTGGCTGAACAGCCAGGCTCGTTATGTTCATCGTGCTGCCGCAGCCAGGCTGCTCAGTGCGCGAGTATACTCCTCGTCATGCCCGACTTGCTGCCGCAGGTCGGACATGACGAGGATAGGGTTTTTAGTTTTTATTATTTGGTTTTGGGTACTGGCCACTAAGAATGGCCTCGCTCGTTTAAAAAAAATAATTTTATTATGTCACAAAACAAAAAGCAAAATTGGCGGGAGCAACGCAGTGCTGCAGTGTTTCGATTGTTTAATTGTTATTTCCTCGCATTAGTCGTGAAAAGCACAATGTTTAGTCTCGGCCAAAAGTGTAATAGATGAACTCGTACATTCGAACTCGTCCATCTATTGCTTACTTTCTAGTCTCTACAAAAATGTACTATTATTGTCTTGATTTGCTGGCCATCCTATCTTATTTATCTCACACTGTTTTGACGTATAGCCAGCAAAATAGCTTGCACATAGGTATATATCTTTTTAAGATGCAATATGGCTATTACGAAATACTACACAAGGAGCTCATCAATTTTCTCTCTGCATGTCAGATTGTGCTTAGAATATACGAGTTCAATCTGATTTAGCAATTTCACTAAACGAGTCAGCTTTAAGCGTAATTTTATGCGCTATGGTAGACGTGCCATACATCGTTTCACTTGCACAAGCGTCTTGTTTCATAAATACTATAAGGTCCGGGGCCAAGCCTCTTTTATAAATTTCATAAGAGAATTTCTATACCGCGTTATTTGTTTATTATTATATCGTATTAGTAAAATTTGACAGCGTTTCGAAATATCGAGTACTCATTAGACCACCGGTATGGCTGCTAGTTCAAAAATATATTTAAGCAATGCGAAGCATATTAGATTGCGGCCTTGGCACACATCGTGTTGACACGCCAGTTATTGCTTTGTAATATCTATAATTAATGGCGTAATGCTCTCTGCTGGAGGCGGTCATTGATCTTCTAGTTTTTTCTACTTGCTCTGAGATACTTGATCAAAACTTGTATGGTACCAACTACAGCTATATGCATTTAATGCTAAATAATTTCGGATAGGTACTCACGTTCATGCTTACAATTTTTGAACACTTGTCACAGATAATATCCCAAACCTCCGACGGTGTTGATTGACACAAAACTAATTAAAATTCCTCACATGGGCACTCACTGCACTAACAACTCAGTACATCAGATACCTACGTAATTTCACTAATGTCACTGTGGTTCGAAAGTCATATGTCATATGCAGTGCGAGTAATTCTCGTAATAGAAGTATTGTTGCATTGGTTCCCACGATCTTTTTCATCGATGCACCAAGTTCAAGACTCTTCGATTGTTGACTACGTTACGAAATAAATACAAGTAGTAATTTAGATGTTAGTTAAACATCAAATTAGCACTTTTTCACAGACTGATTTGTTAAAATATATTATTAGAGGAGTTATAATTATTATATTCAGAAATTGTAATTGGATTGGTCTTTTGAGTTTGATTGATGAAACTAATTTATAATTAGTTGGTAAAGCTTAAATTGGGAATGAAAACATTAAAGATATTAGTATTTAGTTGAAGTTTACTGCATAAAAATTTAACTAGTAATATCTATTGTAAGTGTACTAAAAACACGACAAAGCTATCAAATACCACGGCAAGTTAAGCAACAACGTTCGATACAGAACAGTATTAAATTTTTATTACGAATTTGGAAGTTTAACAACTAGTTCAACACCATTGCAAAATACTTCTGGGTCAAAAACAGCCATTTTGACGTCAATACGAGTGTTTCCACCAACGATTCGCAGTTACCTAACTTTGGTAAACTAATTAAAACCAGTGATTAGACCGTTTAGTCGGTTTAGCGAGGAAGCGATTACGCTGCTCGTTACGTAATAGGTTAAGATCGAAATGTTATTATAGGTCAAGTAATATTTGTATTCCCGTTCTTCTAGATCTTTTGTGAAATGTGAGTCATACATGAGGTCAACGTGGCAAGGACGGCCATCGGCAATGCCTTCTCATGTTGCGAAGACACTGTGGTTATTAATATTGGGCAACTTAAAATGACTCAAGGTCATACGATCTTTAACTTTTATTCTTCTTTGTAATAATTGTAATACGAAATGACACTACCGTGAAGGAAGATATATGAGAAACAAAAAGACCTTTTAAGAGATGTTTGCATAATTTGCATAATGCGTTCCCTGGGAGATAATCAAGAGATTTTAGATAGCTGAAAGCTTTATGCTTAAATGGTTATAAGATTAGAATCTGATACAGATTGATTACTGGTTAGAGGCGGAGATTGCATCTTCGTTTGTGGACGACATCGATGACTTAAATGTGGTTCGTTCTATAAGAATAAGAAGAAAAATAGCATTTAAATTATAATCGCAAGTTTTACGGATATAGTGACTGAATTTCACTGTATACATAAAGTAATGATGCAGTACTTTTAGTATGTTGTTGAACAATATGGTCATATTTCTACTAGTTGGATTTATTTGTAATTTGCTATAAGTACAGTCAACGATTAACAATGATTGAAGTGAAATATATACAGGGTTATTTGTAATTCACTAGCATCCTTTTAACCCTAAACTCCTACCACTTAAACAAATGTTTTTTGTTTTACGGCTTTTATCTTTTATCATAACTTAATATTTTTGGTATAATAATGTTTTGAAAATTTGAGATTACCTCTTATTTTTACGATACTCTGTGTATTTGTATGGGAAAAAAGTGCTTCATTTTAAAAAGTCGTGAAACAAAAAACATTTGTTTGAGTGTTAGGAATTCAGGGTTAAGAGGATGTCAGTGAATTACAAATAACCCTGTATTTCTTTTGAAATTAATAAAGTTTCTTTAACCCAATATCTTTTCTTCCTTTGGCCGTGACTTCGTTAAGGGGACAAAACGTTGCCATTTAAAAAATTATACTTGCTGGCAAATCACTTCAAATTAGATTCGTCCAATTACTTCCGAAATTAATTCGCCGCGTGGTTCGGCTTTGTACTACACAACTTCGAATTAAAATCGGCATGACTATTGTCTTCTAATAAAAAAAGTATTTTGCGTGCAATACGGTATACGAAGTAATATGATAAGTAGCATTTATATATTATGTAGGCACTGAAATGTACGAGTATTACACAATCTCCTAGTGGATATTCCAGTAATAGTTACGTTAGATTAGGTAAGGTCTTATATAGCACTAACTAGCGGGCATACAATGCTCTGTAGCGAGTAATTACACAGAATTTGCGATGTTTACGTAGTTTTGAAACAAATGAAGGATGACATTTTTGGGGTACGATATTTCCTTAAATATACTTTTTAAAACGAAAAACAAACTATTGTAAAATGCTTGATTGCACTTAAAGTCTTGATCCATACAAAATAGTCTGATGCCACACTATCACTTGGAATTGATTAATTTTGGATGTGTGCTGTCAAACAAAAATTTTTATTTGTAGCACATTTAAACACTATTGTTTTTCGTTTGGTTTAATTCATTCATAGCGAATATAAAAATTTAAATGTTCAAATAATAGTTATATAAACACAAATCGGTCTGTGAAACCGTGTAAAATATATACTAACAATGTTTACGAAAAGTAAGTGTTTCGGTTAGATCGCGACACAGGCGCGAGGCGCGACTCCGAGCGGCGGACTGCGTAAGCGCAAGCCACCCCACTGCAGCCTCGCCGGCTCACAGAAAATGCAATGTGTGAAAACCAAATTGGGGTTACTAAAACAGAGGCCTAGATACCCATACGAATAAGTTTTCTTGTTATGTATTATTATGTGATGTTTTGGTGTTGCGATTATGTTCATCGTAAAGGTAGCGTTACTTCCTCTGGTCAAGTAGAATTTAAGAAAAAAATAAAATGTCATATTTGCATTAGCATTTATGTCAAATGGGCATTTTTAATAAAAAGTACACCATTTACTTTTTTTTCAGGAGGAAATTTTGGGGTTTATCTATTTAAAATCACGAGCACTATTAACTTTCATAAAAAAGTGACCTTATTTTATATAAGTGATTGAGTGAATTGTATGGTATATTAGAGTCATTATTTTGATCATCCAAATCGACAGCGCTCTTGATTCCAAGTAAGAAAACTCTAAAACTACCTGAAGTTAATTCTGAAAAAAGAAAAGTATCGAGTGCCTAGATCAATTTACCAAAATCGCTATTTCCTAGTAGCAAAATTTCCATTCGCATTTTTCCTAAATGCTTTTTTACTGAAGCTTATTTTCACAATCGTGTTTTTTCCCAACTTTAATCGACACGGAAACATAGGTGGGTTTAGGTTACGTTAAGTTTGAATCGGCCTCAAAGGCCAAAAGCACGCAGAAGAAGGAGCTCCGCAGCGGAGCTCCGTCGACAGTCGACACTGTTTCTGTGTCAATTCAAATTGGGAAAAAACGTTACTGTGAAAATAAGCTTCAGTAAATAACTATAGTGAGAAAAAAAGAATTTGGGAAAAATGCGAATGGAAATTTTGCTACTAAGAAATAACGATTTTGGTAAATTGATCTAGGCACTCAAAGTAAAAGGTATATTTTGAAATTATGTGTAGCTTAGCTACATGTGTCAGTATAATATAGAGTCACCCTTACAATAAAAGAAAAACAATTAAATGTTAATTACAAAAGTACACACAAACTACAAATTAATTAGAACAAAAAAACATAGGTAACATCCCATCACCATAACTTAAAATAGACTAAAACTACCCGCTACAAGGCAAAACGTCATCGAAGGAAGTCACTGGCCGCATTTCCTCTTTGATTAAATGTAGTCTTATTTAGGTTAGTGAGGTAGAGTCAAGATAGAGTTGATGAAGGGTATGTTACTATGCCCTGCATTATGATATTAGATTTCAATTGCGTAGTCACTAGTCGAGCAGTGTGTAAAATGTTTTACTGTATTTAGCATAATAATAACAAAATGCAAATCCAATAGCAACAACGAATTATCAGCCTATATTTTACATTATTCTATAACCAGCCGACTGCCAAATTATCCGCAATTACGATGATCGGAATATTTTCTAATCGAGGAATTCCGTTTCTAACTCAATAGGTAAAAACGTTTATCTAACGTAAACGTCTGTGGCCCGCAACTCCGTCTGCGAAGAATTCATTTATCTTTATCCCACGAGGATTATGCAATTTAAAACTATGCTGGGATAAAAAATATCCTATGTCCGTCCCAGAGTCTCAAATTATCTCTTTACCAAATTTCATCTGATTCGGTTCAGCGGTTTAAGCATGAAAATATAAAACACAGACAGACAGACAGAGCTACTTACTTTATAATATTAGAACCTAGAAGTATAGATTTGTTAAGTTCTCACAGTTTTCCCATTTCGTACGTGTGTAATGTACGTAAATAGGTAGAGTCGGTCCCCTAACTCAAAAGTGTCCATTTTCTATGCAGTTAGTATGAAAAAGTGGAAAGTGGATGTTAGGGAACTGATTGTACATTACGGGTATTAAATTTATCTTTCTTTATAAAGCTTATAAAACTTATAAAAGCACTCGCACACTAAAAAAAGTTGAAGTTTTTTTTTATCAAATTAAGAAAAAAACTGTCAGATAACAACGCGTGCAGCTAGATCAACAAAAAGAGAAGTATGACATAATGTATGTCATCGGAAGCGTAATAATTATGACACCAATGATACCGATGGTTCGAATGATGAAAAAGTACGTGTAGCTCACCCACCTAATTATTAATACAGTTGTGACATACCGGTCGATCCGTTACCCTAAATCCGATTGTGAAATGGCAGCGCGGGCCAGATCGCGCTTATAGGCTTTAGGAACATCATTCATCTTCTTTTAGCTGTTGCCCGCGACTCCGTCTGCAAAGAATTCGTTTGTCGCTACCCGCGGTACAAAAAGTATCCTATTTGTTAATACAGGTTATAAACTGTGTGCCAAATTTCATCGGAATCCGTCCAACCGTTTTAACGCGAAAGAGTAACAAACATCCATACATACGTCGATACAAACTTTCACGTTTATAATATAATGTTAGTAAAATATCAAGTTAAACTTAACAATTTAACGCGCAGCTATATTAATATTTTGTTGTAGATATGTTTTTTGAATTAAGCAATTAATTTTGAATTGTAACAAAACAAGTTCCGTATAGTTGGGGTACTTTGACTCAATAGATAGAGAGGAGAGGGGTATCCTATGTCCTTCCCAAGGTCTCAAGCTATCTCGACGACAAATTTCATCTACATCGGTTTTAGCGTAAAGAGCTAACAGACAGAATGACACTCTTTGGTATGAACTGAAACAATTACTTTGCTCACCCGCGACCTTTGCTTTGCTTTGGTATTTTTAATATTAGCTGGTAATAATATGGATGGCTACGGATTTATTTTTAGCTCAAAATAGTGATAGTAAACGGTGATTATTTAACTTTTTAAAGGTAGGAAAAAAATAATGAAACTAGAGTAAAGAGAGTTCCTCTTACTAATATGAACACTAGAACAAAAAAAAATTGTGGGCCACAGTGTACGGAAGACGCATG
Organism: Archips crataeganus; assembly: GCA_947859365.1. Classification (NCBI taxonomy): domain Eukaryota; kingdom Metazoa; phylum Arthropoda; class Insecta; order Lepidoptera; family Tortricidae; genus Archips; species Archips crataeganus. The sequence goes on from OX402065.1 coordinate 6,789,453, forward strand.
TTACCGAAGACATAATTAAGTAATTAACAGTCATTTCGTACTAAATACAAACTGAAATATAGATGCACAGAAAAAACCCCAGAAAAAAGACCAATGCTGGGAATCGAACCCAGGTCCTCAGCATTCCGTGCCGCGTGCCATACCCCTACACCACCACTGGTCTAGAGATTAGACACGAATCTTTCCTATACATCATACATTTCAATCTGCTAAATCATCACCTTATGCAGTGACAAACGCACATCTATGTTACACCCTCATCGAGAGATTTTAACACTCCTTCGGAACTAACCGCTCACCTGGACAAGAGATGGCGCTACTGTGCAACTTTAAACAAGTTAGCTATGAAGTATCTTTTTTTTTGTACTTATTTTTTCAACTTCATTTTTTTTATTACTTTTACGGTCATCCCGTGAAATCATACATTTCGTACTAAATACAAACTGAAATATAGATGCACAGAAAAAACCCCAGAAAAAAGACCAATGCTGGGAATCGAACCCAGGTCCTCAGCATTCCGTGCCGCGTGCCATACCCCTACACCACCACTGGTCTAGAGATTAGACACGAATCTTTCCTATACATCATACATTTCAATCTGCTAAATCATCACCTTATGCAGTGACAAACGCACATCTATGTTACACCCTCATCGAGAGATTTTAACACTCCTTCGGAACTAACCGCTCACCTGGACAAGAGATGGCGCTACTGTGCAACTTTAAACAAGTTAGCTATGAAGTATCTTTTTTTTTTTGTACTTATTTTTTCAACTTCATTTTTTTTATTACTTTTACGGTCATCCCGTGAAATCATACATTTCGTACTAAATACAAACTGAAATATAGATGCACAGAAAAAACCCCAGAAAAAAGACCAATGCTGGGAATCGAACCCAGGTCCTCAGCATTCCGTGCCGCGTGCCATACCCCTACACCACCACTGGTCTAGAGATTAGACACGAATCTTTCCTATACATCATACATTTCAATCTGCTAAATCATCACCTTATGCAGTGACAAACGCACATCTATGTTACACCCTCATCGAGAGATTTTAACACTCCTTCGGAACTAACCGCTCACCTGGACAAGAGATGGCGCTACTGTGCAACTTTAAACAAGTTAGCTATGAAGTATCTTTTTTTTTTTTGTACTTATTTTTTCAACTTCATTTTTTTTTATTACTTTTACGGTCATCCCGTGAAATCATACATTTCGTACTAAATACAAACTGAAATATAGATGCACAGAAAAAACCCCAGAAAAAAGACCAATGCTGGGAATCGAACCCAGGTCCTCAGCATTCCGTGCCGCGTGCCATACCCCTACACCACCACTGGTCTAGAGATTAGACACGAATCTTTCCTATACATCATACATTTCAATCTGCTAAATCATCACCTTATGCAGTGACAAACGCACATCTATGTTACACCCTCATCGAGAGATTTTAACACTCCTTCGGAACTAACCGCTCACCTGGACAAGAGATGGCGCTACTGTGCAACTTTAAACAAGTTAGCTATGAAGTATCTTTTTTTTGTACTTATTTTTTCAACTTCATTTTTTTTATTACTTTTACGGTCATCCCGTGAAATCATACATTTCGTACTAAATACAAACTGAAATATAGATGCACAGAAAAAACCCCAGAAAAAAGACCAATGCTGGGAATCGAACCCAGGTCCTCAGCATTCCGTGCCGCGTGCCATACCCCTACACCACCACTGGTCTAGAGATTAGACACGAATCTTTCCTATACATCATACATTTCAATCTGCTAAATCATCACCTTATGCAGTGACAAACGCACATCTATGTTACACCCTCATCGAGAGATTTTAACACTCCTTCGGAACTAACCGCTCACCTGGACAAGAGATGGCGCTACTGTGCAACTTTAAACAAGTTAGCTATGAAGTATCTTTTTTTTTGTACTTATTTTTTCAACTTCATTTTTTTTATTACTTTTACGGTCATCCCGTGAAATCATACATTTCGTACTAAATACAAACTGAAATATAGATGCACAGAAAAAACCCCAGAAAAAAGACCAATGCTGGGTTCGATTCCCAGCATTGGTCTTTTTTCTGGGGTTTTTTCTGTGCATCTATATTTCAGTTTGTATTTAGTACGAAATGTATGATTTCACGGGATGACCGTAAAAGTAATAAAAAAAATGAAGTTGAAAAAATAAGTACAAAAAAAAAAAGATACTTCATAGCTAACTTGTTTAAAGTTGCACAGTAGCGCCATCTCTTGTCCAGGTGAGCGGTTAGTTCCGAAGGAGTGTTAAAATCTCTCGATGAGGGTGTAACATAGATGTGCGTTTGTCACTGCATAAGGTGATGATTTAGCAGATTGAAATGTATGATGTATAGGAAAGATTCGTGTCTAATCTCTAGACCAGTGGTGGTGTAGGGGTATGGCACGCGGCACGGAATGCTGAGGACCTGGGTTCGATTCCCAGCATTGGTCTTTTTTCTGGGGTTTTTTCTGTGCATCTATATTTCAGTTTGTATTTAGTACGAAATGTATGATTTCACGGGATGACCGTAAAAGTAATAAAAAAAATGAAGTTGAAAAAATAAGTACAAAAAAAAAAAGATACTTCATAGCTAACTTGTTTAAAGTTGCACAGTAGCGCCATCTCTTGTCCAGGTGAGCGGTTAGTTCCGAAGGAGTGTTAAAATCTCTCGATGAGGGTGTAACATAGATGTGCGTTTGTCACTGCATAAGGTGATGATTTAGCAGATTGAAATGTATGATGTATAGGAAAGATTCGTGTCTAATCTCTAGACCAGTGGTGGTGTAGGGGTATGGCACGCGGCACGGAATGCTGAGGACCTGGGTTCGATTCCCAGCATTGGTCTTTTTTCTGGGGTTTTTTCTGTGCATCTATATTTCAGTTTGTATTTAGTACGAAATGTATGATTTCACGGGATGACCGTAAAAGTAATAAAAAAAATGAAGTTGAAAAAATAAGTACAAAAAAAAAAGATACTTCATAGCTAACTTGTTTAAAGTTGCACAGTAGCGCCATCTCTTGTCCAGGTGAGCGGTTAGTTCCGAAGGAGTGTTAAAATCTCTCGATGAGGGTGTAACATAGATGTGCGTTTGTCACTGCATAAGGTGATGATTTAGCAGATTGAAATGTATGATGTATAGGAAAGATTCGTGTCTAATCTCTAGACCAGTGGTGGTGTAGGGGTATGGCACGCGGCACGGAATGCTGAGGACCTGGGTTCGATTCCCAGCATTGGTCTTTTTTCTGGGGTTTTTTCTGTGCATCTATATTTCAGTTTGTATTTAGTACGAAATGTATGATTTCACGGGATGACCGTAAAAGTAATAAAAAAAAATGAAGTTGAAAAAATAAGTACAAAAAAAAAAAGATACTTCATAGCTAACTTGTTTAAAGTTGCACAGTAGCGCCATCTCTTGTCCAGGTGAGCGGTTAGTTCCGAAGGAGTGTTAAAATCTCTCGATGAGGGTGTAACATAGATGTGCGTTTGTCACTGCATAAGGTGATGATTTAGCAGATTGAAATGTATGATGTATAGGAAAGATTCGTGTCTAATCTCTAGACCAGTGGTGGTGTAGGGGTATGGCACGCGGCACGGAATGCTGAGGACCTGGGTTCGATTCCCAGCATTGGTCTTTTTTCTGGGGTTTTTTCTGTGCATCTATATTTCAGTTTGTATTTAGTACGAAATGTATGATTTCACGGGATGACCGTAAAAGTAATAAAAAAAAATGAAGTTGAAAAAATAAGTACAAAAAAAAAAAAAAAGATACTTCATAGCTAACTTAATTAACAGTCATTTGTAAGCATAATATTACGGACAAAGACTGCATTTAATCATCACAACTGTTTTGTACAGATTTTGGTGAATATGCAACCGAAAGGATTGCCTTCCGGTATCTATTTAGCCATTTGTCGTTACGCTTCTTAACCTACTTAGCTGAATATGCAACCAAAAGATGATTTTGTCATAATGAAACATGATGTGTGCAAAAACTTGATTGAATCTGAATAATGGGAAGTAGGTCAAATTGACTTGCTAGATTGTATTGCAACTTACAGGAATAAATCTTATAATCCAGCATGCAGTGCTAATCATTCGTTTCCGGTTGTCATCTAGCCACAAACGCGCGTAAGGTTGGATGTTTCGTATGACATGATAGGTACACAAAATTGAGTGTGAAGTGAATGGGTGCGATATCCTACTACTACTGATATTTTTTTTAATCTATAAACGCGGAGGTTTATGTGTTGTTTTGTGCGTTAGGACTTTTTAATTGTAGTTGATAAATGTTGACACTGGTTGAAATTTGAAGTAGGTACTATAAAATTAATGACCGTATCATGAGCAGGGATGTTTGGATATAATTCCGATCCGCATTGGCGATGCCTAGTCTCAAATAGCGTATATACTATGTTAAAACTTTTTTATTAAATACTTTAGAATCTAAAGTTAAGATGTATTTAATAACATTGTAGATTTGTTTTAAAAAAAAAGATACCGTATTGAGTTTCTTAGCGCATTCTTCTCAATAGGGTTTTTCCGAACTGGTGGTAGATTAATCGACGTTCATAAGAGCATTACTTAGACTTAGAAATACGCACATATTTTGTATCAGGTTTAAACATCTGCCTGGACAGATTTCTCTCTTACGACTTCTATTACCCATAGAAGAAAATTAATCTTTAAAGTGAATAAAAAAAATTGACTTTGACTTTGAAGTCTTTTCCGATAAAAAAACTTACATTGATGTTCAGTCGAGCTGATTTAGTCGTCTAATGAAATATTCCGGATTAATTTTAAAGCATCTTATATTGACGTTATTTCCGATTTTATCTTTTACAATAGGTAGGGTTAAGAACCAAAAATGTGTCGAGAACAAATCATCATTCACTGAAAGTCACGAATCAATGACGAAACATTGAAGTGAATAAAAGTGGGTGTAGTCGCAACATGACTACGCCACACCGGCATCTGCATGGTCCCCGCCGTCGCTTCATCCAGAAATCGAAAGTTCCCCAGTAATGGGTCGCGTTGCGTCACCAGCGTGTTTGCTTTGGCTTTTATGTTAACAACGCCGTCATGCTATCGGCGCCATTGTACATAATGTTTTACGGCGACAATGCTCTCGTGAATGAAGCACTTATTTTTGTATCAGCCTTCCGCTTCGCAGCTTTCAGCGACGAATAGAACTTGATGCAAAAACTATGTCATTATTGGAGAAGTGTCTTTGCTACTTCGCTTTTTTTTATTATTATGAGAGGGAGGTAAACGACCAAGCGGGTCATCTGATGGAAAATGATCAACACCGCCCATAAATATCAACAACTCAAAGAGAGTGACCAATCTGTTGCCGGCCTTTAAAGTAAGTATAAACCCTTTTCTTGAAAGCCCCGATGTCATAGTTGTCTGGAAACACTGCTGCCGGAAGCTGGTTCCACAGAGACTGCCATTCATCGAGATGGTGACGATGGAACTTAGACTTTCGGTGGGAAGTGCGATGGTGGAATATTGCAGAAGGCAGCAAATTAAACAATTCTTCAGAGCACTCGTCGTGGTAGATCCTATAGAACACACAAAGAGAACCTACGTCCCTTCGCACGGACAAGGAGTCCAAACGATCGGAAATCAATGACTGATCACTGACAAGTCGAGCTGCTCTACGTTGAACGCGGTCAAATGGAAGGAGAAGATAGATACAACTTAGGGATCTTTATAAAATGAGCTTACTCCTTTTTCAAAGGGCTTATTTATAGGTGTCCGTATATAAGCGGCAGTGATTGCGTTCCATCAAGTAGGTACCACATCGGCGCGTTTTTCCCTTATCGTATGAAAAAATCTGATTAATTCCATTATTTATACGCAATACTGTATTTACATATCAGTTATGTACTAAGAACAAAACCTATTTACGAAACTAAATTATAAAATAAAAGAAGCGTTCTCGGAGTCTGGTGTAAATAGGGTTTTATTTATTCATACCGCGAGTGGTCCCTTTTCTGATTCGATGGCAATTCGTCCAAAACCATTTCCAAAATTTGCCGTTTCTGACTGTACTTTATTCGACAAAATTACTTAACTTTATGCAATTCACCAGCGCGCAGCGAGGTCACTAGTGACGAAGAATCCAAGTGATCTCAGCGTCGGCTCACGTACAAAATTACATAAACAAAGGAAATAGGGCTCATAGAATTACACAATTACTAACACGATGTAATGAGATCCTTCGTAATTAAAGACTATTTCTGCGGAAATTATTCTCTCGATACGGAAATGCAGGGTGGCGTAACTTTTGTGGTTTTGCTTAGGTACACGCTTCGTCTGTCTCTAGCTCGTCTTTACTGCTAAAAGGCGACGAGATGAGATTTTCTAGAACAGACTAGAACAGTCAGTATTGAGAGGTATTCTTGTCATCTTTCATTCTCTTAAGCACTCTCTCTTCTTCCTGAATTTGTATTGGGCTGCAACGGAATACTTTGAAGGGGGCTATAATTCCCTTCGGGTACCTATCTGAACGAGATAAATGTTTTGAGGGATGATAGATCTAATGTTTTGTAGGCATTTATTTTTTCAATAGTCAATTATTTCGACTTATTGGGTTTGACCACGCACCCCTCGCTTTATACACCTACTTACTCTCCAGTAAGGAATTTGAAGTGATAATCAGGTAGGTAACCGCGATCTTCTTAATTTGTGTCCAGAGTTGCCACCCGTCACTGTGGCAGGACGTCCCAATAACAGATATGAATTTTGAATTTCGAATATAAATTAAAATTATAATCACACAAAAATAAATAAGTGACTAATAATAAAATCCAACTCCATCCAACAATGTTAAAAAGTTACGATGTTTAGTTATGAAACTCCAATTAGTTCTCCCCACATAAGTGATCTTGTCTAGGGTGAGTGGGGGTAAGATGAAAATAAGATGAAAGGCAGTGTAAGATGAAAAACTACTCTTAGAACCGGGTGCTACGAGTGGTTTTTCATCTTACACTGTTTTCCATCTTACCCCCACTCACTATAACAAATAAAGCTTTTTACAGCTTTTGGACTAATAACCCAATTTTTTATAACTTAGCAGTTCGCAAACATCCGGAAGGTGAAATGCCAGTAAAGTTTTGGTACGACGTTAGAAATAATACGACACATTAGTTTTTCATGGCTGAACGGAAAGGAAATAAGATAAATCCCAGCACAATGTCGTAAATAGAAAAAACCTATGACGATTAATAGACCAGTACGCTTAGTATAAGTTTTACTTCACCAAAATACTTCTCGATCGCGTTTACGTAATAATTTCAATTCTATGGAAACATGGACGCGCGGCCGCGGAGGCGCTGTCCATGTTTCCCTAGTAATTGTTTTTTTTACGTAAACGCGATCGAGAAGTATTTTGGTGAATTAAAACTTATACTAAGCGTACTGTATTGTTCTCATCGTTTTTTGTAGGATAAGAAGTTCTTCATAGGTCTGCTGTTATTCTTTCTGGCGTGTCCAACTTCCCCATATTGGCTAACCCCAGCCCAACCTTACGCAGGGGACCACTGCGTTTACGGATTTGTATAAACACGCCTTGTCTGCCAAGTTATATAATTTTGCGTACGTGATCGTTCACAGGCTCACGCATTGACCGTCCGGTGTGCGCAAGCGGCTGTGGCATGTTATAAGGATTTACTGTAACGCGGAGAAGTATAATAAAATAATGAATACGAATACAGAAATGTAAAAATAACGAGGATTATACGTGATTCAAAATTAGTGTTGCTATCTCAGTTAATGCTGGATATATAATGCATTGACTCCATTGTTTTAATTAGTCTTATTCAATTTGAGATGTTTATACATTGAGTTTGTAATTTAATTTCAACAAAGTACCTATTCATGGACATCCTAAGTTATATCGGACCAATTTTAGAAATAAAAAAATAAATGACTTTCTCTGAAAAAAAACGAATAAAAGTCTGACGGCTGGTTATAGGAAAATACTTACCTAATTTAAAACAATAAGTACCTACACTCTTTTTCTTTGGGCATTCGTGCACAAACGTTTGTTGCGCTTTTTTCTAGCGCTTTTTCGGGCTCTTTTAGCGTCCATTGGCTAGTGATAAGAGGCAGCACCACCCAGAAAGAGGACTAAATATTAGAGCCGACCCCGATTAGAAACGGGTCGATATTGGCAAGATCTGTAGCTTTTTATTACAAGCTTTTGTTAAACATTTTAAGTCGAATTAAACCATATTGGCATTTGGTATTTACGGATGGACAATGCACGTACAGTCAGCAAAAAAAATCTTGTAATAAATGAAATTTTAAATTAAAACTTATCATTTATAAGCAGGTAGCAGTACCGAAGCATAGGTAAGTAAACGATTTACTTTGATCCAAGGCAATGATTACGTTTGTAATGCAATTATTGTACGCAGTTAATGAAGCAAGTGAAACTTCACATCCGGTATCCAGTATCCAGTTTTTTTTACATTTTTATGTTTTCCGTAGCTCAAAAGGACATAAGAACGATTACTTTGTTGTCCGTTAATCTATCAAGACCCTATTTCTCAGGAACGCGTCGAAGTATAAGGTACGATTCATTTCAAATAAGTAGGTAAGTAGGTACCCGTAGTACCCTAGGTTTGACCTATGGCCTCTCAAGCAGAGGGTTGTGGGTTTTGAGCCTGGGCTCGCATCTCGTGAGTTATTCGGAGTTTACGTGCGAAATTACATTTGATATTTACCACGAGCTTTACGGTGCAGGATACCATCGTGAGTTTCAGCACACACCTGCACCTCTACCATGAGTTTACACTACTTCACAGTGACCGTACTCGCTAGCGACAGCGTAAATGATTTGTATGGAGAATTGTACTTCCGTAAGTGACCGCTAGATGTGCTGTACAATTCTCCATACAAATAATTTACGCCGTCGCTAGCGAGTACGGTCACGTAAACTAGTGTAAACTCATGGTAGAGGTACTGAAAAGAAGTTCAATGGTGTGTTTGAAGTTCCCAATTCACTGGGCCCGCGTTAAACTACGGCCCAGGCCCTCCCATTCCGAGAGGAGCCCTGTGCCCTGCAGTGGCATGTACGACTGGGATAATCGAGTGGGTACTCAGATCTGGTATTCCGCAGAGCTGAGCAAAAAATATAATTACATTTATAAGTTCACGTTTTCACTATAATACCCTTTGAAAGTGTATTTTCATACAAGACCTATAGGTAGGTACTTTTCGTTGACATAAGAATAAGGGTGATGAAAATGACAGTCAACTGACTTACTTTTTATGAGCTGCTCTCAAAAACACGTTGCTCCCAATTTTGTATGGCAATAGCCAGTTATGTTGCCAAATCAATCTACTATTATTTATTTGTTTTAAAGCAAAAAAAAATCTAATTTTGCAGCTATGTAATTAAAAAAAAACTAAAAACCCGCCTGCGGTGTAAATAAAATAATAAATTAAAAATCAAAAAAACCCGCCTGCAGAAATACTGAAAAGGTGGAAACAAGATAAAATGTTCAATAACAATAAAACGAATTTAAAACACGTCGATGGCGATCTTTCAAAATTTAATGCAACAATAAAATGCAGTCGGAGGCATGCCTGAAGTGACATTAAATCCCATGCAGCCACTGACTCCCATGCCTCCGACTGCATTTTAGCGTTGCATTAAATTTTGAAAGACTGCCATCGACGTGTTTTAAATTTGTTTTATTGTTATTGAACATTTTATCTTGTTTCCACCTTTTCAGTATTTCTGCAGGCGGGTTTTTTTGATTTTTTAATTTATTATTTTATTTACACCGCAGGCGGGTTTTTAGTTTTTTTAATTACTTTTTTTTATTTCTTGCTTTTTAGTGTAACCTCGTGAGACCCAGATAAATCATTGAGTATTTGAATTAGGAATCCGTTGCTATTTAGTTAAAGTTCAAAACCAATTTTGTAATAATGTAGGTACTTCATTTTCCACATGGGTTTCATAGAGAAAATTATTGCTCAAAGATATCTTATAGTAAGTACCTAGGGTACGTCGTCGTTTTAATGCATTGATTGCCAATTTACTATTCCAAATTAAATTTAAACACATAACTTGTATATATTTTTGTAATCTCTTTTAAAATCCCTTTATTTTGATAACCTACTCGATAGGTATGAATAAAAAAAATTTTTTGAAGTCTCACAATTTGGCGCCAAAAACCCGCCATTTTGATTTTTCAAGAAATTAATTGTATCCAGTGTTACTCGCGTTATCAAGACGAATCCAATGACGTATCGTTTATCAAATTAGGTTCAGCCGTTGTGTAGTTACGAGAGGACATAGGAATGGACATACATACATACATACATACATACATACATACATACATACATACATACATACATACATACATACATACATACATATACATACATACATACGGGTCAAACACATAATCCTTTCTTCTTCGCTGTCGGGTAAAAATTTATCTGGTTTTCAGTGCTCAAATAGGTATAGTGTTTTATACAAGTAAAGGGAGGGAGTATGCTTGCAGGTTTAATTGCTTTCTTAAAATGCTTAAGATACAGATAGACATAATATGCTAGTATAAATCATCCTTAAAACGAGCATGCTATTTAGCTGAGAAACATTGGCTTGAGAAACGCATGTTCGTTTTAAGCATGTTCTTAAATTAGGTATGGTCATTTCAGGTAGCAATCGCTCATTAATAGCATGATTTTGTGCTAATAGGTAATGAAGATGTCTATCTGTAACTATATAAGTATAGGTACATTATGCAAACGACGCAGCGGGTAACATTCTAGTTATTAGTACCTATTTTTTAACATGAAACTACCGTCAGAGTCAATCGTAGTGAATATACACCGTGAAATTTTAGTGGTTGTTTTCCCGAAACGAGGTGATTTAGTTTCGATTGTACAATCGATTTATAATTACTATTTTGACTAGAGTCAAAAATCCAATTGTGAAAAACGAAAGTCGAAAATGACCGCAAACCAATAGTAACGCTTCGTTGGTACAAGTAGCGTACGATGATCGTACGATAGGTTAAGTACCAACGAGGCGTTACTATTGGTTTTCGGTTTTTTTCTACTTTCGTTTTTCACTATTGGATTTTCGACTCTAGTCAAAATAGTAAGTATAAATCGATTGTACAATCGATACCAAATTACCTCGTTTCGGGAAAACAACCACTAAAATTTCACGGTGTATACTGTTTTAAACTTTCGTGATTTTCACTCATAGCTAAAATACCATAAAAAAGACTTATCACGCAAAACACACGAGTAATATTTACCTCGACGTTCCGACTACATTAAAGTGGCTGTGGTCACGAGTAGATAGACTAGAGGTCTACTCGTGACCACGGCCACTGTAATGTGGTCGCAACGTCGAGGTGTACTCGTGTGTTTTGCGAGATAAGTCATGTTTATGGTATTTTAGCTATGTAGTGAATATAGTTAGTAATTTCGCTGCCATATCTGTAATTTCGCTGGACAAAAATGCCAGCGAAATTACGCCACCGAGGATAACGACAATTAGGTATTTTTGCGATTACTGCTAAACTATATACATGATTAATATAAGCTCTTTACTGTGAAATAAGGACTAAGTAAACTAGTAAATAAAAATATAACCATTTAATTAAAACCACTATATATCGCACAACAGGAATCCAAGGAAATTACTTTTAAGCGAACCAAAATACATCGCGCGAAAGAATCACCTTGGTAGGCACACAAAACTCAGTAGTAGGACGTCCACTCCACGTGACAACTGGAGCACAACTAACATACTCTTCCACAAAAATGTGAACATGGCGATATGATCCTTCACCAATGAGATATAAGCATTGTTTTGCTTAAAAGGAGATCCCAACCCTATTTTGTTAAAACTGTTTCTTTTAAACCAATAAACATTTTCATTTTTCATTTTCATTTGCGCAAGGTAATATTGGTAGCTAGAGGTGGGACAAACACAAAATGGCCAACCTATTTTTAAATAACATTGTATTTAGTATAAAAAAGTTATAATCGAATGCGTTATGTAATTAGCTTCATTTTGATATATATTTAGTCGAAAAATGGCTCCTAGACACAAAGTTATGCTCAATTGATTCAACAAAACCGCGTGTGGGACAGGCCTCACAGACTTACTGCAGTTAGTGTTTCTAAGATTTGGATATTTTTTATGCAGTCTTAATTGAAGTCAACAATGTTTGTAATGTTAAAACTCATTGTATTGTATTGTGTACAATGTATATAAAATTGTGTGGTAATCATTTTTTGTGTGTTTTTTTTTAATTGACTTGGGACGTCCAAAAAAGTCGCTTCGAAAATTCACCCGTAAATGAAATTCTGTAAAAAAGTCGTTAATAGGATTTGCCACACTGGATGCGTTCTGTGGTCGCGGTCAGGTCAAATTGAACGCAGCCCGCATTATGTATGAACAACATTGTCGGTCTCTATACAGGGTATTTTTTTAGTCAGTGCACAAATTTTGATATTTGATTCAGTATCATTGATAGATCACGATTACTTATATGTTCGAGAATTTATTTTTTACATTTCGAAATTTGGGTTGTTTATAAGTAATTCATCAATAAATAACCGATTTTGTATAGATATGCGATCTGGCCGTGCGATCCAGTGTGGCAAATCCTAAACATTCGCAATGCATTAAGGTCGAAATGTCAAATTAAAGCAACATCATAGCTATCTCTTATGGTGACAGTTTGCTGTACGATATTCAAACTTAGGTGGGTTGGAAATTAAATTCTTTGACTGTACGTATACATAATAATAAAAACCGGCCAAGAGCGTGTCGGACACGCACAAGGTAGGGTTCCGTAGCCATTACAAAAAAATCAAGTAATATTTTTCTAAGGATTTCGTATGTGTACGGAATCATCCAAGTTTAGGTATGTTTTATACCTTAGGCTACTATTTACTCTTAAACTACAAATAATTTCCAGGCAATCTTAGCCGCTATAATTTTCCTAGTAAATTTGATATATTTACTACCATTCTGAATTTTTTCAAATTTTTCCGCCTAACAGTTTAGATTTTAAAGGGGGGGGACGCTCGATTTTAATGAAAATTTTCACTTTAAAGTTGAATATTTCGCAAACAGATCACTGAATAGAAAAATCATGTTAGCAACCCCGCAATGGTTTTAAAAGACCTATCCAACGATATCCCACACTATAGGATTAGTCGAGAAAAAAAAAATCACCCCCCTTTACGTCTATGGGAGGTACCCTAAAAAAAATTATTTTTTTATTTTTTATTTTACCACTTTGTTGGCGTGACTGATATGTATATTCATGCCAAATTACAGCTTTCTAGTACTAACGATCTCTGAGCTTAGCCGCGGACAGACAGACAGACAGACAGACAGACAGACGGACAGACATGGCGAAACTATAAGGGTTCCTAGTTGACTACGGAACCCTAAAAACATATTTAAAAGTAATACTTACATAAATTCAATTCAGAGTTTAACATCAGCGTAGCTTGGCTTGAGTATAGGCAAGGATGATCTATTATCATCCTTATAGGCTAATGAAAATATATAATTTTATTTTAAAAGCTTTTTATGGGGTCAGTTTAGCAAAAGTTTCTTTGTTATACCTACTTAGTTACTTAAAAAAATAATGCATTTTACTTCTGAAATAGGTACATGTAATTATTATTACCCAAGAATACTAAGTGATTTAAAAGCACCGTAATTACCCATTTATTAATATTTATGAGTGCGCAATAAAGTCGAGCTCGCCTTCATTACCGCGCCAGATCGTGTCGTGACGTAGTAAAGAGGTGTTTTTTAAAAAATTTGGGCATTTATGTCTACTTATGTAACTTCAACGTTTTTTCGCAACTCTAATTCAAAAGAAAGATTACATCAATATCGATTTTGGTTAATAGTCCCGATTTCTAACCGGTGTGCACAATTAATAATAAAATAACAGTTCTTGTTCTACAATTTCTATGCAGAAAGATTATTGCGATCCAATCGCCGTAGGTAGTCAACTAGAAATAATGTTTCACCGACGCGTGGGGCGTGCGGAATTTAATAAACTGAACAACACGTCATTCAGATTCTAAGGTAGTATGAAATATCGCCATCTGTTAACTAATAGCGTAACTTTCTGTGATGCTAGTTGTTTTTTTTCATACCGGTAGATGTCGCTGTACTTATGGTTTTGCTACTCCTCCACAGATGTCGCTTGTTGTTCATGTTAGTCTATTTGCCACTAGATAGCGCTACATAACCTCAAAGTTCTTAAAAATAGTTTGTTTACTATTTACTAGATGGCGTAACATGTATCGCTTTGTTGTTAGCAAAAGAAGAATTTGAATTTTAAGATCAGTATTTATTTATTTGAAAAAAGGTACATTTGTAGGCTAACAGTAAGACACAAACTCGGTTACAATAAAATAAATAATTTAAGAATTAAATTAAGTACCATTCATTCTTTATTGTCTTCAGTTATTAATACATAGATTTAAATTGAAGACTCAGGACTGGTCCAATATTTTATTGGTTTACTCTCAAAGGTTTTTGCTAACGCCTCTAAAGCTTAAAAAAACTCTGTTTTAATTGTCAAACAAAAATGTAAACCACGTCTGAGGTTAAGGTTTCTCTTTATTGCACTGCCTTTATTGTGGTCCATCGAGACTCAATTTCACCTAGAACGCTGGCACGTTTACTATTAAGTTGTACGACTTGTACCTTGTACGTTGTTCAGCGTTTCTTTTTACTCGGTTATTTAGAAAAGGATGCCATGCTATGGTACTTCGGGTAACCTGTCATCGACATTGGTATATTTTATTTGTATTCAACCATGAAGTGCATTTCATCTTTGTGGGAAAAATGCTTCGTGATCGTGATGGATGATTTTAATAGAACACGGCGACACTACACCGCGTTATTCGTATATATGTATTTCAGTTACTAGTTTGACACTCTAGCTAGTAGATAAAAAAAACGTGTTACGTTTATTGTATCTTTAATGTTTTATTTATTAAACAATGATATAAGCAGGTGTTGTTGTTTTTTTAATTTGTCTGAAACTAGCTGGTGCCCGTGACTTCGTCGGCGTAATCCTCGTTAATCATTGATGTTCCGCTCCTATTAGTCGTAGCGTGCGTGATGTTGTATATATAGCCTATCTCAATAAATGGACTATTCAACACAAAAATAATTTTCCAATTCGAACCAGTAGTTTCTGATATTAGCGCGTTCAACCAAACAAACAAACACAACAGCTTTATAATATTAGTATAGAAGTATAGATATAGCACAAACAAGCATGTAGTTCACCTGAGGGTAGAGATAAACTATGATAACATGGCCCGCCCCTCCACATTACTATTTCAATGTGTTTAGTCACATATTTACGAAAGAATTTTTATTTAGTAGTAGGTATCTGCTTTTGTTTGACGGCTGTCTCAACACGCACACATGCGTCAAAAGTTTTGGTGTGCTTTATAAATACTTTCACAATACATTGAAGACTTCTTGAATTGTGGAGGGGCGGGCCATGTTATCGTAGATTATCTCTAAGAGCCTGTTGTTTAATCAATAGTTTGACAAACTAATAGTTAAAATGTATGGCAAAAATAAGAATAGGTGACGCATTTCAAAGGAAATTTAACTATTAGTTAGTTTAATTATTGATCAAACCTATGGCAAACTTAACAATAGTTAACGCATTCCAAAGGCAATTTGACTATTAGTTTGTTTAACTATTGATCAAACAACGGGCTGTAAGTGGGCAAATCATGGCCACCTACACCACCATTGGAACTGCTCGTGCGTGGCCGGCATTGCAAAAAACGGTGCACTTACCTTTTAAAGACACCCATGTCGGTAGGTCATATACTTGAAAAACCACAGCCACCAGTCCATTCCAAATACACACTCGTTCTTACGATACGTGTGACTCTTTTATCAAAGACTAACTCCCAACTCCGTCTACTTCCAGCGGGAATTTAGCATTTTGTCGGGATAAAAAGTTTCTCATTGTTAATCAGGGATACTGTCTTTCTATTAGTGAAAGTAATTTAAGAATCGGTTCAATTCTGTTGTACGTACGTAAGTGTATGAGAGGAAACATTTGCTTGGTCAAACTCAAAATACATAGATGTGCGATTGGTTGAAATCAATCTATCTAAAATAAACTTTATTCCATTTAATTTAATTGAATGGCTTAATTTTGTAACCAATTTTCTTTATTACATTTTAAGTTGCCATAACTCTTTAAATCTTTTAAATTCGAATGTTCTGCAGAACATATGCTCGATTTTCTGCACACACAAATTTCTGGTGTTAATTTGTAAATCTCACTATCCTTCCTGGGCGTAAAAAAATAAATAAAAATAAACCATGTTTTCGTTTGTTTTATTTAATTATGCACTATACATTTACAGATAGTCTTCAGCAAAATAAAATAATACCACTTCGCGAACTTAAATCAACTTGAACATACTATAATAAGTAAAACTATTTACAAGCTTATCGCAAATTCTTACGCTGTACAAGCAAATAATTAAAAGCATTTTTTTCGTTTTCTATCTTTGTCATTACTATGCCAGGCTTATAAATAAATAGGTATCAACACAATGTAATGACAATGCTAGAAACACCAGACGTTGCTCCCTAAAAATGACATATGCAACAATTAAAATGAACAAGTTTTAATAAAGAGTATACAATACAATACAAATATTCTTTATTGATCACCAAAAACAGTACAGTGACATTACAAAAAGAGTATTTGTATTTGTATTTGCATTTTGAGTATTTTCATGTTTTGTCGTAATCTAGTCACCATTGTAATCAAATCACTCATAGTTTCAAAAATAAGTATACATTAACCTAGTTATCGTAGTAATAAGCTATGTGTACATTTTTTTGAGGCTAGGAGTGTATACACAATTATGATCTTGATTATATAGTTGACGAGTTATATTAATTTATTCCGTCAATTTTAAATATCACGTTAGTGAAATTGTGGTCTGGTTTCCTATATGACAAAGTTCTACAAGTCTTAAGTGTTAAATAATAGTCATAGGTATCACTTCCGACTTGTACAATTCTAACTTCGTGTGATAAGTGTCTGTATAATCCTTAAAACTAAATAAAGTTCAATGACTTAGCTGAGTATTTAAGTCTATTCACAATAACGATCACTAAGCACTGTCATAACACGAGCCAGTCCTCCTTGATCATGTCCGAGGCTTTCTCGGCGATCATGATCACGGGGGCGTTAGGATTGCCACTGATGATAGTCGGCATCACACTAGCGTCCACCACTCGGAGGTTAGCGACCCCGTGCACCCTCAACCTTGGGTCCACTACCGCCCCAGCATCGGTCTTCGGTCCCATCTTACACGTACCGGTTGGATGGTATATCGTAAACGTGAAATGTTTCAACGAACACTCCCAGTATTCGTCGCTGAATAGAACGTGGTGCTGGCAGCCGGGCAACGGAATGTTGTGGGGCCGCGAGCCGTACCTCTGGAACGCAGTAGTATTGGATAAAGCCATGGCAATCTTGATACCTTCGGTCAGAACTTTAATGTCCTCTTTGTAAGCAAAGTAATTCGGCTCTATGTTAGGTGGATGGAATGGATTACGACTCCGCAGTTTGACCCAGCCGGAACTCTTTGGGCGAAGAAGCAACGGGAGTATGGTCCAAGTCTCGGCGTTCTCTATGGGCTTATAGACGGTATTGTACACTCGGTCCCGTAAGTTTAGAATCCTTCTGATCTGCTCACCGCCGTCGGAATTGACGGAGCTTGGCGCGAAGTGGAACTGAATGTCAGGCCAGTTGCCAGAGCTGGGTGCGTATTTGGTATTCACGAACGCCAGGCCCTCTACTCCTTGAGTTGTCATTGGCCCTTTTTCGTACAGGATATAATTCATCGCAACAGAAAATGTTTGGAAGCGATCCTTTTTAAAAGTGACAGGTCTGTTGACAACAAAAGTCAGGCCGCCGAGTCCGACGTGGTCCTGTAAATTGTGACCAACTTTAAGGTCTGCCACGAGGGGAATTCCGTGTTCTTTCAGATGATCACCTGGTCCGATCCCGCTCAGCATCATTAGTTTTGGCGTCGCTAAGGCCCCCGCCGACATTATCACTTCTCTTTTGATTCTGACCTTTTGTTTTTGTCCGTTGCGTATGAACTCAACGCCGTAAGCTTGTTTTTTGACCGGGTTGATTAATATCCGGGTAACTTGCGCGCCGAGCGCGATGTGCAGGTTGTCTCGCATGCGCACAGGTCGCAAGAAAGCTTTGGCTGTGCTGCAGCGGCTGCCGCGTCGCATTGTGGCCTGCGTCAGCATGAAGCCTGTCTGTTTCGCGCCGTTGATATCTCGATTTTCGTACCCGAGCTCCATGCCGCCTTTCAAGAACGTAACCGACAGTGGCGTCCGCCACGGAGCCTCCTGAACCGTTAAATAACCTCCAGCGGCATGATACGGCGTGTTCACTAAGTACGGATTCCGATTGTCCTCTGATTTCAGGAAGTAGGGAAGTACTTGGTCATAGGACCAGCCGGGATTGCCGAGCGCCTCCCAGAGATCGTAGTCGTTGCGGTTGCCGCGGACGTAAACCATCGCGTTGAGGACACTGCAGCCGCCGAGGACCTTGCCTCTAGGCCAGTTGCAGCGGTCCGCGTTCATGGCGAGGCAGTAGGATCTGTTGGAGGACGGGGTGGTCTGGTACTGCCAGTCGAGTTCAGAGAGCTGGGTGTAGCCGGCCAGGGCTGGCACGTCGGATATCTCAGTTTCATCTCCACCCGCCTCCAGCAGCAGCACCGTCCAATTGCCAACCTCTGACAGCCGCGACGCCACCACCGCCCCCGCTGATCCCCCGCCCACTATCACGAAATCGTAGATCGGCAACACCTGGAATGAAATAAAATGTTTCCGTAAATTTATGTAGGATAATAACTTATTTGTATGTATTACTCTTTGTCCGTTCCTAACTAAATGATCCTCACATCACTTCAAAGGTTAGCCGTTGTACATGTAGTGTTATTTTCTTTGTTTTTGTGTGTTTATATTACACGTTTTCTATTAATTATCTAATTTGAATATGAAGCAATCATTTATTAAATAAAAACAACTACTTTTAATATCAGAGTCTCTGTTGAAACAGAATACTTTTAATTTGAAATGGCAATTTGCAGTAACAAACCGTACAATATTATGGCTGACATAGATGTTGTTTGGTGTAACTTACAGCATTGACATCAGTTATGTGAGACTCTGGGTCGAATTGCTGGTATCTGAAGTACGTGATCCCGAGAGCCAGGAGTGGTATCAGACCCAGCACGGTGATGGGTGACGGCGCCAAGCTCGCGAGCGCTCCTGCGGCCTCCATCTTCGCTTCCCCTCATCTACTACTACACTAATATTTACAACTTATCCTACGAGTCTTAGCTCTCTTATATCCAGTCATCCACTTTCTTTCTCTGCTCTTCCTCCGAGAGGATTTTCGGTGTGTAATTCCTTATCCCGGCTTTCTTGGGCGTCGTGCCTGGCTTCGGTTTCGTGGTCTCTGGTTCGCTGTGGTAACTCTTCAAGCGTGGCGACTTGAGTTCATCTTTATCATCGAAAAGCTGGAGCTTGTATCGTTTTTCCTTTGGTATTTTGACCGGTTTATAGAGTTCTTTATTAACGTCTTTGTAGTGGTCGTTTTTGTATAGGGAGGTGCAGTAGTAGTCGCTTTTTGTGGATCGTTCGGAACGGCATTCGTAGCCGCTAGAGCCGCTTCGGTAGCCGCTGCTTTTAGTTGAAGAGTCGCTCTTGAAGCTTTCCGCGCTTCTCCTGACTTTGTGTCGTTTGTAGTCTTCGTTGAATTCTGTGGGGAAGTTGATGGGGGTGCTGCGGTACGGGATGGGGTCTTGATACTTCTCCTTGTAGCGCACCGGCCCGTTAGCGTGAGCGGCGTACGACTGTTCTTGACCCATGGTGAGGTGCGCGGACGCTCCGTCTCGTTATTTGAATTCTGTAAAGATGCAAAAGATGAGGTAAGTATAAAGGTTTGATTATCATATGAAGGGTAAACCGAGAAATTAAAATTGAATTGAATATTGACGAATACACGCTGCCGTGTGTATAACCAACTAAAATACCGCTATCCGACATCTGCCTAATTTTAACTTTTGATGCTATAACAATGAGAAAAAATAACTTACATTCAGAACTAGGCTTTGGCAGATAACGACATTATATGTAGATATACATAATGGCAGCACGTATGTATGCCGCTACGCCCTATGTGTATATTGTATATAATGTAGTATAAGCCAAAGTTAGGGGCTGTTTCACCACCCATTGATTAATTTTAACTGACGGATAAATGTGATGCCATCTCCGTCTATTCGAACAAAACAAACAGAGACGGCATCACATTTATCCGTCAAATAAATTTGATCAATGGATGGTGAATCTTGCTAAGATTTGGCCTTTGAATAAATAAAATACATAGTGAACGACTGATCGAATCCGTATTATTTTCCTAATTATCATAAATAAATAAATAAATAGCGATGGTGACACCACCAGTCAACTGACGTACTTTTAATGAGCTGCCAGAACACAATTCTCCCATAGATTTTGTATAGCAATAGCTAGTTGACGTCACTTATCATCCCAGTCTGTATACGTCCCACTACTCCCACTGCAGGGCACAGGCCTCCTCTCAGAATGAAGTCGCACGAGGTCCCACGCGGGCCTTTTGCGGATTGGGAACTTCACACCACCACCGTTGAATTTCTTCGCAGGTGTTTTTAGGTTTTCTCGTGATGTTATCCTTCACCGTAAAGCTATAATATAATTTCGCTCATTTTATTCCGGAAAACTCAGAGGCGTGAGCCCAGATTCGAGCCCACGACCCTATGCTTGAGAGGCGATAGGGCAAAACACTAGGCCACCACGCTTTTTAAGCAACATAAAGTCTAATTTTGCTAATTGGAAAATAATCTGATTTTAAAATAGTGTTTTTTTTTACTAGAGTCATCTATGCCAGGGTTTTTCAACCTTTTGTTGTCAACGGCACACTTTTAGTTTCAGTAAACTTTCACGGCACACCAGTAAAGAATTCGGTATATTAGAGGCTTTGATTTATATGTAACGGACGTAGGGGTTGTATTGATACCCTTTAGGTTGGACTGCAATTAAGCATCGCGGCACACTTGAAAATGTACGCGGCACACTGGTGTGCCGCGGCACACCGGTTGAAAAACCCTGATCTATCCTATACATATTATACGCAAGAAAGTTATGTTTTTATGAATCTTTTGTACATACAATCAAATTACAGAAATCTAGCTAACTTTATATAATTATCGTAGGTTTTGTATGATTTTGCTGTGTCATTTACCACCACTTTACTTTTAATTTCAGGTAAACGCATTTACAAATCATGCTTCTTCTCTCTCAATACCCAACTGATAATAATGGTAAGCATTTTTGTAATGTTTCCAATGTACTCAAATCATACAACGCTTTTTTTTTGAGATAGGGATGTAAAAACAGTCGAGAAAGAAATGTAAAAACTTCGTCATTTTCGTAGACCTGTCTAATTTCGTATTTCACTCACATAGCGCTACTTTTCTCTTTCCTCGGTTGCAAATATAGTGTCCCTGTTCAAATTTTAAGCCGGTCAGGTCAAATTGACCGCAGCCCGCATTATGTATGAAGAACATTGTCGGTCTCTATATATTGCGCGTGCGTGCGACCTGAACGCGCGGACCACACGGTCAGATCGCATATCTATACAAAATATATATGTAGATAGAGACCGACAATGTTGTTCATAACATAATGCGGGCTGCGGTCAATTTGACCTGACCGCGACCACAGAACGCATTCGGTGTGACAAATCCTTACCTGCTGATTTAATAATATTCGAAAGTTGCTGCCGAATCCAAAAGATGCTCTCTCTCTAATATGGTTATTGGCAGTATTATCAAGTGAATTGCATTTTGCATCAATGTGTTATCAGCGTAAAGCGTATGCTGTCAATGAAAATTTTCATTAGTCGATTAAAGGTGGCCAAAAACAGCGTCAGATCTTCGACATGCAAGTCTGCGATAGTTGACTTGCAAGCGAGCGGAGTGGAATCATGTAATTCATATCCGAACTCATCATTCGCTGTTCAGTCGAGTCAGTTAAGACCCTTCTGATGGCAACTTAATAACTGTACCATAAACGCTATAGTATATCCCACGAGAAACAAACGATAGCGCGATGTACGAATCGAGCCAGACGGTATAGTGACATCTATCGGGATATTGAGCAAACAGTTCTTGCCAGCTGGTCGGTCGTTAACCTTGGCCTTGTTATCGTCTTATCGCAATCATGTTGGTTTATAAATAGGTTACTATACACATTTTTATTTACAAGTAATGTAAACGTCATTACTAAAGTTTTTTAGTGTCAGTAGAACGTTAGGCTGGAACGTGAGGTGGGCAAAAATTGAGAGGAGAGAAATTTCAACAGGTTCTACGAATCGTTTACGCTCAAAGAGACCGAATTGTTTAAATAAAAGTTACTGGCCAAATGTAGCTTAACAAAATAATCTTTGTTTTCATTTAAATAAGGAACGTAAATAATACCGCAAAGGGGTATTTTTTTATTCATTATTCATTTGTTTCTTGTAACGGTCACTGCAACTTTCACTTGAAATGTTAAATTTACCAGCCTAATTGGCGAATTGTGTGTCCTCAAATCATCAACAACAATGCGCACTTAATTCATAAATCAGGATAATCTTTCGTAATAGAGCAGCAATGGTTGACGAACTGGCAAAGACGTTTAAAAATTAAGGTCACTTAGCGACTACGTGAAATTTCACTCTCCGTTGTAACAAGACTGGTGTTAAACGACTTTAGTGGTAAACGAACTATCGCTTTTACAGACAGATGTTTTCAAACATTTTGATACAAAAACTTGATTAACATTGTAGAAAGTGCAGACTGTTAACTTGTGAATAGAAATTGCGTGTTTAATTAATATAATATAATTAATAACAATATAGATTGAAGGCATTGCTTTTGTTACGTAAGGCGAAAGTAGGAATGGATGGTCAAAGTAGCGGGCGTTAACGATATCACGCGAACCACGATGCGTGCAGTTCGCGTTGTGCACCGTAAACAGAGAATACTGAGATATCCTCTTAAAACAGACTGTCGTCGTTATTTTAAGATGAAAATCGTTCTAGCAAAACGATTTTGTATAAAATTAAGACAAAACTAGAAAATATATGTATGAAATTGCGCTTTTTATTTACTACAAGAATTTTCTGGAATATTAAAATTCACCGCGTTTTACGTCGTAGTTAAAACCGGTCAAGTGCGAGTCCGACTCATACATCAAGTGTTTAGATCAAGCGGTTCAAGATATAGAGTCTTGTGAGACACGGATGAATGGACGGACACAGCGGAGTATCAGTAATAGGGTCCCCTAAACCCTAAGCCTACCCCTACCCTAACCCTAAAATCCGCAAGGTGAAGTTAATTATCTGTTTCTCTTGTTAACTGTTAATTTCATGTTTTTGTTTACATACATGATTATTATACGAGAACTGAAACAATTACTTTGCTAACGCGCGAGCTTCAGTTAAGGTCGCGGGTGAGCAAAGTAATTGTTTCAGTTCATTGATATGGACCTCAGCAAAGTAACGTCTGATTCGATAAATTATTATTACGAGATACAAAATAGACAAAAAAAAGTAAAATAACAGTGTCAATAGTGTTAGTAATAAACAAACGGCGAAAATAATGAACATCTGTATCATTTGTAATTGTGACAAAACAATCCAAACATGTGACAGGTAAATAAAAAGTTGGTAGGCACGTAAAGAAAGTCAAGAATGCTGTTTTCATAACAGCAAAGGGCAGAGTTACGTAGTTTTAATTAGAGGAAGTAAACATATAAAGACAGCCCAGTGATTACCTAACAATATGACGAAGACCTTAGTTGCAAAACATTAAGTATACCTACGGCTGTAATAGGTGCTGAACATAGTACTATATTATATTAAAAACGCAAAAGTTTCTGCGAGCATGCGTGCGCGCATGCAAGCGTGCGTGCGCGCGTATGAGCGTGTGTACGTGCATGCGGATGTGCGTGTGTGCGTGCGTGTGTGTTTTTGTTACTCCTTCACGCTAAAACGCGCTAGATTTAGATAAAATTTGGTATGTAGATAAGCTGAACTTCTGCAATATAACATAGGCTACTTTTTATCCCGATATCCCCGTGGGATCCTTTCCAAATCTCAACCTCTAAGTCCTAGAGGTATGGAATATTACATGGGCTTTCTCGTATAACGTTGAAGACCACTTCGTAAGTTATGGAATGTAGTAAAATTCCGAAATTTCAATCCAGTTGCCAGATCTAATCATTAACGAGATCAAAACCACGGGTAAAGGCTAGTATACTTATCATAAAGAAACTAATTTGAGCTAATCCTTTGACTGGTTCTGTTAAAAATCTAGAGCTGGCCATAAATGTGTTCCAAGGCAAACGTGCGAGGCTTAACATCAAGCATTTTTGCTTAAAGACAGACGAAAAAAATAGAAACTTAGTTCCATGTTCTCGATTTAATTCTTAAAGGGATAAGTTCGCATTTGTATAGTCGGGGTAAGAAAAGGTTCGTCACTTTTCGACCTTAACTCGTTGACATAGAGTCGAAAAGTGACGAACCTTTTCTTACCCCGACTATACATATATCTATCTCATCGGTTGTCAATAGTGATTTGTTTTTTTTTTGTCTTACTTTTTTATACGCATATAGACAAATTAATGAAATAAGCTTGTGTGGGAGCACTAGATTAAACTCTGGCGTCATCAACCAAAATAGTTTCACTAATTAACTTAAAAAAAATAGTGAACTACCTAAATGAAAAATATTGTAATTAGTTTCATATAATTCACTATTCTGTACAAAAAAAAATATGTACATGTTTTTTTCGACATCATTTCAGCCGAAAGACGTCCACTGCTGAACGTAGGCCTCCCCCAAGGCTCGCCAAACAGATCGGTCCCGTGCCATCCGCATCCAACGCAATCCCGCAACCTTAACATTTTTCGACATTCCCAATTCAATTCTTATTTTGAAAGCCAAATTGTATTTATTCCTAAGTACAACTTACGTTACTAATTTAATTACTAAACATTATCAAATTTTTATTATGCATCGTTGCATTCGTTACCTACCAAGTTGTTCAAGCATGATTCTTGTAATCACGAAATACAGAAACGCAAGTAACATCAATAGGAAACAATATTTATATAAGATCCTTTCTAATTGTGTATTTCTGTTATATTACGTCCGTTTCAAAAAATAGTACATTTTTTTAAGCATAGATCCTTTTCCGGTTATAAAATAAAATGTTATGCCAATTACCTATATATGTTTTTTATTATGATAGGGAGGCAAACGAGCAAACAGATCATCTGATGAAAAATGATCACCACCGCCCATAAATATCAACAACTCAAAGAGAGTTGCTGATCAGTTGCCCCGATGTCATACGTGGGGCATACTGAAAGTTTCAGGAACTGGCCACTTATAAAAAGAAAATTTAAAAACCAATAATAGGATTTGATAAAATAACTCTCTGGCGGTATATTACTTTTTAATTTGCGAGACTGTCATTTGTTTTTTCATCGTGGTGTTGGATTGAAATTTGTGTGTCGCTGTTGCAATGAATTTAAGTCGTGAAAATTTTCGATCCATGATTTTTTACGATTTCCGATGTGGATTAAGTCAGCAGGAAAGTTGTCAAAGACTTCTATTAGCATTTGGTGATGAAGCCCCATGTCGTAGCTCTGTCTATTCGTGGTTTAGTGAGTTTAGACGAGGACGTGACCATCTCCACGACGATGAACGTGAAGGCCGGCCAGCAACTGCGGTTACCGATATTAATATTAAAACTGTACGACAACTAATTGAAACTGACAAAAAAATTACATGTCAGCAAATTCGTACTACCTTAGGAATTGGAATGAGCCAGGTGCAAAAGATATTCCATTTACATCTGAAGGTTCGGAAACTTTGCACTCGATGGATACCGCATGATTTATCGGAAGACCAGAAACGACTGCGTGTAGAGTGGTGCCGCAAAATGATAAAAAAAATTGACGGAGGACAGTCAATGGCTGTATATAACATCGTGACAGGTGACGAAACCTGGGTATACTGCTTTGAACCGGAAAGAAAAAGTCAATCGGCTGAATGGGTCTTTCCCTTTGAAGACTTGCCGACGAAAGTAAAAAAAAGTCGAAGCACAGGTAGGAAAATGGTTGCTTCGTTTTTCGGCAAATCGGGACATTACACCACTGTGTCACTTGAAAACCAAAAGACAGTAACTGCAGATTGGTATGTGAACACGTGCTTGCCCAAAGTGTTTGACAAAATTCGTGAAAAGCGTCCCCGTAGCAAAATAGTCCTTCATCACGACAACGCGTCGGCACATTCCGCTAAAGCAACGAATGCGTATTTGGAGGCATCAAATGTAGAATTAATGACTCATCCGCCATACAGCCCTGATCTTGCACCATGCGATTTCTTTTTGTTCCCGAAGATTAAAGATAAGCTTAGAGGTTTACGGTTTACAAGTCCAGAAATGGCAGTGAATGCTTTCCACGAGGCCATCGAAGAAGTCCCTAAGGAAGACTGGACCCACTGCTTTTCACAATGGTTCCAGCGAATGCAAAAGTGTGTAAATAGGGAGGGTATATACTTTGAAAAACAATAAATGTGTCATAACGATAATGCGTAGTCTTATTTATTAGAATCCAGAAACTTTCAGTATGGCCTAAGTAGTTGTCTGGAAACACTGCTGCCTACACCACCACACATTGCATCTTTATCATGCATCTGACAACAGAACTTAGATATAAGCACTGTATAGATTCAAAGTAAACATGCTTCTTAGTGCAATTTTCCTGTCCACTCTCCGGATGAAAATAAAATAAACCGATCCGATTTTCTGATTTTTGTTTATGGTGGTGATAGTTCTGTCAAAGTGGTTGTGGGTTTACTTAGTTACGTTTCCGTTGGTTAATGTTATTATTTACTAGTTGTTACCCGCGACTCCGTCTACAAAGAATTCGTTTATCGCTATCCCGCGGGAACTATGAAATTTTCCGAGATTAAAACTATCCTATGTCCTTCCCAGGCCAGGGTCCCAAACTATCTCCATACCAAATTGCATCTAAATCGGTTCAGCGGTTTAAACGTGAAGAGATAACAGACAGACAGACCGACAAATAGACAGACAGACACACTTTCACTTTTATAATATTATACAGTAAAAGTACGCACGAAAAAGCATATTTTCGACGCAAACGTAGCTATTCTGCATAATTTGGCCTCACTACTTCGTGGAGGAGCAGAATAGTATTCCATTTATGATATAAGTGCCTATTCTTAACTGCGAGTAATACTAAGCATTTGATTCACGTCCGTACTTTTCTTGGAAAGAAGATACACTGTCAGGGAATATTATAATGAGTTACCAGAAATCGCTGATTACCCACCAACAATCATACCAGTCAACCATGTAATTCCACTTAACAACTGTCTTTTTGAAATGATGTATGTATTAGCGTAAGTAACATGTTGTATGGCCGTAGCGAATCCAACAGTTGACTCCGAACATCTGTGACAGACAAGCTTGTTCTGGTGGCTTAAACAATTGTTTCTAAATTTACTCACTCGTGTTGTTTAAAGAATAATGAAGAGTATTATACTAAAATGTGTATGTTTGATAAGAGTATTAGTTAGAAGAAATATATGCATTTCAATGTAGAGTCACATTTTAAACAACAATGTAACAAAATTTCTTACTAATCAATCACGTCATGATGCGATGTTTTGTTGGTCATTCTAACGTACAAATGCATTCTGAGGCCTTACGCATTCGGAATCGTAATCGTTTTTTCTACTTCTTTCTGTCAAACGATACAGGATAAGGGTAGAAAGAGATGGTGACTGCGATTGGGAACCCCGCACGTTAGAAAATATGGCTTGTTGGCTGAGTGACGCGAATCATCTAACTAAACTCTAGCTAGAGTAAAGCATCTGCTTACAGAATCTCAAAGTAAAGCGTATTCTATAAGTATCTGATCGGTGATCGCAAAAGATCGCACAATGAGTCTGAGCATGATTATATCTTGCTCGCGTAACAACTTCGCCTGTGCGCCCTTCGGGGCTACTAACTAAACGTCGGTAAACGGCAAGCAAACAAAAATGTGGCGTGTGGTATGTATTGCGTGCGTTTCAACCAGACTTTTTTCCTGGTATACATGCCACTACTGACTTGTTGGCCAACTGACTAATTGCCTACACTACTTAGCAACTTAGTTATGTCAGTTTGGCATAGGGTTTCTTCGGCGAAGGTCCATGACAATGAACTACCATTTTTTACCTTCACACAGATTGTGGTAACGGAGTACCAAGGCAAAATATCGTAGTTCATTTTTTATTTTAGGAAATGTCATACTATAAGTGTAATGAACATGACTAAAATCGCTATTTTCACCCCCACTTTCACTGGGAGGAAGTCCTATAAAACGACTAATGTATTCTGTGATTCATAAGTCATAACATAATGAAAGCAAAATTGTGTTAAACACTCAGTTTTTTAGGAATATGTATAATCTTAGAGTAGAAATTTATTTCGGATTGATTTCATTAAACAGATCAAATCAAAACATTAACATACTCGTAATATCTATTCGTGGTAACATCATAACTTAGAGACTGCATACATACTACATAGGTACAATTGAAAATCATCGTACTCATATTGTAAAATTTGAAATGACAGAACGCACGCGATGGAATCGTCCAAGGAAATATTTAAAACGCCAAGAGCGTTTTGCTCTAATAAATTCGGAACGGTTTAAACACACACCGTAACAGCGCGATACCGCAACATTATCTGTCCTCTTTTATTAAAAAAAAAAAAAATTCAGCAATGTCACCATAAAAAATATAAACAACTACACAGTCACACACACGCCTACTTAAATTTTGGATATTATGAAACTTCAATCGATTTGTAGGTTAGTTGAAGTGGTTAAAAATGGATATTTTTGACAGAAATAATCACTGTGAGCGTGAACAATTGCCTAAAATCAAAAATCGAACTTGGCAATGACTTGCAGAGTATACATATAATTCATCAATAAAGTAGTATTGTTGGAAAGGATTACTTGAACAAAGTAAACAAACTAACGCTATTTTAGAATGCTGATTTAACTGTAGAAGTAACGGGAGTATGGGAAGTCCTGCTGCGACGTTGCGCGTCGCTTTGTCGTATTCAGGTTTGTTTCGATGGGTATTTTCGATTTTCTGCTGTTGTTTTAACAATATTTTTCACTACTTTTATTTTATTTTTTACTGTTGTGGTAACTCTGAAGATGAGCTCTGGTTGAGTTCGAAACGCGTCAGTGTAGCTTGGTGGTGGTGATGGTTGGGTTTATGTGATTTGTGTGTGTTCGTACAGTGTGGAGGTGGAGGAACTGCATGAACGCACATTTCTTGCATAAACGTAACTATTGTAAGGTCGCGGGTGAGCAAAGTAATTGTTTTAGTTCATTAATATGGACCTCCGCAAAGTAATGCCTGATTCAATAAATATTTTTCAGTGTAAAATTTTACCTTATGTATTTATTATATATACAAGCGAAATCGGGAGTCATGTCCCACGTTCTCACCATAAGTAAAACCAAGGATGATATAGACTGGATTAGCAATCGCCATAGTACAAATCGTCCGCAGAAAAATAGTTCGATTATTAAATCTAGATGGCGCTGAAATTTAGCACGAGGCTTAGAAAGCAAAACAATAAGACTACAGATGTTTCATATTACTACAAATGTATTATTTTTCAAAAATATTGCATAATAATACATTTGCAGTAATATGAAATATCTGTAGTCTTATTGTCTTGCTTTCAAATCCTCGGGCTATATGTCAGCGCCATCTAAATAAAAAAAAATAAAAAATATTAGGGGACAATCTTACACAAATCGACCTAATCCCAAACTAAGCAAAGCTTGTAACTATGGGTACTAGACGACGATAAACACACTTATATAGATAAATAAATACTTAAATACATAGAAAACATCCATAACTCAGGAACAAATATTCGTGCTCATCACACAAATAAATGCCCTTACCGGGATTTGAACCCAGGACCTCTTGCTTCGTAGGCAGGGTCACTACCAACTAGGCTAAAGCGGTCGTTATCTAGATTTCATTAAAATCGACCGTCCCCCCCCCCCCTCTAAAATCTAAATAATGGTAGTTAATATATCAAATTTACTAGGAAAATTATAGCGGCTAAGATTGCTTGGAAATTATTTGTAGTTTAAGAGTAAATAGTAGCCTAAGGTATAAAACATACCTAAACTTGGATGATTCCGTATACATACGAAATCCTAAGAAAAATATTACTTGATTTTTTCGTAATGGCTACGGAACCCTACCTTGGGCGTGTCCGACACGCTCTTGGCCGGTTTTTTTATTCTGATGTAGGAACTGTCACAAAAAATGGTAAAGCACTTACTTGGTCGACTATACATTGTGCAAGGTTGTGACTAGGCAACGGAAATACACACACATATATTTATCTAAGACCTTTAAACCTTTAAACAAATAATTCTTGCATTTATTGAATGCGTTACTTTGCGGAGGTCCATATCAATGAACTGAAACAATTACTTTGCTCACCCACGACCTTACTCTGAGCTCTGATTGAGTTCGAAACGCTTACCTAAGTGTAGTTTGGTGGTGTTGATAGTTGGGTTTGTGTGATTTGTGTGTGTTCGTACAGTGTGGAGGTGGAGGAACTGCATGAACACATATTTCTTGCATAAAAGGTTTCTTATCATAAGGTCGCATTTCGGGGATCTCGGAAACGGTTCTAATGATTTCGATGAAACTTGCTGTGCAAGGGTTTTCGGGGATAACAATCGATCTAACTTGGTCTTATGGTCTAAGAGCCGTTGAAGATCGACCTTCACCGATCTGTTAACTCGATGAGACATATTTTTTATCAAATAAACAAATAGGCCTATGATAACTTGCCTATCGAAAAGTGTTCATAGCTATTTTTTTTTGATTTATTGTTGAATGCCTTTAACCATCTCCCAGCTCCATCATCAGACCCTGGTTACTATCTGGGATCAAAGTACTCGTCAAGACTAATCAAACGAGTCCAAACTCGATGGGGTTGTGTCGTTTTATTGTGGAGTGCCTTTGGCCATTCTGAATTAATGAAATTACGAATTATCCCATCGAGTTTGGACTCGTTTGATTCGTGTTGACGAGTACTTTGATCCCAGATGGTAACCAGGGTCTGATGATGGAGCTGGAAGACGGCTAAAGGCACTCCACAATAAAACAAAAAAAAATCTATGAACACTTTTCAATAGGCAAGTTATCATAGGCATATTTGTTTATAAATTATATTTGATAAAAAATATGTCTCATCGAGTTAACAGATCGGTGAAGGTCGATCTTCCACGTCTCCTCTACTATTGTCCCTGGGAAAATTCGTGCTTTCAATCTGATACTGATTGAAAGCACGAATTCGATCTGATACTCTACGTATTTGAACATTCGTATTTGAGTATTGTAAAAAAGTACCTATTAACAAATAATAACTAATTATAATAAGTTAATGTAGTGTTAATGAAAGTAAGTTGTTAGTATATAATCTTAAAATTTAAAAGATTGTTCTAATAATAGTAATAATTAATTTGTATATTTACGAAAGAAATAAACAGTTTAACAATTTAAATTTAATTTATTTACATAACTCCCATATCTCAAGTACAGACGCGGAATGAAAGGGTTCGTCACTTTTCGACTCTATGTCAACGAGGTAAGATCGAAAAGTGACGAACCTTTTCATTCCGCGACTATACAAACATTAATTTCCTGCTGGGTTTCGAACCCGAGATCTCTAGATTCATACTTTTAACCACTTGAGCTATCCTGTCATCGAAGTGTCAGAAGAAGTCAGGCGTTACTATTATATTACTTATGAGACAGTTATGACTAGTTATGTTATGACGTTTAATGTAGTAAGATTTCGCAGTAGGTCTAAATTTTACTGGTTTGATGGAACATAAGTCAGAGATTTATAGAAGTAGAGTAAGAGCATACAAGACATGTTAAATTACACCAGTGCCCCTGGAGGAAATTATAACTGTACGCGACTGGCTTCATGATCGAACGCAAACCCGTTTGAGACCCTTTCTAGTGTTCTGACCGATACAGCATGCGATGGGAGTCACTGTGTCAGTCCCACATGACGTGTCCAAAACGTGTTCTTCAATAAAAACACGGTCCGTAATCATGTGGCTGTAGCCAGCAGGTACTTTTATATTTAGAACGAATTACTTATCAGGGACTATGAATCGCATCAAGGCATCGTCTCTCATATCTCGCCAAAGAACCTAAGCAAGACTGGGTATTATTTTCCTGTATTCATTATAAATATGTTGTGTATTTTTAATGCACTCTTTGTTTAGGTTCATCTTAGATTTCGGTTATCTTTACTTTCGATTGGGGATGTCTATTTTTTTGCAATGTATAGTAAATCGAAAACCATTTCGAGATAAATGGTTTTTAACTCGTTTTCTGTAGTTTAATTTTAATATTATATAATGAATTTATTACATAACAAATAAGCAATGACCTTCATTTGACTTTGGTGTAAATTGCGTGACCGGTCCAAGTCGTACTTTATTCTGTGTGGTTAGAATTCTTCACAAATTTACGCGTGGATTATAACTACGGAGTTTGATTTGGACCCACTGCCTGACATCTAGCACTTTGACAGCGCCAGTAAAGTGACACTAGTTACAGTGTACCACCACGCAAAAAATAATTAAAGGGGTTGCCTTATCGTACGCATTTAGATAGATTTAGAAATTTGGCAGTGTGGGAGCCCTCAATTACAATCTGACGTCATCAACCAAAATAGTTTCAATAATTAATTTTGAAAAAAGTAGTGAACTAAGTGACACAATATTGAAATTAGTTTCTTATAATTGACTTTTTTATACAAAAAAAATATAAAAACCACTGGTAATTTTTTTTAGACATTCCCAATTGCATGTCTGCTCTTGTTTTTGATGTCCTGTCAATTATTATTATATCTCATTCTCTTGTTATATGTTAATTTTATATGTTTTATATGTGATAAAAAGTTTTATATTCATACATCCAAAAAATATTTAATATTTCGTTGATTTGCAAAATCCCTTACAAATTGCTTAGCTACTACACGAAACAGGCAATAACTTTCCTGTGGTTGCATGAATATACTATTGGTCATTCAATAACAGAGTATTTTCTTCCGTTTTAGAAATAAACGTAACTTATATGTGTATAATGCCGATCTGTCATCACAAACAAGCACATTTTTAGATATTCTGTAGTAAAGGCTGTCCCAGAAGTAAAGAGACAAATTTCAAATTTCAAACTGGTTGAATAGATTTTCATTTTTTTAAGAAAAATAACTGTCATGGCCGCCGTAGGCATTATATCTGTCAGATTAAGCGGGAATTTTGAAAGTATTTTTAAAGTTTTAATTATAAAGAGAGCTGAACACGAAGTATTTGCAAAAAGAATTTTTCAATTTTATAAATGTCATGGAAAACGGACACGACACGTCATTTTTCTCCAGAGTGAGTCAGAAGAACTACTTTGTATCGAATTATAAGCGTTTTGAAGAAACGCACGGAGATATTTATACAAATATTTCTGGAAGAAAACGTATTGTTTCGTCACCTAAAAATATAAATAAGGTAAAAAAGTTTATAAACGGAATCCCTCGATGTCTGTTAGAGTTGCTGCGGATAAATTGAAAATATCGAAGTCAAGTATAGCTCGAA
This sequence comes from Archips crataeganus, assembly GCA_947859365.1. Lineage (NCBI taxonomy): Eukaryota > Metazoa > Arthropoda > Insecta > Lepidoptera > Tortricidae > Archips > Archips crataeganus. Next base: position 6,823,424 of record OX402065.1, read on the forward strand.
TGAAAACACACGACCTATAGCTTAAAGCGTTTGCAAAATTATCTGCTCCTAAATATATTAAAGACCAGGAAGTGCGAGCTAAAAAAGGATGCCGAAGAGGGTATGAAAAAACACCGAAAAAAGTTCTTATAATTGATCACGAGACCTACGTGCCCAGTGGATGTTCCTTTCCTGGGAAGCAATACTACCATGCAAACAATCGGGTTCGGGACGCTGTAGCTTATTCACAAAAAATCATACCATAGGCCAAATTTTTCAATAAATACCTACTTTGGCAAGCCATAGACCAGAGTGGTAATACGTCTGAACCATATATTTGCACAGGCTCTATGAACGCACGCATTTACCTGAAAGAATGTATAATAAAGCGATTGATTCCCTTCATTGATAAATATTACCATAGGGAAGAAATTATATTCTGGCCGGATATGGCGTCATGCCACTACGCCACCGAAGTCACCCAACATTTACAGGCTGCGGGGATAGATTTTATACGAAAACATAATGATGCCCCAAATGTCCCCCAAGCTCGTGGTATTGAAATTTTTTGGTATTTATGCAAACGAGAATATAAAAAACAAACGGAAAACCCCAAATCATTGCCTGCATTTAAACATCGATGGACTAGATCGGCTAAAATTGTGGCAACTAGGTCAGGAAAAGCTGTAATGTGGCGAGCAACAATAAACCTCAGAAAAATTGGCTATAAAGGCATTCCACAAGCAAATTTAATATAAAATAACAAATTTGAATATATTCTTGATTGGACTTAATGTAAATGTTAGCACTTTATTATATTTTTTCATCAGCTATTTTCATTTCAATCTTGTCTCTTTACTTATGGGACACCCCAGTAGCAGCGCAATACAAATATTTTTAGAAATAAATAGAAACAGAAACAGAAATAGAAACAGTTAAAGAATGCTTCCAACACTCGGCGACAGCATAAATACGTACTCACTCACGAATCAACAACACTAGACGTGGCGTAATTAATTTGCATGTTAGATCGCTATTTATTCAAGTACTGTAATAGCTTAAACAAACTACAGAAAACAGTTTCTAACTCACTAGATATTTTGACGTAATATACATTAACAAGTCTACAGAACTAGAAAGACATGAAGGTACAGATTTTCCAAGATTTTATTGTTCTCACGGCGTCACCAAAATCGAGAAAGGGAACTATTGAAGATTCACAGACGAATTGCTTAAGATTGCGTCTGCGACCTCCTCCTTGACCCAATGATTGTGACAGCTAATTCATAATTTCCAAATTGCAGAAGCATATTTGAAAACTCTCATGAAGATGAACAGCACTGGCATTGCAATTTTTGCTCTACATGACATGATAAAGATGCTGAAGACGTCGATGCTCTAACGCCCCACGACATTAATAAGGATACTTGATCTTTATCAGAATTTTAATCAATATCAAGATCAAAATATCTTTTTTCAATTTAGGCTTTAAGTAGAACTCATGAAAGTCGAAGAATCTACCACCGGTTCGGAAAAACACGGTGGAGTAAAATTCGGCAGGTATATTTTTTCAAACAGATCTACAATATTTCTTAATTACATCTAAAGTAATTAACACAAGTAGATACGCTATTTAAAAAAATAAAAAAAAAATTTAAGCTGTTTATTTCAAGCAAAGAACATTTATAAAACATGCAAAACGAGTCCTTAATCCTAATTTTAAGGATTTTGCGTGGCCTCGGTTAGCGAAAGACTGAGTTGCTCACGCGTAATTAGTCTAAGTATACAATACGAGTAGATAGTAAATTTATTATATAAATCATGATTTCCCATGCATGCAGTTTTTTTGTTTTTAACTTACATATAACCTAAGTCTGAGTGCGCATCCGTCTCTTCCCTCTCAAATATATCTTTTAATCACGCTTTTAATTTGTTTACTGTTATTACTTTCTAATTTTTTCGCAATAGACAACGGTAAATTACGGTAATTTGAACCTTGGATCGCCAATGCGGATCGGAATTATTTTCAAAAATCCCTACCCATGACATGATATGTCATTAAATTTCCCTATAGTACGCCCTAGATACTAATGTTTTCTTTTCGATGGATTTGAATTTTGTACCTGTCTAGTTGGTTATATTTTTTGAATTTTGTTGTAAAAACGTATGGAATTTCTCAGAGACGACTATTTGGCTTCAGCCAGTCTGTAAAATGGGGCTTTAAGCTACGTGTCTGCAACAATAGACACATAACCTAATTCACTGCTCTGTGCTCTCTATTGTTGCATGATCTTCTAGAACACCCAACCGACTCCCTTTGGACTCTCTTGGCCTATAGTTGTTGCCTAAGCAATCAATTCGCAAGAATGGTATTCAGGTGTGGTCACAAGTGCCGGTAGTGCTACGTGGAAAGCATACATAATGTGATCATTACGATGGCATGTATTGAGGAATCGCTTCAAAAAGTGGTTTATTATTGCAATGACTTTTGGTTCAATTCAACCTGGTGTTCTAAATTGAATTGATGCTGGTGAAGCAGACGTGTCTTAAATCCTCTACTTGGAACTAATGTTCATTTTTGATAGGTGTATAGTTCTCCATATAAATGCTTAATGGTGTGTAACATTGTATTTTTTTTAGCTAGTTCCAGTTCGCTTCCGATTTCGTATTAAGATGTTTTTACTAGTAGGTAATGGTCCTTGACATCTATTTCAGTAATTTGCCCAGTCGTCTAAATGTATTTATTTTTGTTTTTGTCTTTCTCTATGTTGTTTAAACATACAAACTAAATATACTGCATATCAACTAATAATAAAAACCGCTCAAGTGTAAGTCGGTCACGGAAAAATTAAAACTTATTATGAACTTTGGTAATCAGTTTGATATTTAAAAGTTTGTGTCAGTAACGCGAGTCTGACTAGCACTTCTTTATCTACCTTGTCTATGTCTAGGTGGTTGCATCGTCAATCTGTATACCCTGTCTGTTTAACAGAGTTAGCAAGGCGTTCTCTCTGTTGCACTTTTGTATGCAAATGAAAGGGACAAGAAACTGTCAGTGGGCGTCAACAATCGCACGTCGATGGCAGGCTCGGCTTACAATGCCGTTTGTTGGAATATTTGTAATATTTCTCGTGATTTTTGATTTTTCTGGTGGCACCTCAAATAATTACATGTCATGTTTATTCATCTATTAATCATAATTATGTAATTTAAAGTAGTACATAATAATATTTAAATATGTGTCCTGCAGTGGGGTGGGACGTATGTGCCGGTGCATCGTCCTTATCGCTGACCATCTGATTGTCTGTTTTTCTAGTACTAACTCTGTTAAATAGACAAAATTATAGTGGTCTACCCTGAGAGTAAAAAGTAAACTGTACGTATGATGAAATACGATGTGATATTTAAAGCTTTTTTCTGTCGTTACGTATAAAATTTTGGACATCGTGATATTTTTATCAAGAGGCTGTTTGTGCGGTATCTATGCCAATTTACCGTATTCTGCGACGCCGCTGCGGGGCGAGGCGTCGCCTGAATAATCAATTATCCTATTATATTTTATTCATGGGCTAAGGTGATTTTAAATTATGCTAATTTTACCCTTCTTAAGGTTCTTATATAAGACAAAGTACAGTATATAATATTGCTATCTCGAATTCGCACGCTTTAAACAATTCATTTTGGTGCACTCAAACACATAATAAATAAATAGATATCATGGAACAATTTGACCCCAAACGACCTAGTCCCAAACTAAGTAGAGCTTGTACTATGGGTAGCAGGCAACGGATAAACTAAACATAGTTACTTTTTTATAAATAAATACATGTATGATAGATAAATACATCCGAGCGAGACTCGAGCACAAACATTCGTATTTTTCACACCGACCGGGGTTTGAACGCGGGACCTCAATCTTAGTATTCAGGATCTTTAACCACTAGGCTATTCGGTCGTCAATAATGATTTAAAACTATTCACAATTATTTCACGTTTGGTCTCACAGTAATTTTAACATCAGTTGCTTATTTAATTATGAAAATTAAAACCTGCTTTAACGGCACGACCTGTAATAATTGACGACCAGCCTGATAATTCAAACCCTGATTTTAATGCCATAAGGGTTTGAATTATTAGGTCGTGCATTACTGTCGTTCATTCCCTTGTCGACAAATAAGGGGTCGTGCGATAACCGCACTCGTGCCGGTCACGTCATATCTGTGCCAAGTATAATTCCACCCTCATTAACCGCTGGTAAATTCATTGCCAGCACGGAATGACCCGTGCGATGTCCCAAGTAGGACACTGGTTTCGTTTCCAATAGCCTACGTGCAGCTTGATACACCTCACCTCCCATTACCACTGTCACGCCTTTCTTTCTTCTATTCATGTGCAGCTTAGAGTTTATAATCGATCGCCGATGGCAGGCAGGTCTAAGGCTGACGTAAGTGATTGAATTACTCTTGTCCACCGTTGGGGAAAGCTAAGGACCGCTTCGTTGTTTTGTTGACTCAATGTTTAGGTACAGCCACCGCGTGTAAGCTGTGGCGTAACACCAAATTATGGATGACACTCTCAATTTCTTTTGGCGCATTGCTCCACCAATTTGATGGCATTCCATTGATGGTGAGGATATGTAATAAATGTAACAGCGGTGATATTAATTGTTTTGTTATGAAATAATGTTAATTTGGTGATATAAGCAGTTCGAGGTTCTCTGAGGTCTAAAAGGCATCGCATTGCAAACGTGATGTGATTTAACGTGCACTTATCTGGTGCCATGAATTGCTCTTGCAGTGAAAGTATCATCAGCATCGGCAAGCAGCGTTTACGTTGCAAAGGCTGACTTCCTGGTGTTTATACTCGTATACTTTTGTGCTTAGTTCTACGTAGTTTGTTCTGCTGTTCGTACACCACTGTTTTGTAAGATCATTTTTGTTGTGACACAATCGTTATTGTTCGTTTTCTAGTACTAACCTAAATTGACTTTGCCGGAGTGTTGACTGTAGAAGTTAATCAAACCTTCGTGTCAACAATACAATTAATGGCGTCTAATGGGGTTAATGCCAGTTCGTGTACCTATCAACTTATATCGCGTTGACCTAGGCTTTGCGTGTAATTTTAATAAATTACTCGCTTAATTTACTCCTACTGCCTTGAGAAAAAACATTGTGTCTGCCTTCGATCCATCATTCATTACTGTAATATTTAATCTCTAATGATACCTAATAGTTCAAATTCAAAATACTGTTATGTAGATTTGCCAACACACGAAGTACATATTTGCTTAAAATACATTGAAACATCTCGTGCTCAAAATTACCACTTGTAATTAACTGTGTTTTTTTGTTATCACGCAAGAGATGAATTAGATAGCGTACTTCAGGGTTAGGGTTATCTCTGTCCATTGTGAGTACTTTACATACGAAGGTTGACTGGTAGAGATCTCCCAAAGAGATACTTAAGTAGCTTCTATTGAGCTACTAGTGTTCAGAGACATTTCTTATATCCTTTCATCATCATCAACTCTTAACTTGATTATATAAAATAGTATCTGTGTCTTAGCTGTTGACATCTTGATCTTGTGTTATTTTCTAGTGCAGAGGCGTGAAGTCTTCTCCATTGTCGCTTTTATCGCAATGTTTTTTAGAATTTTAATTAGTGAATACATAATTATAGAAAACTTTTTTCAATGTTTAAAAGTAACTGGCCTTTCGTTTTCGAATCTTAATTGAATACACCTTGATAATGTTGTCGAACAAAATGTATTTTTTTCTGTTCTATGTTACTTTACTTTCTGTTGTAGTTTCATCAGGTAAATCATGATCAAGCGCAGCCATGACTCGTTAAATGGGGATGAAAGTTTATGGAATCCCGACTAACCGGTATGTCGGGTAGACAAAGCTTATAATTGATCGCTAGTTGTCTAAATGTTGGACAAGGGGCTTGATACATCTCCGTCTTTCTATAACAAAAATTTCAACATTCTTGAAAATAGCTCAGTTTCTTTGATTGTTTATGCGCTTATGATAAAAAATCAAAGCTCAGCTTCTGTTTATTTAGAACGCATTCAGTGCGATGAACACATCCATGAGTTTTCGTGACTTTCGCTCAATGCCAATGTGACAATTTAGCAGGCATTTGTACGCACATGTGCATTCGCTGCACCTGACGAAATCTCGGGTACGACAGCCAGCAGCGTATGCGTTAATCGAGAAAGCACAGCTGATTGTGGCTGGATTCAGATAAATGATCTAATATATAAAAATCTCGTGTCACGGTGTTTGTTACCGAACTCCTCCGAAACGACTTGGCCGATTTTTATGAAACATTTTTCTCTACACTCGGTGGGTCTGAGAATAGGTCGTAGGCTATTTTTTATACTCCTCTGGGTGATGTATGGCAAAACAACGTTTGCGGGGTCAGCTAGTAATTTTATAAAATATTCGGAGCTTTCGAAAGACAGAGGAATCCGTTGACCGATATATGTGGACGACTTCATTTTGTTGAAGGAATTACACATGTAGCATGAACGTCATGCACTGTGGAAGTCACGCTAACGGTACACTCCTACATAAAAGCGAATGGAAGCAACGGCTTGTAATTATGTTTATTTTTACACAATGTAAGCAGTTCCTAACAACGTAATATCTTATGCTGGCACCACACTTCACTATTCGTATTTGGGTTTCAGACTATGTACTAGTGCATGTCTTTTGCTCTCACTAATGATGTAGCGTAAATACGAAGCATAGTGTGATCATTATAATTAAAACCTCACATTTTATTTTTAAACGCACGCTGATTGCTTTCCATCTGGTAATACCCCTGCTCATTCTTTGTTTATTTGTTCTGATTATTTGTTAACAACAGCATTGTGATAAACATAAGTTTAAAGCTACCTACACATATTAAACTAACAAATATGGTTGGAAAGACTTTGATCAGAAACAAATCTTAATCAATAATCAAACCTTTCTCGACTTGGAATATATGGAATACGAGTAAAGCGAGGATATTATCTCCGTCCGAGGAGCATTATCTTTTACTTTATAATATGCAATATTACTTTTCATCTAAGAGGTTTTCGGTAATAATGCAAGGAGAAAATCATCCTTTTAAATAACCTTTAACTTGAACATAGCCAAAGCTAGCATTAATTTTATTAACCCTGAAGTCACTTTTGCGTTTGAATTTAAACAAATAGGCTAGGATAAATTTAAGTCTGAGATGGATTATGACCTAAATTAATATTTTTTTCTAAAACATATCTTAGACAATGGTAAGGAGGAAATCTCCATGAGAGACGTACAAAGTTCCAAACCTTTAAGTTTCTACTAATTCAACTTTTACTGAGGAGTGGAACCTGTCACAAAAAAAGTTAATAACCATCACTTAACCAGTCAACTTGTTATTTACGTCCAAAGTTATACCGGATGACATTCCCTGACTTTTACCCTCAATTAGCTCATGTAAAAAGTGAGGAGGAAATCTGAGAATGCATGTCGACGTGACCAAGCGTCCACGGAGAAAGGCATGGGCATGCTTGCGTAGATGTAGATGTGCATGGAAGAAAGCTTGCGCTTCTACTTCGCGGCTGTTTACAAGATTACTAACTTATGGCCGAGGTTTTGCCCCCTTGGAAAAGTAAAAAAAGCTGGCCTTGAGTATTTCGGTAAATTCCTTCTTAGTGCACCTCTATCATTCTCAAGGTATACATACCAAATTTCTAGTCTGTAGTTTAAGTGCGTTGTCTGTCAGTCAGTCAGTCAATCAGTCTCAGTTACTCCTTTATAGGTATAAGATAGAGCAATGTTTTTAGTAATGTTTTTAGTTGGGCTTAAATAAACTTAACACAGCCGAAAGGGATTAGCTATATTGTAGTATGGAACCAAAGCGCTAATTTGCAGGCAAACCGATTATGTTAATATGACCATTATGATTTTTACTCGTTATGTGTTGATATTTGTGTTGACCATTATGTTTTTATTTTTTTGTTATTTTGTGTGACCATTTGTTATTTGTGTTGTGTAGTTCTTGATAATAGGAAGTGGATGGTGAGTTTATAGCTTCATAATAAGGCTAATTATTAGTCTTGTTTAAGTGTTTTTCCGGTAGAGCTACACTTTGCTGGTTATGCCGAATATTGGCGAGAGCGAACGCGATTCGATCTTTGTAGTTTTTCAACTGACCGATGTGAAATGACACATGTATGTGAAATACGAAATCTCAGTAGGTTTAGTAGATGATTTTCCATAAGGAGATATACAGCTCAGTCTCAATATGTAAATTAAATTGTCAAAAAATCTAAAAGTTGTAATATAGTTGACGTTGAATGACAGCAAATAAAGTCAACATTTTGGAATTTTAACGAAGCCGAGACGAAGCCTTGCTCGTGTGTTATAGATATTGCGACCATTTGAGTAGAGCCAAACCACTTGCATCATAAATAAATGTGACCTTTTCATGTCAGGTTGCAACAGAAGGAGTTCTCGAAACCTCAATATTTCATTGGTCTTTATTAACAGTTGGCAGGCTAAAGAGGGTGGCCCTGTGTTTGTGTGCTTTGTAAATGTAGGTACGTGTAGGTTGGTAATTAGCCGTATTGTAGTCGTAGCTGCCTTTATCGCAGACATGCATAAATATTTGTACTCTCATTTCTATCAATCCAATATCCGTTTCGAAATAGTAACGTATAGTAACGTGTATTAGAATCAGAGAAGATATTGCATATTTTAAAAACTACCCTCCTTCGTCTCCTTTTGCTGACTATTTTATCAAATAATTTATTCATCCATGTCAGCTATGCAAATTATATAACCGTATTCGCTGTCTACTCTGCGACCGTATTTTGTGGACATTAGTTGTTCATAATGCCAATTTTTTTCTAGTTTAAAATGTCACTAAAGTAATGATATTTTAATGATTGTGTGTTTACCTTGTGTAGTAGGTTGATGACGGTTTGCTTTGATTTTCACACAAAGGCAATGAAAGAAAACCTAGTACATAATATTGTGTTAATACTGCTTGCTATTTTAAGTGAAATTAGAGTAAGGGGGTCATAGCTATTATATTTTTTATAAGTTAATTTGTTTGAAATGTGGTTAGCGAGTTGGATATTGATGCTAATTGCTTATATACACCAAACCATAATTAGAATACCGCTATCTCTATTCTTATATGCAATTTTACTTTACAAGGATGAATTAACACTTGCTCTTTTTTTAATAAGCTTTTAAGCTTTTTTTTGCGTACCACTGCTGGGCAGAGGCCTCCCCTCTTTTAAGTCCACTCTTGCCTATCGAACGTGAGTTCATGATACTGAAATTATTAATTTATACGATCATTTCTATATCAGAGTCGATTCTCATAAAAAATGGCTGCGTGTTTAGGCGAGTATACTTAATTTGAGATTTATTGTCTTAGATCAGATTCAAGCCCAAATACCTATTTGTTGAGACCTTAAGGGGTCCTTCGTTGAGACATAAACATAATATGCGTAGTGCCTCTAATTAAAAAAGTATGCTGTGTGTGTATGTAAAGCAAAATGTACAAGTTACACTTAACAGAGTTTTATTTCTTCCACGTACCTGGAACCCATGTTTAAATCCAAAATTATTCGTCCGAAACTAAACCGCAAGAGAACTCTCGATCGTCTCCGAAATCGCCACTATCGGATCACTTTCATTTCATTCACCAAAATTTCTATGCGTTCACTTTTTGCCAAAACAAAATCGATTCGAATTTTAATAAAACAATAAAAAAAATGAACGAATTCGCACTCTGACTCTGGCTTGTTATAATTATAAAGTTTATTTTGTTTTGTTTTTGAATTTCGAATGTAGAAAGTCACTTGGAGAACGCGCGTGCGCGGTCTCGCTTCGGTCCGCCGCGAGTGCCGCCGGCCGGCACAGATACCGATGGAGAGTCGCACCACTATTATTTGATTCCGAGTTTGGTTTTGGTATTGACTGAGATGACTGGTCTGTGCAAAACATTGACTAAGTGGCGGTCAAAGAGTATTGTAATATTATATGAACAAGAGTGGCAACTCTATGGTCAAATATGCATGTATGGAAGGTGCTGCTGCCCTACGCCCTGGTGAAGAGCTAATGTGACGTATCTATAGATGTATACCTATCTATATGTATATGTTGGTAGTGATGTACAGCTATAATTACGCGTAATTTTAATTGATAGGCTAATTGCCACTATTCGTATTTTAGCCGTCTAATTCAAATCAGCATATACGAAGTATAAGCGGCTAAACCCGATTTGCACTATACGGCTAAAATACGAACATTGGCAACTGGCCTATCAATTAAAGTCCTTGACCGTACAATTTGGTACGCCATGGCCATGGCCGATGAATGACAACTGACAAGTTTGACAAGTCAACCAAGATGGCCGCTAATTTAGTTCTCCACCAAACAACCAGAGATCGCTGTAGTCGCATGAAAAGTGCTGGTGGCGGTGTCGCTTTTTGCAAAAGATATTGCGGTGGTACTGTAGGAATAAAACGTTAATCTCTTTTTCTGATTATTTATTACCCTCCATAGAACGTTCTTAACTAAAGATCAAAATTATTGTCTTTGTCAAGCATGCCATTATGGCCTTTTACTATACAATGGTTCCACGGTGAGTCACGTATTCAGGATGTTGGTTCGGTTTGTTCATTGCAAAATGTTGTATTCAGTACATGAAAAAAGTATCGAACGTCTTGACGTCGTATTTTTGATCTGAAAACGAATATAACATGTAAACGAATATTCATGGTAAACTTTCTTACAGTTTTTGAATTGCTGAAGAAAAACAACTGTAATAATAATAACGCTGCCTAACATTAATTTCAAGCAGCGCAGAACTGTCTTCTTTGGCCATGGACTTTGTCATCACCTGGCAGGTCTCACGTAGCCAGTTGCAATGGGGATGGACAAACTGTTGCTTTTCTGTGGGACGGTTTCTAAACAGTGAGACTAGATTTTTTGATGTTTTTTTATGGATGAGGACAAAAAAAAATTATTTAAGTTTGTGCATAGTCGGTGTCTCACATCTGGCCGAATAGCTCTATAAAAAGTCATTTTTTATTATTTTGAGAGGGAGGCAAACGAGCTAGCGGGTCATCTGATGGAAAATGATCACCACCGCCCATAAATATCAACATCTCAAAGAGAGTCACCGATCTGTTGCCGGCCTTTAAAAAAGGAGAGGGAATAGGGTAGGGGAGGGGGAGAGGTATTGGGCCCCCGGCGCTCTCACTGACCGTACGAAACGCAGCAGGAGTATTGCTGCTTCACGCCGGTGTTCTGTGAGAGGGCGCTGCCCCGGACGAGCCGGCCCTTTCGTGATGCAGCGACTAGCTATAACATGGCTCTACCACTACAAGCTTCTTTTGGCATCTAAAATTATGGTCAACTTCTGTAATTTCGAAATGATTTTTAAGCTTTTAAAGATCGGTAATCTGGAAACTTAAAATAAACTTGGATAAGCAATTTGTATGACCGAGAAACTAAAGCCCAATCGGAACCAACATAAAATAGGACACAACATAACCGATTCGCGAAAAACACAATGGCTTTCAAACAATAATAACCTTCTCTTTAAGCTTCTTTGGACCAATATAAAATCATCTTTAAATCCGCGATTTCATTTTCATCGTCTTGTCTTGTCACACACAACAAACACCAACAATCACCCTGAAAATCTCGTTCTTCTTGAACGAATCAAAATTCAATTTTAAACTTGACAGCGAAACCAGATGTATTTTTATAACTATAATGTAAATTCATATTAATAAAGAGATATAGTATTAATAAAAAGGTTACACTAAAAATTGTACATGTTAATTGCTACACTAGGTACATACCTACTAACTACTTAGGCATAGTTCGGAAAGTAAAGTTCATTTCATTATAGAACTACTGCACCGCCTTTCTTAAGGAAACTCATAGTTTTAAATACTGCGACGAACGTTCTACTCACACACTAAACACTATTTACAATAATGTTATACAAATTTCTTGTACAAAAATCGAACAAATATAAGCGAAGCAATACGCATCGACACACATTTCGAAGTGTCCCTCTTGACAGTTTTTTTTTCATACGGCGGTGCATGGCAAATGCCTAACGCACTAATAGCCAAAAGGGCTGAATTAAAAAGTATGCATATTATTCAGAAATAAAAATGTGTATATTGTCGTCACTGTGCTGCCATCTGTAATTATTTTCAAGTACTTTTGATAAAAAAAGATTTTAAATAAATTTACGTTCATCTACTTTGCAACGTGTTCTTTATTTGGATAATAATTACAAGAATAAAAATGATGTGCCATAATAAGTATAACCTTTTTTAAAAGCTACGGAGATGAAATAACTCTACACGAATAATACACAGTTGTTTTTTTTTAAAGGAAATAGTTAACCGGGTTCGCAAGCCGGGATTTTTTTGTTTTAAGGAATCTTAGATTTCGTTAAGCACACGTCCTGCTGATAATACAAATATGTAATATTAAACAAGAAATTATGGTGTTATCATAAAAAATACTGTTTTATGCTAAATACCTATAATAAAAGCAAAGTTAAATTGAAATGTACTAAAATAAGGTTCTGCTATTCGTCAATAGATGGCGTCACAGAACCTAAATTTTTAACACCAAATATCAACCTAGAAAGAAGATGACAATGTGAAAATAATTATTGCATTAACAATATTCAATTTTAGATTTTCTGAATAATATTTGTAATTTCAAGATTAACACAGTTGAATTAAAATATAGGTAAACGTTATAATAATATAAAACCAGTCTATTACTAGTTTCACAGTAGCCAGTAGCGCCGCCGTGATATGTTTGTAAATGCTCGCGTATATATAAGACGGTATCACGCTGCTATTCACAGATAGATGGCAGGAGATGTCCTGTTATGAAAGCACTCTTACGCTCCTGGTATTCATTAGTTATGTTTTACAAGCTTTAACTTGCCTTGTTAGTTAGTAATAAAATAAATTAATAATAATGTAAGATTGTTTGATTTTTCAAAAAAAAAAAAATTAAATTTCATTTATTTTCTACATTTTGCTCATTAATTTGCATATTCTTTTTATTATCACATTGTGTAACGTTCATTATATCTCGAATGTTTCCGTAGTGTTAAAGATGCGATCGTTACTGCCATCTAGCGTCGAGTAGCGGTTGCTTTACTTAAATAAGTGTTTCCACCACATGAGGTTAGATGGCGCTTTATGTGTATATGGATTAAGGCGCCACCTAATTCTATCTACGCAAATAGTTTTTTGTTTTTTCACTATCACTGTTAAACTGAAAAGCCCACCATTCAAAAATTAAAAAAATATATATATTTAATTTGAAATGAGAGTCAGAAGATTATCGATCTAATTAATTTTCTCAAACAGGTACCTAGTCGAGGTATTTTCATAGGCATGACTTCAAAAATCCACCCACAAATTATTTACAAAATCAAAATCGATACTTGCACCTAACACCACTAATGAATTAAGGGACAAGTCATATATGCACTGTTTACTAGCTTATTCCTCAATACTTACTTAATTTCCTTGTGTTTTCTACAATTTTCTAGCGCCAATAATTCTATGTATTTCCGTAGTGAAATGGCTATTCGGAACTAATATTATTTCGTCATTGTCGCACGTGATTGCTCTTTTTACGCTTTTTGTCATAAAAATATCTCATACAAGTTGCGTGCGCGAGCGACGCTCGAACCGCGTAATCGAGAAATCAGAGAAAGATCGATGCTCCCCAGTCGAACGATTATGTAATCGACTTCAAAATACGCCTCACTATGCTTATTGAACTTGCTTATTGAATGTTTATGTGGATGACCTAGTTGTAGCAAATTATCTCTGAGGCCAATTGAATTTTTACTCTACGTATAATATCTGCCAGCTAGATCATGTAGGCTATTATAATCGAACGTAGAATCTGTCTAAATTTGGGTCATAACAAATGGAATTTGTTTTTACTTTTTGTAGTTTAAAATTACAGGTAGCTGTTGAATATTAGGTTACTGTGCCTCAAATTCTGCAATACATTTTTGCAGCACAAGCATTAAAATACTCACCATTTAAATATCTACTTTCCTCGTTAAGAATTTTGGTTCAGATTTATACGAGTAGCTTATGTACAGTCGACTACAAAAAGATCGATACCGCCAAAGTTACAAAGATATGTATACACACCTTTATTGACTTAACATTAAGGTCGGGTATACATATTTTTGTAACTTTGGCCGTATCGATTTTTTTGTAGTCGACTGTACTTCGGAAGTTAGTGAGTGCTCAGGAAAATTTCAGAATATCTCTCTTAAACGAAAGCACGTATTCTTTAATACTAGGTCGACAACATCTCTTGTTTTAGAATTTGTGAAGTACACTAAACTTTTCCAGTATTTTCACCTACGGTTTCCGACCTTGTGACTTGTTTATAAACGTCAGATGGAGGTGATTCACCGAGTTCCATTTTCTGAATCTGGCACACTTCCTAACCTGTTCAATATTCATCAAACGACAACTATCTGTTATTATGTTACATCACACAGAAATGTCGATAGAGCCAATGCTTTATTAGTTTTTTATCGACGCAATCAATTTAACCTATTTTTACTATCTTTTAATCTTTATAATGGTTACTTCAAGCGCATGGCTTATAGCTGGTCTTCTAACCTATTTCCACTGTGCTGTGCTTTACAGGAATATTATAAAATGAAGCGTATCGTGTAAGCAAATTAGATTTGGAGTTTGTTTTTAAGTAATTCTCTCCTAATAATAATGGAAAAATATTGTTTTCTTGCTTAGATACTTGCTTCAAAAAGCTCCACATTTTATTACAATGCCTATAACGATGAGAAAAAAGTGACGAGCCGTTTTCGTTGTAAGTACAATGAGAATAAGATCAGTTTTTTTGGAATATCATCTAGGTATGAGAAAAACTAATCTGTCATCATCTTCTTCATCATGTTGAGCAATGTGCTATACTATTCCATAAAGAGTTTGTTTGTTTTTAATCAGTAGGGAATCGCAAACCTATTTTGTTCCTGGATTTTATTAGGAGTATACTCCTATCTTTAAGTTTTGGCACTGATGATAATATTTGGCAGTTTTTGTACGTTTTTAACGGCATGATCAGTTGAAAGTTCGTGTTTCAAAACAATTCTAAACTGACTCACTCGTACGTTTTCTAACCCGCGCTCACTTTCTGAACACATTTACAAAATATGCAGTTCTTGTATTTAAAAAAAAAAACCGGTTGTCTGTAAAGCGGGTTTACGCACGATAGTTTAACGTGACAACGTCATAACAAAACATTCAAAAAACAAAAATGAAACCAGGTGGTCACCCATCCAAGTACTGACCGCACCCGACGTTGCTTAACCTCGGTGATCGGACGAGAACCGGTTTTTTGTCAAGTATCTTGAAAACGGTGCACCCTACGGCAAAATCAATGAAATTTTCATCCTCCTTTAATGCCCCCGCACCCCTCTCCCGCATTCCCCCATGCATTCATCGTTCTTCCTAATTGTAAGCGGAAGCCTTAATATACATATGTACTTGCGAGTACTTTTCCTTTATGACTAGGTATTATATTCATGAAAACTTAATTGCTGTGAACTGAGCACTAACGGAAGCCTTCTGTTGCATCAAGGCTATGAGGGCCTTATTACCATTTGCTGGAAAAAAACTAATGTCCATTTATTGTTAAGCTTAATTTAATACGGTCAAACTTTATAGAACTGGTTGCTTGAATCAAAATTTTGGGGCTCTAGTGAAAAAAGGCTTAATTCTGCAGAAGTTGAACAGCTGATTTCGAACCCCCTTTACACGTAAAATAGAAAGGGTTTTTTTCTGGGGTTTTTTCTGTGCATCTATGTTTCAGTTTGTATTGTATTTAAATGCTATTTGCTTTATCAAGACATGTTAGGACACTTTTGGCCAGTAACAAACTTGTCAAGTTTTCCTATATCTAGTGCAATGTTGCAAGTGTTCATGTGAACAGGCGATTATATACAATTAGGTATTGAAAGTTAATTTGTCAGTGCTTTATGGACGTCTACAGACGGCAGGCAGACGGTTTCACGCTTGCGTTTGCATCAATTAATGTTTTTACGCCAGTCACGTCATACTTCGTGGTTTTTATACATTCATTGTATATTTTAGTAAATATTTATACTAGCGTGTTAGAAGGACTAGCTGATTTGATTGTGAAGCAAAACCGAGATTAACACCTTCCCTGTCCGGGTGCCCCCAATGTGGGGTCATGAGGCTATTTTTCAGAAGTCCGTGCTTCCATTGTGGATACTTCAAAGTAGAAACACACTTGCACGTGTGACTTTGTCATATTGTTTTGTATGGGGACAGTGAACGTGTTTAATAGGGGCTTCGACTGGTATGAGCTTGATTACAACTTCTGGCTATAAATAACTATAACTAAAACTATTAAACATAGCTTTCTTTACTTCGTAAATAGTCTAATATGCGTGTTTGTAACGTTGCTACGACGTAGAGCTTATTTTTGACCTATATGTAGAGTCTGTGCTAATCATATCATTTTTGTTTTATTGCCTGATCCAAAGTAAAGTATTAAATTATCTTTTAGTCAATTATGAAAACCCCCCGGTACTTAGATGAGTAGAATTCTAATTGTGCTTGGGTTAAAACGCTACATCGTCAAAATGTACAGGTCATAATGTTCTCGCGGCCTGAATGATCCTATGACAGAATACTACAATGCCAAAATGTGCAATCGACCTAACGTGTAATGGTCAAATTGTCGCAAGGCCTAAACTGTCAACCTCTGAAAATAATACTGTCGGTTATAATGTATCTATGGATTGTTTGTTTTGTTTTCGTTAAGAAACTTATAGAGTTACTTTATTGTACATTTTATCGCAAGCACATTATGGCATACATACACGTTTCGCCCCATGCGGATTTTGACTCGTACATAATTTGGCATTTGCTTTTTGTAAGAAATGCTAATGAACACTTTTTAAACATTGTACATTTTGACGATGTACAATTAGACTTCTACTCATTTAAGTACCGGGGGGCTTGAAATGACCATTTTCATCACCAACTCCAACCGCGGTCATATCAAAGGAAGCGATCGTGATTTCGTTTTGATTAAGCCCTTAACTATGTACAATTTTTTTTAAAACGGTCCTTTTGTTAGCTTATACCTAACTTCTTCATCTTTATATCAAAACGTTATAACTCATACTGAAAAATGCTGTAATCAGAAATTACCATTTATTTAAGTCTTAGGCTGCGTTTCCACCAGAAATGTGCGATGATGCGTTGCGAGCGAGGGATGTATTTGTCATGAACCAATAGAAAAACTTCATTTAAAAGGTCCTAAGGTATTCCGGTGGATACGCAGCCTTAACCTGTACTTTTGACCATACTCGTTGGAAAGATAACTTTTGTTTAATCTATTTGTTGCTCTATTTCAGAGGAATTAATTGATTGAAAGTGATATTGCTGCTAAATCCTAAACATCTTTGCGTCTGTCGACTTTTTCCAAGGAACGCGAGAACCGCTAATTAAACTCATTAAGATTTATACCTGTCTCAGTGAAAGTCACATGTTACATTGCCACATATTTTTGAGAATTAGAAATTATTTCAGTTATATCATTCAGTAGGGTGGGCAACGTTTTAGCTGTAAAGTTTCGACTCTGGCCGGTTAGAAATAATTGCTATGTTAACTTAGCATGAGTTGTGACTACTGTATTTTTACTGGATGCTCGTAGTTTATTATGCTTCTGATAATTGCGATGACAGGTGTGAAGTGCATTTAAGTTTATGCGCGAAATAAATGTTGCACGAAATGAATGGGATTAGGTACTCGGTAAGTTCGGAACCACAGAGTTTTAGAAATTGTTTGTTTGTTCACTAAGAATAATAAATCACGAGCAATCACATTTTTGTTTTATATTCAGAATGCGATCTGTGGTAGGTACTTTTTTTTAATGAGTAAAGCAGCAGGCAGCATTCCCGGAGCGTTACAACTTAGGGATCTTTAAAAAACGAGCCTACCAATTCCTAAAAGGGTCGGCAACGCACCTGTGATGCCCCCCGTGTTACGGGTGTCCATGGGCGTCGGTGATCGCTTTCCATCAGGTGACCCGTCTGCTCGTTTGCCACCTCTTATATATATATAAAAAAAAAGCTATTGCCCGCGACTCCGTCTGCGACGAATTCGTTTATCGCTATCCAGCGGGAACCATGCAATTTTCCGGGATAAAAAGTATTATACGTGTGAATCCAGGTTATAAACTATCTGTGTGTCAATTTTCATCAGAATCTGTTTAACCGTTTTAGCGTGAGAGAGAAATAAACATCCACACATCCATTCATTTCATCGCTGGCCCATGCTTCATGACCACGGGCAGACTGAAGATATTTGGGTGCATGTTATTATTATTCACCGGGAACGGGAATCATTTCAAACTATTTACCTTGATATTATCTCCCAACTATTATATACGTCCCACAGCTGGGCATTGGCCTCCTCTCAGAATAAGAGGGCTTGGGCTGTAGTTCCCACACACCGTGCATTATTTCACAGGTGTAAATCTCCAAGGCAGGTACCTCACGAGGGTTCCTTGTAATTTGTAAGTAACAATGACTAAGGAACGCCAAATACGTAGGCTTCTTTATTTATTGTTTGATTCCGGAAAATTTGTAATGAGGTGACTCTAATGAGATCAATTTCTATACTGTTTAGCTTAAACGTGTTATAACAAAATAATTATATTTTATCACTCACGGAAGAAACCCTAAGCCCAAGATTGAGTCTAAACCATGAATTATTAATTTTTATTAACTTTTAATACATATGAATTAGATTATTTAACCCGATTGGTCTCGTGACCAAAGTAACTAATGAATTTAAACTATAGTTAACGATGGTTCACTAATTTAAATAATTAACTATTTGAAAGGCGACTTCTGAAACTAATTATTTAGATACGCGAAATAAATCACCAGCGCAGTTTTAACTTAGGTATTTAGTTCGTAATTTAATAACAAGCCAAAAGGTGGACGCCGATGATTATTACTTATCTCGAGAATCAATCTTCTTAATCGATTTTAAAGCACGCAATCATTTATTTTGTGCATAATTTACTGGTCTGATAAATAGATAATTGTATGTTATTTGTTTATTATAATTTTCTTGATAAATGTCGATAAAAAATAATTTTGTTAGTTAGTTTTGCATGGTTTTTTTAATTCCCCGACCATGTACCTATCGGTAATCTACAGCTGTCCTATTAATATTATAAATGAGAAAGTGTGTGAAGATGTTTGGATGTTTGTAGTCAATGACGCAATAACAGTTCAACGGATTTAGTTAGATTAAACTTGCCGTATATAGAGGCTTGTCTCATTTAAAATGACGCGCCCTAGCACCGCATTTACGCACAGGATTTTTCATGTGATTTGACGGTCGTGATGTTGCACACTGATTATAGTTCACGGAATAGTTGACGCTCCCAAACAGATGAAGAGTCGTAATTAATATTTGCACGGACTCATCAAAATCAACTCATTCAGTAGAGGGGCGCGCGTCATTTTAGCTTAGACAAGCTCTGCAGGTAGACAAAGATCTGGATTGATACAAAGCACATTTATTATCCCAGTAATGAGTCGTGAAGTGATCCGACAGAGAACCAAAGTTATCGACATAGCCCACCGCATTAGCACGCTGAAGTGGCAATGGGCAGGCCATATAACCCGAAGAACCGATAACCGTTGGGGTAGACGAGTTCTTGAGTGGAGACCACGGATCGGCAAACGTAGCGTGGGACGCCCTCAGACTCGGTGGTGCGATGATCTTCGCAAGGCGGCTGGCAACAGCTGGATGAGAGTGGCCGAGGATCGTGCTCAGTGGCGTGCCATGGGAGAGGCCTATGTCCAGCAGTGGACGAACATAGGCTGATGATGATGATGATGATGATGATGAATGAGTCGTGGTGGGATAATATTTTAACATCAAACTAGAATTAAGGGAGCAGTCCAAAAACGTTGAAATACTTCGGCTTTCTTCGTTTGCAATCAATAGATGGCGTTGTCCGGCCGACCGTTGCGCTTTATAGGGAGTAATTTCTGGAACTACTGAACTGATTCTAAAAAATATTTTGTTTAAACTCTTGACCGCCACAGTAATCCAGTCATGACAGCCAGTGTAAAGGCTCACACCACACGCCAACGTCATCAGTACCAAAAATAAAACCTTCTGGAATGGAAATAAATTCCTATTTATCGACTAAACGGTACGGTTCCGTGGAGTACAAAGCACGTCACTTCGTTTGTTTTGTGGCGGTCAAGAGGTTAACATTTTCTTTCGTACAAACCTAATCTATACATATAAAATCCTTTGTCCTGACTGACGGATCAACGCACAGCCTAAACCGCTGATCGTAGAGACCTGAAACTTGGAGGGTGTGTTCTTTGTATGACGTAGGCATCCGATAAGAAAGGATTTTTCGTAGTTCTACTCCTAAGGGGGTAAAAAAGGAGGGCAAAGTTTGTATGGGACAACGTGATTCCTTGGTCCAATCTACTTCAAATTTTGCATAAACATTCTTTAACAGAATTGTTGGAAGACGTGTTTCGTATTTTATTGAAATTCATCTCTTGACGGGGTTAAAAAGGAGTAGAAAGTTATTTTGGGGGTGATTTTCTTCGAAGTTGATATCAACACTCCTTAGTGCTTTTGATTTAAATTAAATTTTATTTTGACACAATGTAAACGAAACGAAACTTCAAATTTTGCAAACCATTTGTCTACGTTTGTCAACCACTTCCTGATCTGATCTCT
Organism: Archips crataeganus; assembly: GCA_947859365.1. Lineage (NCBI taxonomy): Eukaryota > Metazoa > Arthropoda > Insecta > Lepidoptera > Tortricidae > Archips > Archips crataeganus. The sequence continues at coordinate 6,844,263 of OX402065.1, forward strand.
GATAATAACTAATTATATGTATAATAAGTATTTGCATTTCACCAAGCTTTTGCTTTTACAAGCGCAGCGTGGGACGTCCACCAACGAGATGGACGGACGTTTTGGTGAAGGCCGCAGGTTCAGGGTGGATGCAAGTCGCTTCCAACCGTAATGATTGGGCGTCAATGAGGGAGGCCTATGTCCAGCAGTGGATGTCCTACGGCTGAAATGATGATGATGATGATGATGAAGCTTTTATGTGAGTTTAACCTTTTTCGAATAAAATCGAATTGAGTATTCAAACATCATTGTTGAACTCGCACAAAAGCTTGGTGCAATGCAAATAAATATAAAATGCTTTGTCCTGAAGTCCTAAATGACTGACTGGCGGATTAACGCACAGCCTAAACCGCTGTATGTAGAGACCTGAAACTTGGAGGATGTGTTCTTTGTATGACGTAGGCATCCGATAAGAAAGAATTTTCCAGAATTCCCACGGGATAAGGAATATACGGGATGTATATATTTCATCAATCAAGAGTGACCCTATCCCCATAACGAAGATTACTAAACTGTTCAGATTGGGCATGCAAGTAGGTAGCCTATTAGAATAGGTATAAAGCTAATTTCAATTATTCTGAAAATTCCCACGGGATAAGGATAAATCAGGATTAATATACTCAAATCAACTGGATCCTGTCTCCGTAACTACAATTAAGTACTAAACTTTCAAATTCAGTATAAACATAAATGGTCATACATAACAGCAAAAAAACTTATTGCAGGATTTTTGGAAATTCCTGTGGGATAGATAATCTCTGAAACTTCCGAGCCGATTAAAAAAAAATCTTTTACCAGTAAAAAGTTACACTATCCTTTATTGACCATAGGCTACTTTTTTCCGAGAAAATACAAAATTCCCAAGGGATAGAAAAAAAAAATTCAACTTCGGAGCTCATTTTAAAATTTCTTTCACCAATAGAAAAGATACACTGTCCTTGATTAACATAGGATGCTATTTTCCGGATAAATGCAAAATTCCCGCGGTATAGAAAATAGTAAATTTAACTTCGGGCCTGACTTTAAAAAAAAAATTACCAATAGAAAGCTACACTATCCTTTATTGGTATAGGCTAGGCTACCTACTATTTATTCGGTAAAATGCAAAATTCCCGTGGGATAGAAAGAAGTGAATATCACTTGAGGGCTGATTTGAAAATTTCGTCAAAAAACTACACCAACCATTATTTACATAGACTACTTTTCTCCGTGAAAATACAAAATTCCCACGGGAAAAAAATAAGTGAATTCAACTACGGGGCTGATTTTAAAACTTCTTTTACCGGTATAAAGCTACACCTTTGCAAAAATGCAAAATTCCCGCGGGATAAAAATAAGCGAAAATTTGCATAGAATAAGGACAAAGTTGAAATTCCCACGGGATTCAATAAACGGGATTTATAATATTCACTAACTGATACTGATGATGATGAAATGATAATAATGATGGATTATGTTACCTACCGTTGCCGGATTTTTGTTTTATTATACAATGAAAGCGATGAAGAAGCTTTACCGCAAATTGGATTTCTACGCGGACGAAGTCGCGGGCAAAAGCTAGTAGTTAATAAATAACACGACAAAAAATTAGTACATAAGTACATTTTCTGCAATTGATTTTTATTTATTTAGATTACTTAGTGTAAAATACAGAAAAGACAATACAAGCCACGCTAAAATTTCTATTGGCTATGTAAACTGTCGTAAAGAAAATTGTTTCCCATTGTTCTTTAAGATCCATAACGTGCACCGTTTAATTTCATGTTCAAGTCTGTAAAAGTTGTTATGTGTTGTAATTTCAAATGTAGTATCTAGTCTAGTAAACTGCCGCAACTCAGACGTCGGGAGCTTTAAGAAAAGAGTGTAAATATTGTAGTTTTGTTTTAAACTTTCGCGATTCTCACTCATACATAACCAATATTTTTCGGGACTTTATCACGAACTATTATTTTATAACTGAAGCGACTGAGACGACTCGTGACCACGGCCGCTGCAATTCGGTCGAAACGTCGAGGTAATTTCGGCAATTACATAGCTCGTGATAAATCCCGAATATTTTTATTTTGTTTTATTTATTTTGGAGCAGAAATGGGCTAGCGACTCTTGGTGCCACGGTCACGGTGGGGACTCACGGTCAGGTGGATCTCCTGCTCGTGTGTCTCCCTCTATCGATAAAAAATAGACTGTAAGTGAATAATAATGTTTGCGTAGTCGAATATTCAATGTTTCATGTTATACCTCTATAATTATCAAGTTTTATCGACACTTTTTAACCCCCGACACAAAAAAGGGGCGTTATAAGTTTGACCGCTATGTGTGTGTGTGTGTCTCTGTCTGTCTGTCTATGTTTCTGTCTGTGGCATTATAGCTCTTAAACGGGTGAACCGATTTGGATGCGGTTTTTTTATTAGAAAGCAGGTTTCTTGGCGATGGATAATAATAATAATATGTTTCATCAAAATCGGTTCGACCGTTTCAAAGTTATCAGCTTTTTTGTTAGCTGCGGAAGGAATCTTAGACGCAAATTGGGCACTTAATTTATGTTCAAACATACGTGTGACATAATTGCATTGGGGGTTTTTAAATTTTTTAATTTATAGTTATTTCCTTGGACTATTGATCAAAGAAACTTAAACGGACGTCTAATGATAGAGTCGAAATTCAAATTAGCTCGTTAGTCTGAACCAAGTAAGTTAAGGTAGTCACTAGTTGGTTAGAATACATTCTGGGAAGTAGAAGCCAAGATGAACTCCGGCTTCTTTGGTCACAACCCGCAAAGATACAATATAGAAATGCATGCGCGGATTGAATTTGTTTGTTGCGTAAATCCGCTGTATTTGTATTTGGTAGTGTCCTGAGTATAAAAATAGTATAATTATTGCGTCAATTATATTATCAAAAAATATTGAACACGTATTTTTTTTGACAGTAAAACATAAAGTTCGGGAGTTTGGGCCCAATGACACGTCTGAGTGATTACCAAGGCGTGATGTCACGTGGAACTTTAACGGGCGGTATCTTCTTTTTTATTTCATTGTATCGATCGATATCGATTGATTATAATGTCTGCTTGTCCAACGTTATAGTAGTTCCAATCATTTATTTTCTCGATGACAGATCTAGTTTGATAGTTATAGTGTTGTGACCAAATAAGTGATGAGTAGATACGATATCGATCCAATTTTATATATACGAATAGTACTACTAGCTGATTTAAGAATCAGAGATGATGAATAACACTACCTATCTATACTTATAATACTTATATTATAACGAGGAAAGATTTGTATTTTTGTAATGAATAAACTAAAAACTACTGGACAAACAAAAAATATTTCACCATTAGAATGCTACATTATTCCTGAGTAACATACGCTATTTTTTATCCCGGGAAAAAATTACAACGCGTACAAAGTCGCGGGAACACATCTAGTTCAATATATACAATACCGATACAATATCGATATTTCAATCATAACATCACTATTTGTATTGCCATAGAATGTAACTTTATTAAAACGTTTATTGTTTATCGTACTTTAAAAAAAATTACTGCATATATGTACTCAATTTGTCTTAGATGAATATTATATTATATATGGGATCAAGGAACAAAAGTAGGCAGTTGTCGTATTTTTATACCTCGCATTTAAAAGTTAATTTTACCGTAAAAAACGCGGTTACATTCTACGGAAGCTGTCATCGAGAAAATAAATGATTGGAAATACTATAGTGACATGCAAAACAGCGGGCCATCCAATTTGAGCGCAACAATTACCGCTGTGGTTTGAAGAACTTTTTTCAGATAAATAATATAAAATTTCCACTCGCATGGGTTGATTCCTCCTCTCGAAAATAATTAGGTCATTTTTTACCGTAACTAGAGCGTGGGACATTACTTATAAAGAAAAGGTGTAAGTGATTGTTAGAAGATAACACAGTAGCGCAAGTGTGCAACCATAACGAGACAGTACCAGTAGCCCGGGGCACTATTATGCATTAGCTACATAATCTTCATAATCAGGAAGTACGCACTAGTTGGCTACCAGCCCACTCAATTTACCCAGTTATTAAATAACATTAATTTTAATTGAGTTTCGGTAAGTGTTAAATGTGTAACGTATCATTTTAACATGCGTCATGGTCGAATAATAACCGCAGACGGCGCATTTTCGGATACTTTTAGCGTCGATGTTAGTACAGTAGAATCCGGTTATAACGACGTCGTACAAGGGACCGGTGATATTACGTAGTACTAAGCGAACAACGTATGTATTGTGTTCTTAATTCTTGGATCATATTTGCTAAGAGGTGTATACCGTGACCTTTTCAAACTACCCGTGATTATGATGCTGGTACTTGCGGCGAAACACCGGTTGAAAGCTCATTAAAGGGATTACGGTCTACGATTGCATCCCAAGCATCATTTGTGACCACTACACGCTAGCCGAGGGAGCTAAACGAGTGCACCCCGACAGTGGCCCGTGAAGCGCCAGGAGCAAATTAAGTTATTACTTAATACCTGGGCGGCCGAGCTCCGCTCGGGCTGAAACTCGGTACCAAGCGTTTTCCCAGAGACAAGACCAAGCTAGATCAATTTTTCATCCCCGAAAACCCCCACATACCAAATTTCATCGAAATCGTTGGAGCCGTTTCCGAGATCCTGATTATATATATATATATATATATATATATATATATATATATATATATATATATATACAAGAATTGCTCGTTTAAAGGTATTAGATAGATTAGATTAGATTTAAAGGTAAGATAGATAATGTACGCTATTGTTTGATCAAATGTAGGTGTATATTAATCTTTAGGATTATAGTCTTCAGGTTTGTAGGCTTTCTTTCGGGATTTAAAACTTTAGGTCACATAAACTTTGGGCGTTTCAATATTTGTACTTCGGTTCATAGTATAGGACATGTGAAATTCGGTCTTTTGAACTTCGCTATTATGATGCGTTGCGTACTCCTTCTCTAATATATTATGTTGCTTCTAAAGTTGTAGTTACTGAGTATTTAATACTACACTGCTATACCTACTAATGAAAGATTCACATTACTTTGTAGGGTCCATAAACGGCATATCGAATTGGAACAAATTACCCTGTTACTGTTTCTTGCTCGACGAGCAAGGTAATTCGATCAACTTTGATTACTTACTTCTAGTCTAGTTAACATTACGTGAATAAATTGTTTATGGGCACTCCATTATTCGTACATAGCGAAAAACTATACCTACTGTTCTTCATTTGAACAACCCTTACTTTTGTCGATACGCCTGGTTAATTTTAAATAATCATGCAAATTGGTCAACTCAGTACTATCTAACTAATAATTTGTAATAGGAATAGAAATGTTATCGTGTATATTTCCTTCCACGATGATGTACTTTTTCGCCCCTCCCGCTGACAAAAAGCATGCGTTTTTCATGTTTTCATAGGTTTCAGTAGATCATAGTATTCACCAATGAAATCTAAGCCTTTTTGAACCACCATCTCCGTCTAACCCATTTTTTTGCCAGTTTCGTTACAGACTGGAGCATTAAAAATAAATTCATTACCACTACTTTGAAAAATCTCGCATTTCAAGTCCTTATGAAAACTTAAAAGGAAGGAACCTCAAAGCGACGGAGTGGTAAGATTATAGATTTAGATGCGAGTTTTTTTCAAGGCAGCGACGATATGGCTTTTTAGCTATATGCCGCGTTTTTAGCTCGAGTGACATTTCGCACTTCCAGATCAAGAGTGTCGATACACTCAAACTCAAAATAAGTTACTATTTTAATTTAGACTTTCCTGAAATGGAATGAAGTCCGAATTAAAATAGGGTATTATTTTGAGTTGATACAGTCTTGATCTAGGAATGCGGTTTCTATTCCTAATTATTTGTTCTGTGGTTTAAACTTATTAAAACTTACCGAAAAAAATCGGATCCACGTAAAAATCCCAAATAGTCGTGTCGCTAACAAATGGAACCAGAGCACATTTACACCGTGAGAGAGAGTACGCCGCGTCGCGTCGGCGCCCGCGCTGGCGCTGCACTGCGCATGCGCGCCGCTCCGCCGCCGCGAGAGCCGCTGAAAGTGCAGGAGCGTTGCGACATGCAGATAGGTCAGATGTATCTGTTTTATTATAAGGGGGATCCTGCTACGCCGAAAATATTTTTGCCAACTGATTCATTTCATTTCCTAACTGTTTTTTTTGGTATCCTATCTCGCCTCATTCGTTTTAATTCTTATTTCGTCTCATTCTGTATTCGTTTTCGTCTTGTTCGCTATCAGTCACTGTCTTTTTTGGTCAAATTCTGCAACTTGTCTATCTCTTAATACGTCTTGTTCGTTCTTCGTCACGGTCTTCCTTGGACTCATTCGTCGTTCTTTCCTTTCGTTTTTGTCACATTTATTCAGGTAGGTATATGTTAATCCAGGTTATAAACTAAACCTGTGTGCCAAATTTCGTCACAGTCCGTCAAACCGTTTTAGCGAAACATCCACACATCCATCCATATCTTTACATCCGTACAATAAGATAAGAGTAAGATAGTAAGAAGTAAGACAATGTAACTCTTAAATTGTATAATAAATAATAAAGAAATGACCGATAGACGAAACCATTTCGTCTTGGATTGGTGTTATCGTATTATCTCGAAAAAAAAAAGAAACGCTAAATATATTGATTTTTTGATGTCTTTATAGTCAACTCAAAGTAAACTATAATTAATACGTTAGATGTTTTATTTAATACGTAAATGAAATCATATTTTTTTATCTAAATAGTCACACAAATAAGAAAAGTAAATATGTATATTTGCAACATTATACTAGAAATTTGCGGAAATAGTAATTTTTTATCAAAATGACACTAATCAAATTTGCATTAATTATCAAATCGATGCATAATATTAAGTTATAGTATTTCCAATCATTTATTTTCTCGATGACAGCTCCCGTAGAATGTAACTGCGTTTTTTACGCAAAAATTAACTTTTAAATGCGAGGTATAAAAAATATGACAACTGCCTAATTTTGTTCCTTGATCCTATATATAATATAATATTCATCTAAGACAAATTGAGTACTTACTTATATGCAGTAAATTTTTTTTAAAGTACGATAAACAATAAACGTTTTAGTAAAGTTACATTCTATGGCAATACAAATAGTGATGTTATGATTGAAATATCGATATTGTATCGGTATTGTATATATTGAACTAGATGTGTTCCCGCGACTTTGTACGCGTTGTAATTTTTCCCGGGATAAAAAATAGCCTATGTTACTCAGGAATAATGTAGCATTCTAATGGTGAAATATTTTTTGTTTGTCCAGTAGTTTTTTTTAGTTTATTCATCACAAACATACTAATCTTTCCTCTTTATAATATAAGTATTAATAAGTATACATAGGTAGTGCTATTCATCATCTCTGATTCTTAAATCAGCTAGTAGTACTATTCGTATATATAAAATTGGATCGATATCGTATCTACTGATCACTTATTTGGTCACAACACTATAACTATCAAACTAGATCTGTCATCGAGAAAATAAATGATTGGAACTACTATAGTTTAATTTACTATTTATTTTATAATATTTTGTATCGAATTTCAATGAAGTACTTATAACTTTGCTTTGCATAATATGACCATTAGATCTGTAGAATCTAAATTTCTTGACACATTTTTCACTTTCCAATGAACATTTTAATGATCTTAATCAACGGTAGCAAACTGCAGTCTAGACATAGTGATGTGCCCAGGAATTGGATGTGAACAGGACAAATTATCAATTATTCTTGTTTTAATTTATCGTACGATCAATTCGAGCATTCCAGGCACTACTACGAAGTGCAAAATTCGAACTTCGTATCGGGCCATTCCGCTCACGCCAATCGCATTTAAGAGGGTACGATGCGCACCATTTCTCCATACAAACGTAATCCCCTGTTTCCTCCCTGGATAATGGCTTTAGAGCCAAGTTTTGATTACTGTGTAATCTGTATCTACCACAGCTATGCCCCTATGTTTCGTTTTTTTCCATATTGCAATTAACATAAGAAATATGAGCTATTGCCCAATTTCAACATCATCATTTTCAGACACTCATCAGAAAAGAATCCCTCATATAAACAAAAAAAGGATAACATAGGGACATAGCTAAATCTGTCCTCTAATTATTTATGAAAAAAATGATTTTATTGGTCCAGTTTTCGAGAAGAAAAAAGGGGATTACGAATTGCTGTTTTGATCAATTTTACGCGCCTATTAACGGTCTGAGCTGCAATTGTCCCGCTCTCGCTGTACTGACACGGAGGGGTTCGGGCGAGACAGCGACATTTCATTAAAATACCTATTTCTCAAAAGTCTCTCAGCCATCGTACCCTCTTAAGAGGGTTGTCGCCTCAGCCCACAAGTGATGTTTCGGTGCACACACACGTAACTATCTATGTGTGCGTAGATAGTGCGAACTGCCCAGACTGTTTGCGGCACCAACCAATATTGATACTTTAATCAGGCGAATTGTTTAATTTTAATTTTAATATTTTAATTGTTGTTGTTAGTACATTTTATCATTTAGTATTTCAGTGACATAGTTAAGTATGAGTATAAAAAACGTTATGCTTGCGATAATTCACGAATATTAAGTGAGTAAAAATAATCAGAAGCGAGACCAACTTACTCATAGGTTTTGAATTGAATAAAAAATAAGTCTTCGCGTTACGAGATTTTTTATAATAATTTGATCGCTTTGTTTATCGCTGTAAATGTGTAAAATTAATATAAAAAACTGTGTTATATTTATAATATAAGGTTATTAGGTAATTGGTCACATCTCTGAACTACCTCAAGATCAATAATTGGGTTATTTTGGATTGGGATCAAAATTGGGGAGATGCTGGCAGAATATGCCGAAGAAACCAATTTTACTAACCTATATTGTACCATATTCTAAGAAATAAATGATTGATTGATTGATTGACCAATAATTGGGATTTTAATTAAATATTTGAATAAAACTTGTGGTAAGTATATAATTTGCAGATACGTAAAACATTATCACTATCGGCCTATTTACAGTCTACTGCTAGGCACAGGCCTCCTCTCACTATGAAAGGGTAGGGCTATAGTTCTGCGATAATTAATTAAAATTAAGTGAATAATAATAGCCAGAAGGGAGCCCAAGTCACGCTTAGGTTTTGAATTTCATTAAAAATAAGTCTTTCAGGTTACGTTATTTAGTTAAATAATTTGATTGCTTCGTTTTACGAGAGCGAACGAGACGGTACGATGCGAACTTCGATTTTGGATATTCGGAGTAGCCCCCGGCCCCGGCCCGCCGCTATAGCCCGGTTGTTTAAAAATCTGAAACTTGAACAGGCAAACAACCCCTTTACAAAATACGATGAGAAGAGTCTTAATCAATCACATATATTAAAAAACTTTTTAACAAAAAATTAAACCGCCGAAAAAACTGAAAAGCAAAAAATAATACATTTTGTTTGACCTTAATCTAGGTACCAGTTTGAAGTCGGTGCCTCAGCACTTAGCCAGGAGGAGTGGACCTATGATCGTCTACCTGATTGGCTTCTATCACTCCTCCTGGCTCGTGCTGAGGCACCGACTTCAAACTGGTACCTAGATTAAGGTCAAACAAAATGTATTATTTTTTGCTTTTCAGTTTTTTCGGCGGTTTAATTTTTTGTTAAAAAGTTTTTATTTTATACTTTTTTCCATCCTTGGGGTAATTTTTTTTCCAAATTTATAATACCAACTTCAAGGTATACCCTTTCTATCCAATAAAAAAGAATTATGAAAATCAGACTACTCTGTAAAAAGTTAGTCAATCATCCCCTGTTTTCCTACCCTTAGGGTAGGAATATTATTTCCAAATTTAAATGGGACCACCCTTGGGGTATACGCTTTCCAATAAAAAAAGAATCATCAAAATCCGACAACTCTGTAATAAGTTATGCGTGGTCATATAGTACAATCAGTAACTGAACAATCAATCATCCCCTGTTTTTCTACCCTTAGGGTAGGAATATTGTTGCCAAATTTAAATGGGACCACCCTCGGAGTATACGCTTTCCAATAAAAAAATAATCATCAAAATCGGATTACTCTGTAAAAAGTTATGCGTAAAAAAAAAATATATATACACGTCGAATTGAGAACCTCCTCTTTTTGTTTTCGTCGGTTGAAAATGCCACTTATTGAGACGTCATACTGGCCTCATACATAAATACAGAATATTTTTTTTTTTAATAGAAGCACGAATTTTAATAATTGTTTCGCTATTGTAAGGTTGTGGGTTTGAGACCGGGCTCGCACCTCTGAGTTTTCGAAATTTATGTGCGGTGTTACATTTGAAATTTACCACGAGCTTTACGTTGAAGGAAAACATCGTGAAGAAACCCGCACACACCTATGAAGAAACTTAAAGGTGTGGGTGAAATTCCCAATCCGCACTGGGCCCGCGTGGGAACTACGGCCAAAGCCCTCTCATTTTGAGAGGAGACCTGTGCGCTGCAGTGGAACGTATGTAGGTTAGAATGATGATGATGATGATACATGTAATAAACTCCATGATGCATCCTTTTTTTTAAAGCCTATTTATTCGGAGTACCTTTTTGCTAGACTAAGGCCTCTCCTTCTGTCTTTTACATTTGCGAAGGAGAAAATAACAATCGTACAGCACTCTTTAGCCTGCTACACATGTAACGATATATCGTAGCGATTAATCTGTGCAAACCAATTTGCGCAGATTTATCGATCGTGTGTAGGTATGACAATAATCTGCAACGATTTGTCCATACACACGATCGATAAATCTGCGCAAATTGGTTTGCACAGATTAATCTCTACGATATATCGTTACATGTGTAGTAGGCATTAGGTCAAAAAGCATCAACTTCACCTTGACATGACGAGATTTTAGTGGAACCTAGTTTGGGAGTAAGTGGATGTAGGTTTCTATCTAATTTATAAGTACATGTAGTATACATTTGCTTCGGTTTGCTCTCCTTGAAATAAATAAATAACTCAAACCATTTTAATTTAGACTTTACTTAATTTCTGGAAAGTCTAAATTAAAATGGTATATTATTTTGAGTTGACTCTCTTTTTTTGATCTAGTAGTGCGAATGTGTGCCCAAAAAAATAATAATTTCATATTAATGCACGATGGTGCTTACGAAAGTATAAGTAAATATCTACTGAAGGACAAAATACGCATGAGCATCTTACTCGTAGTAAACAAATTGAACATTTTCTTTTTTTGTTCCGCCTTCACCCAATCTATTCTCAAATCAGATCATATCATACACGGAGGTCCATAAAGTCATATTGGTCGAAAGTGAAGTTATTCTGTCATAGATTTTGATCAAGTGCGTACGTTCATAAAATAGATTTGTATCGCAATGTAATTACATTGCGTGAGACGTCGCTGCCCCAGGCCGATAGCGTATATCTTCACGGTTGTAACATTATTACTCAGATTGAAAACAAATTACTGTTGTAAGTTTCACGTTTGGTTTTTATAATTATGACTACCTACAGTGTTTATCGCTAATTACGTATTTCTGCGTAAGTTGGGTTATATTGAATGCACACATTAGCCACCCACTGAGCCACCTTCTAAGCATTTTATTCCGAACCTATATAATTATTATTATTTTGACTATGTTCAAAAAAGGAAGAAGGTCTGTATAGGTGAAAAACTTAAGTAAGTCACCTATTGTATGTAGTAGTGCACATAATTTGTTCACCACCACCAAACTACACTGATACGTTTCGAACTCAACCATAGCTCATCTTCGGAGTATCGCAACTGTTCACCATGCTACGAAATGTAACATACATCTAAGTAATTGTTTCAGTTCATTGTTATGGACTTCCGCAAAGTAACATCTAATACAATAAATTATACATAAAACACATGAAATTAACAGATAACAAGAGAAACAGATGTAAGTATAAAGACGTACTTATCCCTTTGTTAGGTGTCTGTGTTATGTATATGTCTTAAAGGTGCTATGTTTGTATGTAAAAATGTACCTAAGTTTTTAGAAAGCAACTGCTACGCAAATAAGTGACGTATTGCTGCGTACTTATGGCACATTATGAGCCTGTATTTTATTTCCTATTTACCAATAAAAATTGTATGTTACACGAGAATCTAGCTAGTGAATACAGTTTAGTTTTTAGAACAAGGTTTGACTGACTGTTTATTACCCTTGAAGGATATAATTTCACAAAGACTTACAGTCTCATTGTAATATTTTTGTCAACTGACGAAGAATAACCTATGATTGTATACTTAATTATTTTATTGTCAGCGCTTTTAATTGTTTACTGCGCATAGAAAATTATACGATTACTGCAAATTCGATATCCTCTTAAATACGGACAAACATATTATTTTATCGTCCTCATTTCACGGAATACAAACAAATAAGTACCTATTCATCTCAGGTGTTTAATTTCTTGTCCAATATTGATTTTTACTGTCGATTTAAACTGTACTGGCTTAACCTCCACTATAATGTTCCGCTTTAGATTTCTAAATAAGAAAATCTCAGGACTGGTTGTTGGTTGATCAGACAGGTAGCCTAAGCTGTGCTGACTCTATCGTGGGTGAGCTTTTGCTGTTCCGGTCTGAAAACGACATTTCAATGTTTTCAAACCAGTAGGTGCGAATGTTACTCGCCTACTCAAATATAACTTTCATAGTTTCTTAAGTTTCTTTTGTTATTTTTCTGGCATTGCGCATTTGCTGTGTTTGCTTGCTTACGCGTATGATATGCTGTTGCTACATAACCACGATATTCTTAACGTAGAGCCGAATCGTGTTGCAGAAAAAAGAAGTTTGTGATAATATATTTTTCATTTATTTACTTTTGTGTCTCTAATAAAATAAATATAAAAGTATAGTTTTGAAATATCTTAAACTGGAAAAGCGCAGATTGACAACGCTTAGGAAACATAGATTGGATAAAGTGTGCTGAATGTTAGAGATTTATGTTACAAAATATGTCTAATGAGCGGAAGCAGAGAAGCTATTACCAATACAAGTATGAAGTGTCCTGTCACTGAGTTAATACCTCTGAGTAAATATTTCACAAGCAACCACAAGGAAAGCGTTTAACTTGATGCTAATAATGTCACTGACATTTCGATCTTCCTTCTTATGGTCAATGTTCTTACGTAATCAATAATCCGCAAGTTTATAAATCTTTTATAAATATGTATTTCTGTATTTACTCAGATTTGTCCAACACATTTGGAAAGCATTACGTAACCATGGGTTATTCGAATGTATAATGCACTTAATTTCGCACATGTCTGTTTAATTTGTTACAAGATTTTTCCATATTAACAGCGGATAGAGTCTAAAATTGCTTGTTTTATAATAAGCATCTGTTAGTTCTTGTATTTATTTATGCTTTGGAAGCAATTCTTCATTTTTATCTGTATCGGTAATTTTTGGCATTAATTTAATTGGATGATGCTAGTTTCTTGCCTGTTACGTTCCGATCGTCGAACTCCAATTTCTATGTAAATGTCTCACAAAAAGATATCGTAACAGTTGCTGGTAAATGTTTTCTTTATTATTCAACAAAACGCGACCAATTCCTTTAGTGATAACACAGAGTAGCGTTTATGCCTCATCCAAGTATACCTTTAATAGGTATGTGTAGTGATGGATATAATAATCCATTCAGTTTTCTTGATGTTCTAGTACTCTAGCTCCAAGTCCGACTTATTTATTTATTACCTTCAGCGTACGACACGATTCATTCATTTGACTTATTCTTCTATTTATACTTTACTTACTTTTCAAAGCTCGATTCTTGTTAGGTTAGAATGCGATATCCAGTGTAGGTACTTTTATTTAATTAAAACGTTCTGTGTTTTTTAAAAAACAAGTTATTATCTTCATTATTGTTATATTTTTATTTCTGTTGTACTATTTATCATTTTTCTTATTTTTTTACGAATTATCATTTTGTTATTGTTTTATTTTTCTTAGTTTTATCTTAGAGGCGATTCGCTCGCTGCTTGCTAGTAACGTAATACCAATTGCAACGATCGTGGTAAATAAAATATTGGCGATAGGCTAGACCAAATTTAAACATGTTACAATAAATGCTAATGGTGCCGCCTAATTTCCATGACAAATGTGATTTAGAGTGAAATATAGTGTTGCTTATGTTAATTGTATGCCATGTTTGTTTAGGCAAACTAGACAAGTATTTATAACTTTGGACTTGAGTATTGAGTACCATCTAACCTCAAAGTCTACTTCTGTTATCGGTTTTTATTTATTTATGGGTTTCATCCGTTTTGAAATTGGTTTTGGAATTGAGCAAAGGAATTTTAAAGAGATTAGAAACAGTTTTTTTTAAATATTTATGTTTATATAATTTATTGAATCAGGCGTTACTTTGCGGAGGTCCATATTAATGAACTAAAACAATTACTTTGCTCACCCGCGACCTTACAATAGTTACGTTTATGCAAGAAATGTGCATTCATGCAGTTCCTCCACCTCCACACTGTACGAACACACACAAATCACATAAACCCAACCATCACCACCACCAAGCTACACTGACGCGTTTCGAACTCAACCAGAGCTCATCTTCAGAGTTACCACAACCGTATGCTATGCTACCACAACATTAACATTTGGTAGCATAGCATACGGTTGTGGTAACTCTGAAGATGAGCTCTGGTTGAGTTCGAAACGCGTCAGTGTAGCTTGGTGGTGGTGATGGTTGGGTTTATGTGATTTGTGTGTGTTCGTACAGTGTGGAGGTGGAGGAACTGTATGAACGCACATTTCTTGCATAAACGTAACTATTGTAAGGTCGCGGGTGAGCAAAGTAATTGTTTTAATTCATTTATGTTTATGTTCAGACCTAAGAGGAGATGGCGGGACGACCTAAGCGCTTTTCAGCTCGATTGGCAGGTGCATGCCCAGGATACGGAAAAATGGCGGAGGAAAGGGGAGGCCTTTGCCCAGCAGTGGGACATATTATAGGCTATAATAAAAATAATAAAAATAAAATGTTTCTTTTCTCTTATTATGTAGGATGTTGTTGGGGCTGCCTCGTTTCTGCAGCGCATCGGGCATGTTTGCGCAAGCTCGCACTGACGACTTTTACGCCATAATGCGTAAACGAATCGCCTCGTTACTCTGCAGAGGACGGGCCAGCTCCAACCCCATTCTGAACACTATAGCTGTCAGATACGACTCCCCGATCATGCGGCATTTTGAAAGTGTGATGACTGCCGTCAGATGAATCGGTTATCGGTCAACAAAAGACGAAGGAATTAGATGCCACAAAAACCTAAGAGCCTAATTGTATGATAGGAAAAACGAACTGAAGATAAATGGTCAAGATCCCAAAATACTCAATGGTTTTTGAGAATCCCTTTGTCAAATTGTACAATTTTTACTAACAATAGATTATAAGTTATTTGTATGATTTTACTAACAAAAGGGATGTAACTGTCTGAGTAAATAAATCAATTATTATTATTATTATGAACAGAAGATTCACCAGAAGGTAGACCTATATTGATCTAGAATTTAATATTAGATTTTAAGACACTCGGACTAGAGGAAGTGGAACACAATTAATTACCTTGCAAGGTCCAGCGTATTCAATTTAAGACATACGTATCTACGTCTAAGCAAACAACAAATAGCATATAGCAAATGCCAACTTGACTTGATTGATAATCAAAATGTTGTAAGAGTCTCACGTAGATAAAGATGGATCTCTGTAGAACATAGCTGTATTAAGTGCGGATGACTGTACATTTCATTGCTGTTATCATCATGGCATTTGCTCAATGTAAATCAGCAAAATTATATTGCGTTTAAAGTGACTAAAACCTTTAAAAACTACGTAATTCAAATGCGTTTCCATTTTATGTCCTTTATAAACTCTTAAACAAAAGGAGAAAAGTAGTTCTAATAATTTTAGCTTTTCGACTAAACTCTTAACTCAAAAGCCAAATGTAGTCAGCGCTGGTCGTACTGATTTCTGATTTATTTGAGCATAAATCAGTATTATACCCGTTACGATATTATTATAGTATTTCAATCTAAAATAGCAACCAGTGATAGTAAGTTAGCAACTCTGGATTGGTATATACAGAACCAGCTTCTTTTTTAGCCTATTTAGCTAGTAAAAATCTGTATATACGATGCCAGAGTTGTTAACTTGCTAGCTTAGGAATACTAGCTTGCTATCATAGCTCGAAAAACTAGCCATGAGTGTAACCCGAATATTACGGGTAAAGATAATAAAGGGCAACTCATTGTGCATTAACAGAGTTGTGCGCGAAGATTCAGTTAACAAAGGCTTACGCAACGCAGTAATGAGTCTAGTCCGTGATGTACCGGTAGGCTATCATTCTTGGCGCACGCGCCACCCGATTCGTAACGACGAATATCGAATACCTACGTACGAGTAGAGCTATTAATTTCGCTCACTCACACGTTCGTCTAAAATTGTTTGTTTGAGTCATACACATCGTAAGAAACAAAACTTGTCTCTCATGTGGACATAAAATTAACGTCCCGAGTCAGAAAAAAATATTTGGATGGGCCGAAAATTGGCCAGGTGTGCCACACGCCGACGTAGACATGATAAAAAATATTGGCTATAGACCCTTAACTTTTGCTATCTCTATCTATAGGTGAGAGGCGTTTAAAAAATGTGTATGACCTGTTTGCATATAATATTCTCAAGAAATAATTTAGGTATGTACCTACCTACATATTATTTTTATTTGGTACCTACTTTATATGTGGAGGTCTAAAAATTAGGTAGCTCTCTATCCCGAGGAAATTTTGTAAAATCTCTTACTGGTGTACTATGTATGACACTCAAGAAAAATGTTTGCCTAATTTCAAGTTTTTGGCTCCACTGGTTTAGGCTATGTATTGTCTGTACCGTATTTCGTATTCCTTACACAAAGCCTAGCTTCGGTTAACTTATCGATATTATTTATTTATATTTTTTCCATTGGTGGATCTATGGCTGGGTCACCTTGAAACACAAACATGCAGAGACTTTTATAAGTATGTAGGTACATATTATGTTATTTCTGTGTTTTAATAAAACCGTTTTATTTCAGGTAAGAACTTATCGCTTCACAGTCTTCAAGTGTGCTTGTGAGTAAAAATTGTCATCGTCCTTGAATTATAAGTGCAAAACAGATGTCCAATTAATGAAAAATTTATTAACTGTCAGAATTTAACCTTTAATTTACATTGCAATTTTCTTGAACTACTATTATTATTCACACAATTCGATTTTTTATAGTTTAGCCCAGAAAACAACATAGGAACATTGCGGGAATTTTTGTTCATGTTAGTTATTTCCATTTCTAAATAGTTTGCATTAGTGGATTTTTTAATTCGGCGCAACGAGCCAGGGCGTAGGCGCGCGCGCAGCAAATCCAGCGACCGGGTGAAAGTAAATCTCGGGCGTTTACGCGTGCCGGCGGAAATTCGTTTGCGACCTTATTTAGAATTATCCACCATTACACACAAATTATACGCAATGCGTTCCGGAACTACGTACAGCGTCGACGAAATTATTTAGGGTCGAGGATGATACCTACTGCACGATAACTAAGGAGACGGTGAGCTAACTTTAGAATATCTGGTCGAACGAACATGCGGGTGACCTGGCCTTAACTATACTACGAAGTTGGAGATTCGAATTTGGTGTCTCTCACTCACGCTAATAGTATTTAAACATTAAACATTAATAGGAGAGTAAGAGGGACGGTATGACACGAACGAGGCTAGGAGCCTAGGAGCTTTCCATCGCTCGTGGTCTCCGTGGGCTTGCGATTCTGCGGGAGTCACTGGTGCGTTGCCAACATTTGAAAAGAGAAGTTCTCAAAAACTTGCCGAAGCTATTTATTCGGGAACACCGCTGTGGGAAGTTAATTCCACAACTCAGTAATTTGGGGCAAAAATATTATAAAAATATTATGAGTACTTAGTGTGTAAAATACATATATGAACTAAAATGCAGGTACGAATCTCCCTATCTCGTCTAGTTATAACAAATCTTTTCCTAGGTCTCATTTGTTTTTACTTGCTTTTTGTTTCACCACATAGCAGTTGTTGAACTTGTTATCAAAGAGCTCCCCCAAGCCAAGTCTTCCGGTTCGTAGTAGCCACTCTAAAGCCTTACTGCCCCATCAGCCCTGCCCACTGCCACTAAGTCTAGAAACTCTCCAAGCTGTGTCAGTAACTTTAGTTCTCCTGCGGATCTCCTCATTTTATGACTCAATCACACAGGGAAACTCCGAGCATACCTCGCTCCATCGTTCTGCTTCAATTAATTTATTAAAGAATATTAAAGCCTAAACAATGATTTGAATTTTTGCTTAGTAGGCTACATTCTATCTTAAAACTACACCAAAAAATCATTCCCACGTGAAACATGATCTATAGATAGCATTTCGTTCTTCAAAACATCATCGCTTGATTATGCCACTAAACGCAGAGTCCAATAGCATTTAAAGTTTAATTTCCATCGACAAAGTATTGGCTTCCACCTACTTACCTTTGGACATCCGAAATGTCTGGGAAGGTCAAACCACTATGACATTCACTTATTTGTATTATTTCCGCTTGGATTTGTACGACTGAGATAACTTTGGAACTCGGCACTTAAAGTTGGACAATTGAAGTTTATACTTTAGAGTCTAAAGTATGTATATATAAACTTCGATTGTCCAACATTAAGAGGGTACGATGGCTGAGAGACTTTTGAGAAATAGGTATTTTAATGAAATGTCGCTGTCTCGCCCGAACCCCTCCGTGTCAGTACAGCGAGAGCGGGACAACTGCAGCTCAGACCGTTAATAGGCGCGTAAAATTGATCAAAACAGCATTTCGTAATCCCCTTTTTTCTTCTCGAAAACTGGACCAATAAAAACATTTTTTTCATAAATAATTAGAGGACAGATTTAGCTATGCCCCTATGTTTTCCTTTTTTTGTTTATATGAGGGATTCTTTTCTGATGAGTGTCTGAAAATGATGTTGAAATTGGGCAATTTTTTCAGTTTTTGATAGCTCATATTTCTTATGTTAATTGAAATATGGAAAAAAACGAAACATAGGGGCATAGCTGTGGTAGATACAGATTACACAATAATCAAAACTTGGCTCTAAAGCCATTATCCAGGGAGGAAACAGGGGATTACGTTTGTATGGAGAAATGGTGCGCATCGTACCCTCTTAAGTGGTACGTGGTCTAAAGTTTAGACCATTAAAGACAACTGAGCGAAATTGACTGTGGTCTATACAAGATGTCTCAAAATTGATGCAGAATATTTCAGAAGACTGTTAGTTTTACAGAACACCCCAGTAAAGGATCTAAATAAGATTTTTGATTCCAGATGAAATCACATTTACACGGGTCTTCAGGTAAAGAAACCCAAATATCTGCAAAATTTTCTGAACGTGGATTCGTAGTGTTTACTATGCATAATGCATCGTCAATGCAAAATTATTACTTGATAAGTAGTATTCACAGAAATAATAATAATTGCTAAATAATAATAAAGATCCTCTTTATTATTATTTCTGTGGTAGTATTATTCTTCTGGGTGCAGTCCCGTGCAATTTGTTGGAACATTCTAGTCCGAGTTATTTAACTTGCTGATAGTTACGCCACAGCGCTTATTTTCGTCTTTATTTGTTCGATTCGATGTGCCCTTAGTTAGATACTAGGCCTTCTCTTTCCTGTTTTTTTCTTCTACATTTTTTCAATTAATTGTTGTAACAGATCATTGCGTCTTATTAAATGGTCCACCATCTCCCTCTTTTATACTCTAACATACTTATTTTTTTTTCTTAAGTTCTTCAAGAATCCTTATTTTTTTTTTCTTTATTAAGGGTTCACCAACAATAGTTTACAACAATACATTGCATATATTTTTACAGAATGAACTTATATAGAATATTGTAACTATTACTTAAAGGTAAACTCAGCATGCAACTTATACATATTAAGTGATTCTCTCGGTCCAGCATATCTCCTTCATTTTTTGCTAACACCACATCTCCAATATTTCCCCATTATAAAACTGTCTATTTATGCTTAATAGGTACATCTACATCTCAGTAAAAAGTACTGGCTAAAATAAAAATTCCATCAGCAACTGTAATTCCCAATTTGCTCTGAAACTTACTTCACGATACTGATAACCGTATTTATTTAATTTAAAGCAAATTTCTCAATCCAAACTGGAATAATAACAGTTTTAACACTCAAGTAACACTTACATTTTGATTTCTATAGCATTTCATTATTTTAGTGAAGGTCGCCGTCGCTTCTCTTTCGTCACTTCATGTTAATTGTTAATGTAAATTACCCATGTAATGGTCGATGTAGAAATCTATCCATGAAAAGTTTAGCGACCTTGTGACTTTTGCTTTATGATTTTAATTGGGCATAATTTATTATTATTTATTATGTCCAATCTTTAAGTTCTGCAGTGCCATGAAAATATCTGTATATTTTTACCGGCGTTGTTTGATGACGTTGTTGCGTTTCTAAGGTCGATTGAATTGATCAGAATAATTACTCCTGACAATCTTCTCTACATATATTTCATACTAAATACAAACTGAAATATGGATGCACAGAAAAAAAACCAGAAAAAAGACCAGCGCTGGGAATCGTACCCAGGTCCTCAGCATTCCGTGCTGCGTGCTAATACCCCTACACCACCACTGGTCAGGAGCTTAGACACGAATCTTTCCTATGCATTCATATCTCACCTCATCTTCTCTACATAGTATAACACAAAGTTGCTTTTACCGCCTTTCTGTCTAAATATCTGCTATCAAAGAAGTAAAATCAAAGAGAAGTTCATGTACTACTTTCTAATAATGGTCCTTTAAACTTTATACTTAATTATACTTTGTACACAGCCCAGTTCTGTGAATTTAAACAATTGTAAGGATTTTGTTGTTTTAAGAATTTTTCGATTGTAATGAATAAAATGGGTTCGTCGTGGCCTAGTGGCAAACCACCAAAAGCAATAACCTATTGCCTCTCAAGCAGAGGATCGTGGGTTTAAATCCCGGCTCGCACCTCTGAATTTTTCGGAATTTATGTGCGAAATTACATTTGAAATTTACCATGAGCTTCACTGTGAAGGGAAACATCGTGAGGAAACCTGCATACACCTGCGAAGAAATTCATTGGTGTATGTGAAGTTCCGATTCCGCACTGGGCCCGCGTGGGAACTACGGCCCAAGCCCTCTCATTCTGAGAGCAGGGCCCAATTGCATAACAAAGTACAACTTATATTAGGTACAAGCGGAACTCCCTTTCTAGTTAATATAATTGAAGCGAGAGTTCCGCTTGTAATATTAGTTGTACTTTGTTATGCAATTGGGCCCAGGCTGTGCCTTGCAGTGGGACGTATATAGGCTGGGATCACAAAATAAAAAGGTACAGAAGTCAATCAAGTGTATGTACTTCACTTTTCATACCTACGCTCGGCGGTCGCTCTAGGGTTGTCAATTATGGCATATGCACATAAAACTTATCGTGATAGTGGCACTCGTATCTAGCTGTTTGATTTATTGTTGATATTCAAACGGGAAGAATGGTAATATAAAATAATAATAATAATAATTAAAATACCTACCAACAAAATTTAGCGTTTTCACTATCGAAAATCCCTAATAACTTCTAAACGGATTATCCTAGTTAGACAATTTCCATTGTCCTATCGGTTTTAGACCTAAACCTATCTAATGACACTAAAAACAACACAATATCTATACAAACAAAAAAAACATGTTTTCAACTTACGTAATATTAGTGGCGTGAATTTACCTTACAAAAATGTAGTTAGGTAGGTACTTACTTCGTTTTTACTGATTCAAAATAGGAAACTACTACTACTACTTTGGGAGTCGAGGGCGAGGTGCTTACCTATCAACCTAACTATTCTATGTAACGTTAAAATGAACCATCGAAATACAAGCAGATACCTACTAAACTTTCCTCTCTGATACCACTGGTAGCTTAAAAAACGACCATTCACCGTTTAAGGTTGAATTTAAACAACCGTCCACTGAACGGTTATATATAATAACCTTTTTTTGGTGCTCCATTATTGCATTCGAAAAATTCCACAGACGCGCGACCACAGCGCGCGCCTCACGCGGATGGCAATCGCGCTCGGACTGATCCGAACTGATCCGAGATATCGTGTCTGTGAACAGTGTCTATGTGTGCGTTGCTCGAGCGCACTTTGTATGTAGATTTACTTCTGTACCTTTTTATTTTGTGCTGGGATGATGATGATGAATGAATAAAATATATCTTTTACTTGGGTTTTATACTTGAAAATTTGTAAATTGCATAAACTGTTTGTTCAGCAAATTGCGGTGCCCTTGTGGGGGGTAGTGAAATAATAATCATCATTTATTTCGACCATCACTGGATCGTATATGTTAGTTGAAAATACATTAATAACTTAACCGAATGTTATTTGTATTTTGTATAGTCACATAATGATAACAATTACAAAATACCATCAGTGTTTCATTCAATAGGTACCTATATATTTTATGTTGGCGAATGTATTTACTTAATAGATTTAACACCTTTTATAACACATAATTCGTAGTTCGTTAACTTTTTCGCAATCTTATCATGTTTATTAATAACGAATATCACCGGATCATTCATAATTGTATAATATTTAGAAAAGTGTGCACCTATTATCCAACCCAACCGTCATATGATGTGTCGAAGTTGTCCCAAATCCACATTTTACAGAGGCGCACCGCGTTTAATATTATTGTATTGCATAATGTGACCCCATAAACCGAGAAGTTGATAAAGTAATGACTAAGCAGATGTATTGTCTAGTGGTTACGCAACGTTTATGCTGTTTAACGTTTTTGTTTCATTACCTGCACCTGGGGCTGAATTCAGGAACGGCCCAACACGGTTTGCGACCGGTAATTCAATCGTTTGCGAGAGGACAGGGATGAACTGCTATTCAGGAACGCCAAAAAACACTGGTTTGCGAGAGGTTTGGGCTGAGCTTGGGATAAGCCTTATTTATTTATCTAATACATAAAAATCTCGTGTCACGGTGTTTGTTACCGAACTCATCCGAAACGGCTTAGCCGATTTTTATGATTTTTCTCTACACTCGGTAGGTCTGAGAATAGATCGTAGGCTATTTTTTATCCCCCCCCCATTCCTCGCGGACGGAGTCGCGGGTAACAGCTAGTTTATTTATATATTTACAAAGCGAATTAACAGGAAAATAAGGCTCATCCCAAGCTCAGCCCGCCCATACCTATCCTCTCGCAAACAATTGAATTACCGCTCGCAAACCGTGTTGGGCCGTTCCTGAATTTAGCCCCTGTTTGTTGTGACAAATTCTAATTGCGTATTTGATCTTCTAATTGTAAATGTGTAAAGTTGTGTCACGAATATTTTGGTATCAATGACATCCATCATTTCAGCCGAAAGACGACCACTGCTGGACATAGGCCTGCCCCAAGGTTCACTACACGGACCGGTCAGGCGCCATCCGCTTGCAACGCGTTCCCGCAACCTTTAGAGCGCGCGCAGACAGAGAGCGGTCTGGAGTTCCGCGTTCCGAGTTCCGAGTTCTACGTTCTTTCGAATGTACTGAGTCCCTTACGATAGCGCACACAGCAGGCGGTCGGAACTCTCGAGCGGTCAAAACACAGATCTCTGTACGCTTAGTATAAGTTTCACTTCACCAAAATACTTCTCGATCGCGTTTACGTAAAAAAATCAATTACTAGGGAAACATGGACAGCGCTCCGCGGCCGCGCGTCCATGTTTCCATAGAATTGAAATTTTTACGTAAACGCGATCGAGAAGTATTTTGGTGAAGTAAAACTTATACTAAGCGTACTGAACGCGGAACTCTGAACTCCAGACCGCTCTCCGTCTGCGCGCGCTCTAAACTGCACCTCTACCATGAGTTTACACTAGTTCACAGTGACCGTACTCGCTAGCGACGGCGTAAATGATTTGTATGAAGAATTGTACTTCCGTAAGTGACCGCTAGAGGCGCTGTACAATTCTTCATACAAACAATTTACGCCGTCGCTAGCGAGTACGGTCACGTAAACTAGTGTAAATTCATGGTAGTGGTACTGAGGCCATAACATTGTCTAACGCGCGGGTGTTTGCTATTCACCATTTCTTTCTGTCACCATCGTATATACCGTTTAACAGCTACCGCTCCATCTTGTTGGTTTGGGGGTCTACCAACATTGCGTCTTCCAGTCCGTGGATGCTATTCGAGAATCTTTTGCACAACAAAAACATCCGTCACATATGAAAATGATCGCATGCGTGGATGTTTGTTTGCTTTTTATTTGTGTTATATTATAAAAGGGCAATGGCCGCTCTCATGTCCACCTAATGTCATTTTTCATGCAAATCTCATCGATCTAATCCTTAGTATGACGTGAAATAAAGATAAATAAAGTCAACAAACTAATTTATTACATCATTGCGCAATACCGCCTAAATAAATAATTATTGTTACCCAAGGGCCTTTCTATATTATCAATTATATAATTTGTATTAGTAATCATCTGTATGACTATAATCAAGTCTGTAACGATTTGGCCTGTCATAAAGTCATAAAACCTCCATTAAATAACTAATTGATTAATTTGATTTACATAATGATGCCTGTAGATTAATAATTTTTAATGGTAGATATCTGACCTCAGAACAGGCCTAGTTTCCTTCCACGGAAAGAAAAAAATATCCTTCACAAGAATGTGCGGTCGGAAACAAAAGCATGTAAATATTTCTGCATCTTATTCTGTTACAGTGGAATGAAAACTTTTGTTCGTGTCTGTACTTCGTAACAAGAAAGGCTCTTTCCATTTAATTCCAGATTGGTACTTTTCTAGTTTCAGTCGGCACACATACTATTCATTAATTTAAACTTCGGACCATTTCAAACTTGACGACATTTTGAAGTGTTTTAAGATACATCATACATGAATATCGCAACGTTTAATTTCATAGCAGGAAAAACCAATAATTACCTACAGGCTACGATTTTATGCATAAGTTACATTTTAGTTTTATAATCAAGCTCATAATAAACTGAGTCCACAATTTATCTCATATTTAAGTCTTCCCGGTGAAAACTTTACGACGGTGGAAGCAATCTTGCAAATTTCACTTCTTTACCTAATTATCTCGCCTACGCATACGCAGTTGCAACACTGTGGGTTATCTAATAATAATTATGTTGCTAGGAGAAACAGTGCAGACCGGTCAAGTCCGAACTGGCCACTATTATAATCTTACCTCATGACCCAACTTGTCATCGTTATGAGGCGAGTTTGGATTGAGACCAAACAAAAGAGCAGAGACGTACTGCCATTTGCAATTTCATGCGACTATTTCGAAAGAGCAGTGATGGGTATCGATTTTTAAAGTCACATCATTTGAAAAGATCATCCTAAAGGGGTAGAAATCTATGTCATCTCGGCCTATATACGTCCTGCTGCAGGGAACAGGCCTCCTCTCAGAACGAGAGGGCCTGGGCTGCAATTCCCACGCAGGCGTAGTGCGGATTTGGGACTTCACACACAACAATGAATTTTTTGTTTTTAGTAAATTTTAAATGTAATTTCGCACAACCAATGAGGTTCGAGCCCAGGTTCGAACCCAAGTCCTGCTTGAAACTGCTACCTAGGCAATCACGGTTTTTTCAGCGTATTGCTACAAAACTACAGCTAAAATTAAATTTTCGACTAGTTGTCAAGCTTAATTACTACTCTACTCGTATTTTCAATTCGCCGCATTCGGTCAAATGGCGTTTTCGAGTGATGTGATTTCAAAAATTGGTTTACAGCTTCCAATCTAGCTTTGCCATAAATACCTACCTGAGTGTTGCTGTTGCTGTAATCGTTTTTTACGTATATACGAGGGGCGTTCAATATAAAGTGAGAATGAGATGCAAACTCTTTCAATATTAGGAAATTAAATACTGGCCGGTAAAGCTAATCTATCTAGCTGATTGCTATGAAAAAAAAACTAACTGTCTTTTGTTTAAAAAAAAATACGGTAATTTCTTTGCAATGCTATTGAGTACGTTAGCGAAAATGGAGAAAATTGAACTGCGCGCCGTTATCAAATACTTGTGTTTGAAAAATTTTTCTACAGACCAAGTCAATTTGGATTTGCGGGACACTTTAGGGTCTAATGCTCCTCCGTATTCGACAGTCGCACGTTGGTGCGCCGAATTTAGACGTGGAAGAACATCGACAATGGACGACCCCCGCTCCGGACGCCCTACTACAGCAGTAACTGAAGAAATTGTGAAAAAAGTCGAAAACTCAGTTTTGGCGGATCGTCGTGTCACGGTTCGTTTTATTGCTGAAAATGTAAAGATTTCAACGGGGAGCGTGCATAATATTTTACATGAACGCTTGGGTATGAAAAAGGTATCTGCGCGTTGGGTACCAAGAATGCTTACTGACACGCAAAAACAAACTAGACTAGAGATTTGTCAAGAAGCTTTGAACCTGATGCAGCAAGACCGGGAACTTTTTTTGGCGCGATTTATAACAATGGACGAAACATGGCTCCATCATTACGACCCAGGAACTAAACTGCAGTCTATGACATGGAAAAGGCCATCATCTCCAACTCCGAAGAAATTCAAGGTGAGCCCATCTGCCGGTAAGGTCATGGGCTCTGTTTTTTGGGATGGTAAAGGGGTATTAATGATTGAGTATCTCGAGCATGGAGCCACTATTACGGGCACATTATACGCCAAACAAATAGCAACATTGCGCAATGAGATCCGCGAAAAACGGCGAGGTAAACTCTCGAAAGTTGTGCTGTTCCACCAGGACAATGCCCCGGCACACAAGTCCGCCGTTGCAATGGCTGCAATTCGTGATGCTGGGTTCGATATCCTTAAGCATCCTCCGTATTCACCAGATCTCGCTCCCAGTGATTTCTACCTATTTCCGAGATTGAAACAATACCTGAGAGGCCAGAAATTTGAAGACGACGACGCGGTAGTCGCTGCAGTACAAGATTTTTTAAGTACTCAAGATGAGACCTTTTTTAAAAATGAAATTTTAAGTTTAGAAAAAAGATATACTAAGTGTATTATGCTAAAAGGTGACTATGTCGAAAAATAAAATTACATTTAGTAAAAGTTGTTTATAACATACTCATTCTCACTTTTTATTGAACGCCCCTAGTACTCGTATCATTTCAAGAAAAAAAGTTGATTGATTCGGTGTCTTGTAAATTTTAGCATCGTCACTCGTCAGCAATAGATTTAGGTAGGTTTTAGCAAAACCTTATTCATTGTCTCTTATTTCGATACCGAATGTAGAGTAACCTAATATGCAATGTCATTGTAGAAAATTGATAATCATCAGTTTATACTCAGTTGAAGTCCCTTAATACACCGTCTGATAGTAACTTGTATTTTTTAATTTTTTAACTAGGTACGGTTTCATAAATACCCGAAAGCTTTAGCTGTGATAGATAGAGTCATAAAACATAAAACGTCAGCCCAGACCCTAAATTCGAACATCATATTGTCCCGCTCACGCTAAAAGTGTTTAATAGGAAAGGAAGAGGGACAGTACGAGCTGTGGTACGAGTATGATGCGAACTTATAATTTCGGATTTCCGAGTAGACCCGCTGTTCTCGCGCTCTTACAACCCCAAGTCGCCACTGACATCTAGCGAGCGTCTCTTTGTTTTGTTTTAAGTGTTTAAATGCGCCATCTTTCGCGTAACTGCGGCAACACTTTGCATTGCAGTAAGCTAAGAGATGTAGGTGCTAGATGTCTAAGTAAAAGTTACAGATTTATAACAACAGTTAGCGCTGGTTGACAGCTTTCACCAGTTTCATATTTGCTCGCAAGAAACACGGATAGCGACTCCGGTAATTCAAATATTTAAACGAGTGTGAGTGTCAGGGTACTCTGGGTTGCTTGCAGATATTTGGCTTTTCACTGATTACACGGATAATGCGATTCGGTTTGAACTTGGTAAGTAGTGTCAAGTTCAGCGTTTGCTAAGAGCGGGAGGAACATTAGTCATCTTAGTGTGGCTGTTTATTATTAATTTACTTTTTAAATTGCATTTCAATCTTAGTATGTTATAAAAGTTATAAGACATCCAGAGTGACATAAATCAAATATGGATTTAAGTAAAGGCAAAAGCGACTTGAATTCATATTGTTAATGTTGGCGGACTTTTGAAGAACAAAGTGTTAAGCATTACAATTCGCTCAGTCGCGTTTAAAATAAATATTATGTTTTATCTACACCCATTTAGTAAATCCTCCATTATGCGTTCAAAAACCATAGATAATGACCAGCATTACGACATTGGATTCTATTATGAACACGGCAGTATAATAATGGTCATTACGATACAGAAAACTGTAACATAATGAGATTTCATACATCATTATAATATTACAATACCGGTGCAGGAGGAGCGCGCAATCTCGTCGCGCAGGTCCTCGTGCGCGCACCGGGCGTAGGTCATGCAGGTCATTTCTCAATGGTTCTTGAACGCATGATAGAGGATTTAATATATGGATGAAGATAAAATATTGTAAGCAACTGTACGTACTTAGGTTAGGCCATAAAACACTCATGTGACCCTTTATGAAACTCGGTACGCCTCGTTTCATGAAACCACACTCGTGTTTTAAGGACCCCTATTACGATACAGTTGCATAAAATACTATTAGACCCTCGCAACAAGCCCTTTTTGACTTGTCGCACACGGCACAATTTGCAAAACTAATCTTCTTTATATATATAATTCTACTGTACGTGTGTATGTCACTGAACTCCTCCTAAACGGCTGAACCGATTTTAATGATTTTTTGTATGCGTTTGGGTGGCGCCCTGGATGGTTTAGATTCATAAATCAGCCCGGCAGATGGCGCTGCAGTTGGTATCTAGGTTCATGCAGGACAACGTCTGTCGAGTCCGCTAGTTAAGTATATTATAATGTTTCTGGTTGGTCTCCAAAAGTGTCCTCCTAATCTAAAATTCATTTTTTTACGTTCGTATTTTGGGGTCACATACATTCATAGATAAGTATTTGAAATTAATTTGTCCAGTAAATTTGGAGCTAATTTGCTGTGACATACGGACAAACATACAGAAACACGAGTGAAGTGATCCCATAAGGTTTTGGTTATTTCACTTCATTTGTTAACTGTACTTGCTTTGTCATCCAACTTACTAACCATGTACATACTGAATATTATCATATCAAATCAATTCGACCACTAGAAGTGAGTTAATTCGACTGACACGGCAAGTTAAAAAAAGCTTGTAAAAAGAAAGAATTAGTTAAAGAAAAGGAAATTTTAAACATAAACTTTATTCACAATATGTTACAATTTTAATTTTGGTTTACCTGGCCCATCACAAATCAAAGTATTTTTGAATTTGTATTAGCATTTCTTCAAGACTAGAAATATAATAGTATAGTTATATTAGATCTATTTATGATACTAATACTATTCGTCACCTGAATATAGGTACGTTTATATTCACTACTAGCATACTTATGTTTAAAACTAGGTATGGCCTAATTAAAGAAGTTTTGTCATCTTTCTACCCCACGAATGGGACTGTAATTCTTACTACTTAATCCTAATTGTTCAAGTCTCGAACATTTAAGTGATCTTTTTCTTCTTTTGTGCGATTTAGCCAGCCATGTACTTTTTATAAGGTCAGCACCTTTTTCAGCTATCATTATAGTAGGTGCGTTGATGTTTCCATTTGTTATAGTAGGCATTATACTAGCATCGATAACTCTTAGACCATGAATACCATACACTCGTAGTTCTGGATCTACTACGGCCATAGGGTCACTTGCAGGCCCCATTTTTGCCGTACATGAGATATGGTATATGGTCATAGTGTACTGACGAATCAAGCAGTCCCAGTACTCATCTGTGTATAGCGGTAGATGCTTGCAGTTAGGGACAGGCTTATTGTGAAATCTAGCTCCAAATCGTTTCATTGCTTTTGTCTCCGCTACCGCCAGAGCTGCCTTTACGCCTTCCCGCAAAACACCAACGTCATCAGGATGCGTCAAATAATTGTGGTACATCAAAGGATAATCTAATGGATTCCGCGACCGCAACTTAATAAAACCTTTACTTTTAGGACGAAGCATCATTGGAAATATCCCAAAAACGTCTTCATTATTTATTTCACGGAAGACTTCGTTGTAGAACTCGTCTGTTAGTCCATGAGCTTTTTTGACGTGAGTACCTCCATCAGATGGAGTAGAGGCTGATGTCAACATGAATTCTATATCGGGCCAGTCATCGCTTGCATTAGCATATTTTGTGTTTATGAATGACACCACTTCCAAGCCGACGCTCGAAGTCAGTGGACCATCTTCTGTTACCGCATACCGCAAAGCAGAATTTATATTTACAAGTCTATTCATGACCAAACTTACTGGATGATCAATTCTAAATACGAGACCGCCCACAGCGATATGGTCTTGCAAGTTTTGCCCGACTCCAGGAGAATCTTGAATAACTTTGATGCCAACTTCTTGTAAATGTTTAGCGGGGCCGACGCCAGAAAGCATTAGTAACTGAGGCGATCCAATGGCCCCAGCTGACAGAATGACTTCACGTTTCGCGTACACGATTTGTTTTTCCCCGTCCCTTATAAACTCCATGCCGAACGCTCTCTTGCTCTCTTTGTCTATTAATACTTTCGTAGCATGAGAAAAGAGAGCTATATGAAGATTCTGACGTAACCTAACAGGTCTAAGAAAAGCTTTCGCAGTAGAGCATCTTGTACCTCGTCTCATGGTAAATTGGTACCACGCGTAACCTGTCTGCTGTGCTCCATTAACATCGACGATGTCATAGCCCATTTCTTCGCCCGCTTGCAGAAAAGCGGCACCGAGTGGTGTGTTATACGGAGAATCCTGAACAGTGAGGTAACCACCTGAAAATTTAGGATAAAATTTATTTTATTTTTACCATACGTTTATGCGAAAAAACTATACAAAAAATGTTCTTAGTGTTAGTTGCTTCATTACCTGTACCATGATGTTTTGTGTCTCTCGCTAAGTAAGGATTCCTTTGATCCTCTGATTTTTGAAAATATGGCAGAACATCATTGTATCCCCAGCCGCGATTCCCAAAAGACTCCCATTGGTCAAAGTCACGTCTGTTGCCTCGTATGTACAACATCGTGTTGAGCACTGAGGAGCCTCCAAGTACTTTTCCTTTTGTCCAGCAGCATCGCTTGTCTATCATTGCTTGACAAGCTGAATCCTGTGGCTGAGTCCTGAAAACATATACAATAAGCTTATAAGTTTTTTATGCTTTTCGTACTATTTTATCAACTGTACTTTGTTTGATGTCTTCTAATCTACACATAATGTACATGTACCTCTACACCAAATATAAAGTCAATACTATACTACTATTTATTGGTATTTGCTAGTTGATTTCTCATTCTTTAATTAATAATAACTCACCTATATTTCCAGTCTAATTTACTTTTATGCAAGTACAAAGACAGCAAGGGCACATCACTTATATCTGTCTCGTGACCACCAGCTTCTAACAGCAAGACATTCCAGCCTTCTATTTCGGACAATCTATTCGCCATAACCGCTCCAGCTGAACCCCCTCCGACCACAACAAAGTCATACTGTTCCCGTAAGTATTTTTGGTTGAATGGTCGGTTTTCTGGGTCAAGGAGATCGTAGTTGAAGTAAGCCATGGTCGCCAACATAGCCGGGATGAAGGTCAACTTGCTTATGCCGCCTATGGTTAAAGCTGACTTTGCAGCCGTGGCGGCCACTGTTAGAATCCCCATGCCGTTAGTTCATAATCCTGGAATAACAGAAGATACATGGTCAGGAAATTATTTTGACAGTTTGGTAGTGATTGTTAAGTGACTACTATACTAAACAATAAAATCGAAGAAAACACTTTATCGTATTTGTGTGCCAAAGTGATGTACTTAAGCAGCTAACATAATACGTTTTTTGTCAAACTTTTTACGGTCACAAAACTCGTGTTTTAACGGAAACCTTTGCTACTTTGATTATGGATGAAATAGTCGTGAGTTCATCCAAAATAATAGGTTTCTTAATAATATGTGCAATAAGTTTACGAATAATCGATCAAGCAACTCGTCACTGCTGTGAGCATCTATATAGCAATATATTAGCCTTTAGATGACCGGATAGCCAAATGGTTGGAGTGCCTGACCTGAAACTTGAGGTCGGAGCAGATATATGTATGAAACAAGTTTAAGTAATATTGTATTTAAGTATGTATTTACTTATCTTCATAAGTATTATGTTTATCCGTTGCCTAGTACTTAAATAGTATCTACAAGCTTTGCTTAGTTTGGGACTAGGTCGTTCGATGTTAATTGTCTCATGATATTTTGATATATATTTCTGTCTTAAATATTACTAATGTTTAAGGGGAAATTGCTTTGTATTCTTATTTTTGTTGCCACAAAAGATAGATGGATATTTTATATTCTTTAATGGATCACCATATATATCAATATCTGAATATCAATCAGTATGACAAAATGCCCAGTTGGCAATCTATTAAAAAGTGTAACAAGAGGGGTCTAAAAATGTGGCGGGATTTCTGGATGGCCCCTTCTAAAAAAATATGGGACTCATGACATGAAGCAATCCATACTAATATTATAATTGCGAAAGTGTGTCTGTCTGACTGACATCCGTCTCTGTTACCTCTTCTCGCTTGAACCGCAAATCCGATTTATATGAAATTTCATATAGTAAGTAAGTAGTAAGTAATTTATTAAATTGTAAACTGTGTACAAAGATGGTAAATAAATCACAAAAGTATCAACAGTTGCTCATTTCGAGCATACAATTCTTTTGGTTTATAACTAAAAATTAAAACATAAATTAATTAGGTACTGCATGCAACATTCGAAAATAATTCATTTAAATTATAAAATAAAAATACATTAAACGACCGCCTTAGCCTAGTTAGTAGTGACCCTGCCTACGAAGCAAGAGGTCCTGGGTTCGAATCCCGGTAAGGGCATTTATTTGTGTGATGAGCACGAATATTTGTTCCTGAGTTATGGATGTTTTCTGTGTGTTTAAGTATTTATTTATCAATATTAGTATGTTTATCGTCGTCTAGTACCCATTAGGTTTGCTTAGTTTGGGACTAGGTCGATTTGTGTAAGATTGTCCCCTAATATTTATTTTATTTTTTATTTTATTATCAATCAGCCAATTTTTTAATTTATTCCTAAGTAAAACTATTTCCATCAAGTATTTTTATTTGGTTAGGAAGTGCGTTAAAAATGCGTATTGCAGTAATGTACGCACTTTTATAGTACGATGAGTTATTGGCTTTCGGACGTAGTAAATTATATTTGTACTTTTCTCTCAAATTAAATTTCAAAGAGGATTTTTTAGTGAAGTATATAGCATTATTCATGTCAAAAAGACTTAGCTACAAAATATAAATTCCAGTGAGAGTTAGGTAACGTTATTGCTTAAACAGGTTTCTCAAAGATTGGCCAGCAGGTATTACGATATATTGTACGTAAACATCTTTTTTGAAGGACGAACTTAGAATGAACATTTTATAGAGATAATTTAAGACCTTGAGAAGGATATAGGGTAGTTTTAATCCCAGAAAATAGCATAGTTTCCACGGGATAGCGTATAACGAATTCATGGCAAACAGAGTCCGTTACAAATAAAATAGTAAAAGAGTCCTCCTGAATTAGCTCTGTATGTTGTGTACCAACAGGAATCAGTCCTCCCTTTTGGCGTTCCGAAATGGAATTGATACAAGAAACGTTATTTGGCTGTTCTTTCCCAAACAGGCCGTTCATATTCTAGCGGAATTACTCTTTCCTTGAACAAAAGCCACAGCTGTGCGTTACTAATCCCTATATCATGTTTCGCACTAAGGATGCTACACGTGTGTATTGGCGTGGCTTTGTTTGTTGCGTTTGCGCAAGTATTACATGCGCAGTAACGTAACTGTGTCTCGTGTCGCGCATACGGGATGAGATCACTATCTCTTCATAATAAAGGTTGTTATCATGTGGCCGTACTGCTGCGATACTTGTCGTATGATTCGTGGTTGACCTTTTACATCCTACGGTGCTGTGGAGATTGACAATGTACATACTTGTAGGGTTCATTACATTTTTTTTACAAAATTTGCTCTTTCGCAGGGACAGGACTTAAGGGAATTAATTATAGTCTAAATCGAATAAACCTATTTTTGAAATTCTAAAATCATTTTCTTTTAAATAGATTTACCAAATGTGCAGTATTTTCGAAGCTTAATTTAAATAGACAACTAACAGTACTTTGTAGCTGGGTTTCTATCCACAAAACATTGCAATTTTTTTTTTCAAATCTAATCGCCATTTATAGCGATAAGACCGCCTATTGTCTGTCTGAATTTTTATTTTTGTACTGTCACTGTACTGTATGATGATGATGATGATGATGATGATGATGTATTATCTATTGTATCATCAAATTGTCACCAAAGGGCTTTACTTCTAGCTATTCACCGTAATTTCGGACTGCGTTTTGTGGAAATTTTACCGGAATACAATAAATAAAAAGTAGCCTATTTAAATCAGGAACAGTGGCTTTATATCAGTGAATTAATTTTTAGAATCGTTTCTGTAGCTATAACCTATAACAAGTTAAGTATGAAGTATCTTTTTCTATTTATTTTTTCAACTTCATTTTTTTTTTACTTTTACGGTCATCCCGTGAAACCATATATTTCAAACTAAATACAAACTAAATATAACCTATAACCTACCTACAAAAAAACAGAGAAACATACAACTTTTTCGCCTTTGAAGTAGCTCTGAAGCGATAATGCCGCCTATTGCTAATAATTAATTATTCATCATCATCATCATCCCAGCCTATATATGTCCCACTGGGGAGGGCACAGGCCTCCTCTCAGAATGAGAGGGCTTGGGCCGTAGATCCCACGCGGGCGTAGTGCGGATTGGGAACTTAATTATTGCTTAATTCAAATTCACATTCAAATAATTTATTGCTTACATGTTGCAAAACCATCCATCTTGTTAATTGTCCACGTACCTGTTTTCTGTAAATGCTTACATGTGTTGTTGAATAGAGTTATTGTGTAGGTAGTATTTTATTTTAATGTCATGATTCAATTAGTATCAATAGTGTACAGGTAGGTATAGATTACGCTTAAAGGAAGTGCATTCCTAAATGAGTGCAAAACACAATTCTAAACAATATTGCAGCTAATTACATACTATGCAATTTCTACAACTTGCTTAAAAACACCTGTACAGGTTACTTTTATCACGCTTGAATGAATGATGTAATAAACGTTAGCTAGTTTTAAACAGACTTCAAAAAAATCATAGTACCTAACCAAATTCGCTTGTACTTATTGTTTTTTTATGTTTATTACTTCAGAACTTCGTCATTTATAAACCGGTTTAAAATTTTGGTTGGAAAGCTAGGAATACTTCTAACTCTCTACTCTACTCTTTCCTTAGAGTCACGAAGTCAGGTTCTGATCAGTGGATCCCGGGGAAATCGAAGGAACTCTTCAAATAATGCAGAGGCATCTATAGTGGTTTCTGTATATTTTGTAGTAACTCGTGCATTAGCTCTTGGAAATTACCATTTGGTGAATTACTTAGAACTTATCAGAAAGATCACAGATTGGCCACGGAACTAATCAATAACAAGTATTTTAAAAGTTGCGATTTGATTACCACAGTTGCTGAGCAATTTAAGCTCGCCGCAATGCGTATGCTGAAGAGGAATTCATGGTGAAGCACCAGGAGGTCTCTTCAACAAAATAACGTCTCTGAATAAGGAAAAGTAATATTTTAACCTATTAAATTAAAAGTTACTATAAAAATTGAGATTTAAAAAACTATGAGTGCTAGAAGCCCAGTAGATAGTATGTAGGTTATAGCTGACTAGGTCCACTCCTTGTGGCTCACGCTGAACCGATGCTCAGAAACACAGACAGTAGAGACTTTAAACAGACAAGTAGAAAGTTTTTTTCGTGATTTTTTAGGTCGGTTCAATTTTTATCTTATGTATTTTTATATAGTCAGTCAACTCGTTACGTCTAAGTAACGCCTTACATAGTTAACTTTGTCAGTGAATTGTAGTTGCTGATGAGGTATAATGTAACTGTCACACTGACTATAGTGCTTTCGGATCGGTTGGTCTGGGAATAAGGTTGCAAGACGTTTTCTGTTGCGTCATTGATGGTATTGATTGCGAACCGACTTGAGAAGCACGTTGTGGCATATTTATCTGGAATTGATATGGAAATACCAGCCTATGGCCTCTCAAACAGAAGGTCTTCGGTTCGAAATATATTTGCGAAATTACACTTGAAATTTGAGTCTGTCGGGCACCTGCGGAGCGATTTAATGGTGTGTTTGGATGTCCCAATCAGCGCTAGGCCTTCGTGGAAAGTATAGTCCAAGTCCTCTCAATCTGCGAGGTGGCCTGTTTCCAGCGTTGGAACGTATATAGGGCGTAGGTGGTAGATGGTGATTGATAATATCAACGAACCAAAAGCATAATTACGATAATTTTTCTGCCCCGTTCCTAGATTTAAGCCTGATTTACACCATGCGAGAAATGTCGTGCGATATTTCATTAGGTACTCATTACAATACGGGTCAAACGGATTTAGATTTATTAGCCTTTACCCGCGGCTCCGCTCGTGTAAACCATTGGCTCGGGCAGTCGAATTGAAATTCCGAGATTTTAATAAATTCCCATGGAATTCCAAAAACAAATACATCTTAGTTTCACTTAATTATTGATAAACACCCGTACAAAATTATATGTACTTAGCTGTTAAGATATTGGGATTTTACATGGACCCCGTGAATATCGAGATAAAAAGTAGCTCTCGTGTTATACCAGACGTTCTGCTATGCCAAATACCATCGTAATCCGTCCAGCCGTTTTAGCGTGAAAGAGTAACAAATACCCGCTCGCACGCATGCGCATACAAACTTTTATAATTTAAATTTTTTGTAATATCAGTAGGAAGTAGTATAGCGATCAATCATCGACGGTAATGTACCGCAACTTGCATATTTCTCGCTTCGTCTAAATAAGGCCTTAGTTCCGCGAACTGCGAATTACGTTACTTGCTACCAGTAGTGCCAAAATGGTGATATACCCCCATATTACTACATATTACAAATATAGATGTGATACTTTTGAGTTTGTTACTTAGTATAAAGACCATGCCGGTAAAAAATTACATGTTTTTTTTTTCTATACCTCTTATAACTTATAGCCTCTCATTCGGTACCAAGTTATCGTCGTGTTTTGGGACACCCTATATGAGTCGTTTTCAAAAAATGTACACAATCAAGGGATTTAAATAATAAAAAAAAACTTAATTGATTCTTTGTGTAACGAATGTTACCCATATAATTAGTATGTTTGATTAATCCCTTAACTATGTACCTACAATTTTTTTGAAAACGAGCCATATACACCGTGAAATTTTAGTGGTTGTTTTCCCGAAACGAGGTGATTTAGTATCGATTGTACAATCGATTTATAATTACTATTTTGACTAGAGTCAAAAATCCAGTTGTGAAAAACGAAAGTCGAAAATGACCGCAAACCAATAGTAACGCTTCGTTGGTACCTAACCTATCGTACGATCGTACGCTACTTGTACCAAAGAAGCGTTACTATTGGTTTGCGGTCATTTTCGACTTTCGTTTTTCACAATTGGATTTTTGTATCTAGTCAAAATAGTAATTATAAATCGATTGTACAATCGAAACTAAATCACCTCGTTTCAGGAAAACAACCACTAAAATTTCACGGTGTATAATAGTACCTGGGCGACCGAGCTCCGCTCGGGCTAAAATTCGGTACCAAGCGTTTTCCCAGAGATAAGACCAAGCTAGATCAATTTTTCATCCCCGAAAACCACATACCAAATTTCATCAAAATCGTTCGAGCCGTTTCCGAGATTCTGATTATATATATATATAATAATATATTTACAAGAATTGCTCGTTTAAAGGTATTAGAAGATATATATATACTAAATTTCTAGTCAATCGGATGGCAAGTAGGTAAAAATCGAGTTGCATGATGTTTAAATTGTTTAAACATCACGCAGTTTAGTTAGGTATAACTGAAGGTAATATACGCTTATTATATTCAGTAACAAGAGAGGTGAGTGAAATTATGAAATCCAATACCGAATTAAATTGTTTAATGCTAATGGAAACCATCGTTGTACCGATACCCAAAAACAAGACGGGGGATGCCTCTGATAGGAATAATTATCGGCCAATCTCGTTGGCAACCGTGATAGCTAAGGTGTTGGACGGTCTGCTTGATCGCATATTTGAAAAACACATAAATTTACACGAGGCTCAGTTCGGGTTTAGGCCAGGGCTGTCCACGGAAACAGCAATTCTGCGACTCAAGCATACCGTTCAATATTATGCTGCTCATGCGACACCGGTTTATTCTTGTTTTTTGGACCTGTCGAAGGCATTCGACCTTGTGTCTTACAACGTTTTATGGGATAAGCTTCTGAAGGAGACTAGCACGCCCAGGGAGTTTGTTGACTTGACAAGATTTTGGTATCAGCATCAAGTCAACAGGGTTCGGTGGGCAGGTTCTTGCTCTGAAGAGTACAGATTGGAGTGCGGGGTGAGACAAGGCGGACTTACTTCTCCTGGGATCTTCA
Organism: Archips crataeganus; assembly: GCA_947859365.1. Taxonomy (NCBI): domain Eukaryota; kingdom Metazoa; phylum Arthropoda; class Insecta; order Lepidoptera; family Tortricidae; genus Archips; species Archips crataeganus. Next base: position 6,883,187 of record OX402065.1, read on the forward strand.
ATTTGTATATAAATGGATTGATTGATGAACTCAGCAGGGCCGGGGTTGGCTGCTCAATTGGTGGGAATTTAGTAAAAAATATAAGCTATGCAGATGACATGGTCCTGCTGAGTCCATCAATCAGAGCACTTGAGATCCTAATTGGAATCTGTGAGAGGTATGCGGTGTCCCATGGCCTTAGGTATAATAGTAAAAAGAGTGAGCTTCTAGTCTTTAAGGCAGGAAATAAATTGCCGCAGTCTGTTCCTCCAGTGAAGCTCGGTGACGCAGTACTGAATCGGGTCACCAAGTTTAAATACCTGGGGCATTGGGTTACCGCAGATCTCTCTGACGATCTAGATATAGAGAGGGAGCGTAGGGCGTTGTCAGTGAGAAGCAACATGTTGGCACGCAGGTTTACGCGCTGTAATGTAGAGGTCAAGGTTATGCTGTTCAAAGCGTATTGCCAAACATTTTATACGTGCAGCCTGTGGGCCAAATGTGTACGCGACGATCACTTGATGCCTTACGCGTGCAATATAATAATGGTTTTAGGATACTGTTGGGGCTGCCCCGGTTCTGCAGTGCGTCAGGTATGTTCGCCGAGGCGCGCGTGGACAGTTTTCAGTCCATCCTGCGCAAGCGCGTGGCCTCAGTGATGCGGCGCGTGCGGGACAGCACCAACAGTCTCTTGAACACCGTATTGGAGCGCACAGATTGCCCTATTGTGAGATACTGGAATGCGTGTCATATGCGCTCCGGAGTAGCCATATTTAAAATTAAATAAACACCATTACTAACATAGTTTTTAAGTAAAATTGTTACTAACCTGATATGAACTACATGTTTGAAATAAATGAATAAATAAATAAATAAAAAAATAAAATGCGAACATTAAAACGTATTTTTCTCGCACATTGTCCAAGTTTAACACGGGCCATGAGATTTATAGGATCGTCCATTAAGTTCACAACATTACTATAAGTATTGTCCAGTTTTTCTTACAACGTCCAACAATGGTCGGGCGAACAATCATTTTCCCGAACGTTTCATAAAATTTATGAATGCATCGAAATAATAGCGATTGTTCTCTGTTCATTGAGTATGATTTTCGCAATAGTTTTGAGGGAAAGATAGGAACCTACACGTGTCATACAAGTGTCTGAAAAGTTCTATTGTATTTTAAATAGAGAATTATCGTGAGACATACCTTCATCATTATTGCTAGGCACCGGATTTCTTGCGTATTATTATAACGGATAATGGTCTGACGATTTCGGATAAAAAGAAAACCATTTATTACGATTACGTATCTTAACATCCGTAACTTAATTACAGACGCATTATACAACGCTTACAAGGTTACGCACCCTGAATTGTGTTATACATTACATGCTCGATTATATACACGAAATACATTCGACTGTTAAACACCACAAACATAAACACTTCTTCGACAAATCTAATATGACAGTTTTTTGCTAACTGACGCATGTTGAACACGTGTTCAATGAACGACTGTCTACATTTTTATTGGTATATGATAGTTGGTTTTACTTTTAATTTATAGATGCGACCATGAATACTAAAATTAATTTGATACTTAGTTATAATATCTCATTTAGATTAGAGCACCGTAATATTTCGGAAAACTTAATGGGTGGGGGGCTCTGAAGCGTTCCGTATGTCCATGAATTAATTAGAATTCTGCAACAAAACACCACACAACACGTGGTGGTGGTCATTGGGATTTTTAATTGACGTACATACCTATTATTATTAGTCGATTTTCGTAAGAATTTTGGGAACTGAAACTTACAAAGGTGATCCGACTATGTCGATTACAAATAAAGTAATTAAGTAAAACTCGATGAGTTAATTCTTGTGTAAAAGGTAATTCGAGCAAATGTATGAGCGACCTAACGAAATTCGACGAACGGTTCCTAACTTTCCTAAGCGATGATAAAATTCTTGAATGGTGTTATGGGAAACGATAATCGATCATACCAGATGGATCACCAGGCTTAAACCTTTAGAACGCTATAATGCGACGACTTCACATTTGCATCCACCGGTTGTCCGCAACTCGCGCGATGTCGCCGTTCTACCTAGTGGGAAGCCTGACAACAGGATCTTCTTATAGTTTTGATAAACCTATTCAAAATAGTAGTACACTTTTGACAATCGCCCAGCGGTGACCAGAAACTAGAAAAATTCAAACTCGGACTACAAATTAAATCCCGTGCGGATGTTCCCCGGAAGCTCTCTAAACTAGGCCAAAATGGCAGCCTTGCCCCACGCGGACATATAGTTTATTGATGGAGCTGTACTGTCCATTGATAGAGCAATGTAAAAATCCACCGTAACTAAAGAGTTTATCACGTCCAGTGGAGACGCTTCACGCCAGTGTTACAAGGTCGCAATGCGTGCCAGAAACATACCAATTGTCATTGTTGACACCGGAAACACTGTTTAAGTATGTACACTTATGAAATTCAAACGCGGCCACGGGTTAAGACATTGTTATGACGAGGAAAATGTTTAAGTGGCAGGGGACTGTCGTGAATTTCAGCAATTGATTGACGAGTCGGATAGGGTCAAAAGGTGCGCGCTTTTTGTAATTAGCAATTTGAATTTTGTAACATGTTGTAAAGCCACTTTACGTTGGTCTTTATTACGAGAAAGCCACAGTTTTCTCTTAGGTAGGTTTGAACTGTGACTCGCACCTTTTAATCTTAGCTGACTTTTAACTGCATCTTATGTGTAAAGATAATGTTGAAAGAAAATGACTTGAAGAAATATTGTTTAGTATGTACAGCGAGTACAAAATAAATCTACGTTTCTATAAGGTGTCAGGCAGGAGCACTTATAAATTCGTTCGTGTCAGATAAGATACGTATATTAAGTACTGTCTGCTGATCATTGGCTGACGAAGTAATTTCCTTACATATATTGGAAATAACTCTGTTCCAGAAATAAAGATTTAGTGGAAAAATAATCAACGTGTGAAGTTCTCAGTCCCTACTGGGCCGGCTTGGGAATCACAGCCTAAGCCCTATCCTTCTAAGAGGAGGCAGTAACTAGTAGGACGTATAGTATATAGACGGAGATGTGAGTGATTATAGTAGAATCAATATTGCTATTCGATAACGTCAACATCTAACATAATTTTAAAAGTTAGGAATAGAATTAGAAAATAGAATATTTAAAAATTCAATCTATATAAATAGCATTATCAAATAAAAAGTTAAAATGGTTTTGTCAATTTAAACGTGCGACGGATTCCGCTGACCCATACTGATCAACTTACCATAAAATAATTGCGTATTATTCCACTTTATTATGTAATAGATCCCGTTCGATAATCCCAACTTTCAAAAATCCCAAGATTTTAATCATTCAAGTCAGTCAGTCTACCAGTCAGGACTTTTCTTTTTCTATGTAGGTATAGATTAGGTAATAAATAACATACTCGTAGATCATATACATATAGTATTACATATATAAAATATAAACAGTCAATCGGAAAACTGTACTTATTTTATACACTTTCTACTGTTACGTATTTTTACTAGTTGCATTGCTGGAAATAATATCTATTACATGATTAATAATGTTAATGATAGGTAACACACAGAAATGTATGATTTTATATTTGTAGAAGAAATAATTAAAAACGTGAATGATTCAAATTTAAAATAAACAACAGAGCTATGCGTTAAAGCGAGTCTATTCTTTCCTCAAAAGGCTGACAACACTCATAATTTTTACTTAGGGGAGACCGGGGACAAAACTAACATTTTGCACTTTTACCTCATTATCTGGTTAAGCGTAATATTTTTGATGAAATTAATATAGCTATCTATAAATTTCGTTCATGCTCTTCAAATTGATGTCTTTATTTACCTAATTATTACTTATTTTGTGTGAAAAACAGGGACTTAAAAAAAAATCGCCTGTTGTTACTTTCGCCCCGATACGTTGCCGAAAGTAACAGGATAAAGAAGTATTTTTAAATATGAGATGAAGTATTAAATTAATAAGTTATGTATCAGAAAACATTGAATGAGCAAAAAAAAAATATTGGCACTTTATAAGTATATGAAAATATTGAAAAAGTATTTTTTTATGAAAATAATCAAAAAAATAACATTTTGTTAGCATTTATTGTCAGTCTAGGAAATGACATGTTTTTTTGGCGTGAGAATTATTTTTTCTATTCAAACTAAGTATTTGGTAACAGTGTTTGTTTCGGATACACACAGTTTTCATCATCATGTCTCTCTATGTTACTTTTGTACCCTGCCACATTTTTGTCAAAAAATTAAAGCTAGCCTTGAAGTGGAACGTGATTGACACAAACGAACTCAAACACCGTGTAATCCATTTAATCAAGAATGACTATACAAATATTCATATAAATATCATTCTTTGAATAATATGAAAACGTAACATGAATGAAAGTCAAGAAAGTTATTTTTAGTTCGTGAAATCACGTTTTGTCCTCTAGCTCAAAGTAGCAGCGCGGAGCACCAACAGCGGCTGGATGCAAGTAAGAGGGGTGGAATCGACTGTCATATGACTGTAGCGAAGAGGTGTTTCGACTATTGGATAAAACTACAGAGCCTTTGCTACTTTCGACCCGCTGTTACTTTTGTACCCGGTCTCCCCTATCTTATGGGTGTCTATTGGCTGCGGTAACCAGCCTGTACCTCTATACTATGAGTTTACACTAGTTCACAGTGACCGTACTCGCTAGCGACGGCGTAAATGATTTGTATGGAGAATTGTACTTCCGTAAGTGACCGCTAGAGGCGCTGTACAATTCTCCATAAAAATAATTTACGCCGTCGCTAGCGAGTACGGTCACGTAAACTAGTGTAAACTCATGGTAGAGGTACTGCTCATTTTCCCACTTACTTATGGGCGTTTTCAGAGAAAAGTGTACTTACCTCTGTCTTAATTTGTGGTCAAATTTAAAATATCAAAATTTTGATATTTTTTTTTTAATTTAGATGCATTCATCATCATCATTATTATTTCAGCCGAAAGACGTCCACTGCTGAACATAGGCCTCCCCCAAGGCTCGCCAAACAGATCGGTCCCGTGCCCTCCGCATCCAACGCGATCCCGCAACCCTAACCAGGTCATCGCTCCATCTTGTTGGAGGCCTACCTACACTGCGTCTTCCGGTCCGTGGACGCCACTTTTTGCCCTATTGCCCATCCATCAGTTCTACGAGCGATGTGCCCTGCCCACTGCCACTTGAGTCTAGCGATTTTTCGAGCTATGTCGGTGACTTTAGTTCTTGCGCGGATTTAGATGCATTAAAGTTTATGAAATGATATTCAAATGCTTGAAAATTAATTTATTTTACGAGAAATCATCAAATTAAACTGACACCGTAGAAAACAAGTCCTTTTTGCGACTGTCCTAAAGTCTGACTTTTCTAATAACTATGAAGAAAGGTGTTATTAATTCTAATTGCGTTTTGAATATTCTCATACATGCTCTTTTAAAAAAAGGACAATATACTTACGAAATCAATTTAAAAACGAATTATACCAGTTATAAGTTTGGTTTTGCCACAGCTGATGCTGTTGCGGATTGGCAAACGTAGCGTGGGACGTCCTCAGACTCGGAGGAGCGATGATCTTCGCAAGGCGGCTGCCAACAGCTGGATGAGAGTGACCGAGGATCGTGCTCAGTGGCGTGCCATGGGAGAGGCCTATGTCCAGCAGTGGACGAACATAGGCTGATGATGATGATGATGATGACAGCTGATGCCAAATTCATCGTTACTTTCAAAATAAAATTGTGATATGTAGATGTAATTATTGTAACTGTTCTATTTTGTAAAAGAAGTCTTGGATTTTTTTTCTTTAGCAAGATGGAGCAACGACCTGGTTAAGGTTGCAGAAACGCGTTGGATGCGGATGGCGCAGGACCGGTATGTTTGGCGAACCTTGTGGGAAGCCATTCGCACCTCCGGTACAACAGTGTATCATCTCGAAATAATACACCATTTTAATTTAGACTTTACTTAATTTCCGGAAAGTCTAAATTAAAATGGTGTATTATTTCGAGATGATACACTGTTGTACCGGAGGTGCGATTATGTCGTATTATGTTTATGTAAATCAAGATTAGCCAACTATAGGTTGGGAATTTAACCGGTGGCCAAGGGCAAAGGTTGAGAAAGCTGGTTGGTACTATTTACGACGTTATTATGACACCTGATTATTCTTTTGCCACACATTAGGTATAAATAAGTTAAAGATCAAAAAAAATACACGTTCGCAAGCTTTTGTCATCCAAACTACGTATTTGTACCAAGTTTAAAGTCGACGCGATGCCATTAAATAGCCGTTAAGTGTTTCCGATCCTGGCTGTATCATCTGGATTACACTATTATTAAATAAGTAATAAGTATGTATACCATGTTACAGCTCAATCGGATACCAAGACGTGGTCCAAAAATGGTTTGCAAATTTTGAAACCACAACTTTACGTTGGAAGTTAAATAAGAACTTGTAAAAATAATAGTCAATTTCATAGTTGTACATATTCACATGTTCGAACACATCATTACTTCCGGGTGTGTGGGATTATAATGGAACGATGAGTGTTCACTGCTCCCTAGTGGGAGCTTAATGAACTGAAAAGTTATGTATGATCCCAATAGTGGGAGCATAATGGAATAAGCCCAAACAGCACCGCGGGCTCGCACTACTTCCCGCCTCCCGCCATTCCTAGTCCCTCGGTATCGCGGTATATTCCCGCGCAGACAGCGAAAGCACACACCGCTAACTCAAGTGGGCGGAATGTTCATCGCATGATTTTCAAAAGTAGTACTTTTAGTTGGCGTTATGTAAATCTGAAAACTTTTTGTTGCTTGTTTTTTTTTTTATAAATTTCAGTCAGCACACCTAATATTAGCACAATATTGAATCGTTTTACATGATAGTTATCTGTTTATGCGTTCGTTCACTTATACAGGGTTATTTGTAATTCACTGGCATCCTCTTAACCCTGAATTCATATCACTAAAACAAATGTTTTTTTGTTTTACGACTTTTTAAAATTAAGCACTTTTTTTCTCATACAAATACACAGAGTATCGTAAAAATAAGAGGTAGTCTCAAATTTTCAAAAGTTATTTACACCAAAAATATTAAATTATGACAAAAGCCGTAAAACAAAAAACATTTGTTAAGTGGTAGGAGTTTAGGGTTAAAAGGATGCTAGTGAATTACAAATAACCCTGTATACTATTTGATTAATAATTTAGTCGAGGCATTCAATGGTGTGTGCGAAGTTCCCAATCCGCACTGGCCCGCGTGGGATCTACGGGCCAAGCCCTCTCATTTTTAGGGTTCCGTACCCAAAGGGTAAAAACGGGACCCTATTACTGAGGCTCCGCTGTCCGTCCGTCCGTCCGTCTGACCGTCTGTCCGTCTGTCCGTCTGCCCGTCTGTCACCAGGCTGCATCTCGGGAACCGTGATAGCTAAAGAGTTGAAATTTTCACAGATGATGTATTTTGGTTGCCGCTATAACAAAAATACTAAAAAATGGAATAAAATAAATATTTAAGGGGGCTCCCATACAACAAACGTGATTTTTTTGCTCGTTTTTGCTCGATATTGATAACGGCAACAGGTAGAAGCTTGAAATATTCACAGAATATTTAATTATGTATAGACTTTAAAAATAAATCATTAAATTAAAATAAAAAAATATTTAACATTCCCATACAACAAACGTGATTTTTATAGATAATTGTACGGAACCCTTCGTGCGCGAGTCCGACTCGCACTTGGCCGACGCGGGACGTATGGATGAACATTACGGTAGAACTGTCCAACACTTGCTATTGTTGCTGCTTGATATTGTTGCGGTTAGGTCACTGATGGTTATTAACGGTCATATATTCCTCCCAGTTACTCCGCCCACGGATCTCTAATGCCCACTTGCTATTCGGTTTTTCACTACAGTCGGCAGAGAGCGCGCAGCGCTATGTCAACAGATTCAGAAGTAGTAGCTCATAATAGATTACTATAATCAATACAATACAATACAATACAATGACTCTTTATTGTACACCAGGAATAGTAAGCAATACAGAAAACAGGTACACAGAGATAATAAAACCGAACCGAACCGAACCGAACCGAACCGAACCGAAGAACTGTTAAAAATCGTATCATAATTGTTTTAATGTTACCTAATTCTCCCTCACAACTACATACAATCAAATACACTGACACACAACACGCACACCACACACACACTCACACACACGTACTCAAAATAAACTCACCCATTCATTCTTGCTTAGTCTCATCTCTATAAATTTGCGACCTGGTTTTTAAAACTGTGGCTTTATGTAACCGGTTAATACTTATTTTGTAATTTTTCCTAATGTTGTCTATTTATTGTAATACCGAATCAGGCCACAACGTGACATGCATAGCCTAGTGAGGGGTCACTGGATAATCAGTGTACGTTATTAAGGTTTTCTTTTAATAAACTATTTTTTTTTATACCCACTCAGTTGTTCTTTTGCATTTACTGTCATTTATTGACAAGTGATGTCATTATTGTCTTAAGGATTTGATTGAAATAAATAAATAAATTGGCAACCATAGTTGCAAAAAGCAAGTAAGTGGATCGGATCTTTATTATTTTACTCGGAAAGTGAGGCAAATCATATCTGACATACGGGAGGATATGTATTATTTTCTTCCCAAGGGTAGAAATGAATTAAAAAAAATAAAGGCATTGGCTGTCAATGGAACGCATACGCATTCAGCCAAGCATTACGGCATGGAATAATAAAATTAAGTATTGAGTTTTTTTTTCTTAATTAGTCATATTACTTACTTATTAATTTCTTATTTAGTGACTTAAACCAGAAAAGTTAGAAAATGTTAAAAAAAACACGGTAAATGACAATGTTATTGTCCACACAGCCTATCTATACAGCTTAACTCCTTGGTTCAAATTGGTTTCTTACATATTTTATAAATAAATTTACTAAAATACCTACTTTATCTACTGTTTTCATTGATTATTATATTGAACATTCTAAATTTTGTTAAATTAATTATTCCTTAACAATAAACTCCATTGAAATATTTTACAACCGATCATATTGACCAGTTTGGACATTTTTATTTATTTATACTTATATTTTCTTACTTTCCTTATAGTCGGAATGAAAAGCAGAGTGTTTAACTCGGGAAAAACACCAATATCACCCTCGGAATATTGGCACCCTCGCTGTGCTCGGGTGACAAGTAACCTCGTGTGATATTGGCTATTTTCCTCCCTTGTTGAACAATCTACTATTGTTTTACGACTTTTTAAAATGCAGCACTTTTTTCCCATACAAATACACAGAGTATCGTAAAAATAAGAGGTAGTCTCAAATTTTCAAAACGTTATTACACCAAAAATATTAAGTTATGACAAAAGCCGTAAAACAAAAAAAACATTTGTTAAAGTGGTAGGAGTTTAGGGTTAAAAGGATGCTAGTGAATTACAAATAACCAATAACCCTGTATTAGACTAGCTGTTGCCCGCGACTCCGTCTGCGGAGAATAGGGGTAGGTATAAAAAATAGCCTACGACCTATTCTCAGACCTACCGAATAAAAGCATTTAGCAAAAAGTTTCATAACAAGGTTCTTACCACAGCCTACTGGATTAATTTGAATGTCACCACAATACCCGAAGAACTTGAAATTCCAAGTGAAATGGAGCTCCGGTTAATATCGAAACCATTTTAAAAAGTTGTAAGGCCGGGCGGCCGTTTTGGTCAAAAGGGATTTCAGGGGCAGGCTATTTTGTTGCGCAACAAGTGGAAGAGTGGGTAAAACAATTGGCACTATCATACGAATAAAGCGGTCTTACAATTGTGGTAGAAAAACTAGATAACGTGGATTCAACGAAACAATATTTAGACGACCAGATGGCCTAGTGGTTAGAGAACCTGACTATGAAGCTTGAGGTCCCGGGTTCGATTCCCGTGTCGGGGCAGATACACTGACGAGCAAAAATAAAGGGTCGGTTACAAAAATGACGATAACTACAAAATCCGCTGTGATAGCCTCTTCGAGTAAAATGAGTTCAGTAAAGAGTTTTAGTCTAAATTAAACTTTTTCTTGTTAAGAATAAAACTCTTTACTAAACTCATTTTACTTGGTGAAGCTATCACAGCGGGTTTTATAGTAATCGTCATTTTTGTAACCGACCCTTTATTTTTGCTCGTCAGTATATTTGTATGAAAAATACGAATGTTTGTTCTCGGGTCTTGGGTGTTTAATATGTATTTAAGTATGTATCTATCTATATAAGTATGTTTATCCGTTGCCTATTTAGTACCCATAACACAAGCTTTGCTTAGCTTACTTTGGGACTAGGTCAATTGGTGTGAATTGTCCCGTGATATTTATTTATTTTTATTTAATATATAAATAATTTAAAAAAACATTAGGAATGCATTGAATTGGTTTCTTAACACCTTAATTTGCTAACAATTTATATGAAAACGTCAGAATTAATTACAGTCTTTTGGCCAACAAAATAAATTACAACACTGTGGAAATGTCTTTGACCGCTGAAAATGGGATTAATAGGGATTATCATTATAAAAAAAAACCGGCCAAGTGCGAGTCGGACTCGCGCACGAAGGGTTCCGTACAATTATCTATAAAAATCACGTTTGTTGTATGGGAGCCTCCCTTAAATATTTTTTTTTATTTCAATTTAATGATTTATTTTTAAAGTCAATACATATTATTTTTATTTTATTAGCAGTACGGCTGCTCACCGAATCTATTTTTTTTTTCTATTTTTTTTTTCGCTTTTAAATAGTCAATACATAATTAAATATTCTGTGAATATTTCAAGCTTCTACCTGTTGCCGTTATCAATATCGAGCCGAGCAAAAACGAGCAAAAAAATCAAGTTTGTTGTATGGGAGCCCCTTAAATATTTATTTTATTCCGTTTTTTAGTATTTGTTGTTATAGCGGCAACCGAAATACATCATCTCTGAAAATTTCAACTCTCTAACTATCATGGTTCCCGAGATACAGCCTGGTGACAGACGGACGGACGGACGGACAGTGGAGCCTCAGTAATAGGGATTCCGTTTTTACCCTTTGGGTACGGAACCCTAAAAATCGGTCAAGCCGTTTCTACTACCTTTGGCCTCTCAAGCAGAAGGTAGTGGGTTCGAACCGGGTTCGCACCTCTGAGTTATTCAAAATTTAACATGAGCTTTACGTTGAACCAAACCTGCACACACCTGGATGAAATTTAGTGGTGTGTGTGAAGTTCCCAATCCGCACTGAGTCCACATGGGAACTACGGTCTGAGCCCTCTCATTCTGACAGGAGATGCCATGCAGTGGGACGTATACAGGCTGGGATGATTCAAAAAGGACCTCTACTAAACTACTACCCACTATAGTTAGATTTAAGAGGGTACGATGCGCACCATTTCTCCATACAAACGTAATCTTTCCTCTGTTTCCTCCCTGGATAATGGCTTTAGAGCCAATTTTTTTAACTGTGTAATCTGTATTTACCACAGCTATGGCCCTATGTTTCGTTTTTTCCATATTTCAATTAGCATAAGAAATATGAGCTTTCAAAACCTGAACAAAATTACCCAATTTCAACGTCATATTCAGACACTCATCAGAAAAGAATCCCTGATATAAACAAAAAAAGGAAAACATAGGGGCATAGCTAAATCTGTCCTCTAATTATTTTTGAAAAAAATAATTTTATTGGTCCAGTTTTCGAGAAGAAAACAGGGGATTACGAAATGCTGTTTTGATCAATTTTACGCGCCTAATAACGGTCTGAGCTGCAGTTGTCCCGCTCTCGCTGTACTGACACGGAGGGGTTCGGGCGAGACAGCGACATTTCATTAAAATACCTATTTCTCAAAAGTCTCTCAGCCATCGTACCCTCTTAAATAACTATTTAGAAAGTGGGAAGCGTATGCACTTATTGCCTCCGCTGCTATACAAAGCGAGCGGCTACCTACACGCGAATGTAATAAAATAATACTTATGTAAATTAAAAAGCTATGGAACAAGTGTCATCAAGTGACATAGATTGGGACTCCAAGCAAAGTTAATACTATGAATGCTAGCAATGGATAAACATGCTTAAATAAACGTGTTAAGGTTCGAAGACAAACATTCGTATTTTCATAAAAATATCTGCTCCGACCAGACATCGAACCTGGGATGTATTTAACCATGAAACTGCTAGGTCGTCCATAATTATTCCTTTAGGAGCAACTTAGTCCGGCAACTACACTTTCTTACAATTAAGTTTTTAAACGACTAAGGATAAAAACCGTAGCAACTAAAACACCCAACACTGTTTTAACCAATCACAAGGGCTGAAGTTTACCTTTGTCGCACTAACACTGCACTATCAGTCTATCACTTGGTTCGCGAGATGTGTGTTCAGCGGTGCAGCCAACACTGCGCAGGAGTGGTTGCCGGCGCGGCTTGCGCAAACGCACCCGGCGGTCAATGTTAACAGGTAGGGATATGGCAATCAGTTCGAAATGCTAATGAATATATTATCCGATGAATCTAATCTAGACTGTTCAGTCGATCAAGTCAGTGCTTTACCAGGAGTCCTGCCTTTTCTCTGAAATATTTTTCCCATCTGATCCATTTCCTAACTGTTTCACTTCCCAACGGTATTTTTTCTGGAACTGTAAACTATTCAGGATATATTTCAGGAATAGCCTGTAGAACTTTATAAATAAGGTTAAGTTAGTTTTATAACAATCCTAAATCACTTAGAGTTTCAGAAAAAAAAAACAGTTGGGAAATTAATCAGTTGGGAAAAATATTTTCGGCGAAACATTAGAGAACTGGTTACCACTTTTAATGACAGTTCCTACATCAGAACAAAGACAATAAGGCGGATTGTCCTTGACTTGTAAGCAAAAATAGCCTTTGATGTTTTTAGTCGTACTACTGACAGTGAACCTTGGGGTGGTACAGGAATTTCTTGTCGACTATACTTTGAAATGAGATATTGTTTTTATTTGGAAGTGGTTTGGTTGAGATGCCCTACTGAAACCGAAGGTGTGTCACACTGGCGTAGCTGTCTTGCACATGTGGTTGCGGATTGAAAGAAAATCTGTACTATATATCCTTACAATACAATACAATACAATACAATACAATACGATGACTCTTCCAACAATACAATGATCCTTCTACACTATCTAAGTTATCTACACTCACTATTGTTTACTTGTATCTAGGAATAACTTGGGAACTATAGAATGGATCCTAAAAATTATTTCATAGAATGAAACTACGCTATCACTAATTAGCATCTGTCTTCCTTATAGTCCCCGCTTACTTCTGGTCGACTTATGAACGATGCTTTTACTTTGGCATCATTATCGTCCTTTCAACCGTTGGATCCACTGATGGACGTAGGCCTCCCTCATTAATACCTTATCATTACGGTTGCAAGCGGCTTGCATTCACCTTGAACCTGCGGCTTTTATCGAATCGTCCGTCCATCTCGGTGGTGGACGTCCCACGCAGCGCTTGCCAGTCCGTGGTCTCCATTCGATTTGATTAGATTACCCGAGGAAAACCTCAATTAGCTCAGTTTAGTCCTGAAAGAAAAATCACGCAAGTTGCATTACAGTGCGCAGTCTAAAAACTGGGGTTTACATTCGCGCTCTACTTCCCAAAGCTCTATTAGATGGTATTAAACTAAAAAAGTATTTGAAAATGAAAACTGACGAACCCTTTCGCTCCGCGGCTGTAAGTACAATCCTTATTCCTTCCAATACAATCACCAACATACATAACAAGTCGCAAGATTGTACTAAATAGCGACGTCTGAGCAGACATCTAGGCACTGCCTGCCTACGTTCCAGTTTTATAGGTGAGATAGGATATGCCTAGGTATTTTACTGTTTCGTCATTGGATCGCGATTGCCCTACCCTACGTGCCGGAGCGCATGCGCCGTGCCTCGCCGATTTTAGCGGGCGAAGGACCAGTTACTTTCGAAATACGTGACAAGATTTTCAGAGGCCACGTGCTTTCCTACTTCTTCTAATAGGAAGAGTACTTAATTACAAATAAATGCTTATGTTATTGTTATCACAAATACGCCATCATCAAGAGAATTTCATTTTATGGCTTTCAGAATTGAATTGACCTAATGTCAGTTTGCACATTGTCATAACGGTAGTAGCTGCACCTAAATTTCACACACCTAAATTTTACCTACCTAAATTTCAGTTTTGCACGAAACTAGGTAGCTTGCAGACACTCTATCAATGAAACTAGCTTTCTATTCCTATCTTGAAGGATTTGTCACACTGACTGCGTTCTGCGGTCGCGGTCAGGTCAAATTGAACGCAGCCCGCATTATGTATGAACAGCATTGTCGGTCAGGGCAATCGGTCAGCGGTCCGGGCAGGGAAACCGGTCAGCGAACCGGGCGATGCGGGCAGGGCAAACAGCGGCATTTTGTTATTTGACTGCGTGAATCAGTGGTGATCTGTTATTTTATTGTGTTAGACAACAAAAGAACAGGCCTTATACTACGAAGTGCAAACTTCGAACTTCGTATCGTGCCATTCCTCTCACGCTAATAGTATTTAATACAAGAGCGAGCAAGACGATGCGATACGAACTTCGATTTTCGAATTTCGGAGTAGCCCCTCTGATCGCCACTGATTCACGCAGAAATATTTATTGAAATATTTGTGTGCACTCCGTTGGGTTACGAGTGTCAAACTTACGTTGTCCGTTGCCCTGCCCGCCGCCCGCTTCCCGCCGCCCTCTTACCGCCGCCTGGCTGCCCACTGCCCGCCGCCCGCTGACCGCCTATCTGCCCGTACGCGTCCTTGCGTTCCTTCCGCGCGGTCCGCACGGTCAGATCGCATATCTATACAAAATACCTATATAGAGACCGACAATTTTGTTCATACATAATGCGGGCTGCGGTCAATTTGACCTGACCGTGACCGCAGAACGCATTCAGTGTGACAAATCCTTGAATGAAGAGTTAGCAAGTGCCTATAAGTATGGTCTTGGCAAACCTCACTAAGACCTAACCTTGACCTTTAGACCTGAATTTTAATAGATCGATACCATTGCAAACAAATGCATAGGCCAATCCTACGCCGGCCGCCATAAACCCCTTGTTGTTGTGATTAATCTGGCACTGCACCAGACTTCACCAGAGGCTTTATTATCTAACGTGCGAGTTGTCGCAATCGCATTCACCATCTCTTTCTACCCTCTTCCTATATCGTGTGACAGGCAACCGCGGTGAAAGAGATTGTGATTGTGTGTATGTTAGGAAATAAGGCCTCTGGAGTCCCACGTAAAAACTCGAAACATTTTCCAGTGCAAAAAAGCGCATCCATGTAGCGTTCGTGTAGGGGCGTCTAACAAAAGAATATTATGTGCTTTCATCATCATCCCAACCTATATACGTCTCACTGCAGGGCACAGACCTCCTCTCAGAATGAAAGGGATTGGGCCGTAGTTCCCACATGTGCTTTAATTATGTCAAATCTTTATATATACAATTCCACTGTACGTGTGTTTGTCACTGAACTCGTCGTTAACGGCGCAGGACCGATTAGAATGTTTTTTTTTGTATGCGTTTGGGTGGCGCCCTGGATGGTTTAGATTCACAAATCAGTCCGGCAGATGGCGCTGCAGTCGGTAAGTAGGTTCATGCAGGACAACGTCTGTCGCGTCCGCTAGTTAAGTAGGTATATGAACCAATCATGCACCAAATGCAAGAGATTCATTTAATTCATTCATTCGATAACGTGTATAAACACGATATTGGTAGATGGAGAAAGTGTCATGTTATTCACTTTAATAATTTGCAATACCAGCAAGTACTGTACAAGTAACATGTTACGGTCACAAGGGTCATGTTCGAAACATTATATCATTAAATCATTATGTTGTTGCAGGTA
The DNA here is from genome assembly GCA_947859365.1 of Archips crataeganus. Lineage (NCBI taxonomy): Eukaryota > Metazoa > Arthropoda > Insecta > Lepidoptera > Tortricidae > Archips > Archips crataeganus. Next base: position 6,899,180 of record OX402065.1, read on the forward strand.
AGAGCTCCGAGGGATTCCTTAAAGAGCAGCGTGACAGCCTACGTATGCGCCCGACCCGAAAGGCAGGTTTGCGAAATTTTAATGGAGGTGAAATACTTCCAAGGAACGTGGACATTGCTGACTCAGAGAGTCACAGAAACAGGATGGCAGAGATTCTACAACAATAGTTTAATAACTTTTAATTTTCCGTTGTTATTTACATCCTCATTGTGTCACTTGTAAAAAAAACAAACAAAAAAAAAGAGAAGCAGCTAAATGTTTATGGGGCAACAACATTAGGAAAATTGCTATAGAATTGGGAATGTCTAAAAAAATACTAATGGTTTTATATTTTTTTTTGTATAGAAAAGTCAATTAGACGACCAGATGGCCTAGTGGTTAGAGAACCTGACTACGAAGCTTGAGGTCCCGGGTTCGATTCCCGTGTCGGGGCAGATATTTGTATGAAAAATATGAATGTTTGTTCTTGGGTCTTGGGTGTTTAATATGTATATAAGTATGTATCTACCCAAGTAGCACAGTTAGCATTATAAGAAATCACTTTGGGTATAACTCGGAACTTCATAACTTAATAAACAGTTAATATGGTTCAACTGAGAACTTAGAGCTGCGTATTACGCTTTAGTCTGTATAACAGCATCATAAAAGTAGAAACGGATACTATTGTTACGGGATCAGAGTTAGTGCAGATGTCAAAAATGCCTTCTTACAGTCTCTTTTGCATTGGTTGCTTAAGAGCATTATAGTGGTAGTAAAATATGCTATTGCTGTTTAAAGGCGTAGAATTATACCACTGAAATGCTAGCGTCTTAAAAGTGTCACTGTGAACTACCGTACAGCCAACAGTTTTAGAATAGTGTACACTTAGAGTAATTTAACACAAAAAGTTCCACATCGGTTCGCCTCGGCTCTGTTATAAGCCTATTTTTCAAAGCAGTTAAAAGGTGTTTTATTAGTACACGTGAACACCGAAGGTATTTCAAGATCTTTGTTTAACTCAGAAATGCAGCATTTAGCTGTGAAATATACCAGTATATTGTTTTAGTCTGCATAAAAGAACACTTTACATATATTATAACGCACGAAGCTGCAATCAGGTTCACGTTAGTCAATAATTAAATCCTTAAGCGGTCATTTTAACAGTTGGCGTGGATTGTGTATTAAATTATACAAAATGCTAAAAAAAATGATAAATTAAAACAAGATTGAATTAAAATTAAAACTACTAAATAAAAATTAAATAACTATTAAAAGGTAATGCGTTTAAGTAGTTCAAATAAATGGTTTTAGCGTTTATGTGAACCATAATAAAACTAATAACAGCTGACAGGCTGAATATTGGTTCACTTGAACTCTTATTTACTGCAATAAGTATAATAGAGGAACTGGGGTGTACTCTTGTACAGCCATGGTAATTAATTCAGCATAAAAAGAGTTCACAAAAGTTTCTTAAGAATGCGCCATTTTATTATAACCTAAATCGTATATATTGATAATTATTCTGTTGTTATTTATATTTTACTGCCTTAAATTACACGTTATTCATATACTTATTATAGTATTATATAAAGCTTCGTATAATTTTATGTAAATCGCTCTAAAATGTATGCATACTTACTTTTTTCACAACATTTCTAATTAAAACGAGATATTTCCGAAGCGCGTAAAAATTTTGCTAAAAAACCATATAAACATTCACAGTAAACTTGCATTCCCAAATGTTTTCACAGTAAGTTGGCTATAAAGGTGTACTTTCGTGAGTTAACACAAATTCTCAATAAAATTGTGACATTTACTTCGCCATTACACATCACACTCTGGAAATTTATCGGCACCGCTATAATACTATTAAAAGCAAATCTGCAAATATAATAAGCAATTTCAATATGAACGAAGGGTAATGTAAAACCTAAAGCGTTATATAAGACTAGCAGTCACCCAATCCTGACGCTTAGTCTGTATAACAGGACACTCGTATTCTGTTAAGTAGCTGATAAACAGCCTGGTGACCCATAATAATTCCAATATAGTGCTACTGTAATGCTGTTAAACAGAAATGTGAACTAAACTAGAACTATAGGCTGAATAATTTGTGCCCAAATAAGAGTTATTTCAGTGTTAACAGCGCTGTTAACACCATTGTAACACTGTCTTGTACAGCTTCAAGTTTCCGTGTACACCAAAAGTGATTTCTTATAATGCTACTTGTGCTACTTGGGTATCTATATAAGTATGTTTATCCGTTGCCCATAACACAAGCTTTACTTAGCTTACTTTGGGACTAGGTCAATTGGTGTGAATTGTCCCGTGATATTTATTTTATTTATTTTATTTTTTAATTAAAAGAAACTAATTTCAATATTTTTTCATTTAGTTCACTACTTTTTTTTAAATTTATTATTGAAACTATTTTGCTTGATGTCGTCAGATTATAATTGAGGGCGGAACACAGCCAAATTTCAAAATTCTTATTCTATGTGTAGTGGTACATTGTAACTAGTGTCACTTTACTGGCGCTGTCAGAGTGCTAGATGTCAGACAGCGGGTCCAAATCAAACTCCGTAGTTCCACGCGTAAATAATGCTATTCCACACCGATTAAAGTACAACTTGGACCGTCTACGAAATTTACTTCAATGTCAAATGAAGGTCATTGCTTATTTTGATATGTAATAAATGCATTACATTATATTAAAATTAAATAACTACAGAAAACAATTTAAAAAGCATTTATCACACGTCACGGCGGCTGCCACAATAACACATACAACAACACAACACAACATGTCGAGTTCAACTCGTCTTAAGACGTGAGTGATCCGTTTATTTTCACTATGAAATGAAGGTTGCTTATAAGAAATGTAATAAATGAATTACATTATATCAAAACTAGCTGTTGCCCGCGACTCCGTCTGCGAAGAATAGAGGTATAAAAAATAGCCTACGACCTATTCTCAGACCTACCAAATATAAACAAAAAATTTGTTAAAAATCGTTTAAGCCGATTCGGATGAGTTCGACAGCAAACACCGTGACACGAGATTTTAATATATTAGATTAGAAGATTAAATACATACAGAAAACGGTTTAAAAAGCATTTATCTCGAAGTGGTTTTCGATTTACTGTACACTCAAATAAATAGGCAAACCCAACTAGGTTTCTTTTGTAAGAATAGGGGTTTCCAAATCTCTCACACCGAACTCGGTAAGGCGAGGGGAGGAGATACGCGTAGATTCTCCTGTGCCTTCCCGTGTCCCGCTTTCGGATTGGGTGCTGCCCCATTAGGCGTCTTCCTCTCTGGCAGTCTCCGAGATATCTTTCTGCGCAATGGCTGTATCTCAGAACGTCGCCAGTGCGTCCCAACACCTCTTTCTACTTACCATCTTACTTTTACCTATCGTAACCATCCTCAGCTTATTAAGTATTTGATTTCTATTTAGTGTGAGCTATTCATTTATGAATTAGTAATGATCGTAGCCCCAATGATGCGCGTGATTATGACTAGCCATAGTTACCTGTCGCCGGAAGTATGCTAATTGCCTCCCGTTAAAGTAAAGTATGATAATCTGCGACTGCGACATTATTATTAAGAAAAGGTATTTTAGAGCGCACAGATAGAGATCGGTCGGCTCCGGAGTTCCGATTTCCGCTCTGCCTGCTTTGTGATTTATTGTTAGAACCTCTGTAGTTACACTTTAGGAATAAATCGGTCCGACAACTTGTACTCACAAATTAATCACCGTGCTGATGCGCCCTAAGGATGACTAATTTATTTAAAACATCGTGCATAGTAAATTAAATATCATAGAAGTAATTTGGTTGTTTGTTTTTGTTTAAGTTTGTTAGGTACTTCAGAAATCTGTATGTTTTTATAAACCGATTTGAAAATGCGCTCTTGGAAATCATCATTTGGCAAAATTGAATAGACAAGGAAGAACATAGTTGGCTACCTGAACTATTCAATAACATCAATTTCACGGGTTGCGATTCGATTACTTTAACACAGTTGCAAAGCAATGATTATGATGGTCGCAATGTAAATGGTGAAGTGGAACTGATGACGAAGCACTAGGAGGAATCCTCAGCAATTAACAACTTTGAATCCTGGTTGAATCCAAATTAAATTAAATAATTTGTTTTTACTTCCTGCCAAGTTTCTTGCGGCCCATTCTTCTTGGCAATGATGGTCCTTACGAAAGCGCTGGTAGTTTAAAAAAAAGTGACATGTAAAAGACCCCTTTGCGGCCTATTTGCAGAATAAACGTTTTGATTTTGATTTTTTTGATTTTGAATATTTTTTCATGATGAGCAGTTGACTTTAAACTATTGTATGTATCTTAGATTAATTCCACTAAAAAGCGAGAGATAAAATATATTAGTAGTGATAGAAGATCAATAGATAACGTAGATGACTAGGTCTACTCCTGCTAGCTGGTGCTGAGGCACCGACTTCAAACAGGTCGATAGAAAGTTCGTTTCTTAGATTTTTTGGAGTCCGTCCAATTTTTTTTTATTATAACGTTAGCTACATTACAATCAACCGCTTAACAATTAACGGGTTTTCCAAACGACAATTGCGGCATCGCCGGCCGAAACGAAACGTCCCCAAGGTCTGGTGATGTAACAGAAGTAACAGACGACACTTACTCGCTAATACTGTTAATCTTAAACATACATTGTATGAAAGTGTCAATTACTAATGTAAAAATATAAAAGTTGTGTTTGTTTGTTTTTCTTGTGACGAAAAATTACGCGCAATTGATTGGATTACATGGATTAAGTAATAATAAAGAGCGCTTTTGAATATGAGCAGATGTTGCGTGAATGTAAGTAATTAAAATTTTGTAATATTCCTTTTGGCAAGATTTTATTCTCACAGTTAAATCGTATATCTCGTTTGAGCACATTTATACAATTGTCCATAAAACGCAAAAAAATAATCAAAGAAAAAATATTTCCTGTGTGCCGAAACAATCTTCTTACTATAATATAAGATAGAATTTATTCAATTGTTCTTATAATATTCATAAACTACTGTTACTACAGTATAGCAGCAAAAGTGATGTTAAAAAATAATATGAAAGGGAAAACAATTTTACCAAATTGTACCATAAATTCAGCTTCTTACGTTATAGTTTTATTTGTATTTGAATTACAATCACAGTTCATCTTTTGAACTGTGGTATTTTATTATCATGTCTACAGCCTTTTCAGCAATGCCTAATGTTGTTGCCATTGTATTGGCTCCTATTATTTGAGGCATGACGCTTGCATCAACTATGCGTAACTTCTTTGTCCCATGTACCAATAATTCATGATTTACTACGGAGCTTGCATCTTCCTTTGGACCCATTTTTGCCGTCCCAACAGGATGGAAGACCGTTGTCGCCATATGTTTCATGTAACACTCCCAGTAAGCATCAGAGTTGTATGACATTTCTGAGCAAAATGGCAAGTCAATTTGAACGTGCCTGGCGTCAATTGATTGAAATGCGTTTGTGGATCCTAACTTCATTACAAATCTTAGTCCTTCTATAAGTTGTTTTACGTCTTCTGGGCTCTGGAAATAGTTGGGTTTTATCACAGGCTTAGATGTTGCTGCATCGTCTGTTAGTAATATTTCACCTCTTGACTTCGGGTGTAACAAAGTTGGATAAATGCCAATTAATTCCTCTTTTTTATTTAAATTTATAATTGCTTGCACAACTTCAGGTATATATCCTGTATTATTTAGGTAGGTCTCCAGTGCAATACGATTGTTTATAGATAGATGAAAGTGAAGGAATTGTATGTTGGGATTATCGTGGTTATGTATATTAACAAAAGCCATAAAATCGGCGATGCCTAGTGTTGACAATGGGCCAGTGTTCATTAGTATGTATTCCATGATAAACATAGTAAATACTTCAGGCGTAATTGTGTGATTGTGTTTCGTTGTAAAGTAGAACGGGAAAAAAATGTGATCTTGCAGATTTTTACCCACAGGTAAATCTAGAATCGGTTTTATATTTTTGTCTTTGAGATGTGTTTTAGGGCCGATGCCTGATAGCATGAGTATCTGTGGTGTGCCAATTGTGCCTGCTGATAAAATTACTTCTTTATTAGCTCGTATTTGCATAATTTTCCCGTTTGCTTGCTGTACCTCCACGCCAACGGTAATTTTGCTCTCAGGGTCTATAATTATCTTATGTACTAAGGCATTTTTCATGATATGCAATCGTTTTGCCTCGTTTAGGAATATTTTCGCAGTGTTCAATCGTTTCCCTTTATGTACCAACATTTTCGTTAATCTTGTTCCTAAAAGAGCCTCGTCGTTTAATTTGTCGGTTTGAGGCACACCCAATTCTTTGTAAGCGTCATCTAATAAATTATAAAGTGGATTGTCATTAAATTTGTAATTATGAAGTTCAAGTTTGTTTTCGATGTGATCAAAATACGTTTTAAGTTTATCGTATCCCCAGTCAATATTCCCATGTTCTTCCCAGCTGTTATAATCTGCGGGATGTCCCTTTATGTAAAACATTGCATTGATTGAACTTGACCCTCCCAGACCTTTTCCTTTACTCCAAGAGCAGCGTTTGTCCCTTAGACCTAGACAGCTCTTTCCATCTGAGAACGTCTTGTAATTCCAGTCGGCATCTGTTTTCTGGAGATTGTACACCAAACTCGGAATCTGAAACGCAAACCAATTAAAGTACTTAATGTTTTAGTTTTATACGTTACTAAGCTATCGCTCGCGACTCCGTCTGCGAAGAACTCGTTTATCGCTATCCTGCGGGAACTATGCAATTTTCTGGAATTATGTTCTTCCCGGGATATCACATACCAAAGTCACTCACTATCACTATCTCCATACCAAATTTCATCTACATCGATTCAAGCGTTAAGAGGTCAGAAGAGTCACTGTCGCACTTATATTATTTAGTAAGGATTATGATATCAATTTGATATCAATGGAGTTGTGGAGGTCAAGTGGAGAGGCTTTTACCTAACAGTGGGACACTGTAATATATCAGGCTACATAAAAAAATGTCATCGGTACTATTGAATTTCGTTCTCTTGTCATTACTATTACATGGAAGGCTAGAACCGTTTGTTAGATTTGTGTGATAGGATGTCTCTTGAGGTCGATATTAAACTTTACCATGGTCTATTAACGTATATGCGGAAACTAAGTACGAACGCATTGGCTGCCGAAAGTCAAACTCGAGACTTTGTCAGGTGCCGCAAACGCTCATGTGCGTTCAAAAATTATGAGAGCGGCATTGGGCGAAAGAAAAAAAACGCATATATGCGTTGCCGGCACTGAGTGTGTTAAAAATAACTAAGACTTGTTTCTGTTTGAGATATATCAGTCTAGTAGACGCCTTGCTTATTAACTGGTGTTGATATTAACATACAAGTGCTTGCTAATTTATAATTTAAGGCGACTGTAGCATTGCTTTCGGCTTAGCATTAAAGGTAACGTAATGTAGGGTGTCCTAAAAGGAATCCGAAATATTTCATCCTGTGATTGAACAAGTCTCAAGATGAAGTAAAACAATTACTTTGCTCACCCGCGACCTTACAATAGTTACGGTTTATGCAAGAAATGTGCGATATGAACAGGTAAATTTAGTATCTTCTCGTTTACTGCGGCTTGGGTCGAATTTGAACAGTTAGTATTAATTAAATATGCCTTATAAATAAATAAACAAAAAATTCAAGGTAGTTTTAAATATGTCAATAAAAGTTAATTTTTGTGGGGTAGTTTGAGAATCAGAAAAATAAAGTGGGTACTTGAGAAGTTACAGTGACAAGTTAAAACATTTGTTTTGGTTTGTTAGTTTAACATTTGGTAGCATAGCATACGGTTGTGGTAACTCTGAAGATGAGCTCTGGTTGAGTTCGAAACGCGTCAGTGTAGCTTGGTGGTGGTGATGGTTGGGTTTATGTGATTTGTGTGTGTTCGTACAGTGTGGAGGTGGAGGAACTGCATGAACGCACATTTCTTGCATAAACGTAACTATTGTAAGGTCGCGGGTGAGCAAAGTAATTGTTTTAGTTCATTAATATGGACCTCCGCAAAGTAACGCCTGATTCAATAAAGTCTCAAGATCTTCTCTTCAAAGATTTTCACTGAAAATATTCATTTAAATTGATGTCACTCTGACGCCTTACACTAACCTAGCGCGAGTTGCATATCAAGTTATAAAAACGATAACCAATATGAAATAAGCCATCAAATCTCGCAAGCAGTCATCACTCATCATCATCATTTCAGCCGAAAGACGTCCACTGCTGAACATAGGCCACCCCCAAGGCTCGTCAAACAGATCGGCTCTGCGTCATCCGCATCCAATGCGTTCCCGCCACCTTCACCAGGTCGTCGCTCCATCTTGTTGGAGGCTTACCTACACTGCGTCTTCCGGTCCGCGGACGCCACTCGAGAACTTTTCGGCCCCATCGGCCGTCAGTTCTACGAGCGATGTGTCCTGCCCACTGCCACTTCAAGTCCAGCGATTTTTCGAGCTATGTCCGTGAATTTAGTTCTTACGCGGATTTCATCATTTCTAATGCGATCCCGCTGAGAAACTCCAAGCATAGCCTTCTCCATCGCCCTCTGAGTGACTTTGAGCTTTCTTATGAGGCCCATCGTTAGCTAGCAGCCACGTCTTAGTGCCATAAGTCATCACTGCTAAGCAGTAATTTACTTAAATTAGGGTAAACTACAGTTATTGCCCATGCACCAGTGATTGACCACTTTAATAGAAACATTGTCAAGTGCTAACTGTCTATCATTTGTTTTTGATCAGCATTCACTATATAGTGCTGTGATTACATTAAATTCTTTTGCCGTTAGAAAGCCACATCATCACCAAGTGACATAGGCTACTCTTTACCGCGGGAAAATACCTTTTCCTACGGGAAAATTAATTTTATCGCGGGCGAAACTGCGGACGGAAGGCTAGTAATAAATAATCATGGGACGATTGACACCAATTGACCTAGTCCCAAAGTAAGCAAAGCTTGTACTATGGTATGGGTACTAGACAACGGATAAACATACTTAAATAGATAAATCAAAGAGATAAATACATACTTAAATACATATTAAACATCCAAGACTCGAGCACAGATGTGCCTGCCCCGACCGGGAATCGAAACCGGGACCTCAAGCTTCATAGTCAGGTTCTCTAACCTGGGCTATCCGGTCGTCTTAAAGTAAAGTCGTGAAACTAATGAAACGCAAATGATAGATAGTTAGCACTTGACAATGAAATGGATTTCTTATAGTGATCAATCACTGGTGCATGTGCAATACTGGGTTGTTTACCATACTCAATTTAGTAAATATGTTTAGGTCTCATTTTACCTTGATTTCGTTATACCCTATTTACGAACATACCTAGTTCTCAAAATAACTTGGTGTCAAAATGGCTGAATCCCAAAATAGGCTATATTTTTTTCTCAAAACACCGGATTTTTAATACGTCTGAATTTTAAAATGTCATTGTCTCTTTTAACGACCGCTTTAGCCTAGTTGGTAGTGACCCTGCCTACGAAGCAAGAGGTCCTGGGTTCGAATCCCGGGAAGCGCATTTATTTGTGTGATGAGCACGAATATTTGTTCCTGAGTTATGGATGTTTTCTGTGTGTTTAAGTATTTATTTATCAATATTAGTATGTTTATCGTCGTCTAGTACCCATTAGGTTTGCTTAGTTTGGGACTAGGTCGATTTGTGTAAGATTGTCCCCTAATATTTATTTTATTTTTTATTTTATTATCAATCAGCCAATTTTTTAATTTATTCCTAAGTAAAACTATTTCCATCAAGTATTTTTATTTGGTTAGGAAGTGCGTGTCGTCGTCTAGTACCCATAGTACAAGCTTTGCTTAGTTTGGGACTAGGTCGATTTGTGTAAGATTGTCCCCTAATATTTATTTTATTTATTTATTTATAATAACTAAACATAACAATACCTTCATCGCAAAACAACCAAATCCCAAAATACCTAAATATTAACAGTTATTCATAGCAGTTAAAGTAGATTTCTTATTGGACGCTTTGGGGTATTCTGTAAGTCCATAAGAATTTATGAATAAAGAAATAAAGAAATAAAGATAAAAGCTTGTAATAAAATTTAGGTATTTTGACACTGTGACATTTTGCCTTTCCGATGTTTGAAGGAAAATGTACATATCAATATTTAGTCATTTCGGGAATTGGACGTTTTCGGACAAAGTCATTATGACTTTCTTTAATAATGCGTCAATTTGATATTTAGGCATTATGGGATCATGGCCATTTGAAATTTAGTCAAATTAGTTAATAAGGCATTATGCAATTTTGTTTTATTGAACACTAAACGTAAATATGTACGTACGTAGTAAATTTTCGCTTCAGAAATTTACTTAACCGGGGACAAGACATTGGTTATCGTGATAGTAACTTGGTATAATATGGCGCGACTCACTCTCAACATCGGCTATAAATTTACAGAAAACTTTGTCAACTCAACGTCAATTAAACATTTTTGAAAATCTTTTACGATGGTAAGTATTCAGTTCAACTTATTCACTGTTAGAAATATTCCGGATCCATTTTATGATACTTCATATACTATACGATTACTTGGAAGTGAGGTTATTTAGTAGTTTTAGCACTGAAGAAAGTCCTCCTACCTCGCTATAAACGCTGGGGTCACCTCCTGCTTCGATCAACAAGACTGACCAAGAGTAGTAGGAACTCAAGCGACTGGCTACGAGCGAGCCTGCAGTTCCAGCTCCCACCACTATGAAGTCATAGGATGTTGTGTCTAGATATAACAATCAACATCAATTACTTAGTAATTGCCTTTTTGGAATAAATCAAAATCAAACTTTATTTTTGCAAATAGCCCGCGATGTTTTATATGTATTTTTAGTTTACCTTTGAACTAAGCAGAAAGTTGTATATTGCTATTTACTTAATTATTTTACATATTGAACCAAAGGGGCAAAACAAACGATAAAATATTTTGGAACAATACAATATTGGTACAAGCAAAAGAGTATCAAGTAATAATCGGTAGCATAAAGGCCGATTTACACCCGACGAACAAAGAGCAAGAGCTAGAACAAGAGTATTTTTTCTTGATCTTTTGGTTTGGTGTAGGTACACATCCACCAAATCCGCTCTTATTTATCGGCTTCAGGGAACGAGAACGTTCGATCGAACACGCAAAAACGTTACAGGCTTTAAAGCCGTTTACAACTAGCGAGCGAGGAGCTTAGAATATTCTGTTGAATCTGTGCGAACGCAGACAGAACAACGAAAGAATGTTCTACGTCTGTTTACACCAAAATAATTTAATAGAGTGGGGATAGAATGAGCATTTACTCGTCTGGTGTAAATCGGCGTTAATAATAGTTAAATAAATTTATTGTAATACGCAGTTATATCATAGGTACGGCTTGCACGTGATCAACAAAATGATATTCCTTCTCATACAGGATGGCCCGTTTAGATGGGTCAGTATTGGTAACTCTGAAACTATAAGCTAAGCCTTAGAAACATGAAATTGAAATTGAAATTATTTGACTCACTTTTAGTGGTCGGATACCTACATACCTACGTAGGTTGGTGATAATAGAAATAAAGTCAGCAAAAGTTTGTATCGATGTTTTTACAAAATCTTTTTTCTTTTTTAGGGTTCCGTAGTCAACTAGGAACCCTTATAGTTTCGCCATGTCTGTCCGTCTGTCTGTCTGTCTGTCTGTCTGTCTGTCCGCGGCTAAGCTCAGAGATCGTTAGTACTAGAAAGCTGTAATTTGGCATGAATATACATATCAGTCACGCCAACAAAGTGGTAAAATAAAAATTAAAAAAATATTTTTTTAGGGTACCTCCCATAGACGTAAAGGGGGGGTGATTTTTTTTTTCTCGACTAATCCTATAGTGTGGGGTATCGTTGGATAGGTCTTTTAAAACCATTGCGGGGTTGCTAACATGATTTTTCTATTCAGTGATCTGTTTGCGAAATATTCAACTTTAAAGTGAAAATTTTCATTTAAATCGAGCGTCCCCCCCCCCCTCTAAAATCTAAACTGTTAGGTGGAAAAATTTGAAAAAATTCAGAATGGTAGTAAATATATCAAATTTACTAGGAAAATTATAGCGGCTAAGATTGCTTGGAAATTATTTGTAGTTTAAGAGTAAATAGTAGCCCAAGGTATAAAACATACCTAAACTTGGATGATTCCGTACACATACGAAATCCTTAGAAAAATGTTACTTGATTTATTTGTAATGGCTACGGAACCCTACCTTGTGCGTGTCCGACACGCTCTTGGCCGGTTTTTTATCTATGAACACAGTTTTTCTTGTCTTAAAGTCTTAGAGTACCCATACTGACCTATCTAAGGGGCTGGCTAGTCTGTACATTAACATTAAACGAATTTCATTATGTATGTTCAGAAAAGTTACCTTTGTGGCTATTAAAGATATCCTCAGAAATGTCAGGAGGCCATGAGGAGCCAATGGAAAAAGCACAGTGGGCGGCAACCACTGCTGCTATGGCTCCTGCGAACAGTTGCCCGTTAGTACTAGCGAAAGCCGATGGACAGGCTGCCGTGACGTTGGCCACTAGATCCATTGTTAAAAGCTGCAATGAATGACTTTTAAGCTAAGTTTAGACCGGCAAGAAAAATTGTGCAAGTTGCATTACAGTGCGAGCTCGTATGGCGAATGAGTTTGAAGTGGTCGATCGAGCGCAGCAATTTAATGCAACTTGCACGATTTTTCTTGCAGGTCTAAACTGGGTTTTACTTAAATAATGCTTAAATTTTTTGACTACAGGCGGCTTACAATTCCTAGTTTTCATGGTTGTCAAAGACATGTATGTGTTTTGTTAGGGTGCCGTTATAAGATTAGGTACGTGTATTTGTCAACCCGGAATTAACGACAATAATTCACGACCTGATAATTGAAACTCTTATGGCAATAACATGAGGGTACGAGTTATCAGCTCGTCCTTTAGAGTCATTAATTCCATGCCGAAAAATACGGGGTAGGTACTCAACTGCACCATTTTGTTACATTAAACATGAAACTACTGTGAGACTCACTCATAGTGAAGTCATTTAAAGACGTGAGTGATCCGTATATTTTTACTATTTTTTAAATATTTAAATGTCAATTAGCAAATAGAATAAGTACAGCAGGTGTCACCAAATGGCGGACCGCAGTCCTGATCCGGACCGCCGACCTATTTTGTGCGGACCTTAAGTAAACAATCAGTAACTTGTATTACTGAGTACGTAATTTAATAAAATAAACCCTGCGCAAAACAATGTAATATTTCAAATTGATATGAAAAAAAAATTGTTAATTATTTAATTAATTGATTGATTTGACAGCAGGTTTGACATTGGTTAAAGTTATAGCAGCTTCAATTTGCTCATCAAAGCTACTGAATCGCGACCAACCTTAGTGTCATTTTCAAGCTCTATGTTGGCAGAATCATTAATATTATCGATGGACCTATATTTAAAAAAAAAAATTGATTGATTGATAGACTGATAGTAACTTGGTGCAACTTAACTTTAGGATAAATTTATGTGTTAGGGGAAGTTGGACGGTGAGACAAATAACCTTTTCTGGATATCTTGAAATAACTTTATTATCATTAATGGTACCTTATATTTATAAACATGTCTCTTACCTACTAACTACTTTACTAGTCTATGGTAGCTTAACTAAACCAATGCACGTGAGATCGATAACGCCTCTTTCAAACCAGGCACTTGACACGATCCAGATAACGTCATGCTCCTGGCTGCTGCGGCTATCCACAACGCCTTTAACCCTGCGGACCAGCAGATTCTAACCCATGGTGATCAACTGACGATTTGCCCGAATCTCCTCAAGCAGCAGCTGCTTAATCTCGTCCATCTGCTGCTGTAAGCTGTTGTCGTTGTTCTAGTATGGAAATTCGCATTCATTTATTTGAAGGTCTTCTTTGCTGAATTTCTTCAAGCCGGCTTCAGCGATTGCGTGTTCCTGTTTTGCGTGTATTGCGTGTCCTCGTTTTCAGTCGGGGTCACCACTTTAGGGGAAGTTGGGAATCACGTGTCAGCACAGTTCCCTGTACATAATGTCTACCATTTGATTGATTAATTGGATTTCCCTACGCACCACATAACGTTAAAGTAGTGATATTGAAAATCCTTTTGGTCGAAGTCAGTTTAGGCTTCTAATCACACATCACTTTGACGGAATTTGTCATTAATTTTTCAGTGACGATTTATAAACGTATATCAGACGGAGTATAGGGAGGGAGTCGGAGCACGTTGTTAGGCGCGTGATACCAAAGGTGGCTAAGGTAAGGACCGACTGCAGTCCGTTGGCCTCAAAACTGCTGATGCAGTGAATATCGATAGGGGTTAATCACAGCACTCACCACTTTTAAACAAGAAAGGCAAAGTAGTAGACAAAAAATCAGGAAAATGATGCCAAATATAGGAAGCGGTGTGCCGGTCGGTGGTTATTTCACAATACATTAATGTAGCTGAGTCGGGTAGTGGAATGGAATGCGGCCATGAAATTGGAGCTTCTGCTGAGCACGCGCAGTAGTTCCTGGACTTGCATTTGTTGGTCTTACTTGACCATGCTTTGACTTGAATATCCTCTTGCCGTACGCCTTTGCAGCTGTGGTGGTTTCTGGATGGACTTCTGGGTTCGATCACTTTATCTACTGTAACTTCTATGGTAATTATTTGGATGATGAATGTTGAACAAGTTGGGTAGTGAATAATCTTGTAATTACACACGTATGTAAATCTATTTCACATGAGAGTTTATAAGGGGTAGCCAGGCAGGAGCCGGGGCACGTTGTTAGGCGCGTGATACCAAAGGTGGCTAAGGACCGACTGCAGTCCGTTGACCGCAGGCCCCGCGTGGTTTCTAAACTGCTGATGCACTGAATAACAGTAGGGGTGCCGACACAGAATAATTTCATTTCGATATAACACCATCATGATGATGATGATGATAAAAACCTGGCGTTTAAAATAGAAAAGCCTAATACATGTTAAATGCCGCCCAAGATGCTAGTCGGACTCGCGCGCTGAGGGATCCGTACAAATTTAAAAGACAACAAAGTCTTAAGGTAGTCAGTCACTTTGCGGATACCTGATTTTCGGATTTTTTTCCTGTACTTGTTTTGTGAGACCTCACTTTTTGCCATATTTCATTAGTCTATGTCAACGGGAAGCATCTTAGACGTTATGATTTTTAACCTCCGACACAAAAAGAGGGGTGTTATAAGTTTGACCGCTATGTGTGTGTGTGTGTGTGTGTGTGTATGTGTGTGTGTCTCTCTCTCTCTCTCTCTCTCTCTCTCTCTCTCTCTCTCTGTCTGTTTGTCTGTCTGTCTGTCTGTGGCATCATAGCTCTGAAACGGGTGAACCGATTTTGATGCGTTTTTTTTATTAGAAAGCAAGTTTCTTGGCGATTGTTCTTAGATATGTTTTATCAAAATCGGTTCAGTCGTTCCAAAGTTAGCAGCTCTTTTGTCAGCTGCGGAAGAGATCTTTTACGCATAATGGGCATTTACTTTATTTTCAAACATACGTATGACATAATTGCGTTGGGGGTTTTTAAATTTCTAATTTATTGTTATAATGCTTCTAGTGATGGTTTTCCCTTTACCTTTCAAAATGTTGTATCTTTTGATCGCTTGAACTCAGAAACTTCATTTTTTACGGTAGAAAGTGTTTTATATTAATTTCGACTTGACACGCATTCTTACGAGTAAGAGAAAAGGCATAGACACAGTAGACACACAGTAGACAGACTTAACAAAGAGCGAAATGATCCTATTATGAAATGATATATTATTCCTAGTTAACCTGAAACCTGAAAGCGTCAAAAGACCAGCAATCTCTGCCACAAGGAATCAACATTGGCAATAACACCTTCGCTAGCGTCAATGAATTCGTATACCTTGGGTCCTTAGTAACGGATAAAAACGATATATCTTTGGAAATAAGCAGGAGGATAATGGCCGCTAACAGGTGCTACTTCGGCCTGCTAAGATACTTTCGCTCGAGAAATCTTCCAAGAAGCCTAAAACTGCTTCTCAAAACCTTATTAAGGCCCTTTTTCACCTACGGTTCTGAATGTTGGGTACTGAGCAAAAAGGACGAAAATTACTTGTTGGTATTTGTTTGAGCGTAAAATACTTAGGCGCATTTTTGGAGCTATGATGGAAGATGAGAGATGAACGCGTTCTAACCACGAGCTATACCAAATGTATGATGAGCTAAACGTCATTGAGGCCATAAAGATCAGACGCCTGCGATGGGTAGGGCACGTAGTGCAAATAGATAAGGCCAGAGTACCCAAACGCCTTCTGAATGGTCGGCCGGAGGGCCGCAGAAGCAGAGGCAGGTCCAAGCTCAGATGGTTGGACGGCGTCGAACAGGACACCAAGAACCTAGGGGTGATAAGTTGGAGAAGGGAGGCCGCAAATAGATCGGACTGGAGAGATTTACTGAACCAGGCTAAGGCCCACCCGCTGTTGTAACGCCTTAGATGATGATGATGATGATGAAATGATCCTATAAATAAGGGTTCCTTTCAAGTATGAAATTCAGAAAGAAAAACAAGATATGAGCACGGAGCCGACTGGCTCCGCTAACTTGTTGCTGCTCGCGTCCGACCGAGGCCTCGCCAGGGCCCAGTCTGAAAACCAGCGCCGGGCCTTGTTGCCCAGCTTATGCTGAGACTGGGACCCATTGCCACCTAATTGTAGTATATTTTTTTGATTTTTGTTTGTCTTGTTGTTTTTTAGGGTTCCGTAGTCAACTAGGAACCCTTATACTTTCGCCATGTCTGTCCGTCTGTCTGTCTGTCTGTCTGTCTGTCCGCGGCTAAGCTCAGATATCGTTAGTACTAGAAAGCTGTAATTTGGCATGAATATATATATCAGTCACGCCGACAAAGTGATAGAATAAAAAAAAGTAAAAAAAATTTTTTTAGGGTACCTCCCATAGACGTAAAGTGGGGGTGATTTTTTTTTTCTCGGCTAACCCTATAGTGTGGGGTATCGTTGGATAGGTCTTTTAAAACCATTGCGGGGTTCCTAATATGATTTTTCTATTCAGTGATCTGTTTGCGAAATATTCAACTTTAAAGTGAAAATTTTCATTAAAATCGGCCGTCCCCCCCTCTAAAATCTAAACTGTTGGGTGGAAAAATTTGAAAAAATTCAGAATGGTAGTAAATATATCATCAAATTTACTAGGAAAATTATAGCGGCTAAGATTGCTTGGAAATTATTTGTAGTTTAAGTGTAAATAGTAGCCTAAGGTATAAAACATACCTAAGCTTGGATGATTCCGTACACATACGAAATCCTTAGAAAAATATTACTTGATTTTTTCGTAATGGCTACGGAACCCTACCTTGGGCGTGTCCGACACGCTCTTGGCCGGTTTTTTTTTTTGTAATTTTTACTTTAAAGGCATGTTGTTTTTCTTTTCTTTTTAGTGGCAATAAATATTATTTGAATTTGAATTTGAATTTGAATTTGAATTTGATATTAATCCCATTCTTTAACAAACAATGTCCTCTTATTCCTTATTTTTGAGGTTCTAGAAGTCTCCCGAGGAATCAGCTTCGCTCAGACGTCGTCCCGCCATTTGTGCCCGTTCTTGGCATCTTGTAGTGCGCTGTGCAGTTGGATGCTCACGGTCAGTGCCAGTAACGATAACTTATTCAAGACTGGCTATTAGGCCGCAATCTTCCAGTATAAACAAACAACACTTAAATAAAATTTTGCGATGACAAGAAGAGTAAAATTGCTGCCGAAATAATAAAATTGTTTTGGACTTACTGGTTCCCTGACGACCTTTAGTCTTCAGTGCGTACAGGATAATGTCGACGAGTTCTACTATAAATAGAACTAACGTGAATGGCACCGGTTTGAGCCCATTGTTACTTTATTGTAACTTAAGATGGTTATCTAAGAACTCTGAATGATACAAAGCGAGTACATCATTAGCAAGTGCGAGTGGTAGGGTCAACGTCATAAATAAGTGATTACTTTTATACCTTCACGTCACGTTTAAAACGTCATATGAAATTATGTAACGACTGAATGCGACAAGGTACAAAAGTGATCACTTATTTATGACGTAATATCCCTGTCCATGATATAGTCATTATTTTATAGTACGCCTTAGATATTAATGTTTTCTTGACGATGGATTTGTATTTTGTATCCGTTTGGTCGGTTATTGTTTTCGGAATTTTATTATAATAAAGACGTATGCAATTTCTCAGAAAAGACTTTTTGGCTTTAGCCAGGCTTTAAGATGAGACTTTAAACTCCCCTGTGTTTCTAGTAATCTTTGGCTTGTCGACGTTAGTAGGAAAATCACATGTATTTTTTCTTACATACATAATTATTATTATTATTTGTAAGATAAAGATTGATTCCATGTCAGCAGTAGATCCCCATAACATAAGGGCGTATGAAATAATGCTATTAAACTAAGAAAAATATACCAACCGTGCCGTCGCCACACCAGTTGGCTGCCGTATTTTTCTGACTGCAAAAGCAGCAGAGCTCAACCTACTCGCGATTGCTGTAGTGTGCAATCTCCACTGCAATTTAGAGTTCAGTGTTATTCCTAAAAATACTAAAAATGTGTAAATAAATATTTTACCAATGGGTACGTACGTTTCGACAGAAACAAAAAATATTATATCAACGTGTTTTATTTCATTTGGGTATATAAATTAGTACAGTTATCAAAGTTCACTGTGAACGTTCAACCAGTCCTTCTTTATCAAATCTGCGCCTTTCTCAGCTATCATTATAGTTGGTGCATTTGTATTGCCCCTTGTGATTTTAGGCATTATACTAGCATCCACCACTCGCAGGCCTTTGACCTTACGCACCTTCAATTCTGGGTTTACAACCGCTGTTTCGTCGTCGTCTGGACCCATTTTAGCAGTGCTTGTTGGATGATACAGAGAAAAAGTGAGCTCTCTAGCAAAACAATTCAAAAACTGGTCGCTACCCTCCGTGAATGCACTACAGCTTTTAAAACCTGGCCAAATAAGTTCCAAACCAAATTCTTTAAATGTTTTTGTTTTCGCCAACTTCATACTTTGATGTATACCTTTAATTATTGTGAGTATATCCTCGGGGTGATCGAAATAGTTAGGATAAATAAGCGGATGATCTTTGGGGTCCTTACTTCTGAGAACAATACGCCCTTTGGACTTTGGGTATAGAACGACGTTATATATTATTAACACGATGTTATCCTCATTTATTTGGTTGTAAAAAAGTCTGAATTCGTCGTCTAAACCATGTTTCAAAAATATGTCTAATAAGTTATTTAAACTTGGTGGGAAGAACAAATAATGATATTGCAAATCTGGGCTGGTAGCAGCGGAATCGGAAGTGTTTACAAATGCTGTGACCAAATGCGGACTTACACCAGCAAATGGGCCTGACTGCTTTATTATAAAATCTGCCAAATGATCAACAATTTTATTTAGCGATCCTACTGGCGATTGATTTTTGTCGAATGGTTTCTTGTAAAATATGGGAGCAAAGACGTGATCTTGTAAATTTTCTCCAACGTGTAAATTAGCTATGACATCAATTTTTAAGTCTTCTAATTGTTTCTTCGGCCCTATTCCTGATAAAAGAAGCAACTGTGGAGAATTAACAGCACCTGCAGACAAAATAACCTCTTTTTTAGCTTTAATGATAAAATCATTATTATTTTTTGTGATCAATATTCCATCAACGATTTTAGAAGGTTTGAATAATATTTTTGACACCAATGCATTTTTGATAACGTGTAAATTCGGCCGCTCTTTGACTGGACTTAAAAAAGCTCTTGCTGCACTCTGTCTGACACCATTCTTAGTTGTTGTAAATGATTTAGTAATTCCCATTTCACTTTCAGCATTTATATCATCATTCATATTCATGCCCAATTCTGAGGCGGCTGTTAAAATAATGCTTTCAAGCGAGTCGACCGGTGTTTTTTCTACGTTTAAATATCCCCCAGTGCCGTGATATTGCGCATTATTGTCTTTAAAATTGTCGAAATTTTCACTCTTTTTGAAATATGGTAAAACGTCATCGTAACTCCAACCTTCGTTGCCATTAGCAGCCCAGTCGTCAAAGTCTAATTTGTTCCCCCTTACGTAAAACATAGCATTGATACTACTGCATCCTCCTAGAGTTTTGCCTCTAGGCCATGCACACTGTTTTCCTTTATAGGCTCGGCAAGCAAATTTTTGAGGTTCCGTTTTGTAGCCCCAGTCTTCGGTTGTGCCTATGTTGTTGTAGAATAGATGGGGCGCCTGTAAACATTTGTTGGTTTCTTAATAGTTGGAAAAAGTATAGATATAGAATCAAAATGTTTACAATAACATGAATAGTAAACCTAACCAAGTGTGTGGCGGATCAGGCACAAAAAAGAGTTCCGTACTGGAAACAAAGTTAAAATGATTAAGATCGTCTAAGTCGTCAACACAAAAGAAGGTATTTTCAAAGGAATGTTTGTATAAGAATAAAGTAAAGTAAAAGTAAAAAAGTATTTAAGTAGAATGGTACTTTTACCTACTGCTTATAAACTGCTGGGCTTGCCAGCAATTTGAAATTTGTATCATATGGGACTGTGAAAGTGTTAAGAAATTACGTCTTATTCAAATTTCAAATTTTGTGTTGACGACTTAGACGATCTTTATGGTAATCATTTTAACTTTGTTTCCATAATACCTAAGAAGGTATTACCTTAGTTTATAAAAATATTAACCCTCAGTTGCATGGATAGACAGATTGACGGACAGGGCGGTAATTTTGATAATGGGCAAAACAATCAGAAAAAAATATTGGGCATATTTTTCTTTCTCTAAAAATAATGTTAGTATAATACCTCAGTAGCTATTGTTGGGTTTCCACCAGCCTCGACAAGTAACACCTTCCATTCTGGGACTTCACTCAAGCGGTTCGCCAAGACTGACCCTGCGGATCCCGCTCCTACTATAATAAAATCGTAGTTCGGATCTGAAACATAAATATACTATGTCGAAATGAAAACTGTATTGATAGAGAAACGATTTTAACGAGCAAACAATGCTTAAAACGGAATTAAGAAAACACAGTCCTGCTATTTTATAAGCATTTCTTACACATAAGTATTAGTTCAAAAAAAAAAAGATTTCAACATAAGATATTAGAAAACTGATAAAAAGGAACTAAATAATTCCATCCAATACTATCGCAAATATTTTTACACTTCACGTGAGAAATATACCAGTTACCTACGTTGAAAGTGCCCTCATTTAATATTCTTTCTTTTCTGTGGGAGTCTTCATGTGTTGATATTTTTGGTTAAGGCTAGATTTGTAATCTACTACTTTCGTACTTGAGTTGACGAATTACTCATTTTTCTATAGATTAGATAAAGATTGACCGTTTCGGTTGTTGAACTTAAGAAGCTTTCGAGTAAAGTCTTGTATAATATGCAATGCTATGCAAGCTATGGCAACATTAGATGAGTTAGCTTTCAGTAAGTTTTAACTTCACGCACCTTTGAGAGCAGTTTCAGTAGCATCTGCAGGCCAGACGTGGTCGCCGACCAGAGCGCACTGAGCAGCGAAGAACGTCTCCAATGCTTGGACGAACATCGGCCCAGCGCCCTGGTAGCTGCCGATGATGGTAGACGTCAGGGCCGGGTCGCAGGCCCACATCTTGTCCTCTTACTGAAATAAGGATTTATTTACGAGTACCCACTAGGTGGGTTAGGTCAGCGAATCTGCCATCGATTTGGAAAAAATCTTCGTAGAGAATAAGTCTGCGAGAAATTCAATGTTTTTTTTTCAAGAATACTCGGGAAATACTTTTCTGTTGCAACTAGAATTTGTTCTATTTTGTCGGGGGGTGAAATACGCACAGATTTCACAATTGACCAAAAAAATTGAAAGTTGGCTTCCCACGCGGTTGTTCCATTAAAAAAACTAGAACTTTAAACATGAAACTACCGTGAGACTCACTCATAGTGAAAATAAACGGATCACTCACGTCTTAAAACGAGTTTAACTTGACATGTTTCGGGCTAATCCGTAGCCCTTCCTCTCGGAGTCGCACGTCACGGCGGCTGCCAAACGTGCACTGCGTGCTAACGCCCTGGTCGCGCGGCTACTCGACGCAACTGACAGCGACACACAACTACCCCCGTTTTCATCATCACTTTTATTGTCATTGTCAAATGTAGGGTAGCACACAACACTAACCACATCACTTTGTAAAGGTTCGCCCACACTCACCGTTGACCCACAGTTGCGTCGAGTAGCCGCGCGACCAGGGCGTTAGCACGCAGTGCACGTTTGGCAGCCGCCGTGACGTGCGACTCCGAGAGGAAGGGCTACGGATTAGCCCGAAACATGTCGAGTTAAACTCGTTTTAAGACGTGAGTGATCCGTTTATTTTCACTAAAACTAGAACTGTTAGTAAAACTTAGACTTTAAGCTTTGAAGGCACGGCGTAATATTGTAATTGTGGTAGGTATTTATTTTCCATAGCATATTTTAATAAGTCTCGAAGCCTAGAAGAAGACGACATGCTCTGTATAAAGAAGATTATAATAATAATATTATTATTTAATTATTAACCTTTTTGAATGTATTCCACTGACGGTACCTAATATTTTGTTTTCTAGTAACTTGTCACTATTTATTTAATTAAGTATTTTTATATTATTACTAGCTGACCCCGCAAACGTTGTTTTGCCATATCACCTAGGGGTATAAAAAATAGCCTACGACCTATTCTCAGACCTACCGAGTGTAGAGAAAAAAGTTTCATAAAAATCGGCCCAGCCGTTTCGGAGGAGTTCGGTAACAAACACCGTGACACGAGATTTTTATATATTAGATTTAATCACATGTGGTAACTACCAGAGGATTACAGTATTTTTATTTGATCGAGGAATCCGCTCAGATAAAAAAGTGACTGACTCGAAAAACCAAGAATATAACTTTTTACTGATCTGTTTGGTGTCGGTGCCTCAGCACGAGCCAGCAGGAGTGATAAAAGGCCAATAGAAAAATGAGTATTCCATTTTAAGTACCTATGTGTAAATTGATATTTAATAAAGTATAATATTATCGTCGTTAGGTCCGTGTCAAGTAGATTATAGAATCTCTGACTCTGTACTTGCATTATTTTTATAACTGAACCTGTATTGCGTGTAGGCATGCAAGCATGCAGTTCACCTAGATATCATTAAGTTTAAATTAAACAAAACAATATAAGATAATGGGCTTGTGACGGTGACCAGTTTCGCGCAAGTTGTTGCATATTTAACTTTACTCTGTGTGTTTTTTTGTTTTTATTTGTTGTGTTCTTAAATTATTGCGGGTGAATTAGGTATAAATTCACTTTGTTTGGATTCTTTTGAAACTAAAATTAAATTTTAAAATTTTTAGCTCGGTTAATGCTGGGCAAAATAATGCATTAAGTAATAATTCAATTGTTAAAATTAGTTTGATGAAAGATGACCATACTTTGTAGAAATTAAATCACAAGCGCATTGTATGGACACCTCAGATTAATTAGGACCAATAAAAGCAATTGAGTTAATGTATTTTATTGTCCAGCGTTAACTCAGCTAGAAACACTAATTTTGTGTGTGTGTGTGTGTGTGTATGTATGTATGTAAGTAAACCTTTAATTGTATAAAAATATTATATGGAAACACATTCAATTGACAAAACCTGAGATACATTGACAAAAGCGAGCTTTTATTATGAACCGTGAGCCAAAAAGCTTTCATTGATAAAGAACTTTGTATCATAAACTTCCTACAAATAATTCGATCAATTTTTAAACTTACTGTTTTATCTTCAGCTGCAAAACCGGATTGTGCACAATATTTCTCAACGTAACAGTACACAGACATGCAATGAGGAGCATGCGTTCACTGACTGCATTTAATTGGACCCGACTGACTGCATTTATCTACACAGTGTCCAGTTTTAATTTATTTCTCCACTGATATAATTAAAATGAGGATTATGGCTTGATGTCTATTGCGTATTAGAACCATTTAACGATATGGTTCAAGTTATAGGTAAAAAATAAATATTACGGGACACCAATTGACCTAGTCCCCAAGTAAGCTAAGGTGAAGCGAAATTAAATGCAAGGAGTAATTTACCATCATATTTACATAAACAAGTTATGTTTGTATTTAGTATTATTAATACCCCGGCGCCACACATAGCACAAATGTTTGAACACATTTATTTGATCACATGTGTATTTGCTTATTTGTTCAATAGAACAACCATAACCACCATAGATCAAATATGTGTTCAAATATGTGTTTGAAACATTTGTAATATGTGTGGCGCCGGGGATACACGTAACTGTTATAGAAGGCAATGACATGACAAAACTACAAAAACGTCTTAATTGATGCTTTCGTTTAAAGTATAGAACTACAATTTTAGATGGTTTAATTTTTTTTGTTAGTAATAGGACCCAGCCTTGTTTTCTTATGCACTCGGAATCAAAACCGTTTCACCATTTCTTTCTGTCCCACGGTATAGGATGCAGATAGAAAGAGATGATTGTGATCACGAACGCCTGTCTATTAGACAAATACAGCCTCTGGTTGAAAATAATACATTGATTATGTAAAAACATTAATATGAAAGACTTCGGTTTTGGATTTCACTAGCAGTATGAATAAAACTTAGCCAGAGTATATTACACAAATTAGCATAAATCAACAAGTGCACTTAACTATGAGTGGCTTAGTAATAATTGGGATTGTTTAATGCTAGTTTACTAATTATTCACTGGTACGACGTAAGCTAAAAGCCGCATTAAACTACAAAGTAACTTCGTATTTGACTCCGTCGTAGTAAAGCCATATTTTACAGTTCTTCTGCCCTCCAGGTGATTCCACTTCATTCATTTCATAGACCACAGGCTCTTCTTTTTGTCGTTTTAGTGGATATTTAAAAGCAAACGGATTTTTATAAGGCAACGCGCTCTTAAAAGGTCTTGATAGAGAAGGTCTCGTTGGATAATCCATAAGTTTATATTTCTTGAATGAATTGGTATCAGGTAAAAATCGATGATTTGGCCTTCTTTGCCTTTGGGTATCTGCATTCCAATATGGATAAGACTGAAGGGTCGGTGTGTTACGGTCCATAAAATATTTAGCCGGATAAATTATTTGATATAACGGAGCCAAATCATCGCTTAATCTATCTTTTAAATCATTTTGGCGTTTGTCTTGCACGTTAGGCATTGGTACATATTCTTTATACCTAGCTTCATACTCGCGAGACATCATAGGAGGTTTAGTTTTTGAAGTTGCGGCTTTTGTTTCTTTTATGTGATGCAATGGTGTATCTACAGGTAGGTTAGGAAAGAGGCGGCTTGTTTCGTTAAATAAATCTGGGCGCTGGTTATTGAGATTTACTTTGCTCGGCTCGTCGTCTGGTTTGGATTCATGTTGCCTGCTGTAGGGACTGGATGTGCAGTCAGTTAATTCATCTTTCATGTTATACCAGTCTTCTTTTATCATATCGGACGCCTTTTCTGCTATCATTATGATAGGTGCGTTAGTGTTGCCATTCGTTATCTTAGGCATTATGCTACCGTCTACCACTCTCAAGTTTTTTACTCCGTACACCTGTAAAAACATAATATTGATTAGGTTTGTTTCATCGTTGTTTATAATCATAAAAGTGGGTTGATAATACATCCCTAGAATACGTAGGTACTATTTTTATCTTTACAACTCTTCAATCTAAAATTATAATACTGTGAGGATGCTAAAGCCTGCTTTATCTCAGATTTATTTATGACATTATAATTATGATATAAGTAAATAATTTAATTGTTATTTCATTTCTTAGTATATTTCCTCTTTATGAAATAATGAATTAACATTTGCATTTAATTATTCTCATTCATCATCATCATCAATTCATCAATCATACCAGCCTACATACGTTCCACTGCAGGACACAGGTCTCCTCTCAGGCTTGGATCGTAGTTCCCAAGCGAGTCCAGTGTGGATTGGGAACTTGACTCAAACCATTGTATTATTTCGTAGGTGTGTTCAGGTTTCCTCACGATGTTTTACCTTCACTGTAAAGCTCATGATAAAATTTTAAATCTAATTTCGCACGGAAATTCCGAGAAACCTTTGAACCTACGACCCTCTGCTTGAGAGGCCATAGGCCAAACACTAGGCCACCACGGCTTTTTTATTACTTATTAGTAGGATATACATTTACTTTCTTGTATACTGACCCTCAGCCTGCTGTCAACGACTGCTGCAGGGTTGTCCGGAGGCCCCATGGCACAGGTTCCCACAGGATGGTAGATGGTCAACGTGTGGTGTCTCGCCAGGCACTCCAGGTGTTCGTCAGACATAAGACGATACTTCGCACACCCCGGAACCCTGTTCGGGTTCCGTCGAGCGTTCAGCTTCTTCAGTGCCGGCTGTTCCGCCAGGGCGGCGACAATACGAGCTCCTTCGACCTAGAATTGTGATAAGACCTTATTTATTTACGTTTGAGTTTTTATGTGCGGTGGATGACTTAGATGCGTATGCCAAGGACTGGCCTGGCATTGGTGAGGGGGAAGTGGCAGTTATGTAGGCTGCCTAATTAATCCAATTATTATCATTATGTTAAGATATTGCCTTTGATAATGATGCACTAAGTCTCCATTGATGGCAAGGGGCCCTGGGCTGTAATCCAATGAGCCCCTATGGATTAGATCCAGCTTTGCGATGGAACACATTAACGTGACATTAAATACTTTTTAGATTGTATGTTTAGCAGCATCTATAAGTAAAGTAGCAACCTTTTTAGGGTTCCGTACCTCAAAAGGAAAAACGGAACCCTTATAGAATCACTTTGTTGTCCGTCCGTCTGTCAAGACCCTTTTTCTCAGGAACGCGTGGAGGTGTCAAGCTGAAATTTATATCAAATACTCCAGGTCTACTGTCCCTTGGAGCTGTGAAAAAATCAAACTTCTAAGTCAACGCAATCAAAAGATACAGCCGCTTATGCCGCAAATTTCCGCATATTTTCGAAACTCGCAAGGGAATCAAAACCTACAGGGTACTTCCCGTGAACTCAGAATCTTGAAATTTGGTACGAAGCAAGGTCTTATAGCACAGATAAAGGAAAAATTGCGAAAAGCATAATTTTTTTCTCTATCTGTCTATATCAATAACCAATCTACAATGATCCCACACTGCGCACATTTTGCTTAGGAGCAGGGGTCTGCCAAGACTGGATGTTCATAGATAAATATAAATTTGTACGGAACCCTCGGTGCGCGAGTCCGACTCGCACTTGGCCGGTTTTTTTTAAGAGATTAAGAGTTAAAGTTTAATTAATTATTCATTATTTATTTTACAGTAATATTTTAAAAGCTTACCATAACTTTAACATCATCCGGGTGGCTGTAATAATTTGGATAAATACGCGGTGGTGAATAAGGATTTGGATCTCTTAACTTCAAATAACCTCTACTTTTTGGTCGCAAAAGCAAAGGTACTATAGAGAACGCTGACTGGAATAGGATGTCTTCATAGAGCTCAGCGTAAATTTCGTCCGTCAAGCCATTAGCTCGTTTACCGAAAATTCCTCCGTCCATATTATCAGCAGTTGGAGCGATGTGTAATTGAATGTCCGGATAGTCTTCCCTCGGGTCCTGATATTTCGTATTCACGAATGCCATCGCTTCAGCTTCCATCATGCTATATAACGGTCCCTTTTTGTGAAGGGAAAAGTCAATCAAACTAGTGATGGTGAATGCAGACATTATATTGAAGCAGTACTCGGTTCCATTAGTGAAAGGATTGTCGATGATAAAGGAATTACCACCCATCGCGACATGATCCTGAAGATTTTGCCCTACACCGGGCAGATTTGATATTGGGAAAATCCCCAATTCTTTTAGGTGCTCGGCATCACCAATTCCTGATAGCATCAGCAGTTGAGGGGACTGAATAGCTCCACTTGACAGAATTACTTCTCTTTTCGCTTTAACAATCTTTTGATTTCCATGTTTTACAAACTTAACCCCGTATGCTCTCTTATGTTCATCTATAAGTATTTTTTCCACCAGCGAATGAACACTCACGTGTAGATTAGGTCTTTTTGCTGCAGGTCTCAGAAATGCTTTTGCCGTACTGCACCGCAGTCCATCGCGGATTGTTGCATGAGAACGCGTGAAGCCAGTCTGATATTCACCATTAACATCCAAAATATTGTATCCTAATTGTTGGCCAGCTTCCAGGAGATTGGTTGTAATTGGCTGTTCGTATCTGAAATTTTCAATTGTAAGCCGGCCACCTGTGGAATGATACGGGTCCAACTGATACTCAGGGATTTTCATGTCCTCGGATTTTAAAAAATACGGTAAAACATCTTTGTATGACCAGCCAGGATTTCCCATCGCCTCCCAAGTATCGTAATCGCGTTTATTTCCTCTGATATAAAGCATCGCGTTCAACGCACTCGAACCGCCAAGCACCTTGCCGCGCGGCCACTTACACCGATTATCAATCATACCCAAACAATATTTATCACTGGGTTCCGTAACAAATTGCCAATCAATAGAAGATGTTTGGAGCACTGGAAACATAACTGGAATATCAGATAGTACATTCTCGTCTTGACCTGCTTCTAGTAATAGTACATTCCATTCTGGATTTTCTGTGAGTCGATCAGCTAAGACAGCTCCTGCTGAACCGGCACCTACTATGATGAAGTCATAGCAGTCGTAGAGATGTTCGAAAGGGTAATCTCTTACGCGGTGTTCTGCGTCTTCTATGTCTGGCCTGTACAGATGGATGGCTAGCCGGAAAATGATCAACCCACCGAGACCTGGGAGGAGGCTGAACATGATCCTCGTATTAGAATAGATAGGTTTCAGGGACGGTACCCCGTGGCTCGACATGATGGTAGAGTACGTTGACCGCTCACTAGTAAAATACAACTGATAAAAAAAAGTTTATTGTAATACAATTTGAATGACTGCCATTGAATCGGCAGAACCTGCAGATATGCAATTTTCCTTTATTGAAACATGAGTTGTACAGAGTAGTTAGGTACAGATCATTCAGTCGAATAGTTTGTATGGCCAGTCGCCGTCACTACAAACATATAACCGTCTCCTTCTAACTTTAGCGTTGAAACGAGACAGGTCTTAGCGGCGGCCCGCCATTTTAACTATTTAAACAGAACAGAACTTTCTCAAGATTATTAACTGATTTGAATAGATAAAAATGAATGGTGTTGATGATATAGGGCATTTAAAGATTACGAGTAGTTAAGTTACAGATAAAAATGGCTTAGTTGGAAAAGTTAGTGGTTCAAATTCAGTTGCCTAAATAATACATTTTATTGACTTATATAATCCATTTTGTTATTATTTTTACTTTTAATAAGTAATTACTTACTATAAGGGCACTGGCTAAGTTTCACTAGAAAAAACGTATTACGGATTACGGAAACTCTTAACATAAATAAGTAAACTTACAATATATTCTATGATGTTAAATATAGCGCAGTAATTTAATTCAAATATATTGTTGTTGTTGTTGGAGGTAACTCTACTCTGTGTAAGCCGCATCATGCTTGTGCTAGCGCATCGCCACTTCTCCGTTGACAATGCATTTAATTGTTCCCACTTGACCCAAATATTGTATGAATTTGCACATGAGAAGAAAGGATGATATAAATAACTGGATAATCTCCAGGTTTTTGTATTGTTTACAAAAGGCAGTGAACCTGCATCTCGCTAGACAGACTTAGTCTTCGTAATTTAAGCAAATAGTAGATAATTTGAAGATTTATATTAGACTAGCTCCGTCCGCGAAGAATAAGGGTATAAAAAATAGCCTACGACCTATTTTCAGACCTACCGAATGTTAACAAAAAGGTTTCATAAAAATCGGTCGAGCCGTTTCGGAGGAGTTCGATAACAAACTGCGTGGCACGAGATTTTTATATAGGTATTAAACGAGATTTTTATATATTAGATTTATATTGAAATATATTTATATTAAATTAGAAGATTATCCCTGAATATTGAGAAATTGGCTCTTTTACATGTCACTTTTTTTAAACTACCAGCGCTTTCGTAAGGACCATCATTGCCAAGAAGAATGCGTCGCAAGAAACTTGGCAGGAAGTCATCTTTTCAAATTAAAATATAATAAATTACAAACTAAAAAACCACACAAATATAGAATTAAATGAAAAATAATAATAATTTTATAAAAAAAACAATACAGGGATGTATTGGGTCCCTTAGTAAAAAAAAAAAACTTAAACTATACCTACATCTTAACTAACTATATTTATGTTCAGTGGAAGTGTAGAATTCTTCCACCGTCAAAAAAGAAAAAAAATAAAAAGAAAAAACTAAAAAATAATAATATTGGAGATAGTCTTCCAATGTCAACATATTTAACAATTATCCTCGTAGTTCAAGCACACAGCACAAATGTTTGTTCTTGTTAATTTTCACATTTTTAGGGTTACATCTCAAAAGAAAGAACGGAAGATCCCTGATAGGATCACTTCGTTCTCCGTCTGTGCGTACCACCATTTTTTTCAGAAACGGGTATAGGCATTAAGTTGAAATTAACATCAAATACTATGATTTATTGAAATTGTACAAAAATAACATGGTTACTAATGTTTCGGCGAACACTTTTTCCCAAATGATTAATTTGGGAAAATATATCCTGAATACCTAGTTTACAGTTTCAGAAAAAATAAACAATTGGGAAATGAAACATTTGCCAAACGAATCATTTGGGAAAAATGTAGTTGCGAAACGGTAGTACCCCAAATAACATTTCTTAGTCCATGCAGTTAAAACGTTCAACCGTTTGAAAATGTATTTGCATACAAAAACCCTATACTATACAAAAATAAATATTATGGACAAGAAGCCAAAATAAATAAAAAAATCCAAAAATAGCATCGGTTTGTTTGTCAAAGAAATATCGTAGTATTTCTATGAAATACAAAGTTGTTTTTGCGCTAAACACTCCTATAGTAAAAAATGTTACTAAAGCTCTAACAACAAGCCCTTTCAGTTGATATGTAAGTCACACAGTACTGTTTGTAAATAAACCCATCTTCAACATTTATTTATTTACGTTATACCTACATCTGTATCATTTGGGGTCATAGAAATGCACGTGCGCATGTTGTAAACAAAGTCAATTGACCGTTACAGACAGGCTTCTGTTCGTTTTCCTTTTTTTTGTAATGGATAGGGCATGTAAAATCAAAAAGAATAAATATTTAAACAATAATAAAACAATTTATTAACATCTACTATTTACAATACAATAAATTAATAAAATAACCTTTAGTTATAGTGCTAAATGTGTGGAGACTGTTTCATAAACTAGATATTCACAAGTGAAGTAACAAAGCTATACTACTGTTAGTAAATCATCACTTTGTACCTACTAGTAAATCAGTGATAGTATCGGGATATTCTTCGTCTCTTGACCATCCAGAATTCTTTGATCATGTCACTACCCTTTTCACCAATCATGATGATAGGGGCATTGGTGTTACCGCTCACATGCACCGGCATGATGCTGCCGTCAATCACGCGCAGTCCTTTCACTCCGTATACCCTCAGTTCGTCATCCACCACTGCATCAGGATCCCAGTACGGGCCCATCTTTGCTGTTCCGACCGGATGGTACACCGTTGCTGTGTACTGCCTTATCATACATTCCCAATACATATCAGAATATCGCGGTAACGCTCTACAGGCTGGAAAAACGTTAGGGTTTAACACAGACCCGAATCTCTGAAACGCCTTTGTTCTCGATAAAGCTACAGCAATCTTTACGCCCTCTACCAACGTTTTCATATCCATGTCATCTGCAAAGTAATTCGGGTAAATATAGGGATAGTCGTACGGATTCGCGCTCCGCAACTGAATGTAACCTTTGCTTTTAGGTCTCAGTAGCATGGGTAAAATAGACCAGACATCCTTATTATTAATAGGTCTAAAAACTGCGTTATAAAATTGCTCTGTTAGACCTTGAATTTTTTGTAGCTGCGCACCACCATCTGAGCTGGTCGCTCCACTTATGAAATGGAACTCTATGTCAGGAAAGTCATCTGTCGCGTTAGCATATTTGGTATTCACAAATGCGAGGCCTTCTACTCCACCTAAAATTGTCAGAGGTCCATTTCCCAGAACAGCGTATTCCATCATAGTACTTACAGATTGAAGCCTGTTTTCAACAATTGATATATCTTTGTTAATCGTAAAAGCGAGCCCTCCTAGCGCCACGTGATCTTGAAGATTTTGACCGACATTTAAGTTTTGTATTACTGGTATTCGATGTTTTGTCAACTCTTCTGTTGGCCCTATTCCAGATAACATTAATAGCTGTGCCGAATTTATTGTACCAGCAGACAGTATCACCTCTTTTCTGGCTCTGATGCGATGAATCATTTTGTTCTTGACAAATTCCACACCAAAAGCGATCTTTGTTCTTGGGTCTATCATGACTTTTGTTACAAATGAATTCATAGATATGTGAAGATTTGGACGATTTTTAGCGGGTCTTAAGAAAGCTTTGGCTGTCGAACATCGACTTCCACGTCGTGTCGTACCTTGCGCCACCATGAATCCAGTTTGTTTTTCACCGTTTATATCTCTGTTTACATAACCCATCTCCACTCCGGCGTCAACAAAAGTCGCTGCTAAGGGTGTGTGGTAAGGAGCTTCAGACACAGTTAGGTAGCCTCCAGTACTATGATAAGGAGTTTGAGCCAAATACGGATTCTGGTTGTCTTCCGACTTTTTGAAGTAGTAAAGAACATCCTTGTAGCCCCATCCCTTGTTGCCGAGTGCCTCCCACGTATCGTAGTCTTTCTTATTTCCTCTTAAGTACAGCATGTAGTTTATAACGGAACTGCCTCCTAGTACTTTTCCACGTGGCCAGTTGCATCGTCCTTCTCTCATTGCTGAAAGTTGAAATAAAGTTTTAAGAGTTAAGGCTACAATTACACTACCCGTACATATTATTTCATGGAGTTGGGAATATCTAGTTATCTACTTAGTAAGCTCTGTAGAATGCGGATATAAAATATTGATTGTTGTTCTCTAAAAAAAATGGCTTCCTGCCACTGACACTTGACCGACCATATGAATATTACTTGCCCGTACCTAAACAGAAATTGTCGTTAGATTCTGTCTTGTATGCCCAATCCAACTGACTGTGCTGCAGGTATCCTGCCAATAACGGGACATCGGATATTTCTGTCTCATCGCCCCCGGCTTCTAGAAGTAGAACTTTCCAGTTTCCTACTTCAGAGAGCCGATTGGCTACCACCGCACCTGAAAATCACATTTGAGAATTTTATTATAGTGCGATTAAATTGGACATGACATGTGCTATAGTGAATTGAAGTCCATCTAATTTAGAGGAAAAAAGTTGTCGGTAAGGTGTTTCGATATCGAGCAGTATGAAGCTGTACAATGTGTACAAATTTAGTAGAGTACCTAAGTATACAAGGTGTCTCAAAACTAATCCAAAATATTTCATCAGGTGGTTTGATTAGCGACGGTTTCACTTTTGAGGAGACACACATGCAGAATTGTGTACGTACATATTTATTACTCCATTGTTTGTGATCTTTGTTTATTCGTATGAAATTGAGTGTAATTTCTTGTATTTGTGTGTCTTGTAAAAGTGAATGAATACCTTTTTTCTTTCTTTCTATTATATAGTTTTACTTAACGCCCCTGTAAAAAAATTTCACTGGAATTTTTGCTTCAAAATGTTGTCACGCGCGTTCTTGACGCGTACACATTAAACTATGACCAATATAATGAAAACAGTTATCAACCACAATAAAAAAACCTTAAAAAAATTACAGAGATGTGCAGTCAAAGTAACCAACCCATCTGTTGAAATATTTCGGATTATTTTTGAGACACCTCGTATAGAGGGTCGGACAAGACAACTTGTTCTCAATTGATGATGTTGTACTTACTGGGAAAGAAAGGACCATTTTATTGTTACGATTTATCGCACAGCCCTACAATTACTTTAAGGACACCATGTCAGTTTTTTATTACTTCTTTGACACGATATATACACCGTGAAATTTTAGTGGTTGTTTTCCCGAAACGAGGTGATTTAGTATCGATTGTACAGTCGATTTATAATTACTATTTTGACTAGAGTCAAAAATCCAATTGTGAAAAACGAAAGTCGAAAATGACCGCAAACCAATAGTAACGCTTCGTTGGTACAAGTAGCGTACGATCGTATGATAGGTTAGGTACCAACGAAGCGTTACTATTGGTTTGCGGTCATTTTCGACTTTCGTTTTTCACAATTGGATTTTTGACTGTAGTCAAAATAGTAATTATAAATCGATTGCACAATCGATACTAAATCACCTCGTTTCGGGAAAACAACCACTAAAATTTCACGGTGTATAGACGATATTCCATAGAAAATTCTATTAAAGTTACATGAGTCCATCAGACTGTGTTGTTCTTTATTATGGAGACAGATTACCTGCGGAACCTGATCCTATAACGATAAAGTCGTAATCAGCCAGCATCTGGGACTCCTCGATATCCGTCAGCCGTCCTTCCGGGTCGGTCTGGTCGAACTGGAAGTATGCTATGGTCGCCACCAACATCGGGACAAACCACGCCATCTGTAATTAAAGAAAAAACTTGTGACGAGAATGCACCAGATTCTTGCGAGCATTTGAGAAGTTATTTGAAAATAGTTTGAGGGCAGATATTTGTATGAAAAATACGAATGTTTGTTCTCGGGTCTTGGGTGTTTAATATGTATGTAAGTATGTATCTATTTATATAAGTATGTTTATCCGTTGCCTAGTACCCATAACACAAGCTTTCCTTAGCTTACTTTGGGACTAGATCAATTGGTGTGAATTGTCCCGTGATATTTATTTATTTATTTATTTATTATTAGCCACATTTTGCTCCATTGTTGTGTTAAGTTTAAAAAATGTATGTAAAAGTAGTTCTTTACTGATTTATTTGTCATATGGGCATTTTGTCTAGGACCTGTAACAGCTTTTCTACAAGATGGGTCATTAAATGATCGGTGCGATGGCTGCGACGACAGTTGTGATCTTTTGATTATTTTGATGTGCGGCCAAAAACCGACACCAACGCCATCCCACGACCATCGCACACGCCATAAGCCATCCGACACCACTACACCTCTACACGCTGGCCCATTATTAGTGGACCATCGCGATGGCTCATCGTGTAGTGGCAGCAGAAGTAATCTGAGAGTCGTTAAGTAGTAGTTACCTGCATACCTGTGGCAACGGCCGTGCCGGCGATAGCGTCGGCCGCTGCGGTCACCAGTGAACTCATCGTGGCTGGAACAGAAGATATAATAATAAATAATAAAATAAATGTTTATTTACCAACATACAAAAAGTTATCATCATCATTTCAGCCGTTTGTTTGGCGACCCTTGCGGGAGGCCCTATGTTCTTGGACTTCTTTCGACTGAAATGATGACAAGTTAGGTATGAAGTATCTTTTTGTATTTATTTTATTTTATTTTAAATAAATACAAAAAGATACTTCATACCTAACTTGTTAAAGTTGGCACAGTAGCGTCATCTCTTGGTCCAGGTGAGCGGTTAGTTCCGAAGGAGTGTTAAGTCTCTCGATAGAGGGCATAACACAGATGCGCGCTTTATGTATGTATGTAAAATTCTTTATTGTAGATAAAACATGAAAATAACTAGTTAACATGAGATACAGATGTACAAAGGCGAACTTATCCCTTAAAGGGATCTCTTCCAGTTTACCTTTATCACTGCATAAGGTGATTATAACAGACTGATATGTACGATGTATGGGAAAGATTCGTCGCTAACCTCTAGACCAGTGATGGTGTAGGGGTAAGCACGCAGCACGGAACGCTGAGGACCTGGGTTCGATTCCCATCATTGGTCTTTTTTCTGGGGTTTTTTCTGTGCATCTATATTTCAGTTTGTATTTAGTTTGAAATGAAATGATGATGATAGGAGGCAGCCAGAAAACAATTTCGCTATCGAAGTCGCGGGCTATACTTCGTTCATTTTAGGATTAGAAAGAAGGTCGCTTGATGATTTTGACGTGTCTTTTTATTGCAAACACTTTTGAAAAATAAGTCAAAGCAAATGTAACAAACAATTAGTAAGGACTTATGGTCATTGACGACCGGATAGCCCAGTGGTTTTTTTTTATTATTATGAGAGGGAGGAAAACGAGCAAGCGGCTCATCTGATGGAAAATGATCACCTCCAGGTTAGAGAACCTGACCACGAAACTAATTGAGGTTCCGGGTTCGATTCCAGGTCGGGGCAGATATTTGAGTGAGAATGCGAATGTTTGTGCTAGAGTCTTGGATGTTCAATATGTATTTAGACGACCAGATGGCCTAGTGGTTAGTGAACCTGACTATGAAGCTTGAGGTCCCGGGTTCGATTCCCGTGTCAGGGCAGATATTTGTATGAAAAATACGAATGTTTGTTCTCGGGTCTTGGGTGTTTAATATGTATTTAAGTATGTATCTATCTATTTAAGTATGTTTATCCGTTGCCTAGTACCCATAACACAAGCTTTCCTAGCTTACTTTGGGACTGGGTCAATTGGTGTGAATTGTCCCGTGATATTTATATTTATTTATTTATTTATTTAAGTAGTTATGTATTTATCTATATAAGTATTTTTATCCGTTGTCTAGTACCCATAGCACAAGCTTTGCTTAGTTTGGGACTAGGTCAATTGGTGTCAATCGTCAATTCGTCACATAATTTATTCATTTACATTATTTTGGTTTTA
Source organism: Archips crataeganus (assembly GCA_947859365.1). Lineage (NCBI taxonomy): Eukaryota > Metazoa > Arthropoda > Insecta > Lepidoptera > Tortricidae > Archips > Archips crataeganus. The sequence continues at coordinate 6,936,113 of OX402065.1, forward strand.
TAATTTGTAAATAATAGTTAATATTTTTAAAAGCGTTTTTCAGTAAAAAGATTAGTCATGATTGTTTACCCTTATTCTAATGTTGAAATGAACGAAGTACAGTTGAATACAAGATATTTGACATTAGCACTAAATATTGGTTGCCTCCCGAATAAACAGTTAAAGTTCTATTATTATCAATCAGTGCCGGCATTACGACCACTAACACCCTGCGCAAGATTGTGGCGCCCACTTAAGGAAATCTAAATCGAGTGCCAGTTTGGCGGGGGAAGCATCCCACCCCCACCGATCGCCCCCTGAAATTTGGCGCCCTGGGCCGTCGCCCCATAGCGCCCCCCTCCCCTAACGCCGGCACTGATTATTATTATTACTAACGTCAAGCCAGCGCACTTTAGTCATCCATCAGTCCGAATGGAAACGGTTTTATGAACTAGGTTATCCAAAAAAGCGCCAGCCTTAATAGCTTGAACGTGATCATTTTCAATTACTTTACCGTGATGATAACGGTACCATTTCACCAGCAGCTGACAAAATATATATGTCGTAATTATTTTTTCTGTATAAATACTTGGGAATTTCTATTTACTTTTTCGTTGTACCTGATTAAGAAATTGTTAACAGGGAGTTAAAATTAGTCCGTTTGGTTAAGCGCTTTTTCAAGTCTTTAGAATAAAAAAAAAAACCCCCAAAAAAACATAAAATAATAATTGATTGAACCGACCACAATAAGCATGAAAATATCTTTCTACTAATCTGTTTGAAGTTGGTGCCTCAGCACGAGCCAGCAGGAGTGTAGAAGCCCTATAATAGGTATGTAGGTAAGTTAGATTACTAGGTCCACTCCTGCTGGCTCGTGCTGAGGCACCAACTTCAAACAGATTAGTAGAAAGATATTTTCATGCTTATTGTGGTCGGTTCAATCAATTATTATTTTATGTTTTTTTGGGGGTTTTTTGAAGGAGGTTTTATTTTTTATTTAATTTTTTTTTATTTCCAAGTTTTTTTTGGGTGTTTTTTGAAGGCGGTTTTATTTTTTATTTAAATTTTTTTATTTTTTTTCTTTTTAGTTGTTGCTAATGGCCTGGACTGGCACTCTTTACTGACTGTACTTTTTGCCTCTGGTTACCAAAGTACTTATCAAGACGAATCAAACGAGACCAAACTTGATGGGGTTATGTCGTTTTACTACGGAGTTCTTATGGTCACCATCCAACTTCATTGTCAGACCCTGGTTACCATCTAGGACCAAAGTACTCGTTGAGACGAGTCAAATGAGTCCGTACTCGATGGGGTAAGTGCCGTTACTTTATGGAGTAACTTTGGCCACCTTCCAGCTCCATCATCAGACCCTGGTTACCATCTGGGATCAAAGTGCTCGTCAAGACGTTTCAAATGAACCCAAACTCGACGGGGTTGTGTTGTTTTATTACAGAGTTTCTATGGCCACCTTCCAACTCCATCATCAGATTAGCTCCATGTCACAATAATATTGCATTGTCACCTGATTTACACATGCATGTAAAATATGAAATCAATCAGAAACCGGGAAGTGAGTCAAATTCAACTTGCAAGATTTGACCCGTTGAGGAGTTCCGTTGGCCATCTGCGGTCTTCTTCATCAGATCTAGTTTACCAAATGACACTTTATGAATGCAAATGCTCGATTTGTCACTGAAAATACTAAAATCGCTTTACATTTCCCTTGAACTTTTGAAGAGTTCCTTCAATTCCTCATGGATCCCACCATCAGAACTGGATTCCGGTAACAACGGGACCAACCTTGAAGCATATGCTTTCAAACAACGAAAGAATTTTCCAAATCGGTTCATAAATGACGGAGTTCTGAGGTAACACACGTTAAAAAAAAAAAAAAAAGAACATACAACCGAATTGAGAACCTCCTCCTTTTTTTGAAGTCGGTTAAAAACGTAACAAACCAGACAATTGTTCACTTCTTGTTAAACATTGTTGAACTTGGCAGATTTGTTACTTTTTTTATACTAAAGGCTTGAAAAACTGCGTAACCAAACGGACTAATTTTAACTCCCTGTTAAAAATTTCTCAATTGGGAACAATGAAAAATAGAAATGCCCACGTTCGTTGATATTTGTACTTTACGCCCTTAATCGGCCATTGTTAAAGTTCGTGACAGATTTTGTTTCATAATATTTTAATACGAGGGGCGTTCAATATAAAGTGAGAATGAGATGCAAACTCTTTCAATATTAGGAAATTAAATACTGGCCGGTAAAGCTAATCTATCTAGCTGATTGCTATGAAAAAAAAAACTAACTGTCTTTTGTTTAAAAAAATATACGGTAATTTCTTTGCAATGCTATTGAGTACGTTAGCGAAAATGGAGAAAATTGAACTGCGCGCCGTTATCAAATACTTGTGTTTGAAAAATTTTTCTACGGACCAAGTCAATTTGGATTTGCGGGACACTTTAGGGTCTAATGCTCCTCCGTATTCGACAGTCGCACGTTGGTGCGCCGAATTTAGACGTGGAAGAACATCGACAATGGACGACCCCCGCTCCGGACGCCCTACTACAGCAGTAACTGAAGAAATTGTGAAAAAAGTCGAAAACTCAGTTTTGGCGGATCGTCGTGTCACGGTTCGTTTTATTGCTGAAAATGTAAAGATTTCAACGGGGAGCGTGCATAATATTTTACATGAACGCTTGGGTATGAAAAAGGTATCTGCGCGTTGGGTACCAAGAATGCTTACTGACACGCAAAAACAAACTAGACTAGAGATTTGTCAAGAAGCTTTGAACCTGATGCAGCAAGACCGGGAACTTTTTTTGGCGCGATTTATAACAATGGACGAAACATGGCTCCATCATTACGACCCAGAAACGAAACTGCAGTCTATGACATGGAAAAGGCCATCATCTCCAACTCCGAAGAAATTCAAGGTGAGCCCATCTGCCGGTAAGGTCATGGGCTCTGTTTTTGGGGATGGTAAAGGGGTATTAATGATTGAGTATCTCGAGCATGGAGCCACTATTACGGGCACATTATACGCCAAACAAATAGCAACATTGCGCAATGAGATCCGCGAAAAACGGCGAGGTAAACTCTCGAAAGTTGTGCTGTTCCACCAGGACAATGCACCGGCACACAAGTCCGCCGTTGCAATGGCTGCAATTCGTGATGCTGTGATTCGATATCCTTAAGCATCCTCCGTATTCACCAGATCTCGCTCCCAGTGATTTCTACCTATTTCCGAGATTGAAACAATACCTGGGAGGCCAGAAATTTGAAGACGACGACGCGGTAGTCGCTGCAGTACAAGATTTTTTTAAGTACTCAAGATGAGTCCTTTTTTAAAAATGGAATTTTAAGTTTAGAAAAAAGATATACTAAGTGTATTATGCTAAAAGGTGACTTTGTCGAAAAATAAAATGACATTTAGTAAAAGTTGTTTATAACATACTCATCCTCACTTTTTATTGAACGCCCCTAGTATTACAAGCTTTTACCTGCGACTGCGTCCGCGTATAAATATGCTATCTGTTGCCCGCGACTCTGTCTGCGAATAATTCGTTTATCGCTATCCCGCGTGAACTATGCAATTTTCTGCGATAAAAACTATCCTATGTCGTTCCCAGGGTGCCAAACTATCTCCACACCAAATAAACTACACTAACCAAGACCTAAAGCGGCGAATGAAACTTATTAGCCGGGTCCCCATTGCGCGTGCTGCTTCGCGAGGCAGCCATTTTCGGTGCGATTTTGAGTCCTACGAGCAAACTCATGCCTCATGCGCTTGCCTGCATATATTGTAAGTTGGTTCTCTGCGTAATGCCATATCACTGTGATACTCGTTCACTTTCTGTTGAATTAGTAATAGTACCTTTTAAACTACACAACCTCTTGTTCTTTTTGACTTTTACTTAAATCGTTAACACGTGATCTATGGCTATTTTCTCTTTTCTCTCTTTGTTTTGTAAGTAGGTAGGCATGTGGGTCCATACCTAACTGTTAAATGCACTTGGCACCGTTGGTACCTACTTCATGAATTAGACCAAGCCCAGCCGTTTTGTGCGGCTCGCAATTAGTGGTAGGTATTGTTTGGTTACAAGATTTATAGGTACTTTGAACAAATGCATGCAACTTGGTGGTTTCTATGTAGTTATATATATATCATTCAAACAAATGTTTTTTGTTCTACGACTTTTTAAAATGAAGCACTTTTTTCCCATACAAATACACAGAGTATCGTAAAAATAAGAGGTAATCTCAAATTTTCAAAACGTTATTACACCAAAAATATTAAGTTATGACAAAAGCCGTAAAACACAAAACATTTGTTTAAGTGGTAGGAGTTTAGGGTTAAAAGGCTGCTAGTGAATTACAAATAACCCTGTATAATCAGAATCTCGGTAACGGCTTCGACGATTTCCATGAAATTTAGTATGCAGGGGGTTTCGGGGGCGATAAATCGATCTAGCACGGTTTTATCTCTCTGAAAAAAGCGTGTTTTCGAGTTTTAGTCGAGTCGACCGGGTCGCCCAGGTTCATTAAATCCTAGTGCTAGTTTTTTTTTATTATTTCGTGCTTTAATTTTTAGATGAAAAACATAATAATATCTTTTTGAAGATTATCCGAATAAGTAAAAAATTACCTACGAGTTGAAATGTCCAAAGGACGTTTTTATAAGCATCAAAAATAATTTTGGCCCATTTACAATTCCCACCTGTTTTATTCTAATATATAAAACCGGCCAAGTGCGAGTCGGACTCGCGCACGAAGGGTTCCGTACCATTATCTATAAAAACGGTAAAAAAATCACGTCTGTTTTATGGGAGCCCCCCTTAAATATTTGTTCAAGCGTCTACCCGTTGCTGTTATCTATATCGAGCAAAAACGAGCAAAAAAATCACGTTTGTTGTATAGGAGCCCCCTTAAATATTTATTTAATTCTGTTTTTTAGTATTTGTTGTTATAGCGGCAACCGAAATACATCATCTGTGAAAATTTAAATTGTCTAGCTATCACCGTTCCTGAGATACAGCCTGGTGACAGACAGACCGACAGACGGACAGCGAAGTCTCAGTAATAGGGTTTTTTACCCTTTGGGTACGGAACCCTAAAAATCTCGTGCCACGGTGTTTGTTATCGAACTCCTCCGAAATGGCTTGACCGTTTTTTATGAAACTTTTTTCTCTACATTCGGCAGGTTTGAGAATAGGTCGTAGGCTATTTTTTGTATATCTGCCCCTATTCTTCGCAGACGGAGTCGCGGGCAACAGCGAATTTTATACAGCTAGTAGATGTATAAAATTCAGTGAGGCAATCACAAATTCAAATGCACGTCCCTACGTTTTAGAGGCGCTAGAGATAGATTAATCGTGGTTTTTTCCTAGTATTTTCATTTGCCTGACTACTTAAGTTTTACTGTTTTAAACTTTCGTGATTTTCACTCATAATTACTATACTAAACGGGACTTATCACGCAATAAATATCTATTTACCTCGACGTTTCTACGTCATTTCTACTCTAGAATGGTGCGCAAAGCGGTTGAAATTAAAATTAAAAAAACTAATAAACACGCTTTAAAAAATAAAAAATAAATTTTAATAAATTTCAATTCACTATTCTTATAGTGCAGTAAAAAATCTTAATAAGCAATTATTATATTGTTATATCCAGATCAAAATTTGTAAACAATTCTAAATATTGATAAAATAAATAATAACAGTTTAAAATATTTTATTGTAAAAAAAGCGTGGGGTGCATGGTGTCAATTGTCAAGGATTGTCATTTTGATAACATCTTAAAAAGCACCCCACGCTTTTTTTACAATAAAACATTTTAAACTATTATTATTTATTTTATCAATATTTAGAATTGTTTACAAATTTTGATCTGGATATAACAATATAATAATTGCTTATTAAGATTTTTTACTGCACTATAAGAATAGTGAATTGAAATTTATTAAAATTTATTTTTTATTTTTTAAAGCGTGTTTTTTAGTTTTTTTAAACTATTATTTATTTTCTATTTTTTAGTTGCATTTCTTTCTTTCTAACTTTACCCCCTCACCTACAACCCCCAAACCCCCTAAACCCAACCCCCCAACATCCCCCACCCCATTTCCCCCAACCCCCCCCCCCAAACCCCACACCCTTACCCCCAATCCCCTAAACCCCCCTTACCCCCTCCTCATTTTACAAACCCCCGAACCACCTAAACCCAACCCCCCTAACACCGAACCCTCATACCCCCGGAAACCCCCCTCCCCCCCACCCCCACTCCCCCCACCCGTCACCTGCCCCCCCACCCCTCCCACACCCCCCACCCCGCCACCTACCGCCCCCCCTTCCAGTTCCATCATCAAACCCTTGTTACCATCTAGGCCTCTTACCCCCTCCCCATTTCCCACAACCCCCCAAAATCACTTACCCCCGAACCCCCCAACACCCCCACCCTATTTCCCGTAAAACCCCCCCCCCCCCCATCCCCTAACCCCAACCGCCACACCCTAACACCCAACCCTCTAAACCCCCGACCCCCTTACCCCATACCCCATTCCCCCTCCAACCCGCCACCTACCCCCCTTCCAGCTCCATCATCAGACTCTTGTTACCATCTAGGACCAAAGTACTCGTCAAAACGAATCAAACGAGCCCAAACTCGATGGGGTTGTTTCGTTTTATTGTGGAGTGCCTTTGGCCATCTTCCAGCTCCATCATCAGATCCTGGTTACCATATGGGATCAAAGTGCTCGTCAAGACGAATCAAACGAGCCCAAAATCGATGGGGTTGTGTCGTTTTATTGTGGAGTGCCTTTGGCCATCTTCCAGCTCCATCATCAGACCCTGGTTACCATACAGGATCAAAGTGCTCGTCAAGACGAATCAAACGAGCCCAAACTTGATGGGGTTGTGTCGTTTTATTGTGGAGTGCCTTTGGCCATCTTCCAGCTCCATCATCAGACCCTGGTTACCATCTGGGATCAAAGTGCTCGTCAAGACGAATCAAACGAGCCCAAACTCGACGGGATTGTGTTGTTTTATTACATAGTTCCTATGGCCACCATCCAGCTCCATCATCAGATCAGCTCCATGTTACAATAATATTGCATTGTCATCCAATTTACACATATGTGCAAAATTTCAGCTCAATCGGAAACCGGGAAGTGGGTCAAAATCGCGCCCTAAGGAGTCGGTTACAAACAAACATACATACAAACAAACATACATACAGGTGAAGCTAATATAAAGCGTGTAAAAACACAAAAATTTCAACCGGGAGGATGGATATAAGCTTTCGTCTTCGTGGAATCCTGTTATTTATAAATGTTAGCGTCGGGAGGAGTGTTCGGAGAGATCGTCGGATGTTGCGAGTGTTGTGTGTCGGTGTGATGGGGTGCCGTTAAAAAATCTTGATCAACTGCGGGCAGTTCGAGATACGGGTGCTGATTCTAATCGGGACCAAGTGCGGGTAGTTCGAAAGACTCGTGCGGCTAAACGAACTTGACACCCTACAATTCATTTAATTCTTGACCACGGCTGCTGCAATGTGGCCGAAACGTCGAGGTAAATAAATATTTATTGCGTGATAAGTCCCGTTTAGTATAGTAATTACTTAAGTTTTAGTTTGTCATTCTAACGTCGATTTTTGCGCCTATAGAAAGTGAATCCGATACGGCCGTCGCACAACTGCTTTGGTAACATCCAGAATGCTAAAAGATTCCGGTGAAAATTTGTTATGTAACTATTTTGTCATGACGGCGTCACGTGGAATACCAATTAAATGATGAACATGCAGGAAAATAAATGCTAGGTTGACTGGTGACCAGCATGGGGAGAATAGATGATGTTTACGTTAGGTGCTGCCTGCTACATGCCTAACAACCAGTGCCGCAGTTAAAAACGCTGAAAAATACCCGTTTCTTCTAAGTAGACGACCCCCTTTAATTTTTATTTTATTTTATTTTAAGTATTTGTTGGTATAGCGGCCACAGTAATACAGAATCGGTGTAAATTTCAAGTGTCTAGCTATTTACTACCTTTCAAGAGATAGGGCCCTGTCACAGAAAGCGAAGTCAGTGATAGGGTCACGTTGACACCCAAAATATCACAATCATTTCATTCGATTACCCATTAGTTAGTGCAAAGCGCTTCTAAATAAAAGACGAATCGCTACGATACGATACTATCGTCTAACCACTGGCAATTTAAACTAGTATGACTGTAGATTTTAAGTTAAAAGTTTAAGAAGAATTGTGACTAACAGTATTTCTGTGTAAATTCATCAATATCCAGCAGGACGAAGCAATATGTATTTTGAAACCATAGAGGCCAATGTCGTGAACACTTGATTAGTCATGACCAAATTTGCTTACGGAAAAATATCTGACCTTTTTCTTGTTACTTTGAAAGAAGAGCTATGCGAGTCTGAAATATTGAAAAAATGTGTCAATGTATACAATGATGTATGTCTACAATAATGCGTGCATATTTGTAAAAAATGTTGTCTGACAAGTATTCGTTAATTTTACAGCTGTCAACTTCCGATAGCCAGAAATATTCAACTACCATACTTGTTTTTCTTACACCATCCAAATTAAACAAAACAAACATATCAACACTCAAATAATTAACTCACCTTAATTGTTGTTTCACGTGTTTTTACCAATAACCAATAAATCACAGAATGACATTAGAAGCGGCACCGATAGAATGCATCGTAAACTTCACATAACGAAATCACTTTCCCTGGTCCTCTTTTGTTTACACTCTTATAAATCCGATCAGTATGTAAGAATATATCGTAAGATTATCGTAAGTTGAGCTTGATATAGCTTGATCGTCGTTGATACCTATACGTTGCGTCGCGCGGTACCGTTGCCCGTTCCTTCGGTATGTAACGGGTACTTTCTTCGGCTGTTGACTACAGACTCCTGCGCACGCAGGCCGTTGTACTGAAGAGAAATGGTGGGAGGGTTTTGTTATGTTGGACTGCACGAATTGCTAAGGGGGTCGAGAAGGATCCATTTTGAATATCAATGAAGTGTTTCAAATTTGTTTACAAATGGCGTCTCGGGCGAGACGTATAAAGGCTGGGATGGATCGTTAATCGTCAAATCATTCATTTAACAGAATCAGAATAAGTAGATGTTTTCTCCGTTCGAACTGTTTACCGTCAGATTTTTTTTTTTCGTTAGCATCATTATTCGTCTGTTGCTTCTCGATAAACTTCCTTGTCGCTTAATAAATGATCTGACCATAATCGCATATCAGACCAAATACTTACGTATCAGCACTGCGTATCAGACAAATATCGTGAAACGGAAGAAACTCACGGAACTAAGCTATTGAATAGAATGTTCAATAATGCATATCGTTGATTCACTGGCGAACTAACTATTCATAATAGTTTGCTGAAGAAAACACTCAAGAGACTGATTTCTGAAAATACCATCCGGAAGTTGTTGCTAAAATCTGTGTATTGCTCAAATATGATTTTCAACTACTGACATATTTAGAGGTTTTTGTATTATTTTCTAATTTGTAATCGTATTTCAAATGCGGCACAATTTTTCACCATGTTCGAATAATGTTGTCCTAGATATGATTTGAAAAGTCGGGTTCCAGCGCTTTCGAATGTATAGTTGTCGACTGTCAAAAAAACTGCGAGGTCTGTGTGACTGAGGAAATATGCCGTGAGACATAAGCAGTTTAAAAGACAACGTCATGAGCCTTAACCTGCTAACGGGTCGGTACATGGATGACGTGATTGAAGTCATGCAGACGACTCGGAAGAAAGTGAATGCTGTTCTAAAAACAGCTTGCGTTTCTTGACGCTTAGTCACAGTGTACAATGTACATTACACTAACAGCTGTATATCGACAGTAACAATTATTGATGTAATGGACACTTCTTAAAAGCTGACTGATGTAAGGTGTCAAACGTGTGAGTTCACATGTAGAAAAAATTAGTTAGGATCATTCAGGCACAGATTAAAGTGGCAGTTAAACGGTTAATCAAACCGTGACAAATTAAACTGTTTTACCCTAATTGACAGCGGCTGAGTTTGAGACTTAAACGTCGAGGTACTTAATTATAAAAGTGAATTTTACTATTTTTAACCCCCGACACAAAAAGAGGGTGTTATAAGTTTGACTGCGTGTGTGTGTATGTGTATCTGTCTGTGCATCATAGCTCTTAAACGAGTGAACCGATTTGGATGCGGTTTTTTTTTATTTGAAATCAGGTTTCTTGGCGATGGTTCATTCTTACATGTTTCATCAAAATTGATTGAGCCGTTTCAAATTTGTCAGGTCTTTCGTTAGTTGTGACAGAGATCTTAAACGCATAATGGGCATTTACTTTATTATTTTTCAAACATATGTGTGATCAAATTGCGTTGGGGGTTTTTAATACTATAATTTATTTATTTTAATATTATAATATAGATAATAGGTAAACTATAACTGTAACCTTTTACTAAGGAACATATTGTTAAGTGGTTAATACCGCCATTATCTATACATATTGCTGTGCCCTTACAGGGTAAATGTTGAAGCTGTACATTATTTTTAAGATCTTTACCCACAACATTTAAATGCAATAAAGAGTTTGAGTTTGAGTTAAAATTTTTATTTTATAGGTATTACTAGCTGTTGCCCGCGACTCTGTCCGCGAAGAATAGGGGTTTAAAAAATAGCCTACGACCTATTCTCAGACCTACCGAGTATGGAGAAAAAAGTTTCATAAATATCGGTCAAGCCGTTTCGGAGGAGTTCGATAACAAACGCCACATTATTTATTTATTGATTGAAACAACAGAGTAAGAAAATTATATGTAGAGTCGGTAGAGAAATAGAGTCTTAGAAACTTTTGTTTTTATCCTACAACTTTGAATGTATGTAATTGTAGCGACTACTAGCGTCATCTAGTCATCACATAGGGAACTAATCACTACAATCCTACATCACGCTATCAAAGTTTCTCAACTCGGCTGCATAAATACAACTTCCAACTTTCATCCATCGGACTTCGGTCCCCAGGCATAACATCTGCCTGGAGAGAGATCTCTCTATTGCAGCCTACTTCCAAAATGGTGACCCCCGACATTGGACAAAATCGCAGCCTTCAGACACACAAGACGATGACGCAGTCTCACAGCAAGCCATACTCACCGCACTGTACACCATTAGCATGTATCTATTATCTGCCTGGTGTCTACAGTTCGCAAAAAATCCTCCTCCCACTACTTCCACTTGCCAATCAAGCAACCAACGCTCGCCAACAAGGCTCTGAGCAATCACGCAACAGGCATGCATCTACAAGTAGCAGAGGAACAACAATGCTCGCCGACGAGACTCTGAGCGACTGGCCCTTGCAAGCGCCCACATGACGCACAGACTGCACTCCACTGCAATTCGTATCGACCTCCGGTCTAAAAAGGGGGGCTGATGTAGCGACTACTAGCGCCATCTAGTCATCACTACAATCCTACATCACGCTATCGAAGTTTCTCAACTCGGCTGCATAAATACGACTTCCAACTTTCATCCATCGGACTTCGGTCCCCAGGCATAACATCTGCCTGGAGAGAGATCTCTCTATTGTAACTACCCCCAAATAATGTATACGACTGTGTGTAATTATTGATGTTTAAATGTCCACTTACCATTGTTGTGCTACTGCTATGCTCTTACAGGTTTCACGTTGAAGTATATTTAGACAGAATCTAAACTTATGTTATGTACTAAGATCCTGTGTGCAACATGGAAATTTGAAAAAAAGGCCTATTTTCAAAATTTTAGGACACAGGTAGCATAATATAACTTTGTACTGCAACACCATGATAAGTTATGTACCCTACGCCTTTCCCAGGGAAAGCGACCGCACGGTTTCCCAAGGTGCAAATCATAATATAGTTAGAAAGTTGATAAAAACGTTTTCTATGGCAAGTAAATTGGGTGTTATGCAATTACTGCACCGCTGCACACGCACAGAAAATTGGACAAAAGTCAGCCGATTGAACACGCTAAAAGACTGATTTTAGGACATTGTCGCTTCGATTGCAATAATAGTACACTTTTACATTATAATTCATAAAATTAATAATAAAATCTTAACTTAAGTATAGAAACTTCATTTATACTTATTCAAAATATTAAATAGCCTATATATGTATAATCCAACTTTTAGGACATATGTGACGGGTTTGCTTTCAAAATAAAAGTTAGTAAGTACTGTACTGCTTTTAGTGTTCAATAACAAATATGTGTATTGTATTGATATTTGCTGGGAATTAAATTATCTGTATTTTACATGGCCACGACAGCGACAAATCACAGCTTTTACAAGTTAAAAACCGCTATAAAAAGCTACTGTTAGAAAAAAATAAACATATTTTGGAACCTGAAGAATGGACGGAAGTTTTCAATCATGCCATTAAAGGCGATGACGAATTTTTAACTGTAGAAGAGAGCTGGATGTGTTTAGTGACAGTTTTATAATTAATGTCTCTAATTTAGACAATGAAAGTGAATGAGCGTACCTATATGAATGTCATTATTAATCTATACATATAAAATCCTTTGTCCTGACTGACTGACGGATCAACGCACAGCCTAAACCGCTGATCGTAGAGACCTGAAACTTGGAGGGTGTGTTCTTTGTATGACGTAGGCATCCGATAAGAAAGGATTTTTCTTAGTTCTACTCCTAAGGGGGTAAAAAGGGGGGCAAAGTTTGTATGGGACAAATGGGATTCCTTGGTCCAATCTACTTCAAATTTTGCATAAACATTCTATAACAGAATTGATGGAAGACGTGTTTCGTATTTTATTGAAATTCATCCCTTGACGGGGTTAAAAAGGAGTAGAAAGTTATTTTGGGGGTGATTTGCTTCGAAGTTGATATCAATACTCCTTAGTGCTTTTGATTTAAATTACTTTTTATTTTGACACAATTTAAACGAAACGAAACTTCAAATTTTGCAAACCATTTGTCTACGTTTGTCAACCACTTCCTGATCTGATCTCTGATAATAACTAATTATATGTTTAAGTATTTGCATTTCACCAAGCTTTTGCTTTTACAAGCGCAGCGTGGGACGTCCACCAACGAGATGGACGGACGTTTTTTTGAAGGCCGCAGGTTCAGGGTGGAAGCAAGTCGCTTCCAACCGTAATGATTGGGCGTCAATGAGGGAGGCCTAAGTCCAGCAGCAGTGGACGTCCTACGGCTGACATGATGATGATGATGATGAAGCTTTTATGTGAGTTCAACCTTTTTCGAATAAAATCGAATTCAGTATTCAAACTTCATTGTTGAACTCGCTTAAAAGCTTGGTGCAATGCAAGTACATATAAAATGCTTTGTCCTGAAGTCCTAAATGACTGACTGGCGGATTAACGCACGGCCTAAACCGCTGTACGTAGAGACCTGAAACTTGGAGGATGTGTTCTTTGTATGACGTAGGCATCCGATAAGAAAGAATTTTCCGGAACTCCCACGGGATAAGGAATATACGGGATGTATATATTTCGTCAATCAAGAGTGACCCTATCCCCATAACGAAACTGTTCAAATTGGGCATGCAAGTAGACTATTAGAATAGGTATAAAGCTAATTTCAATAATTTTGAAAATTCCCACGGGATAAGGATAAATCAGGATTTATATACTCAAATCAACTGGATCCTATCTCCGTAACTACAATTACTAAACTTTTCAAATTCAGTATAAACGTAAATGGTCATTCATACATAACAGCAAAAAAACTTATTGCAGGATTTTTGGAAATTCCTGTGGGATAGGTAATCTCTGAAACTTCCGAGCCGATTAAAAAAAATCTTTTACCAGTAAAAAGTTACACTATCCTTTATTGACATATTCCCGAGGGATAGAAAAAAAAATTCAACTTCGGAGCTCATTTTAAAATGTCTTTCATAAATAGAAAAGATACTGTCCTTGATTAACATGATGCTATTTTCCGAATAAATGCAAAATTCCCGCGGTATAGAAAATAGTAACATTAACTTCGGGGCCGAGTTGAAAAAATAATGACCAATAGAAAGCTAAACTATCCTTTATTGGTATAGGCTAGGCTATTTATTCGGTAAAATGCAAAATTCCCGTGGGATAGAAAGAAGTGAATATCACTTGAGGGCTGATTTGAAAATTTCTTTTACCAATAGGAAGCTACACCAACCATTATTTACATAGACTACTTTTCTCCGTAAAAAAGCAAAATTCCCACGGGAAAAAAATAAGTGAAAAATTGCATAGAATAAGGACAAATTTGCTGAAATTCCCACGGGATAGAGAATAAACGGGATTTATAATATTCTCTAACTGATACTGATGATGATGAAATGATAATAATGATGGATGTTGCTTGCCGTTGCCGGATGTTTGTTTTATACAATGAAAGAGATGAAGAAGCTTTACCACAAATAGGAATTCTATGCGGACGAAGTCGCGGGCAAAAGCTAGTCAATCATACAATTTGTACTGTAAATTCCCTTGTACTAGTTTAATATTTGTATTTTTAGTAAAGCGATGTAATAATTAAATCAAGCTACTTCTGTTTTATTCAATTCATAGGTTAATAATAAAAAATGACATTGTGGCAGGTGATCTACATTACTGCTTTAGACAGTTAAGTGCACACTATGACGTTATGAATATGCAGCAATGTATCTCGGGTCATTTGCACTTCCGATGCCGATGCATGTCCAGCATTGTAGAAGAGTGCCAAAGTGGAAGTACTTAATCGTATTGTACTGTGCTTTTAATGATAATTCGACGGCCTCTAAGTAGCATAAATATAATTCCGCAAGCAAAGGCTATCTACTCAAGTAGGTATATTTGTTACTGATAGATGCACTATTTGTTACTGACTGATATTTGTCGTCTCGGAATTTAAAAGTAGGTATATAACATAAAATCATGCCTGTATTCCCAAAGGGTAGAGGCAGAGCACACAAAACGTTACATTTATATTTCGAGGCTACTTTTAGCCATTTTAGGTTTGAAAGTAAAAGTGATATAATAGTGACAGGTAGCTAGCCTATCGGCTATTCAATATGCCTTAAACAATATATCCTTAGTCGCTTCTAACGACATCCAAGAAATGGAGAGGTGTAATTCTATATAAACCCGACACCTCATGGGTAATGTACTTAAAAGTATGATTGTTTATACTTTTAAGCGTGTAATTGAGTATGAATTTAATCTGTAATTTACTTGGCTACCTACAACTTCCTAAGTAAAAGAGAAAGCTGATAGGATAGTGCGTCGACCTACGACCAGGGGGTTACTACGAAATTCGAAGTTCGAAGTTCGGATCGTGCGGTCCCTCTCACTCTCGTAATAAATACCATTAGCATGAGCGGAACGGCATGAAACGAAGTTCGAATTTCGCGCTTCGTAGTATAGGGCCAGTAACTGGTCCTGTCGGGAAGTGAGCCTGCTGGTCTCGTTTACGCAATCTCTTGAGGTTACTGCACTTGATGATCTATTTTGTTCTATGGTGCCTGCTAAGCTTGTAGCAGTGCAATCCTTTCTCCATCCGATAGTTAAATGCATTCTACAAATTTCATACCTAGTGAAACGGGCGCAATCATTGTATAAAAGATATTATAAAATTAATGTGAGATAAGATAATCCATAAAACTAGATTATTATTTATTATGCAACAATATAAAATACAATTCATAAAATGCTGTCAGTCAAACAAACCGCCCCGGATCGTACCCGGCGCAAAGGTGCCCAATACACTAGCTGCATTGCCTGAATTTTTTTTTGTACCTGAAAATTATTATATTATTAACTTTTACAAGTTAAGTATGAAGTATCTTTTTCTATTTTTTTTTCAACTTTTTTTTTATTACTTTTGCGGTCATCCCGTGAAACCATATATTTCAACTTAATTTTTTATTACTTTTACGGTCATCCCGTGAAACCATTTATTTCATACTTAACTTGTAAAAGTTGGCTTAGTAGCGCCATCTCTTGGTCCAGGTGAGCGGTTAGCTCCGAAGGAGTGTTAAGTCTCTCGGTAGAGGGCATAACATAGATGCGCGCTTTATCACTGCACAATGTGATTATAACAGACTGAAGTGTACGATGTATGGGAAAAATTCGTCGCTAACTTCTAGACCAGTGATGGTGTAGGGGTAAGCACGCAGCACGGAACGCTGAGGACCTGGGTTCGATTCCCAGCATTGGTCTTTTTTCTGGGGTTTTTTCTGTGCATCTATATTTCAGTTTGTATTTAGTTTGAAATATATTATTAACTAACCATAAAATGGTTTTAGTGTCCAACAGAATTCCCCTTTAAAAGTTTTCTATTGTTAAAAAACCGAAGTATAGATTGTGGGTAGGAGGAAGTATTTAACTTGATATTAAGTGATTGACTGATGAAAATCCTTTATTTGTTCTCAGGCGGCTGCTTTGGCTCCACCACGAAGAAGACGATCGTTGGCGGTTGGGGCTGGGCCTGGTGGCTGGTCACGGACGTGCAACGCATATCGCTTGAGGTATGGTATGCAATTCAGGGGCTTAGCCGCTGCTCAAACCTAGACACTCCTGTGTCTTATATGCAGGGCCGGATATAAGTAGAGATCTGGAGGCCTCGGGGCATAAAAGAAGTGAAGGCCCCTTGGCCACGAATTATTTTCCAAATAAAATGACCATTTTTTTCAGTCGAGATTTCATTAAACAATTTTTCGAAGTCTCTATTTGTGCGGGCCCCTCTAAATCCGGCCCTGCTTGTATGGGGCACAAGCGACCAGTGGATATTTTGTTTTCATACACTTAATATTATGTATGTATGTAAAACTCTCCACTGTAGATAAAAATCATGAGCTACAAAGGCGAACTTATCCCTTAAAGGGATCTATTCCAGTTAACATTTGAACGATTGACAGAGGGCATCAGAAACAAGTAGGCACGCAATGAACCAAAAGAGAGAACCAAAATCTAAAATTAGCACAAACTAATAGTACATTAATAATACACATACATAACAAGAATACACGTAATTGCAGACTAATATATAATGAATACAGTAAACTAATTAATACCTACATATGGACATATAAACAGACTATATAAAAAACTACATGTAGGTATTATTATATCGACTTTTTGTGTCAAGTTGCTTCCAGACACATAGGTACCGACCGCCCCAATATGTATAAGAACGTCTTTAATGATTGTCCTTGTCCCGATATTTCAAGCCCTTCAAGTCGCATAAATATTGAATACCAATCAACACAAAGTCGCAATCTGTTCCTTAGAATTCCTGAATAACTTAGTACTTAAATGGATTAATTGTTTCAACAGGTCATGACCCTCAATCCGATGTGTGAATACGTGGAGACAGCCCAAGGCGTGCCCCTCACCGTCACCGGAGTCGCCCAGTGCAAGATCATGAACGAAGACGAACTCCTCACAACTGCCTGCGAGCAATTTCTCGGGAAAACTGTTAAGGAGATCAAAATGACCATACTTCAGACTCTGGAAGGACATTTGAGAGCTATTCTCGGTAAGTTGTCTTTCCAGTAATAATTGAAGAAAGCGCCATCTAGCGTGAAGTACTAACTTTAAGTTGGTTGAGCGCTGCAGAGCAGCGTCGTTTCGTGTAAAGTTTTACTGTGGTTGTAATAGATGTCGCTTCTGTCCGTATATTTTTGGATAATGCTTCTTCACTTTCACAAAAATTATAAGGTATTATGTTAATTAAAAATATGAAGCTTCATATTATGAAAGAGGATCAGACAAATTGTCTAGTAAAATCGAGACTTAGTGAGGAGTAGCGACATCTAGTGCAAACATCCATAAACGAATCGCGAAGCATTGTGCCACAATCTGAATAGCTGACAGGAAAAGAAATCTAACTACTACAGCAAACTTTTTTATTCATCATCAGATGTATTTAACATGCAATTGGGTCCTGTAGGTACAGCATCTTCATCTTCCTTTTGAGTCATACACATCTTTTTGACGTCTCTCCTGTGGACATGGCAAAAGTTAAGGGTCTATAGCCAATATTTTTTAGTCAAGTCTACATCGGCGTGTGGGATGCCTGGCCAACTTTCGGCCCATTTAAATAAATCCTAAGTTTGCCGACTCGGAGTCGCTAATTTTATGTCTACAGGAGTGACTACTTCTGTTTCAGTGTGTATAGCCAAGTTTAGACTTGAAAGAAAAATCATGCAAGTTGCAGTACACTGCGGCACTGGATTGACCACTTCAAACTCGTTGGCTCTACGGCTTCGCAATGTAATGCAACTTGCACTATTTTTCTTCCAAATCTAAACTTGCCTCACGACCATTTTGTGCCGATAATATCTAACTTGTTTTAATACAGGCGTGCAGCTATATTATACACATTTTAGTGGTTGTTTTCCCGAAACGAGGTGATTTAGTATCGATTGTACAGTCGATTTATAATTACTATTTTGACTAGAGTCAAAAATCCAATTGTGAAAAACGAAAGTCGAAAATGACCGCAAACCAATAGTAACGCTTCGTTGGTACCTAACCTATCGTACGATCGTACGCTACTTGTACCAACGAAGCGTTACTATTGGTTTGCGGTCATTTTCGACTTTCGTTTTTCAAAATTGGATTTTTGACTCTAGTCAAAATAGTAATTATAAATCGATTGTACAATGGAAACTAAATCACCTCGTTTCGGGATAACAACCACTAAAATTTCACGGTGTATAATACTAGCTGACCCAGCAAACGTTGTTTTGCCATATAAATTATAGCCTACGACCTATTCTCCGACCTACCGAATATGGAGAAAAAGTTTCATAAGAATCGGTCGAGCCGTTTCGGAGGAGTTCGGTAACAAACACCGTGACAGGAGATTTTTATATATTAGATATTGTCGTACTTGAAAAGTTTCGACAGTGACATAATACCTACTTTCATCGCCTACGGCGCACAAAACCGGTATGCCACCGCGGTCAATATATCTCACCTCTTGTGTCAAGGTCTTGGCCGTACAAAGGTCCTCATTAGATGCCATTAGCTATTATTAGCTCCTTTATTACGCGTCGTTGATCGTATAATCGGTCCATTGTGAGCGATGTATGGACCGAGGAAGTGGTAAAGAACATTCTACAGGAAGCTTTTGCGTTGGAAGCTTTTGCGTTGGTTGGATGATTTCTTCCCTCCAGGAAAATTTTATATTTCAAAAGCGTTATTTACCGTTTTTATTTTAAAGCAATTCGTCAATTGGACGTACTAAACATAGATTATATGTATTATAGTTTGACTCGTATAGTTAGTCAATTAGTCCCCAAGCGCACCTAGTCTTTAGTAGCGAGTTCACACGCACCGTTGATTTACTTTCAACTGACCGTCTTAGGGGTGTAGGAATCTGGTACAGAACTATCCATGATAGCCCCCGGTGGACGCCTTGGTTTGACTCAGCCGGCCTTGCTAGAAGAGTTTTGGTGTCTGCTTTTAGAGTTAGTTCCGGACACATCCCTAGAAATAAGTTTCTATATATGATGAAAATTAAATCATCACCACTATGTGATGATTGTCAGAAGTGTGATGACTCGATCCATGTGTTGTTGGAGTGTGTCCGGAATTCGGACTTGAGGAGAAGAGTTCTTGGGGATTTGGGTTCCATGCATAATGGCCAGGTGAATTGTTGGCTATCTGAGCCGTTGTCAGACAAAGCAATCGGCATTTACCATTTTATTGATAGGTCCCTTGAATAGGGAATTGTGTAAGCACCCATGAGGATGACATGATCACCTGGAGTGTTCAAAGCCTCGACAAAAATCAGAAAAAAAAAAAAAAAAAAACTGACCGTCTATCACTGAAGACGAACAATTAGGAAAACGGATGTGAACTCATCTCGGCCTACACACTACTGGGCTCAAGCCTCCTCTCAGAATGAGAGAGCTTGGGTTAGAGTTCCCACGAAAGCCCCATGCGGTTTGGGAACTTCACACACACCATACTTCGCAAATGTATACTTGGTAGTGGTAAACTTCAAATGTAATTTTGCACATCAATTCTACAAGAACTCAAGAGGTGCATGCTAACCCGGGATTGGAACTCACGACCCTCTGCTAGACAGGTCATATACAAATCACTATGCTGCCACGGCTTTCAAAGCGGATAGTACCTATCCTATTGAATCATTTAAACTTTCTTTATAGTATAATTATACCGACATCGGAAACCAGATTGCTTCTGCATGCATCCATTTCATTTTTATTATTCATCTCTCATCGAAATTGACGGATGCCTTTTTGCATTCTCTCTCTGAAACGGATATTCTAGTTTTATTACCTACCTCGCTTTGTTCCCGAACGCTAGTTTGGACGTGGAGCGGCTTTCGCACGACAAAGTTGGCAGCTGGATAGAGCCTTATTACATTTTGCTTTATGGATATCCGTTGTAAAATTTACTTGCAGTTTCGGGCTAGTGGTGAGCCTGAATTCAGTTCGGGCTAGTGGTAGCAAGGACTGGTGTCATGATGTGATGTAAATTGAAAAAATAAAACAAAATATTTTTAATCACATTCTTCAAAAAAAACTTGACACCCATGTTTTTTTTCGAAATTACGTTTTTTTCCTAAATTATGTTTTCTTTACAAAAGGACAAATAAGTAACTGAAGAATATAAATAATAATAAATAAATAAATATTAGGGGACAATCTTACACAAATCGACCTAGTCCCAAACTAAGCAAAGCTTGTACTATGGGTACTAGACGACGATAAACATACTTATATAAATAAATAAATACTTAAATACATAGAAATAAAACTGTATTGTTTGTTTGACTGTTGGTAATTACCAAATGACACGTTGTTATACAAAAATTTGGTAATAGGTAGTTGTCAAAATGAATCATCGGCGAAACGTTGGTTGACAAGTGATATTCGGCCAAAGGAAATTCTGCGAAAAGGCAGAACACCCAATCAAATAGATACTCGCGCAAAACGCGCGATCGCCAATCAATCACCCATGCCATCGTAAATGTTTCAGTTGTTATCTGTCACGCGTCCGGAACAGGAACAAGCGGCGTCCTCCGCGTTTCCGAGTCGCATGTCGTGTATGGGTTTATAAATAACCTTCAAATAATAGGCAGGCCTTTGTATGAGAAATGGCAAGGGGCACTGACCTTTTTAGGTACAAGTTCAAAGGAGTTGCTTCTTTATATTATGTTTTTCGATGTCAAGTTATTAGTTATCGACACTTGAATTTAATAAAATGTTATATTACTAATTGTTATTTTTAATGCTGTTATCTCAATAAAATTTGAAAAAAAAATACGAATAAACGTTACTTCAGCACATTAATTAAAGTCAAATTGTCTATTTTGGTGGTGATTTGCGTATCTAATGAGGTTCTCTGTCGTTTGCCCGAATTTAATATGTCATACATAATGTATCTCTTTCCATAATTTTCATTTTTCATAAAGTAATTTATTTCTGAAAAAGTATTTACTTCAGAATTGTTTTAAACTTAACCTAACTTAACTTAAAAGCCGTGGTGGCTTAGCGGTTTGACCTATGGCCTCTCAAGCAGAGGAACGTGGGTTCAAATCCCGGCTCGCACCTCTGAGTTTTTCGGAATTTATGTGCGAAATTACATTTGAAATTAAGTTTTACAGTGAAGGAAAACATCGTGAGGAAACCTACATACACCTGCGAAGAAATTCAATGGTGTATGTAAAGTTCCCAATCCGCACTGACTCGCGTGGGAAATAAGGCCCAAGCCCTCTTATCCTGAGAGGAGGCCTGTGCACAGCAGTGGGACGTATATATATATATATATATATATATATATATATATATATATATATATAGGCTGGGATGATGATGATGATGAATAACTTAACCTACTGCATTCTGTAAGATGACATTTCAAAAAACTTGAAACTCCACGGTTAAATATTTTAAGGCAAATCATAACAAATATAATTGTGGGAACCGAAGTGATCCCATCTAATACGTCATTGTTTTCGCAAGAAGTTATGCTACTTATTTAAAGCTATGGAATGTGAAGGTCTGGGCCATTGAACTGCCGTAATAAGTCATTATACCCAAGGCCTTGTATTGACTGTGTACACGCAGCTAAAGTGCACTGGGTTTTCCGAGAAGCTAAAGCGACTGAATGGGGACATCCTGTGAGAACGGGTAAAGTTGCTAGCCAGATAGAGAGGTTTATAAGGGAAAACAAGTAATTAAATGAATGCCATTTAGAAACTGACATTAAGTTAACGTATTCCTTACAAGCGCCACAAACTTACGTAAAATAAAAATGAATAAAATAATTGATTGATTCAGGCGTTATTGTGCAAGGGTCCATAATATGTCGGCAAACGACAACCCTTTTAAAAAATACCTAATAATAATAAATATCACGGGACAATTCACACCAATTGACTCAGTCCCAAAGTAAGCTAGGAAAGCTTGTGTTATGGTATGGGTACTAGGCAACGGATAAACATACTTATACACCGTGAAATTTTAGTGGTTGTTTTCCCGAAACGAGGTGATTTAGTATCGATTGTACAATCGATTTATAATTACTATTTTGACTAGAGTCAAAAATCCAATTGTGAAAAATGAAAGTCGAAAATGACCGCAAACCAATAGTAACGCTTCGTTGGTACCTAACCTATCGTACGGTCGTACGCTACTTGTACCAACGAAGCGTTACTATTGGTTTGCGGTCATTTTCGACTTTCGTTTTTCACAATTGGATTTTTGACTCTAGTCAAAATAGTAATTATAAATCGATTGTACAATCGAAACTAAATCACCTCGTTTCGGGAAAACAACCACTAAAATTTCACGGTGCATAGATAGATAGATACTTAAATACATATTAAACACCCAAGACCCGAGAACAAACATTCGTATTTTTCATACAAATATCTGCCCCGACACGGGAATCGAACCCGGGACCTCAAGCTTCATAGTCAGGTTCTCTAACCACTAGGCCATCTGGTCGTCACTAAGCCATCTGGTCGTCCCTTTTTCGTGGTCTTTTAACATAAAGTAAATGCCCATTGTGCGTCTAAGATCGCAGCTAGTAAAAAAGCTGATAATTTTGAAACGGCTGAACCATTGAAACATTATCTAGGAACCATCGCCAAAAAACCTGCTTTCTAAAAAAAAAAATGAGAAAGTTTCCTTCTTCGTTTCAAAAGACTGAGTGCTTGAAATACTTCCAATAATTTCCATTATGCATCAGACTTATTTTATGAACAAAGGATTCTGATGCTTTGGTAGCGTTTCCAGTTACTGTTCCATCTAAAAGCGTTCTTTGTAAGAGAGAAAGATGCAGTACATGTTTCCAATGTTGTGTCTAGACCTGAAGATTATTAGTATACTTTTTGTGCTGTCGTAGTTTTTCCTCACATCCATTTCGCTAAATTGAATTAACGCTTATATGTAGGTACTTTGATACTAGTTGAAATGTGACCCACCGTGTTTCGCAATTAGCACATAGAGTCGCTATGGGCCGTTACTGACGGACTGCAATCAAATGCATGGAAAATACCAGCTGCCGACTGCCCATACATTTGGCACTGAAGTTCAATTTAATTGCACTCGTCAAAACTGCACGCAAAATGTACGCTAGCTCCAATTGTATTGACTATTATAGACTGCATTCAAACTGAAACGTTACTACTGTAACTTACAATTGCCCGCTCATACATTTCTGACTGCAATGTTACAGTATTGGAAAATGTATGGGCAGTTGGCACTTTGCAGTTGGAATGGAATGCAGACCTGTAACGGTCCTATAAAATTCTACGGCTGAACACGGTTTGATACTTTGTAATCTGTTGGAAGGTCATTGATTTCTTATGATTTCTCTCTAAATCCTTTCAAACAATACCCTTCCTGCTTTGATAGACACACTTTACTTGCGGTTTTTTTTTAATAACTTAATTCATAGAATTAAATAAATAAATTTTTACTCGAAGAAAAATAAGGAAGTAACTAGGTACATAAAAGCCTGCTAAATGTTTACACTTTATTGGGTTTTTAATGAGCGCATTGTGATATGATACTAAGTGCGTAATTTAAACAACGCAGTCGATTTTAATGTTGGATAAACCCACGTCAACATGTTTGTTTTGGAAATTCTAAATTGATAATTTTATACCTCTAGATACATTATTTACCGTCTGGCGTTCAGTCACAATTTGAACTTTTCCTTTTCGCTGTTTTTTAATCTTACACAATAATTACATAGAACTTACATTTTTCGGAGAAGCATCTTAGGATTTATTTTTATTTTTTAGGGCCTCTAACAGGGTCATTATAATAGGAATCTTGACATTCATATATAAAAAATAGTTAAATTTAAGAGGACTTTGCAGTCATTATTCTTGCCCAATACGACACTTAGGTATTCCTGCGCAATATAAAAACTTCCGAGTTAACGCATATTTTTTTCAGTGAACTAAGAAACCTAGTAAGGGGGATTGGAAATTGGTGCATCAGCTTATCGTCATCATTGCTGCATTGACGTCATGATCGGGCATCACGTCTGTAACAGATGATTTATTTATAAATCATTTATTTCAAGCAATAAAAAACTCAAAGCAGTTTTACATATTAATATAAAAGGGGTAACATAGGTAATTATTTAATCCATCATTTTAGACATTTAGGTAAGGGTATGTCCCTGTCACAGCAACGACGTGGAAAAGGGCATCCATCCTGTCCCCTATCATAGTCAGCATGCTGTTGGGGTTTGCCTGCACCTGACACACTAAAGTACCGGGATCGAGTGATGGCACTTTTGACAGCTGTCGATAGTCAAAGTCAAAGTCAAAATTCTTTATTCAATTTAGGCATCAATTGATGCTCCTATGAACGTCGAAGAATCTACCACCGGTTCGGAATTTTTTTTTTAACACAGTAGATACGCTATTTAAGACTAGGGATCGCCAATGCGGATCGGAATTATTTCCAAACATCCCTGTCCATGATATAGTCATTAATTTTATAGTACGCCTTAGATATTAATGTCTTCTTCACAAAGGATTTGAATTTTGTATCAGTTTGTTCGGTTATTGTTTTCGGAATTATATTATAAAAACGTATGCATCTTCCCAGAAACGACTTTTTAGTTTTAGCCAGTCTGTAAGATGGAACTTTAAGCTTCCCTGTGTTTCTAGTAGCCTTTGGCTTATCGACGTTAGTGGGAAAATCACATATGTTTTTTCTTACATACATGATTATTTCAAATATATACAACGACGGCAGGGTTAGGATACCTATTTCTTTAAAAAAAGATCTTAAAGAATCGCGTGTCCTTAAGTTATATATCGTTCTGATAGGTGCAAAATAAAAACTGATTCCAAGTCTGCAGTAGATCCCCATAAAATAAGGCCGTATGAAATGATGCTATTGAAGTAGGAAAAATACACCAACCTTGCCGTCGCCACATCGGTTAGCTGCCGTATCTTTCTGACTGCAAACGCAGCAGAGCTCAACCTATTCGCAATTGCTGTGGTGTGCGATCCCCACTGAAATTTAGAGTCCAGTTTTATTCCTAAGAATACCGTTGATTTTACAAATTCAATACTTTGACCGTTAAGCTTTATATTTGAGACTGAATTTGAATGAGGCGGATTTAACAATGAAAATTTAATACATTTTGTTTTCTTAGGGTTTAGTAACAAATTATTGGCAGCAAACCATGTGGATATCATGGACAGAGTTTCATTGGGTTCAGTGAAATCGGTGTCTTTTCTACTAACTTTGAACAGTAAAGAGGTGTCGTCAGCAAACTTAACTATCCCTGATTTCTGATTTCATGAGTGTTGAGAAACATTCCATTTTACTATCGTAAAAATTTCAGGCAAGTGCGAAAAGTTTATATCTAAAAAGTTTATTAAAGAAATAAAGCATATGCAAATGAAAACAATCTCAAGATAAAGCTAGTTACGAAATACTACTACTACTACTCCGGCACCTGCTACAATGAAATTTGACATTTGTTCCTTTATACTTTCGGTCAATATTTAGGGAACGACATGAGGGAGCCAACGTCAAAAGTGGCATCACTCGATGCCACTACTTTACTCTATGCAATGCAGTAATATGAAAACGGCGCTGCGAGATAAACCAAAAACCAATTATCCAGATTACAGGCCCGAGCCTTTGGTTGCAAAATAGCAAGATTATTGACTTTAGTCCATGGCCATGAACTTCCGCAAAGTAACCGTTTACCGATACAATTAAGTTTTGAGCTGATACCTTGCTCATTAGGTATTCTCTGCTGGTATTCTGTGCACGTGCGAGGTAAGGGCCGTTATTAGAAAGCGGATATTGCGCAAAATGAATTGTAACGAAAGAGTCAAAGGGCTTATCGAGGTCGGCGCGTGCTCGTGCACCAAATGTTATAACGAGCGAATTCCTTAATTGTAGGTCAATATTTTTGTCCCGCAACTCTCGCATCTAAATACCGCAGTATCTCAAGTCAAAAGTCTACTAGTGTGTGTTGCCAGTGATGAGTAGGTAATGACTTATGGCACTGAGACGTGGCCATTAACGATGGGACTCATAAAAAAGCACAGGTCCCGCAGAGGGCGATTGCTCTGAGGGCTTTGCTCGGAGTTTCTCTGCGGGATCACATAACTAAAGTCACCGACATAGCTTGAAGAATCAACTGTAGTTTCAACAACCCCACCTATACCTAAGCTTAGCTCTACTATTTCAGTAGGATTCCATTGCCAAAGCTTGTTCTTTTAAATGGCGCCATTACTGAGGTTATTACATTAAGAAAATATTTAAACGAAACCAAAAAGTGTAAACAGCCTACGACGTTTTCTCAGCCCTACCAAATGTATCTAGACGAAAAATTTCATAAAAATCGGTCAAGCTTAATTCAAGTCAAGGTCAAGATCAAGCTTATTAGAAGAAGAAGAAGATAAAGAGAAGAAATGAGATCCTCCTGGTCTTCAAGGAAAGATTATAACATAGCTACTTATCTAAAAAAAAATACCAGTTATTTACTTGAATTATATATTTGGACTTAAATCTTACCAAATCAGTACCTAAGTATAAGTAGAAACTTGGGTTACCCTTGTCACAGTCGAGGACAGAAAAGTAATACCGTATTATTGATTACGACCTTTATCGATTCTCAGCCATAGTAAATGTTGAAATCTGTAACCAAAACTGCCAATTGTATTTTATCATTGAAGTGTTCACTTCGCAGATGTTATTCTTCATACATAAAATACGATATTGCTTGCCGCAAATTTGATAGGTTGTGTTTTGGATGATGTGAAGGCATCAAAACTGTCTAGGGAACACCTTATAAATTACTAGTGGAGGTAGTAATAATAGATGTGCTCCTTAGATCTTGAAATAGGTACGTAAAGTTGGGGTAGGTACGACCTCAGCACAAAATACGGACTACGATTGGATACTTTCGATGACTATTGGAACTACTTCTTGGACAATGCAGAGCAAACGAAACGCAAACAGTTCTGTTGACAATGACAGAAGTGACAGTTGACTTCGTTTTTTTTCTCTTTCTACTAACATTAAGTAATGAGCACGAACGGCTTGTCTGTCAGCTATAAAATCTTACACATGTCATCTTCAAATCGAATGCTTAAAAAATATTTCCAATAAATAACAGCAGATAAAAATAAAACAGCTACAGTTTCTCGATCTTGAAGACGACGATGGTCGAAAAAAAATATAGTTAGTTAGCAGCACTTCTTCAAAAAACTTTACTTAGCCAATCAATGTAAAAATACGCACTAAAGCAAGCACTCTCTACCTATAAGATACCAGAATGGAATTTGTAGTCAACATTTAATTACTGGTGAGTTAAGCGCTCCACGAGACTTTCACAGACTTTTAAGAGAAATAGAATTTTGTGTAAATGAATTACAAAGTCGCAACGAAATCTTCAACAGGTAAACAAGTGCTGGCAATGCCAGTTGTGTTACCGTCAGCACATCTCGACTATCTTGAAACAATGCACAATGTATAATGCATGTGTTTGCCGAGAAAGAATTTGCATTGACACGACACAGTTTAGTTTACTCCGTATCAAATGTACATTTCGGTTAAATTTACGGGTTTTTGTACCTACTTAAAACAAGAGTTCTCTGGTATCTTATTGAAAGTAGCGATTATGATCTGCAATAGCACCAAGGACTTCAGTATCAATTCAAAAATAAAGAGGTTTATTGAGTCCATATTTATTACAGTTCTACATTATATTATAACTGTAATAATCAATTTGTACTTTCAAGCTATTAGACATCTCGTTCTCGTTATCAATATGCATGTCTCACACTGCATGTTTTCAAAAATGCTCAATTATCTTTAGAGAAATTAACAAAGTCTGCTTAATGGTCTTACGTGTAAATGGCTTAATTTAAAGAAACATAAAAAACCTGAATTTGTGTCAAAGTTTACGTATTTAGCTAAATATGCTTCGATGACAATGTCAGTATTGTCAGTACTTAGGTATTCTCGAAAATTCCACAACAGGAAATGTTGACTTGAATAGTCAATTAGTTTTCCATCCGATAGGTAGGACCTTCAGGGTTGGTGCAAGGTTGCGTCTAGGTTAGGCGTGACCGAATAGAGGTACTACCTCCGAAGTAGTACATTAGTTTCATCTATTTAAACGCAGTTTTTAGTTTAGATAGATCGATGACGGTTCTGAAATAACTGTAATAAAATTTTATCAAATACCTCGTTACCTGCCCCGTACCTGTGTACTGTACCAATGAAGCAAATTACACCAAATCTTCCCTGCAAGCATGTTTCGGCTCAATCACTCGCTTTTTTATTTGGAGATTATTTAATACTTTGTTTACCTTTCCTTACATCAAACATTTGATTTCGTATAAACTTTGTTCAGGCAGTTAACACAGGCACAACAATAAAAAATAATCAGCCAAATAAAATAATGCAGCCGTTCTGAAACTATGCGCTTGTATAACAATCGACAATAGTTTTTTTATGGATTGCATAAATTTGCGATAAACTGATGTTAGAATAGTCAAGCGGTGAGTGGGCAGTAAAACGTTCAAGGAGTTCAATTTTGCTGGCGTAACGAAGCGTGAAAAGGAATTAGATTTCGTATAATCTCTTTCTACTCCGATTTAACGTATGAAGGGTACTTAATGTAATTACTCGTAAAGCGATTCAGTGGCAATGAGACATGTAATTGGGAACGAAAAGAAATGTCTCTTCTTGGTCGTAGTTGCTACGTCGTGTGTCATTTTTTCTTTTCTCAAGAGGACTTTCTTCCTTCCTATTTCTTTAATTGAAGTTTTTTGATTATGTGCTTACTCAAAACAAAAGCTTTACCTACTTAAATGTTTAAACGTGTACTTTATGCCAATATTTTTATCGCTCTTATAGACTTTTTTTGATGGTCAATCGTGCTCTCTATAATAACTAACTTTATTGAATGAACTAAAACAAAGTCTTCTGTATGAATTGGAACCAACATGCACTCTGATAAGGGAACCCCCAGCATGATATAGCTGACTCACCGCTCGGCATTCCCTTCGCATACAGCCACGCAAGCTTTATTCATGTTGCATCACACACGCACACATTCACTGTGAAGCGTAGGATCAGCAAATAAATTAATTGCGGTTTGACTATATCTTAACTAATGGTAAGTGCAGACCTAGATGTAACTAGCATATTCTCTCTAGCCTGAAGAGTTCTGAATTGCATTTATTCGTGAATCCATGACGAGACGATTCCTGTTCTTGATAAGGGTTTAGAAGAGACCATCATTGAACATTGAACCTAAAAAAAAACTAAAAAACACGCTTTAAAAAATAAAAAATAAATTTTAATAAATTTCAATTCACTATTCTTATAGTGCAGTAAAAAATCTTAATAAGCAATTATTATATTGTTATATCCAGATCAAAATTTGTAAACAATTCTAAATATTGATAAAATAAATAATAATAGTTTAAAATATTTTATTGTAAAAAAAGCGTGGGGTGCATGGTGTCAATTGTCAAGGATTATCATTTTGATAACATCTTAAAAAGCACCCCACGCTTTTTTTACAATAAAATATTTTAAACTATTATTATTTATTTTAATGCCATGCCAATGGCCATCTTCCAGCTCCATCATCAGACCCTGGTTACCATATGGGATCAAAGTGCTCGTCAAGACGAATCAAACGAGCCCAAACTCGATGGGGTTGTGTCGTTTTATTGTGGAGTGCCTTTGGCCATCTTCCAGCTCCATCATCAGACCCTGGTTACCATCTGGGATCAAAGTGCTCGTCAAGACGAATCAAACGAGCCCAAACTCGACGGGATTGTGTTGTTTTATTACATAGTTCCTATGGCCACCATCCAGCTCCATCATCAGATCAGCTCCATGTTACAATAATATTGCATTGTCATCCAATTTACACATATGTGCAAAATTTCAGCTCAATCGGAAACCGGGAAGTGGGTCAAAATCGCGCCCTAAGGAGTCGGTTACAAACAAACATACATACAAACATACAGGTGAAGCTAATATAAAGCGTGTAATAAAAAAGCTTGATATTAAGGGTAAGGGTAGGGTAATGGGGGTCGGTTATTAATGTACTGTTTTTGTCGTACAATAAAGAATATTTACAATGCATATGCTCGGAAAGTGCCTCTTGACGCGAGTCAACATATCTATAGAAAGTTAGTCATCCCAGCACACTTTCGCAAGTGTGAAAAAAAATTGTATGGATTTTACTTTCCACACGCGTGCGGAAAAGTAACTTTTTAAATTGCCAATTCTCAAAAAGTTGTGTCCAAACTAGTGTTTAAAAAATAAGACTAGAGAGTTGTGTCTTCATAATTCAGCTTTGCACAAAATAAGAAAATGTTTGATGCAACCAAATGAATATTTACTGATAAAATAATAATAAAACAGATTGTTTTAATATTAAAAAACACAAATTTTAATTTCGTCAAAAGTTTTGAAATAAAAAATTTAGTACTAAAATAATTCCTTGAGTCCATTGCGGACCGTCGACATCTGCGCTTTCAGTGCGCGCGCATGGCGTAACACGAACCAATCATGTTTACCCGTTCGCGCCTGTCAACCAATGAGCTTTCAGTGCGCGCGCATGGCGTAACACAAACCAATCATGGTTCGTTCCGTTCGCGCCTGTCATGAAAACCCGCCACAATAATGTTCATGAATTCAGTCCGGAGAATTAACTTAAGTTTAGTAAATTAAAATGGAGAGTTCAAGTGATGAATTTACATAGGACTTAACGCCGCCTGACGTCCTAGACCAAGCACAAAATTAAATGTGATAGCCTCCTGCTGACTAAACCGATGCTGAAATATGTAAACATCTACGAGACTTTCCCTCAATGAAAGGTAAATAAGAACGCAACATCTTTTTCGGAAAATGTTTATGAGCGCGCGCAGACAGAGAGCGGTCTTGAGTTCCGAGTTCAGAGTTCTGCGTTCTTTCGAATGTACTGAGTCTCTTACGATAACGCGCAAAGCAGGTGACAGGAACTCTCGAGCGATGAAAACACAGAACTCTGAACGCGGAACTCGGTACTCCAGACCGCTCTCTGTCTGCGCGCGCTCTTAGCCCCAATTTTTTTCCTCGCTTAATGCATTGTAAAATGTTGTATGATATACGTGTCGAAAGTAGGAAATTCCCAACTCATGTCGGCTAAACCAAACTCGCTTCGCTCGTTTGTTTAGATCTCCGCCATTCGTTGGGAATAGCCTACTTTCCGCACTTGTATCATAAATAACTATTGTATTGTATTGTATTAAGATTGGAAATATATCGAAATACTTACTCAGCTTAGAGACCAACTACTTAGAAGGCACTCTGGCAGTAATTTTGCTCAATACAAATTGTGTAAAAAGTACAGGAGTCAATGATAAAAACTTCTTTATGTGGTTAACTGTAATCTACTTAAAATATATGTAAATGTAAGTATGCTTTTAAAGTGGATAGTTGAGTATGAATATTAAATTTTACGACAACATGTTACGTTTCAAGGTGACTTAGGTATTTGATCAATTTTATTAAGTATAGCCTATTTCTGAAAATAGACACGATTATAACAAGATTAAATACCTAAAGAAATATATTATTTTAGCATATTTTAATTAATAAAGGTCAATGTAAGAATTTGTAATAAAACTTACTTCATTAAAGTTGGTATTTATTTATAAACTAACATTATTGTTACTAATGTGAACTTTCAGATTATTCAGATTTGTTTTCTGTCGCTACCTATCGCTGATGCGACGTGCATGGGGTCACGTACGCAAAACAAAATGCTTTTACCGAGAAAGAAACTCGAAACCACAACACAAGTAGAGTAAAAAAATAAAGAACAGTGGCGTTCTTACTGCAGTTTGCTCGGTTCCAGGAAGAATATTTTTTTTTTATATAAGAGGGGGCAAACGAGCAGACGGGTCACCTGATGGAGAGCGATCACCGTCGCCCATGGACACGCGCAACACGAGGGGAATCACAGGTGCGTTGCCGACCCTTTTAGGAATTTGTTTGGTAGGATCGTTTTTTAAAGATCCCTAAGTTGTAACGCTCCGGGAATGTTGCCGCAGTAAGCTGATTCCAGATCTTAATTCATATTCATGGCAGTGTTTTATGTAAAATGTTTCCGAATAATGTGTACATGGACTTAGAAAACTGCCTACGTACTAGTGCAAGTTGTGTTCACAAGTAGCAAAAGTAAAGCGCAACACGAAGTTGGCAAGCATACAATAAAATAATATGAAATAAAGTAACATTTATTCGTGACATTACAGGAGTTACAACAAAAACCGAAGGAAAAGAAAAAAATAGGAACAAATTATCTCGAAATGGTCAGCACAATGGCGGTCTTAAGGCCGCTGGTCTTCCTTCCATAATTATGACGAAAAAATAAAACACCACTGTTTTATCTCCATGGTATTTTTTTTGGTACACCGCAGACTCGCTTCAGGGATCCCTAACAATTATTTGCTGAATTGACCAAGTTGAACGAACCGTCCGATTTGTATGAAAGTTTAAGGTCAGACGCGGGAAAAATGGCAAAATAAATCAGTTCATTTAATATGGAAAACGCAAAGCTTTAGTTATGAACCCCGCTTAGGTCGAGTTTCATGTGTAGTTGTGTCCTACCTAATAAGAAATTCAAGAATAAAGTTAACATCCGTGAGAATACAACTTAATAATTTAGTGAACAAATAATTTTGTGGAACAAAATAAGGATTTAGTGACAAAGTAGCTGATTCATTCGATCCGTTTCGAAAATTAATTCTTTAAATTTTTATAATGTGAGACGAAATAATTGTTATTTCATCTTCCACGTCTTCCAGTCGGATATTAGCCAACGTCTAACTAATTTGTAAAGAAATTGGTTAACTGTTATTTGTCCGGGGTGCATCGGCTTAAACGGTACTCTTCCTCCATTGGGAAGGGGAGGCAACAGTATACACTACACGAAAGATGGATGTAGTGCCAAAATATGCTAAACGTAATTCCCGTCAAAATGCTCAGTGACATTAAGGATCCATCTTTGCTAATTGACATCATTTCATATTTCTAAGACTATAATTTGATTCGTTCTCTGTATTCTGTTTGGAAAGAGAAAGACGCTGATAGTTTTAAATTTTCACTAGGATTATTAATTAATTCGTTACAATTTTTAGGGTTCCGTAGTCAACTAGGAACCCTTATAGTTTCACCATGTCTGTCCGTCTGTCTGTCTGTCTGTCTGTCCGCGGCTAAGCTCAGAGATCGTTAGTACTAGAAAGCTGTAATTTGGCATGAATATACATATCAGTCACGCCAACAAAGTGGTAAAATAAAAAATAAAAAAATATTTTTTTTTAGGGTACCTCCCATAGACGTAAAGGGGGGTGATTTTTTTTCTCGACTAATCATATAGTGTGGGGTATCGTTGGATAGGTCTTTTAAAACCATTGCGGGGTTGCTAACATGATTTTTCTATTCAGTGATCTGTTTGCGAAATATTCAACTTTAAAGTTAAAATTTTCATTAAAATCGAGCGTCCCCCCCCTCTAAAATCTAAACTGTTAGGTGGAAAAATTTGAAAAAATTCAGTATGGTAGTAAATATATCAAATTTACTAGGAAAATTATAGCGGCTAAGATTGCTTGGAAATTATTTGTAGTTTAAAAGTAAATAGTAGCCTAAGGTATAAAACATACCTAAACTTGGATGATTCCGTACCCATACGAAATCCTTAGAAAAATATTACTTGATTTTTTTGTAATGGCTACGGAACCCTACCTTGTGCGTGTCCGACACGCTCTTGGCCGGTTTTTTTAAAGATGTGCTTATTCTACAAGAGCGTAACGATAGAACAGATCCATTACTTTTGTCTAGTCTCTATTAAAAAAAAGTGATGACGCAAATTTGACGTTAAGGTTGTTATCAAATTTAAAATTATGACAGCTCTTTTTCTAGTGAAAAGGGTAAAGGAAACATCTCTATTCTGTGGAAGTATTTGTAAGTACATATATGTTTTTAAATTTGTTGTATTTTTTTAAATATGGAGAAATAAATTATAATAAATATTTTTCCGTGTTCAGGAGGCGAAACTCTTTCGATTCCTGCAGTAATTTTCAGGTGTTAAAAAAATTAAAGGTTGTCAATTGTATAACAGTGTCGCCGAAGGAACCAGCACGAAATTATTCAGGGGTAATGGATGTTGGAACACAAAAGGCCACGAAAATTTGTAAAGTGGAGAATAATTAAAATAACGACCTGCTTTAGCCTAGTTGGTAGTGACCCTGCCTACGAAGCAAGAGGTCCTGGGTTCGAATCCCGGTAAGGGCATTTATTTGTGTGATGAGCACGAATATTTGTTCCTGAGTTATGGATGTTTTCTGTGTATTTAAGTATTTATTTATCTATATAAGTATGTTTATCGTCGTCTAGTACCCATAGTACAAGCTTTGCTTAGTTTGGGACTAGGTCGATTTGTGTAAGATTGTCCCCTAACATATATATATATATATATATATATATATATATATATATATATAATTAACGACTAAGCAAATAAAGTTTGTATAGACATTCATTAGACAATGGTAGAGTTTCTCAAGGAGCAGTTAACTTAACAATTAAAAGGTCAAGCAATCAAACCAATATTGTGTACCTCTAGGAATGACTTCTTAGTTTAACAAGTTTTCTATGAAAATAAGTTGTCTGCTTGCTGTGCTGTTCTTATTGAACTGGAAGGAACATAAAATAATCACCTTAAAACCTACTCGTTTCTCGGGACTCTGATTGTCATACAAACCGGAAAAATCTCGTAAAAAAACTAGTTTAAAAATCGCCATTTCATGAAAAAAAGACTCCCCGTTCAGTGAATGACAGGCGCTTGTTTCAAGCACTCTTGCGACTTTTCAAAGAGAGAACGCGCGGAAATCGACCGTCGAAGTACACTTTTAAGGCGTTTCCAAGTCGAATGTCTTTATAGGATGTAGGCGTGTAATGGGGCTCTTAGCTACAGCAAGCATTCA
This sequence comes from Archips crataeganus, assembly GCA_947859365.1. Classification (NCBI taxonomy): domain Eukaryota; kingdom Metazoa; phylum Arthropoda; class Insecta; order Lepidoptera; family Tortricidae; genus Archips; species Archips crataeganus. The sequence goes on from OX402065.1 coordinate 6,971,642, forward strand.
GCCAATGTTAATATGAGTTAACGCGATGTCAAGGGCGGTTGAACAAACTTGTGATTAATAACTAACAGATTCAGAAGCGTAGCACTAACGTTATTGTGTCCGAAAGTAAACTCGAGCATTGCTTTTGGGAATCGTCATCATCATAATCCCAACCTATATAAGTCCCACTACAGGGCACAGGCCTCCTCTCAGAATGAAAGGGCTTAGGCCGTAGTTCCCACGCGGGCCCTGTGCGGATTGGGAACTTCACATACACCATTGAACTTCTTCGCAGGTGTATGCAGCTTTCCACTCGATGTTTTCCTTTCACCGTAAAGCTCATGGTAAATTACAAATGTAATTTCGCACATAAATTCCGAAAAAACTCAGAGGTGCGAGCCGGGATTTTAACCCTCGACCCTCTGCTTGAGAGGCCATAGGTCAAACCACTAGGCCACCACGGCTTCAAATTGTTTGAACTCTTCATATTAAATTATTTTATTACCCCGAATTCTACCTACTGGATTAATCCTCCTGAGTCTCGACTTTTTGTAACTGGCGTAATGTTTAATGATAAATTCAAATTCAAGTTTCTATATTGCATAAAATGTAGTAAAAGTACATAGGTAATTGGTCTCGTAGTTTCGCACGCAACATACAGAGCAGAGGAGTTCACTTACGACATGCTTCAAATATGTATAATTTTGACAAAATAATAGTAATAGCAGCTTCATATATATGCTTCAGGTCTATTCTCACAATCACATATTCTCAATCACACAACTACTTATTTTACATCTTCCCTGATGTAACTTGTTCTCCATAATTACCACCACTCCGCGTACGGTAAATCTACTTAGACATTATAATGTTTGAATATAAAATATCTATTGGAATTAATCTCCATAAATGTTTTAAGTTCGTAACATTCGTTCCTTTTTTCATCAACGTTCAGCGTTACCTGGTATGCTTGTGAGTTGGTCGATAGTCCTAATGAAGACTAATCGCTTCGCGCCCTTATGGGTAACTTTGATTGAACTTCGATGAAACTAAATCGTTAAAGAGATAATATAAAGCGGTAACAATATTCAAATTGAAATAACGAATATTTGATATCAGTCGGCTTCAGTGTGTACGCGTTTGTATAAATTCAGACATGTATTTCCGCTTCCGACCTGCTTGCTCCCAATGCCGCCTCTGTGCTTGCATTATAGACACACAGTTAACCTGATTATGCTTCTGACCACATTGGTACAATTCCAGTAATTTCCGAGTATTCGCAAGGGCAGCTGTGGAGACATGCGTCTAACAATCCACCCACTTGCAATCAGCTCCGTTCATGCCAGGATGTAAATTACTTGTCTGCTTCTGGTGCCGGCAAATCTTTAAGTATTTAACATTATTATGCTTGAAAACACGCTGGTCTAGTGTCTCTAGTCTATTATGTGTAGAAGTACCTACGTTTCTATGTTCGTAAAATATTTTGGAATGACATTTAATTTCCATTCGCTGCGCATTCCGGAAACTATTTTAGTATTTAATGATAGATAATGCATTTACCAAGCATTTACCTGTTTCTTATATACATATTTTTTTATCAGTTTTAATGAAATTATTTACAAGGTTTAGCCACTTATGTTCAATTATCCTGCTTCCTACTTGGTATTACGTTTTTCCTTCAGACAATTCTATCTAAATTGAGATGTAAAAGAAAGGTTGCGTGACTTTTCGTTAGCTTTCAAAGTAATTATGTTTGTTTATCAAATAAAGCTGTATAATTCGATATCTTTCATTTCTAAAAGCCTCATTTACATTTGTTCATGTAAGGTTTTGTTTCTTTTACTTGTTTTTCATGTAAGGGTTTGTTATCTTGTTAAACTTTATCATAGGGCAAATCACAAATTCTGCGGTATAGTAGCAAGACTTGCTTGCTTAGTTATATTTTTATTCTTTGAATTTCTATCTCGTATTTTTTGTATTTTTAAACTTTTTCCAGGATAAAAAATAGTGTATACGAGATTTCTTGTAATTCCATAAAAATGAGAACAACTATAACAGATAGAATAAAATACAGTTATTAACCCTAACAGCAGAAAGGTACCTTCATGAGATCAAAGCTGATAGTGATAACACTGCGTAAGATTCTTTTTTATTATCAGAGGCAATCGTACCGCATTCTTATCAATATTAATATCGTTCTAGTGCAAATAATGATAACCCCCTTATACCATCCGTGTCTGATGTCAGTCATGTTAATGTAATGGTGGTAAAAACGCGAATGTAAACTGCAGTAGTGTAGCGTGTTGTCATGAGCGTCAACGTTTGTGACAAATTAAATTTACATAAATACAAACTAACATATTTACACAGTGATTAATTATAATAAATTTTGTTTTGGTATCAATTAAATCATTGTGTTGGAAATAAAAAACGAAGTGGATAGTAAATTTTCATGTGTGTTTTTAGAGATATAATAATAATAATTCTATAATTATCTAAACTTTGCTATGTGAACTGTGAAACAATTACGGTAGAATGAAAATGAATCGACCGTGAATGAAATGATACCGCGTCTCGGTCAGTGGAACAATGAGTGAATGAAAATAATTGCGAATGATAAAGAACGGAATAATTCAAATGGAAGGGTCGGGAAACGAATGGTGGGGCTAAATCAGCCGTTACTTGTGATTTACCGGGCAAAGGAAAAAATCGTAGCATTTATGCCGTGGTCAACGAAAAACAATCTTCTTTCGAATATTTCTTTTAATAAACAGTCTAATTTTAAATCGTTATCTTGACAATTGAACACTCTTATAGTTAGGGAGGCGAGGTAGCTAAATGGCGTAATTCAACGGCGCCGTCGAGACCTATCAAAATCGAAAGATAAAATAAATTCGAAAAGAAAAGCTCGTATGGCAAAAACCATTTTAGCGGTGGGTTTGGCGTGTACGGTTTTTCAAAAATGTTAAAAAAAAACAGTTACTTGGGCATTCTCGAGCGCGTCAGATATTCATACTACGTATGCCCCGAGTGCCTCTGATAACAACGGTATACTAATCTGCCGGTTTGCGTGGTGGGGGTAGGCATATAAAGTAGTCAAAAATGCAAAAAAAAAAATTTACTCGAGCGCGTCAGATTTTCGGAAGGGATGTTAAGTAGGCCCCAAGGAAACTCCCTTTAAAAAAACTGACGATTTCGGCGTGACGATAAGTTACGATGAATTTTTGAAAATGCAAAAAAAAAAGTTTTTTTGAAATACTCGAGCGCGTCAGATTTTCATAGGGGAGGTTTATCTCGGTATCCTGAAAGCATATTTTTTTAAACTGACAAAAATGTTGGTGGGTTCTCTTAATCTGACCGAAAAAGGTTTTTTGGTTTCTTTTTTTTCCTTTCTTTCTACGTCCAAAAAACAATTTGAGGATCAACAGGCTATTGAATAATATTAATATATGAAACTGTACATGTTAATAATACTTCCGTATACAGATACGCGTAACTTTTCCCGAGTCCACGAAAATTGTCGAGAAGCTTTAGAAAAAAAAAATTTTTGAGATATAATAAAAGTCACATAATTTAATCATCGTTATTTCATATCAATTTTTTTTAACACCCTCAGTTTTCGAGATATACTCAAAAAACCGGGAGTTTGAGTTTTTATAATGCTTCAAGTCAAAAAGTTTTAACTTTGGACAAAAATGTAAAGAGACCTTTTTTGTGTAAAATAAAATTACCTTTTTTGTTTATTTAAATTTTTTTTTGTAAAATGTATCGTTCGCGACTTATATGCCGTAACGCGTTCTTAGGAAGACGAAATGGCTCCTCCACACTTCCGGTCATGCGGAAACTGGCAGATTTTGTATTTTTAGTAAGTTTTAGATTATATTCTTCAAAATAAAAATAAAAAAAATCGCGCTCGAGAATGCCGGATTAACGTTTTTTTTTTACAAGTTCGCGACCCTATAACTCGGCGGCGTCAAGGACTTATCGTCAGATTAGTTAAATTTAGTCTTTAAACACTAAAATCAACCCCCAATATCTTAATCTGACGCGCTCGAGTATTTCAGACTATCCATTTTTTTACTAATCTGATCGTCTATCCTAGGCGCGCGTCACTACATATAGAGCTAAATACTTTACAAGGTTGTTCTATTAGGTCTAAGGTATCTCTCATATCTTAAACTGCCACGCTCGAGTATTGCCGAAAATTCCCCTATTCGCCTCCCTAACTATTAGCTTAAGTTTGCAAACAATTAGCTAAACTTGCTTACTCATTTTAGTAATCAAGGTGTCTTGTCTACCTGACCGTTGGCGATGATTCATTTGTTAAGAGCGTCAATATTTTTCAACATTTCACATACTAGGACTTAATTGTCTCTTATCGCTTAAATTGTTTCATCCCAGCCTATATACGTCCCACTGCAGGGCACAGGCCTCCTCTCAGAATGAGAGGGCTTGGGTCGTAGTTCTCACGCGGGCCCAGTGCGGATTGGGAACTTCACATACACCATTGAACTTCTTCGCAGGTGTATGCAGCTTTCCACTCGATGTTTTCCTTTCACCGTAAAGCTCATGGTAAATTACAAATGTAATTTCGCACATAAATTCCGAAAAAACTCAGAGGTGCGAGCCGGGATTTGAACCCACGACCCTCTGCTTGAGAGGCCATAGGTCAAACCACTAGGCCACCACGGCTTCAAATTGTTTGAACTCTTCATATTATATTATTTTATTACCCCGAATTCTACCTACTGGATTAATCCTCCTGAGTCTCGACTTTTTGTAACTGGCGTAATGTTTAAGACCTAGATGAGAGCCGTAAGTTTTGTAATTTTGGAAATTATTTAAGCATATGCAAAGTTCTTATTCATTGAATAATTTGTCCTTTATATGGTACATTTGGCCGTTATTTTTACAATTTATTTGTTCTTTATGATAATTATAATGTGCGCTAGGACGGGATATTCGTGTGCGACAGTAACATCGTAATGTTTGTACGTTTCCATACCTACCCCTGAAAGTATATTTATTTCACAAGTTAAACACTTCACATTCACATTATTAATATACTAGTTCATTAGTATTCCACACGAACACGAGCTTACCACGTGTCTGTTTCTAGCGTATATTATCTAATGCAGGTGACGACGTATGTAGGAAGTGCATTCAAGGTTGAAATGCAGCCTACAAAGTTACCACCTGTTAATAGCTATTTAAGTGAAAGGAAATAAGGAGTCTTAAATGCAATATCATTTTAACCAGGATGTTCAGTTACTTGAGTTTAGCGATCGATTTTCGAAATGTAATCACACGAAAATATCATACAAAAGTGATTTAAAAATGTGCGTATTGCTACAATTGATGTACCTAGGTCAATATGCGTAAATGTGATTGGTCACTTTGGGTAATTGTTATGAGTATTTGACATTTATCATTTTGTGCAGTTGATGTACTTAGGTCATAATGCGTAAATACGAGATTGGTCATTTTGAGTAATCGAGATAGGTCATTCCGCGATATAGTTAAGTATCTTACATGTTGTTCATTTTGCATTTAGATCATTCTTGGTTATATTTCTCCATATGTCGTGGCCATTTTGCGTCTAAAGCAAACTGTAGTTTAATAAATTTTATATTTCTTAAGAACTTCTACTACTGCATTCGTACCTACCTGTTTCAGATTAGCACAATTTTTCACCATTTTCAAATGGTATTTTCGAGTGGTGCGATTTCGATAGTCGTCGTGCATGATAAGTGCCATTCCTATGACCAGTGAAAAGATATCTAAATATGGTTGTTTTAGTTATTAAACCAAGTTTAAGCTTGACTGCTCTATAAATACAATGTCAGAAACTATGTAGTACCTACCTTAAATTAAAAATGCGCTGTTTACGTGCAAGTATGATGAAAAAATACTAAAATGTTATACCTATGGGATAATATCCTTAAAATAAGCTAACTGTGCAATAAGTATCATCTTTGAAACCTGCCAGTATCATTTATATCCTTACGCGCACAATCCAATTTAAAATAGTCCACGTTTGACAATGTTAAATCACTGTCGCTGAGTCGATTGACTCTACTCGAATACGTTTCAGAATTTAACGGATTGAAATCGAGGAAACGCATTACTTGGGAAGTTTGCGGTTAAGTGAGATGAAAGACGATTGAAAATTCGTGTAGATTGAAAGGGCGAAGGTTTTTCGGCTTGAGAATGTTTAATGGACATCTTTTATTTTCGATTTGTTGTTAGGAGCTCTGGGATCTTTTCTCAAAATTTATCTGTATATTTATTTATTTTAATGCATCTAACGAATGCAAGGAGGTGTTTCAAAACTGATCCGGAATATTTCAGAAGACGGTTGTGTTGGTTCGTCCGAAAGAACAAAGGATAAAGGATTAAAGGAATAAAGGATTTTCATGGGAATTTTTGATTTATTATTGCAGAAACATTTGAAAAATGCAATTTAAAAAACAACACTCCTCTTTTTGCGACGGGGGATTAAAAGTCCTGGATAACATTTACAGAATTGTTTAGTCAAACTTGCCCATTACCCAACCATCTGTTGAAACAATCCGGATTCATTTTATGACACAATGTGCGTGCTTTTATAAATTTCATTGAAGTTTTGTGCGTTACAATTTGTAGTTTATTTTTGATCTAGGCAACAGTCGACTGTTTCAGCCATATTATCTTACTATGTTTATTTTTACGGAGCCTGTTTCATATCATAGCCCAGTCAGGACCAGTATTAGTCTCTGTCAAACTTGTTAAATTTTTGCGGCTAACTTCGAAACCTTTACAAAATTTTGTTAGACAGTTTAAGCAATTTCAATTCAAGGGTTGGCGAGACCCAAGCCTTTGTTAATCACGTAAGAACGTTAACAAATATTGTTCGTGTAAAAACGTCTGTCAAGTAACACAAAATTAATGAGATGGAATTTTTCTTTCATGCCCTTTTCCTGGCCTAAAGTATAAGTGCTTTATCTGTGTTTATTATTAATAGGACCGCTTAGCATTTGGAGCTTTTCCAACGCTTCGCAGTTGGTTGTACTTTTTTGCATTCTATTTAAAAGAGTACTCTAAAAAACCGTGCTAGCCGATATTTAGTTGTTTTACCGCTAATCATGGCGATAAACTGTTTTTCGTTGTTCCTACCAATTTGCTCTTATCAGCTGCTAGAGTCAGTAAATTACAAAGTTTGTGCTCGCATTGACGTAATAAATGTCAGTTAATTCATTATAAAAAGCCAATGCTTTTGCCAAAGTTTTACTAACAAGAGTATATGAAACTATAACCTTTTCCTTGCTAGTCTGCAATCAATTTTGTTCATTAATAAAGTCCTCTACAAAGTTAAGTCTGAATCAATCAGGAGTATAAAACGAAACCATCTGCGTTGAATCATTTTAGTTACATACCGTGTTATTGCCAGGACCTAGGTACAATTTTAATTGTACTAGGTTACAATTTCCAATTGTCGAATGATTTTAACTTCATCCTTATAATAATTTTAATTTGATTTTAACGATAATGGTTCAGCAGGAATATTTATAGATGTGTAATGTATCACTAGCCGGAAAAAGAAAACAAACATAATAACAAATATTATTTATTTTATTAGCAGTTACGTCTGCTCACCGAACCTAAGATTTAAAAGCGAAAAATTAAGGATTAAGAATTTCGGGGAGGTCGGTTGGATGCGACATGGTTCAGTTGGTAGAACACCCGTTGGGGCGCATACCCAGGAGACGTGGGTTCAAGTCCCACCGGCGCACCCGGAAAGTTATTCGCTTTTAAATCAAACATAATAACAGTTAAATCTGACTCATATTTGCACCCACCAGAAAAGACAGGTGAAATATAATTATCTCCTACAAGAATACCTACCTTACCATCTTCAGGGAACAGTTTTTTTTTTCAACCAATTTCATCCAAAAACTAGCCAAAGAAGTCTTCCTACCGATATCATTAACTTATACAATGGATGTTATGACCAGGAATTGAAGTGTTGCTAATGATAAGAACCGTGAGTGATAATAGTGCTTTACGATGGAATTTCTACGGGTCACACTTGTGCCACTGGCGCTTACCTTTGGCCTGACCTATTTAAATGTCAAGAAGTGAGTTTCTTCTCGTCAACTTTTATGTTTTCAGATGTTTTGTAGTTATTAGCAATTGGTGTAAAACTTAACGTAGAATTTTATTGAATAATTTCGAGGTAACTTGCCGGGAGCATGCTCTCCTCGTCTAATTTGTACAGAGTAAGGATCTCATCTTCCCCTCGCCCAGAATTCACAAGAGTGAAAGATAATTCCTATTTGTTTAGGAGAACAAATATTTTACGAAATTTGAATTGAACGTTCCTTGGAACAAATATAAATTATCTCAATAAAGAACAAGCATAATAGCATAATCAAGTAACAAATCAAACTAGTCATGGGGCCGAATTCAGTCTGGTTACGCTAGTAAACCTACTAGCTTTTAAATATTACTTTGAATTGAACTCGATCTCAAAGGTAAAGCTACTGTCAGCAAACCGTAAAATACTTGACGGTCGTAAAGTTGAGTTTTCGTGACAATTCCCTTTATGGAGAAATCGTGAGGAAAACAATTGTGAACACCTGCTATTTTTCAAGCAACATCTGGGACTAAACATAATTACATGTCCAATTTCTTAAGAAATTATACCAGCCTAAAATCGGTTTGAGAATAAATTCTTTACATTTGAAACCATTTTCTGGCACTTAGATTACAATTGATATATCTTTCTTCCCGCTTGAGGTAAATTAAGAAGGAAGGGATGGCGCTCGCCATAGCAATTTTATTTGGGTGCGGTGAAAACACAACCCCATGTTTGTCGACCCGGAATGAATGACAATTATATACGACCTGATAATTCAAATCCCATGAGGAATTATCAGGTCATTACTGTCGTTCATTTCGGGTAAACAAATACAGGTTCTGTTTTAACTGCATCCTTTTATTTTACTTAAGCACCGATGATGCTAAAATCGTTGTGCCCCTGAATCAATCTCCTGCTTTACCATCTCTTTCTGTTGTCCTCCAGGAACGCTTACAGTCGAAGAGGTGTACAAGGACAGAGATCAGTTCGCGGGGCTGGTGCGCGAGGTGGCGGCTCCAGACGTCGGCCGGATGGGCATCGAGATCTTGTCCTTCACGATCAAGGACGTGTACGATGACGTCCAGTACCTGGCCAGCTTGGGGAAGGCGCAGACGGCGGTGGTTAAGCGGGACGCTGACGTGGGCGTCGCTCAGGCCAACAGGGATGCTGGGATCAGGGTGAGTTTGCAATGAGTCGGTGTCCACGGTTGTTCTTAAGTTGGGAAGACGTGTATTTTGTAATTAATCGCTACTTTGCCAAAGGCTGCCAAAGGTTTCAAAGGTGACGTTTTTTCTGAATTAGTATACGCAGCGATGTAGTACATACATTTTATCATTTAAAGAACTGCTTTAATGAATTATACAGCTCACATCTTGACGAATCTATAAGAATAAAGTCCTTCTTAACCCTGATGTCCAAAATACTATTCATTTTGTCAAATCAAACCACCTAATGCTGCAATTTGTTTTGAGTATCACTCTCATCAATTGTGTTACGAAATAATATTGGAGATTCAATCACTGTTAATTGTCGACAACTTACAGTGTTGGCGTACCAATTCAGGCGTGTTTTAAAACCTTGACCAATTTAAACTAAACAACTTAGTTTATAAAGACATCATATAATATACACATATCATGTGGGTTTTCGAAACTTTTCAGGAAGCGGAATGCGAGAAGAGCGCAATGGACGTAAAATATTCGATGGACACCAGGATAGAAGATAACACCAGGATGTTCAAACTGCAAAAGGCACAGTTCGACCAGGAAGTCAACACTGCTGTAAGACTGAAACCTAGCATATATTTCTTTATTTTTTTTTAAAGTGAAGGAAATACTTAAATGAGACTTGTTTTACAGAAAGCCGAAGCAGCTTTAGCATACGAGTTGCAAGCTGCGAAAATCAAACAAAAGATACGTAACGAAGAAATACAAATCGAAATCGTGGAGCGTCGTAAGCAGATTGAGGTTAGTTTCTTCACAATAAAAATGATCCAAAAGTATTTTTTGCAATTTTGACCTTGAAAGAATTAAGCACATTTAAGTTTTAATTGTATTATGTGCTAAGCCTATATGACTAATCTGGTTTTTTGTTTGCTTTTACTACAGGTGGAACAGATGGAAATTCTCCGCCGCGAGGAGGAGCTGGTATCGACGGTACGTCTGCCGGCCGAGGCCGAGGCCTATCGTCTCCAGGCGATTGCTGAGGGCAAACGGTGAGCTCAAACTCTAATACCAAAACGGATCAACATTATCTTTATCAACTTAAAATAAAAAGCCTCTGCAAAGCCTTTTTTTGTGGCACTTCCATTTGGAGGAACCCTTCTATTGTATTACAGTAATATTCAGTGGCACTGTTTTGCAGTTTTGTATTCCATTTTGCATCATAACTAGTGACATTATAGTGGTACGTGGATAAACATAATTTCTATTTTTTTTTCTTGTTTTTATTCCAGCACTCAAACGGTAGAAGGCGCAAAAGCAGACGCTGAACGCATCAAAGTGTTGGGTCTGGCCGAAGCTATGGCCATTGGTGACGTAGGAAAGGCCGATGCTGAGCGCATGCTGGCCAAAGCCAAGGTCTACAAACAGTACGGCGAAGCTGCACTTATGGCGTTGGTGCTTGAAGCTCTACCTAAAGTAAGGAGTTTTAATAAATAATCCATCCTAATCCTAATATTATAAATGCGGATCTGTCTATCTGTTACCTTTTCACGCATAAACCGCTGAACCGAATTAAATTAAATATAGTATGGAGATGTTTTATGAGTCTGGAAAGGATATAGGATAGTTTTTTTCTGGAAAATTGCTTAGTTCCCGCGGGATAGCGATTAACGAATTCTTTGCAGACGGAGTCGCGGGCAACAGGCTAGTATAATAATATATGTAGAGAAGTGCTCAAGGCACAGTCCAATCAAATAATGTTACAGAATTGCATCAACTAAACTAAAGGAATTTGTAATTTTCAGATCGCAGCGGAAGTATCGGCTCCTTTGGCGAAGACCGATGAGATAGTGATGGTCGGCGACAACGGTGCAACCGGTGAGGTGGCGCGTCTTGCAGGCAGCCTGCCGCCTGCACTCAAGACTCTTACCGGTTTCGACTTGGCACAGGTAACACACCATGTTTTGGCGGACTTTGGGAAAGCTTTGTGAGATGACACTAATTTTATAAACCGTAATTTCTGGAAAACTTGGATCGGATAGATTTTTTTAATATGATTGAAGCAGTTTTTCCCACAAACTAATAAAAAAAAAACAATGCGATACGATAAAATAATTTGTATTTCAATTGGACAGAAATATGATTAGAAACAGTCGTCCAATGCGCTGCTACTTCTAGTAGGGGGGTTTTCTCTGCATGTGGGTGAACCTCAGCGGAGTTACAAATCCATTCAAAACATTTTGACACTTTTATAACCATTTCAAAGAAAAAAATATATAATACAAATTAATTAATTAATCGTATTTTTTATATTTTATTCCAGGTGCTGAAACGTCTGCATCCAGCGGGTGGTGTCGTTACTGGTAAGATTAAGAACCTTATTTAAATTATTTAGCAGAAATCATTAAACAGTTATTACTTGAGTATTTACAATAGCTCTTTAAACGTTGCCTTTTGTTTGTTTTCAGAAGAGCCAGTAAATATTGTGCCGAATGTTAACAAGAAGGTTATTTCTTTATAAACACCTTTCCCCTGGCGTACTGATAATGTCAAGAAATTCAAAAGATCTGGGTAAAACAATAAAATACGCGGAATCTAAAAATATATATGTATAATCTGTGTAATAGAAACAGTGTGTGTAGTCTATGAATTGGATATTTTTCTGTTTATGACTACAAACGACGTTTTGTGTAAAGTGTAAAGTAAATGTCGTAGACATTAAATTAAAAATGGCGGTTTCAATCGCGGTGTTTGATAGGTTTGTTTGTTATATCAACAAAGTGCAATTAATAATGCATTTAACATCGTTCCAAACAATATTACCAATAATAGTGTATGGTAGGTATTTATAAACGTTTTAATAAATGTACCCCACCTAAATAGCATCCCGCTATATGTTACCTGTAAGAAGACTATATTTGTAATGCATGATTCTAGATTAATATACATCACAAAAAAAGTAATTATCAATTAGTCCTAAAAGACCATTAGATTTTGTACTTTGTAGAATATAATGTAATCGACGAAATTAAGCTGGTCTTAAACTATACTCTACCTCCTTGATATGATCAAGTTAGTTTCAGTATTTATTTTCTTATGTCAATATCTTATCTATGGTGTAGCATCTTTGTATAGATGGTTGTGCTTGATCTAAGTATTTAAGTTAAATTCTCTTTTTATCGCACAAAACTCATGTAAAGAGGGTATATAAACACATCTTCATCTTAGGTGCTCTTTTATTGGTCCTCGAGTGTATTTTAGTCTGTGTGCGGTAATTCAATCACGTATCACATTTAAAGGTTATTATTTACTTGATTATTGTTATTATTTATATTCAGTTTTGGTCGATTGCCTTATATGAACAGATTTAAAGGTATTTAAAAACATAGATTCAGCACACTGCCGTTAGATCGGTTCTGCAGTAGTAATCTTTTACCACCATATGCACGTGAAACATTCCCTTTTGTTTTTTACACTCCACACAGTGAAAAAACTAAAAACAAAGGAACGCTATCTCGCTCTATTTAATTACTGCAATAATGCTAGCCTAGAATTAACTAAGTTGATTAATGTTGCTCCTGATCATGCCTTCAAGATCACCCTGCATGCATACGCTAAATCTATGGTTTTAATCCAGTTTTGTAAACTACTTCAAAGTCATGTCCCGCTTAGTAATTTGAAAATTCTATTAAAATGTGAAACGAAAAGCTATTTTTAAATCAATGGCGCTAAAAGATGCAGTGAACTCCATATAATTTCTGTTTTAAACCAAAGATGTTCAAAAATTACTGTGGTTTTAGATAAAAATAGATAGTAGGGTGTGACTTGATGTTCGCAATGATGTTTAGTTTGGTGTAAACAGTATAGCGCAGATTTATCAAAATATATTTTTATTGCCACTATTTTAATTACTTACCTATGTAGAATTCTATTTTTTTTCTCTAGATCAGGTTTGTCGGGGTTTCAATTCAACAACAAGTCGTTGTTTTTTTTTTCATTGTTCTTTTACATTATTTTAATTATTATAAGCACACTGATTATTATGCGTAGCAATACTTATTTTTTTGATTACGTTATGATTATGATATTATTGTGGTAACTTTGACATGAATAATACAAAATAATTCATTATTTTTTCAAATAAAATCTTTTCATAAATAGGTGTTATCTTTATTTAAAAATTAACCTATTCACTAAATAAATGTATAGGTACAACATCGTGAAGTGAACTTATCCTAATAAGACTCAATCTTATTCATCATTCTGAGTATACAATTTTCAATACGAATCAATAGTTTGAAAAATAGGAACAACATATCATATATATCGTATCATTATGTATTATAATTGACGCAAAAAATAAATTATCATACATTATGTTACAATTACTTAAAAAAAACTTCTTTGGTCCTAGTTAATAGATTCCTATTTTCCATTAACAGCTACGTGGTTCGGATTGTACAACTCTCCTCGTATGTTCGTCTTCATAAGCTGGAAGTCAAAATACTTGAATAAGTTAACGGAATATTTAAAAAAAATCGTATTAATCGTATGAATCGTAATAATCGTAGTCGTAATTATAATCGTAAGTAAGGTAAATGTACCAATGCTCGACACCTCAACGCCCAGTAGACGACTTCCATCTGTCACCTCTGTTACTATCACATAAGATTAAAGGTGCCATGTATTGGGTTAGTGTCGAGCACAGGGACGATTACCTTATTTGGAATTAGCAACAATATGAACAACAGTCAACCAAATGAAACATCATATTCTATCACATTTTGTGAACGTAAATAATCAAGATTAAAATGCTTATCTAATAAACAATTTAATCCACATTGCGTGAATATGGACGTCCATAAATTTCGGTTAAATTGCCTACTTATAATTATAACTTTGATTTAGAGTACGTTACTAATACGCACATCACGCCTAAATCCCAAAGGGGGTAGGCAGAGCACACGAAACGCTACATTTACGTTTCTGAGCAATTATAATACAAAAGTACCTAAATGTAAGCTTTACGGCGATGATAAACATTTTAATCCCTCTGGCTGGATACATCTGCGAAGTAATTCAATGGTGTGTGAAGTCCCTAATCCGCATGGTGCCCACGTGAAAAGCCCAAGCCCTCGCATTCTGAGATGAGGTCTGTACCCAGCAGTAAAACTACTTACCTCGACTTTCTGTTGATAACTTAATTCTGTTTTGCTGAGTACGTAAGACAGCTTGGCCCACGCTGCCTCTGCCGTCATGTCGAACGCTGGGACTACGCCACATTCCACCAACAGCTGAACAAGAAATATGAATTACTTATCCATATCCAAAGTCTTACTTTAAGACAACTATGCAAGGCTACGCAAAACTTCTATTCCGACAATTATAGTCTCTAGACGGGTGAGTCAGGCTGTGTACGATTTGTATTACGGTAGTCGCTTAGAGGCTAAAGTCGTCGAATACGGATGGTTGTGCGTAACGTTGTGTACAGTTAGCGTCAAATAGTTCGTGACATCTAAAGTGGGCAAATAGTTCGCAACACGTTTTTATTACAGTTGGAATAAGGTCGTGTTCCAAACTTTTTGGGAACTTTGGGTGTTACTTACTATTTGACGCGGACTGTACGAAGACCATAAAGCTTTCTTGATATGGATATCTTTTTTACTAATAATGTCTTCAAATATGTGTTTACCGACCACGTTATTAGATAACCATAACACTTCATCAATATTTGACCGCTCCGGCTACCTACTAAAGACCCAAGAACTAGCAAAGACTATTTCATGTGTTACCTTAGCCTAAAGCCTAGTCTCGTAGATAGCTTTCTCCTGAATGTTGCCATTAAATCAGTGTGTAACGTTGACGACGAGCACGTTGTTTTTGACGGCACAGTAAAGCTCTGCACTTCGGCGATATTTAACCGTTGCCGTATAGTTAGTTGAGAGTCCAAAGATTACTTGATATGTAGTATTAGTCTTAGCCTGTCCACTCACCAGTCCAGTCTCGTAGATAGCCTTTCCTTGTACGGTATCGATAATGCACTGCGTAGTAATGTTGCCAACGAACAAGTTATTTTGGACGGACGGCAAATTTCTGCACTTTATCTATTTGACTGCTGCCGTACAGTTAGTTGATCGCCCATAGACTACTTTGTATGTAATCTTAGTCTTAGCCTGTCTACTCACCAGTCCAGTCTCGTAGATAGCCTTCCCTTGCACGGTGCCGTTGATGCACTGCGTTACGTTGACGACGAGCACGTTGTTTTTGACAGCGCGCTCAATCTCGCGGTAAATCTCCTTGCGCTTGATCGGAATGTTGCCGTTGCCGTAAGTTTCGAGGACCACGCCTGTCAAATTAAATAAATTCGTAGAAGAATAGTTTGGGTACTTTAGCATAACATGGCTTTAAAATATTTTGCAAGTAAGTATACAAGATTACAAGCTATACAAGTATCTACAGATATCTGAGTACAGATGACTGGAACTTTTTTGCAATCAATTTCACGATTATGTTTTTGACAGATATATGGAATTTCGACATGACATTTGTAGCGAAAAGGTTCCACCCTAACACATGATTCAATGTCTTCCACTGTACATATAACTTTGTATTAGTTTATCCGAATGTAAGGTAAGGTGAATGTAATCATGAAAGTAGTATACCTACTAACAATTTTATTTAATACTTTTTCCATTTTATCAGAATCAGGCAGGTGTTCTTTTCTTATATGATACCTTCATAAATAAAAGGATTTGTTACGCGTAAGTAAACCAACAGTTATCTTAATAATTTGAATTGAGTGTTGAAATCTCATGTAGTTTCACTAAGATAACACGAAATCCCATATTGTGCAATAGGTACATACCTATAATATGACTGTGAGTGATATTGATATTATATTAATACAATTTTGACTTTATCTTGATTTTGATATTACGGTCATTCATACGCTATTTTACCCAATTTGTGAAAATTTGGACCCTTGGAGTACGAACCAGAGTTGAAAGAAAGTAAAGAGACCGCGGAGTGTTGCATTAGATACTCACCTTCCATACCCTCAAAGCATGCCCTGATTATTTCAGCAGTGATGGTCGGATTGACCTTTAACGTATACACCTTCCTCGAGAGCTGGTCGTGGATCCTGCACTCGTCCGGCACAGACCCTGGCGGGTGGATCAGCATCTTGGGATCCACGTCCAGGGTCGTCTTAGCTTCGAGGATCGGGGGGTAATTGGGGGAATCGAAGGCGTAGATACGCGTGTTTGATACCTTCTTCACCCTGGAAAAATACCGACACTTATAGCTAAACCGTTTAAACGAGTCCTCGCTCGCGCGGTACGGGGGCTAAGCGGTAAGACGACAAAGGAGACCTGTACCTCTACCATGAGTTTACAATAGTTTACATGACCGTACTCGCTAGCGACGGCGTAAATTATTTGTATGGAGAATTGTACAGCGCCTCTAGCGGTCACTTACGGAAGTACAATTCTCCATACAAATCATTTAAGCCGTCGCTAGCGAGTACGGTCACGTAAACTAGTGTAACCTCATGGTAGAGGTCCGGGAGAGGTGCGGGCCCCCTTTGTCGTCTACCCCCGCGCCTCTGTATCCCGAAGGCGAGGACTCATTTAGACGGATTAGCTATAGTGATCGTCGAGGTAATTCAGACATTTATATTTATGTTTTTGTAACTAAGTGACACTGTTTTTTTTCTTATTTTTTCCAGAACTGTTATATTTATATATAACTTGGCCCCTCGCCCTGTACTAGGTAATCATTGAGTTTTTGGACAGCTGTATAGGTACTCAAGGCTGTGCTCAAGGCACTGAATGCTTTAACTTTTTCTACTATTAAGTACGTCACTTCCACACATAAAAAAATGAAGTTTTATAGACCAAATTAAGGGTTACAGACTCATCAGTGCAGTGCCATAAAAACCATGAAAGTGGAATGTACTATTGTGACATTTGTGACATAGGTTACGAACCTTGTGCCTCTGAACAGCTTGGCTCCAAAGAATACCGTTACTTCAGGAATGTGTTGAGTGGCAGCGATCAGCAGCGCACACAAAAAGTTGTTGTTACCGTCGCTCCGCGGTTGGAAGATAGGCACCTACAACAAAAACGAACCTTACCAACTCGCAGTCAAAGCTCATTTCAATAACTTTGATAGAATACATTTCGTAAGCGATTATAATGTCTTTAGACTTGATCTTCGTCAAATATTACTTGACCATATTGAGAAAACCGGCAGTTAGGTGTGAATATTCGTGACTTTAAATGTGTATTTGGTTGTTACCGAACGCTACAAAAACAACTCCTTTAAGGTAAGTACTTAGTTACCTATCTATTTTTATTGACTAAAGTTATTGTATTGTAGTTAGGTACTTAAATTTTGGACGGAAATAAAACTGATCAAAAACTGGTTTGTTGTCAAATGAAAGTTAAATGATTAAATAACACTCTATTTATTGTATCGTATGTTATAATTTAACCTAATCTACGAGTATATCGTCTCATCATGATTGATGACTCATCACTCAATGACTTAGTATTTATAGGTACGTCAAAAAAAATCAAAATAGCAAATAACACTATGAACACGCTCCTGCCAAAGATTCCATATAATCATTAGGAAGTTCAGTCTGCATCTTATACCTAATTAGGTTCCTATTTGTCATAAAACCGAGTATAATGCTCAAATTCCTCATTTAACGCGCAACATCTTGTGTGTGCTATGTTATATAATGTATAACACTGGGTCCGAAGATACAGGCACAGCCTAGTTTGGGATACACTGTTGAATTAGTTACAATAATATCTCATTTTCATTATCATTTTAACTTTTGAGAAATACCTACCCTTCATCGGTTTTGGTTGAGGTTGCTTTAGGTGCGTTTTCTCATAAAGTCTAGGCACAAGTCAAATTTAATTAAGTACATGTTGAATAGCGTAATTTTAAGAGATGATACTTTTTTTTAGCTCCCGATATTTGTACTCATTTGGATCCTAATTCTAATTCAAATACACCTTGTACTATTATAGTTACATTTTAGTGGAAGAGCGGTGTCTCTTGACACAGGTATCTCGATACTTAAAAAGAGGCCTGCCTACCTGTATATTGTTAAACTGTTTGTGTTACTGAATAAAACATTTTTTTTATTATTATACTTAATTTATCAGCCATTAAATAAGTGCGTCTTTGGCATACGATTAATAAATACGAGACTAGTAGAGACTGCTTTGGTAGTTTCTTTAATGACGTGGTTTCGTTTTTTTTTAACTTTTACAAAATTGTATTTTCACCTCAGCACCTCAAACAGGCAGGTTTTGCTACTAAAAAACAGTGAGCAAAATCCGATTTTGCTCACTGCGTGAGACAAAGTAGCTTTTTAATTATTTTTTTTAAAAGTCAAAGACAATGATGGGTCTGCTTACTGAATTCGAAAGATTTGAACTTCAGTTTGATCTGTCACTTTAATTTCGATACGAAAAGAGCGAGAGATAAGATCAAATCGATTCGAATTTCGATTTCAAATTCTATCCTAGTCGACCTAAAAATAAACGAACGATTGAACGTTCGGATACTCATAATAAGTTCTTAACCTTAAAATTGTAATTCGTCTGTTAAGGTTTTAAATTAAATTATTGTAGGTACTTTTTTAATAATTGGATTATATTTTTATATAATAAAATTAATAGTAAAAATGTTGTTGAAAACAAAGTTTAAACATGTATCTATACAATTATTAATAATTTTAACAATCTTGAACATCGTGGTAAATACAGCGGATGCAGCATCGGAACGCAGCGGGTGTAGTATCGGAACGCATCTTTAAAAAAATAGCGGGATTCAAATTTTAATTCTTTTCTTCTGTTTCTCTAGCTACAGAGTTCGATATCTATGAGTTTGGTACACGATCAGAGGCAATTTGGAAATTATTAGAATAGTAATAAGTACTTATTTAATACATTTTTGAATATGATATGAGTGAATTGAGTGAGTCCAGTGACGAAGTCAACAATTGAACAACAGACGAATTAATGGAGTAATACATAATGCAGAGTAAGTTTCTTACTTGAAAAGTCTCGCGAAAAATATTTAAAAGTTTATGATATTTTTAAACAATGCAAACACTTTTTCGGAGACTGTACCTATTGTTATATATATAATATGAAGTATTTACTCAATGTTGAAAACCACAACAAAGACAAAAAGACGACGTTCATATACCTTTAATAATTTATTATGTTCTCGCTGCTGAGGTGAAAAGTTGTATGTGTCACACGAGTCCAAAGTTTTTTTGCATCTCGTGTATTTGAATCACTCGCGCACTCAGGATTCTAACTTAGAATCACTCGCTAAACGCTCGTGATTCAATTATAGAATCCTTCGCTAACACGTGATTCAAAATCAGCACTCGCAGTAAAAAACAACTTTGCTCTCTTGTTGCACAAATAACTATTGTAACTAGCTTCCCGCCCCGGCATCGCACTCAACGGGTATACAACTAATTAAAAAAAAATTCTTCATACAATCTCTCAATACTTATAAATTACCTATGCGCGTACCTATGTACTTACATTGCAATTGATTTTTATTTATATAGATAAGATAACGATAAGATAAGATACGAGTAGATTTATGCGTGAAGCTCTATTCGCACTATGACGTGGAAGCTCTATAGGTTAAGCCTTTTCTTTCTACGTGAAGGCCTATGTTCAACAGTGGGACATGTGCATTTGCAAACAGGAATTTCAGAACTGTGTCTATTTATCTGGACCTCTCTATCATAAAATCCTTACAAAAATATCAGATTGTCAGTTACCTGGGCTCCAGTTAGCACTACAGTCTTCCCGATGGATTCCATCATGAACGAAAGGATCGAAGCACCATAGGCTGTGGTGTCAGTGCCATGCAGTACCACGAACCCGTCGTAGTCGTGGTAGTATTTCTGTAAAATATATAAACATTTATTAAACCCTGGTAGTCTAGTTGTTTGACCTAAGGCCTCTCAAGCAGAGGATCGTGAGTTCGAACCCAGGTTCACATCTCTAATCTTTCGGAATTTATGTGCGGCATTACATTTGAAATCTACAATGAGCTTTACGGTGAAGGAAAAAATCGTGAGGAAACCTGCACGCACCCCCGAAGAAATTCAATAAGGTGTGTATGAAGTTCCCAATCCGCACTGGGCTCGCGTGGGTACTACCGTCCAAGCCCTCCTATTCTGAGAGGAGGCCTGTGCCCTGCAGTGGGACGTACTTATACACCGTGAAATTTTAGTGGTTGTTTTCCCGAAACGAGGTGATTTAGTTTCGATTGTTGTTTTTTGTGAAAAACGAAAGTCGAAAATGACCGCAAACCAATAGTAACGCTTCGTTGGTACAAGTAGCGTACGATAGTACGATATGTTAGGTACCAACGAAGCGTTACTATTGGTTTGCGGTCATTTTCGACTTTCGTTTTTCACAATTGGGTTTTTGACTCTAGTCAAAATAGTAATTATAAATCGATTGTACAATCGATACTAAATCACCTCGTTTCGGGAAAACAACCACTAAAATTTCACGGTGTATAGGCTGAGATGATGACTAATTTATTCACTCCAAGAAACACGTAGATAACAGAACAAATAAATAAGAGGAATAGAAATGTCATGCTACCTATAAGTGCGACTGTGCATATGGTCAAAAAGCCATTTATTTATTTTCCCAGCTCAGTCCGGAACTAAGAAGAATGGGTGGAATTAGGTTCAAAAAAGATGGGAGGCATTGTCTCTAACTATATATAATATAATAATATTTTGTAGCAATGGATAAATCAGTTTAGGTATTACTGTTTTCTACATCCATCCTTTTCTAAAACAGACAATTTTCTAAGCTCCGTCTTCAGTAGTATAACCTAAGCCTTCGACAATAATCATTTTAGTACTTAATGGTATTTACCTTGAGATCGCGTGCCATTTTGATCCAGTCGTCGAGAGTGAAGTCAGACGAGTCTTTAAGTTCCTCGTATTCGAGTATTTTGTATAATATCTTCAGATCTGTGTCCTTGCCGTCTAAAACAGATAAATCAGTAAGTGCTATTGCTTATACCTACACAATGATCTTAGGGACGTGATCCAAATCAAACCCACACAACCCTCAGTAAATATAAAATGACCGTGGACACAGCAATGTGGTCGAAACGTCTAGTTAATTTTGGTAATAAATTTTCTAGAAAAGTCCCGAGTGTCGTAATAATTATAATGCTTCGTTTTTTAACAATAGTAATAGCCGTGTATATCAAGACTAACAATGTACATAGGAATTAAAATAAAATAAAACTAACTAAACTAAAAACTAAATAAAATTAATAAATGGTTCCCCCCGCGGCATGGACCCAAAGATACTGGCAGCATTACCTCGCTGTATAGCAATGCTGATACGTTGAGCGAGGAAGCTGCCAGCTCTTCGGTCCCCTGTGTTATCACAAATCCTTTTTGAAAGGTCTTTATAAAGTATTTTTGCGCTGGGGCCCCACGGACCTAAGGTCTCAACTCCGAATGGAAGAAAGTTGTATTCAGAGCCGAGACCTTTGTATTTGATTGCCTTGAGCTTCTCCGCCGCCTCTGCTGCCGCACCAGCTTGATTTGCTGTTCGGCGGACGTGGGAAGGAGCTAGTGTGTCTACGCAAGTAGCGTCCCACACTAGCACAATGCTTCGTTTAGTTATGCATTTTCATATTGGGTCAACACGCCGTAAGAAACAAAAATAGTCACTCTGCGGACATAAAATTCATCATCATCATTTCAGCCGAAAGACCACTGCTGAACACAGGCCACCCCCAAGGCTCGCCAAACAGATCGGCCCTGCGCCATCCGCATCCAATGCGTTCCCGCTACCTTCACCAGGTCGTCACTCCATCTTGTTGGAGGCCTACTTACACTAAATAAAAAATAAAATAAATAAATAAACATCACGGGACAATTCACACCAATTGACCTAGTCCCAAAGTAAGCTAGGTAAAGCTTGTGTTATGGGTACTAGGCAACGGATAAACATACTTATATAGATAGATACATACCTAAATACATATTAAACACCCAAGATCCGAGAACAAACATTCGTATTTTTCATACAAATATCTGCCCCGACACGGGAATCGAACCCGGGACCTCAAGCTTCATAGTCAGGTTCTCTAACCCCATATAGGCCATCTGGTCGTCTAACACTACCTATACACATAAAATTAGCGACTCCGAATTAGCAAATTAAGGTTTATTTAAATAGGCCAAGAGTTGCCTATGCCCAGGCGGCACACGCTGAAGTACGATTAGACTTGACTAAAAAATATTGGCTATAGACTTTGATTATTGCTATGGACTTTTTACTTTTGCAATGTTCACAGGAGAGACGCGAACAAAAAAATCTGTTTGACCAATTAGCTAACCCTAAATTCGCTACTAGTGAAGCATAGGCCTTATACTACGAAATTCGATTTTCGAACTTTGCATCATACCGTTCCATTCACGCTAATAAGTATTAAACGGAAGAATGAAAGGGATGGCACGATACGAATTTCGTAGTAGCCCCCAGGAGTCTAGTATCTAGAAGTATTCCTAATAGTAAACGATTAAATTAGGACCTGGCAAAACGAGATATTCCTCCTTATCCGTCTTCGCGAGATGCGTCGTCCAGTAATCCACATCGTGCAGCTGGGGCAGTTTCCTAATCACTTTTTCTATGTTATATTGCGGTACCAGCACTGAAAAAACATAATATATGTGTCTATAAAAATACAAACGACAAATAAATGAGAATAGCCCAATTTAAAAATATAAAAAAATACTTATTAGGTACATTCAAATTGGAACGCACATTTTTGTTTGAAATAATATACCATTACCAGCTTGTATTTTTTCTTTGCTCTTTATACGCTATTTTTATCTAAATCTAAACGAATAGTTACAAAAAAAATTAAATGATGTCTGTTTTTTTAAATATACTGAACCGATTTATTTATACACCGTATTTTTTCTTATTTCCGTTAACTTTGACAAATAAGGATTTATCGGAGTTTTTTTAAACATGATAAATAAATATTGGTTCCCAGTCGATATAAAAGGTCCTTTAGATTAATAAAAAGTTACTATTAAATACGACGTATTTTTTACTTCGACAGCACAGCTTATCTAAGTCGTATATAATGTACCGCGCATAATTAATTAAATTGAATTTTAAATAAGAGTTAGGACACTAGCCTAGAGAAATTAACGTCATTTTGACCCTATTGAATGTCCCCTTCAAGTAAACGGAGGTGAAAAACACGGTGTATAATAAGGTAATTAACAAGGTAACATCCTAATCCTAACTAACATTATAAATGTGAAAGTAACTCTGTCTGTCTGTCTCGCTTTCAGAACGCTAAAACTACTGAACCGATTTAAATGAAATTTGGTACACAGATACCTAGTCTTGAGCCTGAGAAAGGACATAGGCTATATATCATCACGCTAACACCAATAGGAGCGGAGCGGAATAATGTTTCAAAATCGGGGGTTTTTGAAGTAAAACTCATATCTATAGGCACGCTTGACTTGGGAGTACGGTGGTGAATGTGTGCGGGGGGGGGTTTCTGTGGTGGGCGGTCTGGGGGGGGGGGTGCGGGGTGTTTATATCGAGGAACTAAGAAGAGCCATAATTGATGAAAAAGCAAATTGGATAAAAAAATAAGCTGCCCAAATTACTAATTACATATAAATTTTCCACGGGACTCGGACAAATTTGCCAGCAACACCTAGTATCCCAGCACTGCTATTATAAACGTGAAAGCTTGTACAGTCAGCATCGAAAGTACTTGTCAGTCACTTTTGTACTTTGTCGCTCTACATTTAGGTGCAAAACGTCATACTTGATTGACAATTATGTTATTACGACGAAGAACAAAAGTGACCAGCTACTTTTGATGCTGACCGTACGAGTATGGATGGATGTGTCGACGGTTGTTACTTTTCACGCTAAAATGGTTAAACGGATTCTGATGAAATTTGGCACACAGATAGTTTATAAGCTGGATTAACACACGAGATACTTTTTATCCCGAAAAATTGCATAGTTCCCGCGGGATAGCGATAAACGAATTTTTCACAGAATACACGTAATAAAGTAATAATAAGTAATACGGGTAATAAAGTAATATTTGAAAGTGCATGACACTGAAAACATAACGTACCTCCTCTTGAATCCTTCAGCATTCCGAAGGTACCGCCGGTGTAGATCGCAAGCACTCTCTTTGTTTGCGTCATTTTGTTATAAACTGAAAATTGATACAAAATAATTGAGTAACAGTTTCACTACGCGTCTGTGTCGCGAGATACGCTAAAACTCAATGAATAAATGATATCAAACATGGATGTTATGAATGTGTCTTATTAACTTTAATCAGCTTAATAAAACAAGCATATTCCATCAACATAATACGTACTGATTGAAATTCAACCTTAAGCCAATTTGGCAAGCTTCATATCGGTTTATAAAATTACTTGTTAGGTTATAAACCTATATGGTTTCAATCAGGGACATACAAGAATGACCTGATAATTTTTGCCCGATGGGAATCCCCATTTAAAGGGCGATTCGAGATGAATTGAAGTAACACTGCAACTTTATTTAGTGGTGCATACAATTTAAAATCGAATAAAATAAAAATGTTTGTTACGTTTTTATTCTCCAGCAAACTCAACAGACTAGTTTTATTGACCGACCTTACAATACAATGCGAAGGACAATACACGAGTAAAATAAGTGTATAGGTATTCCGCAATAACCGCGACCGCAGCAAAATTGCAGCAACGTTTACCTACTTAATTAGTGTAAAAAATCTTACCGGCGAAAAATTTGGCCCAAAATAGAAAGAAGCATTTTCCCCCTCGATTTTCTTTGTTTTCTTAAATCCTTCTTTTAAAATTCTACTTAATTTATTTTCAATAATCTAATGTTTATCCTCATAATCATACCTCTTAAACGGGTCATACACAGCATAAGAAACAAAAGTTATCTCTCCTGTGGACATAAAATTAGCGACTCCGAGTCAGCAAACTTAATATTATTTAAATGGGCCTAAAATTGGCCAGCCGTCCCACACGTCGATGTAGACTTTACTAAAAAATATTGTCTCTAGACCATTAACTTTTGCCATGTCCACAGGAGGGGCGCGACGAAAAAATGTTTTTTTTTTTATTTATTTACTCAAATACACACAAAAGAAGTACAGAAATACTTATCTCTAAATATCTCTGCCAAACTGCAAAGCAGTTTGTTGGCAGAAAGTGTAGAACTCTCATTACTTAATTTTAATAGGGTTCCGTGCGGCTCTCACTTGGCCGGTTTTATTAACTATTCTAACCCGGTGCCGGCTGCGCAGGCACAGCGCGCCGCGGTCCTTTGTTATTGTTTAATTTTTTTTTTTACCTTGAAGGTTGATTTACGCTGCGCGCTGCGCCGCGCGCATCGACATCGGCCATGCTATTATAACAATGCATTATAGATAATGACACAAACATGCACTTCTCATTGTTAAGCCTTTTCTATTTATACTTACTTGGAAATACTACCATTCATACCCTTCAACCCACAGTCAGAAATATCAAACAGCAGTCGGTAGGCACACAACTTCATTACTGGACAAACTCGATCACAAGTTGTGCATCATTTCATTACTTGTGACCAAGTTCATCCAGTATTGCCTTTTTTAATCTCTTTTTGTATACTTACTAGCTTCGAAATAACGGAGTCGCAGGCAACAGCTAGTGTTTTTAGAATTTAATGGCAATACTCACACAATTTTATTATCTGTGACGGCAAAACTTGTTTAATTCTCTGGATTTTTAATCAAATAGCGATCGTCCTCCGGTCCACTTGCTACGATAACTATTATCTCACGTTTTACCCAAAACTAGTAAACTATGTCATGTATATCGATATTTATATCGCTATGCTGCGCACGGAGAACTGCGCACGCCACGGCGCGGGTGCAAACTTCGTAACATCAATGAATTCCTCCGTACTTAGATGAAATTGAGTGACATGTTTGTGTGCAAATTACGCAATTTAAACGCAATTTTTACCAAGTCATTGATCATTAGCGTTAGTTTAAAATGTAGGTAGGTAGGTACTTATTTTTATGATATGCAATTTCTTATCTACTATGTTTCTTAGGTATGTAAAACCAGACGTGGTTTTATTGTGCAGGTTTTCCGTTTGATATTACCTAGTAAAGATACATACAACACATTCCGTTATTAATTTTACTGTACATTTTGCCGAGTACAATAAAGCGGCAATTCTAATTTAAAGATGACATTATCGCATAGCCAACTCGACAACTAGCCCTTATAGCCATAACCCACAATATTTATAAGGTTTTATTTAAAATTCTAATCAAAAGCAGAAATTAAATGGCATTACTACTTGTATATTTTAATATATAAAATTTCACATCTTCTAACGAGTACAAGCCAAGTTTTTATGAAAAGGCGATAGGTAGGTACTCATGAGATAAATATTTGATAACGTCAATCATAATAAATTATTATTATTATTATAATCGAAAAAATATTGAACATACTAATTACCTACCTACGCTAATGAGCAAAAAATAGCGAATCAATAGTTACTTAACAATTGTTCCCAAATTGTGCGTCGCTCCGGAGCGTACCTAGCGACAAGGATGTTCGTAAAAGGATACACTTAGGGCGCTTACATATCTACTACACGCAAGTACAAATTTTAGCGCGTGTAGAAGTCTGCTTTAGCGTTGATACCTAGATCAAAGCTTCCCGCGCTACAAAAATCGGCCTGTTGCATATCATCCGCCTGGACAGAGATCTCTCTAACGTGGCTTATCCCCACGAATACCTACAATAGAAAAAAAAATAATAGTTGAGTCGAACTATATTTTCTCATAGAAGAGCGTCGCAAAACAATTACGCCATATAAAGAGATATTTTTAAACTCATTCGGAATATTTCAGCATAGTTAGGTTAGCTGGCGTTAGAAAGGTTTTTAATCTAATATGTAGTCTTAGCTTTGACGCCGTACTTTTTGAATAGGTTCGTATACATTTTTACGCATAATTCATCATTCTTTTGGCATAATCATTTTTCTCAAAAACCATTATTTATTCAGAATTTTTGTAACATAAACTTAATCTAACCTATAGAGTCTTACAGGATATGAGGATACCCATTTCATAATTCCTGAATATTTAATTTATTCTGAGAAAAATAGAGTTATGCGAAATGATGAAATGAAGTATGCGTAAAAAAATTATTCCACCAGACTGGATCTCCTTTGAATATCGACTAATATATATACGAGGGGCGTTCAATATAAAGTGAGAATGAGATGCAAACTCTTTTAATATTACGAAATTAAATACTGGTCGGTAAAGCTAATCTATCTAGCTGATTGTTATGAAAAAAAAAACTAACTGTCTTTTGTTTAAAAAAATATACGGTAATTTCTTTGCAATGCTATTGAGTACGTTAGCGAAAATGGAGAAAATTGAACTGCGCGCCTTTATTAAATACTTGTATTTGAAAAATTTTTCTACGGACCAAGTCAATTTGGATTTGCGGGACACTTTAGGGTCTAATGCTCCTCCGTATTCGACAGTCGCACGTTGGTGCGCCGAATTTAGACGTGGAAGAACATCGACAATGGACGACCCCCGCTCCGGACGCCCTACTACAGCAGTAACTGAAGAAATTGTGAAAAAAGTCGAAAATTCCGTTTTGGCGGATCGTCGTGTCACAGTTCGTTTTATTGCTGAAAATGTAAAGATTTCAACGGGGAGCGTGCATAATATTTTACATGAACGCTTGGGTATGAAAAAGGTATCTGCGCGTTGGGTACCAAGAATGCTTACTGACACGCAAAAACAAACTAGACTAGAGATTTGTCAAGAAGCTTTGAACCTGATGCAGCAAGACCGGGAACTTTTTTTGGCGCGATTTATAACAATGGACGAAACATGGCTCCATCATTACGACCCTGAAACGAAACTGCAGTCTATGACATGGAAAAGGCCATCATCTCCAACTCCGAAGAAATTCAAGGTGAGCCCATCTGCCGGTAAGGTCATAGGCTCTGTTTTTTGGGATGGTAAAGGGGTATTAATGATTGAGTATCTCGAGCATGGAGCCACTATTACGGGCACTTTATACGCCAAACAAATAGCAACATTGCGCAATGAGATCCGCGAAAAACGGCGAGGTAAACTCTCGAAAGTTGTGCTGTTCCACCAGGACAATGCCCCGGCACACAAGTCCGCCGTTGCAATGGCTGCAATTCGTGATGCTGGGTTCGATATCCTTAAGCATCCTCCGTATTCACCAGATCTCGCATCCAGTGATTTCTACCTATTTCCGAGATTGAAACAATACCTGAGAAGCCAGAAATTTGAAGACGACGATGCGGTAGTCGCTGCAGTGCAAGATTTTTTAAGTACTCAAGATGAGACCTTTTTTAAAAATGGAATTTTAAGTTTAGAAAAAAGATATACTAAGTGTATTATGCTAAAAGGTGACTATGTCGAAAAATAAAATGACATTTAGTAAAAGTTGTTTATAACATACTCATTCTCACTTTTTATTGAACGCCCCTAGTATTATGTAAACATTCTAAGCCAACAACAGTTAAACAATCTTGGAAAACAGGGATAACAGTCAGACTTGCTCAACCAACTGCTTATATTCTAAACCACCATTGGTGTAAACCAAAATCTATGAAGTGAACCGTTATTTTTATTTTTCAGTATGGAGACCTATCAAAATTGAATAACGTGTAATTTTACGTCTATGCCTCTTTAGAAACGGTGCTAATAAAATATTACAATACAATACAATACAATGACTCTTTATTGTACACCACAAAAAATACAATACAGAAAAACAAGTACATGACAAAAAAGAAATAAGGTAAGCAATGGGCGGCCTTATCGCTTCGAAGCGATATTACCATATTAAACAAGTATTATCGCGACTTCCTATACATTTGACTTTATAATATAAATAAACTAGCCTCTACTATCTTACAAACAATTCTAATTTGAACTTTATTGCTATAATCTTGGGTGTAAAATAAGTTGCCGTGTAAATATGTCTTTTCGATATCGCGTCTCACGAAAGATGAGTTTACAAATGACTGTATGCTTAGTTTAAGTTTTTACAAATACTTCTCGATCGCGTTTACGTAAAAAATTCAATTACTAGGGAAACATGGACAGCGTCTCCGCGCGCGCGCTTCCATGTTTCCATTGAATTGAAATTTTTACGTAAACGCGATCGAGAAGTATTGAAGTGAAGGAAAACTTATACTAAGCGTACAGGGCTACGATAAAGTTATCGTATCATCGTATCAGCGGCATGACTTTTGGCTTATCTAATTGTGATAATGAATAATGAGAAGGCGCATAATATTCTTGAAGAATATTTTGTAAAGTTTTATGCTGTTAGAAATCGCAGAATAGCTTTTTATTGATCACAGGGGCAGAAACTTGATGTGTTGTCTCCTTTTCCTAGCGATTGAGATTTGGAATAAAAATTGCGGAAAGGTGAATGAAACTGAGCCTAATTAATGTAGTCTCCCAAAATGTTCTAATTCTTTGTACGCAAAAAGCTTGTTATCAACGATTAAAGAATTAGGGTAAAAGAAACAGAAGTTTCCATCGCAGCCTATATACGTATACATCCCACTGAAGGGCACAGGCCTCTCAGAATGAGAGGGGTCGAGCTGTAGTTCCCACGCAGGCACAGTACGGATTGGGAACTTCACCCACATCATTGAATTTCTTCGCAGGTTGCCCCAGCTATCATATAAAAAAAATACAGGTTTCTGCACCATGTTTTCCTTCCTTCACCGTTAAGCTCATGGTAAATTTCAAATCTAGGGAATGGTTTGAAACCACTAAACCACCACGGCTTCTCGTGTTTAAATATGATAAGGCATT
Source organism: Archips crataeganus (assembly GCA_947859365.1). Taxonomy (NCBI): domain Eukaryota; kingdom Metazoa; phylum Arthropoda; class Insecta; order Lepidoptera; family Tortricidae; genus Archips; species Archips crataeganus. The sequence continues at coordinate 7,001,897 of OX402065.1, forward strand.
GCCTCTCTTAAAAGTAAAGTCTAGGACATAAAATATTGTTTTATTTTAATACGCTCCATTAGCTCCACTTGTAACTGGTCATTTACTTTTTAACCGACTTCAAAAAAAGAGGAGGTTATCAATTCGTCTGTATGTTTTTTTTTTTTGTATGTTTGTTACGCGATTACTCCCTCAATTGTGAACCGATTTTCAAAATTCTTTTTTTGTTTGAAAGAGTATACTCCTGAGGTGGTCCCATTGGCACCAAGTCAAGATCTGATCATGGGATCCTAGAAAAGTCGAGGGCAACCTTCAAATTTTACAGGCAAACCTATGGTGATTTTAGCATTTTTAGTATCAAGTGAAGTATTTGCATTCAGAAAGTATCATTTGGTAAACTGGACCTGATGAAGAAGACCGTAGATGGCCAACGGAACTCATCAACGGGTCAAATCTTGAAGTTAAATTTGACCCACTTCCCGGTTTCCAATTGAGCTGAAATTTTGTAGACATGTGTGAATTGGATGACAATGCAATATTATTATGACATGGAGCTGATCTGATGATGGAGATGAAAGATGGCCATAGAAACTCTGTAATAAAACGATACGACCGCATTGAGTTTGAGCTCATTTGATTTGTCTTGATGAGTACTTTGATCCTAGATGGTAACTAGGGTCTGAAGATGGAGTTGGAAGGTGACCATAAGAACTCCGTAATAAAACGTCATAACCCCATCGAGTTTGGGCTCATTTCATTCGTCTTGACGAGTACTTTGGTAACCAGGATCAAAAAGTACAGTCAGCAAAGAGTGCCTGTTGTATCGCATAATGTTGATTGTTCTAAAATTTTCTGTCGAAGAATGTTTGGCATACTATACTGTTGAAAGTAAAGCATATTTGTTCGTCCTTATATTGATAACAAGAACATCCAATTACCTATAACGTTTTATTACTAATATAAATTGGCCAAAGCAGTCCTAATAATTGTGTAAGTTATTCACCTAAACTATAGTAAGTAGGTATGGCACCTATGTACAAAGAAAAGGGGGCAACAAAAAATACCTACAAACCACCTCTCGCTTGACCTTGTTAGGTTCGTTAGATATCTTGCGTCCCGTAGAGTGTGAATGGAAGTCTAGTCAGCGGAGGGGGGCTCGGGGGGCGATGCAACGCTTTAAATAAAAATTTCAAACCATCCCCCGTTTAACCTGGTTAGATTCGTTAGTTACCTTGCGCTCCTCAAAGGTATATAAAAGGGGGGGGGGGGGCTTGGGGGGCAGAGCCCCCCGAAATAAAATACCTGTCAAACCGCCTCCCGTTTAACCTAACCAGATTAGTTAGTTATCTTGCGTCCCTCAGAGTGGAAATTGAAGCCTTGGTACTGGAAGGGGGGCTCGGGGGGCGGAGCCCCCCGTAATAATAAACACCTTTAAACCACCCTCTGTTTAAAACCAAACCTGTTTTAAACCCTGTTAGGGGCGGAGCTGGTTAGCTTCATTAGTTATCTTACGTCCCTCAGAGTGGAAATAGAAGCTCCACTCTTGGAGGTGGAGGGGGGCTCGGGGGGCGGAGCCCCCCGCAATAAAAATATTCTTAAACCACCTCCCGTTTAACCTGGTTAGATTCGTCAGTCATCTTGCGTCCCTCAGAGTGGAAATAGAAGCATCGCTACCGGAAAGGGGACTCGTTGGGCGGAGCCCCCGCAATAAAAAATACTTTCAAACCATCCCCCGTTTAACCTGGTTAGGTTCTTTAGTTACCTTGCGCTCCTCAAAGTGATATTAGATGGGTGGGGGGGCTCGGGGGGCGGAGCCCCCCGCAATATAAAACAACTGTCAAACCACGTCCCGTTTAACCTAACCAGATTCGTTAGTTATCTTGCGTCCCTCAGAGTGGAAAATGAAGCCTTGGCACTGGAAGGAGGGCTCGGGGGGCGGAGCCCCTGTTTAACCTAGTTAGGTTCGATAGTTATCTTACGTCCCTCAGAGTGGAAATAGAAGCCCCGCTGATGGAGAGGGGCTCGGGGGGCGGAGCCCCCTGCAATAAAAATACTCTTAAACCACCTCCCGTTTTACCTGGTTTAATTCGTCAGTTATCTTGCGTCTCTCAAGAGTGGAAATAGAAACCTCGGTACTGGTAGAGGGGCTTGGGGGGCGGAGCTCCCGTAATAAAAAATACCTTCAAATCACTTCTCGTTTAACCTGGTTAGGTTAGTTAGCTGTCTTGCGTCCCTCAGGGTGAAAATAAAAGCCCCGCTCTTGGAGGGGAGGGGGGCTCGGGGGGCAGAGCCCCCCGCAATAAAAAAATCTGTTAAACCATCTACCGTTTCACTTGGTTAAATTCGTCAGTTTATCTTGCGTCCCTCAGAGTAGTAATAGAAGCCTCGCTACTGGAACGGGGGGCTCGGGAGGCAGAGCTTCCCGCATTAAAAAAATACCATCAAACCACCCCCGTTTACCCTGGTTAAGTTTGTTAGTTACCTTGCGATCCTCAGAGCGTAAACAGAAGCGGGGTTTCGTTTACTGGCTACGCCTACGCATCTTTTTTATACCAATACAACGACCAGACTTTAGACGACCAGATGGCCTAGTGGTTAGAGCACCTGACTATGAAGCTTGAGGTCCCGGGTTCGATTCCCGTGTCGGGGCAGATATTTGTATCAAAAATACGAATGTTTGTTCTCGGGTCTTGGGTGTTTAATATGTATTTAAGTATGTATCTATCTATATAAGTATGTTTATCCGTTGTCTAGCACCCATAACACAAGCTTTGCTTAGCTTACTTTGGGGCTAGGTCAATTGGTGTGAATTGTCCCGTGATATTTATTTATTTATTTATTATTAATACAACTAAAAAGCCAAAAATAAAAAAAATTTACATACAAAATAGAACCGCCTTCAAAAACACCCAAAAAAATATTAATTAAAAATTTAACCGACTATAATGAGCATTATAATATCTTTCTACTAATCTGTTTGAAGTCGGGCCTCAGCTCGAGCCAGCAGGAGTGGACCTAGTAATTAAATTAATAAATAAATATCCCGGGACAATTCACACCAATCGACCTAGTCTCAAAGTAAGCAAAGCTTGTGTTATGGGTACTAGGCAACGGATAAACATACTTATATAGATAGATACATACTTAAATACATATTAAACACCCAAGACCCGAGATCAAACATTCGTGTTTTTCACACAAATATCTGCCCCGACGCGGGAACCGAACCTGGGACCTCAAACTTTATAGTAGTAATTTAACTTACCTACCTATTATCCCTATTATACCTACTATCTGTTGGGCTTCTACCAGTCCTGCTAGCTCGTGCTGAGGCCCGACTTCAAACAGATTAGTAGAAAGATATTATAATGCTCATTATAGTCGGTTAAAGTTTTATTTAATATTTTTTTGGGTGTTTTTGAAGGCGGTTCTATTTTTTATTTAAATTTTTTTATTTTACCATAATTTTACTTTTGATTTAAGTACTAAACAAGTAATATTTTTCTAAGGATTTTACATTTTGTGCGGAATTTTCCAAGTATGTAGGTATCTACACTAATATTAAAAAGCTGAAGTTAGCTATAACCCAATTTTACAATACAAAACTTATCTACGCTTCACGAAACTTCGTTATTTTTATTTTTTAAATTTATATCAAGTAGTTTTGCAATAATTTTAGTAAATATTTTTTTAACATGTTGGCAGAATCTGGCCGTATTACCATTCGAATTCTCACCTAAACACATTTTACATTATCTATGGTAGATCATTCAAAAAAGTGGCAATCTGTATTTAGCCTTTATTTTATACAATTTAAGTATTTAGAGACAATATAATTTATTTTTGGGTGTTTTTCCTCGCAATGTGATGAAAATCATTGTGTGTATCACGGGCAGTAAGGGGATTACAAACTCCAGTCATTAAAAGCCCTCCGCGGTCGATTTCACATTGCGCGTTTTCACGTGCTCCCTAAGCTAAAATAAATAATAGCAAGTATGTTAAGAAACTTTTTTATTCAAATGGTCAATAGTTTATATCAAACTGAATACACAATGAAAAGGTCACCCTAACTGGGCTAATTTTTTAATTAAATTAGAAAACGTTGTTAATTTCTCATCCGTCTCACAGGTTCCACGTCCGATTTTAAAGATATAACAAGCAATAAAAAAATCAACTTTATTGGATTTCACAATTTTTTTCAACGCATGTTTTATTTATGAAATTATTATTGTTAAACTAACACCAACTTTCTATTAAAATATGATTACATATGTTTTCTCTTGACTTAAATACGTGTTCTCTTTTTTCACCTCATTCGTGTTACCTTATTTGTATACCCGCCTTATAGAAGTTACGACCAACCTTACCCCCTTGCCCCGCGCTTATAGAAGCGCGTCCGCCAGTCTCGTCGGACAGTTCATACGGGAAGGACGCACGCAGCTCCGTTATAAAAAGATACCAGTCTAAAAACCGATTACAGCGGGTATTACTAAAACCTGCTCATTCGTGTGATGACCACTGTCTCCGTAAGTATTTTGTACTTCTGTTACTTACCTTTCTTTTGTGTAAAGTAATTACGGGAGCATCGACATCCATCATATTCAAAAGTAGTCCAGAACATTCTTTGACCTTGACAATTATTATTACATTAAATCTCATTTGTGTCACCCTCATTTGTGTTACTTTTTCGAGTCACACTAATGATGAGACATTTGACACTAATGATGTCAAAATATTATGGAATCGACTATGTTTAAAATCATTCCCAAATCATTTAGAAATGAAATAATTTGATAATACTATTGTTTAGTTATGTTTGTAAATCCTCATTTAGCTGTGTATCGCAGTGACAAATTAGAAATGTATTCTTTGGATACTTGGGTATCATCTGTTGACGCCAGGGCATGTATAATTGACAATATTGATCACATTGATGTCCCCAAGAGGCATCTACTGAACGAAGCATTAAAAAATTATACATTAAATATGCTTAGTGAGCAATATCACCATTCATACCAAATATTTACGGATGGTTCTAAGTCTGTACAGGGTGCTGGAGCGGCCTTGTTTGATCCTCAGACTGGAGTTTCTCTCATGTGGAAGCTGCATAATGACGCGTGTGTTATGCGAACTGAACTCGTTGCTATTAAAGAAGCTTTAACTTACGCAAATAATCTAGCTGATAGTTTAGTAGTCGTAATATTGTCGGACTCAAGGAGCGCGCTCCAGCACCTTAGTCGGTGTGTGTCTGGACAAAGAGGGATGCCTGTTGCCTATGAAGCTCTTCAGGTGATGCACAAGATGAATTCTAGAGGCAGGGTCGTCAAATTACAGTGGATTCCTTCTCATGTAGGGTTGGCTGGGAATGAAGTAGTGGACAAGCTTGCCAAGGCGGCTGTAGTGGATGGTTCTGTAACAGATTCTGAACCCCTTTCTAGTGAATTGGTTCCCAGAATTAAAAGAAGGAGCCTACAGAAATGGGAATACCATTTTGGTGAGCAGGGTATATCTAGGGGTGTAGGAATCTGGTACAGAACTATCCATGATAGCCCCCGGTGGACGCCTTGGTTTGACTCAGCCGGCCTTGCTAGAAGAGTTTTGGTGTCTGCTTTTAGAGTTCGTTCCGGACACATCCCTACAAATAAGTTTCTATATATGATGAAAATTAAATCATCACCACTATCTGATGATTGTCAGAAGTGTGATGACTTGATCCATGTGTTGTTGGAGTGTGTCCGGAATTCGGACTTGAGGAGAAGAGTTCTTGGGGATTTGGGTTCCATGCACAATGGCCAGGTGAATTGTTGGCTGTCTGAGCCGTTGTCAGACAAAGCAATCGGCATTTACCATTTTATTGATAGGTCCCTTGAATAGGGAATTGTGTAAGCACCCATGAGGCTGACATGATCACCTGGAGTGTTCAAAGCCTCGACAAAAATCAGAAAAAAAAAAAAAAAAAAAAAAATCATGTAGGTAAAAAAGAATATTGCTGTGGATTCTAGTTTCCGAGATATCGCGAATATTGCAATTTTGGTATCTTGGGTACAAAACTAACGCTAGCTAGGGTACCACGACACGTCACCCTACCACTTACGAGGAGGTATGTCTAATACTGATACGAGTAAATTAGGGATCTATTATTTGTTTTACGTCTATTTAATTTAAAAAAGCCTTTATTTTTAACCGACTTCAAAAAAAAGAAGGTTCCCAGTTTGACCTGTATGTATGTTTGTCCGCTATGATCTTGCGTTTGGCTGAACCGATTTTGATGCGGATTTCAAAAAGTAGCTACTTGTTACATTTTAGAAGTTTTAAATATTTTATTTTAACCGACTTAATAAAAACGGAACTCTGTTATAAAACAATGTAACTGTAACTCGTTGTGAGATGTACTTTGGCAAAAAATCACTAAAAAGTGTTGTTTTAACAAAAACCGGTTGTCTGTAAAGTCGGTTTACGGACGATAGTTTAACGTGACAACGTCATAACAAAACATTAAAAAAACAGAAATGAAACCAGGCGGTCACCCATCCAAGTACTGACCGCGCCCGACGTTGCTTAACCTCGGTGATCGGACGAGAACCGGTGTTTTGTCAATTATCTTGAAAACGGTGCATTCTACGGCAAAATTAATGACATTTTTTTAGGCGTTCCACTCCTGCTGGCTTGTGCTGAGGCACCGTCTTCAAGCTAGTAGAAAATTATTTTCAAGTTTTTTGTAGCCGGTTCTATTTTTTGTAAAAAATATATTTTTAATGTTTTAGGGTTTACAATGGCGAAAGAAAAAAAAAGAAAAAGCGAAGAAGAACTAGAAAGAAGAAGAATAGCGAGAAGAGAAAAATATAGACAAATAAAAGAAGATCCCGAAAAATATGCTATTGAGAAAGCTAAAAAGAAAGAAGCTTACTTGAAACGCAAAAAAGAAAAGAAGATCAAAAGCATTAAGGACATGTCTCCGAGAGAAATAAGATTACAACGGAAGAAATGGAGAGAACATTCTCAGCGTTACTATAGGAAAAGACTTGAACAAAAGAAGATAGAAGAAGTTGTGATCTCACAGGAAAATGAAGAACAAGCCGCGGTCGATCAATCTAATGATCCAGTAATAATGCAAAATAGGAAAAGAAAAATATCTGAACAAGAAAAAAGACTGAGAAAACAAAATAGATTACTAATTACGAAACATGCAAAAGAGAAAAAAGAAATGCTTACGATTATCAGGAAATTAAACTTCAGATACAAGTTTTTACAGAGGAAGATAAAAATGATAGAAACAAAACTGAGTTCTAAAAGCGCACTGGCAGAATCAAAGGACGATGCATCTACAGAAATTAGTGTGCCTGATAAAAATATGCCTTCAAAAAGAGTTTTAAGTCATGACCTAAGGAAAGAGTGCGTTCATAAACAATTTCGACAGAATATCCAACATGGTGACCAAAGTATACAGCAATTAATAACAGATTTCTATGAAGATGACATAAATAGTCGTATTACTCCCGGAAAGAAACAATATATAAAAAAACACGGAATACAGAAACAAAGAAGATACTTACTAGATAATATCAAAAATTTACACAAAAAGTTCTTGGAAGAAAATCCTGAAATACGGATCAGTTATGTTATCTTAAATAAACAGCTGTATTAAATTTACTTATCTTTTTATTTAATATCCAACAGTCGTCGTTCTGTGCCCTCATCCTCAATGAAAAAATAGCTAGCCTTACCACTCTTTCTCTTACACACATGAACATCTGCCAACTATTAAAAAAGAAAAACGAAGTCACTCAAGTGCTAATTTTCATTAGTGTGCATTTAATCTCATTAGAGTTTTAAGTAATTTCATTAGTGTTATTCTAGTCTCATTAGTGTGACCTAAAATATCGTTTTTTTTCATATTATAGCCCGAATTTATCAGTGATTTTGAAAGAAACTTGTTTATTATCATTAATTTATACGTTTTGGATCATAAAATCTAAAAAACAAGGGGGTTTGGCAAAAAACGTAAAAAAATGCCACGATAATTCACAAAGTGAAATCGACCCTCCGCCTTTCGCGTCGGGCTTCTAAAAGACTCTCGTTAAGTTAGGTTTTAAAGATATAAATAAAAGTTTGGCTGACTTGAAACCACCTTAGATGTGACCTTAGTCTGAAATGACATACCTACTTACTTGTTTGCAAATTTTAAAACTAAAGTTAGAACTCCCTTGGGAGGAAAAACTGTACGTAAATCCATAACTTTAAGAACAATTCAGGCTATTGTTATTTAGAATGGAATAACACCATTGACGAGCAAGTGTGATGAAAAAGTGCATTACTGTTCAATTACTTAAATTTAATAAGCAAGATAAGCCGCTCAACTCAAATTGAACCTTAGGGTGGTAAGTAAACAACTATATCTACATAATATATATTGCTTGGTGTTTTTTTATCTGCCGTTATCAGTTAAATATAATTCATTAACAATCACTCTTACATAACTTTTGGCAATTAAAATGATTAAACCGCGAGGCGTTAGTATTCTAAGGTGTTTAGTGCTCGTAACGTATTGAGGTAAGGTGTTTCTTATTTGGGTGGGGCCGCGAAGTGTTTCAACCGCGTTTCCCGTGTGGTACGAAAATCTAAGGGTAATGTCCAAATTCTGCTACCACACAACACACCACGCGTGGTGGTGGTCACTAGGATTTTTAGTTGACGGCCGTACTATTAGTCGATTTTGGTTACACACGGGACACGGCGGTTGAATCGCTTCACGACCCCACCTATTCACGAAATGGCTCATATTATGGCCGTCAAAAGTCAAAAATTTTGTAAAGGCATCAAAAATCTGCAAAACATTTTCAAACCCCTGGGCTCAGTCATTTTGATATATCCAAAAACTGTATCGACAAAAACATCTATTGACAAACCTGCTCAAAAATTTCACGGGAATCGGCTCACAAATGCGACCTGTTGTAGTGGAAAACAGACAGTGGTAACCACCGAATACGCCAGACGTGGCTGTAAGCATTACGAAATGTTCGTTACCAAACGGTACTCAACCACTTTTTTGAATTGTATTAAACATTTTTTGTGTCCTCGTATTGAACAGGGCTTCAAGATGTGGGCGTGCGACCCTGCCGTGACGGGCCCTATGCTGGCCAGCTACCAGTGCGTCGGGCCGCTGTTCGTGCACGCGCTGCAAGGGTTCCTGGCAGCGCAGTGTGCGTTGGCTGGCGACCACGTGTGGCCTGCTGACGCCACCCATGAAGTGCTACAAGGTACCTGTGCTGTTTGTGGCGTGGAGGGAACTTTGTTATTGTAGATGGCGTTATCCGAGCAATCGTTGCATATTAGGGTCATACACATTTCTTTGTTCGCATCTCTTCTGTGGACATGGCAAAAGTTAAGGGTCTACAGCCAATATTTTTAGTCAAGTCTGCATCAGCGTGTGGGACCCTTGTCCACTTTCGGCCCACATAAATTTGAAGTTTGCTGACACGGCGTCGCTAATTTTATGTCCATAGGAGAGACAGCTTTTGTTTCTTGCGCTATATGTGACCCACTTATGCGATTAATAAATTAATACAGTTATATTCTCATTTATGTGCACCTAGACAGCACCGATATTTATGATGACGACATGGTACCCGGTAACAAGATACCTAATCAACTTATATCTGAATGACGTGAGTGAAATTCTGTACTTTTCTTACCTGCAAGGCACACATGTACAAATAAGTTTGAAAATCGATCTCCTTATTCCCAAGGACTAATAAGTTCATTAGTATTTACTATCTAGGTTACGATAAGTAATATGAAGACAAACTTAATTCCGCAAAGTAACGCCTGATTCAATAAATTAAACTTAATTCCGCCGAGACGGTCTCAACTATCATACTGTGTATTTAACACGCTCGGAATCACATCCACCATTCTTCTGCCAAACAGTACTTATAACATTAGGGGTAGAATGAGATGCTGAATGCGACTACGAGCGCCCACTGATTTGAAAATACTACCTTTTTTTAATTTGGATTGCCCAATAGTGTCTAAGTGCCTAGTCCCACAAGTTGGCGACAGTAAGGAATAAGATTACTCAAAAGCAACAACACAATGTTTGTGCACAGATCCCAACTACGACTTCATAGTGGTGGGAGCAGGATCAGCCGGCTCAGTGCTCGCGAACCGCCTGTCAGAAGTCGACGACTGGAAGGTACTTCTCGTCGAGGCTGGCGGGAATCCAACTCTGGGCACACTGGTAATTACAGCAGCACACTATTTAGGTATGGACTTTAGTATGGCTAAGGTCCCTCTGTCGTAAACGGTTCAAATAACCGAATGGGCAACTAAATATGTATCTTGACTAGACAGCAAAAAACCTAATGCAATTTTTTTCTGCATTTCAGATTCCGCAGTTGTTTTTCAGCAACATTGGTGGTCCAGATGACTGGGGATACCGAACTGTGCCGCAGGAAGGTGCGTGTCGGTCTTACGCCAGTAAGAGCTGTTCTTGGCCGCGCGGCAAAACCCTTGGGGGCTGCAGTGCCATTAACGGAATGTACTACGTGAGAGGGAATAAACTGGACTACGATGAATGGGCAGCCAGCGGCAACCATGGCTGGAGCTACGACGATATTTTACCATACTTCAAAAAGAGCCAAAATTTCACAGGAATTTTAAATGAAGTTACCACCCCCTATCACAGCACTGGAGGATACTTAAGTGTCGAGGAAACAAAAGAAGTGCATGATATCGAAAAAATGATTATTCAAGCTGCTACGGAACTCGGCATGGATGCACTCTATGACATAAACGGCGAAAACCAAATGGGAATCACAAGAGCTTTCAGCACAACTAAGAATGGTGTCAGGCATAGTACAGCGTCAGCGTTCTTAAATCCCATAAAACACCGTAAAAATTTGCACGTTCTTAAGAACACTATGGCAGCAAAAATTTTATTTAAGCCAAACACTCTTGAAGTCGAAGGGTTACTTTTAAATAAAGATGGAAAAGATTTCGTGGTAAAAGCAAAAAAAGAAGTGATTGTATCCGCTGGTGCCATCAATTCGCCGCAACTGCTTATGTTGTCAGGAATAGGACCACGAAAGCATTTGGAAGAATTAAACATAGATGTTAAAGTAGATCTACCTGTAGGTGAGAACTTGCAAGATCACTTGTATGTTCCTTCGTTCTTTACTACCCCGGGTGACAAGAATATGCTTGCAGCACCGCAAATCGTTGGAGCATTTTCAGAATACATATTTTCTCAAAAAGGTTTATTTGCCGACACAAGCCCACATAAAGTTATTTCTTTTATGAATACCACAGACCCTAACGCCCACAGTCCAGACATACAATTTCATTATGTATTTCTGCCTCCAAGTTCTTATCATTTTAACGATGTATTTGGATTACACAAGCTCAATGACGAATTTCAAAGAAAGTTTCGTGAAATTAATGAAAATAACTATGTCCTTCTAGTCGTTGAAGTACTTTTAAGACCAAAATCTAAAGGACGAATTGTTCTGAAGAGCAATGACTATAATGACAATCCATTGATATTCGCTAATTATTTCGAAAACCCAGACGATATGAACACTGTACTTGAAGGTATGAAGCAACATACGTTGAAGCTGGGTGAAACAAACACCTTGAAAGAAGCTGGTTTTAAACGCCAATGGGTAGAAATTGAAGCTTGCAAGAATTATGAAGAAGATTCAGATGATTTCTTGGAGTGCATTGCTAGAGAAATAACATTTTCCTTGTACCATCCCGCGGGTAGTGTCAAAATGGGACCTGAAGGAGACACCACATCTGTAGTAACTCCAGAACTAAAAGTTAAAACCGTTAAAGGCCTCAGAGTAGTTGATGCAAGTATCATGCCTGATATTGCGCGTGGAAATATAAATGCACCGGTAATCATGATAGCTGAAAAAGGAGCAGATATGATCAAATCAGAATGGTCTAAACGGCATACAGAACTTTAATGATACGAAAAATATATCTTTGTCATAAGTGAGTGTGCAAATAAAAGAAATGTATAACAGGAAATTATTTTCTTAAAATACTTAGTAACAAGTTAAAGCAAAATTTGTACATAATTAACTATTGTGTGAACATATGAATGCAGTTATTTATATAGCGGTATTAAAAACGGCTGTCACTTACAACAATAACAACTTCATAGTTAACGCAGCAATCATGAATAATAACGATTTGTTTAAAACCGGCACGATAGACGAGCCAGGCACCGGTGGGTAAATTCTTCCCCAGACAGCAAATGTGTACAAATCCTTCCCAGTGTTGACCAAAGTGAATGTGAACACTGTGTTTTCATTATTTTGCTCTTCAGTGTACGTATATTCGTCTACTTCTAGCGGCATGATAGAAACATCCAGAGAGACTGGGAAAAATGCAGAATCTTTGGCATTCAACTGAGGAACCACTACTGGAGTAGGCACTGTTGCGACAATGCTGAGCTCTTCGAATAGTGAAGTCGCATTTTGAGTGTATAACGAGAATCTGGAAAAAATAAAACATAGCAATATACTAACAGATAGCTTACAGTTTATTACATACAGGAGGTATGAAAGTAGCACACGGATAAAAGGCATTTTCAATTTAAAATGTACCTGCTACTTGTTTTCAGAATTAGGTAGTTTTGGGGTTTTCTTACTCAGAGTCAAAGGCGCTATTGGTTTTTATTTAATGATTAAAAAACGACCCTAATTTTCCATGCAATTTTATAAACTGTATGAAAAAAAGTCATAGAATTGATTCAAAAAATAAGGAAACTTTTTTTTATATATGAAAGTGAATAGTACTCGTGATTTTGAATAAGAAAACCCAAAATTTTGTCATTAAAAAAACGGTACACTTTAAATCGAAAATGCCCATAAACACCTAATCCTCTATGTGTTCATAAAATAACTGCATCAATTCAAATGTACATATGTTTATTTAGTTAGACAAACCTCTTCCCGCAGGTATCCATAGTGTCTCCAGTGCAGGCTATCACGGAACAGATCCTAGTGTCACCCTCTCCTAGACCGCTGAAGCTTCGCTCCCCGTCAAAGGCAGCCGCTCTGTATTGATAGTGCTATTGTTCCCAGAAAAATTAAACATGATTTTAGAAACCGAACTATAAATTACCACGTACTTAATAGAGTGACTAATGATATAAATAAATACAATGAAAAAGAAAACGTTTACGGCTTATGTTCTATACATATTGTTATACATACTACGCGTTAAGGGAAGATAATATAGGAAGAGGCTATTTAACACCACATTATTTTGACATATTATTTTATGAGGTTGAATGGCAATAGCGAAATGGGACTGTGACATCATTTATTGACTAACTCAATTGAGTATATTTATTGATTTCAAAGCAACTTAAAATCCATTTTTGATTTTAATTAATTGTAAAACCACATTGGAAGACTTATGCATATAAACTGCTTTTTATTAGAATTTTCTTTGTGCCTTTTAAAACTACAGTACCTACTATTTCAAGAAACCTCATAGCGACGGTGACGCTCTATTTTAATTATTTACACGTTAATACGTGAAGATATGCCCGATGGCATTTTTAGGGAACAGAAGCAAAATTGTTTAGTGCTCCATGACCAAAAAACAAAAAACATTAAATTAAAAAAATATATTTGTAAAAATCATCAGTCAAGTATATAATAATTTTGGCACCTACAGATCAAAAAACATGAGTTATTTATACTGAATAGTGAAGAATCTAATAGTTTGAGAGTATTTCTAATATTTTAATCTGTTTTCCTCTTGGTTCCATAAATGATATCTTCAATATTGAGGTAGTTTTGTACATCTTCTTCAGTCACTTCAGCATTATGATCGACGTCTCTCACATAAATTCTTCCCCAAATAGCGAACGACATCAATTCATCTTGAGGAGCGTTTAATCTGTACATGATCTTTTCTCGGCCACTAGTTTTCTGCAGTTCACCATTTTCAATTTCATTTTGACTTGACTCAGAATAAGTATAATTCACTGGGTTCAACGGGAACTTGTTGATTCTAAATGACGACGGGAAATACACGACGTTGTCACACTGCAGTGTCTTGTTGTACTGATTGCGTAATGTGGACATTACTATTTCTAGTTCCTTTATTTCAATGTTCGTCTCATTTTTGCTGAATCTGCCGATAAAAAGGTAGCATTGTTAAAAACATTGTGTGTGTTATTAGACTTTCTATAGTATTCGGTGCTACTTGCTTATAGTGTGAAAACCTAGTTTGTAAAAATATATACGTTTGTAGGTTAATAAAGACCTCATGGCGATACAATAAATTTGACAGTGATCCCTTCTAATTTCAAGCTTTTCGGCTAATTTTCAAAGAATATATGATTTTAACCACGCAGGTATTTTTCCACTGAAAAGCTATAAGGTAAAGTCGATATCAAAAATATTTTACTAGAGGTACCTACCTATCTTGTCACCGCCATTTCATGTTTCTTGTAATTTTTGAACCAGCCACGTACCTATATCTCTGACCTCGACTGTAAGTACTTAATGAATGTCCAACCCTACAAAATTTTATTTAGAAAATGAAATATAAACTAAACTATAAAATAATTAGTAGTTGGTAAGGGATTATAGTCTTAGGTACTCACCTGTAAGCACATGTTTTAGGATCGTTGTTCTTGCAGGCTACGACCAAGCACGCTGCCACGCCGACCTGTCGACGACTGTAGGTATTGCTGCCATCTTGCACGAAGGCCCGGTACTTGTGGTTCTAAAATGATACATTTCAAGCATAAGATGAATAAGAATTTAATTTTCGATTGAGAAATATATTTTCTACAAAACTCTGAAGCCCGAAACATAATTATCATGCGCTCCTTATAACTTTATTTTGATTAGGTACATTCAATGAACGGTAAAATCTATGGATAATAGGGGTTTTGATTGATCGTATGAATGTTAATAAATGAAACATTTTTAAAACTAATTTCAAAATCACATTAAAATTAAGTTCAATTGATGATACAAGCGATAGACCAAAAGACAAACAGGCTGTGCTAAACAAGTAGAAATAGCATATCGAACTTACCTTGTGTTTGTTATTTCCATGCACATACTTTTGTTAGTAGCTTTACAGTTAACTTACTTTGTTTGTTATTTACTGTGCATGCAGTCTTTAGTTTTACGAACGTGTTCAAAAATTTTAAACATTTAGCCATCGTGCTGTGCAGACGCGAAATGAAAATTAATTGATGTTCATGACGGTTTGGAATGAATGCTACTTTAAACCAGAAACCGTATTGTCTAACGCTTCTGATGCTTGCCTTCGCTTTCACAGTCTCTTTCTGTCATCATTTTATACCGGTTGACAGAAAAGAGCAGAAATAAATAGTGATTGCGAAGGCAAGCGTCAGAAACGGTAGACAATAAGCCTGCTGAAACCGTATTGTTTAACGCGCAGGCGCTCGCGATCCCGTTCGCCATCTCTTTCTTCCCTCATCCTATACCGTCTGACAGAATGAAGTGGTGAAAACGATTGTGAGTCCGAGTTACAATGTGTACAATGAGGGTAGGAAGAGTGGTTCTGTTGAATGTATCTTTCATTCAAAGTAATTTGTACTAATTTTGAAAAATTGCAGTATCTCACCTGTTCTCCTTCTCTCTGGTTCAAGCGGACCCTGAACCGGCAGCTAACCTCCTTGTCGACCAGCGTGAACTCCTGGAACCCGTTCACCAGCGGTCGGCTGACGTGGTCGGGCAGGGACGGGTCGGTGATCAACACGAGGCTGTCGTGGTCCGCAGGGTTGTCGTAGATAGGACCAGGGTAGGACATTCCTGATACCTGGAAACATCGGAAAACACATTTGTGTTTCAATAAAAAAGAGGGTGGTTTTATTTTCTGTCTGTCTGTCTGTCTTATCCAATCGTCTTGGCTCATTAGGAGAGCAAAACGTATGGAATTGTATAAAGCCCATTTTTGGTTAACCGTGTATCAAATTAAAGTCTACAAAAAGAAAAGTGGAATATATGCTGCAGTATTTCCTGGTATTAGTTAATGCTTGCATGCCACTTGTAAATTAATTAAACAATCAGAAGTGATCCAAATGCCAAAGGATTGAAAAATAATGTGACAATAATGTACAATCGCGGAATGAAAAGGTTCGACACTTTTCGACTCTATGTCAACGAGTTAAGATCGAAAAGTGACGAACCTTTTCATTCCGCGACTATAGCTAGCTCATCCTAAATCTTAGTCGTTGAGCAACTTACATTTCCTGGGACTTTTGGCACTCTGGAAACGAGGAGACGTGTCACAGGGAGACCAGGCATGGTGCTGACTAGGGCACCGGCTTTGCCAGAGTAAATACCCGAACCTGAAATAAAATGACAGTAAAAGAGGGTTACTGCTATCATAGGGCTAATTATATAGTTTAAAAAAAAATATATATCATAATAGTCCGGCCACGACTGCACACAACCTTTTTCGACACGACTGTTCATTACATGGCCGAGACGGTCTCCACACAGTGATTCTCTGGCAGGGCATGCAATGGACAGAGAAAATGCTCGCTGCGATGCGGTCGCGTGTTATCATGGCCGGACCACTATAGACCAAAAAATAATTTTGATAACTTCATCATGGTATTAAATAGCAATAGTGAAATTTGCAATGCGCACGTAACCCAGCCCTTTCACTGTGAGAGACAAAGAAAGTAAAGTTTCTGAAAGTCTAGTATCATCATCATCATTATTTTAGAACTAGAACGTGCGCTGCTGCCCTACGTCATTGATTCGTAATCATTACGGTTGACAGAGGCTTGCATCCACGGTTAAACCTACGGTCTTTATCGAAACATCCGTCCATCTCATTGGTGGACGTCCCACGTTGCGCTTGCCAGTCCGTGGTCTCTATTCGTGAACTTTACTATTGAATTTCTAGTGTATATATGTATACATATAAAAAAATTACCAGCACTTCCAACCCGTACATTATTGGCACCAGCTCCGATGAAATTGACATTTTGGGCATAGGCGTATGCTTCTTGGATCTGCACCGCTAGAAATAGATGTTATCAAAATTAAATAAAAAAAACAAGATACTTAATTTAAAAAAAAAAAGAAATTCTAGGCGGCCAAAGGGCTAGCGCATTTTCCTCAGCCAACGCACTGGTGCTGATATTCAAAGGCATCATCACCAGCCTGTTAAAATCCAACAATATATGCAATTAATTTTAAAATACTTCTCTGGCTAAGGCACTTGAGTTTTCAAACAGGCCAAACTATGTAAGTACCTAATCTACACAAGGCGCAGTACCATACAGTCAAGGTTTCTAACTGATACAAGGCATGAATAGCATAGATTGGTCATAAAATCGAAAGTATTATATTTTAAAGTGCTTACCGCTAAGATATGGCATCTCAGAGAACCACATAGTCGAGAATAGAACGTCAGTAATCTGATTCTTTTCGACCACCTGGATAGCTGGTACTTGGAACATAAGGTCGAAGCAGATGTAGTGGCCGAAGGTTACTCCGAAGTCAGTGCTGAAGAGCCCCAGGTCCGGTTTAAGTGCTGGAGTACGGCTGAACTCTCCGAAGAGATTAATCTTACGATATCTGAAACGAAATATCACGGATATTAGGGACACAGCAGGTATGTGTAGTTAGATATAGATCTTGCGGTAAAAAAATATTTGCTCTGATTCCATTATGCAAGATGGAAGCATATTTCTGTTTCCGATTTTAAGAATTTCTAGTTAATTTCAAACCAACATTCGAATAAAGACAAATGATGCCGCAAGTACCTACCGCCGCAGAATACCAGAAAGGCTAGGTACTCTAATGGCCCAAACTTTTGAAATAAAATAAATAAAATAAAAAACCATTTATTGCCCATAAAAAAGAAAAAGAAAAAATACACAAAATTATGTGGCAAAAGGCTCAGGCTCAGCATGTGCGGTGAGGATTACTCATCACCGCGCTGGTTTTCAGCCTGCGCCCTTATATAGCGTGCTGACATTGCAAAACAGGCGGGTAGGACGATAAAAAAAAAACGTATAGCGGTATAGTCTACCAAGAAATCCCTTCACCATCCAAGGTTCAATGACAGTTGCATGGCTCAAAACACCAAAAGCTATTTTCACTCACAAGTCAGTGCGACAACCAGGCCCTATACTACGAAGCGCGAAACTCGAACCCCGTTTCATGCCGTTCCGCTCACGCTAATGGTATTTATTACGAGAGTGAGAGGGACCGCACAATCCGAACCTCGAACATCGAATTTCGCAGTAACCCCCCAGTCCTATTGCTTTCATTCTGATGTAGGAACTGTCATTACAAATGGCAAAACAAGTACCCGGTCGGCCACACCTAATAAGACAAAAAAAAAACAAGAATAGGTAAACATTTTCAATACAAACTTACAACTTATCCACTTACATTATTCCAATTTAGATTAAATAAATTAAATTAAATTATATAAATGCAATAACAATTATGTAAGGCGTCATGGACACTAGACATCAAAAATGTAAACAAACAAATGTCAAAGACAAAGTGACGTTCCATTTCTGTCATCACTTTTAACCCCTGACACAACAGTCTGTCTGTCTGTGTGTCCGTCTGTGTCATCATAGCTCTTAAACGGGTGGACCGATTTGGATGCGGTTGTTTTAAATAGAAAGCAGGTTTCTTGGCGATGGTTCTTAGACATGTTTCATCAAAAACGGTCAAGCCGTTCCAAATTTATCAGCTCTTTCGTTAGCTGCGGAAGGGATCTCAGACGCATAACAGGCATTAACTTAATGTTCAAACATACGAGTGACACAATTGCGTTGGGGGCTTTTAAAAATTTCAAATTATAGTTATAAACTAATTACACCACTAACTAGGTACTTACAATCTCGTACTCAATTAACCTTACACTCTATTACGGTCCCGCAGGGATGGCCGGACGAATTGTGTTGCTAAGCATAAAGTGCACCTTCTACAATTTGTTTTTTCAAAATAACTCTGCGTAAACTATCTCTGAAGGTTGGTACTGACACGTCAGAACGAAGAGGAGGCGGCAGGTCATTCCAGATCTTGGATGCACTAAAACGGAAACTGCCCCGAAAACCCTTGGACTTATGTTTTGGAAGAATCACTTTCCTGACATGCATGCTTCTTACGCCGCGATCACGGTCTGCCCCTCCCTTGGGCCACATAAACTTCTCAAACAGATAACTCGGTCTTTGTGACTGCATTATTTTGTATACCTGGACGGCTAAATGCAGCTCTCTCCGCGCCGCCATCTTTAGCGTTTCCTTTTCATTCAAATAAGGGGTAATGTGCGCTCGCCTGGGTATGTTATAGCAAAACCTGGCACATGCATTTTGCACACGTTGTATCGCCTTCGCGGTTTTCGAAAAAATCCTAGGTCCATAAACAGTGTCGCAGTAATTAAAATACGAGAGGACCAAAGTCTCAACAAGCAGCTGAGCTTTTCTCGTATTTGAAGTGAAATTAAAGGAAATAAAGGCTTTCTTTCATATTGCTGCAACTACATAGTAAGTAGGTGTATCTACTAGAGATTCTTACCTGTCAATAACGGCCCCATTTCTATCAAAAATAACGTTGGTGTTGAACAGATACTCCTTTTTTTCGGGGCAGTACTCTTCCGAGCCTGCAGGGACCGTGGTGCAATCCATGACCTCTTGCACGTTGATGAGCACGTATATCTGATATTCCCTTGCTGCTGTCGATATACCCACTAAAAGCTGAAACATTAAGCAGTTGCTTGTAGAACATAGCATAATGAAGAAATCATATAATTTCGTTTACTAACGATTTACAATGTTCTCTTTGTAAGAGTTTTTAATGATTCACGGTTAATTACATCAGACATATTTGTTACGGGTGGTAGACCGTGATTATCTTTAACGAGCTCTCGATACATTGTTTAAAGCTGATGATGATGTCCTCCACGTTGTGTCCGACAAAGGCGGATCTTTAAGTCTGTTTATTTTATTATTGAATATGCCTGAATATGGCTAATTTTGCTATATTTAAAGGTCCTATTACAAGGCGTGCAATGTATTGGCGCTATCATTATTTGCACTCCTGGATCAAGAGTCTACTAACTCAAAATAATCCACCATTTTAATTTAGACCTTCAAGAAACTCGATTAATTCTAAATGAAAATGGAGGATTATTTTGGGTTTGTAGACTCTTGATCTAGGAATACGAATATGTTTAAGTGTAGATAGGTCTCAGCAAAGGGTCTTTAAGTTATAATGAGACGTTTGGCATCCAGGTGCTCTAACTAAGCGATGCGTTTTAAAATCTGTAACAGCCTATTTACAGAGCTGCACCATTGTGGTCTTAGGGTTCTTTGCCTTTTCCTAGCTCATTAATTTGCCAACTGTTTGTTTTTTCTGAAACTATAAACTTTTCAGGATTGTTATAAAATAATCCAAACCTACAGGCTACAGGATAATCCTAAAATATATCATGATTAGTTTACAGTTTCAGAAAAAATAAAATGTTGGGAAATAATTTTCGGCGAAAAGACAGAGGCCCTACCACGAAGTGCATAATTCGAACTTCGTTTTGTGCCGTCCCGCTCACGCTAATATGATTTGACACGAGAGTGAGAGGGATAATGCGATACGAACTTCGATTTTCGAATTTCGTCGTAGCGCCTCAGGATACCGGTCTTAGTTCTGCGAGATCTTCCCAACTCCCGCATCTTGGGATGTCGCACGCTGTAAGTTAGTGCTTTAGGATTTAGGACGTCCTTGTAATGCAAAAACTGGTCTCTAGAAGCCCATTTTCTTCTCTGCCTCCTTTAATTGTAACCACGATGTAATCATAGCCTACACCCCGTAACAAATAATGTCTTATGCACTTTCGGGTACTCAGTAAGAGTTTGGGATTTGTTAATGCCTAGAAATTATGACTAGTTCTATACGGTATCAAAAAACGTAGTACGTAGTAATTTTAATGAAAACAAAAGCATCTTGTAAGAGCGTTAATGTTAAAATCAAAGCTGAAGAAGTATACCACATCATAACCCAGCGGTAGAAGAGCTGGGATGGGCTGGGTCTTTAACAGGTCGTATAATGGTACGTTCACACTGCGTGAACCACTCGTCAGTGTCAGCTCTGGAAACACAATGATGTCAGCATTCTGAAATATTAAAAAATATTAAATAAATGTTTAGCATATTAATAACTAGCTTTTGCCCGCGGCTTCGCTCGCGTGTACTATGAGTATTACAAAGAACCAAGATATCAAGCAAGCAAGCATACAGGCAAGCAAGCAAGCAGGTCCACAATTGACCGAGAAATCGGTGAACATACCTACATAAAAAAAAAGTGGAATACATAACCTCCTCCTTTTTTAGAAGTCGGTTAAAGAGCCCTTTGCGGCCTACTTACAGTATAAACTTATGAATTTTGAAATTTTAGCTTTCTACAACCAGTAAAACGCAAAATCCCGTTTTTTCCCGTTGCCGTAAGAATTTCGGGAAATGTTTTCTTAATGCTCCCCTACACTCCCCAAGGAACCCACTTGCCAAATTTCAGCTTTCTATTACCAGTAAAACGAAAAATCCCGTTTTTCCCGTTCCCGTGGGAATTTTGGAAAGTCCTCTCTCAATGCTCCTCTACACTCCCCAAACAACCTACATGCCGAATTTCAGCTTTCTACTTACGACCAGTAAAACGAAAAATCCTGTTTTTTCCCGTTCCCGTGGGAATTTTGGAAGTCCTCTTTCAATCCAGCTCTACACTCCCCAAGCAACCTACACGCCGAATTTCAGCTTTCTACGACCAGTAAAACGAAAAATCCCGTTTTTTCCTTATCCCGTGGGAATTTCCGAAAATCCTTAAAACTGTTTTTTACTATTATAATTACCTACTTCTATGCCAAATTTGAAGAGCCTAGTAATTATAGTTCATAGGATCCCGTTGAACTGAATATATAAATCCCGTTTTTTCCTTATCCCGTGGGAATTGTGAAAAAACCCTGAAATTAATGTTTTAACTTATGTAATACCTACTTGTGTATCAAATTTGAAGAGTCTAGTTATTATAGTCGGAATCGAATATATAAATCCCGTTTTTTCCCGTTCCCGAGGGAATTCCCAAAAATCCTTCCTTAGTGGATGCCTACATTGTATAAGGTATCTATGTGCAAAATTTCAAGTCTCTAGGTCTAGTGGTTTGGGCTATGCGTTGATATATCAACCGTCATTTAGACGACCAGATGGCCTAGTGGTTAGAGAACCTGACTACGAAGCTCGAGGTCCCGGGTTCGATTCCCGTGTCGGGGCAGATATTTGTATGAAAAATACGAATGTTTGTTCTCGGGTCTTGGGTGTTTAATATGTATTTAAGTATGTATCTATACATATAAAATCCTTTGTCCTGACTGACGGATCAACGCACAGCCTAAACCGCTGATCGTAGAGACCTGAAACTTGGAGGGTGTGTTCTTTGTATGACGTAGGCATCCGATAAGAAAGGATTGTTCGTAGTTCTACTCCTAAGGGGGTAAAAAAGAGGGGCAAAGTTTGTATGGGACAACGTGATTCCTTGGTCCAATCTACTTCAAATTTTGCATAAACATTCTTTAACAGAATTAATGGAAGGTGTGTTTCGTATTTTATTGAAATTCATCCCTTGACGGGGTTAAAAAGGAGTAGAAAGTTATTTTGGGGGTGATTTGCTTCGAAGTTGATATCAATACTCCTTAGTGCTTTTGATTTAAATTACATTTTATTTTGACACAATGCAAACGAAACGAAACTTCAAATTTGGCAAACCATTTGTCTACGTTTGTCAACCACTTCCTGATCTGATCTCTGATAATAACTAATTACTTTACTTATATGTATAAGTATTTGCATTTAACCAAGCTTTTGCTTTTACAAGCGCAGCGTGGGACGTCCACCAACGAGATGGACGGACGTTTTGGTGAAGGCCGCAGGTTCAGGGTGGATGCAAGTCGCTTCCAACCGTAATGATTGGGCGTCAATGAGGGAGGCCTATGTCCAGCAGTGGACGTCCTACGACTGAAATGATGATGAAGCTTTTATGTGACTTCAACCTTTTTCGAATAAAATCGAATTGAGTATTCAAACATCATTGTTGAACTCGCATAAAAGCTTGGTGCAATTCAAATACATATAAAATGCTTTGTCCTGAAGTCCTAAATGACTGACCGGCGGATTAACGCACAGCCTAAACCGCTGTATGTAGAGACCTGAAACTTGGAGGATGTGTTCTTTGTATGACGTAGGCATCCGATAAGAAAGATTTTTCCGGAATTCCCACGGGATAAGGAATATACGGGATGTATATATTTCATCAATCAAGAGTGACCCTATCCCCATAACGAAGATAAACTGTTCGAATTGGGCATGCAAGTAGACTATTAGAATAGTTATAAAGCTCAATGATTTTGAAAATTCCCACGGGATAAGGATAAATCAGGATTTATATACTCAAATCAACTGGATCCTTTCTCCGTAACTACAATTACTAAACTTTTCAAATTCAGTATAAACGTAAATGGTCATAATGGTGGATTGGGATGGGATGCGGTCCTTCTTTGCGTCCTACCCTTGGAGGCATGTTTGCTTCAAGCTGGATGATCCCAACGTCGCTGCTGACTCTGTTACTGACGTGGTGCTGCAAGGAATGGAACTCTTTGTTCCTTCCTCAGCGGTCCCCGTTGGTGGCAGATCCCAACCTTGGTTTGGTCGATCTTGTAAAATGGCTTCTCGCCGAAAGCAGGAGTGTTACCAAGCTTGGGTAAATGCAGCGAAGGTTCGGGATGTAAAGACCAGTGTTTTAAAAAAGGAGTTTAACTTTGCCTCCAGGTCCCTTAAAAGAGACATTGCCAGAGCTAAATCGTTGCACATTGGTAGAATTGGCGAGAGACTAGAGCGCCTCCCTTCGGGAACTCGTGCGTTCTGGTCTCTTGCCAAAGCTATCCAGGGGAATTTCTGCACGCCTTCTTTTCCGCCTCTACACGCGGGTAACGATTCTTTGGCCCACGACGCAAAGGAAAAAGCCGATCTTCTAGGTAAATTCTTTGCGTCCAACTCGACTTTGGATGACGGGGGACGCATGCCACCGACCATACCGCGTTGTGAGAGCTGTATGCCGGATATCCGGTTCCACCAAAGCTCAGTGCGTAAAGCACTTCTCTCCCTCGATATCCATAAGTCCAATGGGCCTGATGGAATCCCTCCGGTAGTGTTGAAGATGTGCGCTCCTGAGTTGGCTCCGGTTTTAACGCGTCTTTTTCGGCTCTCCTACTCTTCTGGCGTAGTCCCGTTCTCATGGAAGTCTGCTCTGGTCCACCCGATCCCTAAAAAAGGTGACCGCTCTAATCCATCTACCTATAGGCCAATAGCCATAACTCCCCTGTTCTCTAAGATAATGGAGTCCGTTATCAACCGCCAGCTCCTTCGATACCTTGAGGACCGACAATTGCTCAGTGACCGTCAATATGGTTTCCGTAGCGGCCGCTCGGCCGGCGATCTACTGGTTTACCTGACACATCGTTGGGCACAGGCGATTGAGACAAAGGGTGAAGCATTGGCTGTTAGTTTAGATGTGGCGAAGGCCTTCGATCGGGTTTGGCACAAAGCGCTCCTCTCAAAACTTCCGTCCTTTGGGCTTCCTGAGAAATTATGCGGATGGATCAGCAGCTTCCTAACGGACAGAAGCATAAAGGTTGTAGTTGACGGTGCATGCTCTGATTCCATGTCTGTGAATGCTGGTGTCCCTCAAGGCTGTGTGCTATCGCCTACGCTCTTCCTTCTGCATGTCAATGATATGCTGCCATCCGGCGGCATTCACTGTTATGCGGATGATAGTACGGTTGATTCCTCTTACACCGGCCGCGCCGGTATTTCTCGGGAAAACGTTATAGAGTGCCGAAATAAACTTGTGTCTGAAATTGAGACTTCCCTAAAAGAAGTTTCAGAATGGGGTCGACTTAATTTAGTCCGTTTTAACCCCACTAAGACACAGGTTTGCGCGTTTACCGCAAAAAAGTCTGCGTTTGTCGCGTCACCTCTTTTCGAAGGCACTCCCCTTGCTACCACAGCCAGTATCGGAATCCTTGGTATTGACATCTCGAGTGAAGTCCAGTTCCGCGACCACTTGGAGAGTAAGGCTAAATTAGCCTCGAAGAAGCTCGGCGTGCTCAACAGATCGAGACGGTATTTCACTCCAGCCCACCGCCTTCAGCTTTATAAGGCGCAGGTTCGCCCACATATGGAATACTGCTCTCATCTGTGGGCGGGGGCTCCCCGGTACCAGCTTCTCCCTCTGGATCGCATACAACGGAGAGCGACTCGAATAGTCGGCTGCCAACGAACTTCTGATGGGCTTGATTCCTTGGCGCTGCGTAGAGATGTAGCTTCACTGTGCATCTTCTATCGCATGTACAACGGAGAGTGCTCCGAGGAGTTATTCGGGTTGATCCCTGCCGCATCCTTCCGCCACCGCCCTACGCGACAACACTTCCATCCTCACCATCTGGATGGTTGGTTGTCTTCTACTGTGCGTTTTTCCAGAAATTTCCTGCCTCGCACAGCAAAGCTCTGGAATGAGGTTCCTGCTGCGGTATTCCCGGTCCGATATGACCTTCAAGCTTTCAAAAAAAGAGCGTACTCCTACCTAAAAGGCCGGCAACGCACTTGTGACTCTTTTGGTGTCGCAGGTGTCCATGGGCGACGGTAATCGTTTACCATCAGGCGATCCGTCTGCTCGTTTGCCCCCTATATCATAAAAAAAAAAAAAAAAAAATACATAACAGCAAAAAAACGTATTGCAGGATTTTTGGAAATTCCTGTGGGATAGATAATCTCTGAAACTTCCGAGCCGATTAAAAAAAAACTTTTACCAGGAAAAAGTTACAGTATCCTTTATTGACATAGGCTACTTTTTCCGGGAAAATGAGCGGGCTGAGTTTAAAAAAAAATGTCCAATAGAAAGCTACACTATCCTTTATTGGTATAGGCTAGGCTACCTACTATTTATTCGGTAAAATGCAAAATTCCCGTGGGATAGAAAGAAGTGATTATCACTTGAGGGCTGATTTGAAAATTTCTTTCACCAATAGGAAGCTACACCAACCATTATTTACATAGACTACTTTTCTCTGTGAAAAAGCAAAATTCCCACGGGAAAAAAATAAGTGAATTCAACTACGGGGCTGATTTTAAAACTTCTTTTACCGGTAGAAAGCTACACCTTTATGGACATAGACTACTTTTTCTCGGGAAAAATGCAAAATTCCCGCGGGATAAAAATAAGCGAAAATTTGCATAGAATAAGGACAAATTTGTTGAAATTCCCACGGGATAGAGAATAAACGGGACTTGTAATATTCACTAAAGTGATACTGATGATGATGAAATTATAATAATGATGGATGTTGCCGTTGCCGGATTTTTGTTTTATACAATGAAAGAGATGAAGAAGCTTTACCACAAATTGGAATTCTACGCGGACGAAGTCGCGGGCAAAAGCTAGTCTATCTATATAAGTATGTTTATTCGTTGCCTAGTACCCATAACACAAGCTTTACTTAGCTTACTTTGGGACTAGGTCAATTGGTGTGAATTGTCCCGTGATATTTATTTATTTTATTTATTTATTTAGTTTATTTAGACATTGCAACCCCATCGCACCCCATCCAGGGAGATGGTATTTTACGTCTACCACGTCGGATTTTAAAACCGTTGTTGTTTTCATAACCAGCGACCCGATAAACCATAGAAACAACACCCATGTTGATTTTCAGACTTTGTTACCCCTTTCCCCCCTTTTAGGGGTTCAATTCTCAAAAAACCTGAAACACGTGTTTACTCATTTATCATTAGTAGTACTTCTGTGAAGTTTCGAATAAAATAGTCGAACTAATCTTGTTTCCCCATACAAACTTTGGACCCCCGTTTCACCCCCTTAAGGTGTGAATTTTGAAAAATCCTTTCTTAGTGCACCCCTAGACCTTATAAGGAACCTACATGCCAAATTTTGAATCTCTAGGCCCAGTGGTTTGGGCTGTGCGTTGATATGTCAGTCAGTCAGTCAGTCAGTCAGTTTCTTCTTTTATATATATAGATAAAAAAGGCTTCCTGAAACTTAGAACAAAATGACGATGACACAAAATGATGATGTCTTTTAGCGGTCCATTGAGAAAGGAGTAAGCTCCTATTTTTGAAGATTTCTGAGTGGTTTCTGCCTTGCTCTATCTCAGAAGCAAAATGATAATAATCTCGTGGTGCGTGGAAAAAGGTTCCATCGAAAAGATCTATAAGAACCTAGATGCCCATAAGGACACACGGGGCCTGAGCTCAGGGCCCCAATTAAAATAATTAGTTTTTACCATATACTGTTGTTTTAAACTTGAGTGATTTTCACTCATAATTATTTTACTAAACGGGATTTATCACGCAAACAATATTTCCCTCGACGTGTCGGCCACATTGCAGTGGCTGTGGTCACGAGTTGACTCTCCACTTTGATTATGTGATAAGTTCCGTTTAGTATAATAATAAATAATTAGTTTTTGTTGTCAGTAACATTCGCTTTAACACTTTCCAACCAGAGGCGCTACTACGAAATTCGAAAATCGAAGTTCGTATCGTATTATCCCTCTCACTCTCGTGTCAAATCATATTAGCGTGAGCGGGACGGCACGAAACGAAGTTCGAATTATGCACTTCGTGGTAGGGCCTCAGACCCTATTCTATGGTGCCAAAGGTCTCCGGCATGCCCTAAGAGGGCTCTGGTCATAATATTACCTACTATCGTTAGGGAACCAAGTTCACTAGTTTTCTCAGAATCTATCCAATGATGTTCATGAGATCGCAGCCCAGCATTTAGGATGGAAGAGGAGAGTAAGCTTAAACAACTTGGTAGCCTGGCTCATTATGCTCCACACCATCTATCCAGAAAATTCGTCTCAATGTCTCACCTGCTCAGCCGCCTCCTTGATAAGCTGCACATAGTTTTGCAGATTCTGCTCCACGTCAGCTGACACCTGGTACTCCACGGCAGCGGCTACATAGCTGTCGTCCGCTGGCGTCGACCTCTGAATCCATTGATATCATAGTAATATACAGAGTTATTTGTAATTCACTGACATCCTCTTAACCCTGAATTCCTATCACTCAAACAAATGTTTTTAATTTTACGACTTTTTAAAATGAAGCACTTTTTTCCCATACAAATACACAGAGTATTGTAAAAATAAGAGGTAATCTCAAATTTTCAAAATGTTATTACACCAAAAATATTAAGTTATGACAAAAGCCGTAAAACAAAAAAAAAATTGTTTAAGTGGTAGGAGTTTAGGGTTAAAAGGATGCTAGTGAATTACAAATAACCCTGTAGTAAGCTTATAAAACGAGCATCTTCACTATCAAACTTTAAAATTTGACTTTTTTTGTATTTATTTTTACGGTTATCACGATATCAAATATTTTATGGGTCATTCTCTGGTCTCACGTTTTTTCGTGTTTTCAACTTCAAGTATTATAGTTGTAAAAACTTAATTTTAACAGATAACCTTATAGTTAAAATATCTCATAATTATAGTGATTTCAGTGGTAATTTTTTCTCGCTTGTTTTGTTGATATTATATTAATTCAAATTAATTTGACATATTAAGCAGTGTTATTCTTCTCAAAAAGTGCACTTTCTCAAATGAAGCACTTTTTCAAATAGAGCACTAGATTTGGAAAAGTACGTACTATCGCCCCAAGCGCCAGATAACCACCTTAAAGGCCCAGTTTGCGTGCAGTGGCTAGACATCTGTCCATAACAATCCATAGCAATAAACATCAACGGCTGCAAGCAAATTTGTGGGTACATTTTGGGAGTGTACATTTTGCGGAAAGTGCACCTTTAGAGAAAGTGCACATTTCGGGAAATTGTGTTTTACGAGCCTAACCCAAACAAAACATTTATCACGAGGAAGTCAATGACCTTAACCACTTGCCTGATCGGAGGACACTGCTAGACAAAGAAGACACCATATCCACAAGATTCTTTTAGACATTTTCTATATTTTAAAGAACTCTATACTTATAATAATAAGGTTTTAAAACACATCTGAGATCAAGAAAATACGATACGTTCTATTCACAAACAAAAACATACTGAACTGAACGGGAAAGAGTGATATTACTGGGTGGCTTCTTATTCACAGCAGAATCGATGTGCTCTAGATCATCTATCTCGTTTACTCGTAACGCCATTCTATGAGACACATGCAATTAATCGTGTGGTTTCACTGACTTTTTGAACGAATATGCACTTGGTGGTCCGAAGGTCAGGAGCGTCTCGTGTTTATATTTGTGGACTCGAATGTTTGTTATAGTATAAATCTTCCCATGTGAATTTTTCGCTTCGAGCCCTTATCTTTCAAAACAAACGGTATCATCATAGTATTAAGGTTCAAATTTAATGTAATGGCTCGAAGCGAAAAATTCACCTGGGAAGATTTATACTATAATTCAAGACGTTGTGTTGTGTTGTTGTTATTTATAGGTCTAGTAAGAATTAAGATAATCTAGCGAGTGCCGAACTTCAAACGTATAAGTACCTATGTAAATGTATTAAAAAACTAATCAGGGTAAAATTAACTAAGTGTATGTACCTATCTAAAGTATCTATAACGGGTCTTGTCTTTTGTCTACGAATTTATTTGAATAAAAATAAACTTCATAAAGTTAGGGATTATTTTTCAAGAACAGGAAACAACAAAGGAAGGAACAAAGGGAAAATGTTAAATTTATTTAAATTTACTATAAGGCCCCTATGCGCTATGATTAAATTGAATCGGGACATTAATAATATTAGCGCCTTACAATTTTGTACTGCAATGATTATTTATTGCGATAATTTACCTTCTAGTAAAAAACGGCGTGACTTCTTTAAAAACTTAACATAATACCTAAGTCGAAAAAAAATATTTTTTTTGTGATGAAAATAAACTACAAACACGAGATCGTTCGTTGAACAAATACACATATTTTTCTACACCTGTAGTATAATCTTTCAATTATATGATCAAAAACTATACAATAATAACTAACGTTATAAGTCTGTTCCAAGTTCTATGCTCTATGGTGCAAATTCAGTAACATAATAACCCTTATAATTTTCATTATGTTACGGGACTGAGTAATATAATAACATTCAAAAAAAGAATACTGAAATCGATTTTGATAATCGAGTTTCTTTAAATATGCGTGCGCCACGTGATTGGTTGCTTAAAAATGAGTAAGAACAGGTAAGACCAATCACAATCAAGGTTTATTTTTTCAAGCGAAATTTCGTAATTGAGAACACGCTGATCAAGCCCTATGGTACGAGTACGGTCGCAAATTAAAAAAAAATGAAGCGGGAAATTAATATAAAGTCATTATACATTAATTAATATATGTTTACATTAACAATTATTAAATAATGAATACTTAAATAACGGACAATAAATTAATTTTAAAGTCATTATTAAATATGAATATTTTAACATCATTCTATTTGGCTGTATAGTAATTTGACTGTAAAGTTCCCGGGTCCATTCTAAGGTTGTGAATAGTGAAAAAAAAGTTTCAAAATAGCGGGAATTGGTTTTGCTTTTGCTTACACGGAGTTCTTTAAAGTTGAAAGAAATAAAAGAGTTAATCACTATTTAAATTACTTTTTATCTGTGAGCATTTGTAACTTTGGTGAATTAAGTGATGCAGAAATGTTGACGCCGCCAGAAATAAAACAGGCGGCAAAGGAAGTGAGTAATAATTTGCTACTCTTAAAATCGAAAAATTCATTTATTGTCCGTTATGTAAGTATTCATTATTTAATAATTGTTTATTTTGAACTCGTAGAAAAAGTAATGTATGTAACTATTCATAATCGGCCATTAAGACACTCATGCGTAAAACTCGCATTCGTGTCTTAATGACCCTTATTATGATACAGTTGCATAAAATACTATAAAGATAGGTAGATATTAGAGCCATTCTATAAACAGTTAAGTACTAGGTTACATTACACAAATAAATAGGTACAGACCTGCAAAGATAGTTGCAGCAGACAGGCCAAAATCAAACAAATCAATCGAAACATCGTCGTACTACCTAAAGCTTAATAAAATTTTAGGTATAAATATGTCTGTGGACAGGAAAATACTTAAATCTCTACGCAAATGTGCGCTAAAG
The DNA here is from genome assembly GCA_947859365.1 of Archips crataeganus. Classification (NCBI taxonomy): domain Eukaryota; kingdom Metazoa; phylum Arthropoda; class Insecta; order Lepidoptera; family Tortricidae; genus Archips; species Archips crataeganus. Next base: position 7,033,092 of record OX402065.1, read on the forward strand.
TGTTTCTTATATGCAGACGTTCCGCTTTATATGTATTAGTTATGTGATAAGGTTGGTCTCCAATGCTGCACACGATACGATACGATGCGGTTAGGTACGGCTTGGCACTTCATGCCTAAAGATACAGCTACCGTCCACTTTTCACGGAAATATACAATGAAGAATAATGAAAATTAGACCGATTCTTCATAAAAACTAAATTAATTATCTATATAAATGTATTTTATCTTAGCCCTCTAAGCCCTCTTAGCTTCTAAGCTGGCAACGCGTCTGTAATGTTCTGGTGCTGGAAGAGTCCATGAATGTTTACAACAGAACTTTTGAAATTAGGTACTACTCGAAATATAGGCAAGGCACTAATATAGCGATAAATAAACCGTATATGGCATTGGAAACAAACATAACACGCAATGAGGTCAGAGCTCTCGGCGGGACATCCCTGCAACTTACCTATACGGCAACATCACAGCAACATATACCCGTCATCAGTACCTACCTACTTATCCATTGAAAAATGTTGCATTGGTTGATGATGATGAGTCACCTGATGGCTAAGTTAAAGCAGGTAATCATGACGAAAAGTTAAAGAAATTACTTCCTCAACATTATTTATTGAAACATTTTATAAAGGGTTTCCTTATTTTTCTTTCAAAGTTCGCTTGGAGACGAGTTTTACGATTTAAGTGAACTGATAACGCTATTATTATCTATGTCCAATGTCGCTCATTTATCGTAATCTAAGTATGCAAATTAATGTTTTGACGCTTATTTATAATCCCTTCGTTTGTTCCCCAACATTTCCTTGATTATCATGCAAAATAAGAGTTAGAAAACTTTGAAAATTTCATCGATAACATTTTCACAATCCCAGCATCTGATGGGTGCAATATTGCAACATGAATTTATATTATCGTACAATCAATAACAACGCTTAAATATAGATGCGATAAGATTGATTTTTATTTGTCTCTCTTAATGTTAACACTAAAAATAAGACCTTATCAGTACTAAGATATCTTGTTATCAATATGATGCGATGTTTACTCTAATCCCCTTGTTCCCGTGGTTTTTCTCTAAAATTTTAAAATCTGTGTAGTTGAGCATTGTCTTATTACGCGCGATAAGTTTTTTGAAAACCATCGCTTCTGACTATATAATTTTCATTTCATTCTGATTAAAATTATTCCCAAAATGACGTCACACAATCTTACTACAATGTCACGTTGTTTAAAACAATCAATCGGTATCGCGCTTATTGGATTTAATAATGAATCAAACGGCTTTATCTGATTATATACATACACCTAATAGACTCATTCCGTTTTAAATGCCGCATTTGACGATCTATGACAATATAACTTAACACATACCTAAGCATAGTTGTGCTTACAATATCACCATCAAAGATGCTTATCTTTACCTTCGTGGATAAAATAAAGGAATCTCTGTTTGTCCTATATACTGTACGTACGTACAGCCACGGAACGAAAAGCTTCGTCAGTTTATAAATAGGTACTTTAATTTCACACTTTGCTTGCAAGCACATGTTACCTTCCTATGAATAGTTGAACTAAAACCTGATAAACGAAGTAATCGTTTACGATGAATAAAACTAAATGCAAACAGCTTTAATATCATCATTCCAATTTCATGTGATTCCTTGGCGCCAACAACTTGTCTACCTACAAGCAAAAGTCGACTATAACAACGAACATCAACTATAACAACGAACCTTTTCATTCCGCGCCTGACTGTACTAGTTGTAAAGATAAAGATTGAAAGATTTTATTAGCAGGTCTGAAGACAATCAAGACTCAAGACGAGCTACACTTCCCAAATTAGATATGTACTTTTTGTAGGTACTTAAATTAATTGGATACAAATAAGATAGAAAGGATCTTTGTCGGTTAATAAGATCTTTGTTAAAAACCGCTTACTGGATTGCACCTATAATACCAATATTGGCATATCATTAACATAAACATAAGTAGTTACCTACTTAATTAACGCCTGCTGAACCTTTTGTAGATGTCGATTGACTGATCTTTTAGTATTGCTGTTTTGTAGGACATTATAAATAAAGGAACTTGCGTCGTCGTTGTATGACCACTTGTGAAGAGAAATAGGTACCGATAAAAACTGATTTATAATTAATGACGTACCCAAAATCACAACAGCTTAAAATATAAGTCAAAAACCTGATCCAAATTAAAATCTGTGCATGTTTTTTGCATAAGACGCGGAATTCAATTTAAAGCCTACTTAGTCTGGACTGGAAGTAAAAACAACGAAAGAATACACATGATGGTAAGTATATTGGTAATTTTACCGATAAATTGTATGCCATATTATTTTTTCATTGAGAGTTGAGACTCCGTAAACAGCTTTAATAGGACAGACCTGTCAGAACTGTTCCTAAGCACCAGGCGGATATTTTAACGCCTGAACTAAATATTTAATGTAACGTTGCCTAGAGTATGCAGTAGGATTACCGAATTCTTAGGACCAAAATTAAGGGTAGTTCTGTCCTGTCGTATATTTGAAGCAATTAGCCGTAGGTACCTTACCTAGCCGAAAGTTTTCATAAAACGATACAATGTGCTTGCGGTATACTTAATTAAAAATTATTAAAATTTCATTTAATATCGTAAAGACCTAAAGGTGGGTGACTCCATCTATAGAGGAGTCAATAAATTTAAGTATCTTGGGTGCACTGTGACAGACACTAACCACAGAGAGGAGGAGATTGATATCCGTGTTCAGAGTGCCCTCAGATGTACAGCTGCTCTTCACAAGATTCTGGTGTCCAAGCTACTATGCAGGAGAACCAAGATTCGCGTCTACAAAACTGTCATTAGACCGATCCTGATGTACGGTTGCGAAGCTTGGACACTGACACTCAAAGAAGAGAATAAGCTGCTAGTGGCAGAACGGAGGATTCTGCGGAAGATTCTGGGGCCGACTCAGAGGGAGGACGGTAGCTGGAGCGTAAGGAAGAACAAGGAAATTGAGGACTTGGTGTCTGAGTCCAATGTCCAAGGCGTCCAGACTCCGGTGGCTCGGACACGTAGAAAGGTTGGGAGAGGATCGAGCCGTGAAGAGAGCGTACTTGGGACGACCGAGTGGACGTAGGCCGGTTGGTCATCCCAGATACCGCTGGAGGGCGAGGTCCTGAAAGATCTTTTGGACCTCGGGGTCGAGGACTGGCAAGGGCTGGGTCAAGATCGCAAAGCGTGGTGTAATCTGGTGTTGGAGGCCAAGACCCACTTTGGGTCACTGCGCCCTGGTAGTTAGTTAGTTAGTTAAAATTTCATACTAACACTAGTAGCTCATTCTCACCACCACACCACAGTGGTAGCCTACAGTGGTTCAACTTATGCCTCTCCAGGAGAGGGTCGTGGGTTCGAGCCCGGACCCCCGCCTCTGAGTTTTTCGAAATTGCATTCGAAATTTACCATGAGCTTTACGGTGAAGGAAAACATCACGAGTAAACCTGCACACACCTACGACAAAATTTGAAGGTGTATGTCAGTAAAGTTTCCAATCCGCACTGGGCCCGCGTAGAAACTACGGCCCGAACGCTCACTTTCTGAGAGGAGGCCTGTGCAGAGTCGCAGGCAATGGGATGCATATAGGTGATCTAGGCCGATAGGATGAAATGATGAAGTAATTCAAGGCAATTTGGATATAATATTAAGTGAGAAGTAAATTAAATGACTATCTACCTCATGGTCTGAGGTATCTATCTAGCTCTACCACTGGAAACTCAGATAGGATTGCTGGGAAATAAATGTAAAACACATGTTACTTAAGGGCGGTCAGCGTTTATTGTTGGGAGGGTTCAGTTCGAACCGCCGATTTAGATGAAATTTGAGTCCCGGGAAAAGATAGGGATAAACGAATTCTTCGCAGAGGAGTCGCTGGCAACAGCTAATAATTATTACGTAAATTAAATCAGTACCTACCTAGCTACTGTACTACTAGGAACTGAGATAGGATTGCTGGGAACTAAAAATCAAAACACATGGTAAGGGCGGTCAGCGTTTATTGTCGGGAGGGTTTAGTCGGCGCGCTGCGCAGAGTGGCGCGTGTGCGCCTGGTGGCTGCGCAGGCTCTGGCTGTTGAGCTTGTCGCGCCGAGCGGCCTGCGAGCGCGCGCGCCGCGACCCCGCCGCCCAGCGGAGCTGGTGCCCGCTATGCCGACGCTCCTGGACACTTTCTGACAACAAAAAAATGAGGCGCCTGTCTTGTCACTTCTAATCTATAAATTGATACAAATTTTTCTAAAACATTTTCATAATTTTAAAGGTAGGTAATAGGAATGTTGATACCAGGCAGTCAACTGACGTACTTTTTATGAGCTGTAAAAACACAACTCAACAAGTTTGAATGGCAAATATAGCAATAGCAACTTATGACGTCTCACTTGTTCGCCAACTCCATCAACTAATTATTAATTGTTTTAAAGGAAGAAAAAGTCTAATTTTGCAGTTAATTGAAAATTAATCTGGTTTTCAGGGCTATAATAAAGCGTTTTTTACTGGAGTCGTGTCTTGGAATTAATTTTTAATGGCGTCACCATCTCTTTTAATTTCTCAGGGTCGCTCGACGAGCTATGAAGAGGGCTAGGTATAATCAGGAATGAGGAGATTCGTAGAAATACGAGGGTCACCGACATAGTCAAACGGATTCTTGCTCGTTCAAATGGCCATGGGGAGGCCATATACTTATCACACAGCAAAGTTCTCGAATGGAGTGGAGACCCCAGACTGCTAAGCGCAACGTGGGACGTCCACTAACGAGATGGACGGATGATTTGGTAAAAGCCGCTGGTACACGGTGGATAAAAGCCGCTTCCAAGCGTAATGATTGGGTATCAGTGAGAGAGGCCTATGCCCAGTAGTGGTCGTCCTACGGTTGAAATGCTGATGATGATGATGAAATTAAATGAGTATCTACCTACTTACAAGGAAAGTTACTCAACTGTCCGACTCCGATTTGATTTATTTTGATATATGTTAGAGATAGAGAGTATAGTCTAAAAACAATCAGGCGCCTGTTATTTCACTTCTACTCACTTAAATTCATACTAATTTCTCTAGGGACAAACAAATATTTTCATAATTCTAATTAAATCCTCAGAAACGCTCAACGAGCTATTAAAGGGGCTATGGTCGGGGTTTCTCTACGGGATCGAATCAGGAATGAGGAAGAACAAGGGTCACCGACGTAGCCAAACAGATTAGCTCGTTGAAATGGCAATGGGCAAAAAAACAATCAGGCGCCTGTTATTTTACTTCTACTTACTTAAATTCATACTAGTTAATGTTTTAGAAACATGAAAATATTTATTTGTTTGAGACAGTCCAATTAAGTAGGTCCAACTTCGCGAAGAGTGATACAAATCCGACTCGGGCCTGCCTGAGTGATGATGACCTGCTTAGGTAGCAGGAACGCGTTGGAAGCGGATAGCGCAGCACCGGTCTGTTTGGCAAACCTTGGGTGAGGCCTATGTTCAGCTCAGCAGTGGATGTCTTTCGGCTGAAGTATTTTTATAATCTAATCTAATATACACGGTGAAATTTTAGTGGTTGTTTTCCCGAAACGAGGTGATTTAGTATCGATTGTACAATCGATTTATAATTACTATTTTGACTAGAGTCAAAAATCCAATTGTGAAAAACGAAAGTCGAAAATGACCGCAAACCAATAGTAACGCTTCGTTGGTACCTAACCTATCGTCGAAAATGACCGCAAACCAATAGTAACGCTTCGTTGGTACCTAACCTATCGTACGATCGTACGCTACTCGTACCAAAGAAGCGTTGGTTTGCGGTCATTTTCGACTTTCGTTTTTCACAATTGGATTTTGACTCTAGTCAAAATAGTAATTATAAATCGATTGTACAATCGAAACTAAATCACCTCGTTTCGGGAAAACAACCACTAAAATTTCACGGTGTATAAAAGTCTCGTGTCACGGTGTTTGTTATCGAACTCCTCCGAAACGGCTCGGCCGATTTTTATGAAACTTTTTTCTCTGTATTCGGTAGGTCTGATAATAGGTCGTAGGCCACTATTCTTCGCAGACGGAGTCGCGGGCAAGAGCTAGTTCTAAATAAATTCTGGTCTGCCCAGTTTCAGAACATGACGGACCTCATCTCTATCCGCGAGTGTCGTAAAAGGCGAGTAAAGGACCATGTGAGAGAGGCAACTGTTTGCACTGTTATAGCTCATTTACACTCGCGTACGAGTGGCGAGACGAACTGCGAGCCGAGCAACGAGACGGGAGTGTGAATAGACGCTCGCGGCTCGCCTCGCGCCTCGTCTCGTGATTCGCAACGCTGCGCTCGCGTCCGGAGCGAGACGCCGAGCCGAGACACGAGACGAGGCACGAGGCGAGAGTGTAAATGAGGTACTAGGTACTAGGTAAGTAGGTTCTTAATTGCAAATTACGAAGTCCGGTCTCCTATACTGCGATGTGGAAAGCAAGAGGAGGCTACTACACTATTTAACCGACTTCAAAGAAGGAGAAGGTTCTCAATTCATTGAAATCTTTTCTTTTATTCCTTATGAAAGTTGTTAAGTTTTCGCTAAGAAACCTAAAAGAACAACTACGATCAATAAATAATAAAACTAGTGGTAAGCATCAATATAACAATTCAAAAAGAATGATTCAAAACCAATTAGTTAAGTAGGTAGTCATTTGGTAAAATTGCTTAAAATCCCTGATACATTTAGGTTCCCTGGGAAAATCGTGAGAACTTCGAAATAAAACATTATTAAGTAGGTAGAACACCTCTGTGATATTCAAGGCCTGCCAAATTCCAAGTCAGTAAGTCAAAATAGGTAAGTAGTACCGTAAAACCACATAACTATAGTCCTAGCCTGCAACAATAGTCCAATTTTAGTCCTTATATTATCCTTAAAATATTATAGCTTACTGCTATTATTTCTGGGTATATAATTATGTTGTTAGGCCTAAAATAATTTGCTTTAGTCTAGCCATGTAGCTATCATATTTTAAGGATAATGTAAGGATGAAAATTGGACTATTGTTGAAGGCTAGGACTATAGTTATGTGGTTTTACGGTACATAATAAAAATAACAGGTAAAGACAATAGAAGATCACCTACCATCATTAATCACATCCAAATGCTTCCCAGATCTCAACCTCCGCACATCGCGTGCTGGCGCCCCTTCAAAAGACTCCCTGCTTGCTCGGATCATCTCCTGGTAAGTTCCGAGGTACTCCTGGTTGAGAGCCGCGTCCAGAAGCGTCTTGCCGAAAGATTCGAGAGATAGTCCGAGGGAACGCGAGAACGGCACGTCATTGTATGAGTGGCGGGCGTTGGTGACCTGAAAAGATCTGAACATCAAATCCCACAAACTCATGGTCCACCCATAATCTTAAGACAAAAGTAGATATGCGTGCAGTAGTAGACGTTGCACAGACATGAAGCGATAGGCCGCCTATTGCTGACCTAATAAATATATTGTTTCCATGTACTTGTTTATCTGTAAGTATTGTTTTCTATATGGGGCTACAATAAAGAGCATTGTATTGTATGGTATTGTAGATTTGTTTTTTTTTTAATGCAAGACCTAAGTAGTGACTTTATTTTAACACAAGTTGTCTAATTTTTAACAAATTCTCAGAAGGTTATCTGTTAATTTATTGAATCAGGCGTTACTTTGCGGAGGTCCATATTAATGAACTGAAACAATTACATACTTTGCTCACCCGCGACCTTAAAAAGGTTATATAAGGTCGAGGGTGAGCAAAGTAATTGTTTCAGTTCATTGCTTTATCTGTTGTTACCAGAGGTTTGGATTGGATAGAATACTCGGTATTGCGTATCTGGAGTATTATTTTATTAAGTATTCGCTCCCGTGGAAGTATAAATAAGCTCCCTATTATGTGGGAATTTCAGAAAATCCTCGCCTCTATCCTCAATGTCTGACAAATTTTAAATCTCTTACTTAATAACTTACCTACTTTACGATAGTGGATAGTAAATATTTGAACATATAAACATAATGAAACACCCAAAGATGTACCTATTAAAAAAATCATTACAAACACGTTGGTTAACCACATTTTATGCTATATTTTCGATTTTCCACGTTTTTCTGACAGTTAAAAGCTGGTATATTAAGAGAAGCAGGAGTTATGGCGATGTTAAAATGGTACTAGTAGTGCTGGTACCTCAATAACAATAACGACGAGAAGACATAGGAACCACACTCGCGCCATTATATTCGGATATGACCATGCAGGTTAATCCTGATTTGCGTCTGGTCTAGGTAGAGAATACGGCAGTGACTGAAGTGTATTTATCAGTAGAATGTGATTGTCTGTTCTGCAGAAACAATGATGTTTTGAGACATTCACAAATAGCAATGATGCGTTACATTGTGTGGGAAAAAGATGCGCGTTGTACATATTTTGATACAATTTTGATAAATAATGTAAGGTGAAATTAGCGCAACAAATAACGTAACAAATTTGCGTGAATCAACAGATCAGTACGCTTAGTATAAGTTTTACATCACTTCAATACTTCTCGATCGCGTTTACGTAAAAATTTCAATTCTATGGAAACATGGAAGCGCGCGCGCGGAGACGCTCTCCATGTTTCCCTAGTTATTGATTTTTTTACGTAAACGCGATCGAGAAGTATTTTGGTGAAGTAAAACATATACTAAGCGTACAGTACGCTTAGTATAAGTTTTCCTTCACTTCAATACTTCTCGATCGCGTTTACGTAAAAATTTCAATTCTATGGAAACATGTAAGCGCGCGCGCGGAGACGCTCTCCATGTTTCCCTAGTAATTGATTTTTTTACGTAAACGCGATCGAGAAGTATTTTGGTGAAGTAAAACTTATACTAAGCGTACTGTACGCTTAGTATAAGTTTTCCTTCACTTCAATACTTCTCGATCGCGTTTACGTAAAAATTTCAATTCTATGGAAACATGGAAGCGCGCGCGCGGAGACACTGTCCATGTTTCCCTGTATTTGAATTTTTTACGTAAACGCAATCGAGAAGTATTTGGTGAAGTAAAAACTTATACTAAGCATACAGAAACTTACAGTCCTGGCGTCGTTGTTTGTTATGAGCTCAAAGCGACTCGTGCGTCCACATCCTCGTGAATATCACGTAGCCAAGGGCTATTTTCCACGGGTAGCCCCTAAGATGCCATGGCCGATGCAACATAGCAGAGACAACACCCAAATTCTGAGGTGGATGAGGCGGCCCCACCCTTAGCGCTAGGCTTAAGCGTAGTAAATTTTCTTTTCCAAAACATGACAAACTCACAGTTTATTTATGTTATTTTATTTTTATATCCACTACCTATTGCAATCGTGTAACGGTTTTAGTGGTCCACAACGGCTTAGAAAATGTAACGATGACTGAAACATTTTGTATTATAATTCAACATACGGTAAACAGCTGATAACGTTGTCGGTAGCCACGCGCACGTACATACATTCGCAAATTATCTCGGGTCAACTGTATAAACAAGAAAAGATCACATCAATATCACGATCCGCATCGAACCGCTTCTGTTGACACTTCGACCAATTGAGTAATTTATTGGAAAGCTATCTTTAAAGTTTTGGGGTATCAATCAAGTCATCAACACCGATATATTTTCACGTGCCTCGAGTCTAGATACTTCGTTAGTCTATACTTCTAAGCCAATATGGAGTCCGGTTTAGCATGGAACTCATGGTCCCTGAGATGCTATGCCCGTAGGGCCGAAGCAGAGGCGGTACCCCAATCCTAGGGTGGGCACTAGACCATGTTGGGGTGGACTTAGCCCACCCGGCCCCCCTCTAGTTATAAATACGCCTGTGAAGTCAGCAATGTATTTCGAATTGTCACAGTTGCATTTTTGAAATGAGAAGTAAACACCTTTGATCTGCACTCCATCCAGTGAAATAGGTAGAGAACAATGACTGGCATCGCTGATATAAAAAATGAGGTCCTGGGATCCTGACAAGCTAGGAATTCTCGGAGATGGAGTTAGATAAGAGATGAGTGCTACTATCCGTGCTGAGAGTAGGTATACGTAAGCTAAAAATAATAAATGAATGGGTCACTGCTGGGTCACTCGACAAAACGCGTTATCGGTCTCAATATGTTTGATAGTTGTCGAAAAGGAGGCAAAACCAAGGAGGATTTTGTCAGAATAAATACTTTGATGTATTTCAGAGCAAGAAGATATTATCATTAGACGCTTAAACCGGAAGATATAGGCGGCCTAAGTAAGTCGAGATTTAGGTGACTACGAGTATACAGATAATTTTCAACAATTCCAAATTACTTGGAGAGCTTTCGTACATAGTGTAGATTGATGCGTCGGAAGCATTTTTGTTACAAGAACTAAGTATATTATAATAATAAATAATTTAACCCTTCCTTCTTCGCAGTCGGGTAATAACAAATGGAATCACAAGATAGATATCTAATGTCGAGAATAAAAGAATAGGTATTGCACAATATTGCCGGTTGCGATGAGCGAATCGAATAGCGTATTGTGAACAATCGAGGGATGGGATTGATAAAGCTGGTGCTCATGTGTGGCCGGCGCCGAATAGAGTTGATGACTGAAGAGAACTGATGGCCTTCGTCATTCGAGTGATACCGATTTCCTTGGATGCGGCCAGCGCAGGACTGATCGTTGAGGAACCTTATGGGGAGGCCTTTATCTAGTGACGTCTTTTGGCTAATAATTAGTCAAGTGGATAGCAACGTGAAATCTTGGCTTTATTTCGTTACAATGAGAAATGTGTATGTACAGGGTGTTACAAAATAACCCCTAAAGTCTGAAACCCTATGAACAGTAAATAAAACTAATTTTGCGCGCTGTTCTTTTTTTCCTACACAAAAAAAAATATTTTTTATTTAGCCTATTTTTGTATCCCACTGCTGGGCAAAGGCCTCTCCTCTCTTGCTCCACTCCTGCCTATCAAAGGCGAGCTCCCGCCATCCCAAAAAAAATATATACTTATTTAATTCTTTACTGGAGTACATCCATACCCTTCAGTAATTACGGGTAATTTTGTAACACCCTGTATATCAATTTACGTACTAAGTACTTACGAAATAAAGATAGCACAATAGCAGACATTATTATTAGTCTTAGGGGGTGTTTCACCACCTTATTGTCAAACTACTGGTCACGTAACCAATGAATAAACTAAGTACTGGACAAATCTGTCGGCTAGTTTTTTTTCAGTTTCACTACTCCGGTCCTGTGCAAACTAAGTACCACTTAACTAATCGTCGGTTTAACATAGAGGGGGAATGGCAACGTCACATTTCACGATCACGCGTTCCTGTTCGCACACTTTCGTTCAAAGAGTCGCTCATTGTTAAAGCAAAAGAAATCGTAAACTATGTATTTTTTAGATACATCTATTTTTTTGCATAAACAAATGTGTAACATTATAATTAATCCAAAAACGGTATTTATTTACGATACTTTGTTAACAATAACAAAGAAAAATAAAATCACGTAAAACGAATCGAAAAGTGGCGCCAAACCATTTGACAGATTAACTTGTTTTTAATGGCGACATACAAGTTCAGGTAGAACAAACGATTGAGCCACTGAAAAAAAGTTTGTTATTAAAAAATATTACGAAATTTTGGATTTATTTTTACATACTAAAAGTGTACCTACATTTTTTTATTCAAATCTTGATATTTAAATTATTTTATGCAATTTAGCATGACCTCTTTCTTTAAAAAATAAAAAATACTTTGATTTATTTTTCTGAAACCAGCTGAAGGGCTCTCCAACCATGGCCACAAAAAATAAACTAACTTTATGTGACGGATAAAAATGCTAACTGCCTCCTGATCTGAAACAAATGGTCAAATTAAGAAACAGTTTGTCCGTCACTTAGCGCTAATCGAGACTGGTGAAACAGAAATTTTAATTCCATCTGTCAAATAAGGTTATGATTAAGCTAATCCGAACTTTAAGAAAAGTGGTGAAACAGCCCCTTATTTAAATAGGTGGATATGGTTAATTTAACATTGAAATAGACTCGTATTTTGTTCATACAAAGTACATCGTAACTTTAATAATGTAACATAGTCCGAGGGCACCCCCATAAATTCCCCCTATAAGTTCCCGTATATGTATGGGGGTAGGTATAGGGCTTTCCCATAAATCGACATTTAGGACCGCTTCTGTAATAGGAAATAATAATGGATAACAATTGAGAATAGATAGGTAGGTACTAGGTAGAACACTATAATTATCAAAAAAAATACGAGGTATGGTAAAAAAAATATTTTTTTAGGATCAACTGCAACCTAACCTACGATAAGTAAATTATAGGTATACCTTGACAAGCTCGTGCGCGGCGCTCGGCGGAACCGTGTCGCAGGGAGCCTCTGCTGTCCTTAACAAGATTGTTTTTAATAAGTGCGGCAAATGCTGACTGCGGCAAGGTTCTGCGGAGAGCCGCGCACGAGCTTGTCGGACTATAGCTATAATGAATTACTTATGACGCAATTATAGGTACCGCTTTATGCACAATCGAGACTGACTATTCGAGAAATATTTATTTATTTTGATATCATCACATCAATCGGCGTAATAATTGCATCACATATTAGCTAACTAATGAAATTTATTAATACTACACCGTGAAATTTTAGTGGTTGTTTTCCCGAAACGAGGTGATTTAGTTTCGATTGTACAATCGATTTATAATTACTATTTTGACTAGAGTCAAAAATCCAATTGTGAAAAACGAATGTCGAAAATGACCGCAAACCAATAGTAACGCTTCGTTGGTACAAGTAGCGTACGATCGTACGATAGTTTAGGTACCAACGAAGCGTTACTATTGGTTTGCGGTCATTTTCGGCTTTAGTTTTTCACAATTGGATTTTTGACTCTAGTCAAAATAGTAATTATAAATCGATTGTACAATCGATACTAAATCACCTCGTTTCGGGAAAACAACCACTAAAATTTCACGGTGTATAATATTCAAGTAATTACTGCAGTTATGCACATTGGTGTCTCGAGTGTGTCAGAGTCCACTTTGAACTGGATATAACCAGTTATGCTATTTTCTTGACCCCGAAAATCCCTTTATCATCATAATTTATTTGTGCGAGAACTAGTTTTAAGCGGATCGATTCGCATAACCACTTGCTATCGGAACTGGCTTGTTAGGGTTCCGTTGACTAACAAAATTTGTAGGAGACCATAAGGTCAGCAGTGTTTTTCAATCTTATAAATATTTTAGCGACCCCCTAAGGTCAAAATCGAAATAAAGTGTTAGTGATTTGAAAAACTTTATAAATATTCAATACTCAGAGCTAGCCAAGCCACACTTTAATATAATTTGTCACTTCTTACCTATGCCTATGTGAACTGTCATTCTCTTCAATGCTCTACATTAAAATTATATACCTAGGTACCTAAGTAAGTAGAGAAAATAGGCTGCAACTTGAAAGTAACTTTGACGTCTCGTCTCATTCTGTAAAATTAACAAACCTTATTGTCATGAAAATAAACGGACCACTCACGTCTTAAAACGAGTTTAACTCGACATGTTTCGGACTAATCCGTAACCCTTCTTCTCGGAGTCACACGTCACGGCGGCTGCCAAACGTACACTGCCGTTTAAACTGTCGTTTTAAGACGTGACGTGATCCGTTTATTTTCACTATGAGTGAGTCTCGCGGTAGTTTCAGTTTAAACCTTATTGTCGCATTAAAATATTATTTAATTATTGGAGTGTAGGACCTACATAAACATTTTTTTTATTTTTACCTGGGATCCCCTGAATAAGACTTAACGACCCTCCCTCCCAGGGATCACGACACGACCCACAGTTTGAAAAACACTGGTCTAAACTCAACTCTGATCTGAAAGATCTGCCCCGACCGGGGATCGAACCCGATATCTTAAGCTTAGTAGTAGGTTCTCTAACCATACACACACATGCAAACACATACAAACTTTCATTAGGTACTTTTGTTTTAAGACGCGAGTGAACGGGACGGTACGATTAGAATGTGTTCTACATTATTTAATTTATTTACTGTCAAATAAGTAATTTTAGAATAACACATTATGTTAGCTGCACCTACTACTTTATTTCAACAAATTAAAAAAATATATACAAGATGCACAATAATACACTGAGGGGCTGTTTCACCACTTTTCTTAAAGTTCGGATTAGCTTAATCATAACCTTATTTGACAGATGGAATTAAAATTTCTGTTTCACCAGTCTCGATTAGCGCTAAGTGACGGACAAACTGTTTCTTAATTTGACCATTTGTTTCAGATCAGGAGGCAGTTAGCATTTTTATCCGTCACATAAAGTTAGTTTATTTTTTTGTGGCCATGGTTGGAGAGCCCTTCAGCTGGTTTCAGAAAAATAAATCAAAGTATTTTTTATTTTTTAAAGAAAGAGGTCATGCTAAATTGCATAAAATAATTTAAATATCAAGATTTGAATAAAAAAATGTAGGTACACTTTTAGTATGTAAAAATAAATCCAAAATTTCGTAATATTTTTTAATAACAAACTTTTTTTCAGTGGCTCAATCGTTTGTTCTACCTGAACTTGTATGTCGCCATTAAAAACAAGTTAATCTGTCAAATGGTTTGGCGCCACTTTTCGATTCGTTTTACGTGATTTTATTTTTCTTTGTTATTGTTAACAAAGTATCGTAAATAAATACCGTTTTTGGATTAATTATAATGTTACACATTTGTTTATGCAAAAAAATAGATGTATCTAAAAAATACATAGTTTACGATTTCTTTTGCTTTAACAATGAGCGACTCTTTGAACGAAAGTGTGCGAACAGGAACGCGTGACCGTGAAATGTGACGTTGCCATTCCCCCTCTATGTTAAACCGACGATTAGTTAAGTGGTACTTAGTTTGCACAGGACCGGAGTGGTGAAACTGGAAAAAAACTAGCCGACAGATTTGTCCAGTACTTAGTTTATTCATTGGTTACGTGACCAGTAGTTTGACAATAAGGTGGTGAAACACCCCCTGAGTCTACTGTTGGTCTACTGAACCACTAATCGCGAAATAAACATTGCGCTTTGCTTTCTGTAGAGTCGGTATGTTTACAATTAATTAAGTAGTGAAGAGGCAAGATAAAAGTCTTTATATTGACCTCTCACACCATACACGCCGTGACGTAGCACACTATGGAAAAATATCATGGGACATAAGTAGGTTTTTTTTTTTTTTTTTTTTTTTATATAAGAGGTGGCAAACGAGCAGACGGGTCACCTGATGGAAAGCGATCACCGTCGCCCATGGACACCCGCAATACGGTATATTATATTATTGTATGGGATTGATAAAACAACTAATGTTGGACTTGTGATATTCATGCTCTTCCCATGTGATCAAATTAAACGTGTGTAAGTTTTTTAGAACGATCCAGTTATCAAAAAGTCGATGGTGGCCGTTTTTTCACCAGTCAAGCCCAATTTCCATATTTTTCACCAGATCATTGCTCAAATTCATCAATCATTATCATTTAGACAAGTTGAGTAAATGGAATCTAACGTTTCGACAAATAGGTACTTACCTAATTCTTAGGTACAGATAGCTGAAGTGGACGGTCGAGTCGTTGTGGTGTTCAAACTGGGGGCTACTCCGAAATTCGAAAATCGAAGTTCGTATCGCATCGCCTTGCTCGCTCTTGTATTAAATACTATTAGCGTGAGAGGAATGGCACGATACGAAGTTCGAATTTTGCACTTCGTAGTATAAGGCCTGATCTACATTAGATATAGGCGCCGATGACCAAATTCACGGCGGCGGCGCAACTTGAAAATTACCGCGGCGGCGGCGGCGCGCCGGCGCGGGCTTAAACATTTTTCATTTTTAAAAATGAAAAGCTTTTTTGCCACTTTTTATTAATTAATTATTATTTAGGAACAAACAACATAAACCTTTTCTCGGACAAAAACTAAACGTAAACTATAAAAATCGAACGCTTTAAATTTTTAAAACATAACTAACATACATTTTATGTATTTATTTATAATTATATTATAGCATTAATAAATCTAACCTAATTATTTAAAGAAAGTCGATAACCTGAAGATGTCAGCCAAATCAAGGCTTTATCAAAATACAATTGTAATTTTAGGAACCATGTTTACATACCTAATTATAGTAGTGGCCATAATTCGAGAGACAACTTTGACAATTAATTTTGCTCAAATGTTGCCACAGACAGGGTAGTGCTGTTCTGTCGATAATAAAAAAAACATTACGGCTTTGGCTACCTGTGGTATTTATTCATTACTTACGGTGATATGATTAAATTAATTTAACAATTTACATTTCAATGTAATATATAGGTAACGCCACGAGAGTTGAGGCGAATGATTACACACACAGCTACATAAAGTACTGATTGCAAAAAAGATAGTGAATGAATGAAATGACTGAGTGAATGAAAATGTGTATTATATGATCTTATGATGAAATACTTACGCAATACTATGCATATTATAATTTTTCTTTTTCATATAACCTATTTTTGAACACGGCGATGTTATTACATTACATTACACGTTCATGTGTCACGTTCATGCAGTCTAATCTAACAGTTTTGCGATTTTTCAAAGGTTGTTGTTGGAAGTTGGATAGTTTAACAGAACTATGATCTTAAAAAGAGTAAGTACCTTAAACAAAATATTTAAGTATGTAATGTTTACATTACACTCTCGGCAGGAGGGATGACATTTTTCAATATTTACACATTACAAAAACGAAAATAAAAATAAAACTTCAAGTGCTCACATTAATTGAAAAAAAATTAATTGTACCATTAATGATTTGACCTGTTTATATTTCTCTTACATAGGTACATAATAATAATATTCAGTTATGTACGGCACATACATAATATTTATATCATAAGTCTGTGCTCAAACAGCCCTAAAGAAGTCAGTCAGCTGTCTGTCAAATCAGAGTCAGCTGTTGTAATGTAATGTCAGTATTGTCAGTCAATGTCAATTTTTTGGCGGGATAATCGTAGCGCTTTTTAAGAAAATACATATTTTTGTCTTAATAAAACAAAAAGAATGCGTTGTGCTATCATGTTTTATCGATAAATAATGTCAAAGTTCAAGTGGATCTCCAATGTCTACAACAATAAATAGGAAGGCGGCGAAACGTTCTTACCAGTTCAATTGTGCTCCACCGAGCGAACAGTGGGGCCAAACTAGAATCTCATTGAAGAACACTTGTTTTATTAATCAAAATGCCACCTGTTGCAATACACGAAGAGGTATTTAAATTTTACCTTACCTAATTTTGTCAACTTCGTTTATCTCGCTTTTTTTTCGGCATTTTAACCTTGTTGCTGCCAGTGTTATATTCCAAAAATAAGTGTTTTTTTTTTCTATCAAGATTTGACCTTGCCAGTACTTCTTTTAATAAAAAAAGTGTATAGATAATTTTTACCAATAGTGTTCTAATATTTTTTATTCCAGCCGCCAAAAACGAAGCTACGTGTAGCTCTTATAGGACAGAGTACCTTCGCTGCTGAGGTTTTCAAGCTACTCATCAAAGATGGACATGAGGTGGTTGGAGTATTCACAGTTCTGGACAAGGGCAACAGAGAAGACCCACTTGGTAAGATTTGGTGTTGATGATAAAGTAAATGTGATTCCTAAATCATAGGGCTAAGTGCTGTTAATTGCTTAATGTTTTGTACACTCAAGTGTAAAATATGGGTGCGTAAAACTTGCTCATATACATGTCCCATAGCTCTAATATTGTTTAATTAAGGTATTGGTACATAATTATGAGAGTTTTAAATTGATACATATTTTTGCACTTGACCGTACAATGTCATGGCTAAAGTAGATAGATTACAAAGACTAATCATAAAGACATACGGAAGAATTGAAAGAAGAGCTTATTTAATATATTTTTTAAATGTTACAAAAATAGTTCATCATTTACCAATAGTTAATGTCCTTTTGTAGTTAGCTGGAAGAAAATATAATTATGTACTAACATTTTAGTTTAGTGGCTAAAATTATACTATTATCATCAACTTATCCTTGACATTCTGTATTACTGGACACAGAATTCCAAATAAGAGGCTGACCTTGACAAAGCATGCATCAGTCAAAACTTTGTTCAAGCAATAGGTACTTAAACTTTAATGAAACTATATTTGTCTATTATTTATTTTACAGCCACTATTGCTGCTCAAAATGGAAAGCCAGTATTTAAATACAAGACCTGGAGAGTCAAAGGACAAGTCATACCAGAGATCCTTGAGCAATACAAAACAGTAAGTTCACACATTGTTCAAAATTTGTTTAATTCAAAATATCCATTCTCAAGTGGCAGTGGGCAGGGCAGGGCACATTGCTCATAGACAACCGATGAGGCCAAAAGGTTCTCGAGTGACGTCCACGGACCGGAAGACGTATTGTAGGTAGGCCTCCAACAAGATGGAGCAACAACCTGGTTAAGTTTGCGGGAATGTGTTGGATGCGGATGGCGCAGGACCAATCTGTTTGGCGAGCCTTCGGGAGGCCTATGTTCAGCAGTGGATGGCTTTTGGCTGAAATGATGATGATAAATATCTATCTGGGGACTTCATACAGGATGTCCCAAAACTCAATGGTAGCCAAGGTCAAGTTATACTAGTTCTGGAAATAATAAGAAAAAACAGACTGTTAAAATTATTACACTTCCTTTTGGCTTTGCTGTAGTTGTGTAATAAAACAATGACACTCAGTTAAGCAATGATAGAGTCGCATCTTATATCACTGTTAGTATTTTTTAGAAAAAATGTCTATTATCACTTAAGTGACATGAATTTATTTTCTTATTTATTTTTATTTTTTTCCTGAAATGTTCTAACTTGGCCTGTCGTCCTGTACCAGGTATCGTTGAGTTTTGGGATATCCTGTATGGTCAACCACTTTGCTTGACTGAGCAAGCAAATTTTGCTAACATTACTAAAAAAAAGATATGTTTTAAAATAATTTATAATTGAACAAATTAGAGATAATATACTAAAACAAAAAACACTAATTTGAATTAAGTAGAAAAACCTGTATTCTAGTCTTGTTTGTCTCAAATAATACCGATAAAAATAAAAAAGATCCTTAAAGTTTTGCATGAATGCCCACCTCAATGAAAGTTTAAAACTAGAAGTTATTTATTTAATCCAGTCATGACCTGCATAATAAGATTCTTCCACCAAAAGCCTATGCATTAGATATATTAATTCAGGAAGATAAACATTGCAACTATAGACCACAAATCAAATTGTTCCGGCCACCTACTGCTCTCCTGAACTTGCTTATCACTAATTATACAACTTAATATTGTCTATAACACATGTCAGATGCATGATTATGAGTCCAAACATAACAGAGCGAAATACCAGTCTTAACTCATTGCAATAAGATTCATATTCAGATAGAGTTTGGAATGACCTTGAAATATTTAAAAACTTGTGATATGTTTGTTTATAAATTAGGCTCTGTTACATAAGTAACTGCCAGTTGTAATGAATTGTGCAACAGCTGATCAAGCATATATTATTATGTGCTAGGGTTTTTTTGGTATACTTTTGTTTTATATGCTGACACTGTCCTAATTTCGTTTTATTCGTGACCTGAAATTGCTTGAAACATAAGCATTTTTAAAATCTGATTTTAAACAAACAAGTTAGTTCAATATAATAATTCTACGCGTTCAAAATCTGTACCAAACTAGCTATTTCCCGCGATTTCATCCGCGCAATCGAGTTATGAATGAACCGAATGTGCCTAATGCATAATTGATTGCTTTAGTAGTCTAAAGCTACTGACTTTCAAATTAAACCGGTTTGGGCACATCTGTTGAATGGTTTCAAAGTCTAGAATAGAAATAGGTAGAAACAATATTTTGTCACCATTATCAGCATTTCAGCCGAAAGACGTCCACTGCTGAACATAGGACTCCCCCAAGGCTTGCCAAACAGATCGGTCCCGCGCCATCCGCATCCAACGCGATCCCTCAACCTTAACCAGGTCGTCGCTCCAACTTGTTGGGTGCCTATCTACACTGCGTCTTCCGGTCCGTGGACGCCACTCAAGAACCTTTTTGCCCCATCGGCCATCAGTTCTACGAACGATGTGCCCTGCCCACTGCCACTTGAGTCTGGCGATTCTTCGAGCTATGTCGGTGACTTTAGTTCTTGCGCGGATTTCATCATTTCTATGCGATCCCGCAGAGAAAATCCGAGCATAGCCCTCTCCATCGCTCTCTGAGTGACTTTGAGCTTTCTTATGAGGCCCATCGTTACGTGATCGGCAACGTCTCAGTGCCATAAGTCATCACTGGCAACACACAACACAATATTTTGTGTTTCATATACATATATCATACATAAACAAAAAGTACGAAAAAAATACCGCATCGACATCATATAGGTATTGTAAAATCATTACAAAAATTATAGAAAACATTTATTAAAAAAAAATACGTAATTAAGCAGTAATATTGAAAATGGGATCCCTTGGTTTCGCATAATTTAATAAGTCATAATGCATCATTCTTTATAATCAACGTTAGTCATACAGTGATTTATTTCTGAAACTGAATAAAACTTATGGATTACACAATACAGATAAAGTCACACAAAATCAATACCACAAGTGAATGCCTCTCCTGTTGCGTCATTATCTGATTTAATATCAGTTTGTGTGTTTCTGAAAAAGTGTTTTTTTCAGATTTTTTTTAAATGCTTACTGCATTTTATAAATAAAATGCATTAAGTTAGGTAAGGTTTGTTTTATAACAATTCTGAAAAAAAAAACTGTTTCAGAAATAAACCACTTTATGACTAACGTTGATTATGAACAATGATACATTATGACTTGTTAAATTATGCGAAACCATAGAGACCCATTGAAAATTACACAACAAAATGTAAATCATCCAATTACACAATATTTACCACACCATAGTCTATAGAATGATAACCCATGTACTATCATGTTTAACCTGTCTTATCTGTAATGCCATGGCCTCTACTCCCAAATGATATCACTATGGTTTATTTATAAGATGATAACTTATTTAGCAAATTGTATGATAGAAACTTTGCACTGTAATAAATACTGACTTATTATCTTCCGGTATCAGTATGTCAGAGAAAAATGAAAGGCCAAAGTAAGACAAGAAAAATATAAATAATAAATAAATGAACTAAAACAATTACTTTGCTCACCCGCGACCTTACAATAGTTACGTTTATGCAAGAAATGTGCGTTCATGCAGTTCCTCCACCTCCACACTGTACGAACACACACAAATCACATAAACCCAACCATCACCACCACCAAGCTACACTGACGCGTTTCGAACTCAACCAGAGCTCATCTTCAGAGTTACCACAACCGTATGCTATGCTACCAAATGTTAAACTAACAAACCAAAACAAATGTTTTAACTTGTCACTGTAACTTCTCAAGTACCCACTTTATTTTTCTTATTCTCAAACTACCCCACAAAAATTAACTTTTATTGACATATTTAAAACTACCTTGAATTTTTTGTTTATTTATTTATAAGGCATATTTAATTAATACTAACTGTTCAAATTCGACCCAAGCCGCAGTAAAGGAGAAGATACTAAATTTACCTGTTCATTAATAATAGACCCCATAGTGTTGTACCTAATTATTTCCATGCATTCCAGAGCATCCAGACGCAACCCCTTGCCGCAATAATGTAACACTTCATAAGAATCTGAATCTAACAATGAATGATTTGATTCCAACAAATGTTTTGCAAAACATTTGTAAATTCAAGGTAGTTTTAAATATGTCAATAAAAGTTAATTTTTGTGGGGTAGTTTGAGAATAAGAAAAATAAAGTGGGTACTTGAGAAGTTACAGTGACAAGTTAAAACATTTGTTTTGGTTTGTTAGTTTAACATTTGGTAGCATAGCATACGGTTGTGGTAACTCTGAAGATGAGCTCTGGTTGAGTTCGAAACGCGTCAGTGTAGCTTGGTGGTGGTGATGGTTGGGTTTATGTGATTTGTGTGTGTTCGTACAGTGTGGAGGTGGAGGAACTGCATGAACGCACATTTCTTGCATAAACGTAACTATTGTAAGGTCGCGGGTGAGCAAAGTAATTGTTTTAGTTCATTAATATGGACCTCCGCAAAGTAACGCCTGATTCAATAAAATAAATAAATGAATAAATATTAGGGGACAATCTTACACAAATCGACCTAGTCCCAAACTAAGCAAAGCTTGTACTATGGGTGCTAGACGACGATAAACTTACTTATATAGATAAATAAATACTTAAAGACATAGAAAACATCCATCATAACTCAGGAACAAATATTCGTGCTCATCACACAAATAAATGTCCTTACCGGGATTCGAACCCAGGACCTCTTGCTTCGTAGGCAGGGTCACTACCAACTATGCTAAAGCGGTCGTTATAAAATATGGCAACTGATTTCGATTTTCGAAGTCACTTTCGTAAAAATAATTTAAATAAAAACTGACATCAAGGAAGTTCCTTAAGGGTAGGGTTGCTGCTTGAAGCAATTAATCAATAGTGGTAATCTCATATAATTAGTTTGAAAATAATCTAAACCCCCGACGTAATTTGGTCACACATATTTTGAAAATAAGGTAAATACCCATTCTGCGTCTAAGATCCCTTCCGCAGCTAACAAAAGAGCTGATAGCTTAAAAACGGCGGAACCAATTTTGATGAAACATGTCTAAGAACCACCACCAAGAAACCAGCTTTGAAATTAAAAAAACTCATCCTAATCGGTTCTCCCGTTTAAGAGCTATGATGCCACAGACAGACACACACAAATACACACATAGTGGTCAAACTTATTACACCCCTCTTTTTGTGTCGGGGGTCAAAAACAAATTCCTTAACGTTGCCGTGGTCGCCGCACTTTGCTTGTGCTTGGGCCGCCAAGGTCTCCTATCTCCTACCCAATAGCAGAAAAGTAACCAAATGCTTGTTTCAGGTGAAAGCCGACATCAATGTCCTGCCGTTCTGCACACAGTTCATCCCTATGGAAGTTATCACATACCCTAAGTACCAGAGCATCTGCTACCATCCCAGCATACTGCCGCGGCATCGAGGTGCTTCTTCTATCAACTGGTAAGTACAGTAAAACTAGGGCTCCCAACGCTTGCCAAACCCAACCCTGGAGGATTATCAGAAATGGAGGGTGGGAGGGGGTTGATTGGGTAGTTAGTAGTAGGTAGGCCTATGCATGTCGCAAATAATTATTATTTTTTATTTATTTACATAATTAGGCATTTGAGTCTAAATGAGATCCGAGCAATAACTATGTTAAAGTTTAAATAAATGTCTACGATACTTTATTTCTGAACAAATAAGTTTACTTTAACCCCTCGAGCGACCCAGGCAGACACGGCGGTGCCTAAGCTAACTGTCAAAATTTGCTTAATTTTTTTTTCTAGTTTCGATCACCTTTTAACATACGGTACTTAGACAAAATTACCCAAAAAAGTCTCAAATCGCGCGACGAGTTAAAGTAGCATCCGTCTGCAAATTTTCATGTTTTGCATAAGATTTGCATAAATACTTACCATGGACGCGACGCATGTAGAAATTCGTCAATAGTTTACGTTTCGTGACCTTGTAATTCACTTTACATACATTTATTTAAGACTAACTTTTTCCTGCCATTTCTACTACTCTGTCCGAAAAGTACAAAGTAAAATAAATAAATACATAAATATTAGGGGACAATCTTACACAAATCGACCTAGTCCCAAACTAAGCAAAGCTTGTACTATAGATACTAGACAACGATAAACATACTTATATAGATAAATAAATACTTAAATACTACTACTACTGTACTGGGTACTGGCTGCAAATCAGCGCTGGGGTGTTATAAACGCCTCAGCATTATGCTGAGCCAGTGTCCAATTTGCAACCGCAATGACGCACTCTATTTTTAGCCTTTGTATTGTCCTTTTTGTTAAAATATTTATGTGTCTTGTGTTGTTGTAAATAAATGTATTTTCTTTCTTTCATTCTTTCTTTAAATACATAGAAAACATCCACAACTCAGGAACAAATATTCGTGC
The DNA here is from genome assembly GCA_947859365.1 of Archips crataeganus. Lineage (NCBI taxonomy): Eukaryota > Metazoa > Arthropoda > Insecta > Lepidoptera > Tortricidae > Archips > Archips crataeganus. Next base: position 7,057,254 of record OX402065.1, read on the forward strand.
TCATCACACAAATACCTAAATGCCCTTACCGGGATTTGAACCCAGGACCTCTTGCTTCGTAGGCAGGGTCACTACCAACTAGGCTAAAGCGGTCGTTAATACGAGTATAGTATTTATATCTACAGATGCGTGAACTTTTTTTTTGTATATGCTATGCACTCGAAAAATGGAAGTCTATATCTACATACTTGTGATTCAAATTGGGAAACTCTACATTACAGACGCCAACAAAGTGGCGCTTTTAGGTTATTACCAAAGAGCTTTTCACACCAATTTCCAGTTCTCTATGTTTTACTATTTATACCAACTTACCTACGTACAAAATACCAGATGTTGAACGTTGTGTGTAGCATTATATTATAGGTATGAGTGAATCAGCTATAAAAGTCTTTAGTCATGTTTATTAAACTTTGATTATCTTCAAGCAGTTTGACCTACAACAGCAAAGTCATAAACATTCGATTCAAAAGATAAAGTAGGTACCTAACTAAGTTAAACTTTATTTTATCACTGAATAGTATAAAACAAAGTCGCTTCCCGGTGTCTGTCCCTATGTATGCCTAGATCTTTAAAACTACGCAACGGATTTGGATGCGGTATTTTTAATAGATATAGTAATTCAAGAGGAAGGTTTATATGTATAATACATGCATTGCACCCGTGCGAAGCCGGGGCGGGTCGCTAGTTTCCTTATACATATATCAAAACACTTTGCTTCACTTTATAAAAAGCATAGGTACATAAGAAAACAATCAGTTACTAATACAGACTGGCTGTTTTAAACTATGTAGTGTTGTATACCAATTCATTGGGGTCGAGAACGACGTGTGAGCCCATATTAGCAAAAAAATACAATACCTACTACCCAAAACTGAAAAACATGCAAAAAACGACTTCTCATGCCGACACAGAAAGTGCTATGCAAAGGGTATTGTAATATTATATGAACAAGAGTGGCAACTCTATGGTCAAATATGCATGTATGGAAGGTGCTGCTGCCCAACGCCCTGGTGAAGAACTAATGTGACGGATCTATAGATGTATACCTATCTATATGTATATGTTGGTAGTGATGTACAGCTATAATTACACGTAATTTTAATTGATAGGCTATTTGCCACTATTCGTATTTTAGCCGTCTAATTCAAATCAGGATATACGAAGTATAAGCGGCTAAACCCGATTTGCACTATACGGCTAAAATACGAACATTGGCAAGTGGCCTATCAATTAAAGTCCTTGACCGTACAATTTGGTACGCCATGGCCATGGCCGATGAATGACAACTGACAAGTTTGACAAGTCGACCAAGATGGCCGCTAATTTAGTTCTTTACCAAACAACCAGAGATCGCTGTAGTCGCATGAAAAGTGTGATATATGTAAGTGTGCCCCCCCTGGTGCTATGTTTAAATTAGAAAAACACACCAGACTGGTATGCGTTCCGAGCATTTAGTCAATGCAAGCTTTTTTATATCAAAATAGTAGCTATAAAGTCAGCAAACACGTCAGATTATATTTTTTATTTCTACTTAAAGCCAATGTGTAATAGCTCTGATATGTGAAGCTCAAATCTGTCTGCTGCAAGCATGGCGTTAGTAAAGAGCGTGGCGGAGACTTGATGGATTCCTATTCCGTCCAGTCCAATTAATTGCGAATTGTCACATGCCACGCTCGAGGCGCATGCATCATCCGTACCTACTAATAGGTATTATAAATGCGAAAGTGTGTCTATCTGTCTCTCTATTACCTCTTCACGCTTAAACCACTAAACCTATCTGTATGAAATTTGGTATATAGTAAATTTGAGTCCCTGGAAAATACTAAGCATAGTTTAGTTTTTATCCCGGAATATTGCATAGTTCCCACGGGATAGAGATAAACGAATTCATTGCAGACAGAGTCGCGGGAACAGCTTTTTCATCACACTTGCTCGTCAATGGTGTTATTCCATGCCTGTATACTAAATGTCAAAGGCCTAATTTGTTCTTAAGGGAGTTATGGATTTACGTACAGTTTTTCTTCCCAAGGGAGTTCTAACTTTAGTTTTAAAATTTTCAAACAGACTAAGGAAAGTTTCAAGTCAGCCAACGTTTTATTTATATGTTTAAAATTTAGCTATACTTAACCCAATTTTACTACACAAAACTTGTCTACGCTTCATGAAACTCCGTTATTTTTATGTTTTAAATTTATATCAAATAGTTTTGCAATAATTTTAGTAAGTATTTTTGTAACATGTTGGCAGAATGTGGCCGTATGGCCATTCGAATTCTAAACACAGTTTACATTATCTATGGTAGATGACTTGAAAAAAGTGACAATCTATATTGGCGGGTAGCCATTATTTATTTAATTTAAGTGCTTAGAGACAAAATAATTTAATTTTTGGATTTTTTTTCCTCGCAGTGTGATGAACATCATTGTGTGTATCAAGGGGATTACAAACTCGAGTCATTAATAGGCTCTCGTTAGTAATCCCCTACTTACGGCCCTTGATGCACAATGTACTATTTTTTATACTCCTATAATGCTAATGCCACGCCAGTTGTGTAGCGACCCACCGGGCTTCTTTCTATCACATGGTATAGGATGAGGGTAGAAAAAGATGGTGAATGCGATTGCGGGCGTTCACGCGTTAGATTACGGTCTCTGATTGTTGCACCAGATCCCAGCTTACTATATGAGTATGACTGATGTTACCAGTCGCTATTGTGGTCAGAAGCCGCCCGCAACCAACCACTGCGTACTGTCGAGTAAAGTGAATCGTGTACCTGGATGGAACCTTCTCACAGTCAATTTCTCGATGATTTCTTTGACAGATGTAGGGAATGTCAATATGTAATTTGCAACCAAAAAGGTACCATCCTGGTACGCAATTCAGTTTCCTCGACTGTACGCTTTGCTACAAAGTAATGCTACGAATGTGTTTCCACCAGGTGTGAGTTGGCGGAGCGGTGTGCGAGGAAATAATCCAATCATTACATCACTTCCTAGTTTAAATTAAGTATTCCTATTGGTTTTTATTAATCAAAGCTTGACAGAATAACTAAAACAAAATTTTACAAAACTAAAATTTACAAATAAAAAAATACCCTGGAGATCGCCCACTTGGGGCATCGTCCCCAGGACGGAGGCCGCATTGCCCCTCTGCACCGCCAAACTTAGGCGCTGGGCAAAGAAGGTACCAGCCCCTATGATCGCCTGAGACGCCGAAGAGCTTGTCCGACACTTCCTTCACAAACTTTTTTGTGTCGGACGACCATGGGCCCAAAGTTTCTATTGCAAGTGCCGCAAATATGTAGTTGTTCGAAAGAAAAGCGTATTAGCATATTCCTATTGGTGGATTTTTTCCTGGCTCACCGCTTAGCTACCTTGCACAGCTCTGGTAGAAACACACCTTTATAGAGTATATTTTGACATACCAATTCCTAGATACGTAACCCTCGGTGCGCGAGTACGATTTGTAGTTGGGCCAGTTTTTTAAATAACTTTGTAGGTAGGTATATACATATACTCTTTATAAAAATTTGAAATTAAAAATACAGATAAACAGAATAAACCTACTCGTAGTTGAGAGAAGAAACTTCACAAAAGTCAAGTAATGCTGATGCCTTAGTTGTGTGGCAAACCCTTTATGATAAGGACTGTTCCTAAACTATCTATCCCTGTTTGTTCCAGGACCCTGATAGAAGGGGACACCACTTGTGGCCTATCCATCTTCTGGGCAGACGACGGCTTGGACACCGGCCCGATCCTGCTTCAGAAGAGTTTCCCCGTCACCATCGATGACACCGTCGACTCTGTTTACAACAAATACTTGTATCCGGAAGGTGAGTTCAGATTAATATAAATACTAGGAGCGGGCCGAGCGTGTTGTATAACACTGAATCATATACGCTGCGCCGCGCTGCCGGTGTGTGTCACCGTATATTAGTAATGTTATACAACGCGGTAGCCATGCTCCGTCGGCGTCGCGCGCACGCCCCGCGCTGCGGTCTGTGGAAACCTTTAGTGTGGAGTCTTGCTGTCTCTTTTACATTAGACCTAGTGAAGTGGGACGGATGTAGGTCTTGCGATAGATCTTTTGAACACTAGGCGAAATCACGGCACCTTTATTCCCGTCACTGTATAGATAAATACGTAACTCAATTTGCGGATGACTTTTGATGGGTACCATCCCGTCTACAGCCTATATACGTCTGCTGGACAAAAACCTCTCAGAATGGTGATATTATGGGAAAAGAAAGTGATTGGTACTCTTTTACTGCTACGACTAGCCGGCTGGTAGGTGAATGCAGTGGTTGTTAAACGCGGGTGTCGAATCTGTTACCTATAGCTAAACCGTTTACGAGTCTACGCCCACGCGGTACAGGGGCTGGGGGGTATGATGACAAAGGGGGCCGGGAGAGGTGCGGGCGGCAGGCACAAGAGGCGCGCTCGCCGCCCGCACCTCTCCCGGCCCCTTTGGTCGTCATACCCCCAGCCCCTGTACCGCGTGGGTGAGGACTCATACTCATATAAACGGTCTAGCTATAGTAACTATTATGTAATCTTTTTTTTTTATTGATAGAGGGAGGCAAACGAGCAAGTGGGTCACCTGTTGGTAAGCGATCACCACCACCCATGAGAACCAGAAACCCCAGAAGGGTCACTAGTCCGTTGCCGGCCTTTAAGGGAACAATACACTCTTTTCTTGAAGGACCCGATGTCATAGTTAGTTGGAAACACCGTAGACGGGAGTTGATTCCACAATTTAACTGTGCGTGGCAGAAAATGCCGACGGAAACGCACAGTTGTAGATGTATATTACGAATCAAAAAGCGTTTTTTGTAGATGTATATTATTATATGTAATCTGTGATTTTACGCTGAATGTGTATTATGAAACATGTTTTTTGCTTCAGGTATCAAGGCCTTGGCCGAGTCCGTGAACATGGTTGCAAACGGCACTGCACCGAAGCTCAAGCAAACTGAGAAGGGAGCTACTTACGACCCTGCTCTGTTCAAACCCGAGACCCATCAGGTGAGGAGCCAAACTGGAATCACACTACAAAATCATCATCACCATCATCGCAGCCTATATAGGTCCCACTGCAGGGCCCAGGCCCTCAGATTAAGAGGGCTTGGGCCGTAGTTCCCACGCGGGCCCAGTGCGAATTGGGAACTTCACACACACCATTGATTTTCTTCTCAGGTGTATGCAGTTTCCTCACGATGTTTTCTTTCATCTTAACTCATGGTAAATTAAAAATGTAATCACGCACATAAATTTCGGAAAATTGTATGGAACCCTTCATGTACAAGTTCGACTCTCACTTAACCGGTTTTTTTTTATTTTAAGATAGTTTATTACACTTTCAATGTTTTTAAAAATATTCGTATCTGTTGCTAAGTTTTTAATTCTACTTGATTTCTAACTCTACACTCGTAATTTGCACTGTCAATTTTGCTTCGTCGACTTTAGAAGAAAATCAGACCTGACAAAAAAACAGCCAGTGTTAAATAAAATTTTTACCGTTTAGTTTTTAAAACAATAAAGGATGCTCATATTTATTGCACAATTAAATAACTACTTCAAAACAAGCATAATCATAGAAGCACGAGGCAAAAAGACCCTCTCGATAACCTTATGGTTTTACTATCAGTCAAGATACCTAATATAGAGTTGGAAAAAATACCCTAAACGGATCGTAATACGGCGAAATTTCGTTTGCTTTAATTTCTGATAATGTCAAAGATTAATAAAATAATAGGTTTTAACCATACATGATCTGCTCTACGCTTTTGAAAACAATCTGTGATCTTGAAACATTATATCATGACATGACAATACATTTTATCACGAATAAACGTGTTACTATTCTTTGATATAAATAAAGCGAAACGGTATGTCAATATTCAATTGTATAAACTGGTACTGCGTGGATATGTGTCGATCGCTATGCACATGAGTATAACGTCGTGAATATGAATTTAGAATGTCAACTTTTAGATCATCTACGAGTAGATGTATGACAGACGCGTGGCCCCCTAACACCTCATTCCCATCGGTTTGCCTATTACTTTTGTCATACTTGATAACTGTTTACGTTTGTGACGACAAGTATGGCAAAACTTAGACAACCGTTGAACGTATATACCATATGTTAATTCATAGAAAATTGTCTTTTTAGGCATGTCTAAATCTGTTCAAGTTCTTTGTGGTAAGACCATAAAAGTTTCACGGAAATATCTTTAATTGACCATAATTTTAAACACCTTTCTAATAAATTTCACCAAAACAAAAAAAAAACAATACCATTGAAAATCGTTTAGCATAACGTTTAATAAAATCGTAAAATTTCCTGATTCATGCTAGCGATCGAACTATTCGAAGGAGTTGGTCAAAGTCAGCTTATTATAATAAAGAGTGTCATTACTGTAAGATTATTTCCACATTGACACTCGGGACGTGTCAGTTTTAACCGTAAAGGTTCGTGTTTTCTCTTAGAGTACTTGTTTATATAAAATCCTAGAATTTAATCACATAAAATATCCAAACCTATTTAATGTAATTTATAACAAAACCTCAGCCTAAGTATTGCACTTCCGATCTCTTTCGATGTATGTCGAGAATTGGGATGCACCAAAAAAAAATAACCTATAGTTTTATATTTTTTTTGGAAAGAATATGGATATTTTAAGAAACCATTTTCATTGATTTTGAATTTGGTTGAGTATTTAATTTTTTATAATTTTTTTAAGAAATACGTTGGATGACGTCACAGTGAGAGAGCCACGTTCCATTGCCTAGAAAAATTCAAGTCGTACATAACATAATCTGTAGCACTACTGATTTGTCTTGTCACTGTCAATAATACAAGCACGGCTTAGGGTCCTAAATGAACCATGACAAAATAGTTTTATTTATTTATCTTTTTTAGCTTCGATTATTCGTGTTTGTTTAATGGTGTGATAGTAAATAGATATTTTTTTATTAAAATCTGATATTTAAATTCTTTTATATTTACTTGTAACGTAGTAATTTAATAATTAAATTTGTAAAATTACATTGGAAATACTCGTATACATTTCGGACTTTACGATAAATGACAAACTGGTTAAAGCCAGGTGCGCATCATGTGATTAAAGTTCTGTCTTTGTCACTCTTTGCTATTATAAGCAGGACAGCAACATTTCAAACTGTCAATTTGCTTTAGAGTGTAGACCTGCTTTACATCTGCCTTTGTGACGATTCACTGCAGGGGTCAAATGAGGGTCATTACTTAAATTTTCTTTATTTAATTCAGTTTATCATATTTTTGAAATCTGATTTCTGAAAACGCTTCACAAAGCCTATTTCTCCAAACGGTTTTCGATTTATTATACGTTGTCAAAAATTGGGACATCCCAATTGCTGAGTGCTGGAAAGAACCCTGTTGAAAAGAATCCAGAAAGACACTCAACATGATATATTTTTCGGGGGCACGAATCACGCTCGGCACGGTGTGCTCATATCCCGTCAAGTCCTTGCGGCAAACTATTTCGCTTTTAAAATGTTCTCATTATAAAATCTCGATGATTTTTATCCACAGATCGATTGGTCCAAAAACGGTGTCGCCCTCCACAATTTCATCCGTGGTTTGGACTCTTCCCCGGGCGCTACCACCTTCATCCAACCACAGACCAAAGATGGCGTCGAGGAAGGCAGCGACGCGACAGTTGAGATCAAGTTCTTTGGCTCAGGGCTGTGGAAGGGGGGCGAAGTGGAAGGGGAGAAGCTGATCGTACCGGGGCTTAAGAGTGCCGCGATAGTCCATGAAGGGGGACTGCTCATTACTGCTAATGATGGAGTCAAAGTAAGTGTTTAGATTAAAAGAAAACAAGTACTGTCTAATAAGGCCTTTAAATACTACAAAATTCTATTTTCAAACTTCGTATCGAGTCATTCCGTTTATGCTAATAGCATTAACCTCACCGCCCCAGTCATCTAGTCGTGACAGCCAATAGAATGCCTCACATGCCAATGCCATCTATACATGACCAATATTTCAACTCGAAATAAACCCTTCTACAATGGATTTTAAGTAGAATATCGGTTTGTCATGTACTCATGTAACGTGGCGTGGCATACAGACACGTCACTTCGTTTGTTCTGTGACGGTGAAGAGGTTAAACAGAAGAGTGAAAGGGACGGCACGACGATGACGACAAACTTCCAATTTCAAATTTCGTATTAGAATATCGAAAGTTAATATGGGATTTTTTTTTCTGAAACCGAAAATTTTTGGGTTTGTTATAGAACTGACCTAGCTTAACCTAATGGGTTCTATATGATGCCGTTTGAATAAATCCTGATAAGTTCACGGTTTCAGAAAAAAGAACTTTAAAGCACTGTGACTAAAGTCCAATTAGGAAGATTATTTATTTTGAGATACGACCTTTTTAAAAATGATGATATCCGGATCGAAGGACCATTAGTTATTCCGTACTAATTTTCAGCTCAACGTCCAACGTCTAAAAGTGAACGGCAAAATGATAAACGCCCAGAACTTCTTCAAATCCAGCGAAAACAAAGTAGCGCTGGAGTTGACTGCGGAAGAGAAACAGTTCGTCGAAAGCGTCAAAGATGTGTGGAAGGCTATACTGAGAATAGATATAGAGAACGACACGGATTTCTTTAATTCTGGAGCAGGTTTGTTATGTCCTTCCTCACGCATTCGGCCGACCAAAAAATTCTTGTACCACCTGGTTCAATGTCAGGTCCATGGTTTAAGACGTGAAAGGTTATTTTCACTTACAACTTAATGTAACAATCAGCTTTATATTTTATGTAAAAACTAACTGTTGCCCGCGACTGGTATAAAAATTAGCCTTTCCCCTATTATCAAACCTAGAAACTATAGAGAAAAAATAACATAATTAGGAGTTTAGAAGGAGTTTGATAACAAACACCGTGGCACGAGATTTTTATACATTAGAAGATTGTCATAAAAAATGTTAACTTGCAGCATTTACTTAGTCGACAGCTCGAAATTTATTAATTTTGATGACTTCTTCAATCTGATGAGTAAAAAAAATTGTCCCCAATTTGCCATCCAATGTTTTTGTGTCAGTTTTGTGACGATCCATATTTAAAACTCTATGAAAAAACCGGCCAAGTGCGAGTCGGACTCGCGCACGAAGGGTTCCGAACAATTATCTATAAAACCGGCAAAAAAATCACGTTTGCTGTATGGGAGCCCCCTTAAATATTTATTGTATTCTGGTTTTTGGTATTTGTTTCAACTGTTCAGCTATCACGGGTCATGAGATACAGCCCGGTGACAGACGGACGGACAGCGGAGCCTCAGAAATAGGGTCCCATTTTTACCCTTTGGGTACGGAACCCTAGAAAGACCCTATTTTTCCATGCATTTTTTTGTGTCAGTTTTGTGGCGATCCATATAAACTGTATGAAAAAAACGTCACAAAACAGACCCAAAAATAAGGACTTTTTTTTAAAATGCTCAAGCACAATATTATATTCGCCTTTTCACTTCCCCAGGTTCCATGGACGTGGTAAGACTAGTGGAAGAAGTAAAAGACCTGGCCAACCTGGAACTCCAGAACGAAGATATTTACATGAACACAACGTTCGAAGAGTTCTACAATATGGCCGTCGCCAAGAGCAGAGGCGGTTCCGGCGTGAAAGAAGTCGTATACGATGGAGTCGAATTAGACGTTAATAAGATGAAGATTAAATTTGCCACCCAATTGTTTATAAATGGAGAGTTTGTTAATGCTGATAGTGGGAAGACTTTGACCCTGATTAACCCTACAGATGAGACTGAGATTTGCAAAGTGCAGAGCGCTAGTGCTAATGACGTGGATAAGGCGGTGAAGGCGGCGAAGGTGGCCTTTGAAGAAGGAGAGTGGTCTAAGATTAGTGCGAGGGAGCGAGGGGCGTTGTTGTTCAAGTGAGTTCATCAACATAGTCATTATTCCAGCATACTTGCAGGACACATACTGCTCAGAATGAGAGGGCTTGGGCGTAGTTCCCACGCGGGCAGTGCGGAGTGGGAACTTCACACACACCATTGAATTCTTGGCATACACATGCGGGCTTCCTCTGTTTTTTAAATTAATTAAGTTGCTTAGTTTACTTTCTATGATTAATTTTATGTTTTTTTGACGGAGTTGTAGTCCTAGTGTAGTGGTTTGACATTATGGCCTTTTAAACAGAGGATCGTGAGTTCAACCAGTTCAGTTCAGGGGTTTTTCGGAATTTATGTGCGATACTTAATTTTGAATTTACCATGAGCTTTACGATGAAGGGAAACATCGTAAAGTAATTCAATGGTGTGTATGAAGTTCCCAAACCGCACTGGGGCGCGTGGGAACTACGGTCCAAGCCCTCTGATTCTGAGAGGAGGCCTGTGCCCTGTAGTGGGGCATATTTAGGCTGGGACGATGATGATGACATCGTATTAACGCTACGAGTGTTATTCCGACTCTTGCCTATAATAACATCTCATCATACTCGTTCAGGGAGACATTGAAGAAGATGTGGCTTACACTATAGTTCCTTGATTATTTATTTAGTAAGTAATTATGCTTTATACTTGTGTTTTTTTTTAATGTATTAATGTTTTATTTATTTATGTATAATAACTTATAAGTATATTGTATAGGTATAGTTAGGTATTTGAGATTTACATATGCATTTATATTTATTCAAATGTTTTGCTCTATTTGTCGATCCTTGTTTTTTTGATTGCTCTTCTCTACCACTCAAAGGTTGACTGGCAGAGATCCCTTCAGGGATAAGTCCGCCTTTGTACTTATAATTTTTTTTTCTGTAACCTTTTTGTTTTCCTTTTGTACAATAAAGAGTATAAACAAACAAACAAACAAACAAACATTCTCCTTCCAGACTCGCGGATCTAATGGAGCAGCACAAAGAAGAACTCGCCACGATAGAGTCCATCGACTCCGGCGCAGTTTACACTCTCGCGCTTAAGACTCATATCGGCATGTCCATTGAGACGTGGCGATACTTCGCGGGGTGGTGCGACAAGATACAGGGTGCTACTATACCTATCAACCACGCTAGGCCCAACAGGTATGTTTAAATAATAAATAAATAAATACATATTAGGGGACAATTTTACACAAATCGACGCAGTCCCAAACTAAGCAAAGCTTGTACTATGGGTACTAGACGACGATAAACATACTTGTATAGATAAATAAATACTTAAATACATAGAAAACATCCATAACTCAGGTACAAATATTCGTGCTCATCACACAAATAAATGCCCTTACCGGGATTCGAACCCAGGACCTCTTGCTTCGTAGGCAGGGTCACTACCAACTAGGCTAAAGCGGTCGTTTAGAACTGTTATCATCATTAGAATAGCAGATACTTCAAACACACGCAGAATTCTTTAAGGCAGTTCATCATCATCAAATACGTCGACTGCTGAACATAGGCCTCCCCCAAGGCTCGCCAAACAGATCGGCCTCGTGCCGTCCGCATCCAACGCGATCCCGCAACCTTAACCTTGCACGTTCCATCTTGTTGGTGGGTTGTTACGGCAGTTACCATTACAAAATTCTATGTATAAGTCCTAATACATACATACCCAACCGTACATTCCAAAAAAAGTCAGGACATAACATTAGCGTCAACAGAGCAGCGTATGAGCATAGCAGAAGGGTCAGGGAGAGGGAGGGAGTAGGGGCTAAGATCGCAAATTCTTACACGAAAATAAAACATTTGATTAACTTTTTTTTTCAAATATAAAAAAAATGGACGAAAAACAACATGTTTGAGTAAATTCGGACAAATCTGGACGTATGGTATAGTAATGATTCACAGGAACCATACATACATACGTAACATTATATACAAACTACATAAACCAGTCAGTATGCATAATAATACGTATATTATTTATTGAATGTAAAAATTAATCTCATTTTTTTTTATTATGAGAGGGAGGCAAACGAGCAAGAGTGTAAGGTACCGTACCGCGTACTCGATCGTTAAAATATTATAACCGTCACCGCCACGCCTCCGCTGTCTGCGCGTTTGCAGCTTTAGACGGAAATGCTATAACGTGTACGATTCCCGCTTAAAACCATATTTTCATTATTATAAAAAAAGCCATTGTATCCTGAATGTATAGTCCAAAATTATGATCTATTCTTCTTACGGCCCGTTGTTTGATCAATAGTTATACAAACTAATAATGAACTAAAACAATTACTTTGCTCACCCGCGACCTTACAATAGTTACGTTTATGCAAGAAATGTGCGTTCATGCAGTTCCTCCACCTCCACACTGTACGAACACACACAAATCACACAAACCCAACCATCACCACCACCAAGCTACACTGACGCGTTTCGAACTCAACCAGAGCTCATCTTCAGAGTTACCACAACCATATGCTAGAAAGAAGATAAGCTCTGGTTGAGTTCGAAACGCGTCAGTGTAGCTTGGTGGTGGTGATGGTTGGGTTTATGTGATTTGTGTGTGTTCGTACAGTGTGGAGGTGGAGGAACTGCATGAACGCACATTTCTTGCATAAACGTAACTATTGTAAGGTCGCGGGTGAGCAAAGTAATTGTTTTAGTTCATTAATATGGACCTCCGCAAAGTAACGCCTGATTCAATAAATTACAAACTAATAGTCAAATCGCCTTTGAAATGCGTTAACTATTGTTATCTTTGCCATACATTTTAACTATTAGTTTATTTAACTATTGATCAAACAACGGGCCGTAAGTCGGACACTTGTCAGAGTGGTCGTGGTTGCGCGACGAGGTACACGGAGAGATGTTCGGTGGGTCGCAAACTTTTTCGAGGACACTCTCTTAGCAATTTGCTTCCAAAGAAAATGATGATTTTTATACGTAATCATTATATGTTCGAAAACGAGCAATGTTATCAAAAAAACACTGATCATCCCACCTAAAACACTTCACCCAGTACTTTGGTGCAAAATAACACTTTATTTTTTTACAGAAACTTAACGATGACTAAGAAGGAGCCCATCGGAGTGTGCGCACTCATCACGCCGTGGAACTACCCGCTGATGATGCTGTCTTGGAAAATGGCCGCCTGCCTCGCCACTGGCAACACTGTCGTCATGAAACCCGCTGCGGTGAGTTTTTTTAATATCGATTAAATAATTGGCAAAGGAACATGTGCCTATACACTTGTAGCTGACGTACTTACTTATTAAGTTTTATAAGCTGTCAAAACGCGAAATGTAGTAACAAGTTGTGACGTCATTTTTTTGGAAACTCATTTTTTTTTAATTTGCAGTTATTTGAGAATTAATCTACTTTTCAGGGTCAAATTAAAGTTTTATTTTAATAGATTTGTTTCATAGAAAATTACTGGATAATAATATCATCTATCCAATAATTGTTACTTAAATTAATATTTCCCGCGCGTTTCTCAAATCAATTAGTTACTCCTTAGATTTATAAAAGTTGTTGCCTGAATGATAGAAAAAGTTGCCGGAAAAATCGAATTCTCATAATATACTGTGAGATTGCTACGATCGTTTATCAAATATTAGCGATGCTCCTTTTTACCATCGCCGAATTTATCTACGAGGCTAAGGGGGTGTTTCACCACCTTATTGTCAAACTGCATGTTACGTAACCAATGAATAAAGTAAGTACTGGACAAATCTGTCAGCTAGTGTTTTTTCAGTTTCACCACGCCGGTCCTGTGCGAACTAAGTACCACTTAACTAATCGTGGGTTTAACAAAAAGTCGGAATGGCAACGTCGCATTTCACGACCACGCGTTCCTGTTCGCACACTTTCGTTCAAAGAGTCACTCATTATTAAAGCAAAAGAAATCGTTAACTATATAATTTTTAAATACATCTAGTTTTTTTGCATAAACAAATGTGTAACATTATAATTGATCCAAAGACGGTATTTATTTACGATACTTTGTTAACAATAACAAAGAAAAATAAAATCACGTAAAACGAATCGAAAAGTGGCGCCAAACCATTTGACATATTAACTTTTTTTTAATGGCGTTGTACAAGTTCACGTACAACAAACGATTGTGCCACTGAAATTAAAAAATATTACGAAATTTTGGATTTATTTTTACATACTTTGTACCTACATTTTTAAAATTCAAATCTTGATATTTAAATTATTTTATGCAATTTAGCATGACTTCTTTCTTTAAAAAATAAAAAAACTTTGATATATTTTTCTGAAACCGGCTGATGGGCTCTCCAACCATGGCCACAAAAAAATAAACTTAACTAATTAAAAAGTTATGTGACGGATAAAAATGCTAAATGCCACCTGATCTTATGGTCACATTAAGAAACAGTTTGTCCGTCACTTAGCGCTAATCAAGACTGGTGAAACAGAAATTTTAATTCCATCTCTCAAATAAGGTTATGATTAAGCTAATCCGAACTTTAAGAAAAGTGGTGAAACAGCCCCTAAATAAAAACATCTTTTCCCGAGAGGGTACCTCTCTCTATTTCGAATTACGAACTTAGTACTCCACCACCGTGTTGTGGATGGCAAGGGGGCACCCCGCCTTCTCAAAAAAATCATCATGAAGGTTCACGACTTCGACCACTGTTTCAAGAGTGTAGCGACTTGAAAGGAAGGAAATTTATCCATCTTTTTTTTTCTTAGGTATGTCCCCTAACAGCTCTGAAGTTCGCCGAGCTGTCAGTGCTGGCGGGAATACCTCCTGGCGTGATCAACATCCTCCCGGGGAGCGGCACTGTGTGCGGCCAGGCGCTGGCTGACCATCCGCTGGTCAGGAAACTCGGCTTCACTGGCAGCACTGAGATAGGTCAGTGACCCCGCCATCAGTATATTCTTTTTACAAGCTTTTATTGAAGTGAAACTTCTAATGCGACTTCCAACAAGGTCGCGTTAAACGTTTAACGCTACCATATGTACTGCCGAAGCAAGTACACTTGGTACACATCTCTCATTGTATATATACTAACGGATGTTAAAAACTTCGATAGTGCGATTCAGAACTCATACTATCTGTGCAAAATGTATGAGACTTGATAAAAGCGCCATCTAGTGAGTAATTTAAACACATAGATGCATAAGTAAATTTAGTTCTTTAAGTTATTGCAATAAGGTTCATATTGATGTATAAGTGCCTTTTTCATTTCCACATTACGAAGTTTCACTTCTTCCACGCGGAGGAACTGCACGCACTATCTTTTTTGACTTTATGCCGCAAAAGCCTTGCTGGCCTAGTGTTTTGCCTATGGCCTCTTAAGCAGAGTGTCGTGGGTTCGAGCCCGGGCCTGCACCTCGAAAGTTTTTTGGAATTTATGTGCGAATTTACATTTGAAAGTTACCATGAGCTTTACGGTGAAGGAAAACATCGTGAGAAAACCTGCACGCCAGAGAAGAAATTTAATGATGTGTGTGAACTATGGCCCAAGCCCTTTCATTCTGAGAGGAGGCCTGTGTCCTCCAGTGGGACGTATATAGACTGGGATGATGATGATTTTGAGATACAAGCTTTTATCAAAGTAGTGACGATATATTTCATTGTCACTATACAGTATATGATTTAATGAATATTTCACAGGTCAAACCATAATGAAGTCGTGCGCCGCCTCAAACATGAAGAAGGTATCCCTTGAACTGGGCGGCAAGTCCCCGCTCGTCGTCTTCGAAGATTGCGACCTGGACAAAGCCGTTAGGAACGTAAGTGTTCTGCAACTTCCATGTAACTAGTATTGAAAACTTGTACCGAAAGTGATAAAAAAACTGTTTGTTTGTATAACTTTTATTGTACAGTCAAGTATACAAATATGGGTGCATGCAACTTGCTCATAAATATGTCCCTAGCTTTTTATGTCGTCGAATTAAGGTATTGGTACATTATTATGAGTGGATGAAATCGATACGTATTTTTGCACTTGACCCGACATAAAACAGATGTAAAAAGGCGATCATATCTCCTAAATCTCTCTCAGTTAATATTTCAATAGTTTTGCAACAAAATAATTAATAGGCTGCTACTGAATCGGTGGGCTACACCTTTTGGCCTCATCTGCAATTTTCATCAAAGGTCAATCGCTGCCATCGCTGGTATAAATAATAAAGGCCTGCGTTCCTAGCAATGAGATCAATCACGAAACAGTATACCTTGGCTTGTTCACGAAAAAAAGTAGCCACTATTGTATAATTTCAGGTATTCACTATGAAATGACATTTTTTAAAGAATTTAATTAGAAAGAAGGACTCTTCACCTTTCGTTTTGAGTGCTATTATGGATATTTATATCAGATGCTATCCATTTTTGGGCTTACTTTCGAAATCTCTGATTTTAGTCTTAGATTTTGTATTTTTCACGTTTGGGTCACAGAGGTTTTTTTTTTCTTTACTCAGATAGATTATCGACGCTATAATGTTCCGCGAATATCTTTCCAGACTCGTAATTACCGTATGCAGGTCGTAAATTGTTTTAAATTATGCCAAAAGTACACACATTTGTATGCAATCATTTTAGCTCTAAGGCATTATGTAGGATTTCACAATTTTTTAGGAAAAAAGTATGGATTTTAGATTCTTACACATAAAAAAGAATACTCTGTTGGCAATCGGATTGCGGTTTGAACTACCTAGACCTACTGGGAGACAGTGGAGGGGTAAATATTCAGCGTTTTTACGGCGTTTTTTTTTTGTCATTACCATTTGAGCAGAAATTATTAAAATGGATGATGCTTAGGGTTAACTTTTTATGAAAACTTAAGACAGTACCGATGCTGAATCTAGTTTGATGAAATTTTGCGCGATTTGTCCTGCGGTTGTGGTAATAATCGTCGAATGGTAATGACGAATAACCGCGCGGTCAAAACGCTCGAATATTCACCCGGAGACTTAGTTTTCGATGGCTACTTTTTTTCGTGGGTAAAAATAAACTTACAATCCCCAGGGAATGGGCTCAGTGTTCTTCAACAAAGGCGAGAACTGCATCGCCGCCGGTCGGCTGTTCATCGAAGAGACCATCCACGACGAGTTCCTGCGGCGCGTGGTCGAGGAAACCAAGAAGATCAGCATCGGGGACCCGCTCAACCGCGGCACGTCGCACGGCCCGCAGAACCATAAGGCGCATATGGATAAGCTTATCGAGGTATGTTAACATTATTTAGTCATTAAATGCAACTGGAAAATCGTCCGCTCGAAATTACGCGTCAAATCAAAAAAACCGGCCAAGTGCGAGTCGGACTCGCGTACGAAGGTTCCGTGCCATTATCTATAAAACGGCAAAAAAATCACGTTTGTTATATTGGAGTCCCCTTAAATATTTATTTTGTTTTGTTTTTTAGTGTTTGTTGTTATAGAGGCAACAGTAATAATACATTATCTGTGAAAATTTCAACTGTCCAACTATCACGGTTCATGAGATACAGCCTGGTGACAGACGGACGAACTGCGGAGTCTTAGTAATAGGGTCCCGTTTTACCCTTTGGGTACGGAATCCTAAAAATGCCAAAGAAAGTTGTCCGTCCAGAATATTGTCGAAAATGGAAACAAGTCCCATGGTCAATTTGTCAAAATTGATTTAGACCGAAAGAAATAATGACCAATTCAATTAATGATTAATTCAAACAAGGCATAAATTCATTTATGACGAAAAAACATTTGGTTATTTATAATTATTTTTCAGCAGTATTACATTTTATCAAAATTTATTTTGAACGGTATTATTTTTGGTCAATATTCGAACTGGTCAATTCAAGTGGACGATTTTCCGTTTATACTTAATGAGAGTAAACCGTTGAAATAGGCCAGTCAGACCCGGCTCCTGGGTAGAGCGAGTGGACCGGTCAGCACGGGTATGTCTGAAACTATAAGACATGATACAAAGATCTGTACGCTTAGTATAAGTTTTACTTCACCAAAGTACTTCTCGATCGCGTTTACGTAAAAAAATCAATTACTAGGGAAACATGGGCAGCGCCTCCGCGGCCGCGCGTCCATGTTTCCATAGAATTGAAATTTTTACGTAAACGCGATCGAGAAGTATTTTGGTGAAGTAAAACTTATACTAAGCGTACTGTTCTTAGGAACCATGTCACTGATTTCAGTGCCAAAAAAACTACGTTTAGAAATTTTAAAAAAAGAAAAAGTTTTTATTGTTTTTTTTTTTATTTTTAATACATTTTTTATGATTATGGCTGTACTTTTGTTAACTGTATTTGTATAAATACATCCTATCTACTCATGTCTACCATATTTGAAATCAATCCGACCACGAAACTGTGTCAAACTCAACATTCTTGATTTGGTTATCGACAGCCGGGTACCGGGACTGGAATGTAAATACTTTTCTCCAACAGAGTAAGATTTTTTTTAATCTATGCGTGCAGTTTTTCTTGTCGCTAAAATCGATTACATGGTTCCTTATAACAGATCTTTCGATGTGTTATAGTTTCAGACTTGTGCATACTGACCGATCTAAATGTAACACCCAGTATATTGAGAACCTATACTAATATTATAAAGAGGAAAGATTTGATTGTTTGCTGGTTTGTTTGTTTGCATTGAATATGCTCCGAAACTACTGGACCGATTTCAAAAATTCTTTTGGCGTTAGACAGCTACATTATCACTGAGTGACATAGGCTACTTTTTACCGCGGGAAAATACCTTTTCCTACGGGAAAATTTATTTATCGCGGGCGAAGCTGCGGACGGAAGGCTAGTAAGTTATGAATTGAGTCCGTCTTCCTCAGTTCTGCGAGGTCGGCGTGAAGGAAGGCGCGACGCTGGTGCTGGGCGGGAAGCGTGTCGACCGGCCCGGCTTCTTCTTCCAGCCAACCATCTTCACTGACGTCACCGACGACATGTTCATCGCCAAGGAGGAGTCATTCGGTCCTATCATGATCATCAGCAAATTTAGCAGCAAGTAAGTCAATTGTAACCTTTCATCATACGGATTTCGAATAACATTTACTTATCCCAGCCTATACAGGGTGCCCCGTAAGTAGTACGACAAACTGAAATGAGAGATAGGTGGACAGGTCATCTACCAAATATCAAAAAATTACCTTCGTAAAAGTCGCACCGTTTACGAGAAATTTTTATTTTTCTGATTTTTCGAAAAATGCGTACCCACACCAAGATTTTCAGTCGGTACAATACAATACAATACAATACAATACAATCACAGAGTCGTTATTCACGGAATTCATTATTTTTGCATTTATTTTTATTGAAAAATGATCTTGAATAGTTACACAACTATTTATTATTTTTGCATTTTTTTTTAAATAAATGCAAAAATAATAAATTCCGAGTCAGAAGATTGAATCAGATGCAAAAAACCATTTTTTAAAAACTATTGCAGTTTTTTATTTTAACTGGTTAAAAATGTGGTTAGAAAACCCCACATTTTTAAGCTTTGATTCCCGCGGCAGGCAGATATGAAATGATATGAAAAATACAAATGTTTCTTCTCGAATCTTGGGTGTTTAATATGTATTTAAGTGTGTATGTATCTATATGTATAAGATGTTTATCCGTTGCCTAGTACCCATAACACAAACTTTGCTTACTTTGGGACTAGATCATTTGGTGTGAATTTATCATCATCATCTATCATCCCAGCCTAATTACGTCCCACTGCCGGACACAAGCCTCTTAACAGAATAAGAGGGCTTGGGCCGTAGTTTCCACGCGGGCCCAGTGGGGATTGGGAACTTCACACACACGTCCAGGTTTCCTCACGATGTTTTCTTTCACCGTAAGGCTGTGTTCAGACCAAACCGACTGTCGGCCGCCGAATGTGAGCGCGCGTTACGCAGTTTATTGCATTTCCATACATATTCACACCAAAACCGACACTACGCCATTACGCTATGCGTAGTCGCCGACATAAAATACCGTACAAAATAACGTTCACACTGGGGCTCACAGTGAGCCTGCTCACATTCGGCGGCCGACAGTCGGTTTGGTTTGAACGCAGCCTAAAGCTCATGGTAAATTTCAAAATGTAATTTCAAAAACAGAGGTGCGTGTCCGTGCTCGAACCCACGACCCTCTGCTGATATTTAAAAAAAATATATATTAGGGGACAATCTTACACAAATCGACCTAGTCCCAAACTAAGCAAAGCTTGTACTATGGGTACTACATGACGATAAACATACTTATATAGATAAATAAATACTTAAATACATAGATTAGGTACTTAAAATTATTAATAAGCACCAGACAGAAGCAATTGTGTAACAAAGAATACGAAAAGCTGTTTAAAATATGTAATATCTTACCTGTAAGTGAGAAATTTAAATTGCTAGTGGCATCATACAATTATAAAAAAGAACCTTTCATATGCAAATGGCCGGATGATAACTGTATCTCAAGAAGAAAACCGAAATTATTCCCTGATAAATATAACGCAACTAATTACTATGGAAAACGCACATTTGAGTACATGACTCCTAAAATTTATAACGCCTTACCGCAGAAGTTGTTTGATGAGAAAGTTAGAATAAATAATTTTATAAATAATGTCAAAAAAATATTTATAGATAACTATTAGGATAGGTACTCAAGGGCAGTGAGAATGGACAATTCGTATACAATCGGTACGGTGCCCACTTTTCACTGCTTTTAGTCCTCACTGAAATAAAATGTCAAATTGCATGCTTAGTATTTTTGTATATCTAGAAAATAATAATGCATGAATAAAACTATTTAGATGTAAGACACAAGGTGTATCAAGAGCATTCGAACTGCCAACAAACTGCTATGCAGTTTGGCAGTACAATAATTTATGTAAAAATGTATGTGTCATTAATTATGAAATAAACTATTATTATTACATCCATAACTCAGGAACAAGTATTCGTTATTTATTTATTAACATTATTTCCAGAAACCTGGACGACGTGATCCGCCGCGCGAACAGCACCGAGTACGGGCTGGCGAGCGGCGTGTTCACGCGGGACGTGTCGCGCGCGCTGCAGTTCGCAGAACGGATCGACGCGGGCACCGTGTTCGTCAACACCTACAACAAGACCGACGTCGCCGCGCCCTTCGGAGGGTTCAAGCAATCCGGCTTTGGAAAGGATCTGGGTAAATATTCACTTAGCACGTCGCACGACCAACTACTTTTCCGGGTCATTTTGAACGGGAACGTATCAAAATATATAAAGTTTAAAACGAATAATGGACGAAATACATAATGGTCATAATATATACTAAAATTTTCTATGAAACTATTTAATTAAACAAACTTTTTTAATCGTGTAAACTACAGATTGGTTTAGGTTAGGTTAGGTTTATTTTATGAAAATCCTGTAAAGTTTAAGAATTTCCAAGAAAATTGCATTGTATCAAATGACCATTATGTATTTCGTCCATTATTATTTTTAAATTTTATATATTTTGATACGTACCCGTATGTTAAGGCCCTACCGAGTTTTTCGCGCTAATCGATTTCGGGTGGGCGATTTCGGGCGTGGGGGAGGCACGATGGCTCAAGATAGGTTGGTTGGACTGCGTGTTTTTGTGTATTTTCATCTTATTACTAAAAAAAATACACATTTTAAAAATGTAGCAAAACTACGCCCTAGAAAACATCTTGTTTTGTTAACATTCAAAAAGTCATGACCTGCCGTGCAGTATTTACGTCGTACTACGAGTTTATTTTATTTTTTAGAGACGACTTTGGATTTTTTTTCTATCGAGCGAACTACAAGTAATCGTGTTTCGATAGAATAAAAAAAATAAAATAAATAAATAAATAAATATTAGGGGACAATCTTACACAAATCGACCTAGTCGCAAACTAAGCAAAGCTTGTACTATGGGTACTAGACGACGAAATAAATACTTGTCACTAGACTGAATCCTCAAATATCTTTCATATGAATTTCAGGACTATAGCATTGCTAGTAATACACGAGTAGCACGAGTTTAAATGAATGCAATAAATGCACCAAAAACACGGTAGGGCCTTAAAAGGTGATTAAAACTAGTAACAAAAATTAGCAAATCATGAACAGTTATAGCTAGACCGTTTAAATGAGTCCTCGCCCGCGCGCTACAGGGGTGGGGGGTATGACGACAAAGGGGCTGAGAGAGGTGCGGGCGGTTGCGCTTCGTGTGCCTGCCGCCCGCACCTCTCCCGGCCCCCTTTGTCGTCATACCCTCAACTCCTGCACCGCGCAGGCGAGGACTCATTTAAACGGTTTAGCTATAGTAATTCGCCACAGTGGCGCGCGGGACGTCCCACGGCTTAATTAATATTACTATCTAATCTTACTAATATTTTAAACGTAAAAGTTTTTATGGACGTGTGGATATTTTTGTTACTCTTTCACGCTAAAACAGTTTGTTTGATTCTGATGAAATTCGGCACACAGATTGTTTCTAACTTAGATTAACAAATAGAATAATTGTTATACCGGAAATTTGCAAAGTTCCCGCGGGATAGCGATGAACTAATTCTTCGCAGAATCCTTTGATGAAATTGGCATTGATAAAGCTCGTCTTCAAATGTTACATTATTTCTTCTACTGAAATTAATTAAATTAAAATTAATAGATTTGTTCTAACTCTACGGATATTCAAACAAATCTTTAATGTTTATTGTTTTGTTTCAGGTCAAGAGGCATTGAACGAGTACCTCAAAACCAAAACTGTTACCATTGAATACTAATTTAGTGTACGTTAAATTAGGTAGCTTTTAGGACGTTTCACATTAAATAACATTTACTAATGTAAGAAAATTGTATATATAATTCAAATTTCGATTCAACCAGTGTTTTGAAGACAATAATGACTGTGCCAAAAATATATAACACTATTTAAACACTTTCGTTTTATTTTTATGGATTAGATATTTCCCTAATTCAATAAAACATATTAAAAACTCAACATGACAAAGTATTTTAAAAATGTAGCATATAAGGCAACCCAGTGTTCGACACTTTAATTCCAATAATCGACACCGTGCTTGTCGCCTTTATTGCTACGAATTAAGATTGAAAGTGTCATCTATTGGGGCAGCGTCGGGCACTGGGGTATTTACTTGAGGTCACGAATAAGTAAAACAGCGGATTTTTATTAAAAAAACAAGTATTTATTCTTATAAAAAATCTATTTTTTGTCACAGACTAATACTTATTCATATACTTAGGATGCTAATGTAACTCACAAACAAGTCCTTTGTTTTTTACCTACTTAACACAAAATTCCATTTTACACTTTTCTATGCGCTTCATTCATTCATTCTACTTTAGTGTCCGTAATGTAAACAGCTGTACAACGATGAGAAAGACGATATAAACCCTTGGATCAGTGCCACCGATCGTTTATAAAATCTGATTTTTTTCATCAACTTTTTAGCAAACTAGCAATATAAATATTATAAGGGCGACGATGACACCTGAAATCAACTGACGTACTTTTTACGAGCTGCCAAAAAACGATTTTCGCATAGATTTTGTTTGGCAATAACTAGTTTTGACGTCACTTATCTGCCAACTCAATCGACCATTTACTTGCAACTAAAAATTTAATTTTGCAGTAAACCTTTTCAACGCTTTGTCAAATAAGACTCTCAGTCATACCCCATGACATCGGAATGTCAAACGCGAAGTTGACCCTACAGAAATGAATGGAGGTAGCAACCAATTTTTGACATGTGATTTCAAACAATGACATTATTGTCTTAAGGAATAAATTTGATTGAAATAAACAAGCCGCCGGCCGCCGGCGGCGGGTAGCCGTAGTTCCACAAAGCATGTGAGTGCAGATATATACGTCGTTTACCTCGAAAAGGTTAATTTTTATTATTACTACTACAGTTGAGTCTTGAAATTATTATTTCATAGTGTCATCGACCTCATTGTCATAGTCACTTTTACCTGTGAAGTTAATGAGACAGGGGCCTGCTTGTTGTCTAACGCGCGGGCGCTTGCTATCAAATTCACTAATTCTTTCTGCCAAACGGTATAAGCTGGCGATATAAAGAGATTTTTCTCAAAAATATCCGTAAAAGTTGACATTATTCTTTACATATCAGAACATAGTGCATAGTTTATGGTCAGTAAAAAAATTAAAAAGTTAAAAATATTGCAGGCTCGATAAACTCGACAACAATGTCGCATACAAATTCCATTATTGTCGAGTCTCAAACTTTTTAAAAAGTTAAAACGGCCACGGTAATAAGTTGGCACTATTCGTATACAGCCAACTCAAATGACAGGTATCAGTAGTTTTGTTGGAACTACAGACTTTTTGTACTGTGTTTGAAACAGCTTGTGGTGTTTTGCGGTAGAAAAATACACCTGAAGTTTTTTTTTAATGAAAAAAGGCGGGAAAGGATTTAGTGACATTTAATTTTAAGTGATTTGAAATTCTTTGTACCTATTTAAGTTAATAAAAGTTTATTCTATTTTTTTTCCTTCACCGTTTTTGAGAAAAGCTTTATATTAGTCTCGGCTGGAAAAGCAATTGGCATTGATCACTTTTTTACAATGTGGTCTAATTCCAAAACCATTTCGAGGAATAGGTTTATTAAATCATTTTATAACATTGTAGTAAAAAAATATTAAACGATCGTGTGTATTTTTGCAAAATAATGTTTGACCTTTGTTTGACCTTTCTGTGGGCATTAACTTTGAAATTCTTTGCAACAAGAAAAAAAAAGCCGTCCGTCTAGTTTCTCTATACTATTCTCTGTCACTTCGACGTAGTTATCATCTGTCAGTTTAAGGATACTATTTTGAAAAACATTCTTCGCGTTTTTCATATTTTAATAATGGATTTATACAGGAAGTGTTTCATTCCTACTTGTGGAAATGATTCTGTCAATAGCCCAAACAAATTAATTGTTTGCATTAGAGAAGATTTACAAGAGAAGCGGTGCCGCAAAGTTAATTCAAAGATTACAAGATGTACTTATTGTTTTGAGGATCATTTTAATGTAAGTATGGATTAAATCCGCCAAAGAACTTTCAAGGGCACACTTCTGACCATTTTATTTTATACATACAAAAAATACTATAGCCGTAAATCGTTTTTTTACCTATTCTCTTGGAAGAATCGGCAACTTTAGTGTTATTGTTATTGTAATGTAAAGTGACATTGTCAGATGACAACTAACCATCGATTGTGACACATTTTTTTGTCATTATGTCTGTGGTTTCTACACAGATTCAGCCGCGGCATGTAATTTACGAGAAGTCGTATCTCAAATTTTCAATAAATTATAAAAAAATATTGGAGTGATGAATTGCTGAAATATTCAAATTAGTTTCTTAAAATGCTCTATATTTTCGATAAAAAAAATAAAAAGGAGGGTTAGAAAAAATGATCAATCCCAATTGCTGGCTTCGAATTAGTTAAACGGACTCGCAAGCTCGTCCTTTTAATACTCATACTCAGCCAGCAAGCAATAGGGATGTTGACACCACCAATCAACTGACGTAGTTTTTATGAGCTGTCAAAACACATTTCTCCCATAGAGTATGAATGGCAATAGCAACATATGACGTCACTTGTTCGCATACTCAATTAACTAACTATTTATTTGTTTTAAAGCAACAAAAAATCTAATTTTGCAGTTAATCGAAAATTAATCTGGGTTTCAGGGCTAAAATAAAGCGTTTTTTTACTGGAGTCGTGTCTTCGAATTATTTTTTAATGGTGTCAACATCCCTATTGCCTACTTCCAGGCCACGACAATAATGTACTAATAAATGCGATTATCAGCGGAAGTTCGTTAGACAATAGGCATCAGAGCCTTTCTGGTCTAACACACTCGGAATCACAACCGTTTTTACTACTTTATTCTGTCGCACGGTATAGGATGAAGGTTGAAAGAAATGGAGAATGCAATCGGCAACATCAGCGCGTTAGTGCTTGTTATTTGATCAGTAGTTAAAGATACTAATAGTCAAATTGCCTTTGAAATGCGTTAACTATAGTTATGTTTGCCATATATTTTAACTATTAGTTTGTGTAACTATTGATCAAACAACGATCTCTTAGACAATTAGCCTCTGGTTGTCAAAACTGGTAAAACTGGTCATATCATCCCTTCAAGGGATAAGTTTGCCTTCGTTCACCTGTTTCTCTTGTTAACTGTTAATTTCGTGTTTTTGTGTACAATAAAAAGTTTTACATACATATATACGTTGTGGACAACTAATTAGGGACATATGTGGCAAGATAGTGAATGTTTGGCTTTGCCCTTATAAATACCGAAATGTAATGTGATTTCTCACCTTATTTTATTTACAATGTTTGGTTACATTTATATTCGTTAGAAAACTATAGAAATTGAAACTGATAATACAGTAAATAAAATATTTAATCCAAAAATGACAAACAAATATTGTAATCACACATTGTACGGCTGGACATTTAATTAGGGACGCTAGATTCATGATAAAATAAATTTAAAGTAAAAGCAATAAAAACAGTATAATTTACTTGTAACTATAAATGTCAACAATTCCTGGCTAAGATAGAGTACTTTTTAGTAACCTGTGGCAAATCCTTTATTTTTAATAACGGCTTGACATCGTCGTGGCATGGACGATATCAGTTTAATGCACGTTTCATCAGGGATGTTAGCCCATGCTTCAGTAAAGGCTTCGTAGAACTCATCTAATGATCTGGAACGATAACCGGCAACCTTTTTCTTGATCTCATGCCATAGGTGTTCGATTGGATTTAGGTCTGGACTATTTGCCGGCCAATCTAGAACCGATACCGATTGACTGGTAAGGAATGCCTTTACTGATCGTGCTGTATGTTTCGGGTCATTATCGTGCTGGAACGTCCATATAACTGGAAGGTGTTCCTCGGCATAGGGTAACATCGTTTCCTCTAGTATAGATTTATACTGAAATTGGTCTAAATTGCCCTGAACTCTCCTGATAGGCCTTACTCCAGTACCAGAAAACGACCCCCAAATCTTGATGTTTCCTCCGCCATGTTTTACTTGTTTTTTTGTGAATGTTGGATTCATTTCTGCGTTTGCTGGTCGCCGTACATAATGTCTGCCGTCCGATGAAACCAAATTAACCTTGGTTTCATCAGAGAACAATACATGTTGCCACTGGGAATAAGTCCAATGTTCATATTTACGAGCAAAGACCAGACGAGCATCCCGATGTTGTTTCTTTAACAGAGGTACTTTGCGAGCTATTCTTCCGAACAATCCCACTTCTTCCAACCGTCGTCGAACAGTCCTCGCTGACACACCCGCAGTGACGTCTGCCCCAAATACTTCATTTTTTATACAAACGGAACCCTTAAAAGGATCGAACTTAGCTAACCTGACCATCATTCTATCTTCTTGAGGAGTTGTTTTTCTCAACCTTTGTTTTCTGGGTACATTTTGCACAGTTTTATTGCGTTGAACATGTTGCACCGCATTAAACACCATATTCTTAGAGCATTCTAAATGTTTTGCTATTCTTCGATAAGACCATCCACGCTTAACAAAGTTCACAATAATATTCCGTAATGTTGCATCACAGCCTTTCTTTCTACCCATATTAATTTCTATAAATTATACTCGGAAAAGTAAAATTGACAGCTAAAATGCCGCGAAAAGAACAGCAATTTAGGATAGCAATAGAAAATACGTAAATACTTTTAAAATTTTGAAAATAGAACGCACAGTCTGAGCGTCCCTAATTATATGGCCGGCCAGTGCGTTTCGCGAAAAATGTCTGTATTGTATTTAGGACACATATTTAAAAAGTTTTAATGTCAAGAGTCGTATTTTTTTCATTTTTATAACGGAATGACTGTTAACTATCTTATATTAAAATAAAAATACGTATATATTTAAGAAAATACTAATAAAAGCAATGTGTAATTCAAAACTTGGTGTCAATACCAAGTGTCCCTAATTAGTTGACCACAACTGTACATACAATGGTAGCAGTGGCGTGACGCTGTAACGACTCAAATCCCACCAGTTGCAATCTTTTAAGTGGTCTGGCAAAGGTGTACACTAACTGCAAGGTTTGCATCCGAAGACGAACTAACTCTTAAGTCCGATTTCACATTAAGGCGCTACAGCACGGCAGAATAGATCTTGAATCTAATGTAAAGCCGGTCTCACGCTTCCATTACGCTCCGGGTTGTCAAACGAAAATCACTCCACACCACTGAACGGTGGTCAAAGGATAGTGACGTCACCGTGACCGTCCACGGGTCAGTGCGGGCGTCCTTTCTGCACGAGTCTGACGGTGCGTCGCAGCAGCACGGGGCGCGCGGCCCCCGCCCCCCGCGTCGTCGCTCCCCCGCCCCCGCGACGTTTGGCCACGATCACGCGCGTGTAGTTTAGTGCTCGCCCGCCCTGCCAATCAATTCATTAATAATTATATAGCGAAAGATTTACGGAACGAAACAGTAAACGGGCATTTACAATAATAACTCTTAAAACGATACCGGAAATATATTTGTCGTCAAACAGAAATTAAAGCCGATTCAAGTTAGCAACATTTACGGTCCAAAATAGAATGTCTTGACAGGGTTGTTAAATGGTTTAAAGGTTAAACAGTGTATAGTCGACCAGACCAAGATATTGCTTTACCACCCTAAAGTTCAATGTCAGTTGCACGGCTTAAAGATTTGCCACACTGGATGCGTTCTGCGGTCGCGTGCGGTCGCGGTCAGGTCAAATTGAACGCAGCCCGCATTATGTATGAACAACATTGTCGGTCTCTATATATTAGGTATAGGCCCTGGATTCAAATCCCGGTAAGGGTATTTATTTGTGTGATGAGCACGAATATTTGTTCCTGAGTTACGGATGTTTTCTATGTATTTAAGTATTTATTTATCTATATAAGTATGTTTATCGTCGTCTAGTACCCATAGTACAAGCTTTGCTTAGTTTGGGACTAGGTCGATTTGTGTAAGATTGTCCCCTAATATTTATTCATATTATTTATTTATATGAGATCTGACCGTGCGGTCCGTGCGGTGTGGCAAATCCTTGATTGTTTTTATTCTGATGTAGGAACTGTCATTAAAAGTGGTAAAGCACTTACTTGGTGGAATAAAAACACCATTTACTTTTTTTTAATGAGGAATTTGTGTTTTTTTTATTCAAAATCACGAATACTATTAAGCATGATACTCACTCTGGGATGTCCACTTGTGACGGTGACGCTCGGGCTCCTGCTTATTTCTGTAAAACAATGCTTGACGTCAGAAAACTAATCATTTACTCATTTAAATTTTTGTGTTTCGTCAGTCCCCCTATATCCAACTAACTGCTTCTAGAGTACAATGCCTTGTAGAGTGGACATTAGGGTGTTTCACATTTGTAGGTGAAAAAAATTTTTGTGATATTTTTCTGACTTTGCTCAGCTTCCGGTTCTAGCTTATGTTAATAGAATATTTTCCAAATTTCAAGTGGATTGGACCATGTTTAGAGGTTGCACAGAATGAACAGCTCTAAATAAGAATCAAAAAAAGAAGTAATTACTTTTATTTAAAAATAGCACAATATGGTAGCCACACATCGTTTTTAAGTGAAAGAAAATTAAATTAAGCATAAAATAGAACATTAAGTACTCAATAAATAATTTACTACTTAGGCTACACAAGTTGCAACCTCATCTTTGGTTCGCTTGACCACACATTTTCTGTTGCATGCTTATTTCTGCTATTCGTCTCTGATCGAATCATTAAATAAAGAATAGTTACTCTGTCTTCTAGAATCTTACAGGATGCGATTGATGGCAACAATTTACTGTTTCAATGTTAGAGTAAAGGTGAATGATGATAATTTTTTTGAGCCATTTCGCTTCTTTTGGTCATCCGAGCTCGATGAATAGTAGACGGCGGTATAGAAACATCTGAGACATCGTGACCAAGGCTTTTAACAGCTGTAATAAACGAAGTAGAGGCTAGCTTGCCGAGTGGAGCGGTCCTATGCAGCTATGAGTGTCCAATCGAGAGATTTTAGTTTACTTATAAATAGGACTTGACATTAGAAAAACGTTAACAAATTATGGTAAGTGTTCCTTATAAAGTTATTAAATGTTAGCTCAAACAGTTAATGTCTTGACATATACTTCCACACCACACTTCTTGCAGTTTAATACTTGTCTACTTAGTGGCGTCCGAAAGAGTTTCAACAGCACTTATTCCTTGGAAGGAAGTCCAGCTCCTAACAAAATATCACAAGGAAACCTCTCGAGTAACCGAATTCGTCGTTGACTATTCATATTATTATTTACGTTAAAATATGCTTCAATCTTTTAAACGACACACTTAAATCACTTTATAACCCTCCACTTCAGATAATAAACTTGAAAATTTTGCTATCCTCTAATACACCGATATCAATTACTTGACATAAAAGTCATCAAACTGTGCAACCTTTAGATGATAATCGATTTTACTGATTTTTGGCGTATGAACTTTACATATGAGTGGAAACAAGAATTCGAGCAAAGTCAAAGAAAAATCAAAAATTTTGAAAAATGAAACACCCTAGTGGACATTAAAAGGGTTTTTTGGTAAAGTTTTATCATCTTAAGTGCCACAGTCGTAACTCAACATCTGCTCCGGTACCCATTGCTTGGAACCCAATCGGTGACTCTTACATGAATTGAATTAGTCGACACGCGATATTTTAACATTTAGGATTTCGTACTATAGGATATGTTTATTTGGGTACAAACGGTACAATATGGCTGATTACAATATTTTTTTTTAGATTATACACCAACTAGTAAAGTTACCACAGGTTACTATTACATACATATTACTAACCGAGCAATATAACATTAGGTATTTGAAAATGTGACATAAGACTATGGATACCTGTAGAGGCAGAAAACTAACATGATAATATGTAACGTGAAACATAATTACAAAGTAACAATTTGGTCCCTAACTAGAGCCGTAAACTCTTGGAGACATGTGTTTAAATATACCAACTTCAGGAACTTTTGCAAACTCTACTAACAAAAAAAAATGTAACATATTAAGAACGTATGAAAATAGTTATCTCCATTTCGGTGTATCGGCATTTCATAGTTTCGTTATTTTGATTTTCGATATGTTAAGCATCGATATTGCAGTCGTAGGTGTTATGATATTTCGGTATTATGTTATGACTAGCCTTCCGTCCGCAGCTTCGCCCGCGATATATTAATGTGCCCGTAGGAAAAGTATTTTCCCGCGGTTAAAAGGAGTCTATGTCACTCAGTGATAATGTAGCTTTCTAACGGCAAAAGAATTTTTGAAATCGGTCCAGTAGTTTCGTAGCCTATTCAATGCAAACAAACAAACAATCAAATCTTTCCTCTTTATAATCTTCTTCTTCTATCTATACCTATAAAACAGTACCGTGACTGACTGACTGACTGACTGATTGGTGAGTAACTGACAGACAACGCACAGCCTAAACTACTGGCGCTAGAGACTTGAAATTTGGCACACATGTACCTTGAGTATTGTAGGGGTGCACTAAGGAAGGATTTTTCGAAATTCCCACGGGATAGGGAAATATCTAAGCTTTCTTTATTTGTAAAAAAAAATGCAAAATTCCCACGGGATAGAAATAAGTAAATTCAACTTCGGCACTGATTTTAAAAATCCTTTCATATGATATGATATGACTATCCCCAATTGACATAGGGTACTTTTTCTTTTGGAAAATGCAAAATTCCCGCGGGATAGAAATAAGTGAATTCAACTTCGGGACTGATTTTAAAAATTCTTTCACCAATAGTAAGCTACAGTATCCGTGATTGACATAGCGTACTTATTTCTGGGAAAATGCCAAATTCCCACGGGACAGAAATAAGTAAATACAACTTCGGCACTGATTTTAAAAATTCTTTCATATGATATAGTATGTCTATCCCAAATTGGCACAGGCTACTCTTTCTTTCACAACACAATTCCCACGGGATAGAAAAAACTGAATTCAACTTCGGGGCTGATTTTGAAAATTCTTTCACCAGTAGCAAGCTACAGTATCCCTGATTGACATAAGGTACTTTCTCCGGGAAAATACAAAATTCCCGCGGGATAGAAATAAGTAAATTCAACTTAGGAGCTGATTTTTAAAAATATTTTATATATTTAAAGCTACAATATCTCTGATTGGCATAGGCTACTTTTCTACGGGAAAATGTAAATTTCCCGTGGGATCGAAATAAGTAAATTTAACTTTGGGGCTGAATTTGAAAAATATTTTACCACTTGAAGGCTACATTATCCCTGTTTGACATACTACTTTTTCTCAGGAAAAATTCAAAATTCCCACGGGATAGAAATAAGTGAATTGAACGTGGGGGCTGATTTTTAAAATTATTTCACTAATATAAAGCTACACTGTCTCTGATTTTCAAAATAGTTCAAAACAGTTATTTCTATCCCGCGGTATGCACTTTGCACTTTCCTGGGATAAAATGTTGTTGTTTCAATCAGGCCTCCTCCCAGAACGAGAACACGGGCCGTAGTTCCCACTTGGGCCCAGTACGATTTGTGGAGTGCGGGTGTGTACCATTGAATTTCTTCTCAGGTGTGTGCAGCTTTTCTCACGACGTTTTCCAAATCAAATCAAATCAAATCAAATCAAATCAAATCAAATCAAATCAAATCAAATCAAATCAAATCAAATCAAATCAAATCAAATCAAATCAAATCAAATCAAATCAAATCAAATCAAATCAAATCAAATCAAATCAAATCAAATCAAATCAAATCAAATCAAATCAAATCAAATCAAATCAAATCAAGTCAAATCAAATCAAATCAAATCAAATCAAATCAAATCAAATCAAATCAATCAATTTTATTTCGTCATCACAGGTAGATTTTCTTCCTTCACAATAAAGCTCATGGTAATCTTCAAACGTAATTTAGCACACGAATTCGGAATAACTCAGAGGACCAATCCCGGGCTCAAACCCATGACCCTCTGCTTAAGAGACCATAGGTCAAACCACTAGGCCACCGCGGCTTATCTGCTTTAGAATTCAATTATTCAAATTCCGCGGGAACTTTGCATTTTTTCTATGTGTTAATCCACGTAATAAACTACCTGAATGCCTAATTTCATCCAAACAACTAACGTTATTGTCTTCGCGTACGAAGTTGCGGGCAAAAGCTAGTATTAGTATAATAGATATATCGCCGTCGCTGCCATACTATGTAGTTTGGTTTGGTATTGGTACCGGGTCTCTTGACAACAGGCGCGGGGGCCACGACAGGTGGAGTGGGCTCGTCATCCGCGAACACTATGGGCAACTGCATGATATCCAGCTCGGGCTCCTCGATGACGGGGGCCGGGGCCGGGGTCGGGGTCGGGGTCGCGGGGGCCGCGCGGCGTGGGGGCAGCAGCGCGAGGGGGGTCGCGCCGCACCCGCGGGAAATCACGCGGGTTTGCTCTGCGACAAACGTACAAACAATATAAGGTCAACCATTAATGTGGTTCTATGGGGCCGTTCAAGTATTACGTAAGCATTTTTTTAACTATTATCAACGCCCCATCCCTCTTGTCAGCAAAAGTAAGCAAATCTCTTACAAACCCTCTCTTTCCATG
The DNA here is from genome assembly GCA_947859365.1 of Archips crataeganus. Taxonomy (NCBI): domain Eukaryota; kingdom Metazoa; phylum Arthropoda; class Insecta; order Lepidoptera; family Tortricidae; genus Archips; species Archips crataeganus. The sequence goes on from OX402065.1 coordinate 7,090,820, forward strand.
CTCACGTAAGCATTACTACATACATTTTTAATGTGTTTTGCTTTCTTTATTGATTTATAAGCAACAGTTATCAATTCTAGAAATAAGCTTAGGATAGAGGAATTTCACAAATATTGACATGTTACCTAATTGATTGCTATAAGTATTCAAATGAAAATTGACTAATTTTGCAGAAAATCCGAAAAATTAAAAAAATATTGCTGAAGCAAAGAGTCCCCATTGTCGACCCAGAATGATCGCCATTAATCCACGACCTGATAATTCAAACCTTTATGGCAATAACACGAGGGTTTGGATTATCAGGTCGTACCATATGCATACCGAGTCGACAATTAGAGGTCATTTTTTAAGCGCAATATACCTGTGGGAGGCTCCGCTTCTCGCAGCAAAGCTCGTGCACTGTTGAAAAAAAACAAATGTGTCACCAGATAGTTTAATTTTAGATTTATTTATTATATGCTTGATATAAATTATGTGCTTTGTGCCAACAAGTACTCCGAATAAAACCAGTCGGCAAAAAAGCTTGTGTTATAAAAAAAAAAACAATTTCTAAGTATATACTTACGCATGCAGCGCGCGCCGTTCCTCTGTTACCTCGCCTGCGCCTGCAAACAAAAAGACATAGTAATACGTTAATTTTAATAAAAATAAATATTTGTCCGACTTCAAAAAATTCAGAAAAAGAATCGTAAATTTTTGGCGGTTTTTATTTTTCTTAAGCATGTTCACCGATGACTAAGACAAAAGCGGTCCTTTTTTAAAAAAAAATCGGTGCTCCTGAGGCTGTCACATATTTTTTATTAAAATTGGTTCAGTAATGCACATTTAAAATTAATCGTAATTTGAATAAAGCAAAAAAAATCGAAGTCATTGTTTCTTTTTCTAACTCATAAAGTCGTAAAGACTAAAGTACCTTTCTTGGGTGTCCGGCGTTGCGGCGGCTCGCCCTCGGCGGCTTGCATCGCCCAGCGGACGCACTCATCCTGCGAACACAAACATTATGCTAGAACGACCTTTTTCAGTAGGTTTGCTAGTCTACTTTGCTCCGTATTCAAATGCGAAAACAAAAGACGGAGATCAACTCTGCGTCGATAGATCTGGGGAGATCCTAAAGCTGAGTTGAACATGTTCAGTTGTCTCACCGCTACGGCAGCGTCGAGCGCCGCCTGCGGCACGGCCAGCCGGCGCCGCAGCCTGGCAGGCAGCCGCAGCGCGTCCCCCGCGCCCCGCACCTCCACCACCCGCCGCGCCGCGCCCGCGCCCGCCAGCAGCTCGAGCGCCGCGCCGCGAGCGCACGCCGCGCCCGCGCTGCCCACTACTATTAACAGCGGGATATCCAACTGGAACATACAGTAAGGGGCTGTTTCACCACTTTTCTTAAAGTTCGGATTAGCTTAATCATAACCTTATTTGACAGATGGAATTAAAATTTCTGTTTCACCAGTCTCGATTAGCGCTAAGTGACGGACAAACTGTTTCTTAATTTGACCATCAGATCAGGAGGCATTTAGCATTTTTATCCGTGACATAAAGTTAGTTTATTTTTTTGTGGCCATGGTTGGAGAGCCCTTCAGCCGGTTTCAGAAAAATAAATCAAAGTATTTTTTATTTTTTAAAGAAAGAGGTCATGCTAAATTGCATAAAATAATTTAAATATCAAGATTTGAATGAAAAAATGTAGGTACACTTTTAGTATGTAAAAATAAATCCAAAATTTCGTAATATTTTTTAATAACAAACTTTTTTTCAGTGGCTCAATCGTTTGTTCTACCTGAACTTGTATGTCGCCATTAAAAAAAAGTTAATCTGTCAAATGGTTTGGCGCCACTTTTCGATTCGTTTTACGTGATTTTATTTTTCTTTGTTATTGTTAACAAAGTATCGTAAATAAATACCGTTTTTGGATTAATTATAATGTTACACATTTGTTTATGCAAAAAAATAGATGTATTTAAAAATTACATAGTTTACGATTTCTTGTGCTTTAACAATGAGCGACTCTTTGAACGAAAGTGTGCGAACAGGAACGCGTGATCGTGAAATGTGACGTTGCCATTCCCCCTCTATGTTAAACCGACGATTAGTTAAGTGGTACTTAGTTTGCACAGGACCGGAGTGGTGAAACTGAAAAAAAACTAGCCGACAGATTTGTCCAGTACTTAGTTTATTCATTGGTTACGTGACCAGTAGTTTGACAGTAAGGTGGTGAAACACCCCCTAAAGGTTGACCGTTAACAGTGACTAGACTATTATACGAGGTGGCACATTTAGAAACGATAATATCGATTTTAGTGACAAGAAGAAACTACGTTCATAAATTAAATAAAAGGAAAGAACATTTAATTTTTTTATTAAAAAACGCTGAAAATCACGTTTTTTGTATGACGATTGACGACCCTCTTTAATTTTTAACTTTATTTTATCTGTAGTAGGTACCTATTAGCGTACACAATAATACACAATCGGTAAAAACTTCAAGTGTTTAGCTATTAGGTATGGGTCAAGAGATAGATTCCTGTGACAGACGGACAGACAGTGTAGTAATAGGGTGCCTCGTTTTGAATACAGAACCCTAAAAATTGTCGCAGAGATTTGTTCAAGGTGGAGATTTTTTTAGAAAGAATGTTCCCAACGAGTCACTGTGGCAGATAAAGGTTGTCGCACACGTAACCGCTAGGCACCGGATCGGCGCCGCCTCAACTCGAGCCGTCCTGTATTCTTTATAAGAAATTCCATACTGTAACGCACACGACATATCGGCATCGGAACAGCATCGCCCCGCCTCGGCACAAGCTAGTAATCCGCAAGCGTTCCCCCCGCGGCCGACCCGCCGATGCCCCACCGCTTGTCTCGCTCGCAGTTTCAACGCTAGCCGCCGCCTCGCTTTACACGCGCTGCTGTCGCCCAGCTGTGAAGGCTTGTTCGGACTAGGCTAGTATTTTAATCTAGTAGCGAGTACTTTAGTAGCTAAACGTGTCTGAACACCAAAAAATTGGTTGAGTAGATTAGTAAGTAATTTAATCGAGTCAATCCATTTTATTCTATTTTTTTAGTACTTTAGTAGTGAGTAGCACCCCCCACCACGCGTCCGTGCTTACTCGGCCGCCGGCTAAACAAGTCCGAACCTGTCGATTTAGTCGAGTTCATTAGTCGGCATGAAAATGTCTCGACTGTAAAGGCTTGTTCGGACTAGGCTAGTATTTTAGTCTAGTAGCGAGTACTTTAGTAGCTAAACGTGTCTGAACACCAAAAAATTGGTCGAGTTGATTAGTAAGTAATTTAGTCGAGTCAATCCATTTTATTCTATTTTTTTAGTACTTTAGTAGTGATTAGCACCCCCCACCACGCGTCCGTGCTTACTTCGGCCGCCGGCTAAACAAGTCCGAACCTGTCGATTTAGTCGAGTTCATTAGTTTATTATTAGTTTTCAATAGTCTTTACTCGACTGTAATGCGAACGATTTTTAGGCAGTAGCGAATAGTTTAGCTACTAAATTACTCGCTACTAGACTAAAATACTAGCCTAGTCCGAACAAGCCTTATAAGGGTGTGTCTCGGCGGCAACAAGCCCACTCACCTCGCTCCGGTGCAGGTGCGTGGTCTCTCCCTCGGCGGTGAGCAGCGGCGGCGCCAGCAGCACCAGCGCGCGCACCACCCCCGCCCCCACCCCCGCGCTGCCCGCCAGCAGGGCGCTCGCCAGCGCCGCGCCCGCGCCCGCTCCCCCCACTACCACTGCCCGCGACCTGACATACACATTGATTACGTCATCATCATGTCAGCCCATCGTCGGTGATACTTCAACACCTTACTTCGTTACCCATAAGGTCTATTTTATCTAATTTTCCCTGTTATTTCATTTCAAGTTGAGCATTCAATTAGATCGTACAGTTCTATTTTCTATGCGTATGCGCTGGTAGGGGTAGGGACCTACCGCTGCTGTTGAGTGACTGAGCCTATTCGTTAAGCCAATATATGCTTGACTAATTTGAAATACCAACCACTCACCTTTTTCGTGTTGTTTAGTCAGTATCCAGTTGTCCAAAGTGACATCTTCATACTGTTTCATAGAAAAATGCTTAGGTTGTCCATGAGACAAAATTTGTGTACCTAACCATAGCAACGGGCTGGCCAGAAAAAGTTGATCCAACCTTCTACGAATCTGCTCATTTCTGATTCGATGCCTAAAGAAACCCCGAGCGTAGCTCTCTCCATAGCTCGTTGAGTGACTCTTGAGCCTATTTGTTAGACCAATATATGCTTGACTAATTTGATATACAGTAAAATGACATAAAGTTTACCACTGACAGATGGTTTGCTTTCATTTCATATTCAACTTTGACGACCTACAAATAAAGCCAATTTTAGAATACTGTTACCCACGTTTGCAGATTTTGTAATAGCTACTTTATTTGTATGGCGTTAAAGTATAAACTTTTCTAATTTGTGTACTTTTGTTTTTCTAATTGTTTTTAAGTGTAATTTCTGTTCTTTGGTAATATTTTTATGTTTTTACTGTACCCATACTATACATATAAACATAACACATACACATAAACACATCATAATGTTCACACATATTATTTGTTTCTGGTACCTTTTACCTTGTTGGGCTGCCCAGTGCCTTCGTGCCATGTCAATTCCAGCCTTTCTATTAAATAGTGTAATAATGTTACTATTCTATTTTCATTTCAATGGTCCGTAAAAAATCCCACTTTTTGACCTTGGCTCTGCTTAATGTGCGCTCCCTGCGAACTGGACATGATGAGTTTGTTGCTAATCTGGATAGGTTTAAGCCGGATGTTGTTGCTCTTAATGAGACGTGGCTTCGCGCAGGAGAAGAAAATTTTCTTCCTTCAGTGCCAGGCTACTCTTTAAAAAGTAACCCTCGGCAAAGCGGACATAGGGGCGGCGGGGTTGGGTTCTATATTCGCCGTGGTGTACAGGTGCGCATTGTACAACACCCGCCGTCCGCTCTGGAACAAATGTGGTTGATGCTGAAGGTAAGCGGCGTTGGGGGTTTCGCGATGGGTACGGCATATAGACCGGAGTCTGTTACTGTGGACGCTGCTCTGGACGCTCTAAGTGAGGCACTTGACATGTTTGGATCGTGCAGAGGCGTGTTTTTACTGTCGGACTTTAATGTAAACCTTTTGTCAACAAACAAACCCAGCGTTGCAAAGCTTCTGACTTTCTTAAAGCACAGAAACCTAGAGCAACTGGTAAGTGAACCCACCAGAATCACAGATCAGTCAGCGTCTATATTAGACCTCGTAATTACCGACTCGCCTAATTTCTGTAAAGATATACACATTCATCATAATCCTAGACTGAGTGACCACGCAATGATTCTTGTGAAATTATGCATTACCAAACCAAAATTGACACCTCAGTACATATATAGGCGTAACTTGGGCAGAATTGACTCGGAAGAGTTTGCACAGGATGTAAACAATATGCCTTGGAGTGAAATTCTAGCACAAGATGACGTCAATAAAAAAGTTAAACGATTCAATGAACTAATAACATCGCTATTTGACAAACACTCACCACTGTGCAAACTTCGAGTCAGTCGCCAATCATATCCATGGATCACGGATAACATTAAATGTATGATGAAGTTGCGGGATTCTGCGTTTGCCAGAGCCCGCAGAACAGGTGTCGACTCTCATCACGAGTACTACAAAAGTTTACGTAACTACATCAATGGAGCTCTCGAACGAGAAAAAACTGCTTATTTTACATACTACGTAAACAAAAACAGAAGTCATCCGGCACAAATGTGGACACACCTGAAGAGTTCCGCGGTTATAGGTGACGCAGAAAAACCTGTTTTACCGCGTCATTTATGTGTCCCTGACACAGTCAACGATTTCTTCTTGAAGCTACCGGGAAACTCTGATACACATCGAGATACGCTAGCCTGGTTTTCTGGGGGTAGGTTGGGTTCTTCTGAGTTCCATATTAAAAAATGCACGGAAGAGCAAGTATTTAAAAGCATACAGTCTATAAGAACAAATGCAGAATGGAAATGATCAGACTTACGTTAAAAACAACCTTACCTATAATTGTGCACATAGTGAACTCATCCATTGAACATGGCATCTTCCCTGAAGACTGGAAGATAGCCAAAGTCCGGCCAATACCAAAGTCCAACAAGACAGAAGATTTAAAGGATCTACGACCGATTAGTATTCTTCCTGCTCTATCAAAAATAATTGAAAAAATAGTCTGTGATCAGTTAGCAAAATACTTAGAAAATAATGAACTACTTCCCATTGTGCAGTCTGGCTTCCGTGGTAAACATGGTACTGCAACCGCCCTGGCGAAAGTCACAGATGATGTCATCACGGCGTCAGACAGTGGAATGGGCACCCTTCTAGTTTTGTTGGACTTCTCTCGAGCATTTGACTGTCTAAACCCAGCTTTACTTATTGCAAAAATGAGATACTATGGAGTTTCTGACTTATCATGCCAGTGGTTCCAATCATTTCTCAGCAATAGGCAACAATTTGTGGAACTGCAGACGGAGCAGGGAAGTCTGGTGGTTTCAAGTACCCGGAGTATCGGCCGGGGTACACCGCAGGGATCCATCTTAAGTCCGCTGCTTTTTGTTTTGTATACTTCGGACCTCGTAGCAAAATTGAAGCATTGTAATGTGCACTTATACGCCGATGACACACAGCTGTACTATAGCTTAGCCCCACAAGATCTAGACACTGCGCTGGCCAAAATCAACCAGGATCTGAGTGCTGTGGCTGACTGGTCAGTTAAAAACAATCTTGTGCTGAATCCTAACAAGTCACAGTTCATTGTCCTGGGTAGCAAAGGCCAACGTGAAAAAATCAAAGCACAAAAGCCTGTCATTATTATAGGTAACGAACCGGTTTCGCAGGTTGATCAGGTGAAGAATCTGGGGCTAGTTATGGATGGGGAAATGAGGTACATAGAGCATCTCAACATTAAAATAAGAAACGCCTTTTACAGACTCAAGACCCTGTACAGTCTGCGGAAATACTTGTCTGTTGGAGTACGTGAAACAGTTGCAGAGGCCCTCGTCCTTTCACATTTGAATTACGGGGATATAGTTTACGGTCCTAGGCTTTTGGAAAAGACCAAGAAAGTTATACAACGTCTGCAAAATGCATGCGTACGATTTTGTTACGACGTTCCTAGACGTGCTTACATCACGCCGTATCTTAATGATAGAGGTATATTGAATATGGCGAACCGAAGAAACCTCCACCTGGCTTTCACCGTTCGTAACGTAATCGAATTCGAGAAGCCTCTGTATCTATTTAATGTGTTGAAATGGGTGAAGGACGATCGCAAGAAGCCGCTTCGGAGCCACAGAGCGACCAAGCTTATTGTACCGGAGCACAGGACCGTATCGTTCAGGGGGGGATTTAAATTTGCAGCATCCAAGATCTGGAATGATTTACCTCCACCGTTGAGGGAGCCGATGCCTTTGCTCAAATTTAAAAAAATATTAAAATCACATTTCCTAAAACAACAGAAGCAAATTTAGACCATCCGACGCAATCACTCTCATACTTGAGCCATTCGGGCACACACTACACGCACTCACACGCACACATACATACACATGCTCACTCACATACACACACGCTCATATACACATACCCATACGCTTATCACACGTACACCACATGGAGACACACATACACACCATACATATTATGTCTGGGTACATAAGCCATATAACCAGGCCATGCCTGTTTTTAGTTGAATTGACAACATTTCAAATTTCTAAAGAAGACTATAAATTTGATTCGTTCTCTGTATTCTGTTTGGATGGAGAAAGACGCTGATAATTTTAAATTTTCACTAGGATTATTAATTAATTTGTTTCAATATTTTAAAGATGTGCTTTTTCTAAAAGAGCATAACGATGAAATACATCCATTACTTTTGTCTAGTCTCTATTTAAAAAAGTGATGACGTAAATTTGACGTTAAGGTTGTTATCAAATTTAAAATTATGACAGCTTTTTTTTTTTCTAGTGGAAAGGGTAAGGGAAACATATCTATTCTGTGGAAGTATTTGTAAGTACATATATGGTTTTAAATTTGTTAAATTTGTTGTATTTTTTTTTTTAATGTGGAGAAATAAGTTATAATAAATATTTTTCCGTGTTCAGGAGGCGAAACTCTTTCGATTCCTGCAGTAATTTTCAGGTGTTGGAAAGATGAAAGGTTGTCAATTGTAACAATAGTAAAAATTGTAATAATTAGTTTCTTTCTTTATTTTTAATTTAATTTTTTTTTTTTAATTATTTTATCATACTACTTTATATTATTGTATTGTATATTATTGTATGTTACAACTAGCCTCCGCTAAAGGGGTCAATCTGAAAATCAGCGCTGGGGCATGCCATGTGTCCTAGCACTTGCTGAGATTGGGACCCATTGCCGGAACGTAGCTGGTTTGTTATTCCTTTGTTATTCCTGTAACTAATTATGTTGTGGCAATAAATGTTTTTTTAATTTATTTATTTATTTATTTAAAGTTGGAAATTAAATGAAGGCAAGCCATCTGTCAGTAGTAAACTAAAAGTAAACGTATTGTACCACTGACCCCGCCTCGGCGATGACGTCGACCAGCGCCTGCCTGGCGGCCGCGGCGCCGGCGGCGCACCAGGCCTCCGGCGCTCCGGGCGCGCCGCCGTCCGCGCGCACCACGTGGGTGTGTAACAGGGCACGCAGCCGCCGCGGCCAGCGGGACTCCTCCGCGCCCACCACCACCCACACCAGCCAGGGGCCCGGCCCGGACCCGCTTACCGCCGGACCTATGCCACAGAATAAGTAATAGTACTAACGTACCGTAACGTAGTGCCTATGCACACAAACAATAATTGACGAGATTTCATTTTTTTGACACCTGAAAATTACTACAGGAATCGAAAGAGCTTTGTCTCCTAAACACGGAAAAATATTTATTATAATTTATTTCTCCATATTTAAAAAAATACAAGAAATTAAAAAAAATATATCTGAATTTACCAATACTACCACAGAATAGATATGTTTCCTTTGCATTTTTCACCAGAAAAAAGAGCTGTAATAATTTTAAATTTGATAACAACTTCAACTCAACAGCCTTAACGTCAGATTTACGTGATCACTTTTTTTTAATAGATACTAGACAAAAATAATTGATCTATTGTGTGGTAGTTTTGGAGTTACGCCATTTTACAATAAACACATCTTAAAAAAATTGTAATAAATTAATTAAAATTAAAACTATCAGCGTCTTTCTCTTTCCAAACAGAATACAGAGAACGAATCAAATTATACTTTAAAATGGTTTATTTCTTTCTTAGTATACTTGGTAACAGAGAATAAGGACAACTAGAGGTGCAACTCCTGCGTCAGTCACATTTCAAATTATACTTAGTCTTAAAAATATGAAATGTTGTCAATTTACCGGAACCCTCTTATAGCATGCCTGGGCCATTGACCAATCAAATTGAGACCCACTTGGAACGTATAAATAAAGAGTGAAGTGAATGACTTTGAAAACAAAAATACGTAAGTATTTTCTTTGATGTTTGGGCATTTTCACCTGGCAAAATGGCAAAAACGGAACCCTTATAGTTTTTAGTGTCAGTTTTGTGACGAAACATATAAACTGTATGAAAAAAGTCACAAAATAGACTCAAAAAATAACTCGACTCGACTGAAAGACTCGTACCTTAAAGTTAAAGGAAATTAAATAAAACATGGTGTGTGTGTGTGTGTGTGTGTGTGTTATTGTGCGCGGTTCTGTATCGGATGCTAATCAGAATCCACATAATATCAGCGTCGAGCCACCTTTAGTGACCCGATAAGTGCTGAGTGGACTCCTTTTTCGCATATGTATCTTATTTCTATTTTTAATTTGTTTTTATTTTTCTTCTCAGCATGTATTACATACATATGTATGTTACTTATGCGAAATAGAGATTTCTTATTCTTACTCTTATTGCAGGCATACCTGGAAATAATCACAAATTTTAACACATCACTTTCATGCGTTTTCCCATTAAACAATATGCCCTCAGGACTGTGTGTTCTACACTTTTATGAAATAAAAGAGTACCTAGACATACCTATGCGGTCAAGTGGATCAGGCGGCGGGGCCGGCGGCGCCGGCACCAGTCTCGCCGCCAGCCGGGGCACCGCGCCCTTAAGCTCGCACAGCATCTCACGCCACAGCGCCCCCAGCGCCTTCCCAACATGTGCGCCCACAGTCGACACGAGCCAGCTAACCGGACCGCCGTGGGGCCCACTGGCCGCCCAAAGAGGGGCGAGTGCGCAGCGTAGAACCCGCGCCGCATAACGAGCGTCATCGCGACGAACGCTAGCTGTAGCATTGGGGCCGCCTGCCAACCGCGCGAGTCGAAAGTCTAACAACGCATCGATAGCTGATCTAGCTAGCCGATAGTACACTGGAGTCGGAGCTAGTGCTAGTACACGCGCTTCCCACTCGGCTTGGGCGTCGTCTTCGTCGCTCTCTGCGATGTCTGGTGGCGGTTCGTCGCCGGGTATATGGATTGGTTCAGGTTCTGGTGTGACCACGTCGAGCTCGGTAGGGCCAGGGGAGGTTACGCGGGCTAGTAATACGCGGACAGCGCTGGCACCACTTTTGGCACGAGCGTAGGAATGCTCCATCCATACGCCAGCACGCCCCTCCTGGAAATATGTGCCATGTGTTACAGGAATTGATGGGGGGCGGGATCAGGGCCGGATTTAGGGGACGGCATCCAGAGCCACAGCCTCCACAATAGAGGGAGCCCCACAATAGAGACTTCGAAAAATTGTTTAGTAAAATGTTGAATAAAAAAAAAGCTTTTTTATTTGGAAAATAATTTATGGCAAAGGAGCCTCCACTCATTTAATACCCCGAGGCCTCCAGACCTCTAAATCTGGCCCTGGCCGGGGTAAACCAAACATAGTCATACCAACCGACTATAACTAATCAATGACATTGAAATTGATACGCTTGTATTTATTTTTATTGCTAATTCTTACATTTTTACATTTTGACAATTTTGATATAAATATAATTCAGTCAATTCAAATATGACCAGTGATCATGAAACCTAAACAGATTAAAAATGTATGTACAGTCAAGGACTTTAATTCATGAGCCACCATGGAACCTTTTCAAAGGAAAAGTCATTACGATTTTCCTTGTTAATTAATGCAATGTCGTTATATGTGACGTTTACTGTGAAATGGTTCCATGGTGGCTCATGAATTATTGACCATACTAATGATTACCCAAGCTGCTGACATGCCGCAGGGAGGGGGGGGGTTATAATTGTAAAAAATTTGCTTCCATAATAGTTAGTTGAACAGCCCCTAAATTGAATAAAGGTATTTTTACTTTGACTTAACTTTGACCATACTACATTTTGATACAATAAATTAATTCATGGTATAGCCTGCTGCAGCATAGCTAGCACACATTTGTAGCCTACACAAAAAAACGTTAGGAGAGGAGAGCACTCTAAAGGCACCCACTTCTAAGTCTTTGATCTGTGCAAAATGATAGTTCTCTTTTATTTTGTATTTGAAGGAAAGGTACGGAGCTGGTTGGTTGAGAATTCAATATTAATATATACTAACTGGTAGACCCTACTGGACTACAGAACGTCATCATCACCATCACACAAATGTCAGAGGCTACAGTACGTACTGGCTCACCGCTAGCAGCGCGGACGAGCGCCAATAGCCGTGGTTGCAGCGCCCGTGCCTCGTCATCCCCCTCTATTTCCTCACCGCTTGCCTCGTCCAACCATTCCTCCTCCATCTGTTGGAGTGCAAACCAGATTTTGTAAATTGATGAAGCGCCTTGCGCAAGTGTATATTTTTTTATTCCATTAATAGTATTAGTATGCGGTCTGTAACTCATAAAAATGTTAAAGCACTTCCGAGCTAGACCTTAGTTTACCCCACTGTTAACCTGGCGATTGTTACCTGAAGAAATGTAACAAGGAGTATGTGGCTCCCGTTTACAAAATTCACAGTAAAACTTGATTCTATAATATGACTACATTATTTGAAAACAAATCAAGTCAAAATGAAACAATTCACTATGAATTTTCAATTAAAATTTTCATATTCCTAAACAAATTACAAAGTAACAGAACTGCCACACTGCTATCTCATGCTGTCACTATTTATTTAACCTTTGAATACCACACATCGTTTTTGTTAGGAACAACATTAATTCTTATGCGGATGCTTTAATTTTGTATTACCATACTGTTGTCTATAGCCGACACTGGTGTTCAAAAGGTTAAAGGTAGACTCATACATACAGACGTTGAGCGTGCCAGACATGTGCCATATCAGACACCAACAAAATATTATTTCCGCACATACAAGCCTTTTAGCCTTTATTCAACATTGGTAAAATGGCAAAAAACAGCAATGGAATCACAGATACCTATCACACATAATATCAGGAACTTAATGAAGAGTGGTAAAATAAACAGATCCTATGTCTATTGTATCACAGCTAAATTATAATTTTCAGACTGTACGCAATCCAAAGCAGCTTGCAGTTGCCCCAGCAGACTTTTAGAGTATTTGGCCTTAATCCATTCTTTTCACACAAGTTGACTGGAGAGAGATAATAATATGTTACTTTTACGGTAAACATTAGTAAACTAAGGCCCAACTTTAATTTTTTTGTTTTTGGCAACTGGTGGCTTTAGGTTAACAACCACTACTGCTAATGACAAACAGCAAAGTATATATTGTTTGACCAGTACTTTAAATAGTTTCTAAACGATACTTATATTAGCGTGTTTGTTATATACCTGGAATGGACAGATCCCAGTTTCAGCACGTACCTGTGAGACAGTAGGTTGCACCATGTCTTAGCCAGCCTTATATGCCTGATTCCAGGCTTGCTTGAAGATTATACCAACTCCAGCCCACGTGCGATTGGTATGCTTACCGACACTTTTCAATCTATTTAACCTTATGAATCGAATAAACTAACTAATACATTTTGCACATTTTAACCAAACAAACTTTGACAGTTATTGACAAACAAATATTTTTTTAATCCATCTAGGTTTTCTGAAAAGACAAAAGAAACCACCCGTAAAGCTATAATCATAGTTAAGCCAAAAGTAAATCCCTCTCGTGTTTCACTTTGATCAAAGAAAATAGTCTTATAATCTATTCACCGTTCTAAATATATAATGTTTGAGTCTTTTGTTTGGTCAAATACTTCAGGCGAATTTTTTTTCTTCAATCCTCTGGTGCTTTGTTCATAAACCATACTAAATTAGTTTCTTGGTGAGGCATATTGAACATCTAAAGCTCCGTTGTAACGTCTAGGTTGGTCTTTTCCTTCTAAAGTGATGTATAAATTTAAGATTTGTTTATTTATTACTTTTTTTAACTTTATTTTTAAAGTTAGGGCTGAAAATATAATTGAAAGTACTTATTTTATATTGATCTAACACACGCACTCCTCGGGCAAAAATTAAACTCTAAACGTTAACATAACAGCTGAAAGAAAACGTCATTCTGACGTTTCGTTAGTTGGAACTCGGATCCAGTTGTTTGCAATATTTTTCTGATTTTTTGCTCCGATTTCTGGATAAAAGAAAACAAAATGAGCAAGGCCAAAGTAGCCGTGCGTGATATTTCACCGATTCTTCAAGCTTTCAGAAATTTCCTGCTTGGTGTAAGGAATTATCGAGTGTTTTGGTTATTATGTAATCTGAATTGATTTTATTGTAAACTGCGATATTTTTTTCATTAATTTTAGCGTAAGCACACCTTGGCACTGCGATTTGAGCCGATGCTAGCTGCCAGAACCCAGCCACCTCCAGAAATCCCAGATGGGGTTGCTCACAAGTAAGTGTTTTTGCGTTGTTGTTTAGGTGAAGATGCAGTAGCGCAACTTTTCGAAGCTAATTAGGCAAAAACTTAAGGTCTAGTTTCCATTAGCCTTGTGTGCGTGGTGTGTGTTGAAATAGAATAGTCTGCGAGGAAAACCTATCATTGACTTTGCTTTATCTTTTTGTTTTCATACATCTCAGTATTATCTTTGATTGAATTTTACACTGTTTGCCTCTCTGCGTTCTTGTCCAGATCTGTTGGAATACTAACCTCAATGCAGGCAATACATCAACTACCAAAAAATTGAAAAGTTGTATAAGGGCCGATTTTCCTATCTCCAGATAAAAGTATCCATCAGTTAAAACTATTGCTTTCCTTTTCTTAAGTCATAGGAAAAAAGCTTACATTTATCTGACAGATACTTTTATCTGGGAATTGAAAAGTCGGCCCTTAGTAGTGTTATTTTTTTTTACTTGCAGACATGCCCACAACTACTATTACACAAGAGATGCCCGTCGAGATGTGACTCCTCCGACTGACGTTACAAAAGTTCTACTTGAAGCTAGCAATGACAAAGGGTATGATTTTATTAAGGACATCAATACAATGTAGAAACCTAAATTTTTGGACCTTTTATTAAGGCTATCTTTTTGCATTCTTAATCTGTAATATTGGTATTATTTGAGACAAACAAGACTAGAATGCACGACTTTTTTTTTTACTTTCGGCGTATGAAAGGCTAACTTGTATATTTTTTCAGGGCTCCTAAAGCAGCAGCCACTGTAGCTCCAACCCCTGGCAGACTTTTTAATTGGGACAAGCATTACAATTAAAATATAGACCAACCAAATGGCCTTGGAACATTATTTAGTCATACTGTAATACTTTAACTTAAAAAAGTAGATTCATTATTACATCTGTTATTACTTCAGTAAGCATAAAAAGGTAATGAAATCAAACATTCTTTTTTTTATTAATATATTTTGACAAACAAAGCCAGTACAAACTGTTAACACAACAAATCAATACTTAAACTAAATGCCAGTAAAAAATGGCAAAGATTATTTCATTCCACTGGAGTTAAAAACAATAATTATGAATACAACCTAGGTCTCTTCAAGGCTAGAGTGAATAGGCTGTTACTGAACCAGTGAGGTACACCTTTGGCCTCATCTACACTTTTCATCAGGTGAGATAGTGGTCAATCACGGGTCAGTTTTATGTAAAAAAAAAAAAAAAAAAAATGTAACAAAAGAACACACAAAACAGTGCAATTAAACTTTCAAAAAATAAATGGACACATCAGATTCAATAAAAGCTTAGCGTCAAAACTGAGCTTGTATTGTCTAACGGGCGAGCGCCTGCCGCCGCATTCATTATCTATTTCTACCATCATCTTATACCGTGTGGGATAAAATGGTGAAAATTATTGTAATTCCAAGTGCGTTAGAGATTAAGACCTAAGATAATTATTGGGTACTACAAACTATTGACAGTATTGACACAAGTCCACACATTACCATACACTTTTCGTATGTTACAAATCTGTTGACATTAGTTATACATAATTATTATAATTTTTTGTAATACCTAATATACTCGCATTGGGAATTTTAGTTGAGAATGTATTATTCACAGTAAAAAAATAGGGATAAATCACGACTACGATCGAATTTAGCTCGACTGTTTCGGGCTAATTCAGAGCCCTTCTTGGAGAAACACGCCACGGCGGCTGCCAAACGCGCACTACGCGCCATACTAACACCACAAACACGTGACCCGAAAGCTCGACCATAGACGTGAGTGAAACGTATTTTTTCACTATGAGTGAGTCTCACGGTAGTTTCACGTTTAAAATTTATTATTCCACTATAAAACAATGATATAAATATTATTATCATTTATTATCAAAAGAGGTATACACCGTGAAATTTAGTGGTTGTTTTCCCGAAACGAGGTGATTTAGTATCGATTGTACAATCGATTTATAATTACTATTTTGACTAGAGTCAAAAATCAAATTGTGAAAAACGAAAGTCGAAACTGACCGCAAACCAATAGTAACGCTTCGTTGGCACCTAACCTGTCGTACGATCGTACGCTACTTGTACCAACGAAGCGTTACTATTGGTTTGCGGTCATTTTCGACTTTCGTTTTTCACAATTGGATTTTTGACTCCAGTCAAAATAGTAATTATAAATCGATTGTACAATCGAAACCAAATCACCTCGTTTCGGGAAAACAACCACTAAAATTTCACGGTGTATAGTTCTAGTTACACCAACCACTAATTTCGCCGAAATATAACGTTTATTGGAGAATACCGTAAAAAAGGAGTTAGGATTGGAAAATGTCATTTCACATACATTTTGATGTGAGTATATGGAATCGTCAGTAGTAGTTCTAGTCTTATTACGGTAAAGTACTACATTCTACATATATGACAATAGGTTACACACAATGTCATTATTTGTTAATAAAATTACATATGTGCATCAATTCATAATATGTATACTAACTTGACCTATTTGAAACGCGAATTATATCAAATTTACCATTCTTTTAACTCTCTAAGAGCCTTCACAAATGTAAAACTATGTTTGATGAATATTGTCTTATCAATGAGAATGGCAAATATGCGGATTTTTCGAGTAGACAAGTTAAAATATTACTCTGATTGTTATTCTTAGGGGGTGTTTCACCACCTTATTGTCAAACTACTAGTCACGTAACCAATGAATAAACTAAGTACTGGACAAACCTGTTGGCTAGTTTTTTTTCAGTTTCACCACTCTGGTCCTGTGCAAACTAAGTGCCACTTAACTAATCGTCGGTTTAGCAAAAAGTCGGAATGGCAACGTCGCATTTCACGATCACGCGTTCCTGTTCGCACACTTTCGTTCAAAGAGTCGCTCATTATTAAAACAGAAGAAATCGTAAACTATGTAATTTTTAAATACATTTATATTTTTGCATAAACAAATGTGTAACATTATAATTAATCCAAAAACGGTATTTATTTACGATACTTTGTTAACAATAACAAAGAAAAATAAAATCACGTAAAACGAATCGAAAAGTGGCGCCAAACCATTTGACATATTAACTTTTTTTTAATGGCGATGTACAAGTTCACGTACAACAAACGATTGTGCCACTGAAAAAAAGTCTGTAATTAAAAAATATTACGAAATTTTGGATTTATTTTTACATATTAAAAGCGTACCTATATTTTTTTATTCAAGTCTTGATTTTTAAATCCTCGTTTGCAATTTAGCATGACTCCTTTCTTTAAAAAATAAAAAATACTTTGATTTATTTTTCTGAAACCGGCTGAAGGGCTCTCCAACCATGACCACAAAAAAATTAACCGACTAATTAAAAAGTTATGTGATGGATAAAAATGCTAAATGCCACCAGATCTGATGGTCAAATTAAAAAACAGTTTGTCCGTCACTTAGCGCTAATCAAGACTGGTGAAACAGAAATTTTAAGTCCATCTGTCAAATAAGGTTATGATTAAGCTAATCCGAACTTTAAAAAAAGTGGTGAAACAGCCCCTTATTCTTGCCTTTAAGAGGGTGTATACCTGCTGAGCTGGCAACGTTGCATTTTTGTTAGTTTTTCTCGATTATTCCATAAAAATTGAATGAAAATTTAAAATGTACACATGTTTGTGTATGTGTATACAAATTGTTCTAATATATAAGTTAATGTGTCTACTGCAATAATAATTCGTGATAGGCTTTTATTTTCTTTGAAAACGAACAAATTATTACCTAACGGTTTTTAAAGAAAATAAAAGTCTTATCACGAATTATTATTGCAGTATATTAGAAAAAATTGTATACAAAACATTTTTAATTTTCATTCAATTTTTATGGAATAATCGAGAAAAACTAACAAAAATGCAACGTTGCCAGCTCAGCATGTATAAACCCTCTTAATATTACCCCGGCGGCAAAGTAATGATGGGAAGTATTGAAACACACTTGGAGTGACATTTTAGACGAGATTCGTTGAATCTATGATACTTTCCTTATAAATTAATTTTGCGTATTTTATATCCTACATAGTACATTACCTATGATAATTCCTTGGTGTTATAACTGTATATCTCAGACCTAAACTATAACTATGATCAGCCAATGACGACTGAATGGCCTACTGGGTAGCGAAACTGACTACGAAGCTTGAAGTCCCGTGTTCGATTCCCGGTCAGGGCAGATATTTGTATGAAGAATATGAAGGTTTGTTCTCGAGTCTTGGATGTTTAAAAGCTATTCAAGTATGTCTATCCATTGCCTAGTAGCCATAACATGAGCTTTGCTTACTTTGGGACCAAGTCAACTGGTGTGAATTGTCCCATATTAATTTTTTTAATCTTTAAAGCAGCTGCCATCCTAATCGCTGGAATCAGTAGTATCCTCAGGAGTCCTTATATGCATCATAGAAAAGTTCCCGAAACTGAATGTTCTGTTTCTAGGCGGTCTTCTAGACCTATATCTAAACCTGTGTCATTTGTCGTCCCCGTCGACTTGCTTCCTGAACTGCATAGCGTCACCATAGGCCTTCTTAACTGCTTTCCTATCTGCCGGTTTCCTGGATTCGACCAGCTTAGCTTGATCCACACTTTTCTCTACGCCGAGTATTTCTAGTTTGTTGGGTGGTAGCCATTGCCAGGTGCGTTTGACGTCGAAGAATAATACCAGGTATAATACAGGTTCGTGTGAATGGTTCTTTTTGAGGTTTAGAACATCTTGCGGTGGTACTGGAAGGGGTACCCCGTTGTAAATGAATCCTTTGGGTATTTTGGGGTCGATTATTAACGCTGGATACCAGGGGTAGCCTCTGTGAAATAAGTGAAAATATTTTTGATAAGTGAGTGATATATTATAACAATACAATATCATATTTGTGATAGAGCTAGCTGCCTTTCGAGAAGTGTTCCCATAATTCGGAATGTAGTTTTATACACGCGTAAAAAAACAGTTGAAGACTATTTTAGCAGGTGGTTGGGCAAGTGGGATTATACACACAATTAGCTTTTTTATTACTTTCCATGCTAAACATAACAGAGTTAATTTTTCACCTTGAAGGGTTTTTAACTACCTACATAACTAACTTTGACTAATTTTGTAAGGTATTTTTTTTTTGTTTTAGCTTGGTTTTATAGGCTTACCTGCATTTGGCCCAAACTAGCTGCAGTGGTTCGAGTGGAACGTCTAAGAGTAAGGAGCTCTTTACCGGCGTTCTGGAAGTCGACGATCTGGTACCGCGACCCTGCGGATCAAAACAAGTTTCCATGAAATCACACATTTCAACATTTCCACATACAACCGCAAAACCGAATAAACCGAATCCCCTGGGAATATTGGAATTGAAAAAGTAGCTTTTGTGATATTTCCGAAATTTTATCTAAATCTGTCGTGAAAACTGCAAGAGTAACAAAGAGACTCACACGCGTTTATTATATTATACTTCATTTATTTAGAAAAAGGGCAAAGCAACTATTACTTATGAAACCAAAATAATGTAAATGACCTTAGGTCCTTGGTAATTGTCACATTATTCGTTGTGATTGTGACTTATTTTTTAACTCCCGACGCAAAAAGAGGGGTGCCGCTATGTGTGTCTGTCTATGGCATCATAGCTCTTAAACGGGTAGGTAAACCGATTTGGATACGGTTTTCTTTTATTTGAAAGCAGGTTTCTTGGCGATGGCTCTTAGACATGTTTCATCAAAATTGGTTCAGCCGTTTAAAGGTTATCAGGTCTTTTAGTAGCTGCGGAAGGGATTTTAGACGCATAGTGGGCTTTACTTTATTTTTAAACATTATATGTGCGACCTAAGTGGGTTGTTTGTTTTAAATTTTCAACCGACGAAAACAAAAGGAGGAGGTTCTCAATTCGACGTGTATATATTATTTTTTTTTTTTTTCCTGTATGATCACGCATAACTTTTTACAGAGTAGTCCGATTTTGATGATTCTTTTTTTATCGGAAAGCGTATACCCCGAGGGTGGTCCCATTTCAATTTGGAAATAATATTCCTACCCTAAGGGTAGGAAAACAGGGGATGATTGATTGTTCAGTTACCGATTGTACTATATGACCACGAATTACTTATTATAGAGTAGTCGGATTTTGATGATTCTTTTTTTATTGGAAAGCGTATACCTCAAGGATGGTTCCATGTAAATTTGGAAATAATATTCCTACCCTAAGGGTAGGAAAACAGGGGATGATTGACTAACTTTTTACAGAGTAGTCTGATTTTCATAATTCTTTTTTATTGGATAGGGTATACCTTGAAGTTGTTATTATATAAATTTGGAAAAAAAATTTACCCCAAGGATGGGAAAAAAGTATAAAATAAAAACTTTTTAACAAAAAATTAAACCGCCGAAAAAACTGAAAAGCAAGAAATAATACCTTTTTTTGTTTGACCTTAATCTAGGTACCAGTTTGAAGTCGGTGCCTCAGCACGAGCCAGGAGGAGTGATATAAGCCAGTCAGGTAGAAGATTATAGGTCCACTCCTCCTGGCTAGTGCTGAGGCACCGACTTCAAACTGGTACCAAGATTAAGGTCAAACAAAAAAGGTATTATTTTTGCTTTTCAGTTTTTTCGGCGGTTTAATTTTTTGTTAAAAAGTTTTTATTTTAATTCTTTTACGATCGGTTACCTTCTTTCTGATGTTAAAATACTTAAACGAAGTGTAGAATTATTCGCCCGCGATTAGAAAGGGATTGGAGTTGACAGTAATTCTATATGTTTACGTCAAAATATGTATGAAATGACAGTTCTGTCAGTCCCATTCTGATTGCGGTTTGATAATAAGAGTGTATAGTACAGAAGAAGCGTACCTTGACGGGTGTGGGGGGGGTATCTGCGTCAGAGCCGTCAGTTTGCGAGATGTCGCGACGCGCGCGCCGCCGCTCGCCGCCACTGCCCTCTAGCGTCGAGTCCATCGTGTCGTTGTAACTTGAACTACGAACATCGTATAAGAGCCATAACTTCTGCAGTGGGCACTGCACTTATATAGGCTGGGATGATGATGACGTCATGTGCTGTCACGTATTGGCGTTGAAATCCTGCGTTAACTCTTAAATCGATATCGGAACAAATTAAAGCCGATTCAAATAGCAACATTTACGGTCTAAAATCGAATGCCTTGGCAGGGTTCTCAAAGTGTCTAAGGGTTAAAATAGGCGCGTAGAAGACGTCGAGTTGCGGAAATTAGCCCGTTATTACTTATTACCAATTACCAAGGGTAATAGGTAACGCCATTAGAGTTGAGGTCACGCACACATCAACATCTTATGTAATGACAGCGGGATTTTGACGTTCATTCATACCGATAGCAAGTTCAACAGAATCAACAGTGAATAACAAGATTGACTAAAAATTTCTTCAACCTATTTCGTTAAGAATTATTTAAGAAAATACATCTAGTTCAAACAAAACAAAAAATAAAATACCGATTTTTTTGTTGCGAATATTTCTTATCAATTTCAAATTGTTTTATTTCAAAAATAGGTTATGTGATAAAATAAAAATTAGGAAAATTATGATATGCATAGTATTGCGTAGGTATTTCACCTTAAGATCATATAATTCACATTTTCATTCACTCGCTCATTTCATTCATTCGCTACTTTTTTTTGCAATCAGTACTTTATGTAGCTGTGTGTAATCATTCGCCTCAACTCTCGTGGCGTTACCTATAACAAAGCTACTACTTACCCATCGCTCGAACTGGGCGAGCAGGAGCGATCGGAGGCGTCGTAATGTGTACACGAAGAGCACGACCACACGGAACTGTTCGACGACGACCTGTCGAACGCGCGTTGTTAGTCAGTCAACCTTTATTACTCTCGATCATATGCCCAAGTAAATAAAAATAAAATATATGTATCACGGGACAATTCACACGAATTGACCTAGTCCCAAAGTATTAAGCAAAGCTTGTGTTATGGGTACAAGCAACGGATAAACATACTTATATATACAGTGGTGGTCATACAATTAAGAACGATTTGAAGTTTCCGATTTTTTTTTATCTAAATTTTGTCACATGTCTAGTTGTGTTCCTTCTTAGAAGTAACAAGTTATGTTATAAAATAGCCACATGGATAGAGCAAACGGGATTAAGAATAATAGTGTATAATTGCTAACATTTTTTTTTACAAATTTTATTTGTTCTCTATAATAATTAATTCAAATAGTAATGAAGCTGGACAAATAATTAAGAACGATTTATTAAACTGCTCGAGAGTTGTTTTATATGAAACTTAGATTAAATAAATCATATTAATGTGAAGTTGGTATAGAAAAAAAAGCAATTTAATACATTTGAACTAAAATTAATAGTTAGTAGCATGTCCACGGCTTTTAATTACGGCTTTACACCGGCGAGGCATTGAATCTATCAATTTTTGACATTTCGCAAGAGAAATAGAGTTCCATTCTTCTAAGAAAACGTCGTACAGCTCTCTCAAATTGCCACACTGTCGATTTGAAATCTTTTTCTTGACTTCGCACCAAAGATGCTCTATTGGGTTAAGATCTGGGCTGTTGGCTGGCCAATCTAAGACAGAAACTGATTGTGATGTGAGGAATTCCTTAACGGTGCGTGCAGTATGCTTTGGATCATTGTCGTGCTGGAATGACCAAATAACCGGAAGCACGTCTTCGGCATATGGTAACATTGTTTCTTGCAGTATATTTTTGTATTGGAATTGATCCATGTTTCCTTCTATCAGCCTAACAGGTCCAACGCCATGTCCAGAAAAGCACCCCCAAATTTTCATATTTCCCCCGCCATGCTTTAATGTCACTTTTGTGTACTTTGGGTCGAATGCTTTATTCGGAGGGCGTCGTACGTATCGTTTTCCATCAGAACATACCCTATTTATTTTTGTCTCGTCAGAAAAAAGAACGTTTTTCCACTGTCTGACTGTCCAGTTTTCATACCTTCTTGCAAATGCAAGTCGGGCTTGCCTATGACATCGTTTCAACATAGGCACCTTCCTTGCTATCCTTCCGTTCAACTTATTTTCTACCAAACGCCTTCGAATAGTGCGTGCAGAGATTGCTGAAGGGTTGTTTTCGCCAAAATATTCTTTTCTCAACTCATTAGACCCTTTAAAAGGATTTTGTTTTGCCAAACGAACGATATTTCGATCATCTCGACGAGATGACTTTCTCTGTCTAGGTCCACGCGGAACGTTTGAAGTAGTTTGATACGTGGAAAAATGCTTTACGGCATGGAAAACCATTGTTTTTGAACATTGCAGATGGTCGGCTATCTTTTTATACGACCAATTCTTCTCGCGAAGTTTTATTATTACTTCTCTTGTAGATTTATCACAACTTTTATTTTTCCCCATTGTTTTTATACGAAGTAATCACTTTTAAGACTTTAACAGCACGAAATGGCGCCAAAATTATACGAATAATAATCTACAACCACAGAGCCACATAGTGTTCTCTATTTAAATTTGAAAAAATAATAAACTATTCAGCGTTCTTAATTACGTGACCAGCCAGTAAGTACTAATACTAGGTTCAGATCGAATGTATAAAGTTTCTCTATTAATTTTTTAGCCAACTATGTTGCATAAATGAATGTACCGGTAGTACGGAAAAGTTTTGCAATACCGAGAGAAATAAAAAAAATACGGGCAATTAGTTATACTTGTTACTTTGAAAAAATCATCTCAATAAATAATCGTTCTTAATTATATGGCCACAACTGTATATATATATATATATATATATATATATATATCACGGGACAATTCACACCAATTGACCTAGTCCCAAAGTAAGCTTAGCAAAGCTTGTGTTATGGGTACTAAGGAACGGATAAACATACTTATATAGATAAATAAATACTTAAATACATAGAAAACATCCATAACTCAGTAACAAATATAGATAGATAGATACATACTTAAATACATATTAAACACCCAAAAACTCAGGAACGAACCTACGTATTTTGCATACAAATATCTGCCAGACCGGGAATCGAACCCGGGACCTCTAGCTTCGTAGTTAGGTACTCTAACGACTAGGCTATCCGGTCGTCAAAACTCTGGCTTGATTGGTCTCAGTTATTCTAGTTACCTGGATCTCGCCAGATCGCTATCGGAACCGGCTTCGCCGGTACCGCCGCGGTACTGCAGGAACGACGCTGGCACCGGCGTCACCAGCGCCTTGCCATCGCCAGCGATGCCCGACCTGCGCAACAAAAAATCATCATCATAATCGGCTAGAAGGCCCCAAGCATTTCCACTACAACAGATTTTTTGCTTCTGTGGCATCGCGTGATCTTTACTAGATCGTTAAGATTTGTTCCTGATTCGTCATATTCTTAACTCGTCATATCCCTAACTCGTCATTGTAAGTACAGTCAAATGAAATCGTGAACACGTGCTTACAGGAAATAAGTATTACGACAGTTGCTATACTTTGTACTACGGTTATAAAATACATCATCTGTGAAAATTTCAACTGTCTAACTATCACGGTTCATGAGGTACAGCGTGGTGACAGACGGACATACAGACAGACGGAAGGACAGCAGTCTTAGTAATAGCGTCCCGTTTTACCCTTTGGGTACGGAACCCTAAAATACGAAGTATAAGTAATCCTACTAAATAATCATCATCATCATCATCATCATTATCCCAGCCTATATACGTCCCAATGCGGGGCACAGGCCTCCTCTCAGAATGAGAGGGCTCGGGCCGTAGTTCCCACGCGGGCCCAGTGCGGATTGGGAACTTCACATACGCCATTGGATTTCTTCTCAGGTGTATGCAGGTTTCCTCGCGATGTTTTCCTTCACCGTAAAGCTCATGGTAAATTACAAACTAATAATAAATAATAATAATTAAGTTAAGTAGATCAATAATATATCATACCAACCTGAACAGGTCAGGGGATGAGGTAGTCTTGTCCTTATCGTTTTTCCGAGGTCGGCCGCGACCCTTCTTCTTGGGCGATGGCTCTAAAGCCGGGCGACCCAGACTAGCAGATAGCGTCGGCAGTGATGCTGGGAAATTAATGAGAAATAGGTTAAATAACACCACTAATCAATGGAAGTTTGAGTAACTCTTTATTTACTTATTAAAAAATGTACCTTTTACTTTTTTTAATGAAATCATTTTGGGGTTTTTAAAATCAAGAGTAGTATTTATTTATTTTCATAAAGAAAAAAGTGTCCTTATGTTTCGAGACAGTTCTGTGGTTTTTTTCGTGCATTTTATATGGCTCGTAACAAAACTGACATAAAAAAAATTGTATGAAATATTAGAGACATGTTTTTGATCACCGAAATCAATAGCGCTCTCGATTCTGAATAAGAAAACACCAAAAGTACCTAATTTTTAAAAAAAGTAGCTTTTTAGTCAGTAGTAAAATGGTTATTGTTACCCGACATTGGAAGCGGTAGTTATTTGCTTATCCGTCAGAGATTCTGGAATGTAAATCTTTGATATCTGCTTCACATTTCAGCGTTATTTATGCCACTATTACCGTCAGATCCGAAGCTCTTTGGCGGCGTAGCGATAGAGCTCGGAGTCAGCAGAAGAGTTGGTTTCCTCAGCCCTCCGATTAGTCCTAAACCTGAAGACACAACAATAGTGCATTGTGCATCAAGGGCAGTAAGTAGGGGATTACTAGCGAGAGTCTATTAGAAGCCCGACGCCGAAGGTGGAGGGCTTTTAATGACTCGAGTTTGTAATCCCCTTGCTGCCCGTGATAGACACAATGATTATCATCACATTGCGAGGAAAACAAATACAAAAAGAAAATTATTTTATCTCTAAACACTTAAATTGAATAAAATAATGGCTAGCCGCCAGTACAGATTGTCACTTTTTTCGAGTCATCTACCATAGATAATGTAAACTGTGTTTAATTTAGAATTCAAATGGTCATACGGCCAGATTCTGCCAACATGTTAAAATAACGAAGTTTCATGAAGCGTAGATAAGCTTTGTGTTGCAAAATTTAGTTATAGCTAAATTTTAAAGATATAAATATAAAGTTGGCTGACTTGAAACCTCCTTAGTCTGAAATGACATACCTACTAAGTTGTTTGCAAAAATTAAAACTAACCCCCCTTCCCCTTCCCCTTTCCCTTGGGAGGAAAAACCGTACGTAAATCCGTAACTCCCTTAAGAACAATTTAGGCCTTTGACATTTAGTATACAGGCATGGAATAACACCATTGACGACCAAGCGTGATGAAAAACTAATATTTCTCTGAAACAAGTAGAAATTTAGCTGCTACGCCTCATTATTTTTTGCGAATGCTATGTTCGAAATACAAGCGTATGGTCAACTATCGTGTATTTGCTCTTTCAAGGTTTCATACCAACATAGTTAGAAAATTATTTTGAAAGTTCTATATAATTTACACTAACTGTTAGTCAATCCCAAGATTTTTTAGGTAGATGTTTTAATTTTCGAAAAAACTCATATCTTAAATCGATGAGTAAACTAAAGTGAACCCTAAAGTTAACTGTGTAAAGTTCACTCAGGAAAATTATCGATTTTGAGATACGAGCTTTTCTGAGTTACCCGAGCTGTTTTCAGAATGTTTTGCGGGCGACTTCTCAGGTGTGCTAAGTTTCTGCGTTCGCTCCACCGTTTTGACGGGTGGCGCCGGCGTCTCCGAACCCGAGGTAGGAGTATCTGTGCCAAACGAGGTTATATTTAAATAAAGAAAAAAGAAACACAGAAAAAATGTTTATTATAGTAAGATTATTTCAATTTCCACTTTGGCACTCGGCAATTCTCGACTTAGGTACATCGAGAGAGATCGGAAGTGCAATACTTAAGACTGAGGCTTTGTTATTAATTACATTAAATAGGTTTGGATATTTTATGTGATTAAATTCTAGGATTTTTAATAAGTGCTCTATGAGAACAGACAAACCTAATCTAAAAACTGAGACGTCCCGAGTGTCAAAGTGGAAATAATCTTACTGTACAGTACCTAGTAGTACACATTCGGGTGTATTTTTTTTTTAATTGGGTGTCTATGTGAACGAAATGGGAATGCGGACGAATTGGGAATGTGGACGAAATGGGAATTTAGACGAAATGGGAATGTGGACGAAGTGGAATGTTGACAAAATGGGAAGTGGACGAATTGGGAATTGATTGTGGACGAAATGGGATTGCTGACGAAGTGGGAATGTGGACGAAATGAACCTAAACGGTTCTATATAGTGGCCTAGGAATCAAATTGGTTGACTGTACAAGGTACCGTTGTCCCGAAGTGTGCGTCCGAGGCTGTGATGCGCGCGACCCCGTCCCCGCCTCCCGCGCCGCCCGCGACCCCTCCCGCGCCCGCGCCACCAGTTCGCGTTCACTTTAGATTTGGACACCACTACTGGAGAGCTTTCACGCTGTGAATACAAAAAGTTTAAGTTTGTGGGAATCGCTGACATAGGATTGTGTAAAAATGCCCAGCCTCTTCGTTTGTTTTCTAGATAAACAAAAATAATATACAAGATGTTTTCAAATATAAATATGAAATGATTTAATAAAAACATTCTTTGTTCTAGAATGGAGTATCAGTTATTGATGGATGCAAACATGAGAATTTAAAAAAAAATTGCTAGAAATATCTTCAAAAACATAGAGAATTTTGGGTTACCTTTATAAATGTAATTGAAAAATACTTTGATCAATTATAACTGAAGATACACATTGCCGAACAAAATCCCCTTACAAAAAATGTCCGAACTTTTTTATTTGTTTGCATAACAATTAAAATCATCACCTACACAGAAATTTGAACCTAGTCTTTACTTCATTACAGTTGAATTTCGGTTGACACTTGACAGCTAAACTTGACAATTTCACGCAACGTACTGAGAAAAAAGAAGGCCACTTTTATCAAAGTGGCGCTCATTTGGCTCGGACATTTTCGGGCGCGCGACTGTGGATCTACAGTTATAATTGATCAAAGGAAAAATATAATTAAATAATACACTACATAATACGACTCTATTGCTCTATTGTCGTATTGCGATTGTTCTGCGATGGATGACCTGTCCGAGCTACGTATACACATACGTTTTAGACTTAAAGATAATGAACAATAGGCTACTTTCCTAACTAATCAGTCTTTTAGATTATCAAAAAATATTGGACACGTATTTTTTATTTTGTCAATTAAACAAGAAATTACGAAGATATGGCGCGTTGAAGTTTCGCGTGACGTCACTTGTTCCTACACTTTGTATGAGCGTTTTAGGAACAAGTGACGTCACGCCTCGTCACGCGGAACTTCAACGCGCCATATCTTCGTCATTTTTTGTTTAATTGTCAAAAGAAAAATTACGTGTCTAATATTTTTTGATAATGTAAAATACGGACTAATAGGAATTATTATTTTTTTACCTAGGAAACATCCCTATTAATGTTTTTTTTTAACTTTTTGTTCATTTAATACATGCATACCGTATTGTCCTCGTCAGAGTCCCGACGCGGACTGCGGCGGAGAGACGCGCGCCGTCGCTCACTCCGCGCCCGCGACACGCCGCGCGAGCTTCGCGTGTCTAAACACACAAATTATTATAAAACTAGCGTTATTACGTGATCGAAATTACATTTCGTGAGATTAAATAGCAGACAAGCTTAGTGTAGTTTTTTATACTAAAAAAAGAAAAAAAATGTCAACTGTCATTTGTTCTGCGAAGTTAAGCGCAGACCGCGCCCTGTCCCGCCGGTCCACGTCCGGCTCGGGACTGGACTCTGACACTCACCGGCGGTGTTCTCGCTGTCGCTGCTAGTGACGCGGCTGCGGCGGGCTCGCGACTCGCTGCGGCGCGTGGACCGCGCCCTGTCCCGCCGGTCCATTTCCGGCTCGGGACTGGACTCGGCGTCGCCGCTGCCCGCCAACTGCGACATGCCGGCGGCTCGTAGATCCCGACGCGCTTGGCGGAATATCGGGAGGCACTGTTCGCGCATTTTAATGCCCGCTCTGAGGTAACAAAATGAAAACGAATTAATGCATTAGCATTTTCTCAATAAGTGAAATGTAAAATTTTTTTGAGAAATAAAGTTCTTTGACCATAATCCCACGAGTCATTCACCTATTTGTTATGCCATCCAACCAAATTTCAATCCGACCACGAAATACGACTTTTAAAATCTAGGGTAGTAAATATCCAAGCAATAGTTTTCGATAGTCTTATATTTGGCTTAGCATGGGATAAGCATTAAATTATTGAGACTGAACTAATTTAAGAAGAAGGATTTAAGAAAACAAGGAAATCGAGCGGGAAAAACGCAACTTTCTAATTTGGGTAAAATTTTTTAAGAGTGTATTATCTATCATGTAGTAATAGTTATTTATGATACAAGTGCGGAAAGTAGGCTATTCCCAACGAATGTCGGAGATCTAAACAAACGAGCGAAGCGAGTTTGGTTTAGCCGACATGAGTTGGGAATTTCCTACTTTCGACACGTATATCATACAACATTTTACAATGCATTAAGCGAGGAAAAAAATTGGGGCTAAGAGCGCGCGCAGACAGAGAGCGGTCTGGAGTACCGAGTTCCACGTTCAAAGTTCTGTGTTTTCATCGCTCGAGAGTTCCAGTCGCCTGCTGTGTGCGTTATCGTAAGAGACTCAGTACATTCGAAAGAACGCAGACTCTGAACTCGGAACTCCAGACCGCTCTCTGTCTGCGCGCGCTCATAAACATTTTCGGAAAAAGATGTTGCGTTCTTATTTACCTTTCATTGAGGGAAAGTCTCGTAGATGTTTACATATTTCAGCATCGGTTTAGTCAGCAGGAGGCTATCACATTTAATTTTGTGCTTGGTCTCTAGGACGTCAGGCGGCGTTAAGTCCTATGTAAATTCATCACTTAAATTAATTCTCCGGACTGAATTCATGAACATTACTGTGGCGGGTTTTCATGACAGGCGCGAAGGGAACGAACCATGATTGGTTCGTGTTACCCCATGCGCGCGCACTGAAAACTCATTGGTTGACAGGGCGCGAACGGGTAACCGTGATTGGTTCGTGTTACGCCATGCGCGCACATTGAAAGCTCATTGGTTGACAGGCGCGAACGGGTAAACATGATTAGTTCGTGTTACGCCATGCGCGCGCACTGAAAGCGCAGATGTCTTACGGTCCGAAATGGACTCAAGGAATTATTTTAGTACTAAATTTTTTATTTCAAAACTTTTGACGAAATTAAAATTTGTGTGTTTTAATATTAAAACAATCTGTTTTATTATTTTATCAGTATTCATTTGGTTGCATCAAACATTTTCTTATTTGTGCAAAGCTGAATTATGAAGACACAACTCTCTAGTCTTATTTTTTAAACACTAGTTTGGACACAACTTTTTGAGAATTGGCAATTTAAAAAGTTACTTTTCCGCACGCGTGTGGAAAGTAAAATCCATACAATTTTTTTTCACACTTGCGAATGTGTGCTGGGATGACTAACTTTCTATAGATATGTTGACTCGCGTCAAGAGGCACTTTCCGATCATATGCATTGTAAAAAGTATTACTTACTTATAGAACACAGTATCTTTATTATTATAAGTGAGACAGTTTTCGATCATGAGCGTAAAGTCGGCCTCGATATCGTCTATGGTCTTGTACGCGCCGCGGTCGAGCTTCTTGGACATGGTGCTGAGGTCCATAGGATGCTTTACTACAGAACTGTAGTCTGGTACCTGCGGGAAAATTGTACATTAATGAAGGGGAGAAAGTGGCGAATTACTATTCGATTAAGCACAACTGCCACAAGATTCAGTTTGTTCGGAAGAATTTAAAATTTAAAATGGTTGAAGTAGATGTCTTGCAATATCTTGTCATCCAATATACCGCAATTTCTCAAGTCAAAAGTCTTTGACCAGTGCGTGTTGCCAGTGATGACTTATGGCACTGAGACGTGGCCGCTAACGATGGGCCTCATAAGAAAGCTCAAAGTCACTCAGAGGGCGATGGAGAGGGCTAGTTTCTCCGCGGGATCGCATTAGAAATGATGAAATCCGCGCAGGAACTGAAGTCACCGGCATAGCTCGAGGAATCGCCAGACTCAAGTGGCAGTGGGCAGGTCACATCGCTCGTAGAACTGATGGCCGATGGGGCAAAAAGTTCTCGAGTGGCGTCCACGGACCGGAAGACGCAGTCTTTATCCAACCACCCAGCTGTTGGCGTCACTGTTGCTATCGGCTGCGAAGCAACTTTACACTCGCGCAATTCAGAACATTTTAGCATGCAACCATTCCTACTGAGACGGAGTAGGCTATAATTGCGGTAGTATTCAAGATTTTGTACGGATTCATGTATCTGTTACAAAGTAACTATTAAGTAATCTGTGCTGTGTGTAAAAAGCCGTGGTGGCCTAGCGGTTTGACCTATGACCTCTTAAGCAGAGGGCCGTGGTTGCAAATCCCGGCTCGCACCGAGTTTTTCGGAATTTAAGTGCGGAATTACATTTGAAATTTACCAGGAGCTTTACTGTGAAGGAAAACATCGTGAGGAAACCTACATACATCTGCGAACATTCAATGGTGCGTGTGAAGTTCCCAATCCGCACTGGGTCCGCTTGGGAACTACGGTCCAAGCCCTCTCATTCTGAGAGGAGGCCTGTGCCCCGCAGTGGGACGCATATAGGCTGGGATGATGATGACGATGAATCTGTGCTGTTACAGCAACGCCCACCTCCTGCAAGTCAACGGGCTCCGTGAACACGTCACTGTGGTCGCGCGCGCGCAACAGCCGCAACAGCTTGTGTAACGCGGCGCGCTCGGGCCGCAGCGAGTGCAGCACGCAACGTTCCCACGCGCGAGTGTGCTCGGCCTTCAGCCGCTCGCGCTTACGGACCAGTTCGCACAGCAATCTGGAGGAGGAAACATTATTCATTAACGATGACGATGGAAAACATAAATTCTTAGCTAAATTAAATCTAAGTTTAGACAGAGGGTCTGACTAAAGTTACAGATGGCCGGATAACCACTCACATGCTTTGTGCAACTACGTTTGCAAATTTATTTATTTATTCGATTTTTTTACACAAACTACAATTTAAAAACAACTTTAATTTCAATATTAGAAGAAAAAAAACCCGCCTGTACAATTCCCGTTCACATGGGAATTCCGGGAAAATACATACCCGATGACACTCGCGGAACTGATACGAATCTAATGACAACTCACACTTCAAACTCCGTCGACAGTCGGGTGAAAACAATAGCCAGTCAAATAAACCGCTCCAGATCGTACCAGGTGCAAATGTGCCCAACACACTAGCAGCAATTTTTTTATTTATTTCAATCAAATTTATTCTTTAAGACAATAATGACGTTGTTTGAAATCACTTCTCAATAAATGGCAGAAAATGCAAAAAAAACACGTGAGCGGTTAAATTAAAAGAGTTAGGTATAGGAAATTTGTTTGGTCGAAGAGTGAGCGCAGGAGTGCTATGGTTCTTGTGCCTAAACACCGGACCGCGGCATTTCGAGGAAGTTTTAAGTTTGCGGCGTCCAAGTGCTGGAATGATATTCCTCCCCCTATCCAAGGAGCGTCTAGTAGGTACACCTTCAAGCGCAAGCTGAAGGATCACTTATTAACGCTCCAAAAATCCTACCTATAAAACCAGCACTTGATATGCCAACCTGTTGTTTTACAGGGTTATGTTTTCGCAGTTTACTTTTTCTTTATTGTATTTATTTATTTACATATTATGCTACGCAATAATAAATCTAAATTGTTTGTTAATTCATTATCATTTTATTAATTTATCTTTTTATTAAGTAGTTTATATAGTATATTTGTGTATCGTTCCGTGAGTCACAGACGGTTCTGGCAGAAAATCAGCGCTGCAGGCGTCTAACGCCTCAGCATAATGCTGAGTCAGCGACCGTTTCACTTTTGCATGGACACACATGCAGATCTGTGTATTTATTACTTCGTTGTTTTGTGAACCTTGTTTATTTGTATGAATTTGTGTGTACTTTCTTGTATTTGTGTGTCTTGTAAAAGTGAATAAATGTCTTCTTTCTTTCTTTCTTTAAATAAATTACCTGGCTCTCTCCAAGTCTTGGCGTATCCTCTGCCAATACTTCAACTGGTTGCAAAGCTCTCTTACATTCACCGTGCCATCTTGGATACCTCTAGTACCTGTAAAATATAACATTTATAACAAAAGGCACGTTCACCTTTGTTAGGTCTTCAGATTAATTAGATAATTAAATTAGAAATTACTTCGTAAATTTTTCTATTTTTTTCTTATTAAGTTATTTCGACAGCAATTGTTTGGAGAGCGGTTGTGCTTCCGTTAAAGTCAAGAGAATGAGGGAGATAAAACAGTTATTAAGAGCGAGCAATAAGGCATTTATCTATTTTTAAACAAAAAAATTACTGTCGTAAACTCTCAAGTCTCCGTAAGCAAATGTACCATAGCTCAGTAGTATCTTTCCACTTGCCCAATAGAAATAGTACCAGCAAATAGGAACAGTTCGGTAGTATCTCTCTATGATTCCAATAGAGCGGTGATAATGTGATGTTGATGTAAGACAACTAAGTATCACGTTAAGATTAGTGAAGCTTACTTTATAATACTTCCGCGAAACCCTGGTAACCTGCCACAATAGCTACGCGTAGCTTAGTTTATAGATAACAGCCGGAATAGAGTACGTAAACCTATCTTTTCACCTTGGCATGGCGTGTGCTATTGGGTTGGGTTTTATTTATTTATTTGAAAATTTTGTATTGAAAAGTTGGGTTGCGCCACTATGAACTGGTAGATTTTTCTCATAACCTAAGACCTAAGAAAAACCTAAATAAATAATACTCTAGTTAACTTACCATTAAAAAAACCTTGTAGTCTTGTGATTTGAACACCGGGCTCGCCCCTTTGAGTTTTTCGGAACTTACGTGTGAGATCACATTTGAAATTTACCATGCGATTTACGGTGAAGGAAAACATCGTAAGGAAACTGCACACACTTGCAAAGAAATTCGATTGTGTGTGTATGAAGTTCTTAATCAGCACTGGGCCTGCATGGGAACTACGACCGAAGCCCTCTCATTCTGAGAGGAGGCCTGTGCTCTCCATTAGGACGTACATATATAGGCTGTGATGTAGACGACGAACTCACCGTGGTGACTAGTGAGGCTCTGCAACCGTCGCAGCAAAGGCACACCATTGCGACTCCTCCGTTTGAGCGTCCAGTAAGCCAAGAGCCGCGTCATAAGCTGCGCCCGCGACGCGGCCGGGCCGTGCGCCAGTGCTGCCACTGAGGCCACGCGGTCCGCGGGCAAAGTGGGAACTAGCACCACCGGAGCCCAGGTGCGTTTCATTGCTAGAACTCGACGCGCCTGCCAAATTGAAGATTAATTTGTGAAAAAAAAGAACAGTGTCCACAGACAGAAGACATGATGCCTTAAAGTTGTATCCCCATTTTTATCATTAGACAAAGGTGAATAAAAGCAGGATACAATTTCGCTGACTATGAATCAGCTAGGGTAAATAGGGTAAACTTATTTGAACAGTTTTGGTTGTTTGTCACCATGACAAGAGTGCAGAGCAATGAGACAAAACGGAAGGAATAGCATGTATGTTTACATAGTAGCGCAGGAAATAAAACATAAACAAAACATGAAGGAGTCAGCCTCGCTACAAAGAAGGTCCGAATCTATAAGCATTAGCTCAATGAGATCAATTATCGTAAACAAATGACCATCAATGATAGATATACTGTTGTATGTAAAATGACATGAAGTTAAAGTTTAGTAACAGAGCTTTTGAGCGTTCTATATCCGACAGGATGTGAAAGAATTGACCTAAGAATTCGCGTCTCTTGGAAATATAATACATGCTGTCAATTTTATTCACACTCTCTATCGAATTGACGACAAGTTAACGGCTTAGCGTTACTTTCAACTACAGATGTGCAAATTGCGGAAAGTTTCAAAAAAGTTGGAAAAGTTCTCGGAGATTTCTGGAAATTTTCACAAGAAATATAGGAAATTTAAATTTAAGAATCGGAAAGTTTCAATCCCCATACAAAATTATGAGAAGCTTCCGAAATTTTCCTATATGAAAAATTCCGCAATTTTGGAAAGTTTCCTTTGGCACATCAGTACTTTCAACCTCCATCGCTTGTCTCCCTTGCAA
The DNA here is from genome assembly GCA_947859365.1 of Archips crataeganus. NCBI lineage: Eukaryota > Metazoa > Arthropoda > Insecta > Lepidoptera > Tortricidae > Archips > Archips crataeganus. The sequence continues at coordinate 7,125,875 of OX402065.1, forward strand.
CACGTGCGCGCCTCGCAAAAAGCCATTTTAACGATCTATCTGCTTTATCGCACTCGCTGCTAGCTGTCGGACTCAACACTTCTCTAGGTGCCACAAACGCACATGTGCGTTCAAATGACTAACAAACTATGAAAACGGAAAAGGCGAAAATCAAGTAAACGCACATATGCGTTCCTAGCCGTGACTGCGTTAACTCCTCTCGCTTTTTCTGTCGGATGGTCGGCAAGTCAAAGAGCTTGGCATCTCCCTCAGCCTCCAGCGCCGGCTTTTTACAACAGTGCCCGAGTGTAATTACGCATTGCAATATGCCGTCTTGGCAACCCGCACTGTCTACGTACCTGCTTTATCTTCTCCCGCCCCTTCTGTCGGATGGCTGACAAGTCGGACGGTTTGGCGTCTCCCTCGGCCTCCATCGCCCGTCTCTCTTGCAGCACGTGTGCCGGCGTGTGCGCGTCACAGTACGCCATCTTGGCGACTTGTACCGGTTGGCTCGGGTCACGCCCCGCCCCTGCTGCCTCCATTTTCATGTATAATCTGTGGATGGAAAATAATCATAAGATCATACTCATTCTGAAGATGTAAATCCTTCAGATATCAAAAAGTTTAGCTTAGGACACGGAAAATGATTATGCGTACTATAAAAAAAAAACATTAAATAAAAATTGAACCAACAGCATAAAAAACACGAAAATAATTTTCTTCTCCCTGATTTAATTTCTTTAAAGTCAGTGCCTCAGCATGAGCTAGCAAAAGTGGACCTAGTCATCTACCTTACCTACATAATTATTTTATTACTAGCCTTTCGTCCGCAGCTTCGCCCGCGTTAAATTAATTTTCCCGTAGGAAAAGGTATTTTCCCGCGGTAAAAAGTAGCCTATGTCACTCAGTGATAATGTAGCTTTCTAACGGCAAAAGAATTTTTGAAATCGGTCCAGTAGTTTCGGAGCCTATTCAATGCAAACAAACAAACAAACAAACAAACAATCAAATCTTTCCTCTTTATAATATTAGTATAAACTAGCTGACCCAGCAAACGTTGTTTTGCCATATTAAGGGTATTAAAAATAGCCTACGACCTATTCTCAGACCTAAATGAAAAAAGTTTCATAAAAATCGGTCAAGCCGTTTCGGAGGAGGTCGATAACAAACACCGTGACACGAGAGTTTTATATATTTGATACTAGCAGACCCCGCAAACGTCATTTTGCCATCTATCACCGAGGAGTATAATAAATAGCCTATTCCTATACCTACCTATTCTCAGATCTAACAAAGACAGAGAAAATAATTTGATAAAAATCAGTCAAGCCGTTTCGGAGGAGTTTGATAACAAACACCGTGACATAAGATTATTATATATTAGAAGATTGAGATTCTGTCCATTCCTTAAAAAAATTCAAATCCGTTTATAAATAACGGACTTCTGAAGTAATATTATAAATCCACACTAATATTATAAATACGAAAGTGTGTCTGTCTGCCTGTCACGCGTAAACCACAACCGATTTAGATGAGATTTGGTATAGAGATAGTTTAGAGTCCCCGGACATAGAATAGTTTTTATCTCGAAAAGTTTCTGCAAGATAGCGCTGAACGAATTCTTCGCAGACAGAGTCGCGGACAACAGCTAGTCATAATTTAAAAAAACTTATGATATGACCGAATTGACAATCCCCCTTTTTAGAAGTCGGTTAATAAATATTGTAAGTTAAATAAACGCTCATAACATAATACAGCATACAGGTCTGAGCATAACACACCCGGCTTGCTGCGCGCAAGTGACGTGGAAGGCGCAGTAGCAGTTGCTCTTGTGGCACTGGATGCATGCGCCGGCGCCGCGCTGCTTGCACACCATGCACTGCAGCTTCCAGCGCGCCGCTGGGATCATCTCGATCGAATCTGGATCAAAACGGATCAGTCAAGTGTACGAATGAGGCTCCACTGGTGCGCTGCGACGTCGAAATGTTGACGATGCGACGTTTTACAATTGACAACATTTCATATATTTCAAACTAAATACAAACTGAAATATAGATGCACAGAAAAAACCCCAGAAAAAAGACCAATGCTGGGAATCGAACCCAGGTCCTCAGCGTTCCGTGCTGCGTGCTTACCCCTACACCATCACTGGTCTAGAAGTTAGCGACGAATCTTTCCCATACATCGTACACTTCAGTCTGTTATAATCACATTAGGCAGTGATAAAGCATTTCATATTTCTAAGACTATAATTTGATTCGTTCTCTGTATTCTGTTTGGAAAGAGAAAGACGCTGATAGTTTTAAATTTTCACTAGGATTATTAATTTGTTACATTTTTTTTAAAGATGTGCTTATTCTAAAAGAGCGTAACGATAGAATAGATCCATTACTTTTGTCTAGTCTCTATTAAAAAAAAAGTGATGACTTAAATTTGACGTTAAGGCAAGAATATTAAATAAAAAACTGGATATTGCATGCCGAACATTCCTTTGAAGCCAGAAAAAATGACCTTGAATTACGTCACGCCGATCTTGCATCTCTTTCTTTAGGGTGTCCATAATTAAGCATATCCCGCGGAATTTGACATACTTTTATACAACAGATTGATTTTGTAATTTATTAAATTCAACCAATTTCAATTCAATTCAATTTTTAGGGTTCCGTACCTCAAAAAGAAAAAACGGAACCCTTATAGGATCACTTTGTTGTCCGTTCGTCCGTCTGTCAAGACCCTTTTTCTCAGGAACGCGTGGAGGTATCAAGCTGAAATTTAAATCAAATACTCAAGTCTACTGTACTGTCCCTTGGAGCTGTGAAAAATCAAACTTCTAACCCAACGCAATCAAAAGATACCTACAGCCATTTGCCGCAAATTTTCGACACTGGCAAGGGATACTTCCCGTGAACTTAGAATCTTGAAATTTGGTACGAAGCATTGTCTTATAGAACAGATAAAGGAAAAATTGCAAGCATAAATTGCAAGCAGAAAGCATAATTTTTTTTGTCTGTCTGTCTATATCAGTAACCAATCTACAATGATCCCACACTGCGCACATTTTGCTTAGGAACAGGGGTCTGCTAAGACTGGATGTTCATAGATACAGCTCGCGCGATAAGAGTTTGGCTTTGACCTTCGGGTGGAGGGGATTACTGCGCATACCCCGCACCCCCGTTGATACCCAATGCGCAATAACGGTCAAAGCCAAACTCTTATCGCGCGAGCTGTACGTATAAATTTGTACGGAACCCTCGGTGCACAAGTCCGACTCGCACTTGGCCGGTTTTGTTATTAAATTTTTATTCAACCGTTTTATCATGAAAGTGAACATCCATCCTCACAAACTCAAGTAAAAGGTACCAATTTTTTGTCAGTCGTCAATATAAGGTCCATTTCTGGTTGCATTTCTATGCCACTCTGCAGTTACTCGGCCTTACTGATATCCGGCAAAAGGTTACCTTTTACCTGAGGACGCTACAAATACTTACTGCAAAACATAAGGGAAGTATTTGTCAATGGAAAAAATAATAAAATACTAGGACGTTATAACAGTTTATTTTCTACACATGTGAGAATAATATTGTTTTGTACTGAGTAGGCGTCCCGGCCTTTCTGGGTCATAGTCATAATCTTCAGGCTTAAAATGCAAGCTGCAAATTGTCAAACGCTCTACACCTTTCCCTTTATCGGTACAATCGACAGCCAATTTTGCCTCCTTCTTTCATCTTTTGGAAAACTGCAATGTAAAATATTATTCATGTTAATTGTAAAGACACAAACAATAAACATGTTATTATATACTGTGATATGAATTATGAAGATAGAAACCGTACCAAGTTGATAGATCTAGCTCCATTCAATACGAATAAATACCATGCATGAAAAAGGATTGGTTACCCTAGTAGTAAAACCACACATTCTTAAATTTTTCATTTAAGGTCATGTTTAACTCCAAATAAACAAAATATATTTCTAACTTAACATTATAAACCTATTCGTGGGGTTTTTTGAATAAAAACTAACAAGGCTTAGAAGCAAAATATAGGAAAATTGATTGCCACTAAGATTTATGAACATTTTTGTAAAATAAGTACTCACCTGTGAAGTTTTATGTCGGATTTCGGCCTCCAATTACTCCTACAATGCTTTACTATGCAATACATAGCGCATAATCCAAGTAAATCGACGAAAAACGTTTATTTAACGTAAAAATCCTCTGAAATTGGTGAATGACTTCTGACAATTCTGACGTGATTCTGACATATCGGCCATTTAGTGTTGCCATAGTACGCAGGAGGTGCATACCGGTGAAATGAGGATTTTGACTGGGTTCTTTTTTTTGTATAATACAAAGAAAACTAAGTAAGTTTTATTGCAGAAAGTTTTATAAGAAAAATATAAATTTCTGTTGAAATTAGCTTAAAGTAAATTAATTAGGTGATGCCGGATAATTCGTATTTCTAAAAAAAATAAGGTTTTTTTATAAATAACCTGGCAATATATCACAGTGTTGAAAAGAGATAGAACATAGGAGCAAAGGTGAATGAACCTGGCTTCAACTCAATAGTTCGGCAGGCAACATCCAGTTTTTTATTTAATATTCTTGCGTTAAGGCTGTTATCAAATTTAAAATGATGACAGCTCTTTTTTCTAGTGAAAAGGGTAAAGGAAACATATCTATTCTGTGGCACTATTTGTAAGTACATATATGTTTTTAAATTTGTTGTATTTTTTTAAATATGGAGAAATAAATTATAATAAATATTTTTCCATGTTCAGGAGGTGAAACTCTATCGATTCCTGCAGTAATTTTCAGATGTTAAAAAAATGAAAGGTTGTCAATTACATACATTTTTAATGACAAGCCACTCGCGTTGCATCGTCGCAGCCGACGTTTCAATGCATTTTTGTCGTGCGTCGACGCAGCGCAGGTGTGGCATATAATGCGTTGATTCGTTGCGATGACGCGACGCAACGCAACGCACCAGTGGAGCCACACCCTAAAGGGTGTGGATTTATATTATGTTCCGGACGAAAACATTTTTTTTAATATATGAAGTGTTTCACTTTTTTCTGTCACGTTTATAAATTGGGTCGATCAACTTTTCTTTGTCACTGGTTGCTATAGTGACAGTCTCCTGAGTAACTCTTTAAACCGTAACTTTATCTGATTAAAATTTGCCAAACATGCATTTTTGTGGTAGTTTTAAACCCCTTCTACAATTGGTCATCTAATATGCATGTTAGTTAATGTGACAAACATTTCTTGTAATCAAACTGTACTTACTACTTTTGTCCCCTCGCTGACGGGACAGAATAACAACAAGAAATAGTTGATCCACCCAATTACTACAATTTAGTAGGTTTTTATCTCAAAGTCCAATAGGAAGTGCAATAGGCTAAACACAGATTTTAGTAAAACTTAGCTAAGAGACTCATTTTAACATAAAAATCGGCGTCTCAGAACTCCCTTTCTTTCGGGGTTTAATGTAAAATTTTAAAAATGCATCGTGGATATGTATGGTCAGCTACAGAGAAAAGGTACCCCCGCACTGTGATCACCACCGTTACAGGGGCACGGGGTGTCTTTTCTCTGCAACTGACCCTACATTGATGTTTCAAATCAAAATCACATATCTGGGTGCTCATAATCATATGAACACGACCGTACTGTTAATCGCAGAAGTGCGTGTTACATTGTAATATGGCAATTGGCCACTTTCAGTGTTTAGCAGCAACGTAATAATTTACTGCAAAAAACGCATATTGCTTGTATTAGCGACAATCCACAACTATAAAAGGTTACGCACGATATTACTAAAAGTTCTTTTCGCAGCATACACAAGATTGCCCTTTCATTGTCTCAATTCTTCCTAATATTTTACAACATTTTTGACTACGTTAACTGCTCTGTTTTTATGATGGTGACTGTACCATAATTTAAATAATTATTAGTTACCTATAGGTTCCAGGAACACAGTGTTCGCGAAGCGCACTTCAGGTATCCAGAGCGCACACACGACATGAGCCCAGGTGCCTTGGTCGGTCTGCTTGAACGCACCTAAAAAAAAACATTAACACATCTAGCGCACCAAGCTACTTATATCTCATCATACTTATCTCTGCCTTAAAACGTCCCACTGTAAAGCACAGGCCTCCACTCAGATTAAGAGGGCTTCGGCCGTAGTTCCCAAGCGGCAATATAATACAAATATTTTTTAGCTGTTGCTCGCGGCTCCTTCTACGATAAAATCTAATTCATTTGTGATAAAAATCTATCATATGTCCTTCCCAGGGTCTCAAACTATCTCCATACCAAATTACATCTAAATTGGTTCAGTAGTTTAAGATTGAAGAGGTAACTGAGAAACAGACAGAGTTACCTTCGCATTTATAATATCAATAAGGATAGAACACCACAAAGCAGTTCAGTGAGATAACATGAATGAACTAAAACAATTACTTTGCTCACCCGCGACCTTACAATAGTTACGTTTATGCAAGAAATGTGCGTTCATGCAGTTCCTCCACCTCCACACTGTACGAACACACACAAATCACATAAACCCAACCATCACCACCACCAAGCTACACTGACGCGTTTCGAACTCAACCAGAGCTCATCTTCAGAGTTACCACAACCGTATGCTATGCTACCAAACGTTAAACTAACAAACCAAAACAAATGTTTTAACTTGTCACTGTAACTTCTCAAGTACCCACTTTATTTTTCTTATTCTCAAACTACCCCACAAAAATTAACTTTTATTGACATATTTAAAACTACCTTGAATTTTTTTGTTTATTTATTTATAAGGCATATTTAATTAATACTAACTGTTCAAATTCGACCCAAGCCGCAGTAAAGGAGAAGATACTAAATTTACCTGTTCATTAATAATAGACCCCATAGTGTTGTACCTAATTATTTCCATGCATTCCAGAGCATCCAGACGCAACCCCTTGCCGCAATAATGTAACACTTCATAAGAATCTGAATCTAACAATGAATGATTTGATTCCAACAAATGTTTTGCAAAATTCGATCTATCTGGATGCTCATTCCTATATGCCGAAACATGCTCTTTAAATCTAGTATTAAAACTTCGGCCTGTCTGTCCTACGTATATCCCATTGCAGTCATTACAAGTAAGCTTGTATACCCCCGATCTAGTTCCCTTATCTACCTGTTCTTTGTGGTTACATAGCCTAGAGTACAAAGAGTTGTTTATATCATAAATTAACTAAACAGCATCGTTTAGCTGTTCAAAACATTTGGTTCAATCAACAATGTAAACATTTAAATGTTGTACCTAATTATATTAAATTCCGTTGTTATAGTACTAGTATAGCTGCTAGAATTGCAATGGAAAGGGCGAGGAAAATATGGTTAAGTGAAGAGTCGCGTAGTTGGTTCCGTGTTAGAGATAATTTAAAATTACATCTCAAAGTATTGCAGTCTGAACTTACTTTTAAGTTACATAAAATTGAATTCGATCGTTTGGATGAAAAAGCCCGGTTTTTTGCTTCAGTAGACGCTCATAAAAAGTATTTGACTCAGTGTAAAAAGTTACGTTGGCTTACAGGACGACGAACAGAATCTTTTTCTTCTTTGAACAATAATTATCGAGGTTCTACTAACGGTCATAATTTCTACCCTCGCGTTAAAAATCTTACTAATGTGGAATTTTTGGATAATGAGAATCAGTTATTGGAAAAAGGTTTAAAATATAATCTACCCACTAAATTTAGTCAAAAAATAGTGGAAGGTTTGGCGGTAGATTCTGAGGTTGCTATTACAAGTAACTGTGGTGATTTTGAAACAAAAGTGTTAGTGGCAAATACACTTAAAAATACCAATTCCACAGAGTGTATTGTCAATATAACCGAATTAAATTCTTTGAGATCTATTCAGGAGAAAGTGTATGATAATGATTTAGTGGTGACAAAGGCAGACAAAGGAAATTGTATTGTTTTATTGGATAGGTATCAATATAATCGGAAAGTTTTAGATATCGTTCAAGGGGACGGTTTTACAGTTTTACGTAAGGACCCTACAATTACATTTCACAAAGATCTAAAGAGACTAATAAAGGGTTCTTTGTTTGCCTTTGAAACCGAACAACAAAAGAATTTTGTAATTCCCATGAATCCGCGGGCGCCAATTCTATATGGATTACCTAAAATTCATAAAGATGATGTGCCTGTTCGTCCAGTTGTCTCATACGTGAGTGCTCCAGCATATAAATTGGCGAAGAAATTAAATAGTATTATTCGTGTGAAGGCTTCCTTTAAACCTTCTTATAGTTTAAAAAATGGTTTAGATTTGGTTAGTAAAATTAAGGACATCAGCATACCGCCGAATGCAACGTTGCTTTCTTTGGATGTAGACAGTTTATTTACTAACGTACCATATAGTGAGACACTAGAAATTCTAAAAGACCACTTAGAAAGGAAGCGGTTGCATCCGGGTGAAGTTTGTGAATTAATAGATTTGGTAACTTTATGCATGAAACAAAATTATTTCCGGTTCAATGGTCTTTATTACTTACAGAGTGATGGTTTAGCTATGGGTTCACCTCTGAGTCCTTTAATGGCAGATATATTTATGGATCATTTTGAGAATCAGTATATTGTGGGTAATAGTAATATTGTGTACTATTTTAGGTTTGTTGATGATTTGATCCTATGCTGGAGAGGGAGTATGAGACAGCTTGACGTGTTTATTAATGGTTTGAATAACAAGCACGTAAAGATAAGGTTCAAAAAAGAATTGGAGGAAAATTGTTCGTTGAACTTTTTGGATTTAACGATTTCAAAATTAAATGGTAAACATCAATTTAAAATATACCGTAAGCCCACGTACACAGATGCTGTTATACCAGCATCTTCTAATCATCCGTGGCAGCATAAACTGGCTGCTTTCCATTGTTATGTTAATAGATTGTTGACTGTGCCTCTTTCTAAGGAACATTATGATTTAGAGTTGAGTACTATTTATCAGATAGCGATCTCAAATGGTTATACAAAATCAATGGTAGATAGTTTAGTTCAAAAGAAGCAGGCACGGTTAGTAAATAGCATGCTTTACGCTGCGTTACCTTCTCAGTCTACTAACAAATATAGATCTAGCATCTCTTACGTCGGGGGTTTGTCTGATAAGATTTATGGCATTTTAAAATCAAACAATATTAATGTTGCCTTTAAGACTAACAACTCTTTGTACTCTAGGCTATGTAACCACAAAGAACAGGTAGATAAGGGAACTAGATCGGGGGTATACAAGCTTACTTGTAATGACTGCAATGGGATATACGTAGGACAGACAGGCCGAAGTTTTAATACTAGATTTAAAGAGCATGTTTCGGCATATAGGAATGAGCATCCAGATAGATCGAATTTTGCAAAACATTTGTTGGAATCAAATCATTCATTGTTAGATTCAGATTCTTATGAAGTGTTACATTATTGCGGCAAGGGGTTGCGTCTGGATGCTCTGGAATGCATGGAAATAATTAGGTACAACACTATGGGGTCTATTATTAATGAACAGGTAAATTTAGTATCTTCTCCTTTACTGCGGCTTGGGTCGAATTTGAACAGTTAGTATTAATTAAATATGCCTTATAAATAAATAAACAAAAAAATTCAAGGTAGTTTTAAATATGTCAATAAAAGTTAATTTTTGTGGGGTAGTTTGAGAATAAGAAAAATAAAGTGGGTACTTGAGAAGTTACAGTGACAAGTTAAAACATTTGTTTTGGTTTGTTAGTTTAACGTTTGGTAGCATAGCATACGGTTGTGGTAACTCTGAAGATGAGCTCTGGTTGAGTTCGAAACGCGTCAGTGTAGCTTGGTGGTGGTGATGGTTGGGTTTATGTGATTTGTGTGTGTTCGTACAGTGTGGAGGTGGAGGAACTGCATGAACGCACATTTCTTGCATAAACGTAACTATTGTAAGGTCGCGGGTGAGCAAAGTAATTGTTTTAGTTCATTAATATGGACCTCCGCAAAGTAACGCCTGATTCAATAAATTAGATAACATGAACACAAAAGGCAGGGTATAGCTAAACCGTTTAAATGAGTCCTCGCCCGCACGGTACAGGGGCTGGGGGGCATGACGACAAAGGGGGCCGGGAGAGGTGCGGGCGGCAGGCACACGAGGCCCGCTGGCCGCCCGCACCTCTCGGCCCCTTTGTCGTCATACCCTGTACCGCGCAGGCGAGCACTCATTTAAACGGTCTAGCTATAGACAATAGGTGGTCTATTCGCTTAAAAGCGATACTTGTTGTGTATAAAAACTCTAACTACGATTTTTTGCTTTGCCAATGCGTATGCTTATCACATAATATATTTAGAACTTCATACTTTTAGCTGTCAAAGAAAGATCTTACCTCCAGTATTTGGACATAGGACGCAGTTGACGAGACGTGACGGCGATTGTAGGCATCGTCTACACAACCACTGGCCCTCTGGGATGTACGGTACCTATAACAAAAAAAATAATTTTGAACTTGAGCCTTACTTTTTCTGAGTTAGCATACATAAATAAATAAATAAATAAATAAATATCATGGGACAATTCACACCAATTGACCTAGTCCCAAAGTAAGCTTAGCAAAGCTTGTGTTATGGGTACTAAGCAACGGATAAACATACTTATATAGATAGATACATCCTTAAATACATATTAAACACCCAAGACCCGAGAACAAACATTCGTATTTTTCATAAAAATATCTTCCCCAACACGGGAATCGAACCCGGAACCTCAAGCTTCGTAGTCAGGTTCTCTAACCACTAGGCCATCTGGTCGTCTACACACCTCTAGAATAGAAGCTAGTACTTCAGAATTGTCATCATACCACATTTAGAGATGTTTGAATGTGGCCCCTCAGCTTAATTGGTCTTCTGGGCATTTGGAATCTCAGATGTTTCAACACTTCTGCCAATCCTTGTAATCGACTATGGCTAAAGAGTTAAAGCATTGTCTGCTACAACATCAACTAAATCATCCCAACCAATATACGTCCCAATGCAGGGCAAAGGCCTCCTCTCAGAATGAGAGTTTGGGTCGTAGTTCTGTAGTATTGGGAACTTCACACCATTGAATTTCTCCACAGATGTTTTCCTTCATTGTAAAGCTCATGGTAAATTTTAATATGTAATTGCTACAGCATCAACTAAATCCATACTAATATTATAAATGTGAGTGTGTTTGTTTGTATGTTTATCCTTCTTTCACGTCGAAACTGAGCGACGGATTGCCGTGATTTTTTGTATGGACATAACTGAAGGGCTGGATTTACATTGGGGTAATTTTTACCACGGAAAAATATCTCACTCCCACGGGAAAACACGTTTTAATCTACTTCAGTGGGTCCGAAGCTACGGGCATCAGCTAGTAATTTACAAATTACTTACACCGTAGCAATCCTGGTGCACGGCCAAGTTGCACATATCACAGAACAAGATTACATTGGTGTTCTGGCATTCCCCGTCCATGCAGATGCAGCAGACGGCATCCTCATCGACTGTTGCAGCTGTTTGCTGACCAGTTTGTGATGCCTGGAAACAGTGTTACAGATATTTAACAAAGCACAGAGTAAAAAATTACATAAAAAGATACAATCAATAATTAGATACAATAATTATTGTATTTATTTAACAGCTGTAACTAATAGTTGAGTATATTTCTTTTAACAATGCCAGAAGGCAGATCTCATGAATATGAAATGGATGCAATAGACTAATAAATGACACCATAAAAAGATATTTCAAGACGTGACTCTACTAAAAAAAAAACAATTTATTTTAGCCCAGATATCCAGATTAATTTTAAATTATCTACAAAATTAAATTTTACATACATATCCCAGAAATTTTAAAACCTCAATAAATTATCAACAATAATAAAACTCCATTAAAAAAACATACATTTTTAATAGGTATAGTAATTGCGCACAAAATTGAAATATAATCTCATCGATGTAATATTTGAGTCGAAATTTTTTTATTTTTTTTTCATACTCATTCATTTTATTAATACCGAAAGTAAATATGTACTATGTCTAAAAGGAATTAACGTAAACTTTAATATTTATAAACACAAATGAAAACTTATCACACAATTAATCAAAATGTCAGCAAAATTGGTTAGTAAAAAAACAAAACTCTTAAAAACTAAGTCAGTACAGCACCAAACAAACAATATACACTAAATTTATCCTAAAATTGCTAACAGTTGCTAATCACTAACCATAACCTAGGGAAACAACTCACTTGGAAATAAGACTCCTTTTCCAGTCTATCCATAAGTAGCTCCAGCGTATCAACAGACACAGGTGGCAAGCTCTGTTTAGCTCTTGTCTTGTTGATAATGCTGAGCCAAGCCGTATCTTCTTCATCAACGTCATATTCTACTTCTCCATCTAGCTCTTCTGCTGATTTTTCAATGAAACGGATGTACGCATTTGGGCGGGGTGGCGCATCTGTGACGCGTTCATTATAATCCTCAATGAGCTGTAAAATATTATTAGTTAGTACATAGTTATCATTATCATCATCATCTCACCCGGACCATATCTGATTTCTGGGTTTATGGAACAACTGCATTTAAAATACGGGATTTCAGGTTAAATACAGGACAGGCCGTTCTTTATTAACCCTTAAAAAAGGTAGAGCAGATTTACCGACCACATGCATTGCTTTGGAAATTCAACCTTAATGCTATAATAATATGTCACAATATATGGATATAACAATAGTGTAATTATTGAAAACACAACTAGCTTTAAAAATATACTTTATCAGGTATGCATTCCATAACTACTTTTGATTCTGGAGTTAGTATGCTCCAATAAATTGGGCCTTACTAAGGGTTTAAAAATCAACATTGTTTTTTTTTTATCAACAAAAATTTGTCATAATCAATTAAATAACCTATACCGAATAAATATTGTTAAAATAAATATTTTTATCATTAAATGACATAGAATAATAAAATTTCAGGACAATGCACTGTCCCATATTGGTTTCTCCAAATTACGGGAAGTGCCTGAAATACGGGACAACCTGTAAAATATGGGACATCTAGTCACCCTAGATTAGGGTTGCCATCTCTAAAATTCGGCAACCAGGACAAAAAGCGTACAATCCCCGGATTTTGGAGCTCAGAAACCGGAAACATCATCGTTTTTTGTTTGTTTTATTTTAATCTGTACTACTACTAGCGGGTCTACAATCTAACTACTTACTACAATTCAAACCCGGACTACAAATGGAACCCCGCCCGGACATTCCCCGGACGCTCTCTAAACTAGGACAAATCCGGGGAAACCCGGACAGATGGCAACCTTACCCTAGATGCACTTCAGGACATAGGCCTACCCAAAAAAATTACCACAACAATTGATTTTTCTCAAACATGCTATGAAATATTGACGTTATGTTCCTTATAATACGCCACGAAGTGTCACGTTGCAGGTGCGCCTAGACGAGAGGTCAATAATGGAATTTCATACAACATTGCTGGCCTTGGCCAGCAAAGTGATCGTCTATTGTTTCATACTATGACGTTTATAGGTCTATGGCATCATAGCATTTAGCCATTAAAAATAAACTATAAGCAATATTTTGCGTTTTGGTTCATTAAGACATTCTGCCACTACGTTTATTTAAGGTAAGGTAAGATGATGATGATGTTGGTGATGATGATGGTGATGTTGATGGTGTCGATGATGGCGGTGATGATGATGGTGATGGTGGTGATGATGGTGATGATGGGTGATGATGGTGATGATGATGGTGATGACGAGATGATGATGATGGTGATGATGAGATGATGATGTTGATGATGATGATGATGATGATGATGATGATAGTGATGATGGGTGATGATGAAGATGGTGATGATGAGATGATGATAGTGATGATGGGTGATGGTGATGATGATGATGATGGTGATGATGAGATGATGGTGATGATGGGTGATGGTGATGATGATGATGATGGTGATGATGATGATGATGGTGATGATAAGATGATGATGGTGGTGATGATGATGGTGATGATGATGGTGACGACGACGACGACGACGATGATGATGATGATGCATGTTTGAGAAAAACTCTATACAAGCCTTGGCCACGAACAGGGATTGCCGGCCTCGTATCTCTAGATGGCCTCGTTAACACTCGGCCATCTATAACTACTCGGCCGGCAATCCCCTATTTCGCAGCCGCTGCAGTAATGTACTATTATGCATCATAAGTCTAATGTCTTCACTATCTGGCCAGCCAGCACCTTTCTTTTCTTTCTTTTAAAGACTATATTTAGTTGAAGTAAACAGTTAATTTACCTTTAACAACCGCTTTAGCCTAGTTGGTAGTGACCCTGCCTACGAAGCAAGAGGTCCTGGGTTCAAATCCCGGTAAGGGCATTTATTTGTGTGATGAGCACAAATATTTGTTCCTGAGTTATGGATGTTTTCTATGTATTTAAGTATTTATTTATCTATATAAGTATGTTTATCGTCGTCTAGTACCCATAGTACAAGCTTTGCTTAGTTTGGGACTAGGTCGATTTGTGTAAGATTGTCCCCTAATATTTATTTATTTATTTATTTATTTACCTTAAAGCTAGCCTCTGGCAACTTGACGTGCGGCTCCGGCGGCGGCTCAACAAACGGCAGCGGTTTCTCCAACTCGGAGTTCTTTTTGTCCCAATCTTCAAGAGACATCATTTGCAATGGCTGGTCTATTGGAATTCTGCTGATTTTCCCATCTATCTCAAACTGGACCACTTTCTGCGCTTCTGCGAAAGTGAGGGCTTCTTTCGGCGGACTTTGTAAGGCAATATCGCCCGTCGGCACAGGTGCACGAGTGGATCTCCCTTTCTTACGGCTGCTCGCAACGGCGGGAGTTGCAGGCGTAGGATTATCATGGTCGTAGTTCACCAGATGATATTGTAGTCCACATAAACTCTTGTATACCTTATCACACTTTTCCAGCGGACATTGGTAAGGCGGAGGCCGGTTTTGTCGTAATTTTTTGCAAAACTCCAGTACGTCGAAATCCAAACCCATTTTGACACAATCCAAGGTGTTTTTTACTAAATCAAATCATTATAG
This sequence comes from Archips crataeganus, assembly GCA_947859365.1. Classification (NCBI taxonomy): domain Eukaryota; kingdom Metazoa; phylum Arthropoda; class Insecta; order Lepidoptera; family Tortricidae; genus Archips; species Archips crataeganus. Next base: position 7,140,984 of record OX402065.1, read on the forward strand.
TGATGAATACGTGTAATCACACAGAAGCTAAAAGCAACGCTAACAATTTTTTATAAACGAAAACAAATTGTGAAACTTGATTTAGTAAAGTGAAAGGCGCAAAGCGCATCGAGCTAATACAATATAAGATACAAGCCAAACGAGAACGCTCTCTTTGATTGCATGCATGCAATGCAAATGCCAAAACTTTGACAGCTTGTAACCAGTGCTGCTATAAGTAAAAAAGTTGAATTGTTATTAAATTCAAGTTAAATTCTTATCGAAATTCATTCAGGAGCATTTTTTATTTAATAATTTTTTAAACATTTTTGAAGAACTCAAAATAAATGAAGTTTTTTTTTATAAAAAAATCTTGATTTTTAACTACTTTTTTTATACCTACTGATCAGAATGTTCAAGAAAATTCTACAACATTAATACCATTTATGGTTTACGAACTGTCAAATATTTGTTGTGAATATTTCGTGAAGGTAAACTCGTCGGTGTTCATTAATGCAGTTGTGTTTCTTATTGGTGTTTTAAAAATCGTAATTTGGGATCGCTACAAAATGGATTATATTTCGTTTAACAACTTCACTTACGGTGATAACGACGATTATGCGCGAGAGGCACATATTATGCCTACGCCCTCGGGGGCTCCATGGAATGTGCAGGGCTTGTCCTGGGGGTCCCACTCGCCCCCACAACTGGTGCAGTTCAACGCTGATGTGTCAGTGCAGCCCCGATTTACCTCTATAATGCACAGCAAAAGGAAGAGTTTGGAACCAGAACCCCGAATGTAAGTTCCCCACTTTTATTGAGAAATTTCGCATACCTACTACTTAAAGTTTTCAATAATTTTTATAGTGGAACCTTTTTTAATGCAACGACTTTTTAATACATTACTGTCAGCGACTTTATTTGGAAGTAATTTGTTAATCACTAACCCTTGTGAACCTTGCAAGTTACGGGATAATCTTATCTTATATCCTTTCCAAGATCTTAAGCCACTGCAATATCAAACTTTATCTAAATCGGGTCAGCATTTTAACCATAAAACAATAACAGATTTCAGATGTTTATTGATATTTTGATGTTGACAACAAACAGTATCGAAACTACAAAAACAAAATTGTTAGATTCAACACTGTATGTTGCGCGGCATAGTATTGACATTTAAAAATTCAAATTTTGCAGCTTCAATACTGTATGTTGCGGTAGTCGATTTATGGGCGGTGATGATCATTTTCCATCAGATGACCCACTTGCATCCCTCTCATAATAAAAAAAAACAGACATGGTTAATTTTTTTTTATTTTTTTTTTATTAGCCTGGCATAGTGTCCCACTGCTGGGCAAAGGCCTCTCCTCTTGACTTCCACAACTCCCTTTCTGGCGCAATATCAGGCCAGTCCTTTTCATACACATCCAAGTCGTCCCGCCATCTCCTTCTTGGTCTGCCTCGTCGTCGCTGGCCGTTCTCCGGCACCCACCAAGTAACTGTGTGAGCCCATCTTTGTGGGTGCATGCGACAGACATGTCCGGCCCAGTCCCATTTTAGCTTAGCAGTCTTTTTCCCAACGTCGACTGTGCGTGTTTTTGAGCGCAGCGTGGTGTTCCGGATTCTATCTATCCTCTTCTGTTAATTTAACATTTATAATTTTAGTATATGTTTATACTCTTTATTGTACAAAAGGAAAACAAAAAGGTTACAGAAGAAAAAAAAATGATAAGTACAAAGGCGGACTTATCCCTGAAGGGATCTCTGCCAGTCAACCTTTAAGTGATAGAGAAGAGTAATAAAAAAAAACACGGAAACGGAATTTTAGTATAAATAATATATCCTACCTATCTATTTTTTATTTTCTCTTTCAGTCCAGCAAAAATACATATAACAGAGGATAAAATGGCAGCTCATCTTAACGGCCTGCACCTTTCCACAGACTACACAACACATTCGCTAGCAATAGATGAATACATGGATACCAACATGGACCTTCCTGCAATGACAACTAACAATGTTAGAGAAAAATTAAAAGGGCACACTATTGTGCTTTCTGAAGAAATCAAAAAGCTTAAAGAGGAACCATTGATACCTCCAGTACTTATAGAAAGGTAAAGTTTTTATAAATTGTATATTTAATTTACAAAATACAATTTTAAAGTGATCTTCATGCAATGACATAAGGTTCAAAGTAGCTGTACGTTTTGGCTAGGCTTGGCTTTAAAAAAGTTAAATTCTTCTTTATTTTGTGATTTGGCTTTTTATTTCTTTTATAAAATAGTTCATTATACTTTGTATTTTACAGATTAGAAAAACCTTGCATGTCATTAGTTGTATGGCAGCCAAAAGAAAATGCAGTGGAGAACATTGTAGATAACAAAGAAGTGAACACAGAAGAGGAAGAACCAAAGAAACAAAATGGTGTGCTTGTTCCGGATATGGGAATGGGGATGGACGTTGAGATGTAAGTGTGGAATGCCTGAGCATAAAAATACATCCTGGGACTTTAATAGGTTAGTTAAACAATGGACACAACAATGAACTGAATCAATTTTCTCAGTTATTTGACATAATATTTTCTACAGGATGTACACTGCAATAACTTTAAATGAGCTCCCAATATTCTTGAAATATTGCTGTCTACACCCCATAAAATAAAGTTTGATTCACAAGAGCTGGCACAAATGGACTGGATTGGATTTTAAACGGCCGGATAGCCTAGTTGTTAGAGACCCTGACTACGAAGCTTGAGGTTCCGGGTTCGGTTCCCGGTTGGGGCAGATATTTGTGTGAAAAATACAAATGTTTGTGCTTGAGTCTTGGATGTTTAATATGTATTTAAGTATGTATTTATCTATATAAGTATGTTTATCCGTTGTCTAGTACCCATAGTACAAGCTTTGCTTAGTTTGGGACTAGGACAATTGGTGTGAATTTACCCGTGATTTTTTTTATTTTTTTTTTATTGAACAAATGTAATAATATTATTTTGACACTTTTGTAGGAAAATGACTATACATTGGCGGCTCGCAGCATTTTGGTAACATTTGACGTTTCTGACAGACTAGTGATGTAACCGTGTTTTTACGCGTAGGTACGAGAACGGCACAAGTCAAACAAAGGACACCAATTAGAAAAATTATTTTTAACAATACATTTGTTATTTAAGTTATTAATATTTTTTATTGTAATAATATTTTTTTTTTTTATAAATTAAGTATACAATGGTCATGTTATCTTATCTAAAAAGGCACTGGAAAAACGTGTCTCATCAATAGTGCTACCTTAATGCTACGAGCCGTTGATGTCTAAAGTGAAGTGTATTCAAATGGGTAACACATAGATATTTTCATTCACTCATTTGATCAATTTGTGCCAGCTCTTGTGAATCTAGCTGTATGTCTAATCTAGTTAAAAAACTGTGTAAAAAACTGTTTCAAATTCATGTATATTTTTTTATGCTGAAATTACCAAGTCATTTAGAATTCAGGTTTTTAGATATCTAACTGCCTGAGGGATGGCTGGATGTCCAGTCAACATTATAAATATTAGGAAATTTTTAGAAGTATGTAGTATCTCAGGTATAAGCTCATCTTTGTATTTGTGCAAGTGACATGCAAAGGAACTGTTTGCAAGGTAAAATCGTCACTACTTTGATAAAAGCTCGTATCTCAAAATCGATAATCTGGCTAATTGAACTTTACTGAGTGTGCAATAAAGTTCAGTTTGGTTTACATATTGATTTGAGATACGAGATTTTTTCAAAGTAGTGATGAAATGCTAAATTAAGTGTACATAGATGGTGTACTTCTCACTAAATGCAATGGTAGGCTTCAGTCTGGAACACTCTACGAGCATATACGACGCCTATAGCCTAGAGACGTAGTGAAAGGCGACACTAATCTGTCGACTAGTCAGTGATTTATCAATGATGTATTTCCCGACTCCTTGGTTTACCGTCAGTTTCAACCATAAAGTATGACCGATGAGACAGCTGACATTTACGACGTAAAACAGCTTCAATATACGGCATCATGTCTTGTTGTGCAGTTAAATGGTGCGGAAACAACAGTAAAAAATGTAATGAAACAAAAAACAATGTTACTTTTCATCGGTAAGTCCATTTGTTTATTTTATCAAAATATTTACGAAAATTTGATTAGTTGCAACGCGGGTCAAGTTGGATTGGACTGGTCCGTCCCCCATCTTTTTCTTTCTCACTGCAATCGTGTATATCTATCTCTTATTATCGTAATTAGTCTCGTGTCGCCAATGACTAGTGTGGTGCGATGCATTTATTTTGTATTGTCGATAATTATCCACTAAATGATTATTGTATCTATTGATATCGGATTTTTTTTCGTGGTTTATTACTATTAGACTTCGTGATATTAATTATAATTCTTATTTTCGTGTACGGTCGAACAAATTGAATCATGACACAGGATAGAACCTTTTAATAATCAATTTCACTATGATTTCCATGACAAAAGTACGAGATGTCAACATAACATTAGTAGCACAAAGGTCCACCCTGGGTCATGATTCAATTTGTTCGACTGTACCTGTATTGGATAGGTATAACGTAATTTTATTTGAACTATACCTATTATGATAATATTTTAGTACTTACTTAAGTTCAATAAACCATTAAAAGTACTTTTCAACTTGTTTAGATTAAGCTTAAAATAAATTCAAAGTTGGCATTTAAATTTTACCAGAGTGTACTGCTTGAAAAACTTTTTTGCACAACCTTTTATCGATATCGATAGAAAGCATAGTCATTACGATGCACGCCCTAGCGATCGGGTTCGGAATACTTCGGAACACTTCGAACCGATCGCAACTCCCCCCGCACCTCAGCTAGTTGACAGAATCGTTTCCTTTTAAATTCGCAGGCATTATTACGTCTCCAGGGGTTATATGCTCGTAGGGAACACTGCACTGAATTGTAAAAAATATTAACTGATTTTATATGAAAGAATTTTAGAAATTGCCATTGAAATAAAATATTATGTGGTGTTCATAACTGCCCCAAGGCCTATCACCTCTTAGGATACTAAAATAATTATAAGCACCACAATATTTCTTAATCTACCAGGGGAAACACTACAACATTCGAAGTTCGTATCATATTATCCCTTTCACTCCTCTGTTAAATACTTATTAGCATGAATGGAATGGCACAATATGAAGTTGGAAAATCGAATTTCATCATTTAAGGTCAGTGCATACGGCGCCAATTAGGATGGTGTACGGCTAAGTTACACGTAAACTGCGTGCTAGTGTGCAACTGAAACATGTACTCATAATATGAGCGGTTTGCAGTTGCGGTTACATTACGGGCATTTCGAATACAGTCTGTCTGTAACTGCTCTTAGTTTTGCTGACAAGGAGTTATATTTATTAAAATTTGGCTTATGTAATAGCTACTTAACAGGCCCATACGAACTGATATAACATTACAGGCTGCAGGCGACAAACTAGCCTCAACCTCAATAATTACATGTCTTAAAAATGTCTAGAAATTTTTAAATGCAATTCTCATCAAAATTTCTTCCCTAGACATTTTTAAATTAGCCATTAAAATCCAGAGATCAAAAACTTGCTTGATCCACAAGGCCACGACAAACCGGGAGCTTGGGGCGCCGACGGAGCGTGCCCGGCGCGGTCAATAACACTGAATCAAATACGGTGTGCCGCGCTGCCGGTGTGTGTCACCGTATATTTGATTTAGTGTTATAGAGCGCGCTGGGCACACTCCGTGGCGTCGGCGCCCCGCGCTTCCGGTTTGTATTGGCCTTTAGAAACTTAATGTGTAATTCCATGTGTTTTTTATCATCTTGCATAGATCTTTGTGTAGTATAGACACGGCAACTGTAAAATAAAATAATGTGTATAAATAATCATAATTAAGAAATTACTTTAATGGGTGAATGTAAGGAGTGCTATTAAACTCGAAAAACATGATATTCTGTGGATTTTCTGAAATGGAGAGATTGGGAATTAAATTGTTCTTAAACCCTTTAATGCATAGCGTGTCCAAAAAAAAAACTCTGCCTTTAAAGTACATTTCTTAATTTAAATATTGACAAAACTTCAAACCTTACTGCACAAGTTATAAGTTTTTTGAATTGACTTATAAAATATGTTTGAAAATGAACTTTAGACACAGCGTTGCCTTTTGGACACGCTATGCATTTAAGGGTTAAGGCGCCAATGTAGTGACTGAAACAGTCTCGAACTTATTACGTAGATATAAGGTCACAGTTTGAAAAATAAGAGTAAGAAAACAATAAAGGTGCTAGTTTTTTTGTACCTGTCTCGTTTTCTGTATTAAACATTTTTAGTTGCATCAAACTCTTGTTTATCGTGCAGTAAATACACATCAAATGTGTCTAAGGATCAATCCCATATGAATTATCATATCGTTTGATTCCTAAGAACTTTCGAACACTGTTTATAGTTTAAGCAAAATTTAAACTTGTCAGTCTGTTTACAGTTAAAATGTATGAAGGATTAAAATGGAATTTGTTGTTTAGTGACTCGCTTGAGGTTAACTGTCCCTCTTACGTTTACTGTTTCTTTACAAGACTAAAAACCCATGAATGATGTGTTCAAAACTTGTAGCAACCACACTATTCCTTGGTTTTTTTAGCAATTATATCATTGGTAAAGTTTGAAATACTATGGTAGTGACACAATAAACCACACCTAATTTTGATAACAATCTTTTCTGTAACTTTACGATGTCTGTAAACTTTTCACAAATTGCACACCTAGATGAAATACGAGTATATATCAACTTAAATTTCAACATTGTAATTTTAACGTTAAAATGTAAATTAAGTTAAGTTCAAATTTGCTTTTTTTTGGGTTGATATAGGTTTGCGAAAGCTATGACTGGGGCAGTAATATTTTGTTTCGTACCAGTGTACTATTATTTGCTAAGTTTTTATTACTTGTTAAGGTTTTTGTAATAAGTCATAAATGCAATCAGTGTTAATTATAAATTATAGCGGATGTATGGATGCTGATGGGGATATAGTTTTGTTTTTCCCAAATAAGATAAATGTTCCAATATTAGTCTTATTTGAGTAATTACAAGCAGAATTGCCCCTGAGATGTTATGGCCGATGTGACAAACGAAGCAAAGTCGAGATCAAAATTCTGGGATGGACATAAGACCATTTTAGGGGCCGGGGGGTCCCGCTATATGTAGTACTCTTATGTCGCCATTCCAGAACACTCCAGTAAGAAACAGGTGGCTGTCACTTCTGTCAATGTTAACTTACGAACGGCGTCTCTGTGCTTCCATAAAGTTCTAAGGTCTAGGGCATGCACCTTATAGTTTGTCTATTATAAAATGTATTGATGTGATTACCTTTGTAAGTCATTAACTTAGTAATAGATTCTGAGAGAGGGTGCGTGTGGTGTGTAATGATAATGTTATCGTGAGGCTGATTTTATTTTGTACCGTTGAAATAAACGTGCATTTTGAATAATATAATGTTGACAGGTCCTTTGAAAGATTTTGCTTTTGGTGATGCGTTTAAACATTTTTTTTTATGTATGATAATTTTGCTGCCTGAACCCTGCCTGTCTGCCTGCCTTTTGATTTTGTTTCGTCGTACAAATACGATAATTTCATCTTTTTTGAGCTGGCAACACTGGCACGAATGTTCGGCAAATGAATATTGAATATGGCCGTTTGAATGCTAAGGATGCGCTAGGTAGCATAGAAGCACATGAAGCATCGAACAAAATTGAAAATGTGAAACGTCACATTACAAGAGTACCGGGCTAAGACGCAGATTTCTACTGAACTGATTAGTCTGAATCAGACTGTCTGATCAGAAGTAAACTAGCAGTATTGGTCTCTCTAGACCGTAGAGCATCAGCCGCTCATTTCTCAAGTAATTGTTCACTGCGGTGTCTAATTTTGCTATGATTAGCCAACCTGGTCCTAATCGGCCTTTAGGGAAATCTGCCACAGGGTCAGATTCTTCACATTTCCGCTGCGCTTTTATTGAACTTCACCCTAATGTAGTAGAGAAAATTGAACTCCTTGACAAGATCAAGATTTTTCATTGGGCCTGGTGTTTTATTTAGCTTAGCTTTTGACCGCAACTTCATCTGCGTACCAAGGGAATTTTACACGTTCCTGGTGTAAAATGTAGTCTGTGCTGATCGGGAATAATGTAGAATTCTATGGGCGTTTGTGCACTACAATGAATTTTACTGTCCGGCAGTCCGAGTTTTCACCGGTCCGATATGGCACGCCATTAAATGTATAGGGCGCTTGTGCACTACAATGAATTTTACTGCCCGGCAGTCCTATACATTTAAGGCATGAAAAAAACGGACCATGAAAACTCAGACTTCCGGACAGTAAAATTCATTGTAGTGCACAAACACCCTAAATGTATAGGACTGCCGGGCAGTAAAATTCATTGTAGTGCACAAGCGCCCTATACATTATTTAATGGCGTGCCATATCGGACCGGTAAAAACTCGGACTGCCGGACAGTAAAATTCATTGTAGTGCACAAACGCCCTATTGATGAAAGAGTTATTACAGACTAGCTGTTGCCCGCGACTCCGCCTGCGAATAACTTGTTTATCGCTATCTTGCGGGAAAGTGTAATTTTCTGGGACATAAACTGTTCAGCGATTTAAGCGTAACAGACAGACAGATAGACACACTTTCGCATTTATAATATGTATGGATTACCCAGCATCTATAAACAAACACCCGAACAAAGAAAGTTTACTTGTCTCTTTATTAACTCAATTAATTAATAATTTATTATTAATTATTAATTTTATCAATGTACATGTGATTTGGTCAGCTGCAGAGAAAAACAAGAATTTTAATTAACATATTTTTATTGTTCACAATATCAATAATTTTGAGTAGTTTCTCTTAAAATATAAATTATCTTAAATCTTATCAAACACTGCGGAATACTGATTGACAGATCAACAATTAAAACTTAATTATAACTATGTCAAAATAAAAATAAAATTGGCGTAATTCGAATGTGATAGCAACTTTGCATATTTTGTCTCATTCTAACATTTGTGAGTGAATGAGATAAATACACTTAGTTGAGAATCGCCGCTCTTTGAGCTTGCCTACTTATAAATTAAAAATAACATTTTTTATTTAAGTATAAGTATATATTAGCTGTTACAGTCTTTGCCGTTTGTACGGTTCGAAGTAAGTATAATAATTAATTAAACTAGTGGCAACTATTTTACAATGATATAGTCAAAGTGAAAACTTTCTATATTGAGCCACCATTGCAATTGGACAGATTCGAATGTATTTATAATTTTGACTGTTTTTAGGTAACAAAATGTTACTGTATCAGCGTTGAGCTTTGTGACTACCCAATCATTTGCTAATTTCAACATGTACTTTGGTCTAAATGTGATACTGATAATAGTGATAATAATACGTGAAGCTTCAACTAGTTCAACTCTCTTGCCTTGGCAGCAATTAAAAAATTTTCTCCAAAATATTTTTTTTTTAAATATCCATGGACGTTTGAGCATTCAGTTTATTTCTCGATGGTATCGTTATTTTATCGTATTATTAAAACAGTCATTAATATACTTATTCAAGAATTAGGTAGGTAGGTACTCGAAAAAGTTCGGAACACTGAGCTAGCATTCCTGGCATCAGTAGCCCAATTGAGATTATAGATTGAGACATTCATGAATTTCATGATGACGCGTGCCGTGGTTCTTATTTCGATGTCGTTAATGTCGTGAACTACAACTGTAGCCCACAAGCAGGAGCGGGAGCGTTTTTTGTAATGTTCACATTTCTATGAACCAGTGCGCACGCAACCGGACTGAAACCGCTGCCTTAGGCCTTTTGCACACGAGAAAATTTATTTTAGCTTATAAGAAATGTCTTCATTGTCATATGAGACAAGAGATTTTTGTCTTGTAATGTGCATGATCTCATACCTAATAACCAATGTGACTGAATTTCTCATAAGACATTTTTGGTAAGACATTAGATTTTTTTTCATATGACAATGCAAAATGCTTAGTGGGCAAAAGCTATCGCTGTCGCATTCTGGCATTTTCGAACTTCGTATGCCGAACGTTCGTATTTCGTGCCGTTCTGATAGTATGAAATAGAAGAGTGAAAGGACGGCACGAAGGCACGGTACGACACGAACTTCGAATTTCATAGTAGGCCCCAGTATGTTCACTCAAAACATGTTAACTTTAACAGTAGCGGTGTCGAGCTCTCGCTTCATGGTCTCTAGCTGTTCGATGTCCTGGACCGAAGACTCGCATTTCTGCACCACCAGGGAGTGGTAGAAGTGGATCGCGAACGCCACGAATACTATTAACACTGGAACATAGAAATTTTGAAGTAAGTACTTTAGAATTTATATTTATTACTGGGCAGTGGGATGTCCGGACAAGAATAACACCCTCATATTGTTTGGGTGTCGTAGCAGGCTACTAAGAGATATCCAAAAGACTGTCAGTAGCGGCTATACGGCGATCCTCAAGCCGTTATACCTACTTAGTTAGTACCCACACAATGATGCACTTTTATCATCACGGAAGTCGAGTATATACAACATTTAGACAATCCGTGAAATATTACGGGACCTTGCTTCGTTCATTTGAACTAGTTTTTACCTACTTCATTTTGAATATTTCTTTCTGATCGCTACTGACAGTTTAATGTTACTCACTAACCCTACAGTTAGCAGCAGTGTATTAATTGCATTATGTATAATGAATGACCCATTTATCACTTGGTCCATGACACTCCACACTATTGGTTCATTATGGGGGGTAGACAACCGGGGCAATTATGTACGACAATGAATTCAGTGATCCGAGTGTCTTTGGACAGTGGCTATCCAGTGGCCACTAGGCCATCTGGTTTGACGACCAGATGGCCTAGTGGTTAGAGAACCTGACTACGAAGCTTGAGGTCCCGGGTTCGATTCCCGAGTCGGGGCAAATATTTGTATGAAAAAAAAATACGAATGTTTGTTCTCGGGTCTTGGGTGTTTAATATGTATTTAAGTATGTATCTATCTATATAAGTATGTTTATCCGTTGCCTAGTACCCCTAACACAAGCTTTGCCTAGCTTACTTTGGGACTAGGTCAATTGGTGTGAATTGTCCCGTGATATTTATTTATTTATTTATTTATTTAGTGGTAGTGGAACAGTTTTGAGTTTTCTAAAACCCACGGCATAGATAACTAGCCTCTTTTTTATTGTTTCACGGGAAAAACACCAGGCATAAGCTAGTGTTACTAGAGGTAAATAGGTACATAACGTACCTGGTATAACTATCACCGTAGCAGCTGTTGCAGCAGCGAAGGAGTAGTCCCAGAATTTAACCCAGCACAATATCGCAATTTCCACGAGGAATAAAAATAGACCTGGAACAATGTAGAATTAAGTATAAGATTAAAAACTTAAATCTGACTGCAGAAAAAATTTTCAGTGACACTCGTGAAGCTTAATCATTTGTAAAAATCATTCAATGGTCTGTGGTAGCCTTGAATGCTTGAATGTTTAGTTTTTAGGGTTCCGTAGTCAGATAGTTTTATGTTAGAATGATATGTTTTTCTTTTTTTATAATAATTATATAATTTGTGTCTGTTTTGTGTGGCCTTCCGTGATGTTGCTGTAGGTACTGTGGCCCGGCGGAAGACCAGTGCTGGTTTTTAACTAGCAACATGCTGAGCCGGGTCCCTTTTTGTAGCAGCACTAATATGTACATTTCTATGTCTATGTCTATACGTATGTTTGTACTCTTATTTTTGCCTGTGTATGTGTTATTGTTGTTATAAAATAAATGTTTTTCTTTCTTTCTTTCTTTCTTTTCTTTCAATGCGTTTACGCTGTAGCAAAGAAGATAGAAAACATACTTAAGTAAGTACCTACATAAATGACGATGAAAGCAATAAGGAAAACGAATTCAAAGATACAGATTTAAACTAAGTAACAATATACTTTTATGAACATAATGCTTTCCACAAATAAGCCGTCTGAAATTATGAACATAGTCAAATGGATAATGGTTTGCTTAGTTTAGATAATGAGCCAATACGCAACGTATATTTGCGCTATGGATGCTAGGGACACGAAAGCAAAATTCAAAACATCACGTCTAACCATTAAAGAAATATTATCACAGCGGCAATGTTTTTGCAGTCATTAGGTACAACAAGAATACAAGACGCTTCCGGTATTTATTTTCAAAGTATTTAAAGTGAGCTCTCATTTGTTTTTGTTTCGTAACATTTTTATATTTTTTTAGATTTTTTCGAAGAAATGTTTGTTTGGTTCGGGTAGGTATAAAAGTAAGTAGATTATTTATTAAATCAAGTAGGTAAGATTAATTTCATAATATCAGGATATTGCAGAAGCAGCAGACAGTTTTGCAGTAGATTATACAATAAAAATTGAACAGGGTCCAAAAACCAAGAAAATATTTTTCTTCCGATCTGTTTGAAGTCGGTACCTCAGCACTGTGATAGAATAAGCTAAATAGAGTATGTAGCTAAAGTGGTTGACTAGGTCCACCCCTGCTGGCTTGTGGTGGAGAACCGATTTCCAACAGATCCGAAGAAAAATATTTTCTTGGTTTTTTGGAGTCGATTGAATCTGTATTTTTTATTTTTTTTTCGAGAGTCATTTCAAAAAAACGGTCCCTTGGTATTGACAGGGAAATTGCTTTTCTTTGCAGCTGGCTGGCTCAGTAGGTAGGCGCTACCTTGGTTTATTATACGGTTACTACATTAAAGTTTCAACACACTCACAATTAAGCGATACCTATGAGCGCCAGAACTAAGCTTAAATTTAGAGCACCACCACCAAAACCAAAACTCACCTAATACTGTACTAAACGCCCATGCGAGCTCAATGAACCCTCGCATCCTTTCATGCGGCGATTCCCTCAGCGCCCGTTCAGGGCTCCCCGGCGTCTCCATCTTGCTAACAGCATCAATATGTGGCAGCAGATAAGTGGATATCATGAGGGCGAATATATGTACGGCCACTAGAACAGTCGTGCATACTGCGAACATGACGAACAGCCATTCTGGGACGTTCGTTGGCTCGTTGATTTGAAGTTCTACCATCGCTACCATTGCGAAACCTGAGGATTAGAGATGGTTTAAAGTTAGTGGGAATTAAAGAATCCTACTTCTTGCTGATATTATAAATGCGAAAGCTTAAATGTTTGGATGTTTAACGGATTTGAATGAGTCACACGTATATAGGTCATCATCATTATCATTTCAGCCGAAATACGTCCAATGCTGCAGCACTGCTGCTGAACATAGGCCTCCCCCAAGGCTCGCCAAACAGATCGTCTGGGCAACTTTCGGCCCATTTAAATAAATCTTAAGTTTGCTGACTCGGAGTCGCTAATTTTATACCCACAGAAGTAACCTAGGGCTCTTCAAGGCTACAGTGAATGGGTTGTTAATGAACTAGTGAGATACACCTTTGGCCTCATCTGTAATTTTCGTCAGGCAAGATAGAGGTCAATCACGGGTGAGCTTTAAGTAAATAAAATATTATGTCAATACCGTGTCGATACCTCTATGCCCACCCCAGAATATTCTAGTATCCACTCCAGGATTTGGGTGTCGACTATGGTATCACAGGGGACTTGGGTAAAACCTTCTTAGAAAATAACCCTAGATACGTATCGACGTATCATACTATCGGATTTATCTTTGTCATCATCATGATTCACTTGAGCAAGAGTGTCAAACTTAAAGATGTCATTAAATATTTTAAGTAGATACTTAGGTAGGTCTATGTCTTACTTAACTTCCGTGTAGTTAGGCTATTGTACTAGTTTGCTAATATGGCCTCGTATAAAATTTTAAGTCACGTTTGCCCAACGTATTCAATTACTGGCTTGATGATGGTGATTTATCGTTTATTGTATAAATTACTTACTAGCTTTCCATCGGCAAAGAATTACTTTATCGTTATCAAACGGGAGCTGTACAATTTTCCAGAATAAAAAATTTCTTTACGTTAACCCAATATCACACGAACCAACCAACCAATCTGTGTGCCACATTCAAATCTTCAGCCAAACATATGTACAAAATTAGTAGATAAAATGCATGGGAATATGCCATTGGTGTGCATGTGTGGGACGTCCACCAACAAGATGGACGAACGATTTTGAAAAGGCCCGCAGGTTCAAGGTGGATGCAAGCCGCGGCTTATGTCCAGTAGTGGACGTCCAACCGCTGAAATGATGATGAATCTGCCAAATCAGTATTTTCAAGTTACCTGCACTCATCTCTTTAAGCACTATTTAAGAAGTCCAGTCAGGTACGGGAAATCGCTAAATACCTATCCTTTGTACTCTTAAAATTCCCCTGGGGATTAAAACTCTATTTTTTCCTCCAAGTGGGTTTCGCTGTGGATTTCAAGAAGATGAATATAATCAGGGAAGGATACGTATGTCATCAATTAGTATGCAGTGCAAGCGTAGGTATCTGCCTATTTGGGTCAGGAAAATTTGCGACTGTCCAAAAGTTACCTAATGTGCGTAGCGGAATAATAGTTTCGCATAATACCCTAGTAGTAAAGTATCTAGTAAAAGATTTTCTGAAAATTAGGCGATACGATCATTCGTCCAACCATTGCATTAGAATTAGGAGAAACAGAAGTGGCTCCCACACTCGTAGACTTGCCTAAAAATATATTAGCAATCCAGAATAGACCCTTTACTTTTGGCATGTCATGTTTTGTGCCTAAATTCAAGTCTAGGGTGAATGAGCATTTACTAGGCAAGCGTGCTCCATCGTAGGCCTCATCTTCGCTTTCCATCAGGCGTGATTGTGGTCAAACGCAAAAAAAGTGTGTACCCTTAAATAAAAGCCTTCTACACGGTCGGGACCAACCGCCGACCATCGTGTCCTTTGTCGGGTCAACCAATTTTTGTATTCGTTCTACACGGTCGGTGGTTGACGCAACCGACCACGGACGCAGCCTGTCGCAAGGGATGCGCTCGCGACCAAGGCCGTTGACATCAACCAAATCGGTCGGGTCAACCGATTTCTACACTGTCCATTTTTAAATCAACCCGACCAAGGACACGATGGTCGGCAGTTGGTCCCGACCGTGTAGAAGGCCTCTTATAAACGTAACAATCAATATATACCTGACAGCAGTTCCGAGGTGGTGGCCGTCGCTTTGAGCTTGGCCCGAGACATGTGAAGCCTCCGCCACGAGAGGCCGCCGGGCCAACCGTTCACCGGCTCCTCCCCGTTCCAGCCGGGGGAGTTCGGCATCGCCAGGGCTACTTCGCTTACGCTCTGAAAGTAAGATATGACACCACAAATCAATTGACGTACTTACACAGACAGACAGACTTTATGGTTTGAGACTTTCGCATTTAAGTATAATTTTATAGACCGGGGGATGGTGACACAAAATATTAGGTCATTTGTACCAGTATGGCGGTTCTTCAGGGGTCTGGTTGAATTGTTGTTTTTAAATTAATGTGTTCGCGTCGGTATGGCGGGCTGTAAGTCACACCGGAGAAGTATGCCATTACGCTACCGCCTTCTGCTTTTTTATCGACTATCGGAAAATATAAGAATTTTTCTCAAACATGCTATGAACTGTTGACGTTATGTTCCTTATAATACGCCACGAAGTGTCACGTTGAAGGTGCGGCTAGCCGTGCGGGCGGCCGTGCGGTCAATAATGGAATTTCATACAACATTGCTGGCCAAGGCCAGCAAAGTGATCGTCTATTGTTTCATGTGACACAGCACCATGACGGTTATTTATAGTACTATGGAATCATAGCATTTAGCCATTAAAAAAACTATAAGCAATATTTGCGTTTTGGTTCATTATGACATTCTGCCACTACGTTTATTTAAGGTGAGATGATGATGATGGTGGTAATGGTGATGATGATGGTGGTGATGATGATGGTGGTGATAGTGATGGTGATGATGGTGGTGGTGATGATGATGATGATGGTGATGATGGGATGGTGATGATGGGATGGTGATGATGGTGATGATGATGATGATGATGGTGATGACGATGATGATGGAGGGTGATGGTGATCATGGTGATGGTGATGATGGTAATGATGATGATGATGATGATGGTAATTGGTAATGGTGATGATGGTGATGGTGATGATGATGATGATGGTGGTAATGGTGATGATGATGATGATGGTGGTGATGATGACGATGATGATGGTGATGATGATGATGGTGATGATGATGGTGGTGATGATGATGGTGATGATGATGATGGTGGTGGTGATTATGATGATGATGGTGATGATGGGATGGTGATGATGGTGTTGTGATGATGATGGTGATGATGATGATGATGGTGATGACGATGATGATGGAGGGTGATGGTGATCATGGTGATGGTGATGATGGTAATGATGATGATGATGATGGTAATTGGTAATGGTGATGATGGTGATGGTGATGATGATGATGATGGTGGTAATGGTGATGATGATGATGATGGTGGTGATGATGATGGTGGTGATGATTATGATGATGGTGGTGATGATGATGATGGTGATGACGATGATGATGGAGGGTGATGGTGATCATGGTGATGGTGATGATGGTAATGATGATGATAATTGGTAATGGTGATGATGGTGATGGTGATGATGATGATGATGATGGTGGTGATGATGATGATGGTGGTGATGATGATGATGATGGTGGTGATGATTATGATGATGATGGTGATGACGATGATGATGATGATGGTGGTGACGATGGTGATGGTGGGTGATGGTGATGATGGTGATGTTGATGATGGTGGTGATGATGATGATGGTGGTGATGGTGATGGTGGTGATTATGGTAATGGTGGTGGTGATGACGGTGATGGTGGTGGTGATGATGGTGATAGTGATGATGATGATGACGATGATTTTATGATGATGATGATGATGATGATGATGATGATGATGGAGGTGATGGTGATGACGATGGTGATGGTGGGTGATGATGATGATGGTGATATTGATGATGGTGATGATGGTGATGATGATGATGATGGTGGTGATGATGATGGTGATGATGATGATGTGATGATGATGATGACGATGATTTTATGATGATGGTGATGGTGATGATGATGATGATGATGGTGATGATGATGATGATGGTGATGCAAGTTTGAGAAAAACTCTATACAAGCCTTGGCCACGAACAGGGATTGCTGGCCTCGTATCGCTAGATGGCCTCGTTACCACTCGGCCATCTATAACTACTCGGCCGGCAATCCCCTATTTCGCGGCCGCTGCAGTAATGTACTATTTGTGGAACAAATCGTTCGACACTCGTTATTTATCCGACACGTTCGATTAACGCCCACGCGATTGGGCCGCCGGTACCAGCGCTATGACCATCATTTTCCTTTTTGTCATTACGTAATTAGACCCCTGAAGAACCGCCATACTGGTACAAATGACCTAATATTTTGTGTCACCATCCCCCGGTCTAATAGTATCAGGGCTAAAATAAAGTAAGTAGTTTTTTTGATTGAAAATGTTCTGGAATAATTTAATTAATTAAGTAAAGCTATTTACATGTCATATACTTAATAAAATCGTAAATAAAAAATCAATATCTACTTATAAACTTAAAACTAAATTTAAAATTAAATTTTAAAAATAAGCTGTTTATTTCAAGCAAATAACATTTTACATAATATAACGAGTCCTTAATCCTATTTTTTAATTTAAATACTTAGTTGCGTCTTGGAACTATCTCTACTGGTGTCAATTACCCTATAGTCCGATGAAATCTCTGACTGTTATAGCACACAAATTGGTGCAAGCAAATGTCAACTTTAAGGTGATGAACCTTTTCTTAGCCACTGTATATCTTTAACAAGTTTGATATGAAGTATCTTTTGTATTTTTTTTTTATTTTGTTTTTCAACTACATTTTTTTATTACTTTTACGGTCATCCCGTGAAATATGGATAACATTTCATACTAAATACAAAGTGAAATATGGATGCACAGAAAAAAGACCAGCGCTGGGAATCGAACCCAGGTCCTCAGCATTACGTGCCGCGTGCCATTCCCCTACACCACCACTGGTCTGGTGGTGGTAGTTTCTGACCAGTGGTGGTGTAGTGGAATGGCACCTGGCACGGAATGCTGAGGACCTGGGTTCGATTCCCAGCGCTGGTCTTTTTTCTGTGCATCCATATTTCACTTTGTATTTAGTATGAAATAAATAGACTGTACCTATATCTCATAAAAAATAAATCTATTGTAACAGTCATTAAAAACTAGTAATTATAGTGCCCTACTATGTCCATCTTTGAGACAAAATCTAGAATTATTTTTAATCCGATGCAAAGCATCACTGCAACATCAGTCGAATTACCAGATGTGCGGATTATCAAACAAAAAGTTCATATTCATACGAGTAATCAGGAAACGATGTTATAAATTAGATAACGGCACATATGATTCAGTTGTATAATTAGGAAGTGTCCCATCAATTGTCCATTTCCTCGAGGTCAACGGTATTAGGAATTAAATCCACCGCGAGCACATTTTCCATATTCCATGAAAATTTATGCAAATTGCATTACATTACGGGGTGCTAGCGATTTAATAAAGGTTAACTGAGTGTCGCAATATAAGTATTCGTGCTTTTGACAAGTTAGAATGTATAACATGAGAAAGTGTCTGATACTTCTTCACGCTTAAACCGCTGAGCCAATTTAGATTAAATTTGATATACTTAGAGATATTTTGAGACCCTGGGAAAGACATAGGATAGTTTTATCCCTGAAATTTGCATAGTTACTGCGGGATAGCGATAAACGAATTCTTTGCAAGATGGAGTCGCGGACAACAGCCGTTTGTTATATTTTTGATAATGTCTATCGGCAATCTTCTTGTTTTGGCTACCAAATAAGGTTTACTTACGTTTTAAAAACCTACACCTTATAGGCAGACATAATATAAGCATGGTTAAAATTGCACATAAAAAAAAGAATCTTGACAGACAAACTGACACAATCACCAGCCTCTAAATGATGCAGACAAGCAAGGAAGACGGATTTCACTGAAATCCCACGGGATGTCAAAGCTAGGGGTACAAGCTAGGGGTAGTAATAATTAGGTATACTAATTAGGTATTGCCAGCAACTTCGTCCGCGTACCGCAGTATTTTTGCACGTTCACAGTAGAAAAAGTAGCCTATGTTACATTGGATTGTTGTAGCTTTCTACTAATGAAAGAATTTTTAAATTCGGTTCAGCCGTTCCAGAGATTACCCCTACATGCAAATACGCTTTTCATATCTGTGGAAACCTTTAAATGGCTCTATTGTTACTTATTTCGTATTATTATGTAATAGTAATTTTAAGCTGTTGGTTTTCCAAATAAAATAAAATAAAATAATAAAATAAAGTTTACCTCTTTGTACGATATCAATTTTAGATGTCGTTTCATAGATATTAGTATTTAGGTGAATACTTTACAAAAGTAACATAGGTATTTATTGTCAATACGAAAACAAATCATTATTTCTCACTTTGCACAATACCATATTATTATAATAGGTACAAGTTCATGCGTCACAAATAGTCACAATGTAATTTAATAGTACATTACTGCAGCGGCCGCGAAATAGGGGATTGCCGGCCGAGTAGTTATAGATGGCCGAGTGTCAACGAGGCCATCTAGAGATACGAGGCCGGCAATCCCTGTTCGTGGCCAAGGCTTGTATAGAGTTTTTCTCAAACATGCATCATCATCATCACCACCATCATCACCGCCATCATCATCACCATCACCATCACCATCACCATCACCAACAACATCATCAACATCCATCAACATCCATCAACATCCATCAACATCCGTCAACATCCATGAACAAGAACACCCATCAACATCCATCCATCCATCCATCCATCAACATCCATCAACAACCATCAACATCCATCAACATGCAACAACATCCATCAACCTCCATCAACATACATCAACATCCATCAACCAACATCCATCAACATCCATCAACATCCATCAACAACCATCAACCAACATCCATCAACATCCATCAACATCCATCAACATCCATCAACATCCATCAACATCCATTAACCAACATCCATCAACCAACATCCATCAACATCCATCAACCAACATCCATCAACATCCATCAACATCCATCAACCAACATCCATCAACATCCATCAACCAACATCCATCAACATCCATCAACATCCATCAACATCCATCAACATCCATCCATCCATCCATCCATCAACATCCATCCATCCCTCCGTCCGTCCGTCCGTCCGTCCATCCGTCCGTCCATCCATCCATCCACGTCGACCACGTCGACCTATTAAACGTCATGGTGCTGTGTCACATAAAACAATAGACGATCACTTTGCTGGCCTTGGCCAGCAATGTTGTATGAAATTCCATTATTGACCTCTCGTCTAGCCGCACCTGCAACGTGACAGTTCTTGGCGTATTTTAAGGAACATAACGTCAATATTTCATAGCATGTTTGAGAAAAAGTAAATTCCTCGCTTAAACAGCCAAACAAACGGTCATGCATAACGCATGGTAAAAATATTAAAGAATTGTATATTGCCTTGTTTCACGGCACATTTAATAAATATTGTTTTTTGTTCTTTAAATGCAACAGTTATTCGCTGCCGAAGTGCTGATACTTATTACAATTCAATTTTTAACTCATCATTGAGTAATATAAAGCTTAGTCAGGGGGGGTTCACTCCGCAGTTTAGGTATGTTCGGCCGGCGCTCCGCCCGGGCGGAGTATGGCAGTAGGTTGTCAATTGGCCTTCAGTTCGCACGCTAGCCGCGTCGCGCGTAATTAAGAATCTTTTTTTTTTGTGATTTTTGCAACAAACTATGACTTCTAAACGATCTTATAAATAACTTACTTACTTACTAAAGGTGGTTTACTGAATTAATACACACTGTTATCTTTCTTGATTTTTATACCTACCAAACATCGGCGAGTCGGAACCCTGTGCCCTTGGTTTCGGATCAGCGGTGCCCAACGGAATATGAACGCTCGGATCACACGATAAGTTTCAATTTCGCATGCAAGCAGTAAGAATAGACAAGTTTTTATACCTAAAGTTGACTTTTGTTCGAGAGTGATCCGTCTGTACGTTAGTACTATTACTTATTCTGTGGCTTAGTCCTAATCGAAGATATTTCTGGGCCGGGAACAACTTCCACCCTTAAAAGCTGTATCCACTCTATTTGTTAAACCAAAATACGTCATAACGAGAGCGGTACTGACCAGCAATTTGACCACTGATCAAGAGTAAAAAAAAGTCTGTGACTTCAAATTTGACTGGACTGTGCTATACTAGCTAAAGGATGTGAGCTAAACTATGGATATAATATGTAACAAAACCTTAATCCACGAATAAAGGATGGCCATGTAGCTGTAACGCATTTTTGGTTTGGTGAATAAATAACGTTGCGACTCGCCGATCGCGAGCTATACTTTAGGAAGAAAGTAATGTGACAGTAATATACCTAATATAATAAATATAATAAAGTAAAGATAAATGTTTACACGTACACAAATTTTCATCACCGATTGTAAGGGTCTCCCTACATCTTTCGACGCGGAATCGGCTTAAAGCGATCAGAAAAAGGTAACAGAGTGGTCATAGTCATTTGAATCCACCGTAACACGAGATTTTTATAAATTAGAAGAAGATATTGTGGTGTTTCCCCTTTGCCTTCCACATCGCAGTGCTAGAGTTCGTAGTTAGCAATAGAGAGCGCTGCTACCCAGTCTCGCATCAGGTCACATAATCGCTTTTTACGACACCCACGGGAAGAGGTGGATCAATCCTATCTAAGACCGGGCACGGCTTATCATTAAGGCTCGAGAAGGGCTAAAAATTTGCCTGCCAAGTACCAGTAGATGTTCCTGCTCTCGGACTTCTGGCCGGACGGAGGGTGTGGTATTTCGTCGTTATGTAGGGAAACGACGAAGACGACTTTCAAATATCCCTAAGATAATTTTAATAGGTAATTTTTCTTTTGTTTCTTTTTGTATGTATTATTAAATTTTACAGCGCATTGGTTTTTCATTGTAATTAATTGTATTTTTTTTACTGATAAACATGGAAATAAATTGTTGCGTGGACAAAGCTTTTTTTAATCGGTTTGAAACGATTCTGCGTCGATACCTAGATGCGGGGAAACTCTTACAGTCAGTTTAACTTAATGATTCATTGATACTGACCTTCATGGACTGATTGCACTGGCAAGGCGCAAGGTATCCCGGGTTGAGAAGCACCGTCGTAGCTGGGGACCGATTGGGAACCATTCCATTGGGTGTCGCGCTCCCGTTCGGACTTGTCCCGCCCTTCGGACACACGTAGTCCAAACTGTGCGGCGGCGTTATCGATATCGTTGGGCTATCCGTTACAGTCACCTTGAATCTGAAGTGAAAATCGACGTTTAGGAAGACACTTAGACGGTAAAGACGTGCTATAAGTAAGGAGGGACTAGTATTGGAATCTACCAAGTTTATGATGAGGAACTACTTAATAATACGCCTTAGAGAGGGTCCACATCAGTGGCGTAACAATCTGAGGCCCGTGCGTGGTAAATTCATTGGACGAGGCCCTCCCAATAAAAATCGTCACTTTGTAATTTAATTTTAATTCAATAAAAAATATTATTTTAAACAAAATTAAATTACAAAGTGACGGTTTAACCTATTGGTTAGGTACTTCTGAGTTCGCGGCCTCTCACGCCGGGGCATATAGTTTCACCACTTCTCCACATTTGTATAATTAATTGATGATAATGTAAATAAAATAAAATAAAATCATTGTAGCGTATCTAGATCAGGTGTGTCGTATCGAGCAAATGTATCCTAAGTATGGACGCTTATTTTGGTATTTAAATTTAACTCATGGGGTTTTACGACATCGGGCCGTATCAGATAAGGCTTGTTGCATAATCGCTATTCTTTTCACGTCCAAACTAACGATGGTATAATACTCGTCGGTGACACGCGACTGAGGTATGAACGATACATTAAAATGATAGAAATGTTGGCCCACCTTAAGCGTAAACCACATACAGGACGGCAGCGGGTCGGAAGTAGGTCGGGTTGAAAATTGGTCGGTTCGACCCGCCCTCGACCCGTTGCGGTCCTACGTTTGGTTTACGCTTTAAGCTGGCACGTTATAATACTTAAAATACAACTAAGTAGATGTCATGCGTCTGTTACATTTCACACAAGTATGTAGACTTTGAGATTATTTATTTGCACAAATGTGTACACGGTAGGAACTACGAGATACCTATGTGTGGGTGGGTTGGGTACATACACAATGTACACATTCGTAATAGGTGCACATTATCTAAATAAGTAATTATTTCTAATAGATAGATATCGAAACAAACCTATCAGAATTGCCTGCAGATCCAAAGAATCGCGAGGAGTTGCTAGACGGGGGTGCGATTATACGACAATAATGCACGACCTGATAATTCATGTCCTCATGTAATTTGCCATAAGGGCACGAATTATCAGATCATGCATTATTGTAGTACCTACCTACATTCCAGGTCGACAAATACTCAGACGGGGTTTTCTGCCAGAAAATGCTAACGGATGTGCTTTGAAGCAGTATGTAAAGGGATGCGGTTACAGTACGATCAACCACTTTAATTAATTAAACTGTTCGTATTTTAACCGTGTAATGTAAATCGCCGCTTAGGTACTCGTATATCCTGATTTGCACGGTTTTTACACAGCTAAAATGCGATGAGTGGCAAGTTGCATAACAATTTAAGTTATTGACCGTACACTTTGTTCCTGTAATTATCGACCCGAAATGAACGTAGGTAATATAATAATGTACGACCCGTACTAATTTCACTTACTATCCGAATCCTATTTCTTTGCCCACATGAATCATGTCTTAATCGGATCCAGACTCTCTAACTAACTATACTTTATGTTCTCATTTTGATATATTTGTGTATGAGAGAATTAGTGTAGGCTACTTTAGGAATTATCAATATGAAATACTATTGTTCACTATGCCTTTCCGTTACAAGAAGCATCAGCAAGCACGCCATTTCGCACTCTACCACGCAATGATATTCTCTGGGCCTTGTTAATGACAATGATTGATAGCAATTGGGGATGTCTATTTTTTTGCAATGTATAGTAAATCGAAAACCATTTCGAGATAAATGCTTTCTAACTCGTTTTCTGTAGTTATTATTTTTTTATACAACGTAATGAATTTATTAAATAAGAAATAAGCAATGACTTTCATTTGACATTGGTGTATTTTGCGTGACCGGTCGTACTTTATTGTGTGTGGTTAGATTCTTCACAATTTACGCGTGGAGAATTTATACTACGGAGTTTGATTTGGACCCGCTGTCTGACATCTAGCACTTTGACAGTGCCAGTAAGGTGACACAGTGTATAGTGTACGACTACGCAAAAAATAATTAAAGGGGTTGCCTTATCGTACGCATTTAGATAGATTTAGAAATTTGGCATTGTGGGAGCCCTCAATTATAATCTGACGTCAACGTCATCAACTAAAATAGTTTCAATAATTAATTTTGAAAAAAGTAGAGAACTAAATGACAAAATATTGAAATTAGTTTCTTATAATTGACTTTTCTATACAAAAAAAATATAAAAACCACTGGTCATTTTTTTTAGACATTCCCAATTGCAAATAACTGTACCTACTTGCTTTAAGTGTCGCTGCCAGAGCGCACACCGTGTATGTATACTAAGCAATAGCAATAGCAATCCTACCTACAACTGCAATGATAAGAATAATAAAAAAATTAATTGACCCAGGCCCAAAGTAAGCAAAGCTTGTGTTTTATGTTATGGGTACTACCAAAGACCATAGATCTATCTATCTATCTATGGTCTTTGCTACTACGAAATTCGATTTTCGAGCTTCGTATCATGTATCCCTTTCAATCTTCTGTGCGATAATATTAGCGTGAATGGAACGACACGAAGTACGAAAATCGAATTTCGTAGTATAAGTCCAGTCTTACTTTGAATTGTATCCGCTATCATAGCTCGGCGGTTTCCCTATGAAGGGATAAGAGTCGCTGAACCCTAGGCTCTTTGGTCGGTACTCGTGCTTGTAGCGGGTTCGATGTGGAGTTCTCTCGTAGATGTGGTCTGAGGTGTGGTACCTTTGGAGCGTGCGGGGCCGGGCTTTGCCGCAAGGCGGCGTTTGTGTGTATTGGTCAGCGCGGCACGGCGCTTCTTCTAAGCTTGTCACGAAGCTGGCCTCTGATATCTGGAAAGATTATCATCAATCAATCAATCTTAATCATCATTGCTACATTTGGCTTGTGGTTATGTACGGCAGCGAATCCTGACCATAAAGGAAGGAATTTAGCATGCTTCGTATAAGCTGGACCCAGAAAGTCAGCAAAGAGAAGGTGCTTCAGCCAGTATAGCCCGGAAATTATTGCACACAGTTAGGAAGCACAACATCGAGTATCTGAGGCACGTGCTGCGCCATGACAGATATCAGTTCAGCTAATACTGATGGGCAAAGTAAATATATGGAAAACGGTGCCCTAGAAGGCGAAAGAAATAATGGCTGCCGAACATCAGGGAGTGGACCGGCATCAGCAGTGCAGAGCAACTTCCGGATGGCTCAAGACAGGAGAAGATTTTAAGAGCTAACGGCCAATATGAGTATTGAGTGGCACTTTAAGAAGAAGAAGAATCAATCATCACACCTATATACCGACGGGTAAAAGCCGAGCGAGGTTATACTATACCTAATTGTAATCAGCGTAATGTAATAATTCGATATCACCCAGGATGGCGCTTGAATCAAGTTGCCTTTTAACCGTCGAACGTTGCACTGCAGGGCATTAGGGGCTTTTCGAATGAGAGGATTTGGGCCGTAGTTCCCACGCGGGCCCGAATTGAGAACTTCAGACACACCATTGAATTTATTCGCAGATAAAGCTCATGGTAAACAAATAGTCCGGGAGGCAGAGGCTATTTTGATTAGTGTTTTTATACCGATCGTTACTTCACAATACTAGTAAAGAAGCTGTCCCTAATAAGGAAAGTGATGGTCAGCTGACGCACCTGCGGGGGCGCTTGTTATGAGACCCCATAGAACACGTCAAAAAAAATCCGAAAAATATTTTATACCGCATGAAATTTTTTTCATGTGTAATTGACATTGATTAGAATTTAAAAAAAGTAGTCAGCTGCACGACAGAGGGGGATTATGCGTCAGCTGAACATGCGAACTTGCAAAAAAAATTAGAAAATAAAATTATTTTATGCCGATTGAAATTTTTTTACATGATTTTAGACATATACAGAAATGTGATATTGATAATCAGCTGCATATATAGTGGGGGAAAGACCGTCAGCTGGAGCAGGAATGTATCACTGCGCGCATATATCTCTACGACGCGAGGAATTTTAAATGCTCCGACTGACGACTTTCCCCCCAACGTTCAATCAGCTGACGAATGTTTTCTTTTTTCTATATAATAACACTATAATAATTATAAATTTCATATGGTCTTTCAACAATTTACCCAAGGTAGAGGCAGAGGCTATTTTGATTAGTGTTTTTATACCGATCGTTACTTCACAATACTAGTAAAGAAGCTGTCCCTAATAAGGAAAGTGAAGGTCAGCTGACGCACCTGCGGGGGCGCTTGCTATGAGATCCCATAGAACACGTCAAAAAAAAAATCCGAAAAATATTTTATACCGCATGAATTTTTTTCATGTGTAATTGACATTGATTAGAATTAAAAAAAAGTGGTCAGCTGCACGACAGAGGGGGGATTATGCGTCAGCTGAACATGCGAACTTACAAAGAAATTAGAAAAAAAAATATTTTATGCCGATTGAAATTTTTTTACATGATTTTAGACATATACAGAAATGTGATATTGATAATCAGCTTCATATATAGTGGGGGAAAGACCGTCAGCTGAAGCAGGAATGTATCACTGCGCGCATATATCTCTACGACGCGCGGAATTTTAAATATTCCAGCTGACGGTCTTTCCCCCACTATATGCAGCTGATTATCAATATCACATTTCTGTATATGTCTAAAATCATGTAAAAAAAATTTCAATTGGCATAAAATAATTTTATTTCCTAATTTTTTTTGCAAGTTCGCACGCTCAGCTGACGCATAATCCCCCCTCTGCCGTGCAGCTGACTATTTTTTTTTAATTCTAATCAATGTCAATTACACATGAAAAGAATTTAATGTGGTATAAAATATTTTTCGGATTTATTTTTTTAAACGTATTCCGCAGCTTCCCACTCTCGCATCCACCGCAACTGGACCAGCTGACGATCGATTTCGTCATGAGCCACATGCATTCTCTTTTCTATATTAACATCAGCAGGCATAAAATGACTTGTTTAAAAAGCCGCTGCCTCCCGGACTAAAAACTAAAAAACTCAGAGGTCTGTGTGAGCCCCGTTTTGAACCCACGACCCTCTGTTTGCGAGGCCATAGGTCAAACTACGAGGGGCGTTCAATATAAAGTGAGAATGAGATATTACGAAATTAAATACTGGCCGGTAAAGCTAATCTATCTGGCTGATTGCTATGAAAATAAAAAGTAACTGTCTTTTGTTTAAAAAAATATACGGTAATTTCTTTGCAATGCTATTGAGTACGTTAGCGAAAATGGAGAAAATTGAACTGCGCGCCGTTATCAAATACTTGTATTTGAAAAAATTTTCTACGGACCAAGTCAATTTGGATTTGCGGGACACTTTAGGGTCTAATGCTCCTCCGTATTCGACAGTCGCACGTTGGTGCGCCGAATTTAGACGTGGAAGAACATCGACAATGGACGACCCCCGCTCCGGACGCCCTACTACAGCAGTAACTGAAGAAATTGTGAAAAAAGTCGAAAACTCAGTTTTGGCGGATCGTCGTGTCACAGTTCGTTTTATTGCTGAAAATGTAAAGATTTCAACGGGGAGCGTGCATAATATTTTACATGAACGCTTAGGTATGAAAAAGGTATCTGCGCGTTGGCTACCAAGAATGCTTACTGACACGCAAAAACAAACTAGACTAGAGATTTGTCAAGAAGCTTTGAACCTGATGCAGCAAGACCGGGAACTTTTTTTGGCGCGATTTATAACAATGGACGAAACATGGCTCCATCATTACGACCCTGAAACGAAACTGCAGTCTATGACATGGAAAAGGCCATCATCTCCAACTCCGAAGAAATTCAAGGTGAGCCCATCTGCCGGTAAGGTCATGGGCTCTGTTTTTTGGGATGGTAAAGGGGTATTAATGATTGAGTATCTCGAGCATGGAGCCACTATTACGGGCACTTTATACGCCAAACAAATAGCAACATTGCGCAATGAGATCCGCGAAAAACGGCGAGGTAAACTCTCGAAAGTTGTGCTGTTCCAGCAGGACAATGCCCCGGCACACAAGTCCGCCGTTGCAATGGCTGCAATTCGTGATGCTGGGTTCGATATCCTTAAGCATCCTCCGTATTCACCAGATCTCGCTCCCAGTGATTTCTACCTATTTCCGAGATTGAAACAATACCTGAGAGGCCAGAAATTTGAAGACGACGACGCGGTAGTCGCTGCAGTACAAGATTTTTTAAGTACTCAAGATGAGACCTTTTTTAAAAATAGAATTTTAAGTTTAGAAAAAAGATATACTAAGTGTATTATGCTAAAAGGTGACATTGTCGAAAAATAAAATGACAATTAGTAAAAGTTGTTTATAACATACTCATTCTCACTTTTTATTGAACGCCCCTAGTACTAGGCTACCAGGGCTTCTGGAAAGATTAGCTTGAGATTTAATTACTTATATCTTTTTAGGGTTCCGTACCCAAAAACAAAAACAAAGGGTAAAAACGGGACCCTATTATTGAGACTTAGCTGTCCGTCCGTCTGTCCGTCCGTCCGTCTGTCACCAGGCTGTATCTCACGAACCGTGATAGCTAGACAGTTGAAATTTTCACAGATGACGTATTTCGGTTGCCGCTATAACAACAAATACTAAAAAACAGAATAAAATAAATATGCAAACGTTATTTTTTTCTTCGTTTTTGCTCGATATTGATAACGGCAACAGGTAGACGCTTGAAATATTCACAGAATATTTAGTTATATATTCACTTTAAAAATAAATAATTAAGATAAAATAAAACAAACCTCTGTAACCTTTCTCTCTGTAACCTCTGTAACGTTTCTGTAACCTTTTTGTTTTCCTTTTGTACAATAAAGAGTATAAACAAACAAACAAACAAACAAACAAATATTTAAAAGGGGCTCCCATACAGCAAACGTGTTTTTTTTTCGTTTTTATAGATAACGGTACGGAACCCTTCGTGCGCGAGTCCGACACGCACTTGTTTCATTAACATTTTGCTACTGTCTGAAACACCGTCCAGACTGTTGCAAAAAGTGGTAATTGTCCAACGAGTCAATCAGATCTAGTCACAGAAATAATTAAGTGATAATAGGAGGAAGAGAAATGTCACGCGAGATAGACTGCAGGCGTCTATGTTTATCCATCTAATACCTACCTATAAAGAAGCCGTGGTAGCCTAGATACTGGTTTGACCTATACAGTTATGGCCTCTCAAGCAGAGAGCCGTGGGATCGAGTCCGGGCTCGCCCCTCTGAGTTTGTCGGATTTTTGTGCGAAATTACATTTGAGATTTACCATGAGTTTTACGATGAAGAAAAAATATCATGAGGAAACCTGCACACACCTTGAAGAAATTTAATAATGCGTGTGAAGTTCCCAATTCGGATTGGGTGACTGTGCGCATGAACCGGATTTATTTAAAGATTTGTCAAGATCAATGCGACGTAATAATTTGTTAAAAATACCGATTATTAGGTTCTACCAGACGTACCCATCGTAATGTGGGTGGATAAGTGTTTTACACGTAGGTGTTATTCTTGTAAAAACGTAGTCGGTAAGCGCTTAAAGATGAGTTCATGTTAAATGAATCATCAACTTGCTTTCCCAAGCTCGTAACTCCCTATCAGAGAGCTGTCAAACTTGCATTCACTGATAAAAAGTTTAATTTTCAACAGATGTGCAATTACTATAAGAGGTTTGTTTGTTTGTTTGTGCGTGCTTGCGTGCGTTTGGCGCATAATGCGCGCATTTAATAAGGATCCCCAATTGGTATGATACTTGCTAGATTATTTCATAAATTGTGGGCTATATTTTGTTTCATAATGAAACCCAGTTTAGAACGAATTTTTCTTGCTTGCTTGAAAATGATTCTAGTCTAGTCTAGTGTACCCAAGACTTTCCCTAAGGCCGTTTTTTTGATGACCTATATAATAAGATAAGCTGGCCTATTTCTGATTTCGGCTTGATGTCGACTCCTGGGACACCCTGCCCTGTATGTACAGGGTTATTTGTAATTCACTAGCATCCTTTTAACCCTAAACTCCTACCACTTAAACAAATGTTTTTTGTTTTACAGCTTTTGTCATAACTTAATATTTTTGGTGTAATAACGTTTTGAAAATTTGAGATTACCTCTTATTTTTACGATACTCTGTGTATTTGTATGGGAAAAAAAGTGTTTCATTTGAAAAAGTCGTAAAACAAAAAACATTTGTTTGAGTGATAGAAATTCAGGGTTAAGAGGATGTCAGTGAATTACAAATAACCCTGTATACTTAGTTGGGATGACATACTCGTAGCAAGTGTTAGTTCGTAGAGATTAGAAATGTTTTTTTTGTATTAAAACTTATTTTATACGCAGATGCGTCAAGATTGACGAATCTGATCTAATAATGATGTCGCGTGAATCATAAAAAGCCATTAAAAAGCAGATGTAGCATGTCTAACGAGGCATGACATGCTACTGTGGGAAAACGTCTGTGAACTGTCATTTCAGTGATTGTAGGCTTTAGCGGCGATTAGCGCTGACATTGACTTTGGCCGGTGATTGGCGCGCGGCACGCGGCCAGCGGCGTGCGCGTGGCGATATTATGTATGACGACTTAGAGAACCTACTACGAAGTTTGAGGTAATAGCTCCTCTACACGACGGGCCATTAAACGGTCGGTGCGATGGCCCAGCGATGGCTGCAACGTTTATCAACACGATGGCGACGTACGTTCTTTTGATTCTTATGATGTGCGACCAAAAACCGATACCGACGCCATCCCACGACCATCGTACGCGCGACTTAAGGCGCCAACCAACAACACCACTACGCGCTACACATGCTGGCCCATCATAGTGGAGTGGACCATCGCGATGGCCCATATTGTAGTGTGAGCATGTCAGGGGGATACTACGAAATTACTTAAGTAAAAAACTTGCTAAACCGCAGGAATTACTTTGTTTTCATAGAAATACAATACCACTAAATATTTACGCTCCCGCTGTATACCAATACACCGTGAAATTTTAGTGGTTGTTTTCCCGAAACGAGGTGATTTAGTTTCGATTGTACAATCGATTTATAATTACTATTTTGACTAGAGTCAAAAATCCAATTGTGAAAAACGAAAGTCGAAAATGACCGCAAACCAATAGTAACGCTTCGTTGGTACAAGTAGCGTACGATCGTACGATAGGTTAGGTACCAACGAAGCGTTACTATTGGTTTGCGGTCATTTTCGACTTTCGTTTTTCACAATTGGATTTTTGACTCTAGTCAAAATAGTAACTATAAATCGATTGTACAATCGATACTAAATCACCTCGTTTCGGGAAAACAACCACTAAAATTTCACGGTGTATATACCTAATAAGTGTAATATGTTAGGTATATTACAAACGTGAACGTTTGTATGGACGTTTGAGTGGATATTTAATTTCTGGATGTTTAATGTTATTCTTACATGATATAACGGTTTGACGAATTCTGATGAAATTTGGCACGCAGATAGATTATAGCCTGGATTGACTATCGGACACTCTTTATCCCGGGAAATTGCAAAGTTCCCGCGGGATAGCGATAAACGAATTCTTCGCAGACGGAGTTAATGGCAACAGCTAGTGAAGTAATCATTTTTGTTTTGCTGGCTTTATGACTGTACAGTGAGCGAGTCCGACTCGCACTTGGCTGGTTTTTATACATGACTCTACGCACGGCACCTAGTAACTAGTAATTTGCGGCGCAGCTAAGACTATGTAACATTAAAATGATGATGTGATTTTAATAGTTTTGTGGTCAATTGTTACGTTAAATAGGGATCTATTGTTTTGGCTCGTCCGTTATTCAAGAGGGTTTATACCAGCTGAGCTGGCAACGTTGCATTTTTGTTAGTTTTTCTCGATTATTCCATAAAAATTTAATGAAAATTAAAAATGTTTTGAATACAAATTGTTCTAATATATAAGTTAATGTGTCTACTGCAATAATAATTCGTGATAGACTTTTATTTTCTTTAAAAACGAACAAATTATTAACTAACGGTTTTTAAAGAAAATAAAAGTCTTATCACGAATTATTATTGCAGTAGACACATTAACTTATATATAAGAACAATTTGTATACAAAACATTTTTAATTTTCATTCATATTTTATGGAATAATCGAGAAAAACTAACAAAAATGCAACGTTGCCAGCTCAGCAGGTATAAACCCTCTTAATATCCCATCAAAACATAAATGTGAAAAATGTTAGCCAAGTTCAATACTAAAAATACCTACGCTTGATTGTGGACTTCGTCGACAAAAGGATTGAGATATATAAATGGGTGGCAAGTTCTGTAGATAATCCTGAAATCTATTTAGTAGAACAAATAACATCGTAAATAAATATAAAACTGTATTTCTTTGTTTTCACTGCTGCAACAGTGCTTGATGTCTAAAAATATTTATATATTTTTTTAAATTGAACTGTCTAATAATTTACATAACGTAAATAACATAGATAACGTAGATAGCTAGAGTCTATAAAGTGTGTATATAAAAATCTCGTGTCGCGGTGTCTGCTATCGAACTCCTCCGAAACGGCTCGACCGATTGTTATGATTTTTTTATCTATATTTGACAGGTCTGAGATTAGGTCGTAGGCAATTTTTTATATTTCTATTATTTCTATTATATAGCTAGTAGTAATATGGTATTTAAACTCAAATTATGTAATCTTACGCTAAGTATGTACCTATACGACTATATTATACCTAAGTATAAGGCCAATGTAATTCGCACCCAGTACTTAGGTACTGACAGGGGGGGCACACTTACATATATCACACTTTTCATGCGACTACAGCGATCTCTGGTGTTTTTTAAAGAACTAAATTAGCGGCCATCTTGGTTGACTTGTCAAACTTGTCAGTTGTCATTCATCGGCCATGGCTATGTCGTACCAAATTGTACGGTCAAGGACTTTAATTGATAGGCCACTTGCCAATGTTCGTATTTTAGCCGTATAGTGCAAATCAGGTTTAGCCGCTTATACTTCGTATATGCTGATTTGAATTAGACGGCTAAAATACGAATAGTGGCAATTAGCCTATCAATTAAAATTACGCGTAATTATAGCTGTAGGGTAGTTGTGCTAACAGTGGATCACCTTTTTTTTCGAGACACATAGCTCCGAAACTATAAAAGCTGTTAATGTCAAAATCAAATGATATAAAGATAAGGTATTTAACTTCATTTTATTCTTTAGAGTCGTTTAATAATATCTGACAGATTTTGAAATATGTTGATTTAAAAAAAAGTAGACATTGACCCACTGTGCCCTCAGTGGTGTACACAATGAGTCATCCTTGAGGACACAGTGAATCAAAAGGGTATTTTAATATACAAAGACTAGTTATTGCAAATATTTTTATTAATTATTACGCTTAGAACATAGTAACTTGATAAAGTTAACATTAGATAGCTAAAATACTATCTATGTTACTAAAAAAAATGGAAATGTCACTCCAATATTATAACAAAAATATTGCAACAAAACTTTTAACTTCTTAGCTATGAAAATAATGTTAAATACTAGATTAAGTATTCTCGACCCATTTGATAGACTTTGGTTAACATCAACTACATCAGGAATGGTAATAAAGATCTTTTTGGAATTATCAAATACCTACGTTTTTACAGAAAGACATTAATCTTAAAATAAATCAACAGAAAAAAACAAAGTGAAATTCTTTTGTAAAAAAAAGCCGTATTATCTTTCATATCAATTTGAGAAAAATCAACATTAAAGCTGTAGTAGAACTGTTGGCGTAAGGTGCTTCCTCCTACGCAAGGCTTGGGCAATATACATTTCACATCGCACTCCGTGACATATGATAGGTACATCAGGAATAGTTGGCATGTCAAACTGATAATTACGATTTGCACGATTACCTATCTTCCTATGTAATGGTATTTTTTGGGTATTCTGTAAGGAAAAAAATATTTAATTAAGTACAATCATATGCAATTTTATTTAGAAATTCGATAATAGGTCCACAGTGAGTCGACTCACTGTGCCCACTTTGGAAACGACCCATTGTGTACCCCCCCGCGCCATTTCAAATTTATGACGCAATAACAGAAACTTGTAGTGGGGTAACAACACCGGCCTTACTGTCAAATTAAACGTTAATAAGGACTTATTTTATAGAAACAATAACTCAGAAAATAAGATTAATAGCTGCGGAAGAAGAAAACAATAAAACTTACCTTATTTTTTTACTTTTGCACCTTCAAAACATAAATTTACTTCCGTCACGTACGTTCCTGCTCCGAGCGTGGCACTGACTAGTGTAAACAGGGATATGTGCGGGCGCGCTTCTAATGTGAGAGAGACACAGATATTGCCCTATTCTTTCCGTCCAAAATAGTGCTGATTTGGTGTGCCCACATGACCCACTGTTGGCACAATCACCCTACATCACTACCAATATATACATATAGATAGGTATACATCTATAGATACGTCACATTAGTTCTTGACCAGGGCGTAGGGCAGCAGCACCTTCCATACATGCATATTTGACCATAGAGTTGCCACTCTTGTTCATATAATATTACAATACTCTTTGGGTACTGACTGACTGACTGACTCGAAAAAATAAGAACACTTTTTTTTTTCATAAACAAAAAAGTGTTCTTATTTTTTCGAGTACTTACTTACTTACTTGTGATTTGGAATATGATAAGCTCAAAATAGCCTCACTTAAAAAAGTATTCGTACATTTTTTTATTGAAAATGCCCTTAGTCGGCTATACCTACCTAAACAAAGAAAGTAGTTGTTGTAAACGATTATCGCATATGATCCTTCATAATTGCAGACGGGTAGTTACATGTTGCATGCTCAATGCCAGAGTTATGACGGCTTATAAATTTGCGACACGCGATAATACATCTTTTTAATTGTATGGGTCATACACAGCGTATACTTAGATAAAAGTTATCTCACCGGTGGACATAAAATTAGCGACTCCGACTCAGCAAACTTAAGATTTATCATGGGCCGAATGTTGGCCAGGCATCCCACACGCCGATGTAGACTTGACTAGACCCTTAATTTTTGCCATGTCCACAGGAAAGACGCGAACAAAAAATGAGTAGGTATGACCCGAATTTGGCCCTTAGTCTACTAACTTTGCGAGATAGCTAACAATTGCAGACGGACTGCATTTTTTCAACTTAACCTAATTTTTTAATGTTTTTTTTTTAATCTCTATCATGGAGGGCCCAAGGCTGTAGCTCCCCTACCCTACATCCAGCCCTGAGAATCCCCACGGCGCTTACTAAAGTGACAATAGTCTAGCCGAGCGGTAGAAGGTTCAGTACCCCTACCATGAGTTTCCACTAGTTTACAGTGACCGTACTCGCTAGCGACGGCGTAAATGATTTGTATGGAGAATTGTACTTCCGTAAGTGACCGCTAGAGGCGCTGTACAATTCTCCATACAAATAATTTACGCCGTCGCTAGCGAGTACGGTCACGTAAACTAGTGTAAACTCATGGTAGAGGTACTGGTGAATCCGGGCCTTGTAAGAGCTTGAAAAACTCGTAATAAATAATAAAAAAAAATAAAAATAGTTTATTAAAAGAAAACCTTAATAACATACACTGATTATAATTAATTTTTCAGAGACTTGTCATCGCGTTTGGTTCTGACCTCAGAAGAGCCCAGTACCTCTACCATGAGTTTACACTAGTTTACAGTGACCGTAGTCGCTAGCGACGGCGTAAATGATTTGTATGGAGAATTGTACTTCCGTAAGTGACCGCTAGAGGCGCTGTACAATTCTCCATACAAATATTTTACGCCGTCGCTAGCGAGTACGGTCACGTAAACTAGTGTAAACTTATGGTAGAGGTACAGGGCTGACATTACTTACCTCTCTCAAAGATTAGAAATAAGTAACAGTTTAGAGAGGTTTTACTTTGTAATTTTAGATTACCTTATATTAACTTTCAGTAAGTATTTTAATTGTATTTTATAGTATTTTTAAAGTAGCTTGCAATGTTTGTTAAGGATACGTCTTGTAAGTCCAGTGGTGTCCACTTCTAGTGATCAACAAAAAATCTTGGATAAAAAAAAATTCAACATGAAGTTGTTCCATATAAAAGCTCTCGAAGTTTTCCGTCGTGGATTGTGACGTTCAAGATTTTTTTAATTTATTTATTTATTTATTTATTTATTCAAGGAGAACCAACAGCTTATAACATAATATAGGTAATATCAATAGTAACACAGAGCCAATTACAGGATCTCACAGATAGTGACTGATTGATTATATGTTTAAGCTTAAACCTAAACGAGGTGACGCGCACTATAACAAACGAAACATCATGCAAAACAAAACACCACAAAATCTCAAATGGAATTCTCGCATTTCAAGATATACACTGAACAATTTTGCAGGTAATATATCTGATTAAATTATTTAAAGAATTATTATTTCACCCATATGCTTTTATTCTTATAAATTTATGATAACTTGCCTTAAAAATTAAAAAAAAATCTTTAATCGTTTAAATTATTTAATCAGTAACAAAGCAAGGTAAGTAAGTACTTTTATTCGAATTCAACACACTTTAATGGATCAATTAAAATGCCAAACAATACCCGGTAAACTCACCATGAAATATGTATTTTTTTTCCACAAAATACAATCAAGTCATAATCGAGCGAACACTGTAATGCCAACCACGTCTCGACTTTGTTAGTTTTGCTGGACCGCAATAAATAGGAGATAATCAAATAACTTAAGTCAAGTGTTCTGACACCTAATAATGCTACAAATCCATACTTAATATGATAAATGCGAAAGTCTGTCTGTCTGTAACTGATTTAAGGCCTATTCAGTGA
Organism: Archips crataeganus; assembly: GCA_947859365.1. Taxonomy (NCBI): domain Eukaryota; kingdom Metazoa; phylum Arthropoda; class Insecta; order Lepidoptera; family Tortricidae; genus Archips; species Archips crataeganus. The sequence goes on from OX402065.1 coordinate 7,178,362, forward strand.
AGACATAAGCGATATAGATGTCGAGCTCGGTAGCGATAGCGATTCGATAGGTATCCGCCGAGGAGAGAGGCCACCAATACCGGGCTACTACATTTATTTATTTAATACGTATTTATTTTAATATTTAGAAAAGAAAGAAAGAAAGAAAATTTATTGAATCAGGCGTTACTTTGCGGAGGTCCATATTAATGAACTAAAACAATTACTTGCGGCTTGGGTCGAATTTGAACAGTTAGTATTAATTAAATATGCCTTATAAATAAATAAACAAAAAAAAATTCAAGGTAGTTTTAAATATGTCAATAAAAGTTAATTTTTGTGGGGTAGTTTGAGAATAAGAAAAATAAAGTGGGTACTTGAGAAGTTACAGTGACAAGTTAAAACATTTGTTTTGGTTTGTTAGTTTAACATTTGGTAGCATAGCATACGGTTGTGGTAACTCTGAAGATGAGCTCTGGTTGAGTTCGAAACGCGTCAGTGTAGCTTGGTGGTGGTGATGGTTGGGTTTATGTGATTTGTGTGTGTTCGTACAGTGTGGAGGTGGAGGAACTGCATGAACGCACATTTCTTGCATAAACGTAACTATTGTAAGGTCGCGGGTGAGCAAAGTAATTGTTTTAGTTCATTAAAGAAAGAAAAGTTTTATTCGTGATATATAAATGACAGAAGTAAAATATACCTATACAAAAAAAAGCACATATCACGAAATGGTCCCAAATCAGCAAGTGCCGATCTTGCAAAAGGCGCTGATCTTTCTTTGGGACCATCACGTCATCCATCCATTGAAAAAACAACAAATAATAAACATAAAGTGAAGCCGAACGCATACATTTAAGTTAAAAATAAAATAAAAATAAAATTTGTATAACAAACAAGAAACATAATTAATATCGTCTAACACAATTTTAGTCAGATAGGCATAGGCCAAACTCCTTTACCCCTAAGGGCTATGAAGCACTAAAAAAAAGAGAAAAAAAAATAATCAAAAAAATTAAACTAAAGCAACAGTGAACAGAACGGCTGTATAGCTTAAAAACCTTTACCTTTTCCAATTGGTATGAATTTAAAAAGTAAAGTAACCAACAACAACTCAAAAGCAGTGTACCAAAGAAAGAAAGAACGGCCAATCAGATGGGAAAGCAGATACAGGTATGCATTATCCTTATTAGCATTCATAATATAATTATGACCCAACAAAAATGGTGTGAAATGCAACGAATTTAAGCTTCCATCTTTGCATGTAGGTATACAACGAGTATCCGCTCTAACTTGTTCCATTATTCTGCAGGGGGACTACTCCGAAATTCGAAAATCGAAGTTCGTATCGCATCGTCTTGCTCGCTCTTGTATTAAATACTATTAGCGTGAGAGGAATGGCACGATACGAAGTTCGAATTTTGCACTTCGTAGTATAGGCCCAGGTTCCCAGCACGCATTACATTATTTTATTTGTTTTATTCATCAATACATTTTGTAATTGTGTTTTCATTTTATTAACAACATTTTATTGGTAAGTACGAGGGTGAATTGAAAAGTTTTGAGCCTCACCTTTTTTTTTTTTATTGATAGAGGGAGGCAAACGAGCAAGTGGGTCACCTGTTGGTAAGCGATCACCACCACCCATGAGAACCAGAAACCCCAGAAGGGTCACTAGTCCGTTGCCGCCCTTTAAGGAAACAATACACTCTTAATACCTTTAAAATAAAGACTTGAGTTTTTATAACAATTTTATATCTCTACATAGTCTCTAAAGCGATCAATACACTTTTGCCACCTTGTTTCTAAATTCATATTCCTTGTAAAAAAATGAATCTTCAAGGTGATCGAAATATTCAGTCACAGCTTCTTTTTCCGTCCTGCCAAGTGTTTTTTTAGGTTCGGGAAAAGATGATAATCAGAGGGGGCTAAAAGATGATTATGTTATGACAAAACAATTTCGGACAGTACCTACTTACATGTTATGGCAAAATAGAGGAAACTACAAAATTTGACGTGGGTTTTACGAGGTTAATGGTTTACGCGAGCGAAGCCGTGGGTAAAGGCTAGTGGGAGATAATCAAATAACTTAAGTCAAGTTTTCTGACACCTAATAATCCAATAAATAATGTGGACAGAATGACTAGTAGCTGCGTGATTATTTGGGTCAATCAACTTTTTTTTGTAAACGATTTTCTGCTACTTTCTATGAAAACCGAAATAATTAAAAAACTGATTGTTTTTCCTTATTTAAAGTATACTTTTCAAAACCCTAGATTTTTGTAGTCAATAATGGTATAATTGCCATATTTATTTTATTTTGTTTTGCTTCTATTTCGTGGGTGACCCAGGGGACAATGTTGTCCCCGAAATTTGTATGAAAATAGTGGTATTTCCCCTGGGTGACCGGATTTTTTCATAGAAATACTTATTTTTTTTGGTTTTCACATACGCACTATGATAAACAGTTTATCTAATTACTGCAAAATCATGGTTTCACTAACCAGAGATTACAGAGTTACTTGTAAAGGAGTAAATAGAAATTTACAAAAAAAAGTTGATTGACCCATTTGATTGTAAAATCGTGAAGTTACTTAAAAGTAACGCAAAAACTAAAGTGCTCACCTTCTAATGTAATGACTCGGGCGTGAAAACCCAACTAAATAGTTTTTGCTACAGCTTTTGCGCATAAGAAAAAAACTGGCCAAGGGCGAGTCGGAAACCCGCACCGAGGGGTTCGTACCTACGACTCTAAACTCAAACGGACAGACTAAATACAACATTTAAAATTTTTCCCTACGACTGACTCACGCTTGACCGGTTTTCATTATGTGTTTATCTCTATTATTATTCTGAGTTTAAGGTTTATATGTAGGTATGTCTAAACGCTATAGAGAAAAAACGAAAACAAAAATAATATGTCTTTGTACCCCTTAATTTTTAACTTAATTTGGGTTCCGGAGCCAAAATGTCAAAACGGAACCCTATAGTTTCGCCATGTCTGTCTGTCCGTCTGTATGTCTGTCCGTAAAATTTTTTTAAGGTTCTTCCCATACACGTAAAGTAGGGGTGATTTTTTTCTGGTTTAACCCTATAGTGTGGGGTATCGTTGGATAGGTCTTTTAAAATCATTTCAAAGGTGTGAAGACGATTTTTCGATACCTATAGTGATTCGTTTGCGAAATATTCAACTTTATATTGCATTTTTTTGCTAAAATCGAGCGTCCCCTCCCCCCCTCAAATAGCTAAACTGTTGGTATAAAAATTTGGATAAACATCAGGATGGCAGGAAAATTCAATATGCCAATTAATAAGGAAGGCTATAAATAAAGGCCTGAGTTTGCTTGAGAATTATTAGTAGTTTAAAAGTAAATAGCAGCCTGACCTATAATAAATAAAATACTGCTTGTTTAATACGGACAGTATAATTAATAGTAAAATTAATGACATACACACACACACACACACACACACACACACACACACACACACACACATACACACATTGTTTAAGTTAAGTAATGTTTAGTTATAGTTTTAGTAATAAACTTTATTTTAACTTAACCTTCATAAATAAATTACCTATACTACTATGTACTATAGTTTAAGTTTTTGGAAGAGCGAGGCCTCCTAACACAAGTTACGACTTAATGGGGTCTCAACCTTATTATATTCTTAATTACGTACATCTATAAAATCCTATGTAAAAATAACAACCTCTGTTAAATGCTAATAAAGATATTATTTTATTTATTTATTTTTTTTATATGTAAGGATTTTTTGTAACGGCTGCAAAACCCTATCCTGGGCGTGTCCGACACGCTCTTGGCCGTTTTTTTTTTCATCTAATCCTGTTACTTGTATCTGACTGACCACAGTGGCCACACACTTCAAAAATGTTTAATTAGAAAATTCTCACATCAGATGCCGTATTCCGAGAGTTGGGCCCTTGAAAAATAAAAAAAATAAGTGCTAAAATACTTTTATTTCTTTCTTTATATTTCTTTAAATATGTATATTCATATTCATTCAAAACTTTACAAATAAATCCCTAATAAATAAAAAATAAAAATACGCACCAAATTCATTTCGCGCCAATTTTCCGACCAATATTTTTAACGCCAAGCCTGTGACAAGTCACTTTTAAAACTTGATAGATCACTTTCACGCACTGATAAGTTCCTCACAAAGCCAACTTGTCATAATTGTCATAAATAGACATTCAAATTGTCCCGCGAAAAAAACGCGGGAAAACTGACATTTCGCCCGACGAGCTCCCGCGGCAAAAGGAAAATGGCAACTGACGCTTAACATCGCGACAGAGCCTATAAACAATCTTCATTATAATGTTATTATAATGCCATTGTGGTTACTGCTAGGTCCACTGTTTTGGTAGTTCTGTACGTCATCTTAGAAAATCCCTATGGTGAGGTAGAATTCTAAAGTCCATGCGTCAGTTTTTTTACGTCTAAATCATCGGTCAAGGTTAATCAACCATCAAAGAACCGCTAAAAAATACAGAATGAATGTAAAGTTCAGTTACAATTTATTGAATCAGGCGTTACTTTGCGGAGGTCCATATTAATGAACTAAAACAATTACTTTGCTCACCCGCGACCTTACAATAGTTACGTTTATGCAAGAAATGTGCGTTCATGCAGTTCCTCCACCTCCACACTGTACGAACACACACAAATCACATAAACCCAACCATCACCACCACCAAGCTACACTGACGCGTTTCGAACTCAACCAGAGCTCATCTTCAGAGTTACCACAACCGTATGCTATGCTACCAAACGTTAAACTAACAAACCAAAACAAATGTTTTAACTTGTCACTGTAACTTCTCAAGTACCCACTTTATTTTTCTTATTCTCAAACTACCCCACAAAAATTAACTTTTATTGACATATTTAAAACTACCTTGAATTTTTTTTTTGTTTATTTATTTATAAGGCATATTTAATTAATACTAACTGTTCAAATTCGACCCAAGCCGCAGTAAAGGAGAAGATACTAAATTTACCTGTTCATTAATAATAGACCCCATAGTGTTGTACCTAATTATTTCCATGCATTCCAGAGCATCCAGACGCAACCCCTTGCCGCAATAATGTAACACTTCATAAGAATCTGAATCTAACAATGAATGATTTGATTCCAACAAATGTTTTGCAAAATTCGATCTATCTGGATGCTCATTCCTATATGCCGAAACATGCTCTTTAAATCTAGTATTAAAACTTCGGCCTGTCTGTCCTACGTATATCCCATTGCAGTCATTACAAGTAAGCTTGTATACCCCCGATCTAGTTCCCTTATCTACCTGTTCTTTGTGGTTACATAGCCTAGAGTACAAAGAGTTGTTAGTCTTAAAGGCAACATTAATATTGTTTGATTTTAAAATGCCATAAATCTTATCAGACAAACCCCCGACGTAAGAGATGCTAGATCTATATTTGTTAGTAGACTGAGAAGGTAACGCAGCGTAAAGCATGCTATTTACTAACCGTGCCTGCTTCTTTTGAACTAAACTATCTACCATTGATTCTGTATAACCATTTGAGATCGCTATCTGATAAATAGTACTCAACTCTAAATCATAATGTTCCTTAGAAAGAGGCACAGTCAACAATCTATTAACATAACAATGGAAAGCAGCCAGTTTATGCTGCCACGGATGATTAGAAGATGCTGGTATAACAGCATCTGTGTACGTGGGCTTACGGTATATTTTAAATTGATGTTTACCATTTGACTTATGAATTCCTTCTGAGCCGCAGCACGGGCTCTCATCGTGCCAGACTATTGGCTTCAGGTACGAAGGAAGCCGGCTGCTGGTTGCACGCCTTTCCATCAGCCAACACTGGTACTTTTCTAGAGCCCGACACTCTCAGAATTTCCATCTGCCTGCGACTTGGAGTAGCAGTTTGCGCACCGCATAAATGCCCCTGCGGCTTTGAGGTCGACGCGCTGGGACACCACGGCCTTTCGTGCCAGAAGAGCGCGGGCCGCTTCTCTAGACACTCTGCTCTCAATGACATTATCCGTCGCTCTCTTGCCACCGTCAATGTGCCTGCGTTACTGGAGCCATCGGGCATCGCCAGAGATGATGGCAAGAGACCAGACGGAATGTCATTGATTCCGTGGAAATTGGGTCGTGTGCTAGTGTGGGACGCTACTTGTGTAGACACACTGGCTCCGTCCCACATCCGCGGAACAGCAAATCAAGCTGGTGCAGCAGCAGAAGCGGCAGAAAAGCTTAAGAAAAATAAATACAAAGGTCTTGGCTCTGAATACAACTTTGTTCCATTCGGGGTTGAGACCTTTGGTCCGTGGGGCTCCAGCGCAAAAAGTCTTTACAAAGATATTTGTAAACGGCTTTGTGACACTACAGGAGACCAAAGAGCTGGCAGCTACCTCGCACAACGTATCAGCATTGCTATACAGCGAGGTAATGCTGCCAGTGTCTTTGGGTCCATGCCGCGGGGGGAACCTTTTGTTAATTTTATTTAGTTTTAGTTTAAGTTAGTTTTATTTTATTTTATTTATAGTTATAGTATTAATTTATTATTGTTATTTTTTCTTAATATTTGTTAACGTAAAATAAACATCCTATAGTACTTGTTTACCATTTAATTTTGAAATCGTTAAATCCAAAAAGTTCAACGAACAATTTTCCTCCAATTCTTTTTTGAACCTTATCTTTACGTGCTTGTTATTCAAACCATTAATAAACACGTCAAGCTGTCTCATACTCCCTCTCCAGCATAGGATCAAATCATCAACAAACCTAAAATAGTACACAATATTACTATTACCCACAATATACTGATTCTCAAAATGATCCATAAATATATCTGCCATTAAAGGACTCAGAGGTGAACCCATAGCTAAACCATCACTCTGTAAGTAATAAAGACCATTGAACCGGAAATAATTTTGTTTCATGCATAAAGTTATCATGAACATATGCATGAACGCACATTTCTTGCATAAACGTAACTATTGTAAGGTCGCGGGTGAGCAAAGTAATTGTTTTAGTTCATTTAGTTCGTTCAGTTACAAGTTTAAATTCTAAAGTTCGAGACAAACAAATACAAATCCGTATTAATCCAACAATACTTCCATATCAATACTTAACTATTATAAATGCGATACCTACTTACCTCTTCACGCTTAAACCACTAAACGGATTTAGATGAAATTTGGTATAGAGATAGTTTGAGTCCCGGGAAGGGAGAACAGTATAGTTTTATCCTGGAAAATTGTGTAGTTCCCGCGGGATGCCGATAAAAGCATTCTTCGCAGATGGAATTGCGGGCAACAGCTAGTTGTAATATAACAATGAATATGTCAGCATAGTTAATTGAGAATGTGAGACTGTAAGTTGCATCAAGTTGCTATGCTATAACGGTACCTAACCAAAATCAAACCAAATTTGCGAGCGGTAATTCCAATCGTTTGCGAGAGGATAGGGATGAACTGCTATTCAGGAACACCAAAAATCACTGGTTTGCGAGAGGTTTGGGCTGAGCTTGGGATGAGCCTTATTTATTTATTCATTTATTTATTTACAAAGTGAATTAACAGGAAAATAAGGCTCATCTCAAGCTCAGCCCATCCGTATCCTCTCGCAAACGATTGAATTACCGCTCGCAAACTGTGTTGGGCCGTTCCTAAATTTAGCCCCAGGTGCAAATCTCTGGCTATGAAAGAACCTAAAATAAAATGTATTTGCTGGTCTATGTATAATTTAAGTTTTTCTTTAGTTTACTTTAAGTTCACTCATTATCTTGTGCCGTTTGTTACCTAAATAAACATTAAACATTAATTTCTGAAGGTAGAATTTCACTATGCCGAAATTTACTTAACCGGAGATTTGATGGCTATAGGTTGACATACATATCATTGTTTATTCGTTACAGGCAGTCGTTGGATCAACTCGCTCTGAGTAGTCAATGAGACGCTTGTGATCGCAGGCGCTATTGTAGACATGCAGTCAATGTACGACCGAATATTTGTCGACCTGGAATGTAAGACACTGATGCCTGATAATTTAGTGATAATTCATGCCGTCATGTAATTTGCCATGAGGACATAAATTATCTGGTTGAGTACATTAATGTCGTTCATTAAGTTAATTATTACAGGTCGTACATCCGTCGTAATCTACACGACGAACGCGATTTAGTTTCGTTGATTGCATAGTCCACCAAGTGCATTACCATTTTCAACCGACGAAAACAAAAGGAGGAGGTTCTCAATTCGACGTGTATATATATATATATATATAATTTTATGTATGATCACGCATAACTTTTTACAGAGTAGTCCGATTTTGATGATTCTTTTTTTATTGGAAAGCGTATACCCCGAGGGTGGTCCCATTTAAATTTTGAAACAATATTCCTCCCTAAGGGTAGAAAAACAGGGGATGATTGATTGTTCAGTTACTGATTGTACTATATGACCACGCATAACTTATTAAGTACAGAGTAGTCGGATTTTGATGATTCTTTTTTTATTGGAAAGCGTATACCCCAAGGGTGGTCCCATTTAAATTTGGAAATAATATTCCTACCCTAAGGGTAGGAAAACAGGGGATGATTGACTAACTTTTTACAGAGTAGTCTGATTTTCATAATTCTTTTTTATTGGATAGATAGGGTATACCTTGAAGTTAGTATTATAAATTTGGAAAAAAAATTACCCCAAGGATGGAAAAAAGTATAAAATAAAAACTTTTTAACAAAAAATTAAAACACCGAAAACACTGAAAAGCAAAAAATAATACCTTTTTTGTTTGAAAGGTCAAACAAAAAATCTAAGGAATCTAGGTACCAGTTTGAAGTCGGTGCCTCAGCACGAGCCAGGAGGAGTGATAGAAGCCAATCAGGTAGACGATTATAGGTCCACTCGTCCTGGCTAAGTGCTGAGGCACCGACTTCAAACTGGTACCTAGATTAAGGTCAAACAAAAAAGGTATTATTTTTTGCTTTTCAGTTTTTTCGGCGGTCTAATTTTTTGTTAAAAAGTTTTTTATGACAGCTCTCCTATGTCAGTAAAAAAACAGTAAGGCTGATTGTCACAGCGACTTATTAGTGAAAATAGTCTTAAATGTTTTAAGCCATACAACTGACATTGAACCTTATGTAGGCCATACACGTTACGGTTTGCCGGAGAGGTTACCTGCGCAGGTGACCTGCACTGTACCTCTACCATGAGTTTACACTAGTTCACAGTGACCGTACTCGCTAGCGACGGCGTAAATGATGTGTATGGAGAATTGTACTTCCGTAAGTGACCACTAGAGGCGCTGTACAATTCTCCATACAAATAATTTACGCCGTCGCTAGCGAGTACGGTCACGTAAACTAGTGTAAACTCATGGTAGAGGTAAGGTCAACCAGCGTGTGTGGGGGCGTGGAACGAACGTACGGTGTCACTTGAAAGAATTGATTTTTGGTTTTGCTCTGGTCGCCTGCACAGGTGAAAAAAACTGCACAGCGAGTGGCGCGAGTAATCGCCCATCGCACTTGAGTACTCGCTAGCCGAGCGACAAAACAGTCCGAACTACATACTCGCTTCTCGCTGCTCGCCAACTCGTTTCTAGTTTCTAGCTCTAAGCGCTTCTCGCTCATCGTCGGCGGTGGGACCAGTGCCATACCTGCACAGGTAGACCTCTCCGGCAGACCATACTTAACTTGTATGGCCAGCATTAGTGTGGTAAAAGAATTTCTTTTCTTGGTCGACTATACCTACATTTTCATGTGTAACAAAGCGTCGTTTACGGACAATACAACTTTTTTGTTACAATATTTTTCAAATGAGTATGTAAGTAGTTTTATTGTGATTGCTTAATGCCATGACAGTGAGTCATAAATAAAATAAGGATGTCCGCGGAAAACGCAGTGATAATAATAGGCTAAGATCCACAGAACTATATAGAGATAGAAATGTTACGTCGCTACGTATTCACAGTCTCTTTCTACCCTCATATAACGTGCGATAGAAAGAACTGGTGAAAACCATTACAATAGGCTACTTTCCTAACTGGTCAGTCTTTTAGATTATCAAAAAATATTGGACACGTATTTTTTATTTTGTCAATTAAACAAAAAATTACGAAGATATGGCGCGTTGAAGTTTCGCGTGACGTCACTTGTTCCTACACTTTGTATGAGCGTTTTAGAAACAAGTGACGTCACGCCTCGTCACGCGGAAGTTCAACGCGCCATATCTTCGTCATTTTTTGTTTAATTGTCAAAAGAAAAATTACGTGTCTAATATTTTTTGATAATGTAAAATACGGACTAATAAGAATTATTATTTTTTTACCTAGGAAACATCCCTATTCCGAGTTCGTTAAACAGTAAGACCTCAGATCCCTATCTGTGGTAAGGCAGAAGAAAAAAGATGGCTGTAGTAATCATTTTTGGAATAAGAACAACTGAACTAACAAGCAGACGGGTCACTTGCTAAAAAACCAATCACCACCGCCCATAAATATCCATAAGGTAAATAGCAAGTGCGTTGTCGGCTCTTTGAGCAAAGAATAGACTCATTATTTTTTAGATTCCTAAATTGTACCGTTCCGGAAATATTAGCGCAGCATGCTAATTCCAAAGTTTCACAATGCGTGGCAAAAAGTTCGGCGGGAACCGAACTGTGGTGGACCGCTATAGGAAAGGTGCTGAGGTAGATGGAAGTCGGTTGCGAACGCGACATTCGTTTTCAATTAAACATGAAAGTTCGAAACTACACGCGCGGCATTTAGGTAAAATAACCAGCGCAGCATCATCCTAAAAGCTGTTATTCAATAAACCGTCGATAACGTAATAATTCTAAGTATAACGCCTACGTTATTAAAAATCTCCACTAACAATTAGAATCGAACAGCTAAATGCAATGCAAAGTCGAGAAACGTCAAATTAACCGAAATAACGTAAGAATCTAATATTATTCTAGAGTTAAAGTTTAGTATGCCGTAGCAGTGCTAATTTGAGACGCTATTTATGCGAAGAAGGGTTTTTTGTTTTAGGAGAATCACCAGTTAACAACAAAAAAGATACCTTCCAGATATACAAGTATGTATGCCTGCAGATATCTAATATCTAATATACACCGTGAAATTTTAGTGGTTGTTTTCCCGAAACGAGGTGATTTAGTATCGATTGTACAATCGATTTATAATTACTATTTTGACTAGAGTCAAAAATCCAATTGTGAAAAACGAAAGCCGAAAATGACCGCAAACCAATAGTAACGCTTCGTTGGTACCTAAACTATCGTACGATCGTACGCTACTTGTACCAACGAAGCGTTACTATTGGTTTGCGGTCATTTTCGACTTTCGTTTTTCACAATTGGATTATTGGCTCTAGTCAAAATAGTAATTATAAATCGATTGTACAATCGATACTAAATCACCTCGTTTCGGGAAAACAACCACTAAAATTTCACGGTGTATAAAAATCTCGTGTCGTGGCCGATTTTTATGAAACTGTTTTCTCTGTATTCGGTAGGTCTGAGAATAGGTCGTAGGCTATTTTCAACCGACGAAAACAAAAGGAGGAGGTTCTCAAGTCGACGTGTATATATATACATATATATATATATACATATATTTTTTTTATGTATGATCACGCATAACTTTTTACAGAGTAGTCCGATTTTGACGATTCTTTTTTTATTGGAAAGCGTATACTCCGAGAGTGGTCCCATTTAAATTTGGAAATAATATTCCTACCCTAAGGGTAGGAAAACAGGGGATGATTGATTGTTCAGTCACTTGTACTATATGACCACGCATAACTTATTACAGAGTAATCGGATTTTGATGATTCTTTTTTTATTGGAAAGCGTATACCTACCCCAAGGGTGGTCCCATTTAAATTTGGAAATAATATTCCTACCCTAAGGGTAGGAAAACAGGGGATGATTGAGTAACTTTTTTACAGAGTAGTCTGATTTTCATAATCCTTTTTTATTGGATAGGGTATACCTTGAAGTTGGTATTATATAAATTTGGAAAAAAAAAATTACCCCAAGGATGGGAAAAAGTATAAAATAAAAAAATTTTAACAAAAAAATTAAACCGCTGAAAAAACTGAAAAGCAAAAAATAATACTTTTTTTGTTTGACCTTAATCTAGGTACCAGTTTGAAGTCGGTGCCTCAGCACTAGCCAGGAGAAGTGGACCTTTAATCGTCTACCTGATTGGCCTCTATCACTCAGATTAAGGTCAAACAAAAAAAGTATTATTTTTTGCTTTTCAGTTTTTTCGGCGGTTTAATTTTTTTGTTAATTTTTATACCTACCCCTATTCTTCGCAGACGGAGTCGCGGGCAACAGCTAGTATACCTACCGTATATTAGCATTAACCCGTGGCTTTGCCCGCGTTTGAGAAACCAGCTTCACGAAACATTTACCTACAATTATATACAAAGTTTGGCCTGGAAAAAGGTTATGGTAACATTTTCAAAGCACAACTTCATATATTGATTGGAGATGAAATTAACTTGTCTACTCGAAAGCCATAGGTTAGATACAATTTTTATATTTCTCGCTTTTTAGTGTAACTAATCTGAGTTCAATAACTTAATGTCAACTGCTCGTCATCATTTACAAAACATTGCTTTTCACGATTTAGAGACGATTTCCCGTGAAATACTACTTAGGTAGTAAGTAGTTATTGAATAGTTCCGGTAGCCAACTGTGGTCTTCCACATCAGTTCCACTGCACCATAAATGATGATTTTCAAAAGCAAAATGTACAAATTTCTTACATCTCACGCCCTGTTGCTTCTGTCTTAAAATCTGCCGAATCGGAAAAGCAAAACAAATATGCCAATGCCTGCGAGCTGCGTCATGCCACATTTACACCCCTTGTCACCTCCGTAGATGGAGTCTTTGCACCACAAATGGCCACCTTTGTGAAACACCTCGGGGAAGCACTTGCATCTCGCTGGGACCGCTCTTTGTCTTGCGTCTTGGGCTGGCTAAGAGCTCGGATAATAACTTCTATATTTAGAGCGACTAGCATGTGCATTCGAGGCACCCGTCAAAGCTGTTTGGCTTTGATGATGGTGCTGCCCTATCACACTCCGACTGACAGACTGACTTGACAATTTTTTCATAGTTTACTAATTTATTAGTTTCCATTTTTATCTGTTATTACTTCCTAATGTATTTTTCTAATGTATATAGAATATGTGTAAATAAATTATATTATAATTGATTAAAATGTACGATGTACAAACTTATATTTCGGACAACTTTATAAAATATTTAGAATTTATTTATTGAAATAAGACTGTAATACGGTTTTTGCGGACAGTATACAGTATAAGTAAATATTCCTTACTTACAGAAATGTTGACATTCCATACATTTTCTCTTTCATTTTCTATAGAAATCATCGTGAAATACCTACAGAATACCGTCGGTAGGCCTCATCTTCGCTTCCCATCAGGCGTGATGGTGGTCAAACGCAAGCCTTTATTGTATGTAGGTATAAAAAAAAATCTTTCTCAAATCGCCAAAGCAAAAAAAAGAAAAATGTCTGTTATAATATAATTTTTCAATTTTTTCAATTAAAAAAAAAATAAGAATTAGCAAATTTGGTCCAGCCGTTTTTGAGTGATAGCGAGATTAACGAACAGCGCATTTGATTTTTACGTAGACCACCATATACCTATAGATTTATTTATCTACGTTCCTAAAGGTCTTAGATATAAGTTTCTAAGAAAAGCTCGAAGAAGGACCTACTTATAACTTTTTGTGGCTGGTAAATCGATACCAATTCGTGAACACTCAAGTTTATGGTTTTCCTTGATGACGAGATTCGTTACACTACGTAAGTAAGTAAGTACGTATAAAGGAGTTAAATAATGGCAAATCAAAGAATGTTCAACGGTTACTTTTTCATAATGTCAAAAATGCCCTCAACTCAAATGTTTTGGTAAACTTTAGTCAATATTTTCGCGCAGAATTTATTTTCTTATGTTTGTGTCTTCTTGTGAAAGTGAATTAATACGAGGGGCGTTCAATATAAAGTGAGAATGAGATGCAAACTCTTTTAATATTACGAAATTAAATACTGGCCGGTAAAGCTAATCTATCTAGCTGATTGCTATGAAAAAAAAAACTAACTGTCTTTTGTTTAAAAAAATATACGGTAATTTCTTTGCAATGCTATTGAGTACGTTAGCGAAAATGGAGAAAATTGAACTGCGCGCCGTTATCAAATACTTGTGTTTGAAAAATTTTTCTACGGACCAAGTCAATTTGGATTTGCGGGACACTTTAGGGTCTAATGCTCCTCCATATTCGACAGTCGCACGTTGGTGCGCCAAATTTAGACGTGGAAGAACATCGACAATGGACGACCCCCGCTCCGGACGCCCTACTACAGCAGTAACTGAAGTAATTGTGAAAAAAGTCGAAAACTCAGTTTTGGCGGATCGTCGTGTCACGGTTCGTTTTATTGCTGAAAATGTAAAGATTTCAACGGGGAGCGTGCATAATATTTTACATGAACGCTTGGGTATGAAAAAGGTATCTGCGCGTTGGGTACCAAGAATGCTTACTGACACGCAAAAACAAACTAGAGTAGAGATTTGTCAAGAAGCTTTGAACCTGATGCAGCAAGACCGGGAACTTTTTTTGGCGTGATTTATAACAATGGACGAAACATGGCTCCATCATTACGACCCAGAAACGAAACTGCAATCTATGACATGGAAAAGGCCATCATCTCCAACTCCGAAGAAATTCAAGATGAGCCCATCTGCCGGTAAGGTCATGGGCTCTGTTTTTTGGGATGGTAAAGGGGTATTAATGATTGAGTATCTCGAGCATGGAGCCACTATTACGGGCACATTATACGCCAAACAAATAGCAACATTGCGCAATGAGATCCGCGAAAAACGGCGAGGTAAACTCTCGAAAGTTGTGCTGTTCCACCAGGACAATGCCCCGGCACACAAGTCCGCCGTTGCAATGGCTGCAATTCGTGATGCTGGGTTCGATATCCTTAAGCATCCTCCGTATTCACCAGATCTCTCTCCCAGTGATTTCTACCTATTTCCGAGATTGAAACAATACCTGAGAGGCCAGAAATTTGAAGACGACGACGCGGTAGTCGCTGCAGTACAAGATTTTTTAAGTACTCAAGATGAGACCTTTTTTTAAAAATGGAATTTTAAGTTTAGAAAAAAGATATACTAAGTGTATTATGCTAAAAGGTGACTATGTCGAAAAATAAAATGACATTTAGTAAAAGTTGTTTATAACATACTCATTCTCACTTTTTATTGAACGCCCCTAGTATCTTTCTTTCTTTAAATTCCCGTAAAGATGTCTGCGTCCGAATGACCTCGTCTTTATGTTGCTTGGTGGTTAACAAAGATACTTAGTGTAATGTACCTCTGTTTACTTCCAACAAATTGAAGTGACAGTGCCCAGCAAATGATAAATCCAAATGAGAATGCGTATTATTTCTCCCTCCATAACACCGCTATGCTTTACGTTACGAAAAACGGAGAAGGCATGAAGATAAGACGATTAGGACAGACCAAGACGACTTTATGTGTGACATGAATTTTGAAAATTGGTATTTACCTAAAGTGTTTGTAAAAAATCACACAGAATAATCTCACTATATGACATCGTTCCATACACACAAGTTCACTCAACGATTAAGTGGTCACTGCATAGATCAATAGGTACGAGGGGCGTTCAATATAAAGTGAGAATGAGATGCAAACTCTTTCAATATTAGGAAATTAAATACTGGCCGGTAAAGCTAATCTATCTAACTGATTGCTATGAAAAAAAAAACTAACTGTGTTTTGTTTAAAAAAAAATACGGTAATTTCTTTGCAATGCTATTGAGTACGTTAGCGAAAATGGAGAAAATTTAACTGCGCGCCGTTATCAAGTACTTGTGTTTGAAAAATTTTTCTAGGGACCAAGTTAATTTAGATTTGCGGGACACTTTAGGGTCTAATGCTCCTCCGTATTCGACAGTCGCACGTTGGTGCGCCGAATTTAGACATGGAAGAACATCGACCATGGACGACCCCCGCTCCGGACGTAACTACAGCCATAACTGAAGAAATTGTGAAAAAAGTTGAAAACTCAGTTTTGGCGGATCGTCGTGTCACGGTTCGTTTTATTGCTGAAAATGTAAAGATTTCAACGGGGAGCGTGCATAATATTTTACATGAACGCTTGGGTATGAAAAAGGTATCTGCGCGTTGGGTACCAAGAATGCTTACTGACACGCAAAAACAAACTAGAGTCGAGATTTGTCAAGAAGCTTTGGACCTGATACAGCAAGACCGGGAACTTTTTTTGGCGCGATTTATAACAATGGACGAAACATAGCTCCATCATTACGACCCTGAAACGAAACTGCAGTCTATGACATGGAAAAGGCCATCATCTCCAACTCCGAAGAAATTCAAGGTGGGCCCATCTGCCGGTAAGGTCAAGGGCTCTGTTTTTTGGGATGGTAAAGGGGTATTAATGATTGAGTATCTCAAACATGGAGCCACTATTACGGGCACTTTATACGCCAAACAAATAGCAACATTGCGCAATGAGATCCGCGAAAAACGGCGAGGTAAACTCTCGAAATTTGTGCTGTTCCACCAGGACAATGCCCCGGCACACAAGTCCATCGTTGCAATGGCTGCAATTCGTGATGCTGGGTTCAATATCCTTAAGCATCCTCTGTATTCACCAGATCTCGCTCCCAGTGATTTCTACCTATTTCCGAGATTGAAACAATACCCGAGAGGCCAGAAATTTGAAGACGACAACGCGGTAGTCGCTGCAGTACAAGATTTTTTAAGTACTCAAGATGAGACCTTTTTTAAAAATGAAATTTTAAGTTTAGAAAAAAGATTTAATAAGTGTATTATGCTAAAAGGTGACTATGTCGAAAAATAAAATTACATTTAGTAAAAGTTGTTTATAACATACTCATTCTCACTTTTTATTGAACGCCCCTAGTACTATTAATGGAACTCCACATTACTTTAACGAGCGGAGACAGACACAGCTGATTTAAGCTGATATGGTGCTCTGAGTTACTTTGGTGCTTCCAAACTAATAAATAGGTAACTTACGTGATTGTTTTTCCTAAAAATCTGCTCCGAGCACACACTATCAACCAAAAAATCCGAGAAACCACGTAAAAATCACCGTACAAACACCTTTATCACTGTTCAAACCATAAGCAATGAAACTGAAGGAGTGGGCATAAAATTTAATAACTTCTACGTCGGTTAGACGTCGGTATATGTTTAGTTGTTTACCGTGTCGTCGTTCCATATAAACTGAGGTTCGAGATCAATGAGAAGGTAGATAGAAAAGTAACGCGATACGAATGAAATTAGTTTTCATTCGGTTCGTGCGCAGAAAATGTCGGTCAAAATGAATACCTAGTACCTATACAGGGTGTTACAAAATTACCCGTAATAACTGAAGGCTATGGAAGTACTCCAGTAAAGAATTAAATTAGTATATTTTTTTTTATTCCATAGGTATGTTTTCAATGTCGGAAAAATAAGTGTTTTTAGTAGTAAATTAAAATATCGACTGAGATTACGCACATCACTATTTAAGAGGGTACGATGCGCACCATTTCTCCATACAAACGTAATCCCCTGTTTCCTCCCTGGATAATGGCTTTAGAGCCAATTTTTTTTTACTGTGTAATCTGTATCTACCACAGTTATGCCCCTATGTTTCGTTTTTTTCCATATTTCACTTAACATAAGAAATATGAGCTTTCAAAAACTGAAAAAATTGCCCAATTTCAACATCATTTTCAGACACTCATCAGAAAAAGAATCCCTCCTATAAACAAAAAAAGGAAAACATAGGGGCATAGCTAAATCTGTCCTCTAATTATTTTTGAAAAAAATAATTTTATTGGTCCAGTTTTCGAGAAGAAAACAGGGGATTACGAAAAGCTGTTATGATCAATTTTACGCGCCTATTAACGGTCTGAGCTGCAGTTGTCCCGCTCTCGCTGTACTGACACGGAGGGGTTCGGGCGAGACAGCGACATTTCATTAAAATACCTATTTCTCAAAAGTCTCTCAGCTATCGTACCCTCTTAAGTTCATGACCTTACCAGGAGCAATAACTTACTACCTCCTACGTACTACTACTACGTATCGTAAGCGCGTAGGCAGATTCAAATGAGTTAATATTTTTATTTTTGTGTGATGTGATGAAAATCATTGTGTGTATCACGGGCAGTAAGGGGATTACAAACTCGAGTCATTAAAAGTAGCCCTTCGGCCTTCGGCGTCGGGCTTCTATCTAATAGACTCTCGTCAGTAATCCCCTACTTACGGCCCTTGATGCACAATGTACTATTTTGCCGTTATTAATAGTGATCTGATCGGCGATTGGTAGCAATTTTTCGACGCAATATGATTATATGGATTTAAATTTCGTGCATAATTTATTACACCTATTAAAAGTGTAAGTTTTTTATCGATTTTTTACCGTCGCTAATTTATCCAGTTTTAATATTTTTACTTATTATGATTCTGAAGTACCTAAGTATATAGGCCACTTATAATTATCTTACGAACAAATGTGTTTTGTTTACGTCATCGACTCATGTCTTGCTTTTGTTTCATTGACGTTCCTGTCATTATTTCACACATCAGTTGTACATTTGCAACGAAATGGTTTCATTTTTAACCCCCGACACAAAAAGAGGGGTGTTATAAGTTTGATCGCTATGTGTGTGTGTGTGTGTGTGTGTGTGTGTGTGTGTGTGTGTGTGTGTCTGTCAGTCTGTGGCATCATAACTCTTAAACGGGTGGACCGATTTGGATGCGGTTTTTTTTAACAGAAAGCAATAATAGAAAGTACTGCGTCAACGGTGAGTGTGAGCGAACCTTTACTAAGTGACGTTGTTAGTGTTGTGTGCTACCCTACATTTGACAATGACCAATGACAGTAAAAGTGATGATGAAAACGAGGGTAGTTGTGTGTCGCTGTCAGTTGCGTCGAGTAGCCGCGAGACCGGGGCGGTAGCACGCAGTGCGCGTTTGGCAGCCGCCGTGACGGGTGACTCCAAGAAGAAGGGCTACGGATTAGCCCGAAACATATCGAGTTAAACTCGGTTTAAGACGTGAGTGATCCGTTTATTTTCACTATGGGTACCGTGAACTTGCTTGACGCCATTAGTTAACCATGACCAATAATTTCACTTCACAGCTTTAAAAAAAATAAACCAGGAAAACCGTAAAATTTGATTGATACCTAGATTTGATATAAACAAATTGTTACCGTACAAAATCTATAGAGGAATCAATTATATTTTATTTCTAAATATTCTACCAGAAGAGAAGAAGGATTCCGTATCCGAAAGTAAACGGGCGGTATAACTGGTTAAATCTTTTCAATACGAACATCGCAAGTTTCCATACAAACAATCAAGTAGTAAAATAATAAAAACATGGTCAAATGCGCGTGATTCTGATTCGAACTTAGCCGGTTTCTCTACCCAATGTTAGGTAATTGACTATTAAAAGAACTGATATGGTTAATTTTGATTGTTCCAATGTTTGTATATTTCTGAGTCAGAATATCTGACTTTTTATTTGAAACCCGATAATTTGCAGGGCGAACAAAGGCGAATAGCTGGAAATATCCCGAATCGTGAAATTAACCTAAGGGAGAGGGAGAACATGAGAAATGTTAGCTTCCTAATTGGCCCCATATGTATGTTTATTAACATATTTAACAACGTTAACCTTTCAAGGTTTCAACCATACCTACATTATAATGGAGAGGATCGATGACTCTTCTTGCAGCGCGAGCTGTACGCTTAGTATAAGTTTTACTTCACCAAAATACTTCTCGATCGCGTTTACGTAAAAAAATCAATTACTAGGGAAACATGGAGAGCGTCTCCGCGCGCGCGCTTACATGTTTCCATAGAATTGAAATTTTTACGTAAACGCGATCGAGAAGTATTGAAGTGAAGGAAAACTTATACTAAGCGTACTGTACGCTTAGTATAAGTTTTACTTCACCAAAATACTTCTCGATCGCGTTTACGTAAAAAAATCAATTATTAGGGAAACACGGACAGCGCCTCCGCGGCCGCGAGTCCATGTTTCCATAGAATTGAAATTTTTACGTAAACGCGATCGAGAAGTATTTTGTTGAGGTAAAACTTATACTAAGCGTACATATTAGGACTGTATTTTTAAAGACTTACTTAATACACTTTTAATCATTTAGATGTGAGGATGTAATTACAACTGACACGATATGGATTTTTGTTTTCGAAATTAATGATAATGACTATTATTATTATTAAATAATTATGTAGCCTATGGAAAATACAAAGGTTAACGATCGGTTACGTACTTTATGTTATATCCAGTCTGCACTAACCTTGTACGTCAAGTGCCGTTTACCGATTGTCTTCTTGCAATTCGACATTGCGGCATATTATTAAAATTCATAAAACCACGGCACAACACAAGTAATCTAGATGAAAACTACGTTGCGAAAACACTTGCTACTTATCTTACTATCTTGTTTTGTTCATCTGTTGACATCATGTAGTTTATTTTACGTTAGTTAAACATCATTTTAGTTGACTAGTTGATTATTTAAACTAGTTGCAAACAGTCTAGACTTGGCTGATATCCAGATGATGATTCAGTGCCATTTGCAGCCGCATACTTGTACATGGCCTATTGTCTACTGAAATTTGTTCCGTTTGTAGGGGAGACCGAGGACAGTTGTGACAGAGGAGAGTAGTGACAAGACAACGTCGATTTTTTAGAAGCGCGCGTTTTTAGGGCTCCGTAGCCAAATGGCAAAAAACGGAACCCTTATGGATTCGTCATGTCTGTCTGTCTGTCTGTCCGTCCGTAGGTATGTCACAGCCACTTTTTTCTGAAACTATAAGAACTATGCTGTTGAGATTTGGTAAGTAAATGTATTCTGTGAACCGCATATAAATTTTGGGGGTTCCCCATGCTTAGAACTGAAACTTAAAAAAATTTTTTTCATCAAACCCATACGTGTGGGGTATCTATGGATAGGTCTTCAAAAATGATATTGAGGTTTCTAATATCATTTTTTTCTAAACCGAATAGTTTGCGCGAAAGACACTTCCAAAGTGGTAAAATGTGTGTCCCTCCCCCCTGTAACTTCTAAAATAACAGAATGATAAAACTAAAAAAAATACATGATGTACATTACCATGTAACTTCCACCAAAAATTGGTTTGAACGAGATCTAGTTTGTCTGTCTGTCTATATCAACCTACGATGATGCCACACTGCGCACATTTTGCTTAGGAGCAGGGGTCTGCTAAGACTGGATGTTCATGGAACCCTCGGTGCGCGAGTCCGACTCGCACTTGGCTGTTTTTTTAGTTCAAGTCTCGAGCTATCAAACACGCGCTGTTGCGAGCTTGCTAGCAGTAAATACCTAAGTTCCCAAAAATCGACGATGTCACAACTCTCCTCGGTCTCCCCTAATAAATTCATACCTACTTACAATCACGATGTTTAGGTACGATTGAAGTAAAACAAAGTGACGTTAGTAAAAATATCAATCTTTTAAGTACAAATAAGAACTTAATTTTCCCATACACTTAACAACATACAACTAAACAACAACTAACTAGATATAATTATGCAACTAAATAAATATGCTTGATAAATTCAGTCACGTTATCATTTAAATCTGCTTGAAATTTTTGACTTAACTAGTTCCAAAGGAAAGCGAGAAGCACCTTAATGCTCTTAACTCTAAGCAGGCACTTACTGTGTCTGTTACGTCCAGCATCTTAATTTTGCCGCTGACAGGTTATCGAAGATTCATTTCAGAAGCGAGTCGTAGAAATTTTAATCTGAAAAGAGAAAAACAGTATATTAGCTAAATATCCCGACTGTTCACACAAAGTGATTATTATCCTACGATTCTTTTATTATTCTGCCATCTAGCAGCTTTCAATGTCATCCATCATCCATCAGACAATCATACATGCCCACAGCGTTAGTTTTTGATGTTGGTTCTACAGGGTTATTTGTAATTCACTAGCATCCTTTTAACCCTAAACTCCTACCACTTAAACAAATGTTTTTTGTTTTACGGCTTTTGTCATAACTTAATATTTATGGTGTAATAACGTTTTGAAAATTTGAGATTACCTCTTATTTTTACGATACTCTGTGTATTTGTATGGGAAAAAAAGTGCTTCATTTTAAAAAGTCGTAAAACAAAAAACATTTGTTTGAGTGATAGGAATTCAGGGTTAAGAGGATGTCAGTGAATTAAAAATAACCCTGTATAGTCTAGTTTCCTTTGCCTTTCGCGTAGTGGGTTCTCCTAGTCTAAGATCCCACCGTAAAAATTAGCGCCAACTGTGTCGAGGTCGAAAGTGATTTAAAATAAAAGGTACTCATAAATTAGGTCATATAACGCCGTCAGATTGTCTGTATGTAAATAAAAAATAAATAAATAAATAAATATTAGGGGACAATCTTACACAAATCAACCTAGTCCCAAACTAAGCAAAGCTTGTACTATGGGTACCTAGACGACGATAAACATACTTATATAGATAAATAAATACTTAAATACATAGAAAACATCCATAACTCAGGAACAAATATTCGTGCTCATCACACAAATAAATGCCCTTACCGGGATTTGAACCCAGGACCTCTTGCTTCGTAGGCAGGGTCACTACCAACTAGGCTAAAGCGGTCGTTTCTGATGTCTGATTATTGTAATTTTTTTTAAGTTGCATTCATTTGGTCAAAAAGGAAAGGAAGCCCTAATCTTACTCGCTTAGAAATCTTCGAATCCTGACAGTTCGAGAGGTAGCACCTACAGTTATTTAGATCCGTTTTCTTCCGCGACTCTGCACTTACTTTTCAAACAAATTAATGCAGTTGTTAAAAAACCAAACGATCACAAATAATTATTAACTTATTGCCCTCATGTAGGTAATGTGAGCGGAATTTGGGCTTGTTGCCTGCCTTTAGCCATACTTCAAGTTTAGGTGCCCTCGTGTATTCGTCACATTTGCCTCAGGTGCAGAATTTTACGGTGGGATCTTGCCCTATATACGTCAGTGTCACTGTCAGTCAGTCATGTCATGTCAGTTCAGTGACACGCCATGCCATACTAAAAATAATACTTTTGTACACAAACACAACCGATGTTTTCATTTCTCGCTTTGCATATTTAAGTATTGTTGTTATTTAACTTCATATACGAAAAAGTGTTAACTTGTGTAAACAAAAAAATAACTTTTTTGTGTATATTGTCGAGGAACGTAACATAAAAACAGAACTATATATTGGTAAGTTGATGACTTGCTTTCTGTCCACACAATACACTTCCTGAATATTTAATTGGAATATTAAGTCCGATATAGTAAATGTTTTCCAGCTGTAATATTATAACTTAATTAGGTATGTGGTTGTAGTGTGCTACAATATAACAATGCAGCACAGCAAAAAATTGTCTAGGTCTTTCTTTTTATGTTGTAAGTAGCAACTGTCTTCATCCACAGCACGCTAGCTAACTCAAAGTACATCTGGGAGAAATCGGTCGAAAAAGGTTTTATAAGCTTTTATGTGATTTTTCTTTCATTATTACTAGCACACCCAGGACTTATTCACACCCTTTATTAACTAACTTCCAAAATTGAGCAGGTTCTCAATTTGGTACTATTTGAAACAAAAAAAACTAGAATGCAGGTTTTTTTACTTTCGGCATACAAGAGGTTAATAAAAGGTGTGAAGTCTCAGGTGTTGGAGTAAATCCAGGGATTTTACTCTGAAACTATAAGAGAAACATTTATTAAATTTTGAAGATGTGTGTCCTCTATGAACCAAATAACATATTTCCGTTGAAATTTGTAAAATAAAACTGTATTGGCGCACTCCATTCTTATAACTAAGGGAGATATTTTTACATTATGCAAAAGCCAACACACACTCAAATAGTTTTTAACTTCTTATATGATAAATTAAAAATGCACCTGCTCAATAAGAATAACAATTACCTAGCTTGGATTTTTTTGGATTTCTTATTCATTCATAAAACTGATAACAAGATGTATTGTGGTTTCCTAGGTTTATGGAAAATCCTACTTAGTTCCTAGTTAGTGGTTAGAGATCATGACTATGAACTGTGAGGTTTCAGGGTCCATCGCAGTCAGGACAAATATTTGTATAAAAAATATGAATGCTTGTGCTCGAGTCATAGAGTTTAATATGTCCTTATAAAAGTATCTTTATTCATTGTCTCATACCCATAGTACAAGCTTTGCTTAGTTTAGGACTAAGTGAATTGGTGTTGATCATCCTATGATTTATTATTTATTTATTTATAAATTGATTAACAAACAAAAGTGCTCCTATTATAATTTCAAACTGACTGAAACATGTAACTATAATTTGGAGCATTAAAATTGAAGCTTTTAATATTTTTGTTAGAAATACCCTTGCATTCTACCACCTTTAGCTTTGTTTCTTCCGCCGTCACTCAGCGAACTACTGGATCAGCCAAATTTTTTAATTGACCAAGTCCAATTTCGGGCCAAAAAAAATTATACTATGCGTTGATCGGTCGGTGGCACCGTTATGCTTGACTTGCCAGTGTTAGCAGGGGGTGCTGTTAAAACACAAACTAACTGTACTGGTCGACCAGAGGCCGTATTGTCTAACGTAAGGGCACTTGCCATCGCTTTTACCACCTTTTTCTGTCACCATCTTGTACCGTTTGACAGAAAAAAAAAGTGAAGGCGAGCGTCGGCGCGTTAAACAATACCGCCTCCGGAATGAACATCAATAATGGACGGCCTGATGATTAAAACCCTTATGCATAAGGGTTTGAATTGTGAGGTTGCACATTAATATAGTCGGCAATTAGACAGTCGTGTTTTAACCGCACCCTCAGCAGTGTATAGTACTGTCCTAACCAAATAGCTTTGCCATTTACAGTCAGAATACTGCTAATACGAAAAGCTTAGGCGCATTTACATTCGTGAAACATGAGAAGTCATTGTTATGATTATGATATAATTGACGCATTACGTAATAGCTTCTGTTTTGGTTGTTTCGTGTGGATTTTCGATCAAAAAATTGTTTAAGCGTCTGCCGCATTGTAGCCGTATTGTGGTTTTATCAATATGTATTCGAATGGAGACCACAGACTGGCAAGCACAGCGTGGAACTCCACTTACGAGATGGACGGATGATTTGGTAAAGGTCACAGGTTCATGGTGTAAGCAAGCTGTTTCCAATCTGTGGCCTATATCCAGCTGTGGAAGTAAAATACGTTTTTTTAAATGCAAGGCTACTATATCGATATATCATCATAAATAATCATAACTAGGAATCATCAGACCTTACCGAAATTCTATTTCCGAACTTCGTAGCGTGCCGTCCCGTTCACGCTAACAATATTAAACAGAAGAGTGACAGGGACAGCACGATACGAAGTTCGAAAACCGAATTTCGTAGTAGTCCCCCATCTCTTTATCGTACATACCATCGTTTCGGGGGCTCCCCGGGCACTGCCCCGCCGAGCCATTCGGTAGCTACACCAGTGCTAGTGTCATTTTAACATAGGATCCTAATCCTTACCTATTTTGAGAATCCACCCCTGAAATTAGAAAGTTTTTGTTTAAACAACAAGTACCTTTGCCTTTGTGTTTGGCACATACTGTTTCTGATGGGATGGAGAACCTTGCCCGTTGCCCCTTCCTACAGTTTTAGTGCTCTGACGGTAATTACCTTCAGGATATGAACCAATGCTTTAATTTAACATAATTACTTGCACTTTGCGGACAATGTGGCAGACACTTAATAGGCTAGTCAATGGTATGCACATCTTATCTCGGAAGTCAGAAATAACTCCGAATTTTATGTTTTTTTTTAAGATTGTGTATATTTTTTTTATTGGCTTATTATTTAGTTACCTATGTTTATTACATGCGTTTATTGCCCTGACATTACAAATCGAAGGTGAAGAGCCACTTGTTTTTTAAGTATGCTTATAAGACCACATTTAGGGGCTGTTTCACCACCCATTGATTAATTTTAACTGACGGATAAATGTGATGCCGTCTCCGTCTGTTCGAACAAAACATGTGATTGATGTAAAGGCAAGGAGAGCCAAATTGTTAGTATACGTCATTATCTTCGTCTTTATGTGCCCCATCGGAGGGCACTGGCCTCCTTACGCAAGTCCATGCGGATTTGGAATACTTAACAGACACACCATTGAATTTCTTCTCAAGTCTGTTTTCCTTCACCGTAAAGCTCATGCTAAATTTCAAATGTAAATTCCCACGTGAATTCCGTAAAGCTAAAGTATGTACTGGGACCCAGGACCCTCTGTTTCAGAGACCATACGTCAAACCACTAGGATACCACGACGTATAGGTAACGCGACCAAAGTTGAGGCCACGCACACAACCACATCTCATGTAATGACAGCGGGATTTTGACGTTTATTCGTACCGACAGCAAGATCAACAGACTCAACTGTGAATTACAAAATTGACTAAAAATTTCTTCAATCTATTTCGGTAAGAATTATTTGAGGGAATATATTTAGTTCAAACAAAACAGAAAATAAAATATTTTGATCTATATTTATTTAATCAGATAAGCATATCTTTCGCTTTTTATAAAACACCGATTTTTTTGTTGCGAATATTTCGTATCAGTTTCAAATTGTTTTATTTCAAAAATAGGTTTATACCTATGATAAAAGAAAAATTATAATATGCATAGTAGCGTAGGTATTTCACCTTAAGATCATAATAATTCACATTTTCATTCACTCATTAATTTCATTCATTCGCTACTTTTTTTGCAATCAGTAGTTTATGTAGCTGTGTGTGTAATCATTCGCCTCAACTCTGATGGCGTTACCTATACAGGGTTATTTTTAATTCACTGACATCCTCTTAACCCTGAATTCCTATCACTCAAACAAATGTTTTTTATTTTACGACTTTTTAAAATGAAGCACTTTTTTCCCATACAAATACACAGAGTATCGTAAAAATAATAGGTAAACTCAAATTTTCAAAACGTTATTACACCAAAAATATTAAGTTATGACAAAAGCCGTAAAACAAAAAACATTTGTTTAAGTGGTAGGAGTTTAGGGTTAAAAGGATGCTAGTGAATTACAAATAACCCTGTATACATACAACCTACTTAATATTTAAAGTGCGAAAGCCACTCAAAAGAGCTGCATCTGAGCGTCGCATTGATTTAATACCTCAATACCATAGCTCAATGCCCTTTAGATATGTCACCGGAAGAGAATTTTATAAACACTCAAAGGCTCGTTGGACTTGGAACGAACCACTTTCTACTCGTGTTTCCACATTTTCCACTACATTGCTATGCTCAAGAGTTACAGACAAGCACGTGAAAGAGTAGACTAACTCGTAAAGTCATAAAATACCGCAAAATGCTCTTTATATGTACAATCGTACCACAGAATATACAAGATTAAATTTTAACTTGATACAAAATTAGTATTTTCTAGGGCACTTAATACTAAATAATACATATAATGCACTAACTAATATTTTCAGTTTTTTATTTATTTACTTGCACATTAGAGACCGCTCCAATTTTGTAACTGTGATACATCCGCCCATAAGGTATTATAAATTAGCTGTTTTTCTAAAACAACGCTCTCTAATCCAGAATACAGGGTTATTTGTAATTCACTAGCATCCTTTTAACCCTAAACTCCTACCACTTAAACAAATGTTTTTTGTTTTACGGCTTTTGTCATAACTTAATATTTTTGGTGTAATAACGTTTTGAAAATTTGAGATTACCTCTTATTTTTACGATACTCTGTGTATTTGTATGGGAAAAAAGTGCTTCATTTTAAAAAGTCGTAAAATAAAACACATTTGTTTGAGTGATAGGAATTCAGGGTTAAGAGGATGTCAGTGAATTAAAAATATCCCTGTATAATTACTACGGTGGGCAATTTAATACTTTAATTATTGCAAGTAAGGTGACAGCGTATAATTTTAAATAAGTGCGTTGTTTTAGAAGAGCAGACGTTTTTTTTTCAAAATTATAGCATGGTATGTAAAAACATGAAGAAATCTTTACATAAAATACTTTTACTACTTGTAGGAACCATAGAAACTAGTTACTCATTGTTATATAATTAAGTCTTACAAAAAAATATACTTAACTTGTAAATTTTGACCTGTATTTTTGCGTACCTTTGGCTAATAACAGAAATGAACGTAAACAATACTTATTACGCCATAACTTCAGTAAGAATTCTTAATCTTTTAGCGACTGGTTGTTAATTAAAAGCAGTTTCCTTGTGTCGCAATAGTCTGTTATCTATCGGTATGGGAAGACTCCATTATTACTTAGTAAGCGTTACTCGCTTTTTACCGTGACATTGCAATAATGAACAATTTACTATTACATATTATGTTTTAAAAAGAATTGTACTAAGCCGAACCGGAAGACGCAGTGTAGGTAGGCCTCCAACAAGATGGAGCGACGACCTGGTTAAGGTTTCGGGATCGCGTTGGATGCGTATGGCACGGGACCGATCTGTTTGGCGAGCCTTGGGGGAGGCCTACGTTCAGCAGTGGACGTCTTTCGGCTGAAATGATGATACTAAGCCGTGGGGGCCTAGTGGTTTAACCTTGGCCTCTCAAGTAGAGGGTCGTGGGTTCGAGCCCGAGCTAGCACCTCTGAGTTTTTCGGAATTTATGTGCGAAATGCGAAAATACGCGACTCAAAACATTAAGTTTGTTTGGCCTCTCTCTTATGATCAGGTAGGGCGCCTACATATTTCTTTATAAGTAATTCAAATGGTTGATAATATAAGTAATTACACTGCTGGATGACATGCATACCTTCTGCATAAAATCATTATTATTATTGCAGTATTATCTATTGAATCAGGCGTTACTTTGCGGAGGTCCATATTAATGAACTAAAACAATTACTTTGCTCACCCGCGACCTTACAATAGTTACGTTTATGCAAGAAATGTGCGTTCATGCAGTTCCTCCACCTCCACACTGTACGAACACACACAAATCACATAAACCCAACCATCACCACCAAGCTACACTGACGCGTTTCGAACTCAACCAGAGCTCATCTTCAGAGTTACCACATTAATAAGATATTATCTTCTCCTTTACTGCGGCTTGGGTCGAATTTGAACAGTTAGTATTAATAAAATATGCCTTATAAATAAATAAACAAAAATTCAAGGTAGTTTTATAATATGTCAATAAAAGTTAATTTTTGTGGGGTAGTTTGAGAATAAGAAAAATAAAGTGGGTACTTGAGAAGTTACAGTGACAAGTTAAAACATTTGTTTTGGTTTGTTAGTTTAACATTTGGTAGCATAGCATACGGTTGTGGTAATATAATAAGTAGAGGATCTAGTCTAGGGTTCAAATCTCGGGATCGCACCTCTGTATATTTCAGGATTCATGTGCGAAATTACATTTGAAATTTACCACAAACATCAAAGAAATCTGCACACTAGCGAAGCAAATTTAATGATGTGTGTGAAGTTCTCCATCCGCACTGGGCCCGCGTGGGAACTGCAGGCCAAGCCCTCTCATCCTGAGAGCTGTGCCTAGCAGTAGGACGTATATAGGCGATACGTTTATCTTCACCGTGACAATTAAATCCGCGAAATACTTTTCATTTTGTAGCTCGAGTAAATAGAATGGAATGCAAGACACGCAAGTCTAGTGATTCGTCTATCAGATATACCTATGGGATCGTTTGGCTCGCACGTGTTTAAGACAAACGTAGAATAGTTGTCACGGTCATGGTTGTTATGTAAGAAACATCCTTTGAATCTCAATTTGGCTGTCGCTTGAAAAGATTCTATACGGCAGATAACCGGCGTATTACAAGGTTGTCATCAGATAAACTAATATGAATGTTTACAATAACGCGGTTCAGATCGTTGCACTGGTGATAATTAGCGTCGATTCTTCATATTGAAGGGAACACCCAGACAAATGAATGTTAAGTTAGCAGCGGCTTAAAACCGTTTATGTTATGGATAAGGGGTTATACGGATTTCTACTGTTTCGTACGTCTCAGCTACTTTTATCAAGAGAATTTCCCAAAAACTGTTTCTTTTCAACATTCCTAGCGACTTCTGTAAAAATTGTAATCTGTTTAAAAAAATATACTGCTTATTTATAGCGGCAAGTTTCTTGCGGCACATTTTTCTTGGAAATCATGGGCTTTCCGAAAGCGCTGGTAGACTAAATAATAAGACATGTAAAGAGTTCTTAACGCCCTACTTACAGAAATATTTTTTTGATTTTGATTTTTGTAAAAGGAAGTTGGTACCTGTTGGTAGCTCTGCGCGGAATATCTCGACTAATCAATAGTCATTTACGCACTTCTAAAATTCGTACTCTTAACTAAGTTGTCACTCCATAGAGTTATAGACTGCTAATACTGAGTATTATGATATTATCATACAAACAAAACAAGCACGACCGGATGATTATTTTCTTTTGTAAGTTTTGCTAATAATATTCCGGTCAGCTGTTGTCGGTTGCTGGGCCGCGAACCGGTCGAAAGCCCATTATTTATACGCTTTTGGTCAGAAGATAACGCTAGCGAAGTTGCTGGGTCCATGATGTATCTCTTTTGTGAGGTCTGCGAGTCCTTTCTGGAGTTTCTGGATTAGCTTGTCACTTAATAATGATATCATTCTTTCATCTTAAACCTCGTAAATTCTACGTCAAATTTTGAAACTTATTGCCAATCAGAAAAGTTGACATTTGTTTTGACGTATGTATGTTCTAAATTGTGCGGTGGGCCTTACGAGGTTATAACTATAACATGTGTCAAGTTAAAATCAAACTCAAAACCGTCTCATTTCACCTTTAATATAAGAAACATACTTTCAATTTGACCTTATTCAAATATCCCCAAAATGTCATGATGGGACCGATGAGACAATGTTAATGCACTACCTATTGCATACCGTACACATAGAAAAAAGATGTTACGCATTATTGTGTCTATTTTCTTCAAATTTATCTAATATATAAAAATCTCGTGTCACGGTGTTTGTTACCGAACTCCTCCCAAACGGCTCGACCGATTTTTATGAAACTTTTTTCTCTGTATTTGGTAGGTCTGAGAATAGGTCATAGGCTATTTTTTATCCCCCCCTCCCCCATTCTTCGCGGACGGAGTCGCGGGCAATAGCTAGTATGTATAGATAATATGAAATGAAATGCCTGAGAAACGAGATAGTATTAACTGTCGTGACAAAAATGTACGAAAACTATTAACTACTTTATTTAGAAGGACGACGGACCTAATGACGAAAGAACGGACGCAAAACAAAACAAACCTTGCAATGAAATGAACTGACTGTAAATTGCTTCATTACAAAAGTAATGTACAGGCTTTGAATAGAAACTTACATGTATAAATCACGGTATTACTACAAATGAGATGGCAAAGTCCATAAATTACCAGGCCCCTATATCACCACGCTGACAGGTGCGACAATTCTCATATTATACTTAGAGTTATTTTGAAAATACGCGTATGTTAACCACTAACACTACAATTGTAACGCAAGTCTGACACAGCTTTAAATCTCATGTCAAGATTTACCGACAAATCTAGAAATACTTATGCCAGTTAGGAAAACAATTGTTTTTCACGACATAATTAATTGCCATTAAATTCAGATACAAACTAGTACATAATAGAATAGTAGGAGTAGTAGTGTAGTGGTACTTAGTAGGTTTCGTTTTTTTTTTTAAATTGGCCTATTTTTTTTTGTATAAATTTCTTGAGTATAGCAACATCAAAAAATTACCTTTATTTATCCTCTTTTCACGGCAAACTAAAGAGGCCTTATAAGAACTTACTCTACAACTTTTTCTTTACAGTGAAATTGGGAATAAAATACATTTGAAAGATAATAAACACCAATGATTTATATCGAACCCGAAAGAACCAATAACAGTACGTTTTCTTCAAAGTTCCTCTCCTCATTAACAGTCATAACTTATCCCAAGTACCCTCAGTAAGGTCAAAAATATTGATGTATGTCCAGGTCAATCACCTGTATAGAAAATCTCCTACAAATATCCACTCTATGCACATGGTTGAAGGTATACTTTCTTGTATTATGCTTCATTTTTATGCTCCTCTAAAACTGATGCAAAAAAACCTTGATACAGGGTTGCCAATTTAAACACAAAATGCGCCTAAAGGTCAATCGAAATTCCGCTAAAACCCCGTAAACTAATATTTTTTGTTTCAATTAAAAATTGTATGAGAGATTAAAATTGACAAATACAATACCGACGAATCATTTGCATTGTGATCGTGCGTGACCAGCCATAGAACGTTCGCATTTTAAGCAATGTCATGTCATAACATAACATAATGGTTTTCCTTGTTAGGCATTGCGGTATCACGATTAAACAAATTTCTTATTATACATAAAAACAAAAAAAATCGTGTATGTTTGTTTTTTTATGCGTCCGATATGTAGTATGTAGGGGATAATAACAAAAATATTTAATTGATACAGGGTTATTTGTAATTCACTGACATCCTAACCCTGAATTCCTATCACTCAAACAAGTGTTTTTTGTTTTACGACTTTTTAAAATGAAGCACTTTGTTCCCATACAAATACACAGAGTATCGTAAAAATAAGAGGTAGTCTCAAATTTTCAAAACGTTATTACACCAAAAATATTAAGTTAAAACAAAAAAACATTTGTTTAAGTGGTAGGAGTTTAGGGTTAAAAGGATGCCTCTTGAATTACAAATAACCCTGTAGAAAGCAACACCGGAAGATTAAGAGGGTTTATACCTGCTGAGCTGGCAAGTTGCATTTTTGTTAGTTTTTCTCGATTATTCCATAAAAATTGAATGAAAATTAAAAATGTTTTGTGTACAAAATGTTCTAATGTATAAGTTAATGTGTCTACTGCAATAATAATTCGTGATAAGACTTTTATTTTCTTTAAAAACCGTTAGGTAATAATTTGTTTGTTTTTAAAGAAAATAAAAGTCTATCACGAATTATTATTGCAGTAGACAGATAAACTTATATATTAGAACAATTTGTATACAAAAAATTTTTAATTTTCATTCAATTTTTATGGAATAATCGATAAAAACAAACAAAAATGCAACGTTGCCAGCTCAGCAGGTATAAACCCTCTTAACAGAGGGTAATTTTTATTCCGCGAAAGTACATACATTTTGGCGTCCCAGCCGACGAACTCGCTGCGTGTTTGAGGCGAACACGTAGCGCATTCGCGGCGAATCGCTTCTAATACGTTCGCAAATCGCCAGTGTGATATGGCTTTAAGTTGGCAACCTTGTCTTGATGTATACGTATGGCTGTACATGATGGTACCTACGCCAAATTAAAGGTGCAAAAAAGAGTGGGCGATCAACAAGGCCTATGACATACGATGAGCTCTTCATTGTTATTTAATTCGTAGGTATATTATCGCAGCAAACTGATGTACCTACATACTAAAATGCCATGGCCGAATGTTATTATTTATGACATGAACAATCAGTGGAGTCGTATGAGGTTTTCTGTAGCTAAACCGGGGCAAAAAAACCGGTTGTCTGTAAATTCGGTTTACGGACGATAGTTTAACGTGACAACGTCATAACAAAACATTCAAAAAACAAAAATAAAACCAGGCGGGGTCACCTATCCTGCCCATCCAAGTACTGACCGCGCCCGACGTTGCTTAACCTCGGTGATCAGACGAGAACTGGTGTTTTGTCAAATATCTTGAAAACGGTGCATCCTACGGCAAAATCAATGAAATTTTCATCCCCCTTTAATACCCCCCTCCTCAATCCCCCGCTCCCCGCACCCCGCGCTGCTCTCTTGTACATCCTGGCGTTCACTGCTCTCTCTTGTCCGGACATTGCGTCATCCTTTTTCGTGCGTGCAGCCGGTGTTCATCGATTTATTAGACGTTGTTACGTCAAGAGGGATATGGAAGGTACCGTCCCCAACAGCAACTAATCTGACTTGTCCGTACCTACAGGACAGGAGAAATGGTTTCGTTATGTTCGTCTTTCCCCCACGGTCGTCCATATGGCGCGGGCGTATGCGTAATGCATTTTCCACCGTCAAAAAAAGGTGTGCCTCTATTTGACACTTAAAAAAGAAATAAAATATAACAGTACCCTTAAAAAAAGTGCGATATTTTATATCTAAAGTGCTGAAAAGCCAAACAAGGCGCCACACTCAGCATGATGCTGCGGCAAACCCCAGCGCTGGTTTTCAGTGTGACGATTTTTCTTAAAACTACACCTATATGTATACCTACTGGTTCTGCCATGACGACATAAACGTCAGAGGACGATGTCAATTTTAAAATTTAAATGAAATTACAAAAATCACATGAGGGATTATGATAATGTTAATGTATTACAAAATAGTGACATTAATTATTTGATTTGTTTACGCATTTTGCAACGCTTGACAGTATAATATTCCTAACATTACGGCATTGTTTCGATAGTGATCTTTCGTCATGGCTTCCTATAGAATAGCCGATAGTGGCGCATTTTTATCAGTATTTCGGTGAGTATTACGTATAACCAAACTACCAAAAATTAACAAACTAAACTGAACTTAACGCATAATTCAAAAGTCATAATGAAAATAAACGGATAACTCACGTCTTAAAACGAGCTAATTCGTAACCCTTCTTCAAGGAGTCACAATGACAATGACAATAAAAGTGATGATGAAAACGGGGGTAGTTGTGTGTCGCTGTCAGTTGCGTCGAGTAGCTGCTGCCGTGACGTGTGACTTCGGGAAGAAGGCCTACGAATTAGCCCGAAACATGTCGAGTTAAACTCGTTTTAAGACGTGAGTGATCCGTTTATTTTCATTATGAGTGAGTCTCACGGTAGTTTGTTTAAATTAATTAAAAAATTAAAATGGTTTCATTCCGATTTTTTGTAGATTAACCCATGGATATGCGTTGGTGTTGGACCCATCGATTTCATTAAGAGCTTAATAAATTAATAATGTTTACTTGCATTGAACTCTATTACTCATACCTATTTGAGTTATTGGACCTTGTCTAATATTCGTCCATAACCGTCGTTCGGTCGTTAACGACCGCTTTAGCCTAGTTGGTAGTGACCCTGCCTACGAAGCAAGAGATCCTGGGTTCGAATCCCGGTAAGGGCATTTATTTGTGTGATGAGCACGAATATTTGTTCCAGAGTTATGGATGTTTTCTATGTATTTAAGTATTTATTTATCTATGTAAGTATGTTTATCGTCGTCTAGTACCCATAGTACAAGCTTTGCTTAGTTTGGGACTAGGACGATTTGTGTAAGATTGTCCCCTAATATTTATTTATTTATCATTTATTTTAATCCATATTAATCGTCCGCCCAATTTATTCGTTAATCCTGCCTAGTATACAACAGTGTTTGGAATTTGTCAAAATAAGTAATCCGTTTACTTTTGCGGGTTACACTTTTGCTCTATTTTAGTCAGAGCTCATGTTCACCTGAGACTTGGCTTTAGCCCTTATCGTTATGTTAAGGACTGTTAATGTCATGTTTAATGTTTAATGTTTATTTGGGCAAAAAACGGCACAATATAATGAGTGAACTTAAAGAAAAACTTAAGTAATACATAGGCCAGCAAATATGCCACAGTTAATTTATGCCAATGACGTAACACGTAAAAATACAAACAGCCAAATATGAGAAAAAGTGAATCGGGCGTTAAATAAATAGTATGTCTAGTCTAAGTATGTATAAATCTAAAGTTTTGACAGAGCACCTTTAAACCTGCTAAGTGAAAGATTAAAAATATCTAGTTCAAAAAATGAATTATTATACGTTTTACAAGCTCTGGATATAAAAGTATTAGAAGCATATTTACTACGTACGAGTCAACGGAATATAAAACAAACAGTTAGTGCGCCTTGAACTAATACGAGGAACTCTAAAACATATTTTATGTAGCAAGTACGGGGAGTCAGTTCTATACGAAAGAATATTGTACAATAGAATTTGATTTCTGAATGTGCGTCGATCCCGAAGTGAAACAATACTGTCACCACTGAACGATGCGCCCGACTGCTGAGCCTTCCACTGCAAGTGTTTAATTAATTTATTATGTATTTTTTCTAAAGAATCTATATATATTTTATATTGAGGATTCCAAACATTTGATGAGTATTCCAAGATTGGTCTAACTAGCGCATTAAAAAGTGTAAGAATAGTATCGACACATCGAAATTCCCTCCCCATTCTCAGTATAAACCCAAGCAGCCGGAAATATCGACTATAGACCGACAAGCTCGTGCGCGACCCTCCGCGGAACCCTGTCGCAGTCAGCGTTTGCCGCACTTATTAAAAACAATCTTGTTAAGGACAGCAGAGGCTCCCTGCGACAGGGTTCCGCCGAGCGCCGCGCACGAGCTTATCAAGGTATAGTAACACTATCAATGTGATTACAAAAAAGCAATTTGTTGTCAAGATAAACACCAAGACCCTTTACTAACGACGTTCTAGTTAATTTCTCATTATTAATATAATAATCATATTTTATATTATGAATTTTTCTTGTAAATGTGATTATATTACATTTTTTAACATTTAGGTACAGACAATTATCAACACAATAATGGTAAAGCTTATCCAAATCGGCCTGCAAGAGAGAGCAGTCCTCAATAGTCCTGATGACTTTAAATATTTTTTTGTCGTCAGCATAAAGTAGACAATTACTAGAGCTAAATATTGAAATTACGTCATTTACAAAAATATTGAAAAATAGAAGTCCCAGATGGGAACCTTGGGGGACACCAGAAGTAACTAGAACAAAGCTAGAGCAATAACCCTTAACTGCAACACCCTGGCAGCGGTCTCGTAAGTAAGAATCAACCCAGCGCAGGAGATCCCCATGTATCCCTGATTTATTCAATTTTTAAAGCAAAATGTTATGAGAAATTTTGTCGAAAGCCTTCGAATAATCCGTATAAATAGAATCAACTTGGAACCCTTCACCCATTGCTGTGTAGACTCGATCTATGAATTCACACAAGTTAGTTTCAGTTGACTTCCTACTAACAAAACCATGCTGTTCAGAAATAATGGAAGGTCTCAAACAAACAGACATATGGTCATAAATAATCTTCTCGAAGAGCTTAGGAATCGTACTTAGTTTAGATATTGGCCTGTAATCTTCGATGTTATGTCTATCACCAAACTTAAAAATGGGAGTTACAAAAGATTTCTTCCATACCACAGGCATCTTGCCAGATCCCAAAGATTGGTTGAAAAGAATTGATAGCGGTTTGGATAACTGACTTCGACAATGATGTAAAAATATCGGAGGGACACCGTCAGGGCCTGCACTCTTACACAAGTTGAGGCCTTTTAAATACTTACAGACTTTATCACCATCTATATCCACTCCACTAAGACAAATTGAGTCATTCGAACTCGTAAAATTGGCTGAGGCAATCCCCTGCGAAGGTTCGAAAACAGATAAAAAATATTGATTAAATAAGTCGCAGATTCCGCCGCCGTCAGATACGGCCTTGTCGCCCAGATACAAAGAATCAGGTAAGGAAGAAACATTCCTCTTAGATTTCACAAACCGCCAAAAATATGTGGAATTTTCCTTGATTTTAGTCTCTGCCAACCTCAGATATTACTGATAACATGACTCTTGGACCCGTTTTTGTCTATCTCTAAGAAGTGAAAAACTATCATAATCACACACACGGCCATAGACTTTCCATTTTTTATGATATTTTAATTTCTCATTAACTAAACGAATTAATGATCTGGAGAACCAAACAGGATACTTATTATTATTACGTACCAACTTAGAGGGAACATGAGCAGAGATAACGTTGTCGACAGTGTCGTAAAAAATATTTACTGAATAATCAATATTACCGCTGTCGAGCCTACTTTCCCAATCGACCTCGGCCAATGCATGATTGACCATATCATAGTCAGCAGCCTTGAATAGTCGGACTATCCGTGTAGGAGCCACCAAAGGATGCAAGCTAATGCTATTCGACATTTGAATAAGAAGCGGAGGATGATAGTTATCCGCACTCACAAAGGCATGAGAAGCAGGTGTAACATGGCACTCGATATTAGATATTACAAGATCCAATATCTTTTCAAAACTATTCCATACAAGATTAAATTGTTGGAGGTTATTAAAAGAAAGAAAGGACTTTAAGTTATCAACGACCGGTATACCCAGACAGTTGACATCAATAGTAGCACTAGGATTATATTGGGAGGCCGACCACGACGCATGAGGAATGTTAAAATCTCCAATTGGCTAAGTAAAGTTTTTTGAAGAGATGCTAATTATATTTTTTTTCAACAGTGGTCGACTTCAACACCAAGAAACTGCAGCTGTTTTATTTTTATCTCCTTTTATTTATTGGAAATATTTTTTTAAGTGTTCGAGATGACATTTGTGAGATTTTATGGCTGACAAGCGGTTCGTGCTCAGTACTAAGAAGAAATAGAAAAAAAAACGAATTCAACTGTCGCTTCTGTCAATGTCAAATGTAATCTAACCGTTTGCGTTTCGTTTGCTTTGCGTTGTCCAAGAAGCAGTTCCAAAATAGTGATCGAAAGTATTCAATCGTGATCCAATTATTGTGCATAGGTCGTGGAAAAATGCGGTAAAATTGAAAGTCCGGATTTTATGCGGAGGTCGATAAAAATAGTCAAAAAAGCACACCAAAACGCAAAGCAAACGAAACGCAAACGATTTGACATTGACAGCAGTGACAGTTCACTTCGGTTTTTTTTCTGTTTCTACTAAGTTCTGAGCACGAACGGCTTGTCAACCATAAAATCTCACAAATGTCATCTCAAACACTCAAAAAAATATTTCCAGTAAACAATAGGAGATAAAAATAAAACAGCTGCAGTTTTTCGATCTCCAGAACGCAGACTGTCGAAAAAAAATATAATTAGCACCTCTTCAAAAACTTTACTTAGCCAATTATACAATGAATATTATCTGAGTATTCTAAAATAATTTCAGAAACCATTTCATAGAACTCAAGCTGGGCATCAAGTAAGAATGAGCCCGGGGGAAAATAACAGCAATAAATATGCAATAAAGAATTACTGGAGTCATTAAGGATAAGTACCGACAGCCTCACTAGGTCGGCTACGGCATTAGTTGATGGCAAGCAAGTAACATCCTTCACCATAATTCCGCAACGTACAGCGATAAGTACCCCGCCCCCCCTAGTATCTCCTCTTGAAACATAATCGCGGTCAGACCTATAGACTGAATACCTACTATCAAAAAGCTCAGAATCAAACACACCAGGCATTAACCAGGTTTCGCTCAAGCATATTATATCGTAATCAAAATTTAAAACATTCCTGTAAAGATTATTTAAAAGCGAAAAAGTTTTTCGGGTGCGCCGGCGGGATTCTGACTGTTGGCGTATGTAAGCGATTAAGAATTTCGGGGAAGTCGGTTGGATACGACGTGGTTCAATTGGTAGAACACCCGTTGGGGCGCATACCCGGGAGACGTGGGTTCGAATCCCGCCGGCGCACCCGAAAAACTTTTTCGCTTTTAAATAATCTTAGATTCGGTGAGCAGCCGTACTGCTAATAAAATAAATATATTTGAATAAATAGATGTGGTACATCATTTCTTACGCATTTCCAATGTAATTTGGAACATAGGAGTCGTAGCTTCTAATAGTTGCGATGGATGTTACCACACGCCACTGTTGGCGTATGTAAGCGATTAAGAATTTCCGGGGAGTCGGTTGGATGCGACGTGGTTCAATTGGTAGAACACCCGTTGGGGCGCATACCCGGGAGACGTGGGTTCGAATCCCGCCGGCGCACCCGAAAAACTTTTTCGCTTTTAAATAATCTTAGATTCGGTGAGCAGCCATACTGCTAATAAAATAAATATATTCCTGTAAAGAGTGTTTGTTTTAGTTCGGAGTCCACGCACATTCTGATAGTAAATATTAAATTTATCAACCATTGCGACAGTTCACTATATGTTATTTTTATTAATAGAAACATAAAACTATGCATAATCTCGAAAAAACTGACTTCCTGAATATTTGCAAAACCACAGAAAATGAGTATAAGTAAATAAACGCGACAAATAATAATCTGCTGCCCCATAATAATTGTCAAAGCCAAAGCTACAAACAGAGTTATAACAATCACATTGAGAGAAAAACTATAAATGAAAACAATAGAATATGACACAATCGTAATTCCTATTTTATCTTTTTTAAATCTTCAACTTTCGATTCATGAACAACCTCGCTTGCATCATCACGCCTCGCGAAGATGCAACAATTCTTGACCCATACATACTTGTAATTATTAAGGGTTGTCATATTTGAGTCCTTTCAGCAATTGGGAATGTCTAAAAAAAATTACCAGTGGTTTTTATATTTTTTTTGTATAGAAAAGTCAATTATAATAATCTAATTTCAATATTTTGTCATTTAGTTCTCTACTTTTTTCAAAATTAATTATTGATACTATTTTAAGAGAGAGAGAGAGAGAGAGAGAGAGAGAGAGAGAGAGAGAGAGAGAGAGATGTTTATTTACACATATTCGATTAGTATTCGATACACAGGAAATACAGTTGACAGGAAAAGATACAAATAAAAATCATCGAATAGTATAAATTGATTGATTGTTTTTAGTTGATGACGTGAGATTATAATTGAGGGCTCCCACAATGCCAAATTTCTAAATCTATCTAAATGCGTACGATAAGGCAACCCCTTTAATTATTTTTTGCGTAGTGGTACACTATACACTGTGTCACTTTACTGGCACTGACAAAGTGCTAGATGTCAGACAGCGGGTCCACATCAAACTCCGTATATAATCCACGCATAAATTGTGAAGAATTCTAACCACACAGAATAAAGTACGACTTGAACCGGTCACGCAATTTACACCAATGTCAAATGAAGGTCATTGCTTATTTACTATATAATAAATTCATTACATAATATTAAAATTAAATAACTACAGAAAACGATTTAAAAAGCATTTATCTCGAAATGGTTTTCGATTTTCTATACATTGCAAAAAAATAGACATCCCCAATTCAGCATCTTCATCATCAACATATCAGTCTGGAGAGGTATTGCTGGACATAGGTCTTCCCCATGGATCTCCAGGAATGAATCGAGACGTATCAATTGTGCTAGTCACAGTGGCCACAACTTCCCGCAATCTGTACCAGATACTAAGTTTAAAATGTCCTTTAGCAATGCTCTACCTTGGGTTACCAATCGGAAGAACAAAGGAACTGGAAAAAGTGGTGAACTGCGAGATTTTGATTTTTTTTCTGGAAGTTGAGCCAGACATTCCTAATAATGCACGGTATTTTAAAGCGTCTTGTTAACAGATTTTATGTTTTATCTGGACATCATGTAGAAGTCGGGAAAATCCAAGCAAGTAGGTACTTACCATCTAGGAACCTTAGCCTCTACCTATGTATATAGTCAAGTAAAAAAGTAACTGGAAAAAATTAAAGGTATTCAATTCATTGACACAGCGTGGCCTCTCGTCGTATTTAAGTGCTGCTAGTTTTTGCGTGACTTAGTAACAAATGAATGAGGATGTACAGTGTACGCACAGTCACACACTCGCAATTGTATGGCTACACCGATAGAGACGTGAGCCTGAACCTGAAATTACTCGAGAAAATTGAACTTAATTCGCTACAATGTGGATAATTGTACTAAACAACACTGATTCCCGACGATAACAACGTAATTCAGTGGATTTTGAACGTAACTTCCTACTCTATGATTAAATTTGTTTATTATTAAATTTTTAAAATAGAATTTGTATTTTGGATGGCGACTGAAATATACAGAACGTGCGAAATGTTTCAGAACAATGGAGTTGATAATAAATAACAGTCGACTTCAAGGTAATGCTACTTTTGTTCTTTGCTTGCAAACAAAATTTATCGTTGTTCGTATCATTTATTTAAGCACAGCTTGCGCGGACCAAAGCTAACAGCTAACTCGGGGTAAAGTACTGTCAAAATGTATGGAACTGTTAATCCCAGGTTTCAGATTTTGGGGGTTGTAATCGCTCGCGTCCGTATGTTTACTCTCGAGACCCCACACGTGACCCCTGGGTGGTGCTAAACGAGCGGTTTTTTGAACACTAGACCGTCGATCGAAATCCGAGAGAACTACGCCATTTTCCGGGATAAGAAGTATTCAATATATTTCAAACTAAATACAAACTGAAATATAGATGCACAGAAAAAACCCCAGAAAAAAGCGCTTTATCACTGCCTAAATGTGATTATAACAGACTGAAGTGTACGATGTATGGGAAAGATTCGTCGCTAACTTCTAGACCAGTGGTGGTGTAGGGGTAAGCACGCAGCACGGAACGCTGAGGACCTGGGTTCGATTCCCAGCATTGGTCTTTTTTCTGGGGTTTTTTCTGTGCATCTATATTTCAGTTTGTATTTAGTTTGAAATATATGGTTTCACGGGATGACCGTAAAAGTAATAAAAAAAAAAAATGAAGTTGAAGAAAATAAAAAAATAAATAGAAAAAGATACTTCATACTTAACTAGTATTCAATATGTTAATACAGGTTATATTTTACAAATTACATCAGAATCTGTTTAATTTTTGCGCGAAAATAAACAAATATACACATGCAGGGGTGCGTCGACTGCCGGCAGCTCATGTGGGAGATCTATGAAGCGCCTCTTTTCGAATTGTCATCGTATTTCAAGATAACTTTTTATTTTCAAATTGAAGTGTAAAATTAAATGAACCGCAGACGCGAATATTGTCATGGGAGACGTACAAGTCTACTTATCTGTCGATATCCAACTATGAAGAATATGCTGTTGTGTAACAAAAATAATTTAAATAATTACTACCATTACCACTAACACCATCACCACTAACATTTCATTCGACGCCCCTGTTAGCCTGTGCACTTCGCGTAAAGCGGCCCTAAAAATGCACTCAACAAACCAAATTCAAAAGTTTCACGTGGCGTGGCTTAAGCTGGGTCTGTTTATTTATTTCAGGGTTTTTTAAAATAACGGTCATTCGACCGTTTGAACCGCTTCACTTTCGTACTCACGTTTTTTAACCCCCGACACAAAAAGAGGGGTTTTATAAGTATGACTGCTATGTGTCTGTGTATGTGTGTGTGCGTGTGTGTGTGTGTCTGTCTGTCTGTCTGTGGCATCATAACTCTTAAATGGGTGAACCGATTTGGAAGCGGTTTTTTTTTATTTGAAAGCAGGTTTCTTGGCGATGGTTCTTAGACATGTTTCATAAAAATTGGTCCAGCCGTTTCAAAGTTATCAGCTCTTTTGTATGCCGCGGAAGGGATCTTACCTTTAATTGCG
This sequence comes from Archips crataeganus, assembly GCA_947859365.1. Classification (NCBI taxonomy): domain Eukaryota; kingdom Metazoa; phylum Arthropoda; class Insecta; order Lepidoptera; family Tortricidae; genus Archips; species Archips crataeganus. The sequence goes on from OX402065.1 coordinate 7,221,867, forward strand.
TTGGGGGTTTTTTAAATTTTTAATTTACAGTTATTACGAATTGGCTTCAGATTTTGATGGCGTTTTCGGGTATTTATTAAGAGGTCCTTTACACGGTAACCGTATTAGAATTAGAATATTCTGCTTTTTAGAATTCCGTAGTCAAAGGGTGCGAACGGGACCCTATTACTGAAACTCCGCTGTCTGTCTGTCCGTCTGTCACAGGGCTCTTGAAATTTTCACCGATTTCGTATTACTGTGGCCGCTACAATACCAAAAATATAATTAAACTAGCTGTGCCCGCGACTTCGTTCGCGTGGACTACAGGATTTTCAATTTATTATTTCTAAAATAAAAGTAGCCCAAGTTACTCCTTATTACATCAGCTACCTTGCCAATAAAAGTCCCGTCAAAATCGGTTCAGCCATTTCAGAGATTAGCCGGAACAAACAGACAGACAGACAGACAAAAATTGTAATAAATGTTATTTTGGTGCATGTACCGTATATATATTCATTCATATGCATGTAGTAAAAAGCGGTTATTTCAATATTACAAACAGACACTCCAATTTTATTGTATGTTGATGAAACCAAAATAACCACAATAATATCCTTGCTATAGTCCGACAAGCTCGTGCGCGACCCTCCGCGGAACCCTGTCGCAGTCAGTATTTGTCGCACTTATTAATAACAATCTTGTTAAGGACAGCAGAGGCTCCCTGCGACAGGGTTCCGCCGACCGCCGCGCACGAGCTTGTCAAGGTATAATTGTTACATATTTGCTGTGATTTATTTTTCTAAAGTGTTTTTTTTTTAGAAAAAGTCACGTCAAGATCGCTTACTTACCTTCTTTCTAATGGTAAAAAAAAGGTGTAAAGTCTGTGTTATCCTAGTCAAGTAAAAACGGTATTTATTATTATTAATTATTATATATTTTTTATTATAATTCTTGTTTGCAATTAAGCATGACTTCTTTCTTTTAAAAAAATAATAACTTTGATATATTTTTTTTACCCGGCTGAAGGGCTCTGCAACCATGACCACAAAAAAATAAACTAACAAATTAAGAAGTTATGTGACAGATAAAAATGCTAAATGCCCGAACAGTATAGATTAAACGACGATAACTTTTTTCATTGTGACCCAATTTAAATGAAACAAAGCCTATAATGTTGCTCCAATTTAAGCTTCATCTATCTGTGAAAACCGCAAGAAAATCCGTTCAGTAGTTTCGGAGATTAGCGATTATATACAGAATGACAGAGCTCTACTTTCACTGTTTTATTACAGTATAGATTAAACATTAAGAGGAGTCCCGAATAACCAATGTAAAATGATCCCACACTGCGTACATTTTACTTAGAAGCAGGGCTCTGCTAACACTGTATTAATATAGTTACGGCTATTTACAGGGTATACTTTGACATACCTTAAAATTTGTACGGAACCCTCGATGCGTAAGTCTAAGTCCGACAAGTTGGGGTGTTGGGGTGTTGGGGTGTCGTTCCACCACGTAGTTGCAATAGCCCCTATCTCAAACCAAACTATTTTCAATTCGGAACCCATCTATTAATTTTTGTGTCAGACAATTTTATTATGCCATTAATATTCCAGTTTGTATGTTCGTACGTGCGCCGCTACTCTTCACGCTGTGTGTTTGGCATGTGACTTCCTTTGTCCGTAACGGATGCACCGGTTTAATTCTAATAGCCATTATGAATCACCTAGACTGATACGATCCGAAAACTGTTGAGGTTTATACTGTACTGAATCCTAGGTAGCTTACAGGTAGGTAGGTAATTGAAAGCCGTGTTAGCCTAGAGGTTTGACTTATCTACTTCTGAATGCAGGCACAGGCCTCTCAGAATCAGAGGGCCTGGGCCGTAGTTCCCACGCAGGCCCAGTGCCAATTGGTAACTTTAATTTGAATTTCTTCGCAGGTGTATGCAGGTTTCCTCACGATGTTCTCCTTCGCCGTAAAGCTCATGATAAATTTCAAATAAATTTCGAAAAACTCAGAGGTACTTACGAGCCCGGGATCGAAGTCATGGACGACCCTCTGCTGGAAAGGTCAAACTACTAGGACCACGGCTTCAAACTCTATATGAGCAGCAAAATATTTGCTCTGTTGTTGATGAGTCAATCAGAACTTTCCTTTTGTGTATTAATTAAGGTCAAGACTAATTTGACGAACTCCTGAATTGGTACTAATTTTAATGTTTTTTGCGAATATCTCGACTGTCGAAAATTGGCTTATAAAAATTTAGTTTGTACTTTGTTATCTCCTTTGAGACTCTTAATACTTCAGATTCGTGGCGTAAACTCGTAAACGCTATAAGTTTTCTAACTATTTAAACTGATTTCCCTCTCTTCCACTGTATTAGTTGATAGATAATTGGAGACAAAAAGCGTCATAAAATAACGCAGGAGTTCCCAAACTGCGTCGCGACGCTCTCCCAGAGGCTTCACAAGACTGTAGTACGCATACATATAATACATCATCTAAAAGGAGTGGCAGTTGGATTGGGAACACCTGAAATCACAAATGATATACCGAGTCATGTCCTTCGTGTCCTAATCAATTCTTCGGTCCATTGTATTTTGATTAAGCTATAAAACAGAATAAATTAGGTACAAATTTATCGGCAAACCAAGAACACCATGTGTGGCCAGGTCCTGATTGGTCAATCAAATTGTTAAACTATTTTTAATTTATTGAATCAGGCGTTACTTTGCGGAGGTGAGTTAAGTAATTGTTTCAGTTCATTAAACTATTTTTATTTGAATCTACATATTTAGCTCTCTTACAATAAACAGATGTAACTCGAACCTTCATGAAATCAAGTTCACGCTTAACATAAATAAGGTGTGGTAGATTGAATTGCATTAAGTAACAAGTTAAAAGCTACTTTGCCTGTGAAGATTTTAGGTCTATTTTCAAGATGGAGGTTAGGTCTTCCGTGCGTTAGAAAAATCGCTTGGTTACGGAAGTGTGAAAGCAATAAAGTGAGAGACATTGAATTAAACGCATACTAGGTTGCTATACTAAGAGCCGTTGTCTTGCTTACTATTGATACTACAGTTTAAGTAGGTAAATAAAACGTAAGGTCATAATCACAGTAGTTCTCGTTTGTCAATGTGTTCGTGGGGATAAGCCACGTTAGAGAGATGACGCTTTACCATTTTTTATATCACTTCCGTGCTGCAATCGAGAGCGATGAAAACTCTGGAAAGTTTTGCAAGATTTCTACAGAACAATGCACGATTCTTTGCATATTTTCAGGATCAATATTAACCACGATAATACTGAGAGTTGGTATGGCGTCCTAGGCTCAGTTATCATATCTAGCCCCATGAAAATGGCGCTCGAAAGCGGTAAAAATTTGTGTATTGCTACAAAAAGACCGCAGCAGTTGACCGAATTAAATAGAGCTGTAATTTTCTACTACTTTATCATGTAAATTGGGCATATTTATTTTACCATTTTTTATTTTATTTCAAAATGAACGTTTTCCACCACTATTGAATGGTATTTACATAGATTTGGTTTGGTTGGTTGGTTGGTTTGGTTTGGTTTCAAAAACGACACCTACGTCTACCTAGACCTACTATCGAAAATTTTTAGCCACATTAATGGAGTAATTGATGTATAATATACACCGTGAAATTTTAGTGGTTGTTTTCCCGAAACGAGGTGATTTAGTTTCGATTGTACAATCGATTTATAATTACTATTTTGACTAGAGTCAAAAATCCAATTGTGAAAAACGAAAGTCGAAAATGACCGCAAACCAATAGTAACGCTTCGTTGGTACAAGTAGCGTACGATCGTACGATAGGTTAGGTACCAACGAAGCGTTACTATTGGTTTGCGGTCATTTTCGACTTTCGTTTTTCACAATTGGATTTTTGACTCTAGTCAAAATAGTAATTATAAATCGATTGTACAATCAATACTAAATCACCTCGTTTCGGGAAAACAACCGCTAAAATTTCACGGTGTATATGAAAAGTACGTTAATTATCAATCTTATTTCAGTCCCAAACGTTACGAGATAAAATTAGTATATTTATCGGCTTTTAAACTGCGTGCTAATTTTACGTGAATTCTTGCTTCAACGAGTGCTAGCAAAGAGTGTAAACCTGCAATCCCGGCTTAGCTATGTCAGGGGCAACTAATCCCGTTAATACTTAAGCGGTCCGGGGTTTTCTCTGTCTGGCGGGACCGTTTTCTCTCTCTGACGACGCATTTACAACTCATTGCTTTTATCTATCTTGTTTTGTAATCAACAGACAAAGAGAGGCAATCCTCAATTGGTTGCTATGTTGATGATTCATCTGTGTGATGGACTTTGGGAAAAATTGTGCCTTGATGACTTAAATTCGCCGATTGCCGTCAGTTTTGGCAGAGAAAAGTTGTAGCTGATGATAAAATAAAGTTTTAGCAGTTGCTGGCTTTAAAAAAATCCAACGAAATAAATCGGCGGTCAACACTTTTTCCATATTTATTTTATAATAAATGTATGCCTATAACACAAAAATGATAGATTAGGTATTTTTGGTTGGCTGGTAGCCGGTACCCAATCTGATTGGGCCAATCATTCATTAAGTTCTTGAGCAGCACATGCGAAGGAAATTTTGTTTAAGAATTCTTCTCCACCATTACACTGCTCAAGTTTCATAAACTATGTAACCCGTTTCATAACATTTCCCATAGAATCAAAATATTTACATAATCTTTCATCAACTAGCAATTTCCTCGCCTAAGTTAGTTCTCACAACAAAACGACAAATATTTCCCGTTTCTCGTTTATTTCTTAACGCGCTTATTTTATTTCAAAGAAGATAACGATAGATAAACAAAAACAAAATTAGACTTAATTTTCATTTGTTGCATAAAACTGTGCCATTTTGTGGAAGATCAAACATTTGCTGTTCTGTTTTCTTATAAAGGAATGGCATCTACGAAAATTTTATGTTCACTTTATTACGCCTCACTTGCGCTTTCCTTTTCATTCTGAAAGGCTAGCTTGATCACCAACTCTTATTAAGACAAAAACAGCGTTTGTCTCTTGCTATACATACAGCTAAAAAATGAATTGCCACAATTAAGTCGTGGTATAGCCGTTTTGAGGGCCCTAATACGCCAAAGTTTAAATTCAAATTCAAATATTTTTATTTCGGACCATAAAAAAATCCACAGAGTTAGTTACAAGTTACTTCAATCTAGGTTTAGTGACATAGAAATAAAATTAACATAAAATTAAAAATATTAAAGCAGTCGAAGATTCGTTCCTTTCGCAAATGATAACAAGCTCATCATTTTCTCACTTGCCACTCGTGCTCATCCGGCGTTCGTAAGAATAAATAAAGGGCTAAGTGCTTGTTGTTTGATCACTTGATCAGTAGTTAAAGATACTAATAGTCAAATTGCCTTTGAAATGCGTTAACTATTGTTATGTTTGCCATATAACATATTTTAACTATTAGTTTGTTTAACTATTGATCAAACAACGGGCTCTAAATTCAGGAACGGCCCAACACGGTTTGCGAGCGGTAATTCAATCGTTTGCGAGAGGATAGGGACGAACTGCTATTCAGGAATGCCAAAAATCTCTGGTTTGCGAGAGGTTTGGGCTGAGATTGGGATGAGCATGAGCCTTATTTATTTAATTTATTTATTTACAAAGCGAATTAACAGGAAAATAAAGCTCATCCCAAGCTAAGCAAACGATTGAATTACCTCTCGCAAACCGTGTTGGGCCGTTCCTGAATTTAGCCCCTGGAAAGAACGCACTGTTAAACAAATCGACTTACGATCACTTGCGCTGTCTGTAGACTCCTAGTAGAAAAGCTAGCGTAATAGAGTCTTTGATATCTACATAAGTACAAGTAAAAAGCGAAGCATGGCAATAAAATCGCGGCCTCCTTGCCAACCATGATGGCTAACTTCCACGTGACACTACCACGTGACCCAAGAAATACCGAAGTGTATATACCTATACCCATTACAGTGATAGTTCAAATTATAAATCTGCTAACCGATTAAGATTAGCAGACGAACCGACCGGTTAAGTTCATCGCAATCTGAACAACCAAATGAAATAAATTAATACTAATGTCGTTGGGTAACTAAATAATTTGGCGGAACGGCTTTTTATCAGCTTTATATTATACGCAACGGTGATGACGTAATACTTGTAGCGTCGTCAGAAAAAACGAAGGAGGTTTTTATGAATTCGTAATTAAGCTGACGGTACTCGAGACGGTTCATTTGAATTTAAATATTGTGCTATTTTTTTGCAATATATAGAAAATCGAAAACCATTTCGAGATAAATGCTTTTAAAATCGTTTTCTGTAGTTATTTAATTTTAATATTATGTAATGAATTTATTATATAACAAATAAGCAATGACCTTCATTTGACATTGGTGTAAATTGCGTGACCGGTTCAAGTCGTACTTTATTCTGTGTGGTTAGAATTCTTCACAATTTACGCGTGGATTATACTACGGAGTTTGATTTGGACCCGCTGTCTGACATCTAGCACTTTGTCAGTGCCAGTAAAGTGACACAGTGTATAGTGTACCACTACGCAAAAAAAAATTAAAGGGGTTGCCTTATCGTACGCATTTAGATAGATTTAGAAATTTGGCATTGTGGGAGCTCTCAATTATAATCTGACGTCATCAACTAAAATAGTTTCAATGATTAATTTTGAAAAAAGTAGAGAACTTAATGACAAAATATTGAAATTAGTTTCTTATAATTGACTTTTCTATACAAAAAAATATATAAAAACCACTGGTAATTTTTTTTAGACATTCCCAATTGTAGGACAAGTTTGCGAGGAAGTCACGGAATCGTTAAGGTTTATTTGTAAGTACTCTATAAATAAACATAATGGTATTAGCGATACGTAAATATGTAGAGTTGGGTAGATAGATTTCATAATAACTATAATTATAATGTTTGAAACAGGCATAACACGGTTTGCGAGCGGTAATTCAATCTTTGGGAGAGTACAGGAATGGTTTGAGCTTGGGATAAGCCTTATTTTCCTGTTAATTCGCTTTGTAAATAAATAAATAAACAAATAAATAAGGCTCATCCCAAACTCAGCCCAAACCTCTCGCAAACCAGTGATTTTTGGTGTTCCTGAATAGCAGTTCAAACCAAACCCAACCCAAACGATTGAATTACCGCTACCAAACCCGTGAAGGCCCGTTCCTGAATTTGGCCCCCGTTTTTTTATTTATTGTGTATGTACATAACATTTAAGTATTTTCAATTTTCCTATCGTGTTTAGGTTATTTTGTACTTACTGATAGATACCTACCAGGTACGTACTATTATCTGGAAAAGAATGTGCTTTCTACACAAACCTGAGAGGCCGTATTGTCTAACTCTAACGCATGGCATGCATGCTCGCAATCGAATTCGCCATCTCTTTCTAACCTCATCCTATACCGTGTGACAGAAATAAGTGGTGGAAACGATCGTGATGCAGAGTAGTGATGCAGAGTACGATAGACAATAAAGTCACTGGTATGAATATTTTTCAACCCGCATTATTGTATTGATTAACATGTTTTTCTTTATTTCTATTTGGAGTTTAAACAGTTGAGACAGTTTAACCGGTTGTTAACCATGCATAACGGCTGTCTGCAATTATCTAATTTTTTATTACATCGTCACAAACTGAGCTTGGACAATAAATATGTGGCATTTCAACTATGCAGGTCAGTCTCGCTTCAAGCTCGAGTCACATTTCTATTCTTTTTATTGTTAGGTTTGTGGTTAAGACACAAATATCTCGCCCCAACGAAGAGTAGCGAACAAATGTGCTAAGATAAACTAAAGCCCACCATAATTGCTTTGTGTTTACAACCAGACGATGCCTTTCCATCCTGCACCGCATGCGTGCTGTACTCGTATAATCGTCATCATGAATGACGCCATTTTAAGGTCAACTTGTAGCCAGCTGACGTAGAATACCTACCAGAATATTTAATTTTAGCCAGCTGATTAGTGGATTATTTGCCCCAACTCGGAATTAAATTACGTCTCATTGACAGCCAACTACACGGACGACAAAAAAATACGGGAAAATACTATATCCAAAATCCAAAGTGACCTTTTGTTTTTGCTTTTAAGTATAGTTAGTTTGGAATGGGACAGGTTTCTTCGTTCGACCAAGTCGTTCTTATTTTTATCTGCTTGGAAAAGCCTTCAGGCACTTAAAAAACTGAATACTGTATTCTATAGAACCTCTTAGTCTGCACACTTGATGAGCAGACATGAGCGGAAGCGAAATAAATCACGACTAGTCTTTGCACTCAAAACTTTCTGTATTGTAGAATCGTTCCCGAGTAGGTACTCATTTTTACGCCTTACAAATCGCTCGCTTGTGAGAGTCTGTGACATCCACTGCAAGTTTTAGATATAGTTCCAAATCGACTGAACTTGTAAAGATTCAAAGTACAATGATTCTGCGGAACCTATCAGAAGGCTCTGGCTCAAACGGAGCAGAGACGCAAAAACAACCAATCACATTAACTGACATCCACATCACATTACCACATTACTAGGGTAGCGAGGCGAAACGTGGTTTTCAACTAATACTCGTATTGTAGGTTTCTCTGGAGCGCACCCTTGCCTCAAGCTTTTACCAAAATACAGCGATACTTGTGGTCAATATTTCCATTCAAATGGTTTTTGCAATAAAACGTTGCTATGCAAATGCTGTTTATAGCTAAAGAGTAAAGACATTCAAATATCTATTCGTATGAACGACAAGATTTTATCCTGTTCATTTATTTATTTTGAAGTTGTGCCGAATTTGCATTCAATGACGATCAAAATCTTAAATAATACTTATTAGTAACTTATTATATAAAAACAAGAAGTATTGGCGTTCGTCTGACTGCGCTGACCCTTGGCATTGACCTCTTGTGGCCTGAGTGCTGATGATCGATTTCGATATCGCCCAGTCTTAATAAATTGGCGGGCCTTGTCGACTTTTGAAATAGGACGGACCCATCTGTTCTCGTAGTTGCTATTAAAGGCGTTTAAGACCGGCTTCGCACTACGTCCGATCGGAATTCAATCCGCATCCGTGATGATACGGTCCGGAGAAGCAGTAGAACTATTCGTCATACAATATCGTGCGTAAACCACCATATAAATATAGGTAGTTCTACGATTACTCCGGAACGTTGCGAAACTGCTCTAAGGGCCTTAAGGATTTGCCACACTGGATGCGTTCTGCGGTCGCAGTCAGGTCAGATTGACCGCAGCCCGCATTATGTATGTACAACATTGTCGGTCTCTATATATATTTTGAGTGTGGCAAATCCTTTAATGTGTAAGAGAAAGGGAGGGAGAGAGAGATTTACACATAAGCGATATACAGGAAAAATATGTAGAATTAGCAGGAAAAGATACAAATCCATCCATCCATGTTTCAGTATGAAATATAAATAAAAACCTTCGAATAATATAAAATAGGGCCTCACTTAGCATAATTTTGCGTCAAGTTGCAACAAGAAGGACCCTTGGCCGACGTCCGCGACCAACTAGGAAGTTTTATACAGGTTCTTTCCATTAATAATACTTATTCCAAACATTAAAACTCGTAGACATCATCCATCATAACCCACGTAAAGTTAAAAGTTACCAGTGAAAAGTCTGAAAGCAAATTATATTGTGCTCCTTAAGCCACCGCTGTCCACTTAAGGTTAAGGCCACATCTTCGGTTACCATAAAGCGTGATCTTAGACAAAAGTAAAGCCGCATACACATTTATCTGACGTGTTGTGTTGTGACGCAACAGAACAGTATCGGTTTCATACATTTAAGACAAGCCGTCACAACACGCCGCATCAGAGAAATATGAACGCAATCTTATTAAATATATGAAACTGAAACTGTTCTGACGCGTCACGACACAACACGTCAGATAAATGTGAATGAGGCTTAAGCCTATTTTACGTTTAAAAATGCCTCTCCTCTCGGGTAAGGGTCATAAGCCGTGGTGGCCTAGTGGTTTGGTCTATGGCCTCTCAAGCAGAGGGTCGTGGGTTCAAATTCCGGCTCGCACCTCTGAGTTTTTCGGAATTTATGTGCGAAATTACATTTGTAATTTACCACGAGCTTTACGATGAAGGAAAACATCGTGAGGAAACCTGCATACACCTGCGAAGAAATTCAATGGTGTGTGTGAAGTTCCCAACGACTAGGTAATACACCATAAAACAATAATTTAAAAAACTTTTTAACAAAAAATTAAACCGCCGAAAAAACTGAAAAGCAAAAAATAATACCTTTTTTGTTTGACCTTAATCTAGGTACCAGTTTGAAGTCGGTGCCTCAGCACTTAGCCAGGAGGAGTGGACCTATAATCGTCTACCTGATTGGCTTCTATCACTCCTCCTGGGTCGTGCTGAGGCACCGACTTCAAACTGGTACCTAGATTAAGGTCAAACAAAAAAGGTATTATTTTTTGCTTTTCAGTTTTTTCGGCGGTATAATTTTTTGTTAAAAAGTTTTATTTTATACTTTTTTTCCATCCTTGGGGTAATTTTTTTTCCAAATTTATAATACCAACTTCAAGGTATACCCTATCTATCCAATAAAAAAGAATTATGAAAATCAGACTACTCTGTAAAAAGTTAGTCAATCATCCCCTGTTTTCCTACCCTTAGGGTAGGAATATTATTTCCAAATTTAAATGGGACCACCCTTGGGGTATACGCTTTCCAATAAAAAAAGAATCATCAAAATCCGACTACTCTGTAATAAGTTATGCGTGGTCATATAGTACAATCAGTAACTGAACAATCAATCATCCCCTGTTTTTCTACCCTTAGGGTAGGAATATTGTTTCCAAATTTAAATGGGACCACTCTCGGGGTATACGCTTTCCAATAAAAAAAGAATCATCAAAATCGGACTACTCTGTAAAAAGTTATGCGTGATCATACATAAAAAAAGAAAAAAATATATATACACGTCGAACTGAGAACCTCCTCCTTTTGTTTTCGTCGGTTGAAAACGCGACTCATAAAGAATAGTTTAATAGTTCTCTACCTATAGTTTAATTTTGTATAAGATGTTTTTATCGTAGAATGAGTCAGAAAGGAGATATTGTCAAAAAACCGGCCAAGTGCGAGTCGGACTCGCGTACGAAGGGTTCCGTACCATTATCTATAAAAAATTGCGGTTTATGATTTATGACGTATTAAAAAAACTACTTACTAGACCTCGTTCAAACCAATTCTCGGTGGAAGTTTACATGGTAATGTACAGTCGACTACAAAAAGGTCGATGCAGCCAAAGTTACAAAAATATGTATACGCGACTTTATTAACTTACCATTAAGGTCGTGTATACATATTTTTGTAACTTTGGCTGCATCGATCTTTTTGTAGTCGACTGTACAAATCATTACCTATATTTTTTTTAGTTTTATAATTCTCTTATTTTAGAAGTTACAGGGGGGGGGGTCACACATTTTGCCACTTCGGAAGTCTCTCGCGCAAACTATTCAGTTTAGAAAAAAAATATATTAGAAACCTCAATATCATTTTTGAAGACCTAGGGTATGGGTTTGATGAAAAAAAAATTTTTTTGAGTTTCAGTTCTAAGTATGGGGAACCCCCAAAATTTATTGTTTATTTTTTTCTATTTTTGTGTGAAAATCTTAATGCGGTTCACAGAATACATCAACTTTAAAATCTATCAAATTACCTGTTTTCAAAAATCTCGGAAAACTTTCCAGGTAACCTGCTTTTTTAACCAAATGACTGGATAAAGATACCATAATATAAAAAAGTTAAATATTTCAAAATACAGGCAACATTTTCAAAAGTGGGTAGGTATACCCACAACTTATCTGACGCTTCCCTATATGGGAACGCACCATTCGGACCTGTCTGATTCTCAGTGAGTTTTAACCGGCAGGCATTTTAATCATCTAATTAGCTAGAAAACCAGACGTTGAATTACTGGTTTCTTCAGGAGTCAATCAATATCAGTCGTACCGGACGTGGCATTCATTGTCTGTTCCTGTAAGGCTGGTGCTATTTACCTCTACTAGTACAGCTTTAATCAGGAAGACAATTTAGGTTCTGATTTACTCCTCTATGAATAAAATGTTAGTAACTGTCTTCAGCTAATGAAAACATTAAATAAAGTTTGTCCCAAAACTCAATGATAATTTGGTAGAGCCAGAGGTCAAGTTATACCAGTTCTGCAAAAAAATTGGTGCAGTAAACGAAAAGCGTTACTTTACACGTTACGGTTTAAAATTGTAGGCAGTCGAGTGCTATTGCTAAGGACATCTCTGCAATGGGTGAACGTTTTTGTTCAGTTAATACATCAAGGGCAAGGTTGCTTAAAACCTATTATTATAGCACAAAACTAATAATTAGAGGAATAGATATACAAGGGAAAGGAACAATATGTAGAAAAAACGCGACAGCGCATGTGGCTAAAAGGTACTTAGTCTGTAACGAGGTTGGCTGCTCGGAAATAGCCTATTGCAGAGATAGTGGTTTAAAAAGAATTTTATTTCATTTATGAGTGTTGTAATATGTATATACTAGATCTTATGAATACCCGAAAAAACGTATGCTCATTGACAGCGCGAGAGGTGTAAGTAGTCACGTCGATTGTGGAAGAATATCGTGTGTATTTCTATTCCTCTTACTAGTTTGTGAATTATAGCAATGAAAAGTCTCCGGCAACGGTTTAGCAAATACATTTGGTAGTCTTAGTATTTAAGCATTTATAGTTAGCTAGAATCACAACTGTTGCCAAATCATGTAAATACAGGATGCCCCTAAACTCAAACATGCCTGCCACCGGGTGAGAGGTCAAGAGTTATAACAGTTCCGGGAAAAAAAATCTATGTCACTGAGTTAAGAGATAATATATATATATATATATATATATATATATATTTTTATTATAAATGAGTGGGAGAAAAACGAGCAAGCGGGTCATCTTCAGTCACTGATCTGTTGCCGGACTTGCCGGCCTTTAAAAAGGAGAGGGAATAGGGGAGAGGTATTGGGCCCCCGGTGCTCTCACTGACCGTACGAAACGCAGCAGGATTATTGCTGCTTCAGGCCGGTGTTCTGTGAGAGGGTGCACCATGGTACTGCCCCGGACGAGACGGCCCATTTGTGATGCGGTGGCTAGCTACATCATGGCTCTACTATTAATCTACATGGCTATTAATAGACATTTTTTTCAAAAATATTTAATACTAAGGGCCGATTTTTCAATCCCCAGATAAAAGTATCCGTCAGTTAAAACTATCGCTCTTTTCTCAAGGCATAGGGAAAAAGGACAGAGCTCACATTTATCTGACCATTGACCATTTGACGACCAGATGGCCTAGTGGTTAGAGAACCTGACTATGAAGCTTGAGGTCCCGGGTTCGATTCCCGTGTCGGGGCAGATATTTGCATGAAAAATACGAATGTTTGTTCTCGGGTCTTGGGTGTTTCATATGTATTTAAGTATGTATCTATCTATATAAGTATGTTTATCCGTTGCCTAGTACCCATAACACAAGCTTTACCTAGCTTACTTTGGGACTAGGTCAGTTGGTGTGAATTGTCCCGTGATATTTATTTATTTATTTATTTATCTGACAGATACTTTTATTAAGGAATTGAAAAATTGGGTCTAAAAGTGATATGTTATGTGGCTCTATTATCGAATAACCAAGTGACTTGGTTATTTTTATTTTTTCCGGAACTGGTATAATTTGACCGCTCGCCTGGTACCAGGTTATTGTTGACTTTTGGGATATCCAAAACATTGTTATTGATTGTAGGTAGAGTTAGACCAAGATAAGTCTGCAACGATTTTGATAGCGCACGCAGTGCATGTGTTATTTGTGCGTCATAATTTCATAGAAGTTTGACGTTTAATATAACACTTGCACTGCGTGTGCTATCAAAATCGTTGCAGACTTATCGTGGCCTGACTCTATCTTTTTATAAGCACAAAGCGTTGTCGCTCTTCCTTCGTCAACCACACAGCTAAGGAGTGGAATTCCCTGCCTGCGACTGTGTTCCCTGAACACTACAATTTAACCGCTTTCAAGTCTAGGGAGAATGAGCATTTACTAGGCAAGCGTGCTCCGTCGTAGGCCTCATCTTCGCTTTCTATCAGGCATGATTGTGGTCAAACGCAAGCCTATAATGTATAAAAAAATAAATGCATTATTTTTTCCAATATCTATGTTTGATGGTCTAATGTTGTAATTTACGTTTAATCTCTGGTAGAGTATGAGGATGATGATGCTGAAGTCATCCATGCCAATTTCGGGTATGGTGGCCTCTGCGTCCTAATACTCCTAATTAGTGGAGCTCTGATGACATGCTCTGATGGGCCTAATGTGGCCATTTTTGGCTGTGATAATAACGGCACATCGCACACACATTAAGAGTATTCCACATAGTTGTATGTACCTAGTGTCACTTTTCACAAGTGTCTATATAATACTGAAAGTGATACTTTAGGTGACTCTACGAGTATTATCGCTTAACTAAGTCACATAGAGATTGTTTTCTTATTTTTTACCAGAATCTGTGTAACTTGGCCTTTCGCCTTGCCTGGTATCAGGTTGTCTTTGAGTTTTAGGACACCCTGTATATGTATTAGCAGCTGCTCTTGTTTTTGATTAGCTTTGTAACCAGTTCTTTCCTTCTATCACCTTAATTGTGTATACATTGCGGTATAGTAGAGTATGGATGTGTCAATTTAAGAGACAGGACGCAATAATAAAGTACAGTCAGGAGCAGCTCAAAATGGTCCACACAACCACACATGACTTTATTACCAAGGCAATAAGTACGTCATTTTGACAACAGCTCATCCACTTCCGCTACTGAAAGTACCCAAGCGTAGCGCCGATTTTTTATATTAAGAGATTTTAAAAAAGAGAGTTATTATCTTCTAATGTATGAAAATCTCGTGTCACGGTGTTTGCTATCGAATGAACTCCGAAACGGCTTGATTGATTTTTATATTTTTTTTTGTCTATATTTGGTAGGTCTGAGAATAGGTCGTAGGCTATTTTTTACCCCTATAAAAAGTCGCGGGCAATAGCTAGTTTACATAAACATATACACAACTTTTCTTTTCCTTTACACGACCCCAGCAGGTATGTAGGTACCTAAATATAAGCAATGTTGGCATTTATAGCTGTTTAAATGTCGACTCATAGAGATTGATATTCACAAGGCCAATAACTGCACTGCAGACAGTCTGCCCCCTAGTGAAATGCAGCGGAAGTCCGATCCCTTGCGACACTATATGTTACACTCAACGCTAATATACATATATAATAATAATTTTAAAACATTGACGCTTTAAAATATGTGAAAAGACGGCGTTTTACAAACAAGACGCATAATAGCCCATTGTGTTTTTCTCGAAACTATGTAAAACGGACTTCGGAATTCAGACGGTAAACCATATAAAAACAGTCGCTTACATCGCTTAATCATTCGTACACTAAATTTATACGGATCGAGCTAGCTATGACACTACGTCGGCAAGATTTTTGAATGAATTAATCGATTTATAATACCTAGTACAGTAGTACATTAAACCATTAAGAGCAAACGCTTACTGATAACGACACTAACACTAACAACTGAAATCGAACGTACCTTTCTCGAAATTTTCCGACTGCTAAGCAACGGACGCATTCATGACTCGATAAATGCATCCATAATCGATTGGGCGTGTAGCAAATAGGGACACTTGACCTTCCAGGATGGCGGTACAAGTTTAAATTATATGTATGTTCACTTCCGTGGCAACACTAAATCACATCACTTAGTTATGTGTACATAGTACATAGTTGTCAAGTGATAAAAATGGCCTCTAAATCACTGTAATTTCTCACTCTGAACTCTCTACCGCACAGTACCCAACTAACATTCGACAGTTGCACTCGCGACTCGATCGAACAGAAGAAAGCGTTTGTATTTTTTAAACCTGCGTCGCGTCGGCGAATTGAATTTGTTATCGATCCGTGCGATCGACACCGTTTTACGGTTTGTTTTCTTTTATCGATAAAACGTTTCGTGTTTCGATTAACGAGCGGAGCGTGCGTCGCGCGTGTTGCCGCGTCGGTGCAACCATTCGCAATAAACCAAGTTTCCGTTGCCGTTGAAGAAAATGCTGCTGAGCTGAGTTCCGGATAGCTATGCCGGGGTAGCTAAAGCCGTACATTGCGGGCCGCGCGGCTTAACGAATTAGAAGTGATCGATCAAACGCCGCAATGTATAATGCTATTTGGTTTTTAGGGTTACCTCAGAAGGAAAGAAAAGAAATACTTATGGGATCCGTGTGTTTATCTGACACAGCCAATTTGTTCTACAGATTTAGTTGAAATTTGGTACACTTTGGTTACTGTGACCCAAACACGAAAGTGTACCTAACGTAATGAACTGCTGCTTGAATATAGGGCATTATAAAAAATGTCCAAACAATATCATGTGGTACATCAAAATATGAAAGGGTGGTTTGTAAAATCTCAGACATATATTTTGTTACAGTGTAAGTATATGGAAATAATTATAAAGTTATTCAAGAAAAAATATGAAAATCTTTGGTCCTGTTAATTGTGAAATAAATATTTCTTGTTCTTATTTTCAAATTTGCGACTAAAGTTAAAAAAAGTTCTTTATTAGATTACTTACAGAAAAACTATGGTCTTAAAATGCCATGGTAGATATATCGTTACTGATAACGCAACTCTCGGTGCGCGAGGCTGATTTGCACCTGGTCGATTTTTTCACATGGTGAATACGTAAACAGGATTTAAGAGCGCTTGCTACCTATTCAATCGAACTTATTCTCTTAGCAATAATTATTTATCCGCGATAGCCAACAACAATGGGACAATGGGAGACGATTAATCGCTTGTTCTTTTCTACTTATTATAGACCGATGTTAGCGCGACCAATGTACTCGTCCTTTTGTAACTATTGCTGATCAACACCAGATGAAGTTGTTATTCTATTTGGATTTAGAATACACAAAACAAGAATGCAAAAAAACAAATGAATTTGTTATCCTGTAAATTGTAGATATACAAGCCATGACGCATAGCGCTTACAAACTACTTGATGCATGAAAATTATACTGTCAGAGAGGTTTACCCAGTTGTTTCTCTTATTTTACTGTATTTTTAATTTTATATGTATCCAAGTAATTATCTTCGCCTAAGGACATATTATCGTATTCGTAAATTACAAGGCAGAGTAGCGTTAGATCAGCCATTGTTATTACACGCTTTATTTAAACCCCGACGCAAAAAGTACCTATAGGGTGTTCAAAGTCTAATCATAGTCCAAATATCTTTATTCAATTAAGGCTTTAACAAGCACTTATTTATGTCGAAGAATCTACCACCGGTACTGGTTCGGAAAAAACCCTATCGAGTAGAATCTGGCAAGAAACTCAACAAGGTATAATTTTTTCAAATAGATGTACAGTCGCGGAGTTAAGAGGGTACGATGGCTGAGAGACTTTTGAGAAATAGGTATTTTAATGAAATGTTGCTGTCTCGCCCGAACCCCTCCGTGTCAGTACAGCGAGAGCGGGACAACTGCAGCTCAGACCGTTAATAGGCGCGTAAAATTGATCAAAACAGCATTTCGAGAAAACTGGACCAATAAAATCATTTTTTTCATAAATAATTAGAGGACAGATTTTGCTATGCCCCTATGTTTTCCTTTTTTTGTTTATATGAGGGATTCTTTTCTGATGAGTGTCTGAAAATGATGTTGAAATTGGGCAATTTTTTCAGTTTTTGATAGCTTATATTTCTTATGTTAATTGAAATATGGAAAAAAACGAAACATAGGGGCATAGCTGTGGTAGATACAGATTACACAGTAATCAAAACTTGGCTCTAAAGCCATTATCCAGGGAGGAAACAGGGGATTACGTTTGTATGGAGAAATGGTGCGCATCGTACCCTCTTAAGGTCGAAAAGTGACGAACCTCTTCATTCCGCTACTATACCTACTACAATGTTAATTAATTACAAACATCTCAAGTATTTGACACAGCTAATTCTTTTAACACAGTAGATATGAACGCTATTTGAAACTAGGGATCGACAATGCGGATCGGAATTATTTGCGTTAATAAAAAGATAAAGGTGTTATTTTTAAATGGCCACAAATGCGTTGCTACTTTGGTGCAGCAGGCCGGAGCATTATTTAGGTTGTCTATAAGTCAAAATACATAGTTAAGAATTTATATATACAAATATATAATTTATGTATAATTCATTACTAGATACGTAATTATTACTTCAGTTAGGACCACACGTAATGGAAAGAAAAAGCTCGCGGCGTCGCTGGTCGTGTCCTGGCCGTAATGGAGATTTTTTTACTGTATGGTTAAATGTACGAGAGTCAACCAATGTAAATATTGTGTCAGACATTCAAAATATTATGAAACTTTATTATGATGCCGAGTCTGTTTATTGTCTTCGATTAAGCGGGGACATCTTCACAGATATTGGTCTCATAAAATATCTCGAACTTATCAGAGAGTAGTGAAACAGTCCCTACACCTACAGAAATAAAGATGACTGTATGAGTAATTTTTATTGTTTCCGATTAATTTAGTCATGTTTTTTGTGTCTAGAATGGACTCACAATTGGCTAGCACCTGTTTAGATAGTTATTATTTTTATTAACTAACGCACGTCAAGCTAAATTATGTCGTAAAATTGCCGAAAATACTTATTTAAGGAGATAAAACACACGTGTATACCTACTAGGTTTAACGATACCACTTGGATACCACAATTAAAACAATGACACTTCCATCAAAATTTTGAATAATGTGAATGTCTCTCGCGTCTCCTAGCTACATAACTATATATTTAGAGATTTATTTTTAATTTTGTACCTCTCGTCAAATCCTTGTAACCTAAACACGGTAGGTACTCGACCATAAGAAACCCTGTTGCGTAAGGAAGGCATGAATAAATTTCTATTTTAGAAATGCTCATTTAACAACAAATAATCAAATTCACAGTTATGCCTATCTTTACTTTTCGTCATCCGATGATTGCATTGCATACATTTATAGTTTACAAATTTCTAGTCAGAAACTATTACTATAGAATTTCTAATGCGTCAATTACATTGAACAATTGACAACATTTCATATTTCTAAGACTATAATTTGATTCGTTCTCTGTATTCTGTTTGGAAAGAGAAAGACGCTGATAGCTTTAAATTTTCGCTTGGATTATTAATTAATTTGTTATAATTTTTTAAAGATGTGCTTATTCTAAAAGAGCGTAACGATAGAATAGATCCATTACTTTTGTCTAGTCTCTATTAAAAAAAAGTGATGACATAAATTTGACGTTAAGGTTGTTATCAAATTTAAAATTATGACAGCTCTTTTTTCTAGTGAAAAGGGTAAAGGAAACATATCTATTCTGTGAAAGTATTTGTAATTTGTAAGTACATATATGTTTTTAAATTTGTTGCATTTTTTTAAATATCGAGAAATAAATTATAATAAATATTTTTCCGTGTTCAGGAGGCGAAACTCTTTCGATTCCTGCAGTAATTTTTAGGTGTTAAAAAAATGAAATGTTGTCAATTGTGGGCTACCGAATGAATGACTGAGTGTTGGGGCTCCCAGGCAATGCAATTTTCGGGACCCCCTTTTAGCCAATTATCAACCGCACCTTTCAAGAAGTCAAATCAAATAGTACCATGCACCGAAAAATAGCAAGAACACTTATTGTCATCAAGGATACAAATATAGAGATAGTTTGAGTCCCGGGAAAGGACCAGGATAGTTTTTATCCGTTACATTGAAAAATCAGCAGAAGAGCTAGATGGAGAAGTAGAATATGACGTTGATGAAGAAGATACGGCTTGGCTCAGCATTATCAACAAGACAAGAGCTAAACAGAGCTTGCCACCTGTGTCTGTTGATACGCTGGAGCTACTTATGGATAGATTGGAAAAGGAGTCCTATTTCCAAGTGAGTTGTTTCACTAGATTATGGTTAGTCATTAGCGACTTTTAGCAATTTTTCAACTCAAATATTACATGGATGAGATTATATTTCAATTTTGTGCGCAATTACAGGGTTATTTGTAATTCACTAGCATCCTTTTAACCCTAAACTCCTACCACTTAAACAAATGTTTTTTTCTCAAACATGCTATGAAATATTGACGTTATGTTCCTTAAAATACGCCACGAACTGTCACGTTGCAGGTGCGGCTAGACGAGAGGTCAATAATGGAATTTCATACAACATTGCTGGCCAAGGCCAGCAAAGTGATCGTCTATTGTTTTATGTGACACAGCACCATGACGTTTAATAGGTCGACGTGGTCGACGTGGATGGATGGATGGACGGACGGATGGACGGACGGACGGACGGACGGACGGAGGGATGGATGGATGTTGATGGATGGATGGATGGATGGATGGATGTTGATGGATGTTGATGGATGTTGATGGATGTTGATGGATGTTGATGGATGTTGGTTGATGGATGTTGATGGATGTTGGTTGATGGATGTTGGTTAATGGATGTTGATGGATGTTGATGGATGTTGGTTGATGGATGTTGGTTAATGGATGTTGATGGATGTTGGTTAATGGATGTTGATGGATGTTGATTGATGTTGATGGATGTTGATGGATGTTGATGGATGTTGGTTGATGGTTGTTGATGGATGTTGATCGATGTTGATGGATGTTGGTTGATGGATGTTGATGTATGTTGATGGATGTTGTTGGATGTTGATGGATGTTGATGGATGTAGATGGTTGTTGATGGATGTTGATGGATGGATGGATGGATAGATGTTGATGGATGGATGGATGGATGGATGTTGATGGATGTTCTTGTTCATGGATGTTGACGGATGTTGATGGATGTTGATGGATGTTGATGGTGATGGTGATGGTGATGGTGATGATGATGGCGGTGATGATGGTGGTGATGATGATGATGCATGTTTGAGAAAAACTCTATACAAGCCTTGGCCACGAACAGGGATTGCCGGCCTCGTATCTCTAATACGTACTAATGAACGTCGAAAAATCTACCACCGGTTTAGAAAAACCACGTCGATAAAAATCCGGCAAGAAACCCAACAAGGTGTATTTTTTGAAACAGATCTAAAATATTATTATATTAACATATAATTGAACATATTTTTTTAACACATGATAATTTATCAGTTGGTCTTTTCGTGCCGGAGTCCGACTCGCACTTGACCGATTTTTTATTACCTACCTACAAGTTACCACATCTTCGGAAATATTATGTTTTATGTGCTTAGCATTTTTAAATAAAATAACGGCCTATAAGTATAAAAAATAATGTCAAGGTTCGACAACCTTTGGGTCGGTAACAACTTTTGTAATGTTAAAACTTGGCATTCATGAATTTGCAAAGGTAAAGGACCGTTAGGTAGAAGATTAAAACTATAGTTAATAGGCGTGAAATTTTATTAACAATTTAGTTCAGAGTTTATCGATGGTCTATGGATGAACCCAATACCTAATATAAAGCAATATAGGTCAAACTAAACATCAGCTTTAACAGTCTACCTACAGTCCATGGTTATTTAAATCCACCTTTGTCAAAAGGAATGTTGTTTAAGGTTTAAAAAAACCGGCCAAGATCGTGTCGGACACGCCCAAGATAGGGTTCCGTAGCCATTACGAAAAAATCAAGTAATATTTTTCAAAGGATTTCGTATGTGTACGGAATCTTCCAAGTTTAGGTATGTTTTATACCTTAGGCTACTATTTACTCTTAAACTACAAATAATTCCTAAGCAATTTTAGCCGCCATAATTTTCCTTGTAAATATAATATATTTACTACCATTTTGAATTTTTTCAAAATTTTCCACCCAACAGTTTAGATTTTAGAGGGGGGGAGACGGTCGATTTTAATTTAAATTTTCACTTTAAAGCTGAATATTTCGCAAACAGATCACTGAATAGAAAAATCATATGGTTTTAAAAGACCTATCCAACGATACCCCACACTATAGGGTTAGTCGACAAAAAAAATCACCCCCACTTTACGCCTATGGGAGGTACCGTAAAAAAAAATATTTTAGTTTTTTTTATTTAATCACTTTGTCGGCGTGACTGCTATACACCGTGAAATTTTAGTGGTTTCACGGTGTATACAGGGTTATTTGTAATTCACTAGCATCCTTTTAACCCTAAACTCCTACCACTGAAACAAATGTTTTTTGTTTTACGACTTTTGTCATAACTTAATATTTTTGGTGTAATAACGTTTTGAAAATTGAAGATTACCTGTTATTTTTATGATACTCTGTGTATTTGTATGGGAAAAAAGTGCTTCATTTTAAAAAGTCGTAAAACAAAAAACATTTGTTTGAGTGATAGGAATTCAGGGTTAAGAGGATGTCAGCGAATTAAAAATAACCCTGTATATTCATGCCAAATTACAGCTTTCTAGTACTAACAGTCTCTGAGCTTAGCCGCGGACGGACAGACAGACAGACGGACAGACGTGGCGAAACAATAAGGATTCCTAGTTGACTACGGAACCCTAAAAACGGCCATGGTGCAAGTCAGACTCGCACACAACACATCATACAACACAAGAACAAAAAAAACGCCGAAGAAAACACGTGTAAGAGGAAGTTGGAAAAACAGTAGCGTAGCGTGGGTGTAATCCACCCGGGGCGGACCCTTCGGCCGTCTATAGAACAGTAGCGTAGCGTGGGTGTAATCCACCCGGGGCGGACCCTTCGGCCGTCTATAGAACAGTAGCGTAGCGTGGGTGTAATCCACCCGGGGCGGACCCTTCGGCCGTCTATAGAACAGTAGCGTAGCGTGGGTGTAATCCACCCGGGGCGGACCCTTCGGCCGTCTATAGAACAGTAGCGTAGCGTGGGTGTAATCCACCCGGGGCGGACCCTTCGGCCGTCTATAGAACAGTAGCGTAGCGTGGGTGTAATCCACCCGGGGCGGACCCTTCGGCCGTCTATAGAACAGTAGCGTAGCGTGGGTGTAATCCACCCGGGGCGGACCCTTCGGCCGTCTATAGAACAGTAGCGTAGCGTGGGTGTAATCCACCCGGGGCGGACCCTTCGGCCGTCTATAGAACAGTAGCGTAGCGTGGGTGTAATCCACCCGGGGCGGACCCTTCGGCCGTCTATAGAACAGTAGCGTAGCGTGGGTGTAATCCACCCGGGGCGGACCCTTCGGCCGTCTATAGAACCGGAATTTCAAAACTGGTTCCGATCGTGGCTTTTAAATTACTTGTACGGAATTTGTTCCAATCGTGGCTTTTAAATTACTTGTACGGAACTGGTTCCGATCGTGGCTTTTAAATTACTTGTACGGAATTTGTTCCGATCGTGGCTTTTAAGTTACTTATTTAAAAACGAAAAAGTTTTTCGGGTGCGCCGGTGGGATTCGAACCCACGTCTCCTGGGTATGCGCCCCAACGGGTGTTCTACCAATTGAACCACGTCGCATCCAACCGACTCCCCCGAAATTCTTAATCGCTTACATACGCCAACAGTGGCGTGTGGTAATATCCATCGCAACTATTAGAAGCTACGACTCCTACGTTCCAAATTACATTGGAAATGCGTAAGAAATGATGTACCACATCTATTTATTCAAATATTATTTATTTTATTAGCAGTACGGCTGCTGTTTTAAACTTTCGTGATTTTTACTCATAATTACTAAACGAAACGGGACTTATCACGCACTAAATATTTATTTATTTACCTCTACGTTTCGGCCGCATTGCAGCAACCGTGGTCACGAGTCAACGCCCGGAAGAAATATTTGGAAACCAAAAGCTTAAACTTCAAAAACCATACAAGCACATTAAGAGCCTCGATCGGAACCAGTTCTATACAAGTAATTTAATAGCCACGATCGGAACCAGTTCCCTACAAGTAAATTAATAGCCACGATCGGAACCAGTTCCGTACAAGTAATCAAGTAATTTAAAAGCCATGATCAGAACCAGTTCCGTACAAGTAATTTTAAAGCTTCGTATTTAACCAGTTCTGAAATTCATTTCATTGATTTTGCCGTAGGATGCACCGTTTTCAAGATATTTGACAAACCACCAGTACCTCTACCATGAGTTTACACTAGTTTACAGTGACCGTATTCGCTAGCGACGGCGTAAATGATTTGTATGGAGAATTGTACTTCCGTAAGTGACCGCTAGAGGCGCTGTACAATTCTCCATACAAATAATTTACGCCGTCGCTAGCGAGTACGGTCACGTAAACTAGTGTAAATTCACGGTAGAGGTACAGTACGCTTAGTATAAGTTTTACCTCACCAAAATACTTCTCGATCGCGTGTTTCGATAGAATTGAAATTTTTACGTGAATGCGATCGAGAAGTATTTTGGTGAAGTAAAACTTATACTAAGCGTACAGTTCTCGTCCGATCACCGAGGTTAAGCAACGTCGGGCGCGGTCAGTACTTGGATGGGTGACCGCCTGGTTTCATTTTTGTTTTTGAATGTTTTGTTATGACGTTGTCACATTAAACTATCGTCCGTAAATCGACTTTACAGACAACCGGTTTTTTATTAAAGCGCGGTACACATTGTGCAAATTTCTAGTGTTATCTTATCACCTAATTTAATTAGGTACGGTTCAAAAGATACAGGTCTATGACAGACGGATGGACAGACATCGAAGTCTTATGTAGTAAAATAATACGGATTACTCACGTCGCAAAACGAGTTTAACTCGAGATGTTTCGAGCTAATCAGTAGCCCTTTATCTGGGAGGAACACTGCTGCCAAATGTGCACGTAGGGAAATGCAATAACTATGTCAAGTTAAAAAACTCTTTTTGCGACGTAAATAATTATTTCACTGTAACTCTCACGGTAGTTTCATGAAAATCTTACATACATGAAGCATCGGCCCTGCAAGCATGGTCTTGTTGCTTGCAGTACTTAATTAAAGTAGGTGCTTTAATAATAGGATCCTATTGACGCAGTTTTTGGGTACGGAATTCTAAAAAGTAGGGTAGAGCGGGGCACATTGAGCAATTTTGTATTTATCACCTTCTTATTTGATGATGGTTTGCAGTAGAATTAAGGTACCTACTTTGATTGTTAGGAAATTTATCTGGGAATAAATGTCTCCTATTTGTTTTTTGTACTCTGCATAGTTTAGTAGAGAATTGCTTTAAAGTGACCAAGGTCAGACTATTTTAAACACAATAGATGAGTAAATTTACTAACTAATAATACTTATCTGATGTCTGAGACATTTGTTCTTTCAATTTTAGAAGAAAAATACTAGACTTAACTTTTTTTACTTTTGAGTCCGAAAAAAAACAAACGAAGCCTGCTACTAACTCCTGCGCCGCGTGGCTACTGTTAACGGCGGACTGTGTTCCCCTGCCAGGGACCTCACTTTTCGCCATATTGGGTTCCCGCGTATGATGCATAGTTTTGGAGATATTTTAATTGCCCAACTTACCCGCTTGCTCAACATGCCCCTCCCTACCCTACTCTGGATAAACCCGCGCCGGTTGGAGACAGGTATTTTGGCCGGTGATATAACCTTTTTGCACCTTTGCACCTGAGTCAATTATCTCTTCATCCGGGTACGAAATTCAATGAACTGGCTTTTTTTTATCTTATGGTAGGGGAGACCGAGGACAGTTGTGACAGAGAAAAGTAGTGAAAACGTCGATTTTTTGGAACTTATTAACTGCTAGCGAGCTCGCAGTATCGCACGTTTTTAGGGTTCCGTACCCAAAGGTTAAAAACGGGACCTTATTAATGAGGCTCCGCTGTCCATCCGTCTGTCCGTCTGTCACAATGTATCTCACGAACCGTGATAGCTAGACAGTTGAAATTTTCACAGATGATGTATTTTGGTTGCCGCTATAACAACAAATACTAAAAAACAGAATAAAATAAATATCTAAGGGGCTCCCATACAACGTACGTGATTTATTTTGCTCTTTATTGCTCAATATTGATAGTGGCAACAGGTAGACGTTTGAAATATTCACAGAATATTAATTAAGTTATATATTCACTTTTAAAATAAATTATTAAATTTATTTATTTATTTGTTTATTTATTCATAAAGTACATATAAGATACAAAATATAAGCATGAAATAATCTTAGGTCTAGTAAGTAAATTTAGTTTAGTCTAAGCTAGGTTACCAGTGTAACCTGTGTCATAGACAAAAGGAATCTAAAGAATTATAATACAACTCGATACACAATATCTTAAAACATAATACTTAGTTGGTAATTAAACAATAATAATGTAATCAAGTGTCAAATAACAAAATAAACAAAGAACAATCGGCTACACAGCCCTACCCTCACCTTGCAATCGTCAGCAGATTTTCAGTGTCAATATAAGATAGACCTTGCAACCACGCAATAACCTTAAATGAAAACAAAACAAATATTTAAGGGTGGCTCCCATACAACAAACGTGATTTTTTTTGCGGTTTTTATAGATAATGATACGGAACCCTTCGTGCGCGAGTCCGACTCGCACTTGGCCGGTTTTTTTAGTTCAAGCACAGATTACTTAATAGTTACTTCGTAACAGATACTGCATCCCGTACAAAATCTTGGTACTTACCGCGATTGTAGCCACAGATTATACTACTCCGTCTCCTTAAGAATGTGTGCGTGCCGACAGTGACAAGGGCTGGCAGTTCGGATTAAATTTTTTTTATCTACATGTTGTTTTACCATTTTGTCGGGATAATTGCTATATATTATATCCATGCAAACTTTCTAGCACTAATATTCCCTAAGCTAAGCCACGGACGGACAAAGGGACAGACGGTCATGGCGAAACTATAAAGGTTCCGTTTTTGCCATTTTAGCTCTGGAATCCTAACAAAAAAGGATATTTACTGTAATGCGCAGAACACATTGCCATGCTCACAGTACCCTAACGTTATACTAGATACGACGGTCAACTTTCGAACTTCGCATCGTGCCATCCCGCTCACGCTTATAGCTTTTTATAGAAGAGTAAGAGGGACAGCACAATACGAACTTCCAAATTGTTATATTAGCTATTAATTCTAGCATAGTCATATTAAAGTTTGCCCCCTGTTTCACCATTTTCACTTCTAAAAGTCCAGGCGGCATATTTTTTCCGTGGAACACGAATGAACGTGCGTCGGCGCGCGCTTGTGACAACCTACTGAAATTTCGATCGTAGCAGATGGTCCCCGCGGTAGGTAAATATCGCGCGTAAGTACATGGCATGCATGAGGCCTGGTTCAAGTCTCGAGCTATCAAACGCGCTGTTGCGAACTTGCTAGCAGTACATAAGTTCCCAAAAATCGACGATGTCACAACTCTCCTTGGTCTCCCCTACCCATTCATAACAGATGTTTATTTTAGTGAGTTTAAGACTGTTTGATAAAAACAAGTTATGTAGGTAACGTCTTAATAGTAAAAAGGTGTTTAGTGTCTGTACACCATTGTAAATATTTCTATCAGATTCTTAAAATCAAAATTTCAAAATGAAGCCTCTGATGCGGTATATTTTGAACATCGATGAATATATCGGAACATTTGCCAACCATAAAAGAAATATATCAGCATCATCCCAGCCTATTTATATACGTCCCACTGCAAGGCACAGGTCTCCTCTCAGAATGAAAGGACTTAGGCCGTAGTTCGTAGTTCTTTGGAACTTCACACACACCATTGATTTTCTTCTCAGGTGTGTGCAGGTTTCCTCACGTTTTTCTTCACCGTAAAGCTCATTGTAAATTTCAAATGTACATACATATTTATTATTTTTCATTTGAAATAAAAGAAAATCTAAAATAAATTACAGGGGTATTTAATCGAACTAACCCATCCGCCTGTCGAGATATTCCGGATTAAGTAATTTTAGAACATCATTCATCCCCTGGGCTGCTATAAAGCAAAATGACAAGAACTGTACTGTAGGTATATAGTTCATGAGCTTACATTTGCAAATATAATTTTTTTACTGTCTTAGAAATGAAACTGCTTTACTTCACTTAGAATTAAATATTATCACCAAAACCCAAAGCGGTCTAAAATAATCTTCTTGTTACATTATCACGAGTCTGATATGTCGTTTATTATTTACAGGTACATTGGCATGGCGGAATCAGAAGAATGCATCAGCAGATTTTTCCAAGATGGTTCATACATTGCTATCGCCAAAAGTCCCAACATGACATTGTCGTCACCAAAAAGCCTGGACTCCTCCCAAGACTCCAGCCAGAGTTCAATCGAAGACGGAGACTTACTTAGCTTATCCTCACTCACCATTGAAGAACAAGAACCAATCGAAATCGATCCATTCTACAATATCACTCCAAGAGAAATGCCTTTGTCACCTCACTACATCTTTGAAGAAGAATTTTCAACTAACCCCTGGGCAACATTAATAGCAACCATCTTCTTAACAAAGACATCAGGCAAAACAGCCAGACCTTACATAAAGGCATTTTTTGAAGAATACCCCACGGTTTACCACGTTTTGAACGATTGTCCTACATCCCTAGAGAGGTTTTTTAACAACTTGGGGTTAAGGAAACGAGGCCATACAATTTGGAAGTTGAGTTATCAGT
The DNA here is from genome assembly GCA_947859365.1 of Archips crataeganus. Taxonomy (NCBI): domain Eukaryota; kingdom Metazoa; phylum Arthropoda; class Insecta; order Lepidoptera; family Tortricidae; genus Archips; species Archips crataeganus. The sequence goes on from OX402065.1 coordinate 7,250,535, forward strand.
TCGTTTCGTCTAAATGGCGGCGAGCGAGCGATTTGTTCGGCATAGGGAAGTACGGGGAAGATGCGTACAGGATATTCTGTCTGGGTCACACGGATCTCGATCCCGGGGATAGGTATCTAAAGTTATACCTGGATTGGCTGCATAAGACGGACTTTTTGAAGGACTGCGGTGTTGCGGACAGTGAATGTGTTATAGAAGATCCGGTGTTGAAATATTATAGAATTACTTTAAGGGATGTTTAATTATATGTATATACATAACTCGTAGTTATATGTACATGTGATAGATAGTAAAGCAAGTTTTCCAAACACGTAATCGGTATGTTGTGTACGACGACTTTATAAAATTCGATGGTTCTGTACTTTGTCTTGGTTATGGAATGTAACTTACCTATATCTTTATAAATACGTGTATTGATTGTCGACTTTAAGTATGTACTAATCTATAGTGAAGTCATTTTAGGGTGATCCTTATGACAATATTTAAACAGATGGTACAGTTTTCCAGAAGGAGAACTTTTTTTAAAGCGGCGTATTTGTATATGAAGGGTCCACGAAAAAACACTTAATGTCACCTTTTTTGAAAATTGATATTTTAATCTCAAAATGTAGAGCTCGCAAAGAACTATGACTTGTCATTGAATTAAATATGGGTATCTGAAAACAATACATATTTTTATCACTTAAAGAAATGGTTACCATCCTTAGTTATCATCGTTATTGTCCGTGATGGATGACTAACTTTCAAACCGTTATAACTCAAAAAAGTTACTTAGGTGACTAGACATGTTCTTTCCGTGGACCCTTCGTATAATTATATACTACGGTTGTGTCAAAAATGTGCACATTTCGGGAAAGTAGGCGTTTTGGAAAAGTGTAGGTATTTTTATGGCAAGTTAACGTTGTACGTTTTGCGGAAAGTGCGTTAGGGAAAGTGGGTTTTACGAGTTGAATTCAAAAAATAATAATTAATAAGTAAATTAAATTATCGGGTTTTTGATACTACTCAACAGGGTTATTTGTTTCACTGACATCTTCTTAACCCTGAATTCCTATCACTCAAACAAATGTTTTTTGTTTTACGACTTTTTAAAATGAAGCACTTTTTTTCCATACAAATACACAGAGTATCGTAAAAATAAGAGGTAATCTCAAATTTTCAAAACGTTATTACACCAAAAATATTAAGTTATGATAAAAGCCGTAAAACAAAAAACATTTGTTTAAGTGGTAGGAGTTTAGGGTTAAAAGGATGCTAGTGAATTACAAATAACCCTGTATAAGACCTATCATAAGTGTTACAGGGATTACCTTAAAATATCAATACCTACCATACAACGGAAACTTTGCTTAATTTCGAACTGGATTCAATAAGTACATAGATATAAGATAATAAGTAGGTAAGAAAAAGAACAGAGTTATGTATCTGTATCTGTGATATTATTGATAGCATTTGATAGGTATAGCATTTTATTTTAGAGTGTGTTTGCGAAACTGTAACTACAGGCGCTTATATTTATTAGTTAGGTAACAACAATTAAAACCCGGAAATTTAATCAGATGACCCGCTTGCTCGTTTTCCTCCCTTCATAATAATAAATAAAAAAATAGTAGTCCAGCAATATTAAGTATACAGGGTTATTTGTAATTCACTAGCATCCTTTTAACCCTAAACTCCTACCACTTAAACAAATGTTTTTTGTTTTACAGCTTTTGTCATAACTTAATATTTTTGGTGTAATAACGTTTTGAAAATTTGAGATTACCTCTTATTTTTACGATACTCTGTGTATTTGTATGGGAAAAAAAGTGCTTCATTTTAAAAAGTCGTAAAACAAAAAACATTTATTTGAGTGATAGGAATTCAGGGTTAAGAGGATGTCAGTGAATTAAAAATAACCCTGTATATGTATTTATTTATTCAAATCACATTCTTCAAGTGTTTTACAATTTTACAAGTTTTTAAATAAAATAACATGTGTATTTTAGTTTTTAGTACCTAACTTTTGAATAAATATAAAATATGAAAACATTGATTTGTTTGATTGCAATACCCCAAATCCAAATAAAATCCAAAATAATGTCCATTAAAATAAAATAAATATGAAGGTACTTAAATTAAAAAGAAAAACAGCACAAAGTAAATAAAATAATAGTACATAAAAAACGTACAAGATGGAGCGATGACCTGGTTAAGGTTGCGGGATCGCGTTGGATGCGGATGGCACGGGACCGATCTGTTTGGCGAGCCTTGGGGGAGGCCTATGTTCAGCAGTGGACATAAAAAACGTAACTTTACTTAATAATTATTTTAAACTTATCAGCGACATGTAATGTATATCCACGAACTATTTTTTCTCAGTCTGCAGTTGCATAAAATTAACGTGATTTTATGGCTTGACCGATCTTAATGAAATTTTTTGTCTAAGTATATTTGGTAGGCCTGAGAATAGGTCGTAGGCTATTTTTTTTATACCGCTATCGTCGCGAACAACAGCTAATAAACATTAAGAATTGCTCGTTTAATGGTAGGTACGGGATTGATAGATTAGGTAATAATGACCTTGTTGAGTGTAATTCTGAATTAGGTAATGTACTTAATGCAATGTTAAGTAAAACAATGCGTGGTTAATTTTCATTTTGTCAAAACCTCATCAAGACTTGGTACACAAATACAAATTCAAACTGTATTTAGTCACGTTTAGCACGACGTGCTTGCAAACTCTTGGATTGCATGCAACCTTTGTACGGTAAAAATAAGGCACGAAATCACATAATCTTTTATCTTCTATCTATACTTTTTTTTTATAAATAAAAATAAATCACCGAAATGTATGTACGCGCATAAATTCCGATCGACTGCACCAAATTGAATAATTCTTTTTCATCTCTCATACTCGGAAAGTGAGGCAAATCATATCTGACATACGGGAGGATAACTATTATTTTCTTCCCAAGGGTAGAAATGAATTAAAAAAAATAAAGGCATTGGCTGTCAATGGAACACATACGCATTCAGCCAAGCATTACGACATATACATAGAATAATTAAGTATTGAGTTTTTTTTCTTAATTAGTCATATTAAAAATTTAATAATGCCAGTGAAATATTATTAAATTAAATTATTAATTTACATTAGTTTCTTATTTAGTGACTTAACCAGAAAAGTTAGAAAATGTTAAGAAAAAAAAAACACGGTAAACAACAATGTTATTGTCCACACAGCCTATCTCTATACAGCTTAACTCCTTGGTTCAAATTGGTTACTTACATATTTTATAAATAAATTTACTAAAACACCTACTTTATCTACTGTTTTCATTGATTATTATATTGAACATTCTAAATTTTGTTAAATTAATTATTCCTTAACAATAAACTCCATTGAAATATTTTACAACGATCATATTGACCAGTTTAGACATTTTTATTTATTTATACTTATATTTTCTTACTTTCCTTGTAGTCGAAATGAAAAGCAGAGTGTTTAACTCGGGAAAAACACCAATATCACCCTCGGAATATTGGCACCCTCGCTGTGCTCGGGTGCCAAGTAACCTCGTGAGATATTGGTTATTTTCCTCCCTTGTTGAACAATCTACTATTTCATCTCTCATACTCGGAAAGTGAAGCAAATCATATCTGACATACGGGAGGATAACTATTATTTTCTTCCTTAAGGTAGAAATGAATTAAAAAAATAAAGGCATTACCGATCTAAATTGTTTTATTACTGAAAATTAACAAGTAACAATAAAATAATTAATTAATTAATAATTAATTAGCCTGTCATACCATACTTAAAATAGCACTTTGGCAACGTAATAAAGTAATAAAAGACAGTTTTCTTCTTCTCGAAATTAATGATGATGATGTTCCGGTTGGTTCCAATGATTTTCTGGACTTCTCTATGCGATTTTGTAGGGTTGAAGCTTTGATGCCATTTTTGCCAACCGCTTTGCGTATCATTGTACCCCGCACCTTACCGCATCAAAGTGCCCCAACGGACTTTTATCACAAACAATTAGTTTATTGAAGTATTTATTATAATTATACTCAAAATCATATTTAAAATCACTTTTAAATATATTCACTTACCTTAAATAACATAAAACAACAAAATAAATTAACTAATAAGACGGTGCTGAGACGCGATCACGGGTAAAATTTTGATAGGTGACAACACAAACACATTTATGTCCGTTGAAGGCGAACGGCAAACTGGCGGCGAATCAGGGGGGTTACTACGAAATTCGAAGTTCGAAGTTCGGATCGTGCGGTCCCTCTCACTCTCGTAATAAATACCATTAGCGTGAGCGGAACGGCATGAAACGAAGTACGAATTTCGCGCTTCGTAGTATAGGGCCAGAGGCGCTACTACGAAATTCGAAAATCGAAGTTCGTATCGTATTATCCCTCTCACTCTCGCGTCAAATCATATTAGCGTGAGCGGGACGGCACAAAACGAAGTTCGAATTATGCACTTCGTGGTAGGGCCTCTGGCGAGGCGAATGTCACACACAACTGTCATTCTTGTGCATTTCCTTGAGCGTTTTAGTGATGTCGCAGACTTCGTAGCGTTTTACGGTTTTCAAATATTGGCACTGTCCCCCTTCCCCCTACGTCAGTTTATTGGTGGTGTCAACATGCCTATTACTTTCCTATTGCTTTCCTATAATCAAAGAAAAAAAAATCGTAACAGTCAAAGGGTTTTACCTACGGGTTTTACCTTAAATCTTTGAGTATTTAGACTGAAGGGAGGCGCCTTGAAGCGCATTTCCCCTCTGCCAAAGGTATGAACCCGCCGGGTATAACCGTTATACAAAACTGTTTCGCTCGCTTCTCATGACATTTCAAAACGGCACGCGTCAGTGAATGAGCTCCCACAAAAATGACTAAATGCAAAGAATTCGGGCGTGAAAAAATATCTGACACGTCGAGTCTACAAAAAGACAAAGTAACTTTTCATCTGGAAGTATTTCGTACCGTAATTATTGTTGATTAATAGTAAAAATAAGTGAAGTTTATTAATAAAATTATTGCCAGTCAGTGTGGCCAGCTTTTTGTAAAAATAGCCACATTGGCCATTTTTAATTTTTATAAATCAATTAATTATTAAAGAGGTAAAATATAAATTATATAATATTTTGATTGATCTTATACATTCATTACATTGTTTGATTGACTTCATCCATGTAGACTTTAAGGCCAGGCGCTGACTGCAACTTTTTATCACCTCGTTTGAGTGCTATTGATTTTTGTGCTGGAATTATATGAAAGCGCGCTCACCATTCAAAATGCCACCGCTGCTACCATCAACACAAAAAACAAGTTTTCATCTCTCAATTCAAAATTCCTAACAATTCTATAGCACTCAACTCGAACGAAGCGACAAAAAAGTGCAGTCGGAGCCTGGTCTAATAATCTAAGATCCGTACTAGAACTAGCTCAGTTTTTTTTTGTATGTGGTTATACCTATAAGATATACCTACAATACAAGCAACAATTTCTGATGTACCTAGTGTTAACAATTGTTGGTAAACCTTAAATCAATAAATAATAATAATAAAGAAGAAGCTACCATCACCCATCTGTTAAACGGATTAAAATAATTTTATATCAAATTTAAAAAATATATATATCAAGTGGTTTGGCAAAAAACTACTGGCCAGACAATTATTAAATAAAAACCGGTTGTCTGTAAAGTCGGCTTACGGACGATAGTTTAACGTGACAAAGTCATAACAAAATATTCAAAAAACAAAAATGAAACCAGGCGGTCACCCATCCCCGCGCCCGACGTTGCTTAACCTCGCTGCTCGGACGAGAACCGGTGTTTTGTCAAATATCTTGAAAGCGGTGCATCCTACGGCAAAATCAATGAAACTTTCATCCCCCCTTTGTAACCCCCGCACCTCCTCCCCCACTACCCCTCACTCGTAAATTAAATATTGGACTAATGAAATTAACAAATAACTGAAAACCACATCCTTATAGCTTAAGCCGCTTCGGAGATTACCACGAACAAACGCACAGATAAACAGACAGTAATTCTAAGAATCGTTACTATTTTAATTGCTATTTTTATTTAACTATGGACGAAGCTCAGTTCTCTTTTTTATTTTTCTAAATAGATTTAGCTATTTTTTATATTTAAGTGGTATTTCACCGACCACTAGTAATATTGGCTATTTTTACTTAATAAATAATTGGCCACACCGATAACCGGTCTAGTATCGACTAGAGAGGGGACACACAAATTTCCACAATCGATAAACTATTGAGTGAATGAATCAGTGAATGATTTGTCTTATCATGGTTTCATATTTTAAAGGTTACTAATAAAATGGAAACGTATGGTTAGTAATAAATGTATGTTTAAAGTATCGAACTCGTTGAAAAAATTGACGTTAAAGTATTAACAAATACTTTTTAATGATTCAATACAAGTAACAGGCAGTGATTCAACTTCATACTAGAGCACCCGAATCGACGCACGCACACAGTCAAGCGTCTTACACGGCCGCTAAGCTAACTAATCTTCGCCAGACAAAACTACGCAGTTCCACGCCGCACGCCGCGCAGTTCGGTCGCTGGTTGAGTGAGTGCTGTGACGCGCCGCCCGCTCTATTCGCCCCCGTTTCGATTCCGTAACGTGGCTATAAGCGCTCGGTACAAAGTAACTAATATTATATTTTCTTTAATAATGGCGGCGTCACGAGAACGTGTGTATTGCAGTGTTTACGGGTGCCTAAATTCAACGGTGATAAAACCAACATTGTAATTTTTTCAACTTCCTGCTGATGCTGAAAGGTAAAGTTAGTACCTATTAGGTACTTTATTATTAGTCTATTAAAATTTGTCTAGGTACCTTCTCAACAAAATGTTAACCATAGTGATGTGTCTATTCTATTTATAGAAAATTACAAAGTAAAAGACATTTGGCACAGCTGACATTAATATTACTTGCTATATGTACATATTTTAATAAATCCTCCACTTTTAAACCTTATAGAGCAATCACATTTATTTAGAAAACGAATTATCTATAAACAACTTAGGGATTAATTGAACGACTGAATGTATGAACGAGTGAATGCTTATCGACATTCTTATCGACATGGCCCTAACTCTAGCTGTTTCTAGATAGTTGTCTATGTGTGATGTACGTGTGACATGTATAGACGAGATGTTTTTCAATGTGTCTATGGCGATCACTGTTGTGTTGACGAATTCGGTTTGTGTGCGTGTGTACAAACATTGCTCTGTTTTCATTTGTAGTTAAATTGCTTGTGTGTGAGTGCATTGCTCCCCCCGCGAGTTTTGGCAGAAAAATTGTTTAGCAACCTACGGGCGATAACATCTTCTTTCAGTCTAAATACTCAAAGCCTTAAATAATTAGTAAACAATTGAGATTTTACTTTTTGAACTTAAAAAAACCGAATAGTTGTTTAATTTAATATAACGATATAATATTATTATGATGGTGAACGATCTATTATCATTTAGGTACTTACCTGTAGGTGTAGGGTTGTCCGGATGTCTCCCAAATCAACCCGTACCGTATTAAGTATTAAAATATGGAACCTACACCTAAAAAATAGTACATTACTGCAGAGGCTGGGAAGCATCTGGGAAGTAAAGTACGCGGTTGCTGGCCGAGTAAGTTTGATAATCGATAGTACAAAACTATCGACACTATCGATAGTATCGATTGTTTTCGGTCATTATTGCCTGATTTTGCAATACTATCGATACTATCGATTGTATTGGACATACATAAAACTATCGATAGGCTACATTGGAACAAAGAGTATTGTAATATTATATGAACAAGACTGGCAACTCTATGGTGAAATATGCATGTATGGAAGGTGCTGCTGCCCTACGCCCTGGTGAAGAACTAATGTGACGTATCTATAGATGTATACCTATCTATATGTATATGTTGGTAGTGATGTACAGCTATAATTACGCGTAATTTTAATTGATAGGCTAATTGCCACTATTCGTATTTTAGCCGTCTAATTCAAATCAGCATATACGAAGTATAAGCGGCTAAACCCGATTTGCACTATATGGCTAAAATACGAACATTGGCAAGTGGCCTATCATTTAAAGTCCTTGACCGTACAATTTGGTACGCCATGGCCATGGCATGGCCGATGAATGACAACTGACAAGTTTGACAAGTCAACCAAGATGGCCGCTAATTTAGTTCTTCACCAAACAACCAGAGATCGCTGTAGTCGCATGAAAAGTGTGATATATGTAAGTGTGCCCCCCATGCACTAGAATGAGCATTTACTAGGCAATCGTGTTCCATCGTAGGCGGCCTACGGTTGGCCTCATCTTCGCTTTCCATCAGGCGTGATTTTGGTCAAACGCAAGCCCATATTGTATAAAAAAAAACCGCGCGTCACCGAAATAAACGTAGCCAAGCATGCCATGTACCTAATGTGGAATTTAAATACCGGAATGCGTAAAACTAGCTATTTCGGTGTCGTCGTCCTTAGCGTACACTTTCATTGATTAAGGTATAGCAACGGCGTAAAGAATTGAACATTTAATTTTTTGACACCTGAAAATTACTGCAGGAAAGGAAAGAGTTTTTCCTCCTGAACACGAAAATACAAGAAAATAAAAAAAAATATCCGAATTTACAAATATTAACACATAATAGATGTTTCCTTTGCCTTTTTCACCAGAAAAGAAGAGCTGTTAACCAAACCGCCCAAGCAAACCACACACAACGTCAACGTCAGATTTATGTATCACTTTTTTTGTTAATAGGGACTATACTTCGTTTAATTTAAGGTTTGAATTAACGGTCAAATTGTAACACACGTTTCTCGGTCTTTGAGTATTTAGACTGAAAGGAGATGTTATCGCCCGTAGGTTGCTAAACAATTTTTCTGCCAAAACTCGCGGGGGGGGCAATGCACTCACACACAAGCAATTTTACTACAAATGAAAACAGAGCAATGTTTGTACACACGCACACAAACCGAATTCGTCAACACAACAGTGATCGCCATAGACACATTGAAAAACATCTCGTCTATACATGTCACACGTACATCACACATAGACAACTATCTAGAAACAGCTAGAGTTAGGGCCATGTCGATAAGAATGTCGATAAGCATTCACTCGTTCATACATTCAGTCGTTCAATTAATCCCTAAGTTGTTAATAGAAAATTCGTTTTCTAAATAAATGTGATTGCTCTATAAGGTTTAAAAGTGGAGGATTTATTAAAATATGTACATATAGCAAGTAATATTAATGTCAGCTGTGCCAAATGTCTTTTACTTTGTAATTTTCTATAAATAGAATAGACACATCACTATGGTTAACATTTTGTTGAGAAGGTACCTAGACAAATTTTAATAGACTAATAATAAAGTACCTAATAGGTACTAACTTTACCTTTCAGCATCAGCAGGAAGTTGAAAAAATTACAATGTTGGTTTTATCACCGTTGAATTTAGGCACCCGTAAACACTGCAATACACACGTTCTCGTGACGCCGCCATTATTAAAGAAAATATAATATTAGTTACTTTGTACCGAGCGCTTATAGCCACGTTACGGAATCGAAACGGGGGCGAATAGAGCGGGCGGCGCGTCACAGCACTCACTCAACCAGCGACCGAACTGCGCGGCGTGCGGCGTGGAACTGCGTAGTTTTGTCTGGCGAAGATTAGTTAGCTTAGCGGCCGTGTAAGACGCTTGACTGTGTGCGTGCGTCGATTCGGGTGCTCTAGTATGAAGTTGAATCACTGCCTGTTACTTGTATTGAATCATTAAAAAGTATTTGTTAATACTTTCACGTCAATTTTTTCAACGAGTTCGATACTTTAAACATACATTTATTACTAACCATACGTTTCCATTTTATTAGTAACCTTTAAAATATGAAACCATGATAAGACAAATCATTCACTGATTCATTCACTCAATAGTTTATCGATTGTGGAAATATGTGTGTCCCCTCTCTAGTCGATACTAGACCGGTTATCGGTGTGGCCAATTATTTATTAAGTAAAAATAGCCAATATTACTAGTGGTCGGTGAAATACCACTTAAATATAAAAAATAGCTAAATCTATTTAGAAAAATAAAAAAGAGAACTGAGCTTCGTCCATAGTTAAATAAAAATAGCAATTAAAATAGTAACGATTCTTAGAATTACTGTCTGTTTATCTGTGCGTTTGTTCGTGGTAATCTCCGAAGCGGCTTAAGCTATAAGGATGTGGTTTTCAGTTATTTGTTAATTTCATTAGTCCAATATTTAATTTACGAGTGAGGGGTAGTGGGGGAGGAGGTGCGGGGGTTACAAAGGGGGGATGAAAGTTTCATTGATTTTGCCGTAGGATGCACCGTTTTCAAGATATTTGACAAAACACCGGTTCTCGTCCGAGCAGCGAGGTTAAGCAACGTCGGGCGCGGGGATGTGTGACCGCCTGGTTTCATTTTTGTTTTTTGAATATTTTGTTATGACTTTGTCACGTTAAACTATCGTCCGTAAGCCGACTTTACAGACAACCGGTTTTTATTTAATAATTGTCTGGCCAGTAGTTTTTTGCCAAACCACTTGATATATATATTTTTTAAATTTGATATAAAATTATTTTAATCCGTTTAATAGATGGGTGATGGTAGCTTCTTCTTTATTATTATTATTTATTGATTTAAGGTTTACCAACAATTGTTAACACTAGGTACATCAGAAATTGTTGCTTGTATTGTAGGTATATCTTATAGGTATAACCACATACAAAAAAAACTGAGCTAGTTCTAGTACGTTTCTTAGATTATTAGACCAGGCTCCGACTGCACTTTTTTGTCGCTTCGTTCGAGTTGAGTGCTATAGAATTGTTAGGAATTTTGAATTGAGAGATGAAAACTTGTTTTTTGTGTTGATGGTAGCAGCGGTGGCATTTTGAATGGTGAGCGCGCTTTCATATAATTCCAGCACAAAAATCAATAGCACTCAAACGAGGTGATAAAAAGTTGCAGTCAGCGCCTGGCCTTAAAGTCTACATGGATGAAGTCAATCAAACAATGTAATGAATGTATAAGATCAATCAAAATATTATATAATTTATATTTTACCTCTTTAATAATTAATTGATTTATAAAAATTAAAAATGGCCAATGTGGCTATTTTTACAAAAAGCTGGCCACACTGACTGGCAATAATTTTATTAATAAACTTCACTTATTTTTACTATTAATCAACAATAATTACGTTACGAAATACTTCCAGATGAAAAGTTACTTTGTCTTTTTGTAGACTCGACGTGTCAGATATTTTTTCACGCCCGAATTCCTTGCATTTAGTCATTTTTGTGGGAGCTCATTCACTGACGCGTGCCGTTTTGAAATGTCATGAGAAGCGAGCGAAACAGTTTTGTATAACGGTTATACCCGGCGGGTTCATACCTTTGGCAGAGGGGAAATGCGCTGCAAGGCGCCTCCCTTCAGTCTAAATACTCAAAGTTCTCGGTATTTCGAACACAAATGGACTAAAAATACCTAGGTACATGTACATTTATTAGCGGTACTTATTATGTTTTTATTATAGAAATTAATACAATTTTAGATAATTTAGTTGTTTCATTTAAAAACGTGTGCAAAATTTACCGTTAAGTTTCAAATGTTAAAATAAATGGAGTAGACTATAGTAATGAGTCTATTGTGTGGCAGTTTTGGATTTACGCCCTTTTAGAATAAGCACATCTTAAAAAAATTGTGATGAATTAAAATAATCCTAGTGAAAATTTAAAACATCAGCGTCTTTCTCTTTCTAAATAAAATACAGAGAATAAATCAAATTGTAGTCTTAGATATATGAAATGTTTTATTTATTTATTTATTTATTTATGTTGTCAATTAACCAGTCACGTGAAGTTGAAATGAAATTTAAAAATGAAATACACATCTCGTCTTGATCCAATGTCCTAAATCCAAATACGTGGTGGTAGACCAGCATTACGTTGGCAACAATCGGTTCATTTTAAGATTTTAATATTCCTCTTAGATCTTGATAGATCTTGATGCTATAAATTTGTGTGGTACTAAGCTTCGGAAAAGTCACAAGAATTACAAGCAATTTAATTCATATTATACCTCTTTTAGGCCGGCCGTATACACGCGGAATTTTTCTTCGGTTTCCGTACGGAATGATGTGTGCGAGCGAGACAACGCTATATACTTTCGTAGCCAGAGGCGCTACCACGAAATCCGAAAATCGAAGTTCGCATCGCATTATCCCTCTCACTCTCGTGTCAAATCATATTAGCGTGAGCGGGACGGCACGAAACGAAGTTCGAATTATGCACTTCGTGGTAGGGCCTCTTGTCTCGTTTGCACGCGTCATCCCGTACGGAAACCGAAGAAAAATTCCGCATGTATGCGGCCGGCCTTAGGGCCTTAACTTATCATACAAGATGCGTTCTGCAACTTCTGCATCATTCATTCATGACGGAAAACGCAGAACGTACCTGTGTGATAAAACCCTAAAGCCCTCCACAAACCAAAGCGCGTGGCGCCGACGGAGCGTGCCAAGCGCGTTCTATAACACTGAATCATATACGCTGTGCCGCGGTGCCGGTGTGTGTCACCGTAAATATGATTCAGTGTTACAGATACAGAGCGCGCTGAGCACGCTCCGCGGCGCCCCGCGCTTTGGTTTGTGGTGGTCTAGTGCAATCAGTGTTGGACTGGACTAGAATATTAACAGTTTGGCTGCGGCGCTGATTTTTACGTACATTCAGACCGTGCGTTACTTACTAACACGATTTTAATTAGCGCCCGCACAGGCGGTAAGACGCGTACCGTGCGGAAAAGACATGGTTTCGCAGCCAACGTGTTAAACTGACTTAATTTTATCAATGGCAACACGCTGTGCAAAACTACCACGTGCATCGTAATTATGTTCCTCTAAATCGTGTAAAATAACAAAATTTGGTATATTAAATTAAAATAAATTTTCATGCAAAATAGCATTTCAATAAAGCAAATTTGAAAAATAAGTATGTGCATATATTTACGTTGGCTCGACAAGCGTAATTACATGTTTAATTACTTTGATTTGAACAACAAAACGTCCTTTGGCTTTTCCTATTAATGAGGTGAAATTTTAACAACCGGTCTGAATCTGTTTGTCGATTAAAATATATAATTATTTGTTAACAATGTTAACATCACGATGCCCATAACTATTTCACTTCTATTTCAGTCTCAGTCATAATACGACGCTCGGTAGTGTTTCATTTGCTTATGAAATCAAGACGAAGTAATCACTTTTATTCGCAAATTATTATAAAAGAAATGGTTTTGTTGAGAGTGTAGTAGTTTCGTGAAAAACAAGCATCTATATTAGTGAAGTAAAGTAATGTGAAAACGAAAATAAGATCGTACGTTCACGATGTTTCAAACATTCCCGCCATATTCTTATCCATAAATAAACCAATAGAACGCTATTCGTGATACCAACCTCTAGAAAAATGCCGGAGTGATTACTCGCCGCGTTGTTGGCAGTAGTGTCGACTGTGGCAAATGGTGGATTGCGTTGCTTTTTCTCGTGCTCTGTGTAAAATATTTACGTAAAATAGTGTTAATTTCGCGGTGCAGTGTTTCTGACTAATAAAAACATGTCGGAAACACTGCCGAACACCAAAAAACAAGTTCCGAGGCAGCTGGTGAGTGTTTATTGTTAAATTTTTACGTATTTAGTCCCGGGTGACGCCATGGTGGCTTTATCTGGGATCACGTAAACACGAAATGGTGCATCGCTGCATCGTGTATCGATTAATGAAACTTATGGGAATGTGTTAGAAATATTATCAGGGTATATGCTTTCAATGATGATCATAGTCAGCGAGGGTCATCGGACTCAGTTTTTTGCGATCACGCCGCGACCGAGTTTAAAACGCGGCGGCCGTATGCATTCGCGCATGCGAGAAGGAGTCAAAATCTATAATAGTTCCGTAGGCCGCAGCATTGCGAAGTAGCGGCGTTTGTGTGGACAAGGTGCGTGCAGCAGCTTTGACGGTTTCTGAGCATCTGGTAGGGACATGAAGGCGTTTCCTGCGGGTTAGAGGAGAGGGCAGGCGGCCAGGGGCGTGCGCTGTGACTGCGATCGGCCGACTAGCCGAGTACTCGACAGCAACACGGTTACTCTTCGCTCGTCGACACTACTGCGAGTAGTGCGAGTTCGCTCTACTCGCAATTTCTTTATTACTACACTGCACGACAACATTATTCGTCGAACGCATACCTATTGCCCACCATTTAAAACAAATAACTAATGATTAGCGTTTGATTTATATTTAGACCTATTCGATACATTCTCGTGTCGCTACGCTCTTTGTTTCGGTCCGCGAAGGTAAACAGCCCTCGCATCAAAGTTTTATTGTTATGCTAGCATAATTACGTGCCTGCTTAGCCACAGTTCTCTCTCAGGCCGTAAGATTTCATTGACCTTGGAGTACAATAAATAATGGTAACTAACCCACTACTTCCTACCTGACACCACCTTTATTAAGTAAAATCAACAAAGATAATCATTATTATATTATACTTCTGCTGTATAAAAATAACAGCCCAAAAAATACACCAATAGACATTTTAATTCATTTCAAGTGTTAAAAGTGAAAGTCTGTCTGGCCAGAAAGTGACAGTATTGTCTAGGTGTACCTACCTGTCACTAACTAGGTAGGTATCACATCAATGAAAATTTTCAGTAGAACTGTCCTAATTGCAATTTTCTGTTAGTAAGCAATCAATTTTATACTCAACTCATAGATAAGATAACACTAAATTCATGTTAGAGTTAGATTGTAAGTTTAAGCCACATACATATTCATGTTATATCTGAAACACATAAACAGCATGAAATCAAATAAATATCAAATTTTTTAGCAAGTTTACAAAGTAAAATTTTTGTGTCAGTTCATTAAATATTTTTCCCTACAGCGTGAGCGGAAGCAACGCAAGCTCTACTCAGATGAGTGGGCCCTCGGAGATGATGATGTGGAAGGTGGACGAGGGTTCTCCCTTGCTGACAAGCTGGAGAGCCAGAGATTCGACCACCCTGGCTCTATACATGAAATGTTTGGGACGGAGCTCACAGTGTCCTACCTTCAGAAGAATGGATTTACCACCCCATTGCTGTTTAAGGAGAAAACTGGATTGGGATTGAGGTATTTATAGATCTAGAATTCATAGTTAACCCTTTAACTCCTTAAAATTTTTCATTGTGCATACTCATGTTGCCGCTGATACAAAATAATAATAATAAATGTGTATATGTCAATGTAATAAAATTACACTAGAGCAATGAATATCTGTTAAAATACAAATCAAAACTTTGTCTTATTTATCAGACTGTGGCAAAATGAGCTGGAAATTTTGTGTATTAGGTATATGTCAGACTGCTGCGGTTAAAAGGTTAAATACAGACTCAAAAGAAATCACTTTAGAAAGGAAAAAGAAAAAGTACAAACTGCACCTTCAGAACGACTGACACAATTCAAATTAATCTCATTTCAAAATTAAACTTTATGTTAAAAGAAAAACATGTTTAGTTTTAGTTATGAAATGAGGATAATTATTCCTAATGGGTCAGTCTCATTCTGAAGGTGCAAAACTTTACTTTATTTTCCATACCTTAGTTATGCTATGTTGGAATTCTTTGTTCTTACAACTGAGGTTGAAAGTCATACTTGATATCATTGGGCTAAATTGAAGCCTGATGAACTAATTATGTTATTTCGAGTATACCTACTTACTTTACACCTTAGCAGGTGTAGTGTTTATGACCACACTTAATTGACGCGTCGTTGATAGAGAAGATATATTTAACCAGCAGCATACTGTTAAGTTAGTAGTTTTGTCTCTATGCTTGACATGCCAAATTAACCCTTAATAAGGCCCCATTTATTGGAGCATACTACCACAGAATCAAAAGCAGTCGTCAAATGCATACAGACCTGATAAAGTATATTTTTAAAGCTAGTTGTATTTTCAATAATTACAATGGATATTATGATGTATTATAAAAGTAATATGGTTGAATTTCCAAAGTAATGTAAATCGCCTCTACCTTTTTAAGGGTTAACATGGTCGTACACACCACAAGTGTCTTACGTATCACTCACATATTGTCGCATATGCCGTATCGCTAAACATGTGAGCTGTACGCTTAGTATAAGTTTTACTTCACCAAATACTTCTCGATCGCGTTTACGTAAAAATTGCAATTCTATGGAAACATGGACGCGCGGCCGCGGAGGCGCTGTCCATGTTTCCCTAGTAATTGATTTTTTTTCGTAAACGCGATCGAGAAGTATTTTGGTGAGGTAAAACTTATACTAAACTAAGCGTACTGGCCTACTACGAAATTCGATTTTAGAACTTCGTATCGTGCCTTTCCGTTCACACTAATCGTATTAAACAGAATAGAGAAAGAGGCGGCACGATACGAATTTTTAAATTCGTAGTAGCCCTCCTGTTTACTATACCAACTTGACGCACCACACTTCTAATTAAATGTCACGTACGTGTTTCGGTTTACGAAAAGTTAAAATGTTTAAAGTACCTACTGCTACACTTAAACGAGCTTACGGCATTTTTCTTTAAATATATAAAATTAAATAGTTAAATTATTAATTCGGAAGTCTGACGTGATGACACACTTTAGGTATATTCATAGATTCAAAGCACAATGTAATCGTCACGTGACGAATCTTGAGTTTTGAACGCTGTCATCAGTCATCATCCAACAAAACATTGAACGTCGATTACCGGGAAGTAAAGCAATTTCTTTATTCAGAGTAAAAATATTTTTATTCAATTTAGCACTTATGAAAGTCGAAGACTACTACCGGTTAGGAAAAACGCTGTTGGGAAGAATCCGGCAAGAATCTCAACAAGGTATATTTTTTTCAAACAGATCTACAATTTTTTTAAATTTCTTACATCTAAAGTTTTTAACACAACTAAGGGCCCAGTTTTCAGTCACCGGATAAAAGTATCCGTCAGTTAAAACTATCGCTTTCATTTTCTCTAGTCATAGGAAAGAAAAGGACAGAGCTGGCATTTATATGACAGATTGTTACCTGAATATTGAAAAACCAGTTCTAAAGCGAAAGCGACACAACAACAACAACAAAGAAACAACTAAACTAAACAACTAAAGCTATTTTTACACGAGGGATTGCTAATGGGGATCGGAATTATTTTCAAACAAATTACCAATTACCTAGTACACGCCAATGCATGCAATGGATTCGAAAGAGATCTACAAAAACTAAAGATTGACGTAAACATTAAAAAGCTCTCATCAAAATGCACGGCCTTATTAGATGATAAATGCTAGAGAAATGTTG
Organism: Archips crataeganus; assembly: GCA_947859365.1. Taxonomy (NCBI): domain Eukaryota; kingdom Metazoa; phylum Arthropoda; class Insecta; order Lepidoptera; family Tortricidae; genus Archips; species Archips crataeganus. Next base: position 7,267,937 of record OX402065.1, read on the forward strand.
TCACGTGACAATGAATTGCACCCCACGTGGACGGTCTGAAGATGAAAGTTCCTACTTAGTGTCACTTGAGTACGTAGAGTTCGCGGGAGGCAAAACATGTACGGCAATAAAAACATGTCAACTCGTAGCCTAATCAACTGATAACCATCATGAATGAGAGAGAACATTGCTGCTATGATGTTGATGTATTACCTACTCGGCACTTAAAGCATGGGAGAGGTATTCTCGCTACTCCCTTCTGGGTCAATTGTAGAAGGACGTTTGAGTATACTTGGCGATAAGATAGCAAAAAAATGCACGCGAGCCCATTGCTACTAGGGGCGTTCAATAAAAAGTGAGAGTGAGTATGTTATAAACAACTTTTAATAAATGTCATTATATTTTTCGACATAGTCACCTTTTGGCATAATACACTTAGGGGGTGTTTCACCACCTTATTGTCAAACTGCTGGTTACGTAACCAATTAATAAACTAAGTACTGGACAAATCTGTCAGCTAGTGTTTTTTCAGTTTCACCACTCCGGTCCTGTGCAAACTAAGTTCCACTTAACTAATCGTGGGTTTAACAAAAAGTCGGAATGGCAACGTCGCATTTCACGACCACGCGTTCCTGTTCGCACACTTTCGTTCAAAGAGTCACTCATTATTAAAGCAAAAGAAATGGTTAACTATATAATTTTTGAATACATCTATTTTTTTTGCATAAACAAATATGTAACATTATAATTGATCCAAAAACGGTATTTATTTACGATACTTTGTTAACAATAACAAAGAAAAATAAAATCACGTAAAACGAATCGAAAACTGGCGCCAAACCATTTGACAGATAAACTTTTTTTTAATGGCGACATACAAGTTCAGGTAGAACAAACGATTGAGCCACTGAAAAAAAGTTTGTTATTAAAAAATATTACGAAATTTTGGATTTATTTTTACATACTAAAAGTGTACCCACATCTTTTTATTCAAATCTTGATATCTAAATTATTTTATGCAATTTAGCATGACCTCTTTCTTTAAAAAATGAAAAATACTTTGATTTATTTTCCTGAAACCGGCTGAAGGGCTCTCCAACCATGACCACAAAAAAATAAACTAACTTTATGTGACGGATAAAAATGCTAAATGCCACCTGATCTGATGGTCAAATTAAGAAACAGTTTGTCCGTCACTTAGCGCTAATCGAGACTGGTGATTTTAATTCCATCTGTCAAATAAGGTTATGATTAAGCTAATCCGCACTTTAAGAAATGTGGTGAAACAGCCCCTTAGTATATCTTTTTTCTAAACTTAAAATTCCATTTTTAAAAAAGGTCTCATCTTGAGTACTTAAAAAATCTTGTACTGCAGCGACTACTGCGTCGTCGTCTTCAAATTTCTGGCCTCTCAGGTATTGTTTCAATCTCGGAAATAGGTAGAAATCACTGGGAGCGAGATCTGGTGAATACGGAGGATTCTTAAGGATATCGAACCCAGCATCACGAATTGCAGCCATTGCAATGGCGGACTTGTGTGCCGGGGCAATGTCCTGCTGGAACAGCACAACTTTCGAGAGTATACCTCGCCGTTTTTCGCGGATCTCATTGCGCAATGTTGCTATTTGTTTGGCGTATAAAGTGCCCGTAATAGTGGCTCCATGCTCGAGATACTCAATCATTAATACCCCTTTACCATCCCAAAAAACAGAGCCCATGACCTTACCGGCAGATGGGCTCACCTTGAATTTCTTCGGAGTTGGAGATGATGGCCTTTTCCATGTCATAGACTGCAGTTTCGTTTCAGGGTCGTAATGATGGAGCCATGTTTTGTCCATTGATATAAATCGCGCCAAAAAAAGTTCCCGGTCTTGCTGCGTCAGGTTCAAAGCTTCTTGACAAATATCTAGTCTAGTTTGTTTTTGCGTGTCAGTAAGCATTCTTGGTACCCAACGCGCAGATACCTTTTTCATACCCAAGCGTTCATGTTAAATATTATGCACGCTCCCCGTTGAAATCTTTACATTTTCAGCAATAAAACGAACTGTGACACGACGATCCGCCAAAACTGAGTTTTCGACTTTTTTCACAATTTCTTCAGTTACTGCTGTAGTAGGGCGTCCGGAGCGGGGGTCGTCCATTGTCGATGTTCTTCCACGTCTAAATTCGGCGCACCAACGTGCGACTGTCGAATACGGAGGAGCATTAGACCCTAAAGTGTCCCGCAAATCCAAATTGACTTGGTCCGTAGAAAATGTTTTAAAATACAAGTATTTGATAACGGCGCGCAGTTAAATTTTCTCCATTTTCGCTAACGTACTCAATAGCATTGCAAAGAAATTACCGTATTTTTTTTAAACAAAAGACAGTTAGTTTTTTTTTTTTCATAGCAATCAGCTAGATAGATTAGCTTTACCGGCCAGTATTTAATTTCCTAATATTGAAAGAGTTTGCATCTCATTCTCACTTTATATTGAACGCCCCTCGTATTCTATTTGCTTCTTACGTTTGTTTGGAATAAACATTTTTATTATTATTTCTAATCATCAATTAAAATAGCAATTCATAATTAATACTTAATTGCTCAAGGCGGATTAGAACTATGTCTCATTCGATTGGTCACTAAGTAAAAAACCCACTTAATAAATTGTAATGGATTTTAAACTCGAACTTACTGGTTTCAAAACTTGCGTGGAAGATCGTCGCTTGTAACGTCGCCATCATAAACGTTGAAGTATTCAAGGTCAAAAATATCTAACACGACCGAATTGAACGGTCAGCATCAAAAGTAGCTGGTTACTTTTGTACTTTGTCGTAATAACACAATTGTATGACGTTTTGCACCTAGCTGTAGAGCGACAAAGTACGAGCTACTTTTGATGCTGACTGTACGTGCGTGTTCAGATACTTTTGAACACCTTGATTGCTCCAATGTTTATGATGGCGACTGTACTTATTTAATTATTTGAATAAACTTCCCAAGATCTAGTTCATCATAGAGATCATATACAGGGTTATTTGTAATTCACTAGCATCCTTTTAACCCTAAACTCCTACCACTTAAACAAATGTGTTTTGTTTTGCGGCTTTTATCATAACTTAATATTTTTGGTGTAATAACGTTTTGAAAATTTGAGACTACCTCTTATTTTCTTATTATCTTATTCGCTGTGTATTTGTATGGGGAAAAAAGTGCTTCATTTTAAAAAGTCGTAAATCAGAAAACATTTGTTTGAGTGATAGGAATTCAGGGTTAAGAGGATGTCAGTGAATTACAAATAACCCTGTATTTCAGTGTTATTAAGAAGTAGAGATAAATCAAACTCTTAACCAGCAATATCAGTTGTTTCTGTAATAGTATAGAGACAACATTATTTCTACTATTGCTTTACACTAAGACAATACACACAATACAATGAGTTTATTTTTATTACACACCTTTACGCCCACATCAGTATTTTCCTTTATTTGGGAACTTCTTTAGCTGAATCGCATTAACTTCAAAATGCCTACGCTGATGATTAATGTTTTAAATTTTCACAATTGTCACTCGTAAATAATATTAAAATTAATTCTAACTGCCGCTGCAAAGTAGTTGAAACGTCGAGGTAATATTAGCAATAAATATTTTGTGATTAAGTCCCGAGAAATATGAGTTATGAATTTATGATTAAATCAATACTTAAAACATACAAACAAATCAAATTAAGTGGTGGTACCTACGTATGGGATAGACCAAAGGTGATCGTTCGCGCTATGAAGATGTAGAAAAACATTGTGCTATAAATTATTGCTAAACTTTTAATTATGTACTTAATTATTAGTCCCGTTCTCAATATATCGTTACCTTATTGATTTAGTCACCAATAGTAAACAATAAAATAATTATAGCGTAAAACTAATTCCGTTTAGTAGCGAACGTAATTTTATTTAAATCACTACGAAATTACATTTTAATTGGCAGATCCCCAGAAGTGCTATGGTGACTCGCTTCAATTCATTACATTTTACTGAGTGTTTTTTTTTTTTTAAGAATTATTTAGTATTAATTGTTATTATTTTCCCGCATGGAAACTATCGCCCAAGCCCTCTCATTCTGAGAGGAGGCCTCTGCCCTGCAGTGGGAGTGGGGGACGTATATATGAGATGATGATATTAATGATGAATTAGTATTACATCCGGGAGTAAAAATAAATCTATGAGTGAAAATCGCGAAAGTTGATAACAATACTAATTAATGAATTAGCAATTCACACAGTTCCAATTATTGTCATTAAACTGTCTAATTTTATTAAAATGCTTCGTCGAAAAAGGTCAAATAATATAATGGGTATTTGTAACAATAATGACACAATTATACGTAAAGCCCAGTTTACACATGTGGGAAAATTGTGCAAGTTCCATTGACTACCTACAATGCAAGCCACGGAGCTAACGTGTTATATATGTATAGAACAAGTTAATAAATAATAACTTTAATTTCAATACTAGATGAAAAAAACCGCCTGTATAATTCCCGTTCCCATGGGAATTCCGGGAAAATATATATCCTATGTCACTCGCGGAACTGAGACGAATCTAATGGCACATCACACTTCAAAATCCATTGAGCCGTTTAGGCTGCGGCTATGCAGGGCGTGCCAAAGAATGATACATACCTACATACATATATACATATGTAAATACATACGCTCGAAAAACATTACCTTCCTTTGACAGTCAGGTGAATATTGTAGTAAGAGATCTGTCAAACACCGCAATAAAATTTAATTCTGCTCGCGTGGTATTTCCTGCATTTGTAATCTTCCCGTGAATTACTAATACTAAGCAGACAGGCATTTAGAGGGCAAAACTTAATGCCAGGTAGGGAGTTCCTTTATCGATAAACTCAACTATCGACTCAACTATGTGCTTTTAGTAAAAATATAATTTTATAGAAAGTATTAAAAGGAAACGAAATAATAAATAAATTGTCTTCTTTTTTACCCTCGTAAATCCCGCGTCAAATTTTGACTATCATAATTTGAAACATCCCTAAATATCACTACATAGTATAAAACAGTCGCTTCCCGCTGTCTGTTTGTCCCTATGTATGCTCAGATCTTTAAAACTACGCTACGGATTTTGATGCGGTTTTTTTAATAGATAGAGTGATTCAAGAGGAAGGTTTATGTATAATACATGCATAATATTATAGTTGCACCCGTGCGAAGCCGGGGCGGGTCGCTAGTTGTCAATAAAGAAAAGTTGACATAATGTATTAAGTTTAGCATGTTGGGCCTTATGTATGAGGTTATTGTAAATATTTTATAGTGCAATACTCACAACCCAACCCAGCTATCATTTAATTAAAATATGCTTTGTGTAAACTTTATCATAAATATTTGTCTCCGAAATAAGACTAACAAAATAACAAACTTACGAACAAAGCTGAGGGCGATTACTACCATATGTATGGGAAAAGCGTCCATAATTAAGTTTATCGATAAAGGAACTCCCTACCTGTCATTAAATTTTGTCCCCTAAATTCCTATGTCTGGATATAAGAGTAAGTACAAGTTGACCTAAAATTCTGTATTAAATATGTTTTTCTTTTATTAAGTGGACCGTTTTTTTCTAATATTGCACAACTATCGATATCGATAAAAAATTGGTTCAAACACTAGCTGGATTGCGACAGTCTTATATTTTGCCGTGAAAATTCCTATCTCTGCTTATTTTAGTTAAGTATAAAAGTAAAGTAAGTAAAGTTCGTGTTAAAGTAATACCAAGTTCGTAAAAATTCAAAATTAAAAAAATCTATTTCTGTAAAAAAATGTTTGTTTTGCTAAAAAAACTATACAGCAGTTTAGTAGTTGAGGGAATTGTCTTTGAAATGATCGAGATCTGTCGGGTTATTGTATGAAATTAATTACCAAGGTTTATGGAATCTTGCGATCGAGATATTCGAGATTCGATGTCACCTATAATAATTTGTCGTCAGATTTTTATCTCCTACTTCCCAACAATGACCTTGTCAACCAAACTGGGTCAATACGTAACTGTTATTAAAACATTCGAGGTAGATTATGGGTGACATTAGACTTGTTGTTTTGTGTCTATTTTCTATAAGACAAATAGGGATATAAAATAATTTTAAAATAATTCTTAACATTAGCTTTATTGTTGACGGTTCAGTTTGTGTTATTGTATTCTAGCTGTTGCTCCTGTGTAGAATTCGTTTATCGTTATCCCGCGGGAACTATCGAATTTTTAGGGATAAAAAGTATACTTTATGTTATGCTAATCCAGGTTATAAATTATACAGGGTGTCTCATTTAAATCGGTCAGTATGGGAAAGTCTGAAACTATAAGACATACGAAGATCTGTTCTTAGATGTCATCGATTTTTGTAATAAGAAAAACTGCAATCATTTAAAAAAAACTTGTACTCAGCTCGGGAATCGAACCGGGACGTTTTGAAAAATAAAACTAACGCTATTTCTATTTAGATATCGATTGTGTAGGTCTTAAGCAGTGAATGTTACTATAAAACATGATGTCTAAAATGAATAAAATTTATTGTTTTCATGTCCTTTAATTTTACAATTTTACGCACTTATGTTTAGACATGTTGAATGTTGTACTGAACAAAATGTTGGTAATTTTGTACAATTGCTAAAATAATTTAAAGAATATGAAAACAATACATTTTATTAATTTTAGACATCATGTTTCATAGTAACATTTACTGCTTAAGATCTACACAATCGATATCTAAATAGAAATAGTGTTAGTTTTATTTTTCAAAACGTCCCGGTTCGATTCCCGAGCTGAGTACAAGTTTTTTTTAAATGATGGCAGTTTTTCTTATTACAAAAATCGATGACATCTAAGAACAGATCTTCGTATGTCTTATAGTTTCAGACTTTCCCATACTGACCGATTTAAATGAGACACCCTGTATAATTTATAACCTGGATTAGCATAACATAAAGTATACTTTTTATCCCTAAAAATTCGATAGTTCCCGCGGGATAACGATAAACGAATTCTACACAGGAGCAACAGCTAGAATACAATAACACAAACTGAACCAAAGTACCAAAAGTAGACAAAGTACCAAAAATATGCATCCACGACTCTATTACCAGGGCATAAAGGCGTGTATACATATTTTTGGTACTTTAAGTGTATTCATATTTTTGTTGCTGACTGTACAAGTTTTTTTTAAATGCATGAATGCAGTTTTTCTTATTACGAAAATCGATGACATAGTTCCTAAGAACAGATCTCCGTATGTCTTACAGTTTCAGACTTTCCCATACTGACCGATTTAAATGAGACATCCTGTATATGTGCCACATTTCATCAGAATCCGTCAAGCAGTTTTAACGCGAAAGAGTAACAAACATCACACATACAATACAATACAATACAAAGATTAGATTAGATTAGATTAGATTTATTTATTTCATGATAAAAATTACAATATAAATTTGCATTGATGTCAAAATTACAAGAATTTATACCACGATCGTCAAAATAATGTAAAATAAAAATAATTAATTATAGTGCACAAAATTTCAGAAAATAAAATGTTCGCCCAATAAGGATCGTCAGTATACAAAAAGAGAAAAGAAAAACACTGTAAATATAACTATCACTATGTCAATATCATACATTAAAAAATAAAATATCTCCCAATAAGAGAGAGAGAAAATAAAGAATATCTCCAAATATTCTTTATTGATCACCAAAAACAGTACAGTGACTTTACAAAAATAAAAATTCAGGTAGACAATAGGCGGTCTTATCGCTAACAAGCGATCTCTTCCAGACAACCAATTACTCAGAAATTAATAAATATCAACAGACTAATGTAGGTGGCAGAAATAACAGACAAGAGAAACGCAGTATTACTTAATAGACAATAAACAATAAAAACAATACAAATATAATATAAATTTTATAAATAAACAAATACATTCAATATAATACTTATACACTACACATACTTAATACAAAATATCAATGGAAAAAAAATGTCAAAAGGCCGCATGTGAGAAAAGGATTTAAAAAGGAAATTAAAGAGAAACAATATAAACAAAAAACAAAAAGAATAAAGAAGGGTCAAAGACCGACGATTACGTTAGTGACAAATAGCACAAAATAAATAAGTACTAAGTACCTATTTATTTTGTGCAAATAGTGAGCCTTTAGAAGGTTTTTAATAAAAACTTTTTAACAAAAAATTAAACCGCCGAAAAAACTGAAAAGCAAAAAATAATACCTTTTTTGTTTGACCTTGATCTAGGTACCACTTTGAAGTCGGTGCCTCAGCACTAGCCAGGAGGAGTGGACCTATAATCTTCTACCTGACTGGCTTCTATCACTCCTCCTGGCTCGTGCTGAGGCACCGACTTCAAAGTGGTACCTAGATTAAGGTCAAACAAAAAAGGTATTATTTTTTGCTTTTCAGTTTTTTCGGCGGTTTAATTTTTTGTTAAAAAGTTTTTATTTTATACATTTTTCCCATCCTTGGGGTAAATTTTTTTTTCCAAATTTATATAATAACAACATCAATAAAAAAGAATTATGAAAATCAGACTACTCTGTAAAAATTTAGTCAATCATCCCCTGTTTTCCTACCCTTCGGGCAAGAATATTATTTCCAAATTTACATGGGACCACCCTTGAGGTATACGCTTTCCAATAAAAAAAGAATCATCAAAATCCGACTACTCTGTAATAAGTTATGCGTGGTCATATAGTACAATCGGTAACTGAACAATCAATCATCCCCTGTTTTCCTACCCTTAGGGTAGGAATATTATTTCCAAATTAAAATGGGACCACCCTCGGAGTATACGCTTTCCAATAAAAAAAGAATCATCAAAATCGGACTACTCTGGACAAAGTTATGCGTGTTCATACATAAAAAAAAAAAAAAAAACAAATATACACGTCGAATTGAGAACCTCCTCCTTTTGTTTTCGTCGGTTGAAAATGGGAAGGGATTTTGCTTGCTTTTCCCACACACACACATCCTTCCGTACAAACTTTTCCGTTTTTAATATTATTGGGATTAGTAGGATAGTGGGATGGGATACTCTCAAATATACATACCTGTCCATATCACTGGCAGCGCGTTAAAAATTGACTACTTAACGAGATGTTATGATTATGAGTAAAATGAAAAATAAATAAAAACAATTTAACAATGTTAAATTAACATCACACCGAACACCGACCTGAAGCCGCAGTACCTACTCCTGCTGCGTTTCGTACGGTCAGTGAGAGCGCCGGGGGCTCAATACCTCTCCCCTTTCCCTTCCCTTATTCCCTCTCCTTTTTTAAAGGCCGTCAACCAGATCAGTGACTCTTTGAGTTGCTGATATTTATGGACGGTGGTGATCATTTTCCATCATATGACCCGCTTGCTCGTTTGCCTCCCTCTCATAATAAAAAAAAAACATGGCAGGTTACAGATAAATAAAATATTGTATGAAGAGTAAGTAAATCGTCTCACTCAATTTCTTTCGAAGTTTATCTTTGTTTAAACATATTTAAGTACGACGGCTGAACGCGTTGTTAAACAAGACAAAAGGTTTTTATTGGTCGCTTACACAAACCGGCATTGAGAGTTGAAAAGTTTATTTTGAGCAAAGGAGGCTGATGAAACTCTATAGCAGCTATGGAAGCAGCTAAGGAAAATCGTTGCCGTAACCCTGTAGCAAGAAATAGGTACTCGTTTTTTTCATAATCTGTTTTTACATGAACGTTATTTTGCTAAATATTCTACCGTCATAATAATAAAAAGTAGACTTTGATATTTTTTTACGTTTCTGGATTTGTGGTATAACGTAAGTATACAGGGTGTCCAGTAAATAATGGGCAAGCTTCTATCCACAGGCCGGTCCCTAAAATGGACTTATTGGTTTAGTAAAAGTTCCGTGTGGTCGGCCTCAGGAAGTCGCTGAAGACTTTAGTACTTTGTCACTTCCACTAACGTGACACATGTCAAACTTCGCAGTATAACTGGTTATTGCGACAAAGTACTGAAGTGACTGTACATATAATCATGTCCTTTCGTAATTATCTATCACGTATAAACGGTTGGTTGTCCTTGGGAAGATGAAAAATTTGTTAAATTATCCGTCGTCTCTATAACGTTTAAAAACCACTGAGTTCTAGTAATAATAGTTACCTATTATCGAACAAACGTAACCCCGGTCATATTTTTGCATCCATTAGACTAATTTAGGATTTTATAATTCCAGAAAATTTGAAATACAACTTAATTAGAATTATTATCCGATATAATGCATAGCCCCTGTAGATAGATATCCGAGACAAATGCCCTGTTAAATGGATGTCACGAGCAGTATCTCGTTAACATCGTTTTCTAGAAGATATAGTTAAATTAACAAGACTAGGCGGTAATTGAATAAAAGCTGACAGCGTGAGCAAAAGGCTATTACGAAGAATTCGTCTTTCTTTGTCTTCAGTAGTAAACCCAATAAACCTAAAATGTAATATTTTTTGATCACCTCAATGTCTTTTTTAACAGGTTAATTTTGCTGAAGGTAACAAAAAAATGTGCAAGTTAAATTCGATGTTAGACCTAGCAGTCCTAGCAGTCCTAGCAGTCCTAGCACGTTAACATCGCGATAATAAAATAAGTTTCCCAGTTCATTCGCGAAGGACGGTTGTTTTATGTCCGCGATAAACGCGCGCGTGCTAAGTGGACGGTTGGGCCTATTATAAACGAGATACTGAGTGTCTTAATCAATTAGCTTATTCAATAGTCTACGAATTGTGTCTACTGGAACGCAATTACTTACAAATTATACGATTAAAAACTTGTTTTGTAACAATTATAACAAGAGAATTAAACCGCAATCTTATTTTTTAAATATCTTCCTACATTGGTTTAAGTTTTCTTCGTTATGACCTTTTTCCTTTATCTGTCCCTTGCCGTGGTATTGTGTACCTTGACTGGAAAATCTATTGTCCTGTACCAAAACATTGACCCATTTCCATTAGACCCGTTTCAAGCCTCTTGTCCCTGATATTAACTATTATTTCCCTTATATTTCTTTACTTATTATTTTATTTCTATCGGTAATATGAGTCTGCATCTAGTAGTAACAAATTATTAGTTGGTTCGTTATAATGAAGTCCGACTCTAGGTCTATCTATTTTTACGCGTAATAGGTACTTTTTATATCAAGCTACCTTCACCACCTGCGGGTCGCATTGTGGAATTTTCGATGAGTTGTCGACACCAACTGTTTTATTTACTTTTTCAGTTTCTAAATACATGTCCTACGAGCGTAGAGTATCAGCGTAATGACTAGTTATAGTCACCGACCTTTATATGTGATAGGAAAAGCACACGGAAATATCTAACGCAATCGATTCGTATAGCCGTTAGAGCGTATATGATGTTTTTGAGTGATTTGTCCTGTCCAATATTATTGCCGGGCACTGTATTCCCTATCTTAAGGGAATTTTACAGTAACAGTCCTTGTGGACCAACGCCATGAAGGGAAATAATGAAGCAAAATTTCAGCTCTAAGTGAAAAGAATTGGGCTGGGCTTGGATAAGTCAGTCAAGGGATTTTTTAAAATATTTGGAGTAGCATGCGCCCGTGCCCTCGTGTCCGTTGAAGAACTTCCTATCCCGTGACAATTTCACAAAATTCGTTGTTTTCCTTGTGTAAATTATAAAGGGAATTTCTATGTAAAATTACAGCTGTCTAGGTGTAAGGGTTTGGGGCTGGGCTTTGATTAGTCGGTACTCAGTAGGGTTTTTTCTTTTTCAAGATTCGGTATACTAGCACTTTTATACAAACAATCAACCAAATCAAAGTCAAATTTGCTTGGTCAAGCCCTCTCAGTCTAAGAGGAGACCTGATTTGAATGATGATGATAATTATGAGGTAAATCAGACATGCTATAGCGGACAACTGGCTCTGAAAATGTACGCAAATTTTACTTCAACATCGAAAGGTCAAACGGTATTATCCTGACAACAAAAACGCGACTCTATTAGTATTACTTTGATTACGTAAGTAAACATACGCTATAGATCCCAACTTCACAAGGGAAAAGTGAACGATTAAGTTAAAGTTTGTTTTTGTTTTACGGGCATTTGCAAATATAAAGTGTAGACACAGGTAAATTTTGCGAGTTTCCTTAATCAGAATGAAGAGCGCTATTGATTTTGATGATTAAAATAATGTACCAAATTTTCCTTAAAATTTTTATTTGGTCAGGGTTGTGACGATCCCTATAAACTGTATGAAAAAAAGTTACAAAACTGACTCGAAAGATTAGGAGACATTTTTTTCTTTGAAAATAAATAGTACTCGTGATTGTTGATGAAAGTGTACCTACTTTACATTGAAAATGGCCAGAACCCAACTTAACAGGGGAAGAGTAAACGATTAAGTTAAACTTCTATCTTACTTTGGCCGATTGAATCGGCGTGTTTGTTTTGGTTTACAATGAACTCGTTTATTCCAGGGTGCCGACCAGCAATTTCACAGTGAACGACGTGCGCATGTGCGTTGGCTCGCGGCGCCTTCTAGATGTTATGGACGTAAACACGCAAAAAAACATCGAGATGACAATGAAGGTATTCTAATTTTTTTCAGGTACCTGAATTGCATATTGAATTAAACATAAGTAATTGCGAAAAGGGTGACATGGTATTTGTTGCTGTCAAGAGCTGTGTTTGCGCCTAGTTTGCGCTTAACGAGGCGTTTATTGACGATCTTCTAATTCTATGATACTGCGTTGATAGATAAGGTTCTTTTATAGGTGAAACATCATTTGAAACTCACAAGTTTTAGCAAATTTTATTTAAATTTGTGCAATTGCGTATTTGCGTATTTCATTCTGTTACAAAGTTAAAATAGAATACGCCGATAAGTAGTTATTTTTTGTAGTAGTTATTTCGTAACACACTAAGGATAATAATAATAATAATCCTACCGTAATTAGAATAGGAATGGAAGGCACCAATAGCATGCATAGCACAGCACGTACATGTAGGTATACACTTAGAAAATAGTTTCCCAATTATTGTAGTTTACTATAATCTGTCACATTAATAGCCGTTAGTCGAAGTTTAGTATAAAAACTTGTCCGTATTTGTCGTTTCTGTGTATTTTTGTAAGCTTATTGACTATTGAGTCTGCAGCAGCAGCAGAAGTGGGTGAACAGTTACGGTGCTCACAATGATCTACACACGACTCTACTGGTAGTTAATGAGAGTGTGTGTTGATAATTTTGAATACCACAACTACTCATCCACTTCGCTACAAGTGTACAGTCGACAGCAAAGACATGCATCAAACTTTTTCACCATATTGCATTGTAATTATAGTCTACTCTAAAGAACATAATACGAAAAAAAAGCTTTCGTGTTTTCGTATTGGTCTTCACTAAGGAAGCAAGTAATTTTTACCTGAGAACCGGTAAGCTCGTCTGTCTTTGCTTAGAGATCCACGAATCGTGGCTTTGTAGCAAGAATTATACTCTATGCTAATCAGGCTTCTAGACTAACCCATCCATAATGCAGACTTATTTTACGAATGTGAAAGTGTGTCCGTATTATCTCGGTTCGGAACTACCAGATCGCTTTTCATATGAATTTATGTAGGTACTTGTTTGTTATTTAGTATAGGTACGATTATTCGCATGAGGATAGTTCAGAATCGTAAATAAACATTTCCGGGAATAAGGAAATTTCTCAATTGCCTATGTTGCACTGCTAAAAAAAGTGCTTTTTATGTCTAACCTACTGATTATAATATTTTTTATTGATTATTTCTGCCACAAACGGCAGTTCCCTGTACATACTTATTAGAAATAGTGTAATTACACAGCTGTTAACGGATTTCTAAAATTGCTTGTTCATAATTCTAAGACGCTTTGAAGTATTGAATTAATCCATAATAGTGACGTCATCCATTCAATGTAATATGAAGAAGACACACGATAGTCTGGACAACATTAAAAAAACTACGTGACACTGCAGTGGATATAATTTACATACATTTTTAGTTTTTACTAGCTTTTCCCCTTCTGCGTCGCTGCCATGGTCGTCTAGCAGAAATATTTTTGCACAAATATGTTGGCGTCATACTTGTACCATACACCGTGTCATATCCATGCGAGCTGTGGAAGCACGATATCATAGTATGTGCAGAAATCAATTTCTACTGAGATAAATAAAGTCGTGGTAGCCTGGTGTTTTGCCCTATGGCATCTCAAGCAAAGAGTCGTGTGTTCGATCCCGGGCCAGCAAAGCAGAGCCTCAGTTTTTCGAAATTTGTGTACCAAATTACATTTGAAATTTACCGCAAGCTTTACGATGAAGGCAAACAAGGCAACCTGCGAAGAAATTTCCCAAAGCCCCGTTTTGTAACCAAAATTTCGTTATTGCGTAGGCCACAGCCGGCGTACTGGGGTGGTTACGAAATTTTGTTACCAAACTGGGCTAAAGGAGAAATTCTATAGTGTGGGTGAAATTCCCAATCCGCACTGGGCCCGCGTGAGAATTACGGCCGGCTCATTGCTCACTCCAAGAGGAGGCATGTGCACTGCAGTGGGACGTATGTAAATGTTGATGATGATAGAGATAAGACCTCAGAAAATTAAAGTACCTAGTACCTAGTGGTAGTAGTAGTATTAGTGTTTATTTATGTACCTATGTAAATACTGTATATTTGTATTGTTTTTAATATTTATTGATTATTATATCTCTTAATTTCTCCTGTCTGTTGTTTCCGCCATCTGCATAAACCTGTTCATATTTGTACATGTATCTAGTATTGGTTGTCTGGAAGAGATCGCTTTTGAGCGATAAGACCGCCTATTGTCTGCCTGATTTTTTATTGTTATTAATATTTTCTGTACTTTTTTTGGTGATCAATAAAGAATATTTGTATTGTATTGTACCTACAAAAAATTAAGTTTGTCGAAATCTTGCATTGTAAAGACGTAACGCGGACTCTTTTCATTTATAATTTGTGTAAGTAAAGTAAGGTTATGTTATGAATGGAATACAGTCAATGAACTCTTTGGTGACGAGGTCGCTAGTTGATATTTAAATGTCTACATATGAAAAAGTGATACATATAAGATTATTAGGTTTTTACAATATTTCCGTGACTAATTGCCAGAATTGTAAATCGGCGAATGTGTTCCAACTCCAACCCTAGATTTATTTAACACAAGCTGTTGCCCGCGACTCCGTTTGTGAAGAAGTCGTTTATTGCTATCCCGCAGCGCAGTAACTATACAATTTTTCGGGATCAAAACTATCCAATGTCCTATCCCGGGACTCAAGCTATCTCTATACCAAATTGCATCTAAATCGGTTCAGTGGTTTAATCATGGAGAGGTAACAGATAGTCAGACGAAAGTTAATCCGCATTTATAATTAGACACTAAGAAATATAACTTCCAGATATAATCTTTCAGACTTTTCGTCACATTTTAAGCTCACAGAGCGCGATAGTACTGATTCAATCAATCATCCCAGCTTATATACGTCCCACTGCAGGGCACAGGCTTTCTCTCAGAATGAAAGGGCTTGGGCCGTAGTTCCCACGCGAGCCTAGTGCGAATTGGGAACTTAAGACACACCATCGAATTCCTATGCATATGTGTGCAGTTTTCCTCACTATATTTTCCTTCACCGTAAAGCTCATGGTAAATTTCAAATGTTGTTAATTTCGCACGTAAAGTCCGAAAAACTCACGATTTGCGAGCGCGGGCTCGAACCCACGACCCTCTGCTTGAGAGGCCATAGGTCAAACCACTAGCGTGTCCAAGCCTTGATTATCGTGTTGGATTTTTTCGATATTATGTTTGTGGTGTTACTTATGATCTGATCACAATACTAATTCCTTTTCGGCATCATTAACTAAACACAAGTATGTTTTTAGATTATTTATTTATATTAAGTACTTAGTCAGTGTACTTTTTTTTGATGTCGAATAAAGTTATGTCAATTCACTTTTCATTCAGGACTGGCAACGTTACTACGACGATCCAAACAAGGAGCGACTCCTCAACGTGATATCGCTCGAGTTCTCGCACACCCGCCTCGAGAACTATGTGCAGGCGCCGCGGATTGTGCGGCTCATCGACTGGGTGGAAGTCGTGTGGCCGAGGCATCTTAAGGATCAACAGGTGAGATACATCCTACTAATATTATATATGTAAAAGTATTCAATTTATTTATTTATATATCTAAACATCGATCCGGGTGTCACCAACGGTACTGGCTGAAAATCAGCGCTGGGGTGCTATAAACGCCTCAGCATTATGCTGAGCCAGTGTCCGATTTGCAACCGCAATGACACATTCTATCTTTAGCTTTCGTGTTGTCTTTTGTTTTGTAAAAATATTGATGATGTCTTGTTGTAAATAAATGTATTTTCTTCTTGTTGTTCTTCTTCTTTATGTGCGCGTGCGTGCGAGCTTGTGTGATTTTAACTCTTGTATAGCCGACCAAGTGCTTCACCATTTTATATGAAAGTTCCTACATCAGAATAAAAACAATAAGCCTGATCAAGCTAAGGCTAAGGCTGTTAGGCTAAAGGTTGATTGTTCTGGAGCTGGAGGAAGGGTCTGAGCAGTTGTGCAGCGCGCGCGTACCGGTTACAGTGCCCCGTATTTGTTGTACCTACGGTTTGCACTGCTTGGGGGCGCGCGCAACACCGCTCTCAACTGCCTTCTTTCTGCTTATTCCCCTAAATTCAAGTCTAGAGTGAATGAGCATTTACTAGGCAAGCGTGCTCCATCGTAGGCCTCATCTTCGCTTTCCATCAGGCGTGATTATGGTCAAACGCAAGCCTATATTGCATAAAAAAAAGTGAAAATAGCCTTTGATGTTTTAAGCCGTACGTAATGCTGACATTGAACCTAAGAGTGGTAAAGGATTTTCTTGGTCGATTATACACTATAACGGCTGGACGGACTAGGATGAAATTTGGTACGTAGATGACAGTAAAATTTAAGTGAGATCGCGGAATTTCTTCAACTGGCAGACTTAATGGTATACGCGAGGGTAACCGCGTGTAAAAGCTAGTAATACGTATAAACGTTTGCCAATAAGTCTAAACAATATCCATTCAGGTAGTTGTATTGATCAACTATGAGGTGAGGTGAAGGCGAGAGGCGCGGGGTAATTTTTTGTAAAACATTAAGCATGTAGCTAACATAATACGCTACTGGAACAATGTATGGAAGTAAGCGGAAGTTGACATGCGTTTAGCCGCGTACCTAAATGCATAAGCCTCATCGTCGTGCTGTGTGATGTGTCTTGTTTGAAATATAAATTGTGTTAATTAAATGTTTCCTTTCCGTCACTATTAGTCACATGGGCATCTATGTATGTATCTCAAAAAAGCTCATATCTCAAATTAATCTGTAAACCAAACTAAACCTTGAGGCACACTTAGAGTGAAGCCAGACGAGCGTAATTTTGTGAGTCGTGAGCGACAGAATTTCGGTTGCGCCATAAATTGTGTCACGTGATGACCTGCATATTGTATGGCGCGACCGAAATTCTGCCGCTCACGACTCACAAAATTACACTCGTCTGGCTACACCCTTGTAAAGTTCACTTGGCCAGATTATCGATTTTGAGGTCCAAGCTTTTTTCAAAGTAGTGAAGATTTGCCGTTGCCAGACATAGACAAAACGTAAATAATTTAGTATATCAGCTTTGTAACTTTGAAGGGGGTAATTTTTTTTCGACAAAGCTGACCGCGCCCTTTATGTTTTACTTTGTGGTATATTCTAATTATTGATATACAATTTCATGATGTGAATGTATGAAAAAGCTCTTGTAAAGATACGCACATGGAGGTTAAAAACTCGCGCGACATAATTAAACATCGCCAGACAATATTACAACTAGGCTTTGTTGTTATCTTGCGGTGACGTCCGAAATAAATTGCGATAAAAATGATGATTGGCTTTAACGTGCACTTTCAGTTTGAAAAGTGACAAGACGAGAGAAACTTATTTGTCGTTACAGTTATTGACAATAAAACTAGATAACCTAAAATAGAAACTAAACTTAGAAAATAAAGGAAAAATTACAAATAAAAAATATCTTTAAGAATGCCACCCGACGCCATAGTTCCCAGAAGGCAGGCAGCGTTTCCTCGTTGAATAGCTAGGCTCAATCGTTGACGAAAATAGCTGCCTGCCTTATGGTCGCTAGTCGTTTTTACCAGGCGCGAAGAAATTTATTTTGAAAGTTTCTTCGCGTCTGGACCCCGTGGGCCTAAAGTTTCTACCCCAAACGGTACAAATAAGTGAGCCTGCCCTATACAAGCATATTTGCGCCGTTTGAGGTGTTCAGCCGCAGTGGCTGCCGCACCTGCACGAATGGAAGTGGTGGCAATATGCGAAGGTGCCACCGTATCCACGCAGGTCGCATCCCAAACGAGACTCCTGCCTTGCCTGCAAGGGATAAGCGACATTCCGTCAGGCCTCTTGCCGTCGTCACGTGCGATACCGTTCGGCTCTAGAATAGCCTGCACGTTGACTGTGGCAAGGGCTCTCCGGAAAAAGTCATTCAAAGAGGCGTGTCGGGGAATGCGGCCTGCGCTTCTCGAGCAGGAGAGGCCGTGATGGCCTAAGGCGTTATTGACAATTAGACGCCAAATACAGTAACTAATTATGCTGCCTGTTTTGTTGTATATTTTCGTTACCTAAGTAAAAAATTAATGACAAGCTTTTGTTGAATTTGCCGTTTGCTACTGTGCGGGTATTGTCAGTCGAATTTTGCCTACTTCCAGCAGCCGGAAAGATTTGAAATTTAGTACATACTAGCTTTTGCCCGCGACTCCGTCCGCGTGGAATTAGTAATTTGGGCAGCTTATTTTTTTATCAAATTTGCTTTTTCATCAATTATGGCTCTCCTTAGTTCCTCGATATAAAAAAAAAATACCCCCCCCCCGCAAACTTTCCCTCACCCCCCTCCCAACCCCACTCACCCACCAAACCCCCCGCACACCCGCTTTCACATTCACCACCGTACTCCCAAGTCAAGCGTGCCTATAGAAGTTTTAAGATTTAAAAGCGAAAAAGTTTTCCGGGTGCGCCGGTGGGATTCGAACCCACGTCTCCTGGGTATGCGCCCCAACACAGGTGTTCTACCAATTGAACCACGTCGCTCCCAACCGACTTCCCCGAAATTCTTAATCGCTTACATACACCAACAGTGGCGTGCGGTAACATCCATCACAACTATTAGAAGCTACGACTCCTACGTTCCAAATTCGTTGGAAAAGCGTAAGAAATGATGCACCACATCTATTTAAGCTAGAAGTATTTATTCAAATATTATTTATTTTTATTAGCAGTTACGTCTGCTCACCGAAACTAAGATTTAAAAATAAATAATTATTTGATATAGAAGTTTTACTTCAAAAACCCCTCATTTTGACACATTCTTCCGCTCCGCTCCGCTCCTATTGGTGTTAGCGTGATGATATATAGCCTATAGCCTTCTCGTTAAATAGGCTATCTAACACTGAAAGAATTTTTAAAATCTGAGCAGTAGTTCCTGAGATGCGCGTTCAAACAACAAACAAATTCTTCTAAAAACTGTTTGATAAATTCTTAAAATAGACGTATCTTTCTTATTTGTGAACCGATTCAAATGAAACAAACACTAAATGTTAATCCAAGAAAATACCAACATATCAGTGAAAACCGCATCCTTCTAGGTTAAGCCGTTTCTGTGATTAGCGCGCACAAACGCACAGACAAACAGACAAACAGACAAACAGACAATAATTCTAAAAATCATTGTTTCGGGTTCTATTGCGCTAATAAATAGCCCTAGTGACAGTTTTTCTCAAATATCTTCAATGTACAGACACCGACTTGTTACAGATTTATTATATGTATAGATACAATATTGAGAATTTGTGATAGTATAAGGACAGTCAGCAAAAAGCTTGCATTTTTTTAACAAAAACTTTTGTCCTCGCTCCAGACTGAATCCACTAACGCCCTGGACGATATGATGTACCCAAAGGTCCAGAAATACTGCCTCATGTCAGTCAAGGGCTGCTACACAGACTTTCACATTGATTTCGGTGGGACATCAGTGTGGTACCACATCTTGAGAGGTAAGAGGTTTGACTATAATTTTTCAAGGTACATACTTAATGCCCACAGTACAGAGCCGACTCAAGAGACGTGATTATACATAGTGAGCACCGTGTAGGTTGTGTCTATCTCACTGTAACGTAAATATAACGACTTCGTTTAGGTTAGTCGACGTTTAGCCCAACATATAGAGTGGGCATTAGGTAAAATACTTCTAGCTTACATAAATAACCATCGGAAATATCTTCCAGTCTTGGTGTGGTTGCCAAATATCTTCCTACCATTTCTCTTTGCACATAGCACTGTAACGAATCATGTGACAAGTAGCAAGAGTTTCAATTTATTAAGGATTTGCCACACTGGATGCGTTCTGCGGTCTGCGGTCAGGTCAAATTGAACGCAGCCCGCATTATGTGTGAACAACATTGTCGGTCTCTATATATTTTGTATAGATATGCGATCTGACCAGTGCGATCGACAATATGGCGACCGACAGCTAGACGATATACAACAAATAAAGATACTTTAAAAAAAAAATGTAAGTGACTTGTGGCCATATTAAAACTGCGCTTTCTGCATAGTGTTATCGGACTTCTTAGTTATCACAGTGAATCGAGTTTGAAACAGATATCTCTTGCATTAACATATAATTGTATCATATTTTAGGTGCGAAAGTATTCTGGCTGATACCTCCTACAGAGAAGAATCTACAACTGTATGAGAAGTGGGTGCTGTCCGGGAAACAGTCTGATGTGTTCTTTGGCGATACTGTGGAAAAATGCATTCGAGTTCACGTAAGTTTTATGTCGTCTATACTACGTGTGCCTATAAAACAGTATGGCCACTGTTAGAATGAAAAACCTAAACCACTGAAGCCTAGACACTTGGAACACAATCTTGATGCACTAAGAAGAGATTTTTCGAAATTATCATGGGATAAAGGATCTCGAGTGGCATCCACGGACTGTAAGACGAAGTGTAGGTAGGCCTCCAACAAGATAGAGCGACGATCTGGTTAAGGTTGCGGGAACGCGTTGGATGCGATTGGCGCAGGACTAGTCTGTTTGGCGAACCTTTAGGGAGGGTTATGTTGAGCAGTGGACGTCTTTCGGCTGAAATGATCATGATGATGAAAGAACGTGGTTATTTTTATTTTTCTACGGGAGCGAAGCTACGCGATAAAACTCGTTTTGATTGTGTGCAGTGACTGTGGAGTATAAAATCCATACGATGGACTGAGTATGAGTCTCCTCAGCATAGTTTCCACGTTTCTAGTTCCCACGCGGTTCCGCACACACACCATTGAATTGCTTCGCAAGCGTGTTTCAAAAACCTAATCTCTGCTTTAGAAACCAAAGGCCAAACCGCCGACCACGGCTTTTTTACGGCGTTTCTATAAATGATGTGTATTTCAGCTGCAAGCGGGCCACACATTCTTCATCCCCACTGGATGGATACACGCTGTGTATACGCCGAGCGACTCGCTTGTCTTCGGCGGCAACTTCCTGCACCAGTTCGGCATTGAGAAACAATTGAAAATCGCACAAGTCGAGGACGTCACTAAGGTAAAAATACATATCTATGGTATTAATAATTTGTCATTGAAGGTTTTGGTGTAAGTACGTTGTTATTTTCCAAGAGCTAGGTACCTCTGGGTAGAGCCGATGTTTTATTTTTATAATAGACATAAATTTCAAAAGAGAGAAAAGCTTCAGACTTTTAAGGCAAAATGCAAACGTTTCCCCCCGCCTCGTTGTATGCATTTTTGCAATTTTTGACTAGTTTCATTCACTTCATACATATCTCTATTTGTTTGTTTGCTTCATATATTGGAACGAATATTCACCCACTTCCGGTATTCGTATTGCCTACACATAAACGTAGATAGATCCCGATTGTCTCCGTGGACAAGGCAATGCGACGCGACGCGGTACAATTCATAGGGTACTCTATTTTTTAGAGAAAAAACTTCTTGGTTCAAAAACTTACACATTCGTTCCTAAGGCATAGTTTTACTTCTTGACCGCCACAGTCGTGACAGCACACGCCAACGTCATTAATACATTTAACATGACAAACATTCAACTCTCCTTCGAACGAAAGTCATTCATAGATCGATGGAGCGAGCTTTGCTCAGTTTATCTACGTGATCGTAACAGCAATGACCAGATCCGCAGGAGAACTAAAGTGTCTGATATAGCTCGGAGAGTCGTCAGACTTAAGTGCCAACAAACAGGGCACATTGTTTATAGAACCGACAGCCGATGGAGCTAGAAGGTTTTAGAGTAGCGACCGCGAAACGGACGACGTAGTGTCAGAAGGACCCCATAAGATGGTCTGACGATCTGGTAAAGAGCCCAGGAACCACTTGGATGAGGGCAGCGCGAGAGCGATCGTTGTAGGAGTTTGGGGGAGGCCTTTTGTCCAGAAATGGACGTCTTTTGACTGATGTGATGATGAAGGATCGGAATAACTCCCCTCATTATAAAAAAAACTCCGTGTTTGTTATTGTAGAGATTTCTTAAGGATGTTTCACTATTCTTTAATGACATACGTGGACTGGAAACGAACCATTTCGACTTATAAATAAGTCCAAATTTTTTTTTTTTACATTATACTGACCCGTGATTGACCACTATCTCACCTGATGAAAAGTGTAGATGAGGCCAAAGGTGTACCTCACTGGTTCAGTAACAGCCTATTCACTCTAGCCTTGAAGAGACCTAGACTATAAATTGTTGTCGTTATGTATCACTAGTGAAATGACAGGCGTTTTTCTAACCATTGACAGTGAAAATAAATCCCTGTCCATCTACTAACGAGACAGTTTGTTCTGTGGCGTATAGAGGACGTCACTTCATTCGTAGTGTGTCACTCAAAACTTAATTCACATCGGTTTCTCAATTGCAGGTGCCTCAGAAATTCCGCTACCCATTCTTCACGGAGATGCTGTGGTATGTGCTAGAGCGTTACGTGAGCGCCTTGATAGGCCGTTCCCACCTCTCGCCAGAGGGCCAGCCGCCGCCGCCGCCCGCGTCGCGCGAACACGTGCATCTCACGCAGAACGAGCTGCATGGACTTAAGGTTGGTGCATTGCACTTAAAATTAAACTAATAATAAGATTTTCATCACACTTGCTCGTCAATGGTGTTATTCCATGCCTGTATACTAAATGTCAAAGGCCTAATTTGTTCTTAAGGGAGTTATGGATTTACGTACAGTTTTTCTTCCCAAGGGAGTTCTAACTTTAGTTTTAAAATTTTCAAACAGACTAAGGAAGTTTCAAGTCAGCCAACGTTTTATTTATATGTTTAAAATTTAGCTATACTTAACCCAATTTTACTCCACAAAACTTGTCTACGCTTCATGAAACTTTGTTATTTTTATGTTTTAAATTTATATCAAATAGTTTTGCAATAATTTTAGTAAGTATTTTTGTAACATGTTGGCAGAATGTGGCCGTATGGCCATTCGAATTCTAAACACAGTTTACATTATCTATGGTAGATGACTTGAAAAAAGTGACAATCTATATTGGCGGGTAGCCATTATTTATTTAATTTAAGTGCTTAGTGACAAAATAATTTCATTTTTGGATTTTTTTTCCTCGCAGTGTGATGAAAATCATTGTGTGTATCACGGGCAGTAAGGGGATTACAAACTCGAGTAATAATAGGCTCTCGTTAGTAATCCCCTACTTACGGCCCTTGATGCACAATGTACTATAATGGAATCTAGGAGAGAGTTAGCAGCTGCTCGGCACAGCTTCGCACAGGTATACTACAGCTCATTTAAACGGTTTAACTATAATGAACATAATTTACTGTCTCTCTAACTCGCTTATTTTATGTAGATGTAGATTTTTTTAGATTGACTATAAACACAAAAAAGAATTAGAATTATTGTATTGCAATTAGCAAAATTCGTAAGGAAACCTGGACAGCTGAGAAGAAATTCAATGGCGTGTGTGAAGTTCCCAATCCGCACTGGGCCCGCGTGGGAACTACGGCCCAAGCCCTCTCATTCTGAGAGGACTGCCCTGCAGTGGGCCCTATATAAACTGGGATGATGGTGAATTAGCAAATTTAGTGCATCCATTCTGAATTGATTCACTTACATAATAGTTTAGCAATTTATATTTATTTATGTAGACAGATGTGACGCGAGCTAGAACAATGTGGCCCCTACCTGGCTACAAAGCCATCTATTCATTTTCTTAGCTCCATCTATAACGAGTTACCACTCGAGTTGATTGCTCAAAAATGGTCCATACATCCTACCAGCTGACTGCCACAATGTCATATTAGCCGGTGGTCTACCCGATCTTCGCCACCCCACAGTTCCAACCTATCTTATCTTACCCTATCTTATTCCAGGCAATAGTGATGTACTTACACCAGTTGCCAGCAGCTCGCAAGTCTGTGCCAGAGCTACTGTCGGACCCTATAGCGCTCGTCAAGGACGTGCGAACATTGGTGGAGCAGCACAGGCATGATAAACAACATCTGGCCATCACAGGAGTGCCTGTGTTGAAAGGTGAGACTCGAAAATATTGCTACGGAGTTTAATACTTCCTTATTTCAACCGGACTACCTAGTTTTTTTCCAGTTATAAAATTCAACGCAAACACGATTGACTTGCTTTCTAGTTTGCATTCATACCTAATACCTTCCTAATACCGACTATTATCCCAGGTCCGGATGAGGTGGTATCGGGCGAACGCCGCCAGTCTAGCGGGCGCGGGGGGCGCGGCGGCCGCGGTGGCGGGCCCGCGCGGCCTCGCCCCGAACACGCCAACAGCGCGCCACGCCGACGCCGCACCAGGTACACACATTACCGCCCGGCCACGACTTTGCGCGACTGGCGGCGCGGCGAGCGTTTTATTACTTCATTGCGTGTGCGGCCGGGTAACCACTGTACGGCGAGCGTCTCGGCCGCGCAATGAACACAAAAATCGGTTGCCGCGTCGCTAAACGCGCGAAGTCGTGGCCGAGCGGTAACGAAGGGTCATTAGAGGAATAGTTAGTAATAGTTACTAGCCGTGCGAGCCCGACTGGCCGCTCTCATCAGTGTTGCCAACACAGGGCTCAAAGTCGCAATTTTTACAAGATTTTATTTAACTTGCAATGTTTGTTTGTTCGAGTCAAATTTTACTTCTAATCGGATTGGATTGAAATTTGGTATGGATATGTCGCTGAACACGTACTCTGTCACTTTCACTAACATGACATATTTCAAACTTCATAATATAACAGAGGCTGACTGTGTACGTTTGGTTTATAATGCTAGTACAGTCGACAAAAAGAAGGCAGCAAAAAAAGCTTGTCTTCAAAATCAAATTTATAAAAAAACTTATTTATAGCTTAAGTAGCTTAATAAAGCTGAATGTTCTCTTCGTTTTTGGTAGCCTAAAGTAGCCTAAACGCCATTATCCTTCCGAACTATGAAAGTTTTTTGCATCCTAAAATTTCCTGAACTGTAGTAGCCTAAGATAGATAGTTGTAAGTGTGGTTATAAAATAAAATAAAATAAAATAAAAATAAAGGCGACCTTTCGCTCAAATTTTCTTGCATTTATAATTCACGTCCTCAAGTACCCTATAATACGTTTCAGATGCAAGAAGTGTGAAGCTTGCCAGCGCACAGATTGTGGCGAGTGCGTGTTTTGTCACGACATGGTCAAGTTTGGCGGTTTGGGGCGCGCCAAACAGACTTGTATCATGAGGCAGTGCTTGCAGGTAAGTTGACATTTGTAAAGCTTATCTTTGGTCTATAAAAAAATCACTTGTGTATTTAACTACAAAGTGGTTGAGTTATGATAGAAGATAAGCGGCATCCTCTGTGCTTAAAAATATGCCACCAGTTGATAGCGCGCTGTCTTTGACGGCTGGCGATGGGCGTGGTTCCCTGCACGACCCGCCCCAGGCCTCCGTGGTGTGATGTTTATATACAGCCAAGTAAACAGGCTCGCCGGGCTCACGACCCGATCCGCTCCCGACCCGCTGCCGTGCGATGTGTGGGTTACGCTTTAATGCGTCAGTGACATTGTTAAGAGTAACTTTTAATATTGTTTTTATTTTATTTTACAGCCAATGCTGCCAGTTACAGCGTCTTGCGCTGTTTGCCACCTCGACGGTTGGCTACAGACACCAGTCGCGCCTCAAGCCAAGGGTAACTCGGGTAAGGCTATTGCTGTTTATCCTTATTCAAAACTTGAGTCCTGTTCACACAAGTTGATGCACCACCTGCTGTAAACTAGTCCTTCCTTCTTTCTGCTAAAGGGTTGCCTGGAAGAGATCGCTCTTAAGCGATAAGGCCGCCTATTGCTTACCTTGTAACTTACTCTATGTGTACCTGTTTTCTGTATTGCTTTCTATTCCTGGTGTACAATAAAGAGTCATTGTATTGTATTGTATTGTATTGTTGTCTGAGAAGGTTTTATAGTGGCGGTATTCCTGTAATTTATACTTATGCCTCTGAGATGTGGGTTTCGACTGGCCTTTTGTAGAGGCTTAAGAATCACGGAACGAGCTATGGAGAGAGCTATGTTGAGTTGCTTTGCGAAATACGGAAAAGACCTAAAGTCACCGACATTTCTCAAAGAGAATATGAATATGTGATCAAATGGTAATGAGCCGGCGACATCGCTCGAAAAACATAGCTTTGAATGTAATTAAATAACTTATGCATGTTTACCATAATATATTGTATATTATGTACATTACGGTCATGTGTTTACAAAATTTATATTTTACTATCTTTCCTTCTGTACCCTTTTTCATGCACTAAATGAATTATGAGTTATAAACCGTTGGAGGAGAGAGGTTCTCGAGTTGCGACCATGAACCAGAAGACCCAGTGTTTGGAGGCCTCCCACTAGGTACTACCTAGTAGGTTGAGCGACGACATAGCGCCTTCTAAAAGCTAATAATAATGATTTCTGCAATTTTACTCGTCGCTCACGTGAAATAGAAATTTTAAACAATACCTTAACATGTTCCTCGACGTCACCAGGTCGCAACGGTCCTTCTTCGCTCCGCGAGTGCTCGGTATGCTACAGCATCGTCCATCCGTCGTGCGTGCCACCCGGCGGGCAGATCAACGAGGACCTGCCCAACTCGTGGGAGTGCCCCACGTGCACCACTATGGGGCTCAACCACGATTACAAGGTACACTAACCGTCCTCCATACATCGTGCCGTACAATCATAAACCTCGGAGCGTTCGAAGTGGTCAAAAATATCTGATACACGACCTTATTGTCAATCGCGTACTTGCAGATTGCTTATTGTCAATTGACAACATTTCATATTTCTAAGACTATAATTTGATTCGTTCTCTGTATTCTGTTTGGAAAGAGAAAGAAGCTGATAGTTTTAAATTTTCACTAGGATTATTAATTAATTTATTACAATTTTTTAAAGATGTGCTTATTCTAAAAGAGCGTAACGATAGGATAGATCCATTACTTTTGTCTAGTCTCTATTAAAAAAAAGTGATGACGTAAATTTGACGTTAAGGTTGTTATTAAATTTAAAATTATGACAGCTCTTTTTCTAGTGAAAAGGGTAAAGGAAACGTATCTATTCTGTGGAAGTATTTGTAAGTACATATATGTTTTTAAATTTGTTGTATTTTTTTAAATATCGAGAAATAAATTATAATAAATATTTTTCCGTGTTCAGGAGGCGAAACTCTTTCGATTCCTGCAGTAATTTTCAGGTGTTAAAAAAATGAAAGGTTGTCAATTGTGTTCAGATATTTTTTGAGCACTTTGACTGTTCCGATTTTTATGATAGCGATTGTACATTACCATATTTAGTTTTTTTTTCATTGGATGGAAAGAAGAATATTATAGAAAAAATAAGTTTTATCAAACAAGTGACAAAGTACGTATTCGGTTAATATTAAGAGATTCGACGATTTACAAATGGGTATGCCGCTTCTAA
Organism: Archips crataeganus; assembly: GCA_947859365.1. Classification (NCBI taxonomy): domain Eukaryota; kingdom Metazoa; phylum Arthropoda; class Insecta; order Lepidoptera; family Tortricidae; genus Archips; species Archips crataeganus. The sequence continues at coordinate 7,296,002 of OX402065.1, forward strand.
GAACCCCTATTTCACTCACCGATCTAAGTGACGGAAGGAAATATAGCAAAAACACGTTAAATCACTATATGGCGATTATTCTTTACAGCCTCGTCATTTCCGCGCGCGTCAAAAGTCTTCGGATCTCAGGAGGATGAGCGTAGGATCAGACGTCAGCCAATTAAGCCGGGAACACGGTAATTTACAGGTAAATTTAATTTAACTTTTATTCATTATATTATTAGTAGGCATGTAAGTAATTCCATATTAATGAAATCATTGATCTGACTAGATAATAATCTTGATTTTTTTTTTCAGAAAAAAGTACCTCCACCAGTGCCAGTCAAATCAGAACCCAGCTCGGACAATGAAGGCAAAAATGACGTACCACATATCAAGTCTGAAAGTGGTAAGTATGGTCCATCTAATCTAATATATAAAACCGGCCAAGAGCGTGTCGGACACGCCCAAGATAGGGTTCCGTAGTAGGTACGAAAAAATCTTTGCATACTTTATTAATGTGGCTGTTTTGCTCCCAACGTCGGCGGTACAGCGCCATCTATCGGCGAATTGGGTAACTAATATGCAGTCTACTTGAACTAGTATGTATGTTGATTGTTTTTCAGATGTAATATTTTTTTTTATTTGAAAGAAGATACTGTTAGCGTGATCATATAGGTACTTAAAGAAAAAAAATTCTTACAATGGCGGTTAAATTGTAATCTTAGTTTAGAAATATTTTTTTAATAGAAAGTTAAAAACTGCTCAACCGATTAAGTTGAAAATAATTTTCCTAGAAAGTTTTTATTAAGTTTAACTTACGTGATTTTTTTCATATTTTTTAGACGTGCGGTTCAAAAGTTAGAGGGGGGGACACATTATTTTGAACTTTCGGAGTGAATATCTCCGAAAATATGAACTTTATCAAAAAATGGTTTCAGCAAACCCCTATTTATTTTTGAATACCTATCCAATGATACCCCACACTATAGGGTTAGTCGAGAAAAATAAAATCACCCCCACTTTACGTCTATGGGAGGTACCCTAAAAATTTTTTTTTAGTTTTTTTTATTGAACCACTTTGTCGGCGTGACTGATATATATATTCTTGCCAAATTACAGCTTTCTAGTACTAACAGTCTCTGAGCTTAGCCGCGGACAGACAGACAGACGGACAGACATGGCGAAACTATAAGGGTTCCTAGGTGACTACGGAACCCTAAAAATCTCGTGTCACGGTGTTTGTTATCGAACTCCTCCGAAACGGCTTAGGCTGAGAATAGGTCATAGGCTATATTATTCGCAGACGGAATCGCGGGCAACTTCTAGTATTTATCTAGATTTTTATATGTATAGGCTTTTACTTCTCAGCTGAAGTTGCTGCAGTCATTTTTTTTCGACGTTATACAAGTCGGTGTTACTAAACATACGAACTGCCTAGCTGCTCTTAATTATTATCAAGGCAGAGGCAATGTCCCGATATGGGTTTATTGTTCTAATGAACCTTATGTGTTTAGCAACATGATGCAAATTTCACTGTGTCTTATAAAAAATACGACTTAACCTCTGAGCATGCCCTGTCCCGGCCCTCTAAAATATATTTAAACAAATCGTTTTTGAGTAAGCGTCTTCTGCTCCCCTTACCTTATGTTTGTTGCTTTGGCACCATAATACGCATTGATGCTGTGTTTCAGAAATAAAGCGCGAAGACGATGGTTCCGGCGAGGGCGGTGCGGGCGAGCCAGGCGAAGGAGACTGGGAGCCGTCTGCCAAGAAACGGCGCCCGAGTGACGAACAGGAGGCGCCGAAGAAGCAAGCGCTGCGGGCGCATCTAGCTTTGCAGCTCACTCATCACACGGCTAAGGTAATGATTATATTTTAGTAACCTACATCTGTACCATCTCCCGTTATAATTGGAGACTCTCCGTTCGAAGTTGTTGACGACTATATCTACCTGGAACATACAGTTCAATTAAGTAGGTCCAATTTCGAGAAAGAGGTTAATCGACGAATCCGACTCGGCTGGGCAGTGATCGGGAAGCTCCGGCAATATCTTGTCATCCTATATACCGCAATGTCTCAAGTCAAAAGTCTTTGACCAGTGTGTGTTGCCAGTGATGACTTATGGCACTGAGACGTTGCCGCTAACGATGGGCCTCATAAGAAAGCTCAAAGTTACTCAGAGGGCGATGGAGAGGCCTATGCGCGGAGGCACATCGCTCGTAGAACTGATGGTCAATGGGGCAAAAAGGTTCTCGAGTGGCGTCCACGGACCGGAAGACGCAGTGTAGGTAGGCCTCCGACAAGATGGAGCAGCGACCTGGTTAAGGTTGCGGGAACGCGTTGGATTCGGATAGCGCAGGACCGATCTGTTTGGCGAGCCTTGGGGAGGCCTATGTTCAGCAGTGGACGTCTTTCGGCTGAATGATGAACCTACATCGGCGGTTTCCTATCTCGTTAGAATTTCTTAAAATTCATCATTGTTTCAACTCTAAATCATAAACGAAATGGGAATGCAAAATTTCAGTTTCAGTTTCAGTCCAAGTATTTGGGATGGGCTTGGACTAATGGACAGTGTCATTAAGGCCTCCGCCTGCTCTAGGAGTTAAAGAATCCAAGAAGGTGAACAAGGGTCCCTTTCTTCGACAAAAGCTTTTCACTAGGCATCCCTTTAACACGGCTAACCCAGTGAAGACTGCAGTTCGAAGTGATTGCCCATTCATTTGACTATCCCTTACCGAAAAAAGCTAACCCTTTGCAATTGCTTACTGCTAGCCTATATCCCTTGCAATCCCTTTATAAGGGTTACCCTACAAGCGATTTTATAAAGCCTTAAATGAAAGAGATAGAATTAGTATCTACGCTAGTGTGTGACAAGGAAAAAATACGCTCGCTATCGGATGCGAAGTAATGTGTGCTTTGTGAGCAAGGTAGACAGACGATTTAAATTAGCGCGCTAATATGCTAAAAGGATAACCCTTTATAAGGCTAAGCATTATAATATAAGCAATGTCTGGTATTGGTGACCAGATAATTGTTTTGTAAGGGTATTGGGATACCGATTGATCAAATGGTCCAGGTCTTTAGAATCAAAGTGAAAAGGTTTTGTCGGGCAAAGGGCAGTGAGTGCAAGACCGATACATTACCCTTTGATTGCCGGGCCGGTTCCTGAGGAGAGCTATGAATATCGAGTTGACATGTATGTTTGGTTTTGCAGCAACTAAAGAAGCCGCTGTACCCGGTGCGGCCGGCGCCGCTGGCGGGCGCGGCGGGCGCGGGCGCGGGCGCGGGTGTAGGCTCGCCGTGGCTGGACCGCGAGGCCATGCTGTGCGTGTTCGCGCGCCTCACGCCGCACGAGCTCGCCACGTGCGCGCTCGTCTGCAAGTGCTGGGCCGAGTACTCGGTGAGTGCACTTGCCATGACAGAATGGTTAAACTTTGACTCGAATAATAACTCGGATAGTTCCGAACATGAAACATAGATGTCGCTAGGTGTCTCTGCGTAAAGAGACTATAGAAAAACAAACTGAAAAATGTTGATATTTAGGGAAAATTTGTGTCTTAACTCCTGACCAGTGGTGGTGTAGGGGTATAAGCACGCAGCACGGAATGCTGAGGACCTGGGTTCGATTCCCAGCGCTGGTCTCTTTTTCTGGGTTTTTTTCTGTGTATCCATGTTTCAGTTTGTATTTAGTATAAAAATATTCGAATAATAACCTCCTGCCGCCGAGTCTCCTATATAAAGGTCTTTTGTACTGGATATCGAACTCACTCAATACGTAAGAAAGTTTAAAGTTCATTGAAACAAAATTTGATGTGGGCAAGTTCATTGAAACAAAATTTGATGTGGGCGGCTGGAGGATATTTCCGATCGGCAAGTATTCGTTCCCGCAGAATAGCGTAGGTAGGCCGTTTCCGATAGTAGGCGAAAGGCCATGGCAGGATTAGGGAACATCTTGTGCTTTAATCGCTTTTTGGCCTCATTTTTTTTCTAATGATTTATCACGTCATTTCATTAGTAACGGCTATATTGAATTTTAGCAATTCGCCTCTTCTTATTTTTGGACAAAGATTAAAAAAAAATGTGGGATATTTCCGTTCCCATGGAACGAATTCCTTCGTTCTTCGCACGTATATGGTACACTTAATTCAGACCCGCAATATGTCATTATGAACAGGTTAAAATAACATGAATATTTTTTGTCAAGTCTACGTTGGCGTGTAAGACGCCTGGCCAACTTTTGGCCCATTTGAATAAATCTGAAGTATGAGTCGCTAATTTTATGTTCACGGGAGAGACAGCTTTTGTTTTTTACGCTGTGTATGACCCATACCTGCCACACCGTACCAATTGGTCAATATTCTGTTGCAGATGGACCCGTCCCTGTGGCGAAGCATGTCGTTCGTACAGGTGCGAGTGTCCGCGGCGCAACTCGCAGGGATCGCGCGCCGGCAGCCCCTCTCTCTCGGCCTCGAGTGGTGCCATCTCGCGAGACGACAACTAGCCTGGTACAGTATAACATAAAATAAATAAATAAATATCACGGGACAATTCACACCAATTGACGTAGTCCCAAAATAAGCTAAGCAAAGCTTGTGTTATGGGTACTAGGCAACGGATAAACTTAAACATACTTATATAGATAGATACATACTTAAATACATATTAACACATTCAGTGCCGGGAACGCCACAGGGGAGTACGGAGAACTCCCCTGTGGCGTTCCCGGCACCGAATGTGTTAAACAACCAAGACCCGAGAACAAACATTTGTATTTTTCATACAAATATCTGCCCCGACACGGGAATCGAAACCGGAACCTCAAGCTTCGTAGTCAGGTTCTCTAACCATTAGGCCATCTGGTCAAACAAACATATTTATTGAAAGGTTACCTTTTTATCATACACAATTTGATATGTTCCCTCGTAATTTATTTCTGTTTCCTTTCTAGGCTGCTCGCTCGACTGCCAGCGCTCCGTTCGCTCTCCCTCGCGGGCTCGCCCGCCGAAGCGGCCCTCGCCCTCCGCTCCTCCACGTGCCCCCCGCTCACTTCGCTCGACCTGTCGTTCGCGCGCTGCCTCGACGACGCGAAGCTGCGCGGTATCCTCGCGCCGCCGGAGAACTCGCGCCCCGGCGGCGGCAACCGCACCGGGGCTGAGCCGTCCCGCCTCGCCGCGCTCAGCGTACTGCGACTGCCCGGCACAGATATCACCGACGTCGCCATGAGATACGTCGTACAGGTATGTCGTCTCTGTTTATATTTTTTTTTTGCGCTTGAGCACAATCACGCTTTGTGGAAAGCGAAGATGAGGCCTACGATGAAGCACTCTTGCTTGGTAAATGCTCATTCACTCTAGACTTTAATTTAGGGGAATAAGCAGGAAGAAGGCAGTTGAGCGCGGCGTTGCGCGGTGTTGCGTGAATCCCCAAGCAGTGTAAGCAAACCGTACAAAAAAAAAATACGGGGCACTGTAACCGGTACGCGCGCGCTGCACAACCGCTCAGACCCGTCCTCCAGAATGGCTTCTATAGGCAACAGGCCTGTAATCTTATCTTAATATTAGGGGTCCTTTTATTGATGTGTCTTGTTTTTTTAACGACCGCTTTAGCCTAGTTGGTAGTGACCCTGCCCGCGAAGCAAGAGGTCCTGGGTTCAAATCCCGGTAAGGGCATTTATTTGTGTGATGAGCACGAATATTTGTTCCTGAGTTATGGATGTTTTCTATGTATTTAAGTATTTATTTATCTATATAAGTATGTTTATCCGTTGCTTAGTACCCATAACACAAGCTTTGCTAAGCTTACTTTGGGACTAGGTCAATTGGTGTGAACTGTCCCATGATATTTATTTATTTATTTATTTATTTATTCTTGTAAATAGATGTAATTTATTTCTTTTAAATGACTGCAAACGTTTCCAGGCTTTGCCTAAGTTGGTGGAACTGGACGCGTCCTCGTGCGCGCGGCTCACGGACGCGGGCGCGGCGCAGCTCGCGCACCACGGGCTGCAGCGGCTGTCGCTGGGCGGCTGCCGGCTGCTCACCGAGGCCGCGCTCGACCACCTGGCGCGCTGCCCCAACCTCGTGAGGTCAGTGCCCCCGCCGACCTGACTCATCATTAACGGCATCATTTCAGCCGAAACACGTTCACTACAGAACATAGGCCTCTTCCAACGGTCGCCAAACAGACCGGTGCTACGCCATTCGCATCCAACTTACCTAATCCTGATCTTCAGATGCACCAAATGTCCAATCATAATTGCAGCATCCGACGTGTTCGCGCAACCTTAACCAGACGCCATATTGTCTGACGCTCGGCAGCTTGTATGCATTCACCATTCCTTTTTGCCACCATCTTATACCATTTGCAAGCGCCCGCGCGGACAATAAGCGTTACAGGTCGTCGCTCCTATCCTGTTGGAGGCCTACCTATCCGTCCCTGTATACCACTCGAGAACCTTTTGGCCCCATCGGTCGGTTCTACGAGCGATGTCCTCTGCCCACTGCCACGCCACTTACATCACACATTTTTAGGGTCAAAATAATTACTATTGTCATAGAAAAAGTGCGACGCGGGCAAAGGTTCTAAAATTCTCAAAATTGGCGTGACGTATTTTATGGAAGGTCTCTTAACTCTGGGAGACTACTCGTCGTCGTCATTCAGCTGAAAGGCGTCCACTGCTGCGCGTAGTCCTTCCCCAAAGAACGCCACAACGACCGGTCCTGCGATCTAAGCTTAATAAGCTTGTGATTTTTTCTGTGACCAGAAAAAGTTTATTTTTCTATATTAGCGCTAACAATCCTTTCATGTGTCCCGTTTTCTCACAGGTTGGACCTCCGACACGTCCCGCTTGTATCCACACAGGCGGTCATCAAATTCGCCGCCAAATCCAAACACAACCTTCACGTGCAAGACGTGAAGCTAGTCGAGCTGCGGAAAACCTGATCCGAGGAGTCCCGGCTCGAGACGGCGCCGGACCCCGAACCGGAGCCGGCCGCGGCGCCGGCGTCCGACGTGCCGGGAACCGAGGTGCCCGTGTGACTCAGTGATATAGTGACACCGCTGCGGTGATATTGTGGGGCGTTGTTTCTGCTTATTAGGTACATACTTTCATTTTTGGTATTATTAGTGTACATAACCTCTTCGTTTCTTAGTGTATGCACTGTCGTTCTCATCAAATTCAACACAGCGAACTTTTAGAGACGTCTAAAATATTTAAGAAATAAATATGCAGTGGAGAAAAAATGTGAAAGAATTTATTTTCAAGCTCGTGCAACTATGGAATTTTCGAAAATCAACCGTTCATAAGATAGATGTTTTGCGGTTCAAACTACCTTTAAACTCGCGACTATGAGACACTTTATAGTTTCGGGCAATAATATCAGATAGGACAGAGTACTCAAAAATACCTGATTCACTCCAACGGGGTGCCTGTTGTATCGCATAATTGGTAGAGATTGTTAGGCATAATGTCGAATGGCATACTACTTGTTTGTCCTTTTAATTTTTGCGTATACACATTTAAATGTCCTTAAGGATGTTCGTCCTAATATTGATAATGATAACTCTAACATCGAATTATCTAAAATGTAATAGTCCTTATATTAATTGTCCTAACAATTATGTTGCCATTACAATTATGCTACCATTTTTGACCGTTCAAAATTCTTTCATGTTTTTGCACTCACTGGCTGTAAGCTATACTTAGCAAGACACGGGACATAGGATATTCAAAATTTCAAAATTATAACGTTTAAAAAACTTATTAAGTTTAAAAAGGCATACGCACAACATATCAGAGACGCCTTGCGCTATCGACGCAGCGCGCAACAATAAGTTAGTTTTAAATCAAACAAAGACTTGTTTAAGCCTATTTGGTAAATTTGAAGTGATACGATTTCTAAATACATTATAGAAATATTGTTTAGAGGTTGTCGTTTTAGGGATAGTTTTCAATCGCAATGTGGTTTTTCTGGCATTGATTTGAGTCATGGGAATGATGATGAATGATTCAAACGCATGGGAAACTTGATTTAAGTTATAAAATGCAATGTAAGGATAACATCACATAAAATGATATGGTTTGTTCTCAATTGTTTTTTATTTACATAATTCAAAACTTAATTGATTCCTCTGTGTAACGAAAGTTACCCATATAGTTTGTATGATTAACTTCGTTACACAAAGGAAGCGATCGTGATCTTGTTTTCATTAAGCCTCACGACTCGTAAATCACTGCTAGACAAATACACATTGATAGTGTGTTTTATTGGGGTGACTTATAAATATAGACTGGGGAAGTTTTTAATCAAAATTCTGTTTCCATTGTTTTATTTAATATTTTGCAATATCAGTGCCAACATATAGGTAGTTGCTATATGAATCAGCACATATTTCATTGCACAATCAAATAACTATATTTAAAGTTAAATAATATTAATTTTATTGCATACTGTTGCATTGGTATCTATTATATTTTATTGTTGGTTTTATGTTTGAAAAAGTGGCCTTTGCGTTGTCGAAGGCTTTCGATAAATTAAAGAGATCTTGCTACAGAGATAGGTAACATATTAATAGTTTGTTCGGATTTCACTACGTAAACTAACAATCAATTATGAATGTACGTTTAAATTTCAATATTTATATTTATGATTTGAATCCTACTCGACATTGGAATTAATAAAATTACGCGCAATAATTATAACTACGCGAAAAATTTAAAAATGCATTTTTTATAATACAACAACCGTTCAGCATACAAGAGTCCAATGCAAACGGCAGAGCTGATATCATTTCATCTTCCTTACTATGTTTCTTTGTAATTTTTTGGTTATTAGAAACGAGATACGATAGTCAACGAGTATCGGAAGTTATTGCCATGTGATAATTATCAAATTTATATTGAAATTTGAACTGGTTATCTAACGAAGGCCACGCGCAGCACCTATATATTGTATTCAAATAATGGATCTCGGTAATGCTTACAACGTTAAGATTTCTCGAACAAGTCGTTCGTACAGTCAAGGTCATAAATATATGTACGTTACCAAGGCGTCAAAAATATCTATACAACTCTATGCCACTAACCATAAGGTTGGTGTTTGCATATATTTGACGTGATGGCTGTATAGATATTTTTGCCTTTGACTGTACACTTCTCTTATATTGTTTCAGCAATACTTAATTTTTGTAAATATTAAATTGACTATTTATTTCGCACTTGTTCTTAGGGAGAATTATTTTAAGTTCATGACAATTCTAAGAGCTTAGGTTGTATTTTTCTTAGTTCTAGTCGCTTTTTAGGTTTAAGATATTATTGTAGATATTATTATTGCCTGACTGTGACCAATTGAATGCTTTTTTTGTCTACACTTCTGTGTAATTAAAATGAGAGGCTACTTAAAATGTTTAAAATTTTCGCAATTCAGTATTATGTTTGAATACTGTAAAACACACAATAATGTTGGTGCAAATTTACACGATTTTGACACTAGCAATTATGGTCTTAATGTAACAAACAAATATTACCTTTTCAACTGCTTTTCTAATACAAAAAATAGTTTTTCATGTGCCAGTCAGGAGTGAAATGTATGAAACTATAAAGCAGGTTTTAGGACCTCGTAGAGTTAACAGCGGAAATGGATAAACAGTTTTAGAGTTCAAAATGATCTACGTACAAACAAGTCTTTGGTAATAAGAGGGCGTGAAGATCTTTATGATCTCTTGGACATTTTCAGTATCTACGTCTGCTGCGAGTATTACATTCACGACAATTTTTGTAGCGAACTCGACGGTTTTCTCTGGAACGGCTTCGGTTTTTACAAACTGCAAATTGTAAAAAAGCTCTCACACATTTAAAACGTGAAGGATTATCATCTATCAGTTGAAAAGGTCATTAAGTTTTAGAGAACAATAATCAGAATATCAGAGTATGTTATTAGTTTGTAATGAATATCCGACTGGTCACAGCACGCGGGGTCGGAGGGCCGCCTATAGAATTAGAATAGGAAATAACAACTATTTAAATGATAATAAACACTTGTCAATTATACTAAAGAATGTAAACTGCCGCTAAAGAATGTCTTTCTTACAGCTTTATCTAGGCTCTAATTCTCGTTGATCACTCGGTGATTTACTGCATAAGGTTCAAATACAAAATTCAACAATATTTAAACGTGGAGTACATACGGAATAAAATAGAAAATAGATAACTAAGGAACTAAACATTTTTAAATACAGATTTAAAGTGGTGTCTTAATTTAATTTCTACTGTTCCATGTCGGACTACATAAGTAAGTGACTTTATAAAAAGTCCTGATATTAACTATTAGTCAGGGGAGGTCTAAGATAACCTAACATGTTTTTGGTATTGTAATATTTGACAAGTGTTTCTGATCATTTGGCTGACTGTACATAGTTAGCGTAAGTCGTTATCGAGTAACATTTGTACTTGAAACCATAGGCTCTTAATGAATATTGAGCTAGTTTCTAAGCATTGTGTGCCTCTGTGTATAGAGAAATAAAATTTAGTAATAGACAAGAATCGTTAATAAAATTATATAAAAGAAAAATACAATTATTATTCACATCCGTCGTCAGAATTATTGGTAAATAGTGAATTTTGTGAATAATGATTTTATTGTGAAAAAACAAATCTAGTTTTCTAAGATGCCTTTATGCGAGTGTTTTTAAATCAATTTGAAAGATTTTTATATTGGATCAGCTCGCATCTTGGCAATCGTTGGTCGCCGCGGTGATATTAAAGCCAATGGCTAGGTTAGAATAGCGATACTGGCAGTGGAAGCGCTACGAGCCGAAACATGTATCATTGGTTACCATAAGCATTCATAGTATTTGAAATAAATATTTACAATGAATTTGCAGTTTTATTTTGTATGAAATATGTACTAAAAAGTGCTAAAAAATTGTCTCAAAACTCTTCAAATTAGAATGCCGCACTAAAGTTACCTGAATTTCCTATAAATGTTACCCATGGAAGTAATAAGTACTACGTTACGTACAACGGGAATGAGCTGTTGTCGCAAAGTTGAAGCCGAACGAGAGCTCAGTATGATGATGATGATGATGATGTATGGGGACGCCTTGCTGAGTCAGGCGGGCTGTCGATCGTTTGCACAGTCATTCAGCCCAGTTCCCCGTGGTTGGAGCCGACAGGTTACTGTCCCAGCAGCGCTCCCACACAGCAATTCTCCTCGAATCTTCTCGTTCTCCTGCTGAACAAAAGGACATCTTTGAGACAGACATCCTTTAGCTCCTCCTCCCTCAGCTCGTCACTCCCGAATACATCACGCCTCGCTGCCGCGTACATGACACACTCGGTTAGGACGTGCTCACTCGTTTCCTCCTTCCCACAATGTGGACAGGAGGGGTCACTTTTTATACCTATTACGCTTAAGTGCCTATTTAACAAGTTATGGCCAGTAATTATGCCAGTTATAGTTCTTAAGCTACTCTTACCTAGATTTAGGAGATACCTAGTTCTTCTGTGGTTTATGCCATCCAGCATCATCTTCGATTGTCTGCACCCTACAGCCTGTTTCCACTCACTGTTTGCTTCCTGTTCCTTCATTCTATCTATAACCCCCTTGGTGACTTCTGCAGACATTGGAAGTACCGGTTCAGGACCTATGAATCCTATGAAGCTCAGTAACTGTACGTCTTATCCCTCTCTGGCGATGGTTGATTGGTTGGATGGTTCATGTGGGGTTGTCAGGTCAGGTGTCCGTTTTTCACAAAAATAAAAGAAAACGTATACGCCAATCGCAAAATTTTTGCGTTAATAAGGCTTTTTTTTTACACGTAGCAACAAATAATATTGCTTTAACATGTCGGTAATAAATTATTATTTATATTTAGAAACATTTTAGAAGTAAATGTTTTTACTTCATTACATTACATCAATCGCATATTTTTCTACAAAAAACGAAAGGATTGAAATCAACTTAACTCTGGCAACTCTAAGTCACTGTTAGAACGGGACACAGCGTTCAGTGGTTGCCCTCTCACTCGGCTTCATTTTTATTTTGCGCGCAACAAGACTTACGACCTTAGCATAAGGTTTTATTTTCTTTATTTTAGCTGCAAGATGCACAGTTAGAGCTCATTCCCGTTTTACGTAGTACGTAGTACTTATTACTTCCATGATTTTACCACCCTTGGTTATGTAACTATGTTACTAAGCGCCATCTGTTGGGTTCTACAGGAACGCATAAGATAAGTGAAAAGCACCCTTGCGCTTCATGCGAAAGTGTTTCATGGTTCGTTTCAAAGAGGGCATTGATAGTCCATGTAGTGCAGGAGTCGGCAACACAGACCGCGGCTCTCATTTCCCAATGATTTCTATGGCAGATGTATGGAATGTCAACATGACATTTGCAATGAAAAGTGTTCACCCTGGTCCTGGTACGTGATTCAGTTTCTTCGACTGCACATACCTTTTATCAAACTTATGAACATTACCTAAATTCCGTCACTGTGGGCTCTTGTCTGCCAAAATGCTGCTGACCCCTGATGAAGTGGAAAAACTAATTTGATAACACCATTTCATTGACCTATAATAACAACTAGACTCCCAATCACGCTCAAAAATTGTCGGAAGCAAAAGCCTGCACACGCGTCTATTGTGCAGGCTTTTGGTTCAGTTATGTTTCGACCGCGCGTTGATTACAACGTCACTTCTCGCCCCGTATTCGTATATGTCTCTTTCGCACCGTAATCAAACTCACGAGAAAAAAAGAGACAGACAGTCTAGCTTCCGCTTCGCATGACCACTCCACTGCATTCTTTACTCTTTAGGCGGTTTCCAGCGCGTGACGTCATGTCACTACTTCGAACGATCGTATTCAATTGACATTAAACATTACTGCTACGAAATAAGGTGTTAATTTGGATGAATGCTGTTAATGTTATCTGTATAAATTGATGTATACGTACGTACACACAACGCCGCTCGGACGTTTTTTGAGGAACTTTTGTTAAGCGATTGGGTGTCTTGTTGTTATTATAGGTCAATGCACCATTTAGATTATGCCGGTTACATACACACATCACGCCTGTATCCCAAAGGGGGTAGGCAGAGCATAAGAAACGCTACATTTACGTTTCGGGGCTACTTTTAGCAATTTTAGGTTTAATGTTAGATAAGAGTAGTACAATAGTGCTAGTTGCTAGCCTATCGCCTACAATATACCTATAACCTATTTCCTTAGGCGCTTCTCGACACCACCACCACCACACCGGACTATACCGGCTAAATAACTTTAAATTAAAGTGTTCATAACATACAGCGTAACTACTCACTCATTCATTTCAGTACCTACTGCATTAATTGTATGATCGCTGATGTCGGAAAACTGAATCGCTTTACCCTTAGACAGGTCGTTACCTAGTTTGAGGGGGTTAAAATTTAATTTATTTAATTTTTAGTTTTAATCTATTATATAAAAAAATCTCGTGTCACCGTCTTTGTTATCGAACTCCTCCGAAACGGCTTGGCCGATTCTTATCAATTTTTTTTCTCTATACTCGGTAGGTCTGAGAATAGGTCGTCGGCTATATTTTATCTTCGCAGACGGAGTCGCGGGCAACAGCTAGTAATATATAATAATATATATATATTATGTGCCTGATAAGTCCCGTTTAGTAATAGTTATTAATAATCAGTGATCGGAATAGGTAGAACTAATTTACCTAAAGTTCGTAGAACAGAGACGAAAAGTGGAGACTTCCTTAGGCCTATAATTTTTTCGGGACAATTTGTCCCGGTTTTTGGGACATCGTTTAAATGTAACATGTATGTATGTTTGTGTACATGTCGTAAAGGTACTAGGATTAGTTTTTATAATTAAATATATAAATTATGTTATTAACTGACATGAAAAAAAATAACTCCATTCCGGGTTTTTTCTTTCAAAATTGATAAATTTTAGTAGAAATGACTTTTTTTATAGCCAAAAAAATAAAAATAAACTTGATCAGTCTAACGCCACTTTATGCTTCTATTCGAAGATTAGTAGATGTTTTATAAGTAATCTTCAAACTTTTGAACGCCAGTGCCGGCTATAGACGACAATACGGTAATACAAAAATTAAACAACCCGCATACGCATAAGAATCAATTATGTTCTTGACAAAAATGAAATGTTAAGGTCGCGGGTGAGCAAAACAATTGTTTCAGTTCATGATGTGTGGCGTTCAAAAAGACATCTTTACCTACTCGCTACCTCATGAAAGAATTTTTTTTCTAGTAACTACTAACCTACATAGAGATTTTGCTTTCCTATTTTATTTTAACTAAGTACTTACCTATCTACGTACTTCGGTATCTACAAGTAGTCCTATAGGACCTCCTTCCAACGTTTCTTCTGTTATCTAATGAGTGCGTCGTAAACAAATGAGAGTAAAACGCCAAAACAGGTATTTTGTTGCCTATAAACCTTATAATATAAATAAATGAGACTGAGACCAACACAAATTAATGATAATAATAATAAGAATCATTTATTTTCTTCTCACAAAAGTACATAGGTAACAGCAATAGTTATAATAATACAAAATTATGGTAGTTTAGTTAGATACTAGTAACTTTTGCGAGGGACTGGAGTCTGAACTAGGTAAAACCAGTGTTACAGATCTCCAGGCCCCCAACCCGGAAACTCACCGATAAGTGCTGACAATTTCAGTAGGTACAAATTTCAAATATTAAGATAGCTATGCACAAGCCGTGGTTATACAGCGGGCCTATAAAGGTGTCCTCCCATTTCTTTTCCAACACGCACTCTCCCCTATCGCCGCCGGGAGGCGTCGAGATTAGTCTAGAATCCAATTACATTTTCCAAATTTCCCATTTTTCCCAGCCGGGGTTCAAAGCTCACGGAAAATTATTTTCTTCCCCTAAGAAATGAAAAATAAACGTGTGCGGGAGGAGCGACAACAAGAAATAACCAAGGCGTGGAGCGAGGGAGAACGACAGACCCACTTTTGTTTAAGTGTGAGCAGGAAAGGTGTGAGACGATGGCGCTCCCTAGAGCGGGGACGTCGGGGATTTGTTTTTTTTTTTCTAGAGGAGGCTGTGACTTCAATTGCAAATGAAGCGAGCGGTCTGAAGTGCTAACTTCGCTTGCGGGCACGGAGCGGGATCTTAGGTGACAAGAAAATAGGTAAAGGAAATGGAAGCTTTAAATTGAACTGGGTCGTTGTGCGTGCTCTTGTTGTTTACTTTGAATTTATGCCATTCCTTCTGGAAAATGGTTTCAGCGGAACGTGTCTATACTTGTAGACAGTTACCTAAAGGATCTGGAATGAAAGGTCTGGTCTGGTGGGTGTCCTCCATCCTTCATTGCTCTTAAAATATATTCAGGCGATGCGATTTGATGATATCGTATCAGTGTCTGTCTGTTCCACTCAACTTTGTTTGCAAGACGTTATTTCTAAGAGGTTGAGAAAAGAGTAGGTAGTGTCAGACCCTGCTGAAGGACTACTTTGCAAGTAGGTGTGTCGTCTTTGTACTTTTTTACATTAGTAATTTCAAATTTGTTTTATTGGTACCTAAATATATTTTTGTCTTAATTAATAGATCTTGTACTTTCAACAATTCTTTCCCAAAATTTTGCCGGCTAACATAAATATTTTATATTCATTTTGGAGGGCTATGCGAGTGTGTAGGTACATATCTACTTATATTCGTTTTCGTAACAAATTAAACATTACAAATAGTTTTAAAATCCCTTAGCTATCTAATCTAATTTATAATAATTAGTTAAGTATTCCTACCTCAGTACAAGTCGGGCCAAAAATGAATGTGATGCTCGGGTCGAAACGATTTACACACCATCTAAACCTTGACAGTAGAGTAGTTAGTTTGAAATAATTTTCAGGAACACAGCCGCTCATCCATTTTGACCGCTGACTGTACAGTAGGTTCTAAAATAATACATACTTTACCCGCCAACTTTTCCTGACAGATGGCGAGCAAGTGCCCAGTTTATGGCAATGCCATTAAGGCCGCTATTACGCGTAATATAATGTAAATATGATAAAAACATCCCCACATGCTTTGTGTAGCGGTCGAGGGTGATTTACGCGATTGACTTTATATTACAACTTAGTCCGAATCGTGCTCTATGCCATGACGAGTGGACACTCCGTTATTTTGAATGGCAAATTAGTTGTCAATTTAATCCCACCAAAAAATTTTCTTGTAAAATGTTGCCAAGACGAGACCATATTCCTTGCACTGTCAAAAAGTTATCAGATCTCATAATATAGAGCCAAGCTTCCGAACTCTACACGCCATAACACACCTTAGTTAAAATATCTAGCTACTTGATGTGAAAATTTTATTCTTATTTATTTATTGCTGTTCATTAGTTTTCTATCATACAATAGTTGTAGTAGCCAAACGGCCAAGCCACATATTTTGACTATAAAGGTGTAAAGTTTTTGAAGTCAAGAAGTGTAAAGACCATGCAATCGGTGGATGGAAGAAGTTTTAACAATAAAGTTTTTTTTTAAACGAAACAAAGCCTTTTTTGCTTTTAGACATCATCATCATTATAATCCCAGCCTATATACGTCCCACTGCAGGGCACAGGCCTCCTCTCAGAATAAAAGAGCTTGGGCCGTAGGTCCCACGCGTTCCTAGTGCGGATTGGGAACTTCACACACAACTTTGAATTTCTTCGCAGGTGTATGCAGGTTTCCTCACGTTGTTTTCCTTCACCGTCAAGCTCATGGTAAATTTTAAATATAATTTCGCACATAAATTCCGAAAAACTCAGAGGTGCGAGCCCGGACCTGAACCCACGAACCTCTGCTTGAGAGGCAATAGGTTAAACCACTAGGCACCACGGCTACCTGGTCTATTAAAATCTTGAGTAAAGATCAATGTTTTTGAAGTGAAACTTCTAATGCGACTTCCAACAAGGTTGCGTTAAACGTTTAACGCTACCATGGAGGGGGTATGAAAGCATTAGTATATGTACTGCCGAAGCAAGTACACTTGGTACACATCTCGCATTGTATATATACTAACGGATGTTAAAAACTTCGATAGTGCGATGTAGAACTCATACTGTCTGTGCAAATGTATGAGACTTGATAAAAGCTTCATCTAGTGAGTAATTTAAACACATAGATGCATAAGTAAATTCAGTTCTTTAAATTATTGCAATAATTTAAAGAAATAATTTAATAGCCTTTTTCATTTCCACTTTACGAAGTTTCACTTCTTCCACGCGGTGGAACTGCACGCGCGATTTTTTCAACTTCTGATCACCAATTAAAAATCATCGTGTATAAACGAATTCTGCGCGGATAAAGTTACGGGCAGTAGCTAGTACCTATAGGGTGGCCCGCGTCGCCTACGCCTAGCACTAAGCTAGTAGGTACCTAGCTCTGGCACTAATAGACTCAAATTTGACAGTGCGTGAAAAAAAGGCTGAAATATCGTGTAAATATCGTGTAAGTTGAAGACAGACTAACGAAGTTTACAGGCAAATCCAAATCTCGATAGTAATTTGTTTGCGCCGTGCGTGCGGGCGACCGCGTCGCGTGCCCGCCACTCAGCGCTCACTCAGCTGCTGGGTACTGTTGGACACAGAAGTATAAAGTGCCAGATAGACTTACTTTAAAGATCAAGCCATTCATGATGACGCGTGCCGTGGTTCTTATTGCAATGTCGTTTACGTCTAATTTTGACAAATTCACGCGCCTTCGTGAATGGCACTAGCTATTGTATCCGGTACCCAGAATCATATTTAGCTCTTGCTCACATTTTTGTAGAACGAGCGAAAGGTCGATACGATCTACGCAACTATTAAGTACATAATCTGTGGTTCTACTTACGTGCCGGCCACTATAAGTTCGCGTAGTTGTGGCTCGGTGAACTTCTTCTCGTGTGTTCTTCGGTCATGTTCGAAAGACTCTGACGAGTCTTAAGTAGACTGGTGAACTTAGGAATACAATAAAAATTATCGTGTTTTTTTACTGTTTTAAATTATGCACTAAATCAGTTTGAAAGAAACATTTTTACTGTTGCCTAACCAATCATTATAAAACGTGCGTTTCAAGAGTCTTCAGGTCCTGAATAGATATATATATATATATATATATATATATAAATTCCATTACACCGTTCTAGTTCCTCTAACACAGATGTCCCTAAATTTTATGTCTAGTACAGCCCTAGCCATATTTTTTGGTCTAAAATGGACTCCCCTGCTTACCTACTTACTTTTGATTTCAAATGTGGTTTCTTCTTCGGCGAACTTAGACCTCTCGCAAGACTTCATTGACCCCTGGGGGTCCACATAGACCTCTTTGGGTACCCTAACACTTTGTTGAACTAGGTAGGTATGTATAGATTCATTCGCAAAGACATCTCTACAAAAATTGCTGCTTCCTTATGCACGTTCTGAAGGCCCGAACTAATGACATATCGGCTTTCTAGTAGACCACTTATATTAACATCTCAAAAATATAGTAATTTAAACGTTAAACCACGATTACGAGTAAACAATTTCGCAGCTAATTGTACCGGCAGTAGTTGGCAGACGTCACTGTCAGCGTGCAGTCGCGTGCGCCGCGGCCGATCGATGCTCGCAGGAATCGCAGGTTTCTAGCTAAATAATATAATACATTTCTGTAAGAATCCTGGAAACACCAGTTTCCTCAGGAATATCGTAAATGCCAACTAGTTTGGTACATTTATCCTTACTACTGAAAAATAATTTAGTTTTCTTCTTCACTGTGTACCTACTTACCTACTTCAGATTTTTTATAAGCGCAACGTTCGATTGCACGGTTAAACTCAAATCTTGCATGTCGAATGCCATCCACTTCTAGTGAACGGATTAAGGTGAAACTTGGTATGGATATATACTTAGTTTGGATGAAAATCATACATGTACGGTTAACAAAAGGTAAAGACAATGAAAAATTTTATAAAAACAAGTTTTCATAAATAATCTGATTTTTAAAATCGATTTCGAGAAGATTTCTTTTAAAATTTTATTCGTACATTTATTTCATACTAAGTACAATTACATAGGTACATTACATACATTTTTCGTACATTTAGTTAATATTTGAGTTAGAAAAATGCGTAGTTCCCGCTGGATAGGGATAAACGAATTCTTCGCAGATGGAGTTGCAGACAACAGCTAGTTTCTAATAAGATAAAGTTATCTATGGATAAAAAAACTATAGTCACAGAGGTCTAGTTTGTAAATCAGAATCTAGGTTTTACAGAATTTTGACCTGCCTTAATAATTTTATGACATCTTCAGAAATACAGAAGTACAAAGATTAACCTTGTAAACAAGTAACCCTTGGTCGAGAAATAAATCATGAACCACTAGAATGGAAATGAAATATGAGAAAAGTGTATCAAATAGGAGGTGTGCAGAGTAATCGGCACATGTGTCCCGAGTAAGCAGCAGATTATAGATATGGCAACATTATAAGGTACTGCGCATTCACTATAACAGGGTGAGATTGAATCAGTCCGCTAGCGTGAACGAGTTGGCGTTTGGTACTGAAATGATATTACTCGTAAGTTTTGTTTGTGTAAAGAGAGAAAAGGTCGAAATAAATGCTGCTTTTTAAGCTTTAACATTAAAACGACTAGAATTTTCTCAATATTGCTCGAATCATCACAATGTGTTGTCTCTGATGTCCTGTCAATCGTTCTAAGGTTAACTGGAAGAGATCCCTTTAAGGGACAAGTTCGCCTTTGTATAGTCGGGGTAAGAGAAGGTTCGTCACTTTTCGACTCTATGTCAACGAGTTAAGGTCGAAAAATGACGATCCTTTTCATACCCCGACCATACATCTGTGTCTCTTGTTAACTTGTAATTTTCATGTTTTATGTGCAATAAAGAGTTTTACATAAAATCGCTGTCAATTGAAATTGCGAACATTGTAAATAAACCATTTAATGAAATATCCATATTCTACACTTGTTTATTGTTTTAATGGTTTAGGATAGTGTTGTGGTAAGTATTGATTAAATAACACGCGTATTTAGCAGTGTTTGATGAGGAAAATTGAAATTAAAGACATTTTAAATACAAAGTTTGTTTACATTGATTGCAATTTCAATTGACTGACAGTTTACATACATATGTTCACAATTTTATCAACTACAAAAATAAGGCGAATTGCAGTGGTGTGGTAAGGATATTTTGGTTAGGCAATCTGGCGAGCGAGAGTGGCGTGAATTAGTGTAGGTATATCGTCAGATGCAACACCACGCAGTTCCCTGCCGCATCCTTCCGCCACCGCCCTACGCGACAACACTTCCATCCTCACCATCTGGATGGTTGGCAGTCTTCTACTGTGCGTTTTTCCAGAAATTTCCTGCCTCGCACAGCAAAGCTCTGGAATGAAGTGTCTGTTGCGGTATTCCCGGACCGATATGACCTTCAAGCTTTCTAAAAAAGAGC
Source organism: Archips crataeganus (assembly GCA_947859365.1). Taxonomy (NCBI): domain Eukaryota; kingdom Metazoa; phylum Arthropoda; class Insecta; order Lepidoptera; family Tortricidae; genus Archips; species Archips crataeganus. The sequence continues at coordinate 7,316,446 of OX402065.1, forward strand.
GTACTCCTACCTAAAAGGCCACCAACGCACTTGTGCTAATGCTACATTTGATATAATGCGATTTACTCAAAAAGTAAACTTCGGAGGATTGATATTAATTCTATTTGATATGCATTAGGTTAGGTTAGGTTAGTTTATTTTATAAAAGAATCGTAGAATGTTTACTTCTCGAGTAAATCGAATTATGTCAAATGTAGCATTATACCAAATATTACAGTTATATCAAATGTTGTTATATCTATCATTACACACCCGTTTATATTTATATTTGTAAATGTCTTGTTGGGCGCGTTCAATTCAACTCACGCTCCAAGTCCAATGAAAAAAATGAAATTTAATTTTATAGTGTAAATTCGGCTCTACGTCGCCACGCCACTGGGGGGCTACTACGAAATTCGTGTCATTCCGTCCCCTTCGCTCTTCTTTTTAATACTATTATCGTGAACAGAACGGCACGATACGAAGTTCGAAAATCAAATTTTGTAGTTATAAGGTCTGGCGAGTAGTCCAAACGCGCACTCTGTTTCGCCGCACGCGCAACAGCCGGGTGTCGGCGGCGCTGCGCCGCGTATTCCCTCAAGTTATTATGGCCTACTGAACCGGGTAACGAAACCGTCTCCCCCGGGCCGCTGTAAATAATGCCCCGCTTTATCATACATAACTACCCGCCAACATCAATCTTGAATAACTGAACAAAATTAAGAGTTCGAGTTAATTAAACATGTGACTATTCTCAAAAATCCACGTTTTCTTTAGTGCGACTCTACCTCTGACACGAAAGGGTCAGTCAGAGATGTCTTTAAGCATGCTCCTATACTCTATTTTTTTACTATAAAGTTTTGCCCCATCGGCCATTAGTTCTACGAGCGATGTGCCCTGCCCACTGCCATCTTGAGCCTGGCGATTCTTCGAGCTATGTCAGTGACTTTAGTTCTTGCTTGTTATATCTTGTCATCCAATATACCGCAATGTCTCAAGTCAAAAGTTTTTGACCAGTGTGTGTTGCCAGTAATGACTTATGGCACTGAGAAATCTCAAAGTCACTCAGAGGGCGATGGAGAAGGCTATGCTCGAAGTTTCTCTGCGGGATCGCATTAGAAATGATGAAATCCGTGCAGTAATTACTTTGTAGTAAATCTGTGTAGCTAATCAAACGCAAATAATAGACATTTAGCACTTAACCATGTTTTTCTTAAAGTGGCCAATCACTGACGCATGGACAATAGCTGGGTAGTTTATCCTAGTTCGTATAAAGAAGACACGAACCGCATCCACCTTTGATCAATTATAACTGAAGATACACATTGCCGAACAAAATCCCCTTCAAAGAATGTCCGAACTTTTTTATTTGTTTGCATAACAATTAAAATCATCACCTACACATAAATTTGAACCTAGTCTTTACTTCATTACAGTCGAATTTCGGCTGACACTTGACAGCTAAACTTGACAATTTCACGCAACGTACTGAGAAAAAAGAAGGCCACTTTTATCAAAGTGGCGCTCATTTGGCTCGGACATTTTCGGGCGCGCGACTGTGGATCTACAGTTATAATTGATCAAAGGCATCCACAGTATTTTAGCAAAAACCAACAACCAAGTCTTATCATCAAGATTGGTTTTTTGGAGTCTTTTTGTATTTTTATTTTCCAACTCCAATTTTTTTACTTTTACGGTCATCCCGTGAAATCCATATATTTCATACTAAATACAAACTGACACATGGATACGCAGAAAAAACCCCGAAAAAGAGACCAGCACTGGGAATCGAACCCAGGTCCTCAGCATTCCGTGCCGCGTGCCAAACCCCTACACCACCGCTGGTCAGGAGTTTAGACACAAATTTTTCCTATATATATCGACATTTTTCAGTTTTTTTTCTATAGTCACTTAAGCAGCGACACTAGTGACATCTATGTTAATGTTCTCATCGTGAAACGTAACACTCCTTCGGAACTATCCGCTCACCCGGACAAAAGATGTCGCTCTTAAGCAATCTAAGATAAGCTAAGAAAACTAGCTCATTTATTTCTACTTAGTTACCTCGATGTCCCCAAGACGTTTAATATTCAAGGTCCCACCAGTGCCCACAGCCCCTAAACTGGTTACGATTAACAGCGCAGGCGTCGGTATTCCCCGGACGCCTTCCGGGGCGATGGTCACTATTAATTTTGGACTTCACTTAGTTATAGCTTGCCAAAAGGGTTGATATGCTATGTTTGGAGCTGCCAAATTCATTAGAAGTTTTTTATATGGCGGACCATATTCATTACTACTTTTTAATAATTTCTGGACACATGTATTTAAAAGTTACGAATTACCAACTCGTATTTGTGTGGAGTTCAAAAACTTGGACACTTTAATGCCGGCAATAAATAATTTATTGAATCAGGCGTTACTTTGCGGAGGTCCATATTAATGAACTGAAAAAGGTCAAAGGTGAAAGGTGAAAGGTCGCGGGTGAGCCAAGTACCTAATTGTTTCAGCCGGCAATAAAATTAGTAGGTATGAAAGTTTTCCATTGTGACACAAACATTACCATATTTGCTAGTAAACTCCCTTTCAGACGCTCCTATAAAATGTTAATGTCTATCCTGCTGTCAAATTACTCATTCAAGGGTTCCGTGTAAGTATGTGTATCTCTCATAAAAACTTTAGCACTATTGCCACCACATTGCCAGTAATTTGAGGACATGTGCGTAGGAGCAAGTGTCCCTTGTATTAATCGTATGTACATAATGAAATGAGTTCAATATGCGTTTCTGGTCCCGAGAGATAGAGCAGGGAGCGAGGAACAGACGGGATGCGGCATATAAAATGTTGCTCCAGTAGTGATTCTACGTTTCATTATACCTATCATAGATAGGCACTATAGAACTTACTGAATCGTGACCCACTATGGAGCTTTTTCACAGTAAAAGTCATAGGGTAACGGCACCAATCATGGACATGTTAAGCACAGTAGTTACCCAGTAATGGACAACAAAGATTCAATGCCTTATAGCCCACCAATCCCACCATTCATGGACCTTACCAGTTATCACCATCAGTTATCAGAGCATAGTGTTGATAGTTTAAAAGTTAGTGTGGCGTTTCTTAAAGTATAGGTTTACGGAAAAAATTACCATAATTGGTTCTTGTCCAATACAGGTGCTATCACCCTAGTGGGTCAGGAATCAAATGGTTCAGCAGTACTTATGAAAATACCTACTACTAGGGGCGTTCAATAAAAAGTGAGAATGAGTATGTTATAAACAACTTTTACTAAATGTCATTTTATTTTTCGACATAGTCACCTTTTAGCATAATACACTTAGTATATCTTTTTTATAAACTTAAAATTCCATTTTTAAAAAAGGTCTCATCTTGAGTACTTAAAAAATCTTGTACTGCAGCGACTACCGCGTCGTCGTCTTCAAATTTCTGGCCTCTCAGGTATTGTTTCAATCTCGGAAATAGGTAGAAATCACTGGGAGCGAGATCTGGTGAATACGGACGATGCTTAAGGATATCGAACCCAGCATCACGAATTGCAGCCATTGTAACGGCGGACTTGTGTGCCGGGGCATTGTCCTGGTGGAACAGCACAACTTTCGAGAGTTTACCTCGGCGTTTTTCGCGGATCTCATTGCGCAATGTTGGTATTTGTTTGGCGTATAATGTGCCCGTAATAGTGGCTCCATGCTCGAGATACTCAATCATTAATACCCCTTTACCATCCCAAAAAACAGAGCCCATGACCTTACCGGCAGATGGGGTCACCTTGAATTTCTTCGGAGTTGGAGATGATGGCCTTTTTCATGTCATAGACTGCAGTTTCGTTTCTGGGTCGTAATGATGGAGCCATGTTTCGTCCATTGTTATAAATCACGCCAAAAAAAGTTCCCGGTCTTGCTGCATCAGGTTCAAAGCTTCTTGACAAATCTCTAGTCTAGTTTGTTTTTGCGTGTCAGTAAGCATTCTTGGTACCCAACGCGCAGATACCTTTTTCATACCCAAGCGTTCATGAAAAATATTATGCACGCTCCCCGTTGAAATCTTTACATTTTCAGCAATAAAACGAACCGTGACACGACGATCCGCCAAAACTGAGTTTTCGACTTTTTTCACAATTTCTTCAGTTACTGCTGTAGTAGGGCGTCCGGAGCGGGGGTCGTGCATTGTCGATGTTCTTCCACGTCTAAATTCGGTGCACCAAAGTGCGACTGTCGAATACGGAGGAGTATTAGACCCTAAAGTGTCCCGCAAATCCAAATTGACTTGGTCCGTAGAAAAATTTTTCAAACACAAGTATTTGATAACGGCGCGCAGTTCAATTTTCTCCATTTTCGCTAACGTACTCAATAGCATTGCAAAGAAATTACCGTATATTTTTTTAAACAAAAGACAGTTAGTTTTTTTTTTTCATAGCAATCAGCTTGATAGATTAGCTTTACCGCCCAGTATTTAATTTCGTAATATTAAAAGAGTTTGCATCTCATTCTCACTTTATATTGAACGCCCCTCGTATTTATGAAAATATCTATATTCGTACATAATGTTGAGCAACAGTCTTTAGCTTTAGGTAAAGACTAATTTTGACAAATAAGAGATCATAATAACTTCAGGACCCGTCGGTCAGTGTTTGTGGTAATTACAGCTGGCTGGCTTGACTAAGCAATACAATACAATACAATACAATACAAATATTCTTTATTGATCACCAAAAACAGTACAGAGACATTACAAAAATAAAAATTCAGGTAGACAATAGGCGGTCTTATCGCTAAAAAGCGATACAATTTGTGAGAATGTTTTAAACTTTCATAATTTTGTCTTATAACTGTGTGTGGTAAGTGCGGGTTGTTCGAAAAAGTCACGATTCTAAGCAAACGTGATACCCGACACTTCAGTAAACTCGTTACCACGATTACTGCAATGCGGTCGAAACATCGAGGTAATTATTACTCGTTTCGTTTGGCATGATAAATCCCGGTGGCTTATTGTCTAAAGTTTCTGACGCTTGCCTTCGCAATCACTATTTTCTTTCTGTCAAACGGTATAAAATGATAACAGAAAGAGATGTTGAAAGCGGAGGCAAGCATCAGAAGCGTTAAACAATACGGCCTCCGGTGTGGCAATAGTTAATCATCGGGTATTCCACGCCTGGTAAAGCTTAAAACCTCTTGCGATTATCAAGATTTTCCAAGAGTGTGGGCACAAAAATTAAAAAAAAATTAGACATCAACCAAGTTTACCTCATCACTCTATTCGTCATTCCACACCCAGGTCCTGCGGGAGCCAGCTCTGATTCACCCTCCCCTGTCGCCTGTTCTTGTTTACTGATCATTTATTTTTTAACCTGTTTGCTTAGATGGGCCGCAGCGCTAGTGATTAATTGCTACGTGATTTCAGTTGGTTATGTGGGCTATCCTGATTTTTATAAAGATTCTGAACAGTTTATTTTAGATCTTTACTTAGATGTTAATAATGGTACTTGTTTGAGCTTATGTCTTATTAATGTTATATAAATTTTAAGCTTAATGTATTAACGCATTTTTTAACATCGTGTGAAAAAATAACAAACTGGATTAACCTATTTGACCTGCGACACGATGCAACACAAAAGCGTCACTTTAAATTTCAACTTAAAAACTGCGTGCTCGTGGGATATGCAAATACGACTGCTAGTATTTCGCATTATAATTTAAATTCAACCTAACTTAGCGAATATCCTCCCCCAAGCCGCACACAATTGACGTTTCGCCCGCGAACCCCGCGCTTTGTGCGCACGATGTGAATGCACGGTCTAATCTCGATCACGTGTCCGACACACGCCCGTCTCCTGCACACGACAACCCGTGTGCAACTAGCTTTACAAACGATTTTTAGAACACTTTCCAACAATCTGAACGCGACTCTGGCTGCTCTGTGGAAATGTCAAATTAGAAATGTCACATTTTGGCGGCAAAGTCTTTTCCAAAATGGCGACGGGTAAAAAAGCGTGTCCTTTATCTTAACTGATTGGATAATCTGTGTTCAAACGTTATAGTATATGGTATCGGAAACAGAAATGTAAGCCCCAACGTCCTGATTAAGTCTTCGGGTGCGAGGCGTGTCTCGGGGGGAAATTATAGTGATTTTTTGACATCAGTATCAAGTTTCTATTGTCCGTATTTTTGGTAGATTTGGCCAAAAATTGCTTCGATCTAATTATAAGCTTTGTCGAAAGGGGCCGTATTCACAATGAGTGACATTACCAACAACTGATTTATAAGCTATTTTTGGATTAGAAATTATTACCGGAATAAAAGTGATTAGGTACTTACTTGCTTGGTCAACGTTTATCCCTAGTAAACGGTAGGTAGGTACAGAGTGCAAGCAAAGTATAATTGGAGCTGGGAATCAAACCCAGTCCCTCATCATTCTGTGATACTTGATTCACCATGTATGTAGCTATAACCCGAGAAATTGGCCGTCATGTTCAAGATATCTTCAAAGTTTTCACTGTCTATAAAGTCGTGATTGAATGGTATGAATGGTACCTCTTTATGATTTTACTTTAATATTTTGCTAGAAAATTCTGTTGTTGTCACTCAGTGTCTATACTGCAATCCTTGGAAAAAAAACCCACTCCAGGAACATTTTATTTGCAAAACAGCCTTACCAGAAATGATATTACGGTAATCTAAGTATGATTGGAGAGAGCCCCTCTACTGCAGGGGTGCATATCCCGCTGCGCCATTGAGGCACTTTTAGAAGCTTTTGTTTTTTGTTTGATACTGTCATGCAGTTTGAGCAAAAATTTCAACGTTTTAAGGCCTTCACAGACGAATATATACTATAGAAAAGTCGGTGATACTTAAATACATTCTATTATACATAGTAGGTAGGTACAAACAAATGCCGCCTGTAACGTTAGTAGTTACTAAACTATGTCTAACATAGATACCGATTTGTATAGAATCAGTACAGGCAGATGTTATGTGTAGATACCAATCCAACATTATACCCTACTGATATAAATTCATTCTGAGAGGAGACCTGTGCCCTGCAGTGGGACGTATATACTTAGGCTGGGATGATGATGATGATGATGATGATGGTGAATATTAAAATAATTGAAAAAAATTGTGTTTGTGTGTATGTTTGTTAAGTAGGTACTCTTTTACTCTAAACTGACTGGGCGGATCATTTGAATGTTTGGTTACTTTACTCCATCACGCAATCGGTTAGATAAATTTGGCATACAGAACAGATACTTTATAACTTGCATTACTACAAGGTTTCTTTTATCCCGAAACACTGCATGTCTCCCGCAGGACAGCGATAAACGCAACTAAATTGTGAAGGGTGTTATAAAATTATGGAGCATACGGGGTCGAGTGTACTTGGCACTGTTTGGGCCCGGGGCAGCCGGAGCCAGCTTTGGGGTACTTGTGCAGTCGCCATCATTAAACATATCTGACGTACTTAAGGATCTAGATGTTTACGATACACCTCCCCTGAGACCGTAGTGTCTAAACGCGCGGGTGCTTGCTATCGCTTTTCCATCTCTTTCTGTCACCATCTTATACCGTTTGACAGAAAGAAATAGTAAATGCACTAGCATGCGTACGCGCGTTAGACAATATGGCCTCTGATTATGATATCAACTGCACATGTGATGATGTTTCAAGGATTCAAAAAAGCGTGCAGGCGATATTAGGAGCGTGAAAAACAGTCTCTTTAGCTTAGGCATTAGGACGGTTATCTCAATGTTAATCGCAATGCATGCAAGGACAGACTAGATAAGGTATTGACAACAACATATAGGTGGAAAACTAAAGTAAGTGCCCTGTTTTATGTAGTAGTAACGTGCCCGTATATAAATTGACGTTCCAAATTTGAAAAATGACTTAAGCTCCATAATATCAATTCTGTGCACTACTACATACAGTCATTTTCGTTAATTTTTCACCTATTATGCACGATGAAAAATTGAAAGAGGGCAGGCACCCCTTTCTTTTGTAACTGTCAAATTTTTGATGTAAAATGCTAACAAAACGTTTAACGAGTATGATATTTATGTTTTCAACCCCCCGACTGCCATATCAAACGTGCTCACAAACTTTCACCAGAAACGGTTGAAAAATGTGACCTGTAGAGAAAAACTCAGCCGGACATGCAACAGCATTCTTAATGAAGCTGAAAGCTTCGGTAGAAAATTTCGTGCGTAAACTCTTATGTGTATTTTCACCCACATCCAACCATTTTCTTTTGCTAATCAATCTTAATTTAGCTAGAGTATTGCGTGCTAGCTTTCATTACAGAGTGGAGTGACTTTTTATTGCTGCCTTTAATGTACTGCTTCACAACTATAATCCTTTTAATAGGGCGATGTAGAGTTCCAGAGAAGATTTGCACTATAATTCACCGATGGTTTTGATTTTATTTGTGTTTTTATCAGAATTTCGTTAGCTCAACGAAATCTAAGGTTATTTTAAAATCAAAAAAAATATTTTTTACTTTGGTCTGGAAAAGTAAACAAAAACCAGTAAGTACGTTGTATCTATATTACAAGAGAATACAAACAGAATATAACTCGTTGATATTTTTTTTACTCACAAAGAGAAGGAATATGTTGTTATCATTTTAAGAGAGAGAGTAAAAGTACTGAACCACCAGTTTTTGCCTTTTTTCCTCGTCGGCTGTAGCTGTAATTTTTCGCTTTACTTATGTAGGTATATCATTATGCAAAGTTGTTGGCAAAAATTATCTCTACTTTTACATGTAACTTCTAAAAACATTTAAAACTGCAAGTCACTTAGTTATATGGATAACAATACAATAAAATCATTTTTACAATACTAGGGTGAATTGGTCCTGTCGCATTATTTAGTGATTTTTTCCTAAATTTATTACAAAAAAAGCCGCCCAGCGCGACGACATATTGATGCCAGCATGAGGCTCTCAACACAGAATAAAAAAGTTACTCGATTTGGGTGCTCAAAGATGAGCACAGCTGCCGAAATGCTCAATGCTCAAGTGCGCAAGAGCACGGGACGTAATCATATTTAGTCGAGTGGTGTTAACAAAATGTTCTGTTGCAATTTCAAAAGTAGGGTTAAATAAGTTGACAAAAGAAGGTGTAGAATTGTTTTGTAATTGTTTTCAGGTTAACGTACCTTTGCGATCTAATGTAAAATTTCTACTTATGAATTAAAAGTTAACATTTTACAATCATGAAATTATGTTAGTTTTTTGGGATCTTACTTTTTTCTGCTACAAAACTGGACAAGTGAGAATCATACTCGCGCACTGAGTCAACACTAATTTAATAAAAACCAGCAGAAATAAGTTTGTGCTTAGTGATATGATATTCATAAGAAATACAAAGTGACTTCTTGCGGGTCAGTGTTTTTCTGACATTTTCAAGTGTTTTTACATGAATAACCCATATGGTAGAGGCGATTTAGCGACCACATGCATTGACTTGGAAATTCAACCTTATTGTTTTATAATATCCATTGTAATTATTGAAAATACTACTAGCTTTAAAAATATCCTTTGTCAGGTATGTATTCGATAGCTGCTTTTGATTCTGTGGTAGTATGCTCCAGCAAATGGGGCCTTATTAAGGGTTAACTTTGTATTTACGTGTTCCTAAGAAAACGGATCTTGCTTGGCAGTATACAGACTACGAAGTGATCCTATGAGGAATTGAGGATATAATATTTCCTTTTGAGGTACGAAATGCCCAAAAAAGGATGTGATGATGTTATTTTGTGCATTTTTAATATTTAATGTTGCCTCACCAGCTCCCGAGGCATTTTTTACTACAAATTAACCTCCCATTTTAATAATGACACACACAGCGTGACCGAGGCATAGCTAATCTAACCGAGTAGTCATTAAAATCGCCCACTATTACGGATTATCGTTTGTCATATCATTATGTTGGCAACAGTGGAGTGGCCTAATTATTGTACAAAACATGGCCCTTGAGCAGCGCCCTCGCCCGGTGCGCATTCTACGCCTAGTTAGAAACAGGAGGGGCAAAGAAGAAAGGAATAGAGTGGACAAACTGTAATTTGTTGACTCAGGGAGGTCCGGTCCATATGAAATAACCATAACCATTCAAATAAACCTATAGGACCTGGGTTCGAGTCCCAGTATTGGTCTTTTTTCTGGGGTTTTTTTCTGTGCATCTATATGTTTCAGTTTGTATTTAGTATGAAATACATAACCATGCATTTATATATTTTTTATTTATCTTTTTTTACGACGATTATTTATTACGATTTTCTATTACGTTACGACTAGTTTGCTCGCAACTTTGCACGGAATTTGTTGAGCGGGATAGCCACGGGAAAGATGCCATTATAACGGATAGAAAGTAGCTTTTATTACTATAATCTGCTCACATGTTCATATATTTACTCTAAATGTCATTTGTTAGGTAAACATTTATAATGATCACCACAAACATCATCATTATCAAGACTCAATCAACAGTCAAAAAGGGTAGAGTCTATGGAGTCTGTAACAAATTGAGATATATACCTAGCTTCAGTAGTGTAGCTTTTCAAATAATTAGTACTTATGTACAACTATGCCTTCGGTTAGATCACATTTTTTACCTTTGTAACCATCTATAACCACTATTCTAATCCATAAATGAATCGTGTACAAAACAAATCGGCAACAAGGGGAGGCGTGGCGGCGTCCTGCTGCGCGCGTCTGTCGACGTGTTGCCAACAGAAAAAATATAATTCCGCACTATTGTGCTGGCAACCCTGATGACAGGTCGCAACAGGACACATGTTTGAGGCATTTTAGGGCAATTCCTTTGCCTAATGGGCGGTGTTTTAATGTTCTCTATGAATTTATGGTTTGGGGTCGCGTACCACACTGTTTTGTTTTATACGCATAACGGAGGAATTGGGGTAATAAGATGATACATTTTTAGTTTTATGTTTGTTCTCAAAAATTAATGTGTAGGTAGGCTGTCTATGGCTATATCATAGAAACGATCCAAAAACGACATTGTAGGTTTGTTTTGAAAAAGAAAAATACCTCGTTGAGTGACTTCCCGGATTTCCTCAACAGAGGTTTTTTTATAGTGAAATAATACGGATTAGGAACTCACGTCTCAAAACGAGTTTATCTCGACATGTTTCGGGCTAATCCGTATCCCTTCCTCTCGGAGCAACACGCTACGGCTGCTTCCAAACGCGCATACATGTCGAGTTAAACTCGTTTTGAGACGTGAGTAATCCGTATTATTTCACTATGAGTGAGTCTCACGGTAGTTTCATGTTTAAAGAGGTTTTTTTTGTTCCAGCCGGGTGGTAGATTTTTCGATACGAGTGCTTAATAAAGCCTAAGTTGATTCAAGATATTTGTGACTTTGACTTAATTGTCGCACATATTGTAATAGGTACTCCTTGGTTATGTTTATGTACTAGCTTAAAATTGCTGTGCGACGTTCGTTTGTAAAAAAGAATGTATATTGACTTTTATGAAAAATGGTAAAGAACTAATACACAATTCCAAAAACCTAAACTGTTTTTTGCCATTTCTTCACATGGCGACCGTGTAAATTACTATAAAAATAATAATAAGTAAACAGAATTAACACTGACGTGCAATAAAATTATGGAGGCCTTAAAACGTAAAAGAACCCAGTTCCGTAAGGAATTTACTCGGGCAGCTGACGCCCTTGAAGAAGCTTTTCAGAAGCAGAAGGACGAGTCAGAATCAATCGCCTATGTGGAGGGTAAATTTAGTAGGCTCTCTGATTGCGCCGAAGAATTGTTTGCTTGCGAAATCACTTTAAGAGATCTCTGGTGCGAGAGTGAGCACTTCGAAGAAACCGTTTATGAACACGACCAAGATAGAGTTGCACAATATAAAGCTCGATGGTCTGAGCTGAAGGCCAAACACCAGAACTTGGCCAAATCAGAAAATAAATCTGAAAATGCTAGCTCATTGAAGTCTGCCAAGTCCACGATGAAACATCTGCAAGAGCGCAAAGTGAAGATGCCTAAACTGGAGATAACGAAGTTCAACGGAGAAGTAAAGAGATAGTTGCTTTTCTGGGGCCAGTTTGTTAAAATAGATGAGGACCCAGACATCAATGACTCTGATAAATTTCAATACTTGCTCCAATCTATGGAACCTCATTCCAACGCTAGGCAACTTGTGGAGAGCTACCCACTCAGCGGTAAGAACTACAAAAAGGCCTTAGACGCTCTTAAGTCCAGATTTGCGCGTGACGATGTCTTGATAGAGACCTATGTAAGAGGACTGCTAGCATTAATGCAAGAAAAAGGGCAACGACCATCAAATGCTAAGGAGCTACCGGCGCTATATGACAGCCTACAAATGCACTTGCATGCACTTGAAACTTTAGGCGTCACGAAAGACAAATATGCGTCAATTCTGTTCCCGATGGTAGAGTCTGCCTTACCAGATGAGTTACTCAGAGCGTGGAACCGATACCGAGCTGCTGATAGCAAAATCAACAATGATTTATGCAAACTTGTCGATTTTCTCCGATTAGAAGTGGAATCAGAAGAGAGGATACAGCTAGCACATCACGGTATGAATCATAACTCCACATTTGATCCTAAAGAACCTACGTGCTGTTTCGTCACCGAAACTAAACCAGAGAACCACAAGAATACATCAGTATGTCTTTGGTGCGATAAAGACACGCACTGCACTGCAGAATGTCATAAAGCAACAAAGATGACGCTCGAACAGAGGACAGACTTTGTAAAAGCTAGTACATAAACATAACCAAGGAGTACCTATTACAATATGTGCGACATTAATCATGCTATTTAATAGGCATTTTATTAGCTTATTCTTCTACAGTTCTTAAAGATTTATGGTTCATTACTTGACATATACTTACCTAATTGCTACGGGATGTTGACTGTGATTGTCCATGAACATGAAGTTGGTGAAGCAAAATAATAAAGCGTATAAAAATATTTTATTAATGTATTATAATAATAATAATAATAAAAAAAAACCGCTGTCACGCGACACACGTGTCAAATTTTTATCATATTTTATAAATTTGTTTTTAATGTTTTCGATGCCTTTCTAAACATTTTATACCTTTCACAAGCATGACAACCAGCTGTCAAAGGCGAAAATATAAGAAATGGAAACAAATATTTGTATAATAATATGATAACGAGGACACGCTCACAAGCGGCACAACGCGCACGCCCACCATCTCCGCCCGCGCCATCCAGCTCCTCGCCATCGTCGTCGGGCGACGAATTCGCCACAGCGCCTGACACCAGCGAGTCGAGCGACGAGCGTGGGCCGCCGTCCCCGGCGCCACGACCACCTGCGCGACGAGGACGACCACCGCTGCCGGCAAGCTTGGGGCCTACGGGGCACTCCGCCCCGCCTACGGCTCCCGCTGTCGGTGGTGTAGTGCGCCGCATGCGATGGACTCAACAAATGAATGAGAACTGCATGCGAGCGTACTTTGGGGCTACAGAGGGGGGAACCAATTTGTCCGCGTATCGTGTCCGGATGCTTCCTCTGTTCCAGGCCCTTGAACCCGCCATCACCGTGTCTGCGCAGCGTCTGTCGGATCAGGTGCGAGTCATCCAGCGACACAAACGATTGGATGACGCCACACTTGATCGGCTACGCCTGGAAGCACTTTCTGTTCACGCGGCCTCTTTCTCGACGCGGGATCCGCCCGCTACGTCGCCGACTCCGGTGCCCGCACCCGATCTGGCACCGGGGGTACCGCGGGTCGATCCCAGTGTCGAGGAAGAGGACTGTGCGAATCAGAGTGTAAGTACCCAGCTCAATGAGCAACTGAGGAGGGTTTTGGAGGAGGCGATTACGCAGTATCGCTCCACGGGTAATCCTAGGCCACGATTACCTCGCTTGCCGTTGAATAGACGCAATCTAGCGTTAGTGGGAGCCCTGAATGATTTGCTAGACCCGTATTTACGGGCTAGTGAAGACTTAGTTGATACTCACTCAATCATGTACTGTGGGGCCATCGCGGCGTGCCGTGTTGCTCGCGTCAAGTTTCCGGACGCTGACCGAGCACCTAGGACCACCGGGGGTGTCCCTGCATGGCAAGTGCGGATTGAGCGGCGTATCAATACGTTCAGGACTCTCATTGCAAAGCTGATCTGCTTCAGGGGGGGCAACTACCGCCCCCGAGTAATGCACTTCGTGGCCCAGGCCTTTGTGGGGACTGACATCAGGCCCTGCAACTATATGGCCTGTGTAACGGAACGTATCGACTTTCTGAAGCAGAAAGTCTATGCATGGGCAAGCCGTATTCGCCGCTACAGGAAGCGTGTGGATCGATACCAGCAGAATCGCCTTTTCCAGAGCGACCAAAGGAAGGTATACCGAAAGTGGGAGGGAGACGATCTTCGTGTGCCCGACGGACGGCGGCCGGATGCTACTGCCATGATTGACTTTTGGCGTAATATCTGGTCGGTACCTGTTGAGCACACCGAGGGCGAATGGATAGGTATTGTCGAACGTGAGTGCGAGTCCATCGAACCTATGGGGCCTGTTACCATTAGCCCCGATGACGTTAGTTGTGCCATCCGGTCGGCTCCGAACTGGAAAAGTCCTGGGCCGGATGGATTGCACAACTTCTGGCTGAAATGGTTTCGATGCTCACACCAGCGTTTGGCAGCACAGTTCCAGCAAGCCCTTGAGCTCGGATCCCTACCATCTTTCTTTACAACTGGTATTACCTCCCTGCTCTATAAGTCCGGTAGTACCACAGAAGCGAAAAATTACAGACCCATCACGTGCTTGCCTACGCTGTACAAGCTCCTAACATCCATTTTGAGAGCAAAAATTAACACGCACATTGTTGCCAACAACGTTTTGGCCCCTACTCAAAATGGATGTAGGGTTGGGTCTCGTGGTACTAAAGAGCTCCTCCTCATAGACATGACCATTTGTCAACGAGTCCGGCGGAACAAAGGGGCTCTCTCGGTCGCCTGGATTGACTACAAGAAGGCCTATGATTCGGTGCCCCATTCATGGCTGGTGAGGGTCTTAGAACTGTATAAAATTGATGCAGTCCTGAGATCTTTCTTAGGCGCTTGCATGGGACAGTGGACCACAGTCCTTCGTCAACCGGGGGAAGGAGACGGCCCCTCTGGCCCACAGGACTCTATCAAGATTGAGCGAGGGATCTTCCAGGGTGACAGCCTGAGTCCTATGTGGTTCTGCCTAGCGCTGAATCCGCTCAGCACCCTGCTGAAGGATTCAGGGCTAGGCTGCCGGCTTCGAAGAGGGGGTGAGGTCATTTCTCATCTGCTCTATATGGATGACCTTAAGCTATTTGCACCAAATAAACATGACCTGTTGGAGCTACTGAAAACAACAGAAGTTTTCAGTAGCGCCATCAACATGGAATTTGGTGTCGATAAGTGTGCGGTTATGCATGTACAGCGGGGGAAAGTTGTAAATTCAACAAATTTGCAGCTTTCTGATACAATGTCCCTCAGATCTATTTCCGAAGCAGACACCTATAAGTATCTTGGTATGTCACAGTCATTGGGTATTGAGAGTGAGGTCGTAAAGCAGACG
Organism: Archips crataeganus; assembly: GCA_947859365.1. Lineage (NCBI taxonomy): Eukaryota > Metazoa > Arthropoda > Insecta > Lepidoptera > Tortricidae > Archips > Archips crataeganus. Next base: position 7,332,016 of record OX402065.1, read on the forward strand.
GTGAAGGAGCGCTTCTTCTGTCGTCTGACAAAAGTACTTAATAGTCTTTTGTCGGGTGGCAACAAGATGCGCGCCTTCAACGCCTGGGTAATGCCCTTGCTCACTTACTCCTTTGGCATACTAAGGTGGACTCAGACTGAGCTGGATACCTTGGATCGAAGAGTTCGTGTACTGCTCACTGCGCAACGCTTGCTTCACCCGCGCTCGTCTGTTATGAGACTGTACATCTCGCGGAAGTATGGAGGTCGTGGCTTTTTAAATGCCAAAGACCTCCACAACCGCGAGGTGTATAATCTCAGGGATTATTTCCTAAACAACGAGTGTGGGGTGCATCGCGACGTAGTAGCAGTAGACAAAAACTTCACCCCGCTTTCCTTGGCAAACGAGAACTGGCGCCGACTTAAAGTAATGAGCATCGAGGACCGCAAGGCGGTATGGAAGAGCAAGGAGCTACACGGGCGGTTCTACAAGGCACTCACAGGGCCAGATGTAGATCTGCTCGCGTCGGTGAACTGGCTACGTTTCGGGGATCTCTTCGGGGAAACCGAAGGTTTTGTCTGTGCAATTGCGGATGAAGTTATCATGACGAACAACTACCGGAGGTATATCCTGAAGGACGGTACGGTCGATATTTGTCGGGCATGCCGCCGTCCCGGGGAGTCACTCAGGCATATTATTTCCGGTTGTGGTCATCTTGCTAACGGTGAGTACTTGCACAGACATAACCTTGTAGCCAGAATTATTCACCAGCAACTTGCTCTGCTATACGGCCTTGTGGACTTTGAAGTGCCTTACTATAAGTATATACCTGCGCCAGTTCTCGAAAATGGTCGTGCCACGCTCTATTGGGATCGGTCTGTTATCACGGACAGGACTATTATAGCCAATAGGCCTGATATCGTGCTAACAGATCGATCGAAACGCCAGGCAGTGCTCGTCGACATCACCATCCCTCATGACGAGAACCTCGTGAAAGCTGAGAAGGACAAAGCCAGCAAGTACCTTGACCTAGCTCACGAGATAACCGCCATGTGGGATGTTGATTCGACGATCATTGTCCCGATAGTCGTTTCTGCGAACGGGCTGATAGCGAAGAGTCTCGACCAACACCTCAAGAGACTCTCGCTAGATGGCTGGATCAAGGGTCAGATACAGAAGGCGGTACTCCTAGACACTGCGCGGATAGTCAGGAGGTTCCTCTCTCTGTCGCCCTAACCACCGATAGCTTAGGCCCCGCCTTGCTGCCGGTGGCACCCTAGGTTAGGTTTTTATAATGATTTTATGATTTGTATGTATAGTTTTATATTTTACTTTTTGTATAATTATTGTAGAAATCTAACCTAAGAAAAAAAAAGAAAAAAAATATAAATAAAGAGAATAATAATAAATATTAGGGGACAATCTTACACAAATCGACCTAGTCCCAAACTAAGCAAAGCTTGTACTATGGGTACTAGACGACGATAAACATACTTATATAGATAAATAAATACTTAAATACATCGAAAACATCCATAACTCAGGAACAAATATTCGTGCTCATCACACAAATAAATGCCCTTACCGGGATTTGAACCCAGGACCTCTTGCTTCGTAGGCAGGGTCACTACTACCAACTAGGCTAAAGCGGTCGTTAAAGTCGTCGTCGTCGGTGTATGTTTTATGATTATGATATGCAAATAAATGAAATGAAAATGAATGAAAATATCTGGAGCGCATTAAAAGTAGGTAATCACGGTCTTCATCCCCTAGCAAATAAGTACCTATGTCTAGCTCTACTATAATTTTCTACTTAAATTGAGAACTGAGAAGTCTATGAATTTTGTGAGATCCAACTGCATTTTTTTTCCAATTATCAGAACCCTATAAAGAGTACGGTAACTACACAAACTGCATCTCACACTGACATAATACTTATCCTAGTTATTTAATGTCTTAAAAAACAACATTACTTTTTGGCTTCAAAGTCAACTTCACAAAATTAGACGGGCAAAACGTCCGTCATCAGAACTCTGCAACAAAATTTCCGCACCACCTAACGGTCGGATCAACTTTTAATTCCCAGACCCATCGCCCTTTCTCGTTGGGGTCAGAGAAAAAAAAACCAGTCGAACGACTCATGAATGAAGGATCATCTAGCACCATCCATCAATCTTTGATTATTTCTAGTCTACGTGATTGACATGAAGACAGAGGCATTCAAATGAGCTGGAAAGATTATAATATATTACTAACAAACCAGCGTGCTACCTTTTTTACCCAGGTTGGTAAAGCGTGACGATAATTATAGGTGCTTGACAGGCTATTTTTAAATCTATGTTCGGATTTTGAAACGTAGGCTTTGTAATTAGTATGTCACTGGCTGGTTTCTAACCGAATTCATGGCGATTCTCATCGTTGTGGGCATATTCGGTATGACGTCGACACGCGAGTGAGTCTGTATTTTGGTAAGTATCATATCTAGCCATGATATTGGATTGGCATTTAGTGTTATTGGCATTGACATTTACTTAAGAAAAATATCATCTAGCCGAATTCAAACTCCAAGTAGATACTTAAATAAAAAAAAATGTAGGATGAATTCGAATGAATCAACGAATAGGAGAAGCTTCTAAAACTCTTCTGTATCAAGGCGCTAAGGTAGGTTGGCGTAGCCAGTTTTTTAATTAATATTTGTAGTCTAGTTATATAAAGTTAGTTCAACTGTTTACAACATATTTTTTAAAATCGTTATAGGTAGCTTAATCACAAATAAAATATATTTTGAGTTCATGATACCTTTAGTCAATACCTTTGTAAAAATGGGGAGATAAAAAAATGAACACCTTAACACCAGTAGTTAATATATGTCCATAAATTCATATACCTAATAACTAGCTTTTGCCCGTGACTTCGTCCGCGCAATTGACTCATGAATGGATCGAATGTGCCTAATGCATTATTTTAGTAGTCTAAAACCATCTTCGCATTATTGCCTGGGAACATCGATTGGATGATTTCAAAGTCTATAACGGACATTATGTAGCTAGAAACAATTTTTGTAAATATTTTTTATTTTGTACTGATTTTTGTGTGACAACGGATTTTTTCCCAGCCAATCGTTTTGTGTGGTTAACTACCAGTAACATGTCAAACTTTGTGAATTCAACCCAAAAACACTTTATCGTGTGTCTTAAAAAACGCTTCTGCCCTATCCTTAATTGATTCCCTCGTATCCCCAACACTTTATCTCCCTTAACTTACGCACTTTTCTCAATTTACGTCCCTCGAGTTAATACCGTTATAAAACTACCCTCGCATTACGCCTTATCTATGCATGTTGCGGACGTCCTCACCCCTCGGACGTTATCGCAATACTGCCAGAAATGTTACAATACCCCCCACCCGTTATCTTGGCAACCAATCGCGAGGGTGCGTTTCGAGTCAGTTGTCGAGGTGCGAAATTTAAATTGAGAAGCCGAATTTTAACGCTGAAGGGTTTGGGATGATGGCGAGTTGTACATCTATTTTGTAAACGTTTTGGTATACGTTTTAGGCAAACAGTTGTTGAGTTGTTGTCCTGTATATCTACTGTAATATTAGAGTTTTTTAAAATGAATATGGAATACCTACTTCAGCTGATGGTTGAGACTAACACCCCTGTAAATATTTTTAAAGATTTCTTGTGTAGCTCTGCTAGCGTTTTTATCTGGTCACATTTTTTAAGAAAAGTCTGTAGTTTTTGATGGGACTTAATAATATAATATTAGAGGTTCTGTACGTCTACCATATAACTGGAAACTGTATCAGAATCTTCTGCTATTTCTTAAAAAATGTGACCAGAAAAATGAAGCGATTGAAACACTCGAACAAATCTCCTTCAATTGCTAGGTATCTTGTCGCATAGGTATACATTTATTGTATTAAAGGAATGAGCCACACCAAGCAGAAAGTTTTATCAAACGATACAGTGTAGTTGCGGTATAATTTCAATTTATTAGAGTTACATGAAGCTCATTTTTTCAATGTGACAGGATACTGAGAACAGTTGAAATGCTTGTAGAACTACCCAGTTGCCAAATGCCTCCATACATTGATCTGATCGGTGTTCAAAATGTACCGCGTCGAAGGCGTGACTGATTTGAAATAAAAATGGGTAGAGCTCAAAAAGATGGATAAATTAACAAATTGAAATTATATTTATATTTAACGCCGGTAGTTTTTCGTTGCGACGCGAAAGTTGTCCATGCCATTTTGTATCGGAAAATCTCCGGCCAGTCGATTTCTATGGATAACTTAACTACCATTTAGCATGGTAGCAACATTTTGATCCCCATTCAAATTAGGATGAAAATCTTTACAGTAGAACTAGGTAACTCAACCATTTGCAGAAATATACTGGATTAATTTGAAATCACTTGTGTTTCGTTCGATTTAATTAATCAAATGCATAGTAGTTTAGTGTGTAGGAACTAATTTAGGAGTTATTATCGACTCCAAGGAATTTAAAGAGGTTGTTGCCTGTAAACGAACAATAAATTAAAATATGTACTTTGACTCGTAAACGTATCCAAGATTGAATTTTATGTAGGTCAATTTCTAAAAAATAATCGCATTAAACAAGAACAAAATGGCTAAAGACTGACAGGTGTCCGCGTCGCGATGTAACACCCATTGACTCTGGAATTTATAAGGTGAATGGTTATTTTTTCAAATAAGACATTAGAACGTCAAGTTATTTTAACTATGACTGTCTGTAGTCTAAGGAGTCTTCGCTTTAATTTAGCGTTTCTGTTGCAAGCAATACCAAGTATGTTATCGTACTCATGATCGTGTGAAAACCTCAGATAAAATACTATAATACAAGTACTCTCAAAATTCAAAATTCAAAATATCTTTATTTGTGAACGATAGGATACACATAATACATTTTTATGTTGGATGGTAAGATTACATTTATTGGTTCAGCTATGTTCTGCCCTAAGGCGTACAAATGAATTCTTAAGAACTAACATATTTAATTATTTGCTTATTTAATATTTAATTTATCATTAAGAGAATAATAAGCTTTTTTTACTAAAAAGTTGCTTAAGGCGTGCTTAAATTCTTGAAAACTTTCTTTGTCTCTAAGGTTGCTTGGAAGTTTGTTAAAAATTCTTGGGGCCATTCCAATAATGCCCTTACATAAGAGTCTCGTTTCTTATTTTTGACCTAGGAGATTGTGCCTTTATAATCCAAGGAAATCTTTAAAATTCAAGTAAAAAGTAAAATTTATTTTTGTTACTAACTCTACCTCTAATTTATAAGCCGTAGTGGCCTACTGATTTGATCTATGGGCTCCTAAGCCAATTAAGTGTCGTGAGTTGGCACCTCTAAGTTTTTCAGAATTAAATAAATAAATAAATAAAATAAATGTTAGGGGACAATCTAACACAAATCGACCTAGTCCCAAACTAAACAAAGCTTGTACTATGGGTACTAGACGACGATAAACATACTTATATAGATAAATAAATACTTAAATACATAGAAAACATCCATAACTCAGGAACAACTATTCGTGCTCATCACACAAATAAATGCCCTTACCGGGATTCGAACCCAGGACCTCTTGCTTCGTAGGCAGGGTCACTACCAACTAGGCTAAGGCGGTCGTTAATTTTTGTGTTACATTACGTTTGAAAATGACTATGAGCTATATATGGTGAAGGAAAACATCCTGAAGAGACCTGCACGCTCACACCTTAGAATAAATTAAAAGGTGAGTGTGTGAAGTTTCCAATCCACACAAGGATTGCGTGGGAACAACAACCCAAGTCCTCTCATTCTGAGACGAAGCCTGTGCCCTGTATTAGGACGTATATAGGCTGGGATGATGGTGATGTTATGTTCTTTCCTAGAGTACAAAGCGAATTGTTTTCCACTATCCCTATACTAGTCTTCTCCCCAGCGTTAAACCGTCTCATCTAACTAAAATTCCATTATTTTCCTATCATCCACGAAACCGTTTCCGCCGATACTATTTACAATCCAATTCTGTATCAAACATAATAAAATATTTGCAGTAGGGTGCCATACGGCGTCTTCCGTCTGAGTACACCCCCGAGGGCGGTTAGTTGTTAACATTGAGAACAACTGTTCGGTTACTGATATGTTTTATATCGTGGATTAGTTGATGCAACTGGTGGTATCGTTTGGTCGAAGAATGAGTAATTTATCTGCAGGGGATTGGTCTCGAGTTAAATCTGTTTGGAGCATGTGCGCTGTTTTGCATTGTCCGAATGTACTTAATTGAGGGGATATTGGTATAAAATGGCTTGAAATTAATAGCACTCGTCTCGGTCTATAACGTTCCACAGGGCACAGGTTTAATCTCAGAATGAGAGGGCTTAGGTCATAGTTCCCACGCGGGCCCAGTGTGGATTTGGAAATTCACATACACCATTTACACGTTTTTGCTCGATATTGATAACGGCAACAGGTAGACGCTTGAAATATTCACAGAATAGGTATTTGGTTATATATTCACTTTAAAAATTAATAATTAAATTAAAATAAAACAAACATTGAAGGGGGGCTCCCATACAACAAACGTGATTTTTGCCGTTTTTATAAATAATGGTATGGGATCCTTAAGTCGACTCGCACTTGGCCGGTTTTTTTTTAGGTATTTATTGTTTCCTGTCGTGATAACATAATGGTTGTGATGCGACGTCGCAACGCAGTATTGTGTGGGAGCCCTAAAAGGCCATAGGGGTCATATACAGTTACAGCGTATGAAACAAAAGTTGACATAAAACTTGCGACTCCGAGTCAGCAAACTTAATATACATATGTATATTCAAATGGGCCGAAAGTTGGCCAGAATATTGCCTATATAGCTTAGACCCCAAACTTTTACCATGTCCACAGGAGAGACGCGAACAAAATGTGATGACCTGTAAATCAAACCACTATGTTATCACGACAGGAAACAATAAATACCTAAAAAAAAACCGGCCAAGTGCGAGTCGACTTAAGGATCCTATACCATTATTTATAAAAACGGCAAAAAATCACGTTTGTTGCATATGAGGGCCTTAAATATTTGTTTTATTTTAATTAATTTTTTAAAGTGAATATATAAATAAATATTCTATGAATATTTCAAGCGTCTACCTGTTGCCGTTATCAATATCGAGCAAAAACGAGTAAAAAAATCACGTTTGTTGTATGGGAACCCCCTTAAATATCTATTTTATTCTGTTTTTTAGTATTTCCTGTTATAGCGGCAACTGAAATACATCATCTGTGAAAACTTCAACTTTCTAGCTATCACGGTTCATGAGATACAGCCTGGTGACAGACGGACAGACGGACGGACAGCGAAGTCTGAGTAATAGGGTCCCGTTTTTACTCTTTGCGTACGGGATGTGTCGCATCCTAAGACGTAAGTAACTAAAATACCTAACTCACTCCTCACAAGACTAGAGCTGGGGGTTGTCCAAAGAAAATTTTCACTCCGCACCGCCGCAATACATGGACGTTTTTTTAGGCTTGCGTTTGACCACAATCACGCCTGATGGAAAGCGAAGATGAGGCCTACGATGGAGCACGCTTGCCTAGTAAATGCTCATTCACCTTAGACTTGAAAGCGGCCAAATTGTTGTGTTCAGGGAACACCTGAAAATAAAATCCCACATTATACAATGTGCCAATGTAAAAGCTCCAATTTTGGCTTCCAAATGACGCAAACTTTGGTCCTAAGAAGCCACACATTGTCACGAAGGGAGTCTTTTTAACACCAACAATTTAAAAGGGCGAGTCCTTTATTCAGACGAAGGGTTAGTGCCCTCATTGTGTTTTTTATTTGTCAATTCAACATTGAGAGTTTGAATGCTCGGATTTATTGTAGGAATTATGGTGTAGGTTGACACAATGATGGGTGCGTGATGCCGAGTGTCGTTTTGTTAAGTAGATCCAGTTACTTAAAAAAATATTTAATTAAATTGAGATAGGTAAAATAGAGAGCCGGGGCTATAAATTCGGGCATGTTCTTTCAAGTTAATATTAAAGAATGTAGCACTTATGAATATGTAAAGATTGAAGTCCCGGGTTCGATCCTGGGCGGGGCAGATATTATGTATAAAAAATACGGATGTTTGCTCCCGTGGTTTGGTTGTTTAATATGCATTTAGAACTAGGTCAATTGGAGCCAATTGATTTGATCATTATGTGTGAAATTACATTTGAAATTTACCATAAGCTTTGAAAAATATCGTGGGCAACCTGCACACACCTACGTAAAAACTCAGTGGTAAATAAATAAATATTAGGGGACAAACTTACACAAATCGACCTAGTCCCAAACTAAGCAAAGCTTGTACTATGGGTACTAGACGACGATAAACATACTTATATAGATAAATAAATACTTAAATACATAGAAAACATCCATAACTCAGGAACAAATATTCGTGCTCATCACACAAATAAATGCCCTTACCGCGATTCGAACCCAGGACCTCTTGCTTCGTAGGCAGGGTCACTACCAACTAGGCTAAGGCGGTCGGTGGTGTGTGTGAAGTTCCCAATACTCATTGGGCCCGCGTGGGAATTGCGGCCCAAGCCCTCTCATTACGACAGGAGGCCTGTGCCGCAGTGGAACATACATAGGCTGAGATGATGATGATGATGATTCATGATGTTAAAATTTTTGCAATTTATAACTGTCTCTAATCTTTAATTGTGTACAAGATGTATTTGATGGTCTGTGGTATCTATTTACAACTAAAAGGTCGATTTCGAAAACTGCAACAGCTCGACTAACTTTCAAAACTACACTTACCCAATAATTTTACGAACATGCCCAAAAAATAATAAATCTTTAATTTAACCCCCCTAATGAGGGCTGTTGGGTCCCTGAGGCCCCAAATGTCGTGTTAGTCAACACTGGTGACTCTACCGCGTAGACACTGCTTCGCAGATGCGCACGGGACAACCCCAACATATTAATACCGGTGGCAAAAACTTGAAGTACCCTTCAAATACTTTTTGGGGCAAATTATAGCTACAGTGGCGCCAGTACTAACGGTAAATGTAAGTTTGTGGTGTTATATGATTAGATCCACCGAGATTAGGGTTGCTAGCGATTGATAAATAAAATGTATGATGACATGTGATTTATTGTCCATTGTTTTGATTTGGGACAAGTGGGGTCATGACGGATGAAAGTGTGGATTATGGTTATAAATTTGTCTTGTCTGTTTGTTTTAGTTTATATAGTGCCTACCATAGAATACTAAATGTGCCTGTACTTCATTTCGTTACATTTTCGTATTAAAAATGTAACGGTCAAACTCCCGCTTGTTTTTTACTAATTCAATATGGGAAATTAAAAATACTAGTCAACTAATCCATTTAGTTAAAAATGTACACGAATGTAACCGTTGCTGATTGATGTTTAATAAAATGAAGTAAGTATATAGTGTCTTCGTAAATAGCTTAATTGGTAGTTTTTGGTAAAATTTTGATCTTATGTCAATAGACGCTAACTTTTGAATTCGAATTTCGATTTATAGAAATTTATATTAGGTGGATTCCAACTTTACTTTTATTAAACTAATTTTGTCTCTTTTGTTGTTTAATTGATGCAAGTACCTATATATGAATACAGACCAAAAACTACCAAATCAGAAATGCGAAACAGTCAGTCTTTTTTTGGAAATATGCCTACTAAAACTGTTCTTATAATTCTTTGTTATTGCGAGGCTTTGGGGTTCAAATTGAACAGTTCTATTTCTATTGTCAGAGGACACTTATCCGTATATCATCGATAACTTTTGCAACCTCTCAAATTACTTTGACTATGCAAGTAGAAAAAGAACCCTGTTATATGGTGACAAAGGTCAAGTGCGACAGAATATAAAATTGTCATACAATCTTTAGAAAGTTGCATATTAATTGCTTGTTTTTACTGACAAATGGTCAGTTCTAGATTGGTGCAATTTAAACCCTTATTAAAGGGGGAATAGAGATTAATTTGTCGCCAGTAAATTGAAAATTCAGTTGACTGAGTCTTTAGAATGGAACCTATAATCGAAAGCTTCGCTGTATTGGATTAAATGGGGACGATGAAACCATAAAACAAGAACACTAAAACGCGAATCCAGTGAAAAAACACTTTATTTTAGCTTTGGAAATCAGATCAATGTTCAATTAACTGCAAAACATCAACTGTATTTCCTGTGTATCGAATATGTGTATATAAACATCTCTCTATCTCTCTCTCAAAAAGAGATTTTTAGCTGCTTTAAAATAAATAAATAGTCGATTGGGTTGGGATAGAAGTGATGTCTTAACAAGATCGCTGCGGCAATTAGTTTATGTTGTCGTAGTTTTCTACTGTTTTTGTTACTTACTTGCATGCCAAATTTGAAGAGTCTAGTAGTCATAGTTATATTATGGAGATAGCAATGATCTTATATGTTACATCGTAACTAGATTGGCAGTTTACGGCACCGATGCGTTGACACTTCGAAGATGCCTGCAGGCTTATCTGGCGTAAGTCGGCTGTTTGATATTAAGTGAGCGTGACGCACCCGTTCAAGTTTTTAAATATGGTGAAATGTGCTGTTAAAAGTTGTGTATCACGGTCCGAAAAGAATCACAAAGCAAATGGCGTTACTTTTCACAAGTAAGTTTGCATAATTTTGATCATGCTGTGTAAAATAATATTTTAAAATAAAATAAATATATCGTGCGTTGTTTTTGCCATCGGTGTTGCCAGTAAAGCGATTATGATTTTCCCACATTTTCGGGAGTTTAGTTAGTTAATGAAGGAATGAATGGTGGAAGTGTGCGCCATTATTTTATATATACAGTGGATTTAATTTATTACGACCTTGGTTGTAGCGACCATGTGGCTATAGCGACTTTGGATGTAACGCCGAGATCGAGTGTAGCAACTGTTTTTAATGAATCATTTCTAACAAATTCCTAGAAATCCCATGCAGATATTGCGACCGGAGTTGGCCGCCAAAGACACAAGGAGCTTTCTTATCTTTTGTTTACATCCACACAGATGGTCAGCAACTGTGGAGACCTTTACCTTTTGTTTATAGATATCAGCTAAAGTAGGTAGGTAAGCGTGTACTTTACGGAGTTAAATTTTTGGATCAGTTTAAGTTTAAGTTCATAATTAAAAACAATAATAAATTTATAATCAAGATTGTTTTTTTTTGGAGTTTTTTGTATTTTTTTTAATTGTAATTTTTTTTTTAAATTTCTATCAACATACTTTGTCAGTGTCTTAGATCTTGTAACGGAACCTCCCCCCCCCCTGTTTAAAAACTCCCCCGATGTAACCTAGCCTGAAGCTAACTATCCTGAATCTATTGACGGCTGAAAACTGAATTAAATTGCTGAAATATTGATCTAAATTACCTATCTAATCTTGTTAAAGCTATCAAGCTCTAAAGCTCTGAACCAAATAAATAATGAATTTATATACTGAAATCTATACGGCGTAGAAACCTAACATTATTTCTATTGGTGATACGTGATATGGCCATGTGATCGTCTAGTACCTAAGAGAACCCTTCGTTGTGTCCGTGCCTAAGTAACCCTGGAACTTTAGTGAAGAATAAAGATTGGACTACCTATAAATATTTATTATATAGCGGCTAGTAACTTTATGCTAATTTTATTTAGAGGAAATGGTTGGTATTGAATTGCATAAGAGAAGACAGTTATAGAGTTTTATCTATGTATTAGAGTGGGTAAGTAAGTCTTAAGATAGATTATAGCCTAGAAGAGTAAACCAGAAGTGTTTGGAGTAGATATTAGACAGAAATATGGTATTCCAACTTAATAATATTCTATCTATTATGATAATGAAGATATATGGTTGCCCATATTTGATTCAGGTTATAGATAACTTAAGTAGTATTGAAGAAGAGGTAAAGATAGTTAAATGGAAGAGGTAATTTCAGATTTATAAAGTCATTGGTCAATAGTCTGTGTCATGTACTTGTAGGCAAGGAATTTTATATTGCGGCTATGTTTGAGAGCCCACTCCCCGCTCTCAAAGGTGGTATCCGACTCCAAACTGGGACTCAAACCTCCCCCGCATGAGCTCTGATGGAGCATACTACCTTTTCCTTGCAGGTAATTAGAATATAACATTTTAACATTGTATAATAAAAGAGGGCAATCAAAGGGAAGGTCAGTTATAGCCCGCGGCCGTCCCTAGGTCAATCCTGTGATCATTATACTCCTGCATTAGCAAAACAACTTCAGTGGTAATTGTAGACCACATTGGTTTATCATAATGACTAATGAGTAGCTACCGGGTCCCTTGGTACCGGTAAACCACTAACTTGCTTCTGCCTTAGTTTTAGTCAGAGTGACTTCCATTGTCAGTTTATAAAGATAAGCATTTGGTATAACTTTTACCATTAAATTTAGTTGGTATAACTAGCCACTACAGGACCAAATAACCCAAGGTTGCTTTACCAGGGACGACCACCGACTTCAAAGGAGATTCTACTTTTTTCAACAAATAAGTATTATTCATGGTGAGTTATTGATTTCATTTTGTCTCACTCAATTGCTACTACTAGAGTTTGTAACGTAGGACATATGGATGAAAATAAACTCCGAAATCTTTCATCCGTCGGTAAGTACATAAGTCTGTCAAAGTAAGTATTAGTCAGTAAGGTCATTGCAGTCTCAAAATAAGTCAAATAGTATAACCCTTGCCTCCCACATCAAACAGTATATCGATGAGCAGTAATATTACTTAATGGTAACAGTATTAAGTAAGTCAGATAGCATATCCCTTGCCTCCAACAACAAATAGTATATCGATGAACAGTAGTAGATCGTTAAATGGTAATGACGCCTACCCTCATCTTAACCCTAACCTAACAGCTAAACTAACCAACTAATCTACTCGAATTTAGCAAGCTAGGAATCCGGATTCCACATTTACAATTACCGCGGGTTCCCTCTTCAACTGATAAGAGAGGGCCTATCCTAAACTAATGCCTACGTTGAGCGGGTTGACTCAGCTTCCTAGCCCCTGTACCCGTGTGATTCTGGTACCCATCTGAGGGGATTGGGTTAGATGAATACCAGAGTGTAAATATATATATACATAGATAAGCGGACTAGACGTTGATGAGGTTAAAACACTGGTTGTGGCGCTTCAAACCCTTCAACACCCAGGGAGAAATTAGGTCCGACTCTTGAGTTATAATACAGACCCCCACCCTTCTCCAATAGGTGGTACCCTACCCTTAAACGCCTCCGAGAAGAGCCAGGCTATCAGTTAACGACCGCAAGGTGACCCGTCTGTCACTTCTCAGAGGTCAGCTCTTACTTAGCTGAGGTCTAGATGAGTTCTCCAATACACCAATATAACACTCCCAGACATAGACCCCACCAAATCCCACTGAACCCCATTTTATCTATCAAACAACTGTGTAATTCCCCAACAGTGAATATTCTATAACCGGGTTTGGCGATAGATACCCAGAGCCAGGCAATCACACAGAGATCCCTCCCATTAATTAACACAAGAAATAAATCAACACATAATAAAGGTAAAACACAGCAAAGTAACAATAAAAATGATAACGTAATAACCCAAGGAGAACCTTACCAGACCCGTAGTCAAAATGCGAAAAAGTCCCTTCTCTTCTGCGCAGTCCCTTTTATACCCTCTCTTCGACGGTACCCACCGAAACACACTTTATCACAGTATAAAAATGATCAGTAGAGTGTCTTGGCAGCGACCTTAATTCTACCCATCTACGCGACCTCGGCACACAACCTCGCGATAGAGCTGCCACTCTTCAGTTATGTTTTGATAATGTCACATAGTTATCATCATCATAATCTTTAACACTAAATTAAGATTATAAGTTGAGATTTGGAATAATGATATGATCTATATATATATATCTATATATAAATGACCCACCGAAACCATTGTACGCGCATAACTTTCGATCAACTGCTCCAAGCTAGATAATCCTTTTTAATAACCCACAAACCGTATTATGTTTTCGAACGGTTTTATTCAGTTGCATAGCTACGTATATTTGCTACCTACGAATCAGCTACGGAGAAGTATTTGCGCCTCTTCTGGGATGTGCGAAAAGTTTTATTGTTACATTAATAGTGTAAGATCCCTCATTCCGCTAAATAACTCCATTAGATACGTTTTTTTTCATGTCTCGATTCAAATTAAAGCTAACATTGAAACGAGACAATACCAATAAAGTTACACTACAAATCTGTAGCATATCAATTGCCACCGTACGTAATAAACGTGCGATCCCGCGCCGACCGAACGTAACCGCGCAGCACGCCCGACCGATGCTAGCCGAGCTATGCCGAGATTTCGTGGCACGTAGGTACTTCTCGCGTTCCGGCCGTTTGTATGAAAATACTCTACTGATCATTCACTACACTGTGCCCTAGATCCATCGGCATGAAAACAGCTTGAGAACCCCGTATCTCACGCGCAGTCTACCCGCTAGTCAGTATTGTTGGTACAGAATTCATTTCTAAATCCCCAGGGTCTTTATGTCGTTCGCATAAAGTGCAGAATTGCTTAACCCGACTCGCAGGTAACTTGGTCAGCCCGTGCTTCGTGTTCTTATTTGAACATTTTAGCAATTAAAATATTTTTAACATCATCATCATCATCATCTCAGCCGAGACCCACCCAATACTGAACATAGGCAAAAACTGAGTTTGTTTACATGAAACTGGCTGTACCAGCATGTAAAAAAGGACTGTTGAACTCAGATCCGATTAATACATCTAAGTGAAATTAAATAATCCAGCGTATCATCAGGTAATAGCTTGGGTCCTTACCAAGGTACATATAAATACCAATTAAATAATCCAACGAATCATAAGGTAAAAGCTTGGGTCCTTACCAAGGTACATATGAATACCTTAATACATATAATTAATGTTTTTCCCTCTTAGACCGTTTTACGGGTCTGAAAATATTATATAAACATATATTTGTGAATGAGACGGTTTTCAGAATCTGAACCGTCACAATCTTTATTATTTACTAGCTTTTTAAATGAAATCCTCGGTCATTTTTTCATATCAAAATCCATTTACTACCTAAGCACTAATAGTTTTTTCTAAATATTTTCAATGTATAGACACGTTTCTATTACAGTTTTATAATAATAGTAAAGATTGAAAGTTGTATTAAATTCTTTTCAGAATATACACCATTTATCACGCTAAAGCAATTAAATACATTTTGGGGAAAATTTCTGACCACTGGCAACTCTGTCCGTTTTCAAGCTAGCAAAGTTTTATCTCACTTCAAAGGTAATTAATTGGGCATTGGAAGAAACGAGACAAATATAGTTTACTTTGGCATAATGTGTCGGTTTCAAAGCTACGTCTTTTGAAGTCTCAAGTGGTTACGCATTGTTGAGATTTGTTACTTCTCTAGTATTTGTAAGCTCACTGGGAGATAGGGTCACTCTGAATAACAAATATATAAATCCCGTTTATTCTGTAGTGTGGCTATTTAAAGTTTTTATTTTTTATTTAATTTATTATAGTTTGATTTGATTTCACTGCATCATCATCATCATCCTTTTGATTTGTTTCATCTTAATTTAATTTAATGTAGTTTAATTGGATTTAATTTAATTTGATTTGATTTTATTTATTATTGTTTGATTTAGATTTAATTTATTATTGTTTGATTAGATTTAATTTAATTTATTTAGTTTGATGTGATTATGTTATTTAATTCGATTTATTTATTAATAACATTTTACTTGATGTTTTTAATGAATAGTATATTTTATAATGTTTTGTGTTTGTTTGTACACCTGAAAAGGTAGAGAATTGCTGTTTCTTTATATGAAATTGTTATTTCTATCAACAATGTAACCTAATCCTCACAAACAATAAAGAACTTTGAACTTTCCTTATCCCATGGGAATTTATAAAAATCGTTTCTTATTTCGCGTACACATTATAAAAGGAACCTCCGTGCAAAATTTCAGCTTTCTAGATTCAAGGGTTTATTGGGCTGGGCGTTGATGAGACTGTGAATGAGTGACTAAGGACTTTCATTTTTATGTAATATATAGATATAGATTTTCGTAATACACGGGATACGGCGATCGAAACGCTTTATAGCCCCACCCACCTATCCAAATATTGATAACTTCGCTGCGTCTAGCACAAAATTTATTACAACACTATGCAGATAATATAGGTAGAGTGTAATAAATGCTAACTGTGTGAAGCAAAGGTACTAAAAAAATCAGCTTCATAATTAGCATTTTATTACACCTTGAAGCATCGTTAGCCACATGGCAACTCTACTTTCCTTTAGTACTGTACCTAGATCTGCCTAAGTGTTATTATGATAAGTATCTTGCTAGATGTAGTCAACTATAAGTATTATGAATTTATGACTATGGCTAGAGTCGACCCGGAAAGGAAGAGTTGCCACATGTATTTAATAAATTATCGCAAAACGTGCAATGGATTATGTTTTCTATTACGGCTGCGTTCACTATGCAACACAAAAAAAACTTTAAAATCTAGATTTCTAAATACAAGTCGATCAAAAAGGCACCGCTTAAACCTCGTACCGTCTTAAACGAACACAGAACATTGTCTTCGCACCCACAAGGATAAGTTCCTAACCCAAAAGGATTTACTTAATTCGACGTGACGCGTTAGACGTGTAAAAAACAAAATGGAAAAAAATACGAAGTTGACACGACCGCGCCTTACGAGATCGTTAAATCCGTCCGCCTGATAAAGATCTGTGACACCTACAGTTTAAAAGTAAAAAATACTGGCAGCCAACACCTGGGCTACTGTATTCAAATTTACTTTTTTAAGAAACCCTGCGGTTTTTGGAATAGGACGCTAGAGGGTGCGAGATCGATTTGAATGTTTTATATTTCGATTTCGCATTAATTTTGTTTAAGGTTAGCATTTTTTTTAATAAAATGAAAGTGAGACTAAGGGTTTAAGTCTTTTCTGTGCTCCTGGTTGAAAATGAATGGTGTTTGGATCACTTTTAACAGATCGATTATAATGTTTCCCTATTTCCTCTCTCGTCACCAAATGTTCGCATCCGCTACCCGATGACACTGGCTGATAACTGCTGTTGACTGTCCAAATTACGATTTGACGGTTTTGATACATGGTAGAGATAATAAAGACTTACTTGAACGAGAATAAAGGGTTGAAATGTAAACTTGATTCGGGCTGCCATCGTCCTTCCCCTATTACATAGGCATCATGTTTTGTTTTCTAAATTTTTTTTACCGAATAACGTAAAAATACGCTATACACTGGCAAAAAGTCCTTTGATGGACAGAGCCATATTTGTATTAAAAACTAACTGAATGTAAACTTGATTGCATGTAAGTAATATTAAATGAGATGTTGTTAGAAGTTTTTCATAGTTTTCTGAGCTTCTTCACCCAGCTTACGTCCTGAAAATTGGTAGTGGAATTGCCAAGTATGTATGGTTATTGGTTTAAGTACACGGTTGAACCCAATAATTATGGATTTAAAATACAAAATTGTCCATCGCAACATGGGCTGTCTCGCCCATCCCATTATTGTATGGGATCGATCTCAGTAGCCACATTGTATTCAAATTGTTGAAATTTAAATACAAAAACACGATTATGTGACGACGCCGCGTAAGCTGATGCGTCCGTACTGAGATTGGCATCTTTGGCGTACGCACTGGAGTTTAAAACTCAGCGCTTAAACTCACCGTGCATAGAAATAGGTGTAAGAAACGCGTATCAGGGTAGAACATAATTCTGGGGCTCTAGTGAAAAAGGGGTTAATTCTGCAGAAGTTGAACAGCTGATTTCGACTTAACCCCCTTTACACATAAAATAGAAAATAGCTGTTTGATTTCTGCAGATTTCACCCCTTTTTCACTAGGGTCCCAGAATTTTAGTTTATAAGTTATCGTTCATTCGTATCGTCACACGGCTTGTAGCACCGTAGTTAAAAATTTACAGATAAAAGAGGAGTTATATGTGTTAAAGCTTGTACACACGACGACCGCTTTAGCCTAGTTGGTAGTGACCCTGCCTACGAAGCAAGAGGTCCTGGGTTCGAATCCCGGTAAGGGCATTTATTTGTGTGATGAGCACGAATATTTGTTCCTGAGTTATGGATGTTTCCTATGTATTTAAGTATTTACTTATCTATATAAGTATGTTTATCGTCGTCTAGTACCCATAGTACAAGCTTTGCTTAGTTTGGGACTAGGTCGATTTGTGTAAGATTGTCCCCTAATATTTATTATTTATTATACTTCCAAAGTCATGTCATAACCAAATTTAGTTACATTTGGTTTTTGCGCGCGACTCCCTGCTTACCAAATTTCAAGACGTTTCACGTCAAAAAATATTGTCACAAACATATAGAAAAACCGCTATTTATTTGTTTATTTAATCTCAATTTTATGTCATTTAGACCTCTGCTTAACGCAACAGTGCCATCTCTATTTAGGGTCTTTATTGAGTATACAGATGGCGCTGTTGCTTTCAGCAGCATACATACTACGAAATTCGATTTTCGAACTTCGTATCATGTCATTCCGGTCACACTCACTAATAATATTAAACAAAGTAATGAAAGAGATGGTTCGGTTTTCGGATTTCGTCGTAGCCCCCCAGAGGTCAAAATGTCTTACGAAATTACAAATTTGGTACAGAGACCAGAGACTTCTTTGTACCTGTAGTAAAACTAGCTACACAGACAGACATTGACAGTTCTTTTGATTTAATCGACCTTGGTCTCTATAAAGCACTAATTACATGATTTTTTGGTATTCATGGGCAGTCATGATCATTTCCCATCAGATGAACCGTTTGCTCGCTTTCCTCCCTCTCGTAATAAAAAAAAACATCCAATAATGCAAGAATGATTCATCAATTGACACCTGTGCTCGCTTTCTAGGACTTCAGAGATTATTGAGCATCAATCGGAATCGCTCGAAATAAACGCAGCGTTTCCAGCAATGTCCCGAACAGCTCGACTCCTGCGCCAGTGATCGCTGCACTAATTTCGTGTGATGCGCCATTGTCCGACTTCCGGTTTACCGAGGAGTCCATTCAATACTGATGATCGGGCCCGTGGAAGTAACAATTTACATATTCTGACAGAATACTTATTGTCTAATGAAGTTTTGTGTTGGAAATTGTAGGATACCTACCCAGTATCAAGTCAAAGTGAGCAGTAAAGTACGGAGGGTAAGGCAGAGTAAGGGTAAAGTCAAGTTAAAAGATATCTTTACATTTTAATACTTTGCCATGTATGCCTTCTGATTTCTGACAAAACAAATACATAAGTTGGCGACAGGGTAGTAGAGTGTAAACATATCTTTGACGTAGACTGTACAAGTCATTGAAAAACACCTACCTATTATGATCCGTAAATCTTGGCCTCAAAAGTGTACAAGAGTATGATCTTATAGTCCACTAGTTTTTAGTAAATTCCCATCATCCTTGATTCCCATGACAATCTTTGAAAACTGCAAGTTGGGTTTTCCTTTACGTTGCATATGTATAGAAAAATTCGTACAAAATTTAAATTCTCTACATAGAATTAGAGAAGCAAGAGAACCAAAGACACTGACATAACTCGGAGAGTCGCTAGACTTCAATGGCAGTGAACAAGGCACATTGCTCGTAGAATCGAGGGCCGATGAGACAGTAAAATAAGATGTGACGCGGGAGGGTACTCAACAAGATGAACCGACGATCTGGTAAAGGTCGCAGGAATCACTTGGAGGCGTTCAGCGCAAGACCAATCGTTATGGAACTCTTTGGGGGAGGCCTTCGCCCAGCAGTAAACGTCTTTTGGCTGATACGATGATGACGATGACCTAGAGTTAGTGGTTAAAATTTTGGGGTTTTACATGCATAAATCCGTGGCATAAAAAGTAGCTATCTACACACCAAACTATCCAGCCGTTTTAGGGCGAAGTAAAAACAAACACAAACGTTGGATGCGGATGGCACGGGACCGATCTGTTTGGCGAGCCTTGGGGAGGCCTATGTTCAGCAGTGGATGTCTTTCGGCTGAAATGATGATGATGATGAAAAACAAACTTCTGAATATAATAATAATGTATGATTTTTCTTTCTAGGTATGGATTTCTAATTACAGACACGTTACGTAGGTCAAATAAAAACAATTCTTGACTTTTAAGAGCACAAGGAAAGTAATGAAGAATACGTTGATTGACAGTTTACAGTTAAGACTTGTCAATGCAAAAGACAAGCTAAGAATTAAATAAGTTTTTGTTAAAACATTTTTTTTTATAAGCTGCTTTGCAGACAGTATTTTACTTTTTTATAGCATATTAAGTGTCCCACTGGCTTCCCCTTGTTACCGGCACTCAAGACCCATCTCCTTTTCATTCAGCTTCTGCTTCGATCGATGGCCATCCCAGGGAACCCAATGAGTACAGATTTGGGTCCATCGGTGTGGGACTCGATTATTAAACTGTCTGTATATATTGATACTTTAAAGATTACATATAGATTCACATTAATAACAATTGATGAAATTCAATTAGCAAAATGGACATGTGAGAAAAGCTTCTGAAAAATATTTGTATATGAGTATGTACATGAGATTAGAGTACATAGTTGAAGCCAATGACGTCTCTCGGCTTTAAAATGTAGCGTCAGTATCTAGGTAAAAAAAGCTATATATTCTTAAAAATAGAACTGAATACCTACTGCCATTGGCAAGGACCAATAAAAATGAATGAGATTATGATCATGGAAAATGCTTAGCTGTATGCGTTTTTCATTTATATGGCAGTTTTGTTTTGGTATGAGATTTTAAGAAAGTACCTAATAGATTTTAACAAGAGTGTATTTAGCGATCCTTTATGCCTGAGGCATAAACAAACGTCCCTCAGAAGTGTTCTCGAATAGCTTCGCCAATGGGCATTCAAGACGTCCATCTTTTTAAAAAAAATCGTTAACGTACACTAGTGATCGCCACGCAGTCGCGAATGTCCATCGGCGTCATGCTTACCATCAAATGACCGCATGTTATAAAAAAAAACTAGTATCTTCCTATTGCAGACAGTGATATGTAAAAAAAAAAAACTGATGCGACAGTTGACAGTGCTATCGTTATCGCCGTGGGAGCCGCCAAGAACAATCCCGCGCATTGTGCGACATTACTCACATAGGGATTAGTATAATAAATTCACTGAGATCAATACGTCCCAATAAATATTCTAAATACATGTAACTTGAGATTAACATAGAACAAAGGTTGAGATTGGAGAAAATCCGAGTGAAATTGTGCCTATTTGCATCAGTGAGGCTGGAGAGTTTTGATCAGTTTTGTCTTTTTAGCTAAGAGAAATGGGTACAATAGCGTACTTTGACTATATTGTTGCCACTGTGAGTGATGTCTTCACTTTTTTTAATTATTACTTCTTATAAGTATCTTGGCAATTTTTAGACACCTTTGGGT
Source organism: Archips crataeganus (assembly GCA_947859365.1). Taxonomy (NCBI): domain Eukaryota; kingdom Metazoa; phylum Arthropoda; class Insecta; order Lepidoptera; family Tortricidae; genus Archips; species Archips crataeganus. Next base: position 7,353,526 of record OX402065.1, read on the forward strand.
TGGTGCATTACTAGCTCAACGTAGGTATTAGCATCATAATCCAGCGTGGAAATGATGCCAGCCTTATCAATCTACCACAGGGGCAGGACTAAGGCGCATTGTATTTAAGTTACCTTTAGGATAGTTTTTACTTCAATTGTACGCTCGTTATTTTATTGATGTTTAAAATAGTGTCTAATCTTGAGTTATGTTTCAAAAACCACAAACAGCTATTTTCTTGACATTTGTCTCAGCTCCGTGCAAATATGTGTAGCGTGTTTGTTGTATTATTTTGTCATGTCAACTCCTTAGCCAAAATGGCAACCATAAACTGAGAGATTGTTTTTAAAAGTGTTTCAGATATGTAAGTCCAGTCTGTTTATGATTAGGAGTAATTTTAGATATTCTTTGCCCGTCTCATATGTCAGTCGGATTACGCGCGCGCGCAGGTAGCCTGAATGAATTGTCACTGTCGCGTCGTGTCGCTCGCGCTGACAGCGACAGTAGGGGTGGCACCAGATGGACACGTGAAGGAGGCGAATGTCAATAAAAGTTAAACTGTACTAAAAAATAATATTTAGGTTTATTCATTTTGTTTTATTGTGTTTAGTAGTGTACTTTTGGAACCGTAAATAAAATATTTCTTTCTCTTTTTCTACATATTGATAAGTAAGACGATTGAGTAGTCACGGTTTCTCATACAGACGATAGCGGTTTCCACGCCCTAAACCTAATCGATTTTGAGTAATTTTTGATATGTTATCAGTTAATACATAATCAGTTTAGTACTTTTTTTTTCAATTTTAATCAAAACCAAAACGTTTATTCTGTAAGCAGGCCGCAAAGTGCCCATTTACATTTCTATTTTTATACTACCAGCGCTTTCGAAAAAACAATCATTGTCAAGAAGAAAAGAAACTAGACAGAAAGCGATTTTTCCAAACAATACATTTAACTTTAGACGACCAGATGGCCTAGTGGTTAGAGAACCTGACTACGAAGCTTGGGTCCCGGGTTCGATTCCCGTGTCGGGACAGATATTTGTATGAAAAATACGAATGTTTGTTCTCGGGTCTTGGGTGTTTAATCTATATAAGTATGTTTATCCGTTGCCTAGTACCCATAACACAAGCTTTACTTAGCTTACTTTGGGACTAGGTCAATTGGTGTGAATTGTCCCGTGATATTTATTTATTTATTTATTTAACTTGTAATAAAATCAAAATTTTTTTATGCGATACTGATAATATTATTTAATAAACTGAAACAATTACTTTGCTCACCCACGACTTTAATTAAAGTAAAAAGTTTAAAAGTCGCGGGTGAGCAAAGTAATTGTTTCAGGTCAATAATATGGACCTCCGCAAAGTAACGCCTGATTTAATAAATTAAATATTATTTACTTTATTTTTGCGTTTGGATTTAGACTGAAGAGCATGCAGCTTCCTTAGACAAAGAATTAGCCTAGCTATTCCAAGAGGGAACGCTGCCAGTATCTACAAAACTTTGCCTGAAGTCTGAAGGGACCCTTTTTCAAAATATATTTTAGTTATTATTATCTTATTTCTAAAATATAAAAATCTCGTGTCACAGTGTTTGTTATCGAAATCCTCCGAAACAACTTGACCGATTTTTATGTTTTTTTGCCTATATTTAGTAGGTCTGAGAATAGGTACTTTTTATACCCCTTTTATACCCCTTTTTTATACCCCTATTCTTCGCAGACGGATTCGCGGGCAACAGCTAGTTATCATCATATTATTATTAACAAAGTGATTGTTTGTATTGGAACTCAAAAATTAGTGAAAAGATTTAGAAATAAAAACAGCTAGCTATGTTATCGGCATATAACGAGCAGCTACATTTTTATCCCTGTAATGTGGCCACGGTACCCTGTGAATCCAATACACTGTAACTCCCATAGTCAGTGTATACTGAAGATACAGTGTATTGGATTCACAGGGTACCACAGGTTGAAGACAGTTGCGAGAGGAGCGAGTAAAGAAGTTAAGTTAAGTTAAGTCCTTATATAGCTACAAATAGAAGCTAGTGGTGACCCTGGACCGTAATCTCTGGCATTAGTGGCAAGACGGGTAGCGCGTGAGAACGGATCCGTGACGAACGCGACACGACGCGGCGATGGTTAAGTGCTCGATGTCATGCGCATTCCTAGACCACATACACACATAATATAATAAAAGAAAATAAATTAACTTAAAACAATCCCAGACTTAAAAAGCGGTATAAAAATGCCATACTACCTAAAGGCGCGAGACTCCATCATCATAAACATGCTGAAGATCTCCACTGTTGAATAAAGCCCCACTCAAAATGTCACTTTAAACGACCACTCTCTACTTGCATCCACCGGTTGCCCGGAACTTTGGCGATGTCGTCAGTCCATCTGGTGGCTGGCTGGCGCGTGTGAGTGAAAAAACTGCGAAAAACCAACAGTTTTTATAAATAGATCACTAACGCAACGATATATAAATGCAAGTGTTAACGGATATTAGCGGGTTTGCATATTGGAGAAATGGTTCGCATCGTATCCTCTTAACGGTGCCCAGCTATAGTTAAAAGTGAGAATCGCGAAGTCAAAAACATTATATCTGGTGTGATGCCTGCCAACTGCTACGTTTTCATGTTCGTGGTCGCTTGAGAACCTTTCTCCCCCAAGGATTATCTTCGAGTGATGTTGATAGAAAGCACTAGAGAACTAGTCTATGCACAACAGACAAGTGGTCTCTTGATGGCAAGCGAGCACCACCATTTATGAACAAACGCAACACCAGCGGATTGCAGATACGTGACCCGGGATCAGCCCAGAGCTAAGATAAACCTACCTCTAGAAGTATAATGAACACGCGCTTACGCGATTGACAGTAGAGGTACGTAGTGTTCAGATATTTATGAGCAGGACCCCATATTGGCACTCGCATTATTCACTATCTCTTTCTAACCTCATCATTTACCGTGTGGTAGAGAGAAATGATGAAAACACTTATGATTCCAAGTACATAAGACAATAAGGCCTTTGGACTGCACCGGTGTTTATGACGGCGACCGTACCTACTTTTTTTCATCTCAAGACCCAAAGGCACCTCAACTCAAAATCTCAAAACGTCAAATTTGACCGGATGTTCCTCATGACTTCACACTAACATATCATTCCACGCAATTCCCACCAAAAAAAACTGCAAAACAAACAATTCCACACAACAATTACATTACGCGAAACCACGCGTTAAAAATGCCAAAGTTTTTGTCTGCTTAACATCACAGTTTGGTTACTGCGTCGAAATGAACTGTGACTACTAACGTTTGGTTTCAATTTCAAATGGCCGCCTGATTCGTGCTGGTGTGTAGTGCAGTGAGCCGTGAACGCTTGCAGGACGAGAGGGCCGGTTTATTTTTTCGTTAATCCTGGTTTGGATTAGGCAAAGCCGCTTTGACTGGCAGCCGACGTCAGATGCACGTCTGAGGTGCGGGTTTTGCTCTTTACTGGGAATTTAAGAGGGCATAGTGCTAGGGGATAGCGAATCTTAGTCACGAATAGTCACGATTACGAGTAAGGGTGTGCTACAGCTACAGACACAAAATATCCGATAGGGCACGGTTCCGAACATCGAAAATTAATATATCGATTGGATTATAATTTAAATTATTAAGATACTTGCTCATGTGCATAACTTAAAATCATGCTTCTCTTAAATAGCTTCATAGTTTGCAAACCACCCAGCACAAGCTACCTATCAAAGAATACCGGCATCTTTTACTGCCCTAAGAAAACAATACAGCTTAAACAGAACAACAATTCCAAACCCAGTCCCATTGAAAGTAAAATATGTAGAAGCTTATCTGCCTCTTCTTCAAAAATGTCAACTGTCAGTCACGAAACGACCACCAAATCGCGGTATTATCCGTATCAATGGCATAGTAAGACTTACCTTCCCTTTCTGTGAAATACCTTTATTCAATGTGCAGATAAACCAACACTGAGGCGTTGAAATCCATGCCTTTGCAACGCCAAAAAAAAACAATCCTGCCGAAGTTGCCCGACTGTAAAATAGAAAGGACGCATCCAAAAACAGATTATGACAAGCCCCTGTTTTGTTTGTAAACATAGGTACGGCGTTCACAATGGTGTGGCGTAATGTGACACCTTTACTTGATTGGATCCCATATAAGTAGTTATTGATATCTGATTTTTGCTTTGTGGCAACACCGGGCCGGAATTGGCCGCTAAATAGTCAAATTGTTGACGTTTAGGGCATTCAATGCTGTTCCATGTGGGAATAAAAACGTTCTTTGTTATTGAGTTATATAATTTGATTTTGTTAAACCTGGGCGGGGCTTAGGATGTATGGATGAATTGACCGGTTTCGCTTAGATTTTTATCTCGTTAGTTATGTTCCATTCAAATTTGATAGCAGCCATTCCGTTCCGTTTACTGCACGTAGCTATTAAACAACGAAATGTTATGAAATACTATAGAAGCGAGACAACATAGTACTTGCTTAGTGGTACCTAGAGGCTTAGAGGGGTTACAGAGTTTAACAGAGTCTAGGAGGGGTGCATAAACTCTTTTTACAAATTTATTGAGACGATTAAGTTACATATTTAGTTGAATTTTTCATAGTCAATGTCTAAGTCGAAATTCTTTATTCAATTTAGCCTACAATTGAAGCTCCTATGAACGTCGAAGAATCAAAGTAGGTACCACCGGTTCGAAAAAACCCTGTTGAGAAGAATCCAGCCAGAAACTCGACATGGTATATTTTTTCAAACAAAGTACAATGTTATTAAATTACATACATCTAAAGTATTTACTATAATTTAAATTATACATACATCTAAAGTATTTACTATAATTTAAATTATACAAGTAAATTTTTTAACACAGTAGATATGCTATTTGAAACTAGAGATTGCCGTTTTAATTTTTATATTCTACCGTGTGCTGAAAAATCGTCATCATTATTTCAGACGAATGTCCATCGCTGGACATTGGCTTCCCTTCAGGTTCGCCAAAGAGACCGGTCCTGCGTAATCTACATCTAACGTGTTTCCGCAACCTTAACCAGGTCACTCCATCTTGTTGGAGGCCTAACTACACTGCATCTGAAAAATGTTCCGTCACATTTCTTAGTAACAAATACACCATTTCAAAAGCTTACGCCCGTTTTGTTATCAACTTGACTTTCACTGGGCCACACACAGCGTCCACAATAACTTACTGTACATACAATAATAGAAAAAGTCCATTATTGGGCATCGGAGCGTGAACAGTTGAAAGACCCTTGTGTGCCAATGCCAACGAAGTGGCCATTGCAAAATGATACAAAATGTTCCTGAGTTCGTAACGAACGGTAATGATAATAGTCTACTTTACTCCGTAGAAGTACATATTCTCTGTCCAAATAAAAGAAATGTTTCTGTCCGGATTCTTCTCATCAGGGTTTTTCCGAACCGGTGGTAGATTCTTCGACGTTCATTAGAGGTTCCGTTGAAGCATAAACTGAATAAAAAATTTTGACTTTGACTTTGATGTGCTTTATATCTGTTTCTAGTAGCCTTTGGATTATCGTAATTTGTGAGAAAATCACATATATTTTTCTTACGCACAAAATTATTTTAAATATATTAAACGACGGCAGGGTTAGAATACCTATTTCATTAAAAAAAATCTCTTAAAGATTCGCGTGTTCCTAAGTTATAAATCGCTCTGATAGCCCTCTTTTGTAAGATAAAGATTGATTCCATGTCTGCAACAGATCCCCATAAAATAGGGCTATATGAAATGATGCTATTAAAGTAAGAAAAATATATCAACCGTGCCGTCGCCACATTAGATAGCTGCCGTATTTTTCTGACTACAAAAGCAGCAGAGCTCTTCTTACGTGTGTACGGTGTGCGATCCCCACTGCAATTTAGAGTCCAGTGTTATTAATGAAAATACTGTAGATTTTATTTTATTTTAAATATTTTAATTATATTTTTTCGAATTTGAATGAGGCGAATTTACCAATGAAAATTAAATACATTTTGTTTTCTTAGGGTTTAGTAACTAACAAATTATTGGCAGCAAACTGTTGCGGATATCATGGACAGAGTTCATTGGGTTCAGTGAAATAGGTGTCTTTTCTACTGACTTTAAACAATAAGGAGGTGTCGTCAACAAATATTTAACTGCCTGATTTCTAGCTCACTATACAAATTAGGTCATTTACGTAAGAATGAGATCCTAGAGGTACTCCCATTTCGACGACAGAACCCTCCAATACCGTTCCATTAACCTCTACCTTTTGGTTTCTCCGTGTGAGGTAAGATGTAATGAGTTCTAAAGCGAGGTCACGAATAGGTACAAAAAAAACAATTTACGAATTAAAGTAACATGATCGATACAATCACAGGCTTTAAAAAGATTGCAGAATACACCTATACCCAAGCGTCATGTGATATCATAATATATCCAATCTAAACACATAATTTCGGTACGAACACATTGTCAAAACATTGTCCATTGATTTGAAAACATAATTGGCTGTCACACTGCTTAAAAGTAGAACGAAATAACACAAAAGTAACCATTTTCATTTTAAACTCTACATGCGCAAGTCTAGGTTCAAATTCAAACGTGTTTCTATTTCGAAGCACATTTTAATTAAGCGATATATTTTAGTGATTTCAGCTCCAAAGTTTGGTTTAGTCACAGCATAGCGACGACGCGTAGCCACTATTAATAGGTATAGAAATGACACGCGAGCGCGAGGTGCCGATATGGCTAAAAACTATGTATACAGGTTGTCCTAAAATTCAACAGTAACGATCGTTTACCAACCTCCATCAGATAATCTACCTCCGTGTTGTCGTTCAGGGAAGGTTTAAAGAAGAAGTGGCTGTTGTTATGTACCATGGATATATATTTTGTTAGTAAGTAGTATATTTCATAATAGGTTTTCTCTTCGAGTATTGTACTTTATTCAATTTTTTTATTGTAGCTTTCCCTATTTCTCTGACTCATAAACTTACTCTTTGCCGGTCCTTTGCAAAAGCTTGCTCCTCTCTTCTACTCAAAGGTTGACTGGTAGGTACATTATTATCTCAGTGGTTGTCAATATTGTTTTTTTTTCCTTTTTTTTGTACAACAAATGGTTTAAAAACTGCATATAATTATATTAAGCGGGTATCGGGTGAAAATTCAAATTATACCAGTTCTGAAAAAAAAAACATATTTTCGAAAATATTGAAATAAAGCTGAACTATGTAAGTGACATGGATTTTTCCTCTCATTTTTCCAAAACTGTTATCTTGGCTTCTCGCTCGATACCTACTAGTAATCGTGGACTTTGGGACAACATGTATATTTAATATCCCACCTCAATGTCTTACAGAGCGTCAAAAAGTGAAATAAAAGGGGTAAGTGCAGTTGTTGAGGTTCAAAAAGGATTATTAGCTGGTAAGTGATTATTACATATCTGTTTTTTTATTAGAAAACCGACAAACGGTCATGCAGGTCATGTTAAGTGATTACCACCGCCCATGGACTCTGAGACTGCTGGTGCGTGCGGCTTTGGAAAAACAGGTGCACTCGCCTTTTAAAGTTCTCTATATCGTAGGAAGTTGGGAAAGCCTCAGGCGCTGTCTATGCCCAATTTTGCTCGTACTTGGCACTTAATCATCTCATCCCACTAATATTATAAACTTTAAAGTTTGTATGGATGAATGGATGGATGTGTGGATGTTTATTACTCTTTCACGCTTAAACGGTTTGACGGATTTTGATGACATTTGACACACAGGTAGATTATAATACTTTTTATACCCGAGGAGTGAGAGGAGTGGTCGTAACGAATGTCCTCAGTGACAATCGTTGTGTGTAGTCATCATATGGGAGTACCTCAGTTGGTTGGCACATTGAAAGTTGGCACACTGTATTTATTATCTGTGGAATAGCACTTTCATATTGGCTACAACACCACGTCTATCATACACCGCTATGTAATTGGACATGCAGCGTTGAGGCTTCCCATGCAGCCCGTCGATAATTAACGAATATCTCGATAATTAATAATTAAAATTCAGATCGGAACTGGGCTTAACGAACCGACAGTCGTATATTCGTTATAGTTTATGGCTCGACGAGGTATTTCCCAAGCCTCGTCTCACGGGTAAATATTTTATGATTCCCAGGAGTCTATTTAATAAAGAGTGTTATAGCTCTATGATTCGACGGTGTATCAAGTTTAAAAAAGGATTAGCTAAGCTGTTGGTTTTCGCATCCGATTATTTGATTTTGAACCGATTCCATATTAATGAGATTTGATTGAAAAAAAGTTACCTACGTTAGGGCCATTACAGACGGACTGCATCCAACCGCAACGTAACTGCCAACTGCCGATTGCCTATAGGGCCGGTACAGACGGACAGCATTTGAACTACATCCCAGCTGGAAAATAGCAGTGCGAGTGCAGTTCTGATGCAGTCGACGTAACTGCATCAAATCTGCAAACCGACCGCGCAGTTGCAATGCAGTTCTATTGCAGTTGCTCTGACTGCAATAGGACAGCATTACAACGTCTTTGTCCAGTCTACAGGACTGCACTCGAACTGCCCGATGCTGTCCGTCTGTACCGGCCCATATGTACATTTCGATCACACCCAGCGTGCAGTTTGCGTGCAGTTTTGCTGACTGCAAAGGAACTGCAATCGAAAATGTATGGCCAGTCGGCAGTTGGCAGTTACGTTGAGGTTGGAATTCAGTTTGTCTGTAATGGACCTTAGTTGTGCATAGAGCTCACGTATAACCATCACTTCAACTTACTGCTCTTCTATAAGCTTTTATTTAAGTTGTGGTTTTTGCGTTATAAAGCTGACTTAGAGTATGAAATAAAACAGTTGAGAAAGAATGAAAAGGGATCTAAAATTGTATGTACAGTCGCGGAATGAAAAGGTTTGTCACTTTTCGACCTTAACTTGTTCCGCTGCTATACCAAATGTACAAATTATTGTACCTACATGTGTTTTGTGTTAATACTCAATCTTCACGTGGATCAATTTGTGAATAAGCGAATTTCTCATAGCCAGGAAATTCAGATTGAGCATTTTGCGTCGTGTAGAAAGTGTAAAGCTGCGTACGGACTGCGCGCACATTACGCGTACCCGGGTACGTGCAGTACGTACGCAGCTTAAGAAGCCTCATTGTATTCTAGGAATACAAAAATTGAAAAAGCTAACCGCTCTTCAGTCAGAGAACATAACACTCTTCAAAAACGAGGGTTATGTTTTCCTATCAGGGCTAGAACAATTCAGTTAGCTTCGCAATCACCCACCACTGATTAGAAAAACAACATTCCACCAAATTGGATTAGCCTAATCTGCGCGCGCTGCGGAATTCTCTCATAACATCGGATTTTTTGCTCCAAAAAATTCAGCATATTCGCAAACTCATTAGGTAAGTTACTTAGCTAGCGATTGTCGGTGGCATGCAGAATTTTGTCTGCCCACTCCAGTACTAATGATCGGCGTGCAGATATAGCTGCCGCCCCTGCGCATCGTTGGGGTTATAGGGATGTCAATAGAAAGTGAACCTTTTTAGATTTGTTTTTACTATAAAATTTATCAAGTTTTAAGAGTCCTAAAGCATTTGATAAATAAAATAATTATTTACACTAAAACTCACTAATTACATACATACAATCATGCCTCCTTCCCAGCAAAGGGTTAGACAGAGACTATTTGTTTCCACCCGCTACAATGCTGATATACATCTTTCGCTTCCACAACACTCATTAGTCTTTTCATACATACTCGCTGGTTTCGGGTACTCTCGACATGACCTTTCTTCAAGACATCCCCAATCTGATCATGGAATTTTCTTCTTGGTCTCCCTCATACACAGGCCACACTCTCTCACTCAATAAATACTCATACTCTCTTCACTAAATATCAGGGCCGGATTTTGAGGTCTGGAGGCCTCGGGGCATAAAAGGAGTGGAGGCCCCCTTGGTCACAAATTATTTTCCAAATAAAATGACCATTTTTTTCAGTCGAGATTTCATTAAACAAATTTTCGAAGTCTTTATTGTGGGGGCCCTCTATTGTGGAGGCCCCGGGGCAGTGGCCCCGGATGACCTACCCTAAATCCGGCCCTGCTAAATATGTACAATAATAATGGAGAAAGATTGCTCGAAGAATTCATGGCCGTTGAGGCCGTAAGGTCTAGATCGGTCACCGGGTACCGAAAGATTAAGTGTTAAGTACTGTAGGCCCATCGCAAGGTGCACGGACGATCCCAAGTATAGATCGCGTGGAGCCTTTGGCTATCGAATCCGATCGTATAAAAGCGAACGTCGTGAAGACTTGGTGATGGCCTATATCAATGCAAAGTTGGAAGGATAGGAAAGCTCTTGTAAAATTCACTTTAGATGCGCAAACAGTAGTTACTTTGTTTCGGGGTCTACGTTTCGTTTTCAACATTGGGCAATTTATTTTTCGATGTACGGCATCTTTTGTTTTTTTTTTTAAATTGTGTTTTTTGTTTTCAATATTTCAAAAATACAACAAAATATTAATGATACTTTGGGGGTAGTTACAATAGAGAGATCTCTCTCCAGGCAGATGTTATGCCTGGGGACCGAAGTCCAATGGATGAAAGTTGGAAGTTGTATTTATGCAGCCGAGTTGAGAAACTTCGATAGCGTGATGTAGGATTGTAGTAATTAGTTCCTTATGTGATGACTAGATGGCGCTAGTAGTCGCTACAATACAATGATATTAGGCTAACGTGAAATTGTAAGAAAAATAATCCATAATTGTACACGAAAACTACAACTAATAAGTTTATTACAACTGTTTAAGAAATGTTTCAAAATTATTTCATAGTACAATTTGATACGAAATGATTTGAAAAGATGCAAAACGCTTATTAGGTACGAAGTTACGAGTTTTTAATAGAGATACGGACAATCCAAACAATAGTTTTTTTTAAAAAAAAAGCGAATTTCACAGCATATAAATCTTTATTTCGCAATAACACCCTATATAATTAAATATAGCACACCGCAACAATATACAAATTAACATCTAATTTGCCGAACCTAATTAACTCAGAAACAGCAAAGTATTAAGAGAAAATTTGCAGTAAACTAAATTTTCGATTGCCAACCCTGCGGCCAGTCTAGCTCTGTAATGAAGCAATCTAAATGCATGAGGCAGGGCGCAAGAGACTGCTGGTGGGGAGATAAAACTACACTACAAAACGTCACAAATACATTTTTGAAACAACCGAATTAAAACTCTAATGTTTCCGGATATGAGGTTGAAATTTCTGTGCGTTAACCTCACAGTTACTGGGTGTAAGGTAAGGTAAAACCTGTAGGTATAGGTAATAGAGGCTGCACGGGGTAAGTACGGTATATCTCTGCAGGTAGAGGATTATAGGGGACGGAACTACGCCAGCGAAAATGTTTTCCCAACTTATTTGGAATAGTGAAAGGAAAAGTCGTGAAAGTGATATCTTTCTAACGCGTTGCTTATTTACTTGGATTGCGGGGAATAACTTTCGCTATCAGGTATTTCGGTGGTATTCCCGCAGAAATACTTGTTTAGGTTTCAAAGAAAAAGTATTGATGCGGGCCGGCGTAACCTGAAATTTAACCAAGTTGAAAACTTTGTGAATAAGATTATGAGAAAATAGGAATTTAAACCGAGAAGTACGTAGTAATTAGGGATGTTGGCGCATAAAGAGCCTTGTTCTTGATTTTAGCCGTCTTGATTGTATTGCAATAAGGATATTTTTCCACTAGGGGACCTGGATACTGAGATACGTTGGCCGATACGATGAAGCAGAGTCGACACCTAAATCCTGAGGTGGGTGCAAGAACATTCTGAGGTGGACACGTCCCCTCCTAATTACGCTTATGCTAGGTTCTCCTTCCGGAATTTCAGGTGGCTATATGGACAGTGAAGATCACTCACTGGACATCAGGTGGTTTAGTTGCTCAAGATAGGGCACTTTGACAAATAAAAAAAAAGACGAGCAGGTGCCACCATTCAAATACATTTTTCTGAAAAATATAATATTTCATCTAGATCAGCCATATTAAAACAAAACTAATACCTACTATTATTTGTTCTTTGTCAGCATAGATTTTATAAAAACGAAAAAAAATATCGGGTGGGTTGGTCGGGGTGACACTTCGCAGTTGGTAGGTACATTGAGCACGTATATTAGCTAAAGGTGCAGGTCTTTAGAAAATCCTAGAACTAGTACTAATAGCATGGCCCATTGTTTTACCCTGTCGGTTGAAGGACTACCGATCGCTTACTTTTACCGAGTCATTAATTCTGGATCCTCCAATTTATATCAATTCTCGGAAGCCCTCGATGACGTCACGGACCAAATGCTTCGAACCGGTTTAGGGTTGCCAGTAAAAAAATCATCACCATTTGACTAATTAATTAATCTGCGTAACTAACTACTACGCTTTATTGGCAGTTTTAATTTTACTTTTTTTTCAAACATAAAACATTAATAATTTCGAAATTATACTGTTATAGGATTGAAGAGTGGCAACATTGCCCATCATTAAAGTGTGTTGCACTGCAGATTTTCCTACAAAAAAAATACCTGACTACTACATTTTTGGCTTAAAAACTGAGGAATCTTTTAAGTACCTAGGTTATTCGTTGGCCACCGTAACACACATACTTACATAGACGGTAGGTACTTACTCCATTCATAAATAAAAAAAAAACAAAACAGGTTTTTTGGTAATTTTCATTTTTAAACGACTTCGAAAAAAAGGAGGAGGTTATATATTCGACTTAATGTTTATAGATATGTACATCCTATCTTCATATGTACATATGGCATATTTAAAGTCAATCCGACCTCGAGACCTGATACAGACGGGTAGAGGGACTGGAATCTAATTTTTTTTTTCAATATGATCGGGTTTGATTCCTGAACCAAATAAGATTTTTTTTAAAATCTATGAATGCAGTTTACCTACTTGTCATTAAAATTGATGACATGGTTCCATATAACTGATCTTTACATGTGCTTTTAGTTACGGACTTACCCATACTGACCGATCTAAATGTATCACCCCGTATATCACATAGTATAAAACAAAGTCGCTGTCTGTCTGTCCCTATGGCTTAGATCTTTAAAACTACGCAACGGATTTTGATGCGTTTTTTTTAAATAGATAGTGATTCAAGAGGAAGGTTTATATGTATAATAAATGCATAAGTTAGTAGAGAAACACTGATAATCAGCATTGCACCCGTGCGAAGCCGGGGCGGGTCTCTAGTATTGTATATGTTCCATATACCTATATAAACCCCCTAAGGTCCCTATCTACCTAGATAAACTACCAAACCAACAACATCAACTAGGCCGAAACATTAACTACTTATTTAATCAGACAAAATTAATGCAACATGTCTATCTGTCCAAACTTTATAACGCGGAAGTGAAATCCTGCTCTAATTTTAACTTTCAGCCCTTGTATTTGATTTAAACAAACAATTACACATGTTACAAGAGTTTTACAATCAGAATTGAATTATAAGTTTGGCACAGCCCTGGTGAGCGCTGGCGTGGCTCTGCGAGTGACAGCCCTGTTACGCTGAGGGTAAGCCCTGTTGTGTTCTACAGAGAATACTCACAAAAGCTATTGTTTATAAAATTCCCGATTTCAAGATTTTTTATTTCATACTTCTGAAAAATTCCTAAATGTTTTAACGATAATTAACACTTCTGTTACTGAGACTTTGGGACTTAAACACGCCTTTTTACAAGCTTTTCTTTAACTTGCAATTTACCTATGTTTGTATGTACATATCTTTATCTTTATATATATATATATATAATTATACTGTACGTGTGTAATATAAAGTTGTGTTCATCATCATCATCATCAACCCAGTCTATGTACGTCCCACTGCAGGGCACAGGCCTCCTCTCAGAATGAGAGGGCTTGGGCTGTAGTTCTCACGCGGGCCCAGTGCGGATTGGGAACTTCACACACACCATTGAATTTCTTCGCAGGTGTATACAGGTTTCCTCACGATGTTTTCCTTCACCGTAAAGTTCAAGGTAAATTTTAAATGTAATTTGGCACATAAATTCAGATGTGCGAGCCGGAATTTGAACTCACGATTCTCTTGGCTTGGATTCGATTGGCTTGGGAGGCCATAAGTCAAACCACTAGGCCCCCACGGCTTCCAAGATGTGTTAGTAATCATGATTTGAAATCGCAAAAATTAAATAAAATAAATTTATAACACAGACGTTCGATGCGAGTAAACACACTAAGGGACTCTCTATCACTATTCTCTAACAAGTGCCTGATATTTTATGTGACGGATTACTGTACCGTCTCACTTTATTTTTTCGAAAGAAAAGAGACAGCACCTTAGATATCTGTAGATACGGTAAAACAGGCCTTAAGAGTAATGAAAGTTTAAGTCCTAACCTCGAACTTGTTTGCATCAAAGTATCAAATATCATGAAAACAGTGTGTTGCCGGCAAGTGTCGTTAGAGGTTACTGCTAATCTGTCCATAGTAAATAAGAAGTTAATACTTACACATTATATAGGTATTTTCTCGGTTAAAAACTTACACTATGCACTATAGGACACAATTTTGTCATTGAGATCAATCTTTAAAGTCTCGCCCTGTGAATTGTCAAACTCTTCAAAAACTCGATATTGCGCAATTAAGATAAATATTTTGCTAATCTAATGTCAAGACTTTTTAAAAATCCTAATTCATAATATTGAATTACTTAGCGTTACAAAGGACGATAGTTAAAATTTAACGTAAATAAGTAGCTAAAGTTTGATCGAATGTAATACAAAAGATTAGTTCAGAATGATAGTCGCTTCTTTTTAATAAGTCCTAAACTTAGCGCTAATTTCTAAAACGTTAGATCAACTGATTTATAGATACGGTGTCGATAAGAAATAAATAATTTAAAAGCTAGCTAGAAATCGCCTCGCCATCCGGCGCTATTTAATTAGGAACATAAATCAAATAGTTCCGCCTCTATACTTGAATTTTTCTATGATATAATTTATATGCCGTTGCTTGTGATTTCCCTGTGCATATAGTAAATGATTGCTGTAATGTTTTATTTTGTGGGTGGAGGTAAATTGCGGTGTGTGGTGGTTTTATGAAGATTTTATTATGTTCTACATAATACCTCATGGATACTATTCAACCTTATAGTTCTGACTGAAATTATTTCCTCATAATCAGCCTATAGGTATGCGTCCCACTGTAGAGTACAAGCTCCCTCTCAGAATGAGAGGAAACAGGTCATTGTTCCCAGTCGAGCTCAGTGCGGATTGGCGACACACCATTGAATTTCTTCGCAGGTGTGTCCAGGTTTCCTCAGGATGTTTTCCTTCACCGAAAAGCTCATTGTAGATTTCAAATATAACTTCGTACATAAATTGGCGATTGATGAAAGACACAGAGATGCGTGCCCGGGCCTGAACCCACGACCTTCTGATCGACCCTTACTTCCTCTCAAACAGAAATTGTAAGTTTCTTATACTTGTTAGTTGGTAGTTGTTGGTTTTATTGTGTACACGTAGGGCTAAAAAAAGCAGACCCGGAGAACATCGCAGGTTCTCATATTTTCCGCCCTTACTATGTTGACTGATAAGCAGTTTCGCTCGTAGGTCCATAAATTCCGCATCAATGACAAAACATATTCAACGAATACATTATAACATTTCGCCTATTATTTTCGGCAATTCCATTAAATTGGTGACCTTAAACACCTCAACCCATTGTAAGTCAACTGACTTCGATGAAAAGTCGCTTTGTACGAACTAAAGATACGTTGTCCGACCGATGAAGACCTGAATTTTTCTCGCCTCCCGGACATGTTGATGTCAAACCCGTAGCCGCGATATGCAATATTCAGATGCGTAGACTCCGGGTCAAACCCGGAGAGGTGGCAGCTCTACAAACACGTAGTAACAGGCAAAAGTTCGGGCATTATAAAAATAAATTATTTATAAATTATGCTCTTTTTAACCCCCGACACAAAAAGTTTGACCGCTATGTGTGTGTGTCTGTCTGTCAGTCTGTCTGTGTGTCTGTCTCGTGGCATCATAGCTCTTAAACGGGTGGACCGATTTAGATGCGGTTTTTTTTAATAGAAAGCAGGTTTCTTGGCGATGGTTCTTAGATATGATTCATTAAAATCAGTTCAGCCGTTTCAAAGTTATCAGCTCGTTTGTTAGCTGCGGAAGGGATCTTAGACGCATAACGAGCATTGACTTAATGTTCAAACATACGAGTGACATAATTGCGTTGGGGGTTTTTAAATTTTATTATGTATAGTTATTTCTCAGTTAAAAATGTGACAAAACGAGATACGGGTTCGCCACCTTTACGAACTTACGTTGAAAAACCATCAATTGCACAATAGCGTTCCTTATACTTAATTAACACCTTTTATCACATAAATATATCAATGTCAATTAATATACAGCAAGCTATAAATAAAAATTAACTCTGTGTTGCTGTACGAATACATATGTCCACTTCATGCGTTCGCTTCACATGTTTTTCGCTAATTATACTTTGCTACCGTCATACTAATTAATCAGAGGGTTGTTTAGTGTCTTTATATAAATAAATTACTAGGTCATTGTAAAAGTAATTTATGAAGAACTAGCGAGCGAAATTCTGTCCCACTCAAACACGTAAGGTCCTCGCGTAACCTTTTCTAAGCCAACGACGGCTATATACATCACAAAGTACAACGTCAAAGTTATCTTCACGCAATGACATAAGGTTCAATGTGCTTCACGTTTTGGCTAGACTTGGCGTTGAAAAGGTTAAAGAGATAGAGTTAGATAAGAGATAGAGTTTGATGATTATAGTAGGCGTGTGGTCCTTCGCAATTTTTATTATGTATAGGTGTAATAAAAGTGTTAGGTTAACTACATGAATAACAATAAAACGGAAGATTCTTACGGTTGCCATTTTGCAATAATAAATTAAAATAATTTTTAACGTTATTTATTTTTAAATTGTATTTAACGGACTGCTCGTTTTTGTCAAGGCGATTTATTAACTCAATCAATTATTGCAACTATAAGAAACTAATTGGTTTAACACGTAGCGCTAAAGAAATGTCATGGTAGCGTAGTAGTTTGACCCAGGGCCGGATTTGGGGGAGGGTGTTCGGGGCCCCAGGCCCGAAGCCTCCATAATAAAGCGGCCCCGGCAAAAGTGACTTTGAAAAAAAAATCTTTCAAATTCCGACGAATAACTATTTGGATATTATTTGATAAATAATTTGTGGCCAAGGAGTCCCACTCCTTTTATGCCCAGAGTCCTCCAAACCCCCAAATCCATCCCTGGTTTGACCTGAGTTTTTTCGGAATTAACGTGCGAAATTAAATATGAAATTTAGCATGAGTTTTACGGTGAAGTAAAACCTCGTGAAGAAACCTGCACACGCCTGCGTCATGTCGCCATCTACAATGGACCCGCGTGGGAACAATGGAGCCTTCTCGTTCTGAGATGAGGCCTGTGCCCTGATGTTGGACTGTTGGCTGGGATGATGATTACGACAAAGAAACACAACATTTGTCTAATTCATTGGATAACTTCTGTCGACTGCCGACCTAAGTATTTGTATAGAAATAATGATATTAATGATATGGGGAGAGCTTAGTTAGGTAGTCTAGTCAGCCCCGGATCTACGATTTTGTCGGACCGGGGCAAAAACTTGATAGTGGCGCCCCCTCCCTTCACTTGTTCGATATTTCGAATTCTGCCTCAAGGCCCCCCATGAAACTGCCGCCCGGGGCAAGTGCCCCGGTTTGTCCCCCCTTAGATCCGGGGCTGAGTCTAGTGCTGCCATAAACCCTGTTTCATAAGATATAGGCTTTTATTAGACAACAGTGAGTGATCGGCTTAATAAATAGCAACAAATATTTGGGTCATACACACCGTAATAAACTAAATCTGTCCTGTGGCCATAAAATTAGCGACTCCGAGTCAGAAAACTTAAGATTTATTTAAATGCGCCCGAAGTTGGCCAGGCCATACATTGATAGACTTGATTAACAAATATTGGCTATAAAAGACTCAAAACTTTTGCCACGTCCAGTCCACAGGAGGGGTCTCTATGGTTACGGTTACGCATAATTTAACAAGTCATAATGTATCATTATTCATAATCAACGTTAGTCATAAAGTTATTTTTTTCCGAAACAGTTTTTTTTTCGGAATCGTTATAAAACAAACCTAATCTAACCTACTGCATTCTATAAGATGGCATTTAATGAAGTCCTGAAAAAAAACATGTTTCAGAAATAAATCACTGTATGACTAACGTTGATTATGAAGAATGATGCATTATGACTTATAAAATTATGCGAAACTAAGAAATCCCCCACAGGAGAGACGCGAAAAAAAAAATGTGTATACATGACCCATTCAATGGTTTTTTAGACGAAAAGCGAAACGCTGAGGAAATGATCGACCGGGTTTTTCTGGGCGTAATTTTTTCAGATACAGTACATATTTTGATACATTTATCGTGCGTTTATCTACAGTATACATATGGAAATAAGAACGTCAAGGAAAAAATATACCGGAAAATGTCCTACGACAATTTCTTTGTTTTTAAAAGCTTTTTACTAACTTGCATTGTATGCATATATGTATATACAGGTTGAACTTTGGTATACTTATGTAAGTTGGATGACAATGCAAGTACAGTCAACAAAAAGTACAGTCAGCGAAAAAGCTTGCATAGGAAATTATTTTTTTAACAAGAACTTATTAATTTCTCCGAGAACTAGTTGCCAATCGAAAATAAAGTAACATCCATACTTTTGTTCTGCAACTACATACATGCTCACTTACGAAAGCATATAACCATTAAAAGCACCATCAACAAAAAAATCCAGGCTCCCGTGCAGCCAGCATTTCATTCAATTTTTTTATCGGGCCTATTTTAATTGCGGGGCGGCGGGTCGTTAGTCTTACACTGTCACTGCGCCGTAATAATATTCCGCCTACCAATTCCACCTATTCGAAGATACGCATCGGTGGCCGACACGCCCACCGGTGCCGCCAAGCCGCTGCACGCGACCTGAAACCGGCTTTTCACTTGTTTTTCATCTTTGGGTGGACTGATGATCCTTTGTTTTGAATAAAATCGTATGAAGAACGCATTCGTGTTTTTCTGTCAGCCGCGATACGGATGGCCGTGGAAGGTTATCCTAAGATAATCTCGCACCTAATTCATAGTATTCTCATTGCATAGTATCATCATTAATTCAGCCGTAAGACGTCCACTGCTGGACAAAGGCCTCCCTCATTGATATCTAATCATTACGGTTGGAAGCGGCTTGCACCCACCAAACCATACCAAATCATCCGTCCATCTCGTTAGTGGAGTCCCACACTGCGCTTGCCAGTCTTTGGTCTCCATTCCAGAACTTTTTGGCCCCAAACGTCCATCTGTTCTGCGTGCTATATGGCTTGCCCATTGCCATTTCAACGAGATAATCCGTTAGGCTGTGTCGGTGACCCTTGTTCTTCATGTTTGTTGCACAGTACACTTATTGAATACCACATAGTAAGGCACTAAGTCAAAAATACATACTTAATAATTATCATTACGTACAATACACCCTTACAATGTAAACTGTACACACACACAGCAACATATATAGGTATACTGAGGTTGCGGAAACGCGTTCAGTGCGGATGGCGCAAAACCGGTCTATTTGGCAAACCCTAAGGGAACCCTATGTTCAGCAGTGGACGTCTTTCGGTTTAAATAATTATGATGATCCATTTAAATTGTTTTAACTTGTAGCAAACTTTTTATTAAAAGCCTTGATTCGTATTAAAGCTTCACCGGTATTGTATCGTCCAAACAAACGTCAGTAATATGTTACGTAACATTTGAAGGGTGCACGGAAAGAAAGAATGTCTAGGTATTCATTCTGTCCGAGTTTCTTTCTTCAAATGTTAGACAGTCAACTCTTTTAAAAATGAGATAGTAATCTGAAAATGTAGAGTTCGCCTTAAGTACTATAACTTACAATTGCATTAAATAAAGGTATCTGAAAAAAAATATATAACTTTTAAAGAAATGGTTAGAGCTTGTCTAAGCTAAAATGACGCGCGCCCCTCTACTGAATCAGTTGATTTTGATACGTACGTGCAAACATTAATTACGACTCTTCATCTATTTCGTACTAAATACAAACTGAAATATAGATGCACAGAAAAAACCCCAGAAAAAAGACCAATGCTGGGAATCGAACCCAGGTCCTCAGCATTCCGTGCCGCGTGCCATACCCCTACACCACCACTGGTCTAGAGATTAGACACGAATCTTTCCTATACATCATACATTTCAATCTGCTAAATCATCACCTTATGCAGTGACAAGCGCACATCTATGTTACACCCTCATCGAGAGATTTTAACACTCCTTCGGAACTAACCGCTCACCTGGACAAGAGATGGCGCTACTGTGCAACTTTAAACAAGTTAGCTATGAAGTATCTTTTTTTTGTACTTATTTTTTCAACTTCATTTTTTTATTACTTTTACGGTCATCCCGTGAAATCATATATTATATAAATATATGATTTCACGGGATGACCGTAAAAGTAATAAAAAAATGAAGTTGAAAAAATAAGTACAAAAAAAAGATACTTCATAGCTAACTTGACTCTTCATCTGTTTGGGAGCGTCGACTATTCCATTACTATGATCAGTGTGCAACATCAAGATCGACCAATTGCATGAAATATGTTGTGCGTAAATGCGGTGGTAGGGCGCGTCATTTTAAATTAGACAAACTATACCTACTATAGTAATTATTCGTGATGACGATGACTAACTTTCAAACCGCTATAACTCAAAAAGTTGCTCAGGTAACTAAACATATTCTTTCTGTGAACTCTTCATTTGTTATAGAAAGCAGCGAAATACCTACTTCTTAGATTAAAACATTCCGAGAATAAAAATGGTAGGCGCTATGGAAATACGATATCGGCTACTAAAGATGTCAGCGTGTGAAAAATCGAAACAAAGGACTTAAACATCCGTTGTTCCGTGGTGTCGCTCGCAAATATAAAGAAAGGTTTGTCTTCCTTGTCGCCAGTCACGATGGCATTAGAGATACAGTTAGCTGCTTTAATAATCTGTGCGTGTACAGTGTCCTCACAAGATGTTCAGAAAATAGAAGAGAGTCTGTCACATTTTGAACAAATGTGCGATTTGTTTGCAAAAGATTCGATTTTTTCGATCGACCAGGTAGCCGGTAAAAAGTGGCGGATATACTACACATGGAACATAGAAATGACGGATCGGTGCCTGGATATGACGTTTGAAAATGCTACGGCTGCGGTATGTGAGACCAAAGACTCATTTAGATGCTGGAAGAAATATCGTGGAAGTTACGGTACTTTGACGTCGATGTACTTACCTTTTATAAAGAATGATGGGCAGATATATATGGAACCCAGCCTCATCACCAATAGGATTATAATGTATGTAGAATTATCGATTCTACCATTTGCTATAATTGTTATTAAGACGACTAGACTGTGTAGGCTGGGAGAATTTACATAGGTAAATATAGGACGAACGCAAAAAACAAATATTCTTAATGACTTGTAAACTCACGTATTCGTATTCTTCTCCGGGGTTTTTGAAGTTCGTTTCCATTTTAGAAAATTAAGCTTAACTAACTAGCTTTCAGCTTTCACTTGGTATGCATGCCGTTCGTATTGGACATGCATAGGCCAATTTGCCCATCATTCTTTATAACAATGTAACGAAACTTGGAACGATATTTCTCGGATCGTCTAAACGAAGCTTAACTGTCAAGTACCATCATGGTGTCCATAGCATACATATAACTAAACTCTTCTTAAGCCTTTGTATAGGTAAAAGAGTAAAATAAATAAAATCCTATATTTGGAACTATATCTGTTTGTAAGTCTGCATGTTTATTACAGTGTTACTAACAAAATCAATACAATTTATTCTGCTGGTAGGCCGGAAAGGGCTCTTTTTCATGTCACTTTTTAAAAACTACCAGCGCTTTCGTAAGGACCATCATTGCCAAGAAGAATGCGCCGCAAGAAACTTGGCAGAAAGTCATCTTTTCAATCACAAATAAAATAAATAATGACAATCGAAATAAACATATAAAGTACGGTATAAAATCAAAAAGAAATTACATATAAAAAACCGGCCAAGTGCGAGTCGCACTCGCGTACGAAAGGTTCCTTACCATAACGATAAAAACGGCAGAAACGGCAAAAAAAACACGTTTGTTGTATGGCAGCCTCCTTAAATATTTGTTTTATTTTAATTTAATTATTTATTTATAAAGTGATTATACAGGGTTATTTGTAATTCACTAGCGTCCTTTTAACCCTAAACTCGTACCACTTAAACAAATGTTTTTTGTTTTACGGCTTTTGTCATAACTTAATATTTTTGGTGTAATAACGTTTTGAAAATTTGAGACTACCTACCTGTGTATTTGTATGGGAAAAAAAGTGCTTCATTTTAAAAAGTCGTAAAACAAAAAACATTTGTTTGAGTGATAGGAGTTTAGGGTTAAAAGGATGCTAGTGAATTACAAATAACCTTGTATAACTAAATATTCTGTGAATATTTCAAGCGTCTACCTGTTGCCGTTATCAATATCGGGCAAAAATGAGCAAAAAAAAACCTTAAATATAATATATTTAATTATATACTAAGAGCAATATAAAACAAATATTTATTTTATATTGCTTTTAGTATTTGTTGTTATAGCGGCAATCAAAATACATCGTCTGTGTAAATTTCCACTGTCTAGCTATCACGGTTTCTGAGATACAGCCTGGTGCCAGACGGATGGACAGCGAAGTAGTAATAGTCTAAAAAACAAATACAGGGATATATGGGGACCCTTAGTTAAGAAACTAAAACTAAACATCTATATCTACGTTCAATACAAGTGTAGAATGCTTCCACTGTCACATAAAAATAAAAAAAGGAAAAATATATATGTATTGGACATAGTTTTCCAATGTCAAAATTATTAAAATGATTCTGAAATATTAACAATTATGACGTCGGGGCTTTTTAGGAAAAGGGTTTATACTTCCTTTAAAGGCTTCTTGAGTTGTTAATATATAAATATAGGCCGGTGGTGATTATTTCCCATCAGATGACCCGCTTGCTCGTTTGATTCCCTTATAATAAAAAAACTTTTTCGTTTTGAGACGGTGATTTTGATGTAATTTGGCACACAGGTAGTTTATAACTTGGATCGACACACAAGATACATTTGGGGAAAACACCAAAATTCTTTTTCAAAGCACAGATATAAAAAACCCGCATAGTTTCTTATATCTAATTAATATTTTCTTGAGAATTTACAAACAACAATTTAAGAATATTGTAATACAAAATTAAGTCAATTAAAAACCTATTCTGGTTTAGAGATAGGTACAATCGCCCCAAGCGCCAGATAACCACCTTAAAGGCCCAGTTTGCGTGCAGTGGCTAGACATCTGTCCATAACAATCCATAGCAATAAACATCAACGGCTGCAAGCAAATTTGTTTTGAAAATGGGTATCTGGCGTCTGGGGCGATGGTACTTCCATTTGAAGAAAATTAGGAGTAATTTTGTATTTCTTTGCAGAGCGTTAACCGCTTTTGGTCCGATATGCACGAGTACCTGGAGATGCAGCCAGCATGGGAAGCTGCCTCTCTCTTCATGACCATGGGGAACTCCAACCACCAGATGATGTTGTTCGCTGACCAGGGCCCGGCGGGCAGGATGGTCGGAGTGCCCAATATAAGGAGAGACTCCAGTAAGTATCTGTTCAAACCTTCCAAGCACCAGCAGTTGTTCCTGCGCTCTGATTTTTGGCCGGAAAAAAAATCCATAAAATGCAGAGTACCTAGTTGCGATCCATTTCCCGTGTTGGGTGAAAACAAAATTAACACGTAAGGTAAACGTACAAATGCTGACACCTCAACGCCCAGTAGATGACACCCATCTGTCATCTCTCTTATATAAGATTGAAGGTGCCATGTATTGGGTCAGTGTCGAGCACAGGGACTTTTACCTTAATTATTAGTTTTCATGGCCTTCTGTTATTTGATGACCCTTTCGATCTGCATCATAAAATACGGCATGCTATTTTTGCCGCTTTTGATTTGACCGGGTTCGAATTCCGACTAAGTCAAGTGATTTTTTATAAATCCATTTTTGCAATATTTATTGTTTTTAAAAATAAAGGAAAGTTTTCTTCACATGTGTTATTTCCAATATTTAAAGTACCTACTTGTCCTCCATGTGGCGTTCGTTTTTTCCATCCTGTATAGCTGGATTATTTAAATACGTTATCCAACTAATACAAGTCATAAAACATGATTCCAGACGTCTTGATACCGAAAAACAGCGTGCCGCTTCTCAAGTTCCAACTGAAATTCATCAACATCAATTTCCACGTGTTCCTGGTGATGATGGACTGTAACATTGGAGCGACAACCCTCTCCTTCCCGGCTGACGAGATGCCGCCATTCAAAGTATTCAATTTGGCGGCGTCCTTTACTGTCCCTTATGCCAATGGGCAACAGGCTTGCATCCAGAGCGAGAATATATATGAGGATCAGTTTAGGAGAGATTACGGGCTGGTGTAATTATGCAGTTTGTATATATGTATTACTAGGCTTTACCTGCGGCTTTGGTCGCGTAAAACATTAGATCTGCCAGCTGAATCGAAATTTCAGAATTTTGTTACTCTTACTAAAATATTTTTTGTGAATTGATAGTCCATTGTGTTTGAAAGTTGGGCTCTTTTTGATAAATAGGTATTAAAGATGATGGATGATGTAAGAGCACAACTAGATAGGGTTAAAATCTTTTAACTGGCGCGGGTAAATTGATGTAATGTTATTTATTTATTTATTTAATTACAACCATGGTATTAAATCTGGTGTTACAAAATGTCACTTAAAGTCTACAATAGTAATTTTAAAACTATCTATCTATATAAACATTTTAAACAGACCAAATATATTTTGTATACACTTTTCTAGGCGACCATTCTTGAGAATCTACAAGTTGTCTTCTAAGAACTCTGATACTGAGTAGTAGCATTTTTCTAATAGCATTGTTTTAATGTTAATGTTATCTGATATAATAAAAAGAATAAAGTAAGAAATAGAGTAAGTACTAAAATAAAGTAGGTATTAACTCTAAAATAATTATTATATTTCGCTTAACTAACTAACTACATTGTACCTATACAAAAAATATAGGTATAAATGTTGACCCGTGAATAAGTGGATTTAAATGTCTAATGTATACATGCTAATACTTACATAAGCTCCTACATTTCTCATACATTTAAATATACTAAAGAATCCATTATCTATCATATCAACACCATTGTACTACTGCCACCATACATAAGGTATTAACAATTGTATTGTTACTATAGTGTAAATATTTCATAAGAACCATTGTTGACATTTTGCCGCTGTGTTTTGCTAATAAATGTTTTACGATATCCGTGTTTAATTTATCTCAAGTCTCAATATAAACAGTGTGATAAATTTGTAAATATTCATTTGTTACTAATTCCTGTAGTATAAAGACACCCACTCTCTACCAGTGTAACTAGTCAGTTTATACAAAGAGCATCGGTAAAAGTTTACGTTAATATTGTGCGTGTTAAGTCGAATCAAACTTAAAATGTTTCTAACTGTCATAGAATACATCGTTAAAAAACATATATTAAAAAATTTAAATGACTCCAAAAAAACAACAAAAGTATCTAAAAGATTTATAAAAAAAATATTTAATGTGCTACCAAAGAAATAAATAAAAATATCTAATGGCTCCATGTGTGATTCCTACTGATCTGCTTCACCATCAATTTAACTTTACCATATATGTTTAAATTGCTTAACAACCGTATTGAAGTAATCGTATCGCAACCAATGAAATACAAGTTGTTATTGTATAGTTTGGGTGGTCATGTGTGGTCTTCATTATCAGTTCCATTTCACCAAATAGTGATTTTAAAGCCAAATGAAGGGTCCACGGAAAGAACATGTTTAGTCACAAGCTACTTTTTGAGTTATACCGGTTTGAAAGTTAAATATCACGAACAATTCCTATGGTAACAACTTTAAAAGTGAAAAAAAATATATATTTTCAGATATCCACTTCTAATCCAATGGTAAGTCATAGTAGGTACTTAGCAAGCTCTTATTTTGAGTTTAAAATCTCAATTTCCAAAAAAGGTGACTAAACATTTCATGTTCATTCCGTGGACCCTTCAAATGCACTAGTTACTCTAAAAAATATCCGAAGCGATATTTATAGATGTGCACAGTATTTGAAGAGATCCGTCCATTTTGTCCATCATGAGATCTCGACTTTATGGCAATGGGACTATGGGACCACCACAGTTTTTGGCTTAAAAGGATTTATAAACATCATCGACAATTGTCAGAGAAATCCAACAACAGTTACCCACTTTGGTCCATATGAAAATCACATTTACAGGTTGTCCCAAAAGTCAACGACAACCTGGTACCTACATAGCCACAAACTGGTCAAATATATGTAAAGTTATGGTTTATTCTCGCTTCAGTTATATTAACTAGAAAGGGAGTTCCGCTTGTAATATAAGTTGTACTTTGTTATGCAACAGGCCCCTGGTTAAGGTGGCGGGAACGCATGAGATGCGGATGGCGCAGAGCCGATCTGTTTGGCGAGCCTTGGGGGAGGCCTATGTTCAGCAATGGACGTCTTTCAGCTGACTTGATGATGATGATGATGATGATTAGAGCTGAATAAATTAGGATGCGTGTGGAGAATAGTTTTTAATTGTTGCGATTACGTGTTATTTTGAATTATATATGCCTTCTGATATGTATATAGCACGCAGAACAGATGGCCGTTGAGGCCGATGAAATTCTCGAATGGAGACCACAGACTGGCAAGCGCAGAGTGGGACGTCCATTAAAGAGATGGACTGATGATTTGGTAAAAGCCGCAGGTTCACGGTGGATGGAAGCCGCTTCCAACCACAATAATGTGATTGACACCCAATTCATACTAAGGAAGTCTATGTGGACATCCAAACAGTGGAGCAGTGGACGTCCTTCGGCTGAAATGATGATCATGACTCCTGTTACGGAACTTTTTAGATAGACAGGCGCTTCGCGCTATTACCTTGTCACATTTCTATTAAGTATTATAAGTAGATAGTTCTTTAATTGTTCCAGAAAGTTGCTTATTAATTAACATGATCTGGATTTTGTTACTATTTATAACCTCAGTGACAGCAGAGTTCGATCCTCGTAATGTGAGCATGGAGAACTGGACTAGTTGCGAAGAATTCCTCAGAAACTACACACACGACATTGAAAAGATCGTAGATGTCGATTGGAAGATATTTTACTTTTGGGAACCTTCTACCGTCAACAGCTATAATGTTAGGTTCAGCAAACCTTCTGTCGGGGTAAGTACGAGTATTTGTTACTTTAAACATGAAACACTACGAGTATTTGTTACTTGTGTTGCGCTCAAACCATAGATTTCATTTAATTTCAGAAAATTAATTTACGGCTTATGAAATTAGCTTAATTCAACTCCTGAGAATTAAGATAAATCACTTGTTAAGTGCATCTCTAAAACCCAGTTTAGATTAGCAAGAAAAATTGTGCAAGTTGTAAACATTGGGGCGCTCTATACACCACTTCAAACTTGTTTGCTTTACGGTCTACCAATGTAATGTGACTTTTACAATTTTTCAAAAAATCATCAATGTTTACGTTTGCCAAATTTCGATTCTTAAGCTATAGTTGTAGCTATATGCGTTGTCCTTCAGTCGGTCACTAACGTTACTCTAAGACACCAGTGCCCTAACTCTTATTGTTAAAAAGATAATTCAGAATTAAATTTAATTATGTACGTGCGGTAAACCAGGGTAAAATGACTGTGAAATCATTATTCCATGTATGGTGTACTAAGCCATTTATAGAAGTTAACGGATATCAAAGAAACCACGGATCAATGATAGAAAATTACCAACCAATGTGATCTATAATCCATATTCTTATAGCTCGTTGACCGCTACCGAGTCGAGCTTGCCAAGGAACTGAAAGACGTGAACTGGACTGAGGCGGAGCTCTTCATGGAGACTGCTATCGACTTCAGCGCGCTGTATCTTCGGACCAACGTGACTGGCTTGTACAGGATTATACCGAGCCTTGCTTTTGATAGTTAGTTTATGGTGTTTTCAAATTAATCCTTATTTCCTTATTAATATTGTATTTAATTGCGAAAGTAATTCAATCTGTCTGTCTGTTACCTTTTCATACTATAACCGTTGAACCGATTTAAATGAAATTTTCTATGGAGATAGTTTGAGACCTCAGGAAGGACGTAGGGTAGTTATTATTCCGGTATATTGCATAATACCCGCAGAATAGCAATAAACGAATTTTCGGCAGACGGAGTCGTGGGCAACAGCTAAGTCGAAATATATTCTTATCCCTGTAATTTTTTTACAGGACTGTTTAGTTGTGGTTGCAAATATTTCAATAATTAATTGAAGTTTCCCCCCCGCGCCGGCATGTAGGTAACCAATGATGCTGGCAGCATTTCCTCGCTGTATAGCAATGCTGATACGTTGTGCGAGGAATCTGCCAGCTCTTCAGTTCAATAGTGGCTTTGTGAACAGTAGACCTAGCAACTGTAGCGGTTGCAAGTCCCGCTTTCTCAGGGATCTCTGGTGAAAGTTTGGGTTTATTTTGTTTTCTGCCTCTAGTGCCCCATTGCCCGTACTTGGCGTTCGCTCTGAAGGTGGTTGAGCCGGGATACATCGGCATCATGAACTGCAAACAACGGTACGCTTTCGCCTTAGCACCGGTGGACAAAATGCCTCATAATGACCACGTGAGTCCAGAAAATAGACTACGAGTAGGTACAAGATATTTTTCTCAAAAATGGTAGTGAAAACACAGAAGCAGTTGCCAATACGTATTGTCGATTGCTGCCAACTCGGCGAACATTTGCCAGTGTGTAACGAGCTTACGTGGTGACACACAAGCGGTTGATCGCTGGTTGTGGCCAATACAAACTGTTAATAGCTACTAACCCCGCGACAGTACTAGTTATATCATCAACATCGTTAGCCGAAATACGTTTACTACTGGGCAAAACTCGCCCGCATCTATTGGACTATTACGAGTACGACCTCTGTCAATCCAACTTTTCCTCTCTAATTTGCTCTACTAGTTAATGAAATAAATAGAAAATGAAACTATTAAATAAATAGAAACGGCTCTAGCTTTCCAACTAGTACCTAGGGAAATCGAACTGTTTTCCTCCAATTTGTTCTATTGTTAGAACTAGTATAGCAAATTGGAGAAAACCGTTCAACTTGCTCTGTCGCTAAAACTCGTAGAGCAAATTGGAGGAAAAGGTTCAATTTGTTCTACTTACTAGTAGATACAAATCGTAGAGGATAGTGGATTGTTTCCACTGCGTCCTCCGGTACGTGGCCGCATCCAAGAACAATTGGTTCCATGGCTTGGCTCCAACAGCCATCAGTTCTTTGTGTGCTTCGCCTACTGCCACTTAATTTATGTTCGGCAATTCTTCGAGCTCTGTCATTTACTTTGTTTCTCTGTAACCAGTGCGTAATGATAATTGTGTATTTTTATGGTTATAGTTAGCGGAGGCAGCAGCACGACTCATGTTTCAAAGCCCCCTCGGCCGCTCGCACTTGACGCGGCCAAAGCCAGCACAGCAGACTTACGAAGAAGACGATATAGACGACGATGAAATGGAGTTAGAAAGACGTTTTAATTCAATATAGTTTCGAGTTGAGAGTTGTCTTTTATTTGACCAAGCGACGCGAGTATTTTTCATACACATTTTTTCGTTTGCGTCTCTCCCGTGGAAATGGCAAAAGTTAAGGATCCATCCATCTATACTAACCTTATAAAGGCGAAAGTGTGTCGTCTGTCTGTCTGTCTGTTAACTCTTCACGCTTAAACCGCTGAACCGATTTTGAGGTGTGGTAGCGATAGTTTGAGTTCCGGGAAAGGACATAGAATAGTTTTTATCCCAGAAATCATCCTTTAAGGGGGTTAAAAGGGGGTGAAAATTTGTATGGGAGATCAATAACCACTGCACCGATTTAGGTGAAATTTGGTATAGATATAGTTTGAGTCCCGGAAAAGGACAAAGGATAGCGATAAACTAATTCTTCGCAGACGGAGTCGCGGACGAAAGCTAGTAACCAATATTTTTAGTCAGTCTACATCGACATGTGAGACCCCTGGCCCGGAACCTGGACCTGTGGGAAGTTTGCTGACTCAGAGTCGCCAATTTTATATTCACAGGAGAGACAATCTTTTGTTCCTCATGCTGTGTGTGACCCTTAATGTCGGTGTGACGGTGATGTTCTAAACCTAAAAATGGTGTCCTAAAAAAATGTGAGAAACAAAAATGCCGCGAGGTCTAAGCGCCTTAAATACTCATCCTTGGAGCCGACGTACGACTTCGTGCCTGTTGCGGTCGAGACGGCTGGTCCCTGGGGGGTGGACGCCAGTTCGAGGAGCTGGGTTGCAGGTTGCGGGACAGAGGCGGTGACCCCCGTTCCGGGTCGTACTTGGTGCAGCGGATCTCGTTGGCCATACAGCGGGGCAATGCCGCTGGGGTGATGGGGACGGGTAACATCTAGATTTTATTTTGTTTTATTTTGGCATTTTTTTTCTCTATTATTTTTAATTTTGGATGTTTTTTTTTCACTTTAAAAATATTTTTATTCATTTAATAAACAAAAATTAAATAAAAACAGTAAAAACTTAGGACTAACTTAAATCTAACTAAAACTAACTAAAGCTCAAGGTAAAAAATCTGTCCCAAGTCGCCGCCAATGGGGAGAGTGTCCAGAAGGCTGGCAGCATTGCCACGTTGGATGGCAATGCTGATTCTCTGAGCGAAATATTGGCCAGCCCTCTGGTCACGGGAGGCCTCTATTAGGCGCGCCGAAAGATATTTATATAGACTGCGCGCGCTTGGCCCCCAAGGCCCCAGAGTTTCGACTCCAAACGCCTCAAATATATAACTGGCTCCAAGGGAGCTATATTTGCGGCGTTTGAAGTCTTCCGCTGAGGCCGCGGCAGAGCCAGCAATATTTTGGGTCCTTGAAAGATGGGTCGGTGCAAGCGTATCCACACATGTGGCGTCCCAAACTAAGGGCCGACCCATCCGCCAAGGAACCAGAGTCATACCGTCGGGCCTCTTGCCATCGTCTCTAGCCAAGCCGTTAGGTTCCAAAACGGCAGGCACTTGGACGCTGACAAGGGCCCTACGGATGACGTCATTTAAGCTGGCGTGGCGTGGTATACGTCCCGCGCTTCTGCCGCATGATAGGCCATGGTGTCCATGCCTATCAGTCATTTTCCCACATTGGCAGCGAATGTTTTTTTTTGAATGTTTATATTTTAAAGATAATTAGTTGAATTGAATTGAATTTATGACATTTCTTAAGTCTTGTATTGTACAGTCACGAGCTTTAATTTGGGACCCACTTAAGGTTGACAGTCCTGTCATATTGTATAGGAATTCGAAGGATATTTTTTCGAAATGGGTCCCAAATTAAAGCACGCGACCGTACTGAGTTTATTGGTTCTTAGTTTTATTTTAACATATTTATATTATCGAAATAAATGATATGGTTATTATTGAATGGCACTAGATTAGACATATTAGATTTACTTATTTATTTTTATTTAAATTGACATTCAGTATATTATGACATAATTTAATTTTTTTACATTATTTAATTTAATATAATTAATTAATAAAAATTTGAATGATCAAGTGCGGCTGGAAACAGTAACTTCATGTAAGTATTTAATGTAAAACTATTGTATTGTAAATGTATTTGTAACCGATTTATTATTGTATATATATTTGCATGTATACTTGTGTACTTATGGCAAATAAATGATTTGATTTGATTTGGAATAAGGTCTATAAAAACGTATCGAAATGTTTTGTAGTACCTAGTTAAAAAAGTAAAAAGTAATAAATAAATATATAGGTATTTTTGGAGAATTTGAGTAAAAACTTCTGGTTTAAAAAAAGTTTTTTTGTTAGTAATTTGTTCTTTTTACTACCCTGGCTTTATCAGTTCAAAAACAAAAATTCTACGAACAATTCTAAAACATGGACTCTTATTCGATACCTACCGTAAGGTCGTAAAGAAGTTTATGAGAATTGAAGTAGTACCTAGGTACTTAGCTAAATAGCTCTTAGAATATTTTATCAGTTTTTTGTGAAATGTTTTTCTGAATTTTATTTTGAATTGTATGCATGATTTAGATACAGGCTACTTATGATTTGATAAGGCTACTTATGTATCCTAGTTTAGGCATTATTATATTTTAGTAGTAACCTGTTACTCTTCTTGTAGAAGGCGTAAAGGCGGTTAGACGCTTAAGTCGAGCCATTAGTATAGTACCTAGATATAATACCTAACATAGATTAAGTAAAGTGCCTACTAATAATTATTACTATGTACTAAAACTATTTAAACAAATGAAATGAATTGAATTGAATTTAATTTAAGTAGGCTAAGTTTATTTTATAGTACTTACACAATTTTGCATGATACTTGTATCTTTTAAAAACAAATAAAGAAACTGAAACTGAAACTGAAATTGAAACTGGCAAAACTGTTTTGAATTTTGCCATTTTGTACTCAATGTTTTGCTTCTGAAATGGAAACACACTGTAGTTATGATAGTTTTGCTCCGTTTTTTGGGGTTCCGTACCCAACAAGGGGTGCTAACGGGACCCTATTACTGAGACTCCGTTGCCTGTCCGTCTGTCCGTCCGTCTGTCACAGGGCTCTATCTCTGGAACCATAATAGCCAGACACTTTAAATTTTCACCGATTATGTAAGTACTATTAATGAAAAAATTAAAGGGGGTCGTCATACAAGAAACGTGTTTTTATCAACGTTTTTAACTCAATCTTTATAATGGTAGTAGATATAGTGAAATTATACGGATTACTCACGTCTTAAAATGAGTTTAATTCGACATGTTTCGGGCTAATCTGTAGCCCTTCTTCTCGGTGCACGTTCGGCAGCCGCCGTGACGTGTGGCTCCGGGAAGAAGGTCTACGGATCAGCCCGAAACATGTCGAGTTAAACTCTTTTTAACACGTGAGTGATCCGTATACTTTTACTTTGAGTGAGTCTCACGGTAGTTTCACGTTTAAAGTGGTAGTAGATAATTGAAGTTTTCACAGAATATGTATTTTATTTAATTTGCTATAGCCAGTTTACAACAAACAGCAAAAATAAATTGTACGGAGGTACGGAAAACCTTCATGTACAAGTCCGACTCGCACTTGACCAGTTTTTTTTTAAACACAGAGGTTTGTTTTGACCATCACTATGGTATTCGTTCGCATGAAGTCATTCAGCCTTTAGTCCTTTGCCGCAATAATCAACGTACTGTTATGGTTGCAAACGACATGAAGTAGTAGAAGTGACAAGGGACTAAAGTGTTCTTGCTTACGTACTTAGACAAGTGTCACCTAAAAAAAGCAACGGTGTGAACAGAGGACCACAGGAAATAATATCGTTACTCGAGACTTCACCTTGTCAACATTAGCCAGTAGTTGCCAACATTCCCTGGATAAAGAAATAATCAGTTTGGACTTAAATTTTTATTCATTAAAACTATTTAATTTTTTCTTTATTTTTATTCTTTATAATATGTACCTACCTAACTATCAAGTTGATTAAGCGAAATAAACATTTTTTGTTTTTGTTTTTATTTCAAAGATACTGTCGAAGTAACTGAATCCCAAGTTCACGCTTTGATAGAAAATGTAATTACAGTCAATGAAGTAAATCCTGATCAAGTATCAGAAGTTTCTGAATATTGACTATGTGAACCATAGGAAAATAAATGCTGTACATACTTGTTGCGTATGACAGGATTGTAAGTACGCTTTTTTCTTTTGAGTCACATTGTCAATATTGAAAAGGGAATCCACTGTGAAACTTACTGTGACAATGCTATACGACGGGTCAGGAATAAAATGATTTGAAACTTAGTACGAGTGCCGATCGACCGAAAGACAGGGCCTCAAACTACCAAATTTCATCACAATCGATTGAGTACTTTCAGCGTGAGAAGCGTAACAAACAAACATACATTATTTAAGAAGCAACAGCAGGTAACAATTAAATTTTTCATAAGTAGGTACTAATATTATCAATTCATAAAGCGTCCTTCAATAAAAATACCGGCCAAGATTGCTTACCTTATTTATATTTCTAAATATCGTAGTATATATTACTTAGGTTGTCAATCACTGAGTTCAAGCGCCGCTTGATATAAAGACAACAGTTACTCTGATTACCTCAGTTGTACGAGTTCAGGTAAACATGCAACAACGACTGTTGGTGTTACTGTACTTGTCAATTTTAATAGAAGCTAAGAGACAAAACCACCTGTGGCCGCCTCAGTCGTCCACAATGAAGCCTAAAGTTTACGCACAGCCAGTGCCCGTGGACTTCATAAACATAGGCAAAGAAGGCATCATGGACCCTAAGGTCGGGCAAAAACAACCGCTGGACTCTTTGGCATTGGATCTCAGATATCCAAATTCACCCGAAGAAGAAGTCACAATGCTCCAAAAAGCAGATCCGCGCAACGTCATACGAATAGCCAAAGGAAAGAAATATCAAGTGCCGCAAATTGACTTAAACGAGTATCCTAGCGGAAAATTCAACCCGTACTTTAATGAAGAACAAGGTGAACCCGCGAAGACGGAGTTAGTTAAAGTTAAAATGCCAATGCCCTTTGATTTTGAAATGTTACAGGCCATGAATGTCGCACTACCGAATATTTATAAAGACAATCTCGCTAAAACAGAGGCTTTATTTAAATCCCAACCGGGAGATATTCCAGATGATCAGAAAGAAAACATTGAGGCGCGCTTAAGTGATCCTATTCCTATAGCGTTTAAAGCTGACGACTTTTTTCCACTTGATTCCTTTGATTTAAGGACTGGTGCTAGTGGTGACGTTGACAAGTGGACAACTTGTGATGAGTTCGCGAAAAACGCACAATTTCATCCCAGAGAAGTGGCAGGAGTTGTTTGGGTCCCATTTTTTGTTTGGTCGCCAAATAACTTTCCTAGCGCTATCGATTTTAAATTTTCATATCCTACTCTTAAGGTGAGAGACTATATTTCAAAATAAACCCACCAAAGCATCATTTAAAAAAAAATTTTTTTTTCAGCTAGTTCAAGACTACAAATCTGTTTATGGACCTTATTTGAAGGAAAGTGTTGATTGGAACCAGCCTATGTTACTTCTTAAGTCATGGATGGAAATGCTGCTTGTGGCTGGTGACAGGAAAGGACTCTTTTACGCCATTCCTAAATCTTCTTCAGATCTAATAAGGAGTAAGGCTAACAATATTTAACACATCATTGTTTGTAATCCGTAATTCCATATCATAAGTCATAAGTAAGTTTAGACAAGTACATAGAACAAAATGGTATTTAAGCTTCGGAAATTATTTTGTAATGATTATTCAAATTATGTATTTTATATTTAATTCATACGAGTAATTTGTAAGAAAAACAAGATAACAGATATGAGGTGACAAGTTTAGGCCACTTAAAATAATATGATTTGTCAAGTGGCTTTCTTCAAACAAGTAACTAACGATTAATAACGCTGAGATTAATAACGAAGCCGTGGTGGCCTAGTGGTTTGACCTATAGCCTCTCAAACAGATGGTCGTGGGTTCAAATCCCGGCTCGCACCTCTGAGTTTTTCGGAATTAATTTGCGAAATTAATTTGAAATTTACCACGAGCTTTACGGTGAAGGAAAACATGGTGAGGAAACCTGCATGCATACACCTGCGAAGAAATTAAATGGTGTGTGTGAAGTTCCCAATCCGCACTGGACCCGCGTGGGAACTACGACCTAACCCCTCTCATTCTGAAAGGAGGCCTGCGCCCTGCAGTGGGACGTATATAGGCTGGAATGATGATGATGATGAACGCTGAATGATGAATGGTAGCGAAATTTCTCGTAATCCTTCGATATAAATTTAACTAGGCGTCCAAGCGTAAAAGTGCGAGTATATCCTCTGTTACGTGTAAACCATAAACGTGTCAGGGAAAAAGAATTTCTCTTCGGGAACGTTGACGGCTTGTCGTCCGTAGACAAGGCGTCAACGTCGCCGACGAGAAGCATTTCACAGAATTTCACTTAGATAGTAAATTGCTGGTTTACAGATGGAACAGGTCAACCACAATTTGTAACATTAAGGATGAAGATGCTCGAACCGTCACCGTACTTAGCCATAATGGTCTGCGATGAGCATTTCGCAATGATACTGGCAGTGTCAGGGAACGAACCAGCCTTTGAAGATATGGCGGTAGAAGCTGAGAAACTCGGGTTCAGAGGCATCGGTATGCCTGTTGTTAGAGATGAAGACGCAACAGTCACAAGGACGCCGGATGAAACTTTGAATAGGATGTTAGCCGCGACAGCTACCAGAAGACATAAATCGCCCTTTTTCAGTGATGATCCTTATTTTACGTAATTTGTTTGTTGTAAACGTCGATATATCCGTGAAAAGCAGTACCTTCACATTTATTACCTCCATTTTCCTAAATCCTAATCATCCATTCTCTCCATCTGTGATTAGGCCTGTGCTCAAGAATCGGACTAGATAGGTTGTAGATGAATAAGTCGAATTACTTCAATGCCTATAATTTGATTTATCACCTTAATTTCACTCGCCATGTTAACGTTTTTCATAAAATAAATATATAGAACCGTGCTATTTTCAGGATTTCTTTATAGAATGCAGTAGGTTAGTTTAGTTGAATATTTATTTTTATGGGTCGTTCTCTGACCAAGGCAGTTTTGCGTGACCTTCGGTGGTACGATTTTTTTTAATGATTATCCGACTTTTTATAATTAGTTCGAAAACTAGTGTTTATTTGAAATGTTTTGCAGAAGGAGGCACCATTTTAGTCCTCACAATTCTCGAGATAATTAATTTCAAATTTTCATATGCCACCGAAATCACAAAACTGCGAATAATGGAAGTAAATTACTTTTATTGTTTAATATCACAATGTGTAATAACTACAAACTTACAATGATGGACTTAAACTATAATTAAACAATTATCACCATATTTTTTGGAACGTTTCACTAGTTAAATAAGTATCTAAGTCTTGTAAGGTAATTACATAACTTTGCTCTCATTCATAAGCTATTATACTTTAAATAGTAGTTATTAGTATAATTATTTAATGTAGTTAAAGCACACATTCATAAAAACAAATAATCTCTTAAAAACAATAATCATTCCCTACTTTATTATTTATTTCAACAGTATTTATGATATCAAAAATCGGCTAAACACAAACTAAAATTTTTTTGCGAAACAAATAAATAATGAAACAAAAAAGATATAAATTTCAGAAATATTTAACCAATATTAATCCACCACCAACACAAAGTTAAATAATTATTTAATAAAAGCTGAAAACACGATCAAAAATCAAAGTTTTTTTCGTAAAATCATTAATATTTACCAATATTATCAACTGACTCGGATTATTTTACATAAATATGTACAGGAAATAAACTTAACAGTTTCAAAAATCCATGACTAACTGTAATACCACCGGATTCATTCAAATCACCGAATTCACCGCCACCGAATTCATATGAGCAATTTAGTTTTTAACGAATTACTTCAAAACGGTTAACAATAGAAACTTGATTTTTTTTCTAGAAGTAGTAATAACACTGCTTAATATGCCAAATTAATTTGAGTTCAATATATTAACAAATCACGCGAGAAAAAATTGCCACTGATATCACTCTCAGAGGTACCAAAAATTTCATACGTGATTCTTACCCTCATAATTCGGCAGTGACGCAAAAAACCTTAAGTCCGCCCTGTTCAGCCGACGCAGCGTGGATGGTTCTTTCTGGCAAGCCATCGGTAAGTGTTCTTGAAGTGTGCGTAAGAACAGTATGACGAGTTTTATGAACGAAATTGGATAAGACGCTTTTCTCGGGACATTTATATTATATGGTTTAAAAAAAAAGATAAGGTAAAAAGGAATATTTAGGTAATTTAATCTAATTCATAAAGTAGTTGGCTTGCTGTGAACAGTAACATTTATTGGTTTTCTTGCTTGGTTTTTGAAATAAACGGTAACACATAGTGAAAATTGGAGGTGGGACAAGGCCAAAATGGGGATTCCAGCGACTTTAGATTTTTTTTTCTCCCATTAGATATAGCTTATATAAAATTGTTAGAAGTTTTTTAAGCAGAACAAAGTGTTAACTATATGTGGTATTTCAATTATAAGGTTATCTGTTAAAATTAAATTTTTACAACTACTTGAAGTTGAGAACACAAAAAAACGTGAGACCAGAGAATGACCCTTATATATTATAATAATTTTATGTTATTCCTACTCAGAATCAGGAGCTCTTTCATGTGACGAAAATATCCATAAGTTTATATTTCATTTTTTGTTACTATTCCATACACTTTGTATGGCGTAACGAAAAGGAAAAACATAAATAATGTACGACACGGCATGTGATTTCGAGTATTTTGGGAATATAAAAAAAATTGGCATTTTTAGGGTTCCGTACCTCAAAAGGAAAAAACGGAACCCTTATAGGATCACTTTGTTGTCCGTCCGTCTGTCTGTCAAGACCCTTTTTCTCAGGAACGCGTAGAGGTATCAAGCTGAAATTTATATCAAATACTCAGGTCTACTGTCCCTTGGAGCTGTGAAAAAATCAAACTTCTAAGCCAACGCAATCAAAAGATACAGCCGTTTATGACGCAAATTTCCGCATATTTTCGAAACTCGCAAGGGAATCAAAACCTACAGTGTACTTCCCGTGAACTCAGAACCTTGAAATTTGGTACGAAGCAAGGTCTTATAGCACAAATAAAGGAAAAATTGCGAAAAGCATAATTATTTTTGTCTGTCTGTCTATATCAGTAACCAACGCAAATTTTCGACATTCGCAAGGGAATCAAAACCTACAGGGTACTTCCCTTGAACTCAGAATCTTGAAATTTGGTACGAAGCAAGGTCTTATAGCACAGATAAAGGAAAAATTGCGAAAAGCATATTTTTTTTGTCTGTCTGTCTATATCAGTAACCAATCTACAATGATCCCACATTGCGCACATTTCGCTTAGGAGCAGGGGTCTGCTAAGACTGGATGTTCATAGATACATATAAATTTGTACGGAACCCTCGGTGCGCGAGTCCGACTCGCACTTGGCCGGTTTTTTTGAGAAATGCTCACTTTAGTTTATTAATAACTCTGAAGTAAATACTGTTTCACAAATAAATTACCTTATGAAAAATTAAAACTAAGGCCGTTCGCACATTGGCGGTGACGCTCAAGCAACTCGTTAGTAATTTAAGTTCGTAACTAGTTATCTTTGAGTAAGTAGCTCCATGTGCGAACGGTCTAAGGGAAATCGTACATTACTTATTATTATTAATCGTAGACTTATGAAATTCGGGCAAACGATAGACTGAACATGTAGAAAAATCGTTAAAAATTTACCGCAGCAGCGCATAGCGCGTCTGGAGCAGAATGAAGAGCTATTTTAGTTTTATTGTGAAATTCAAATGTAAGTTTAATTAATTCTAAGAAACGCAAAGGTTCAAACTTACGGGGTTACCAAGTCCTATTTATTTTATTAAAGTAAAAATGGTCCGTTTTCCTCAACGGGGGCAAAGGTGGTTGCGCTAATTTCCTCAAATAGTCCCCTATTAGCGGTATGAATATTTAACTCTATTGTACTGGGTCCTTGGGGCGTGCTTATTATTCAATGTTATTGTGTTAATATTTAGCTTAATATAAGCTTACATATTCTGCAGACATTTTACTTGAGTAATACTTAAGCATAAAGCAATTTATGAACGAC
This sequence comes from Archips crataeganus, assembly GCA_947859365.1. Taxonomy (NCBI): domain Eukaryota; kingdom Metazoa; phylum Arthropoda; class Insecta; order Lepidoptera; family Tortricidae; genus Archips; species Archips crataeganus. The sequence goes on from OX402065.1 coordinate 7,393,610, forward strand.
CTCCTCGAATTTCTGAATCCTTTTATTGTAAGTCTTGTAACTATCAAATAGTGTAATCAGACTCGAAATTTGATACATGTATAGTACTACCATGAGATGCAATCTCATTGTGAGAGGAGGCCTGCTTATATAGGCCAAAATTATAATTTGCACTTACGGTCAACAAAGAACTAAAAATACATTCTATTAGATATGAACTTTTGCTCAAAAACTTTTTAAAATAAAGTCTCCATTAGGTGGTTATATCACCTACTCTTACCTATAAATTACCGTTTTGATAGACGATGATGTGGGAACTACGGCCCGAGCCCTCTCATTCTGAAAGGAGGCCTGTGTCCTACAGTGAGACGTATATAGGCTGGGATTATGATGATATGCATTATTGCCGTTCAATCCGAGTCGACAAAACGGGACTATTCACTATTCACCAGTGTGCAGTGCTTAGTTTTGGCTGAGACTAACGGTATTAAACACTATGGCGTCCAATGAACAAAATAGCAACTTCTTTCATTATCTACCTATAATCCTTTAACATACCCGCAAGTTAACGTTAAGCCCAACGCAAAACGAAAGCCGATGTCGTGTACAAGCATAAAACGTGAACGCGCTAGACCTTCAAAAAGCGATTAAGCGTTTAAAACGGGGATATTTAGTTTAGTTTACAGCGACGTTTACTATCTAGACTGTTTTAATGGGTAGGAAGCGGCATCCAGAAAGGACCGGGCCCCCATTATAATACATGTATGTGTTGCTTAACCCGTCCGGTGAGGTATAAATTATAAAATTTATGGGATATTTTTTTCTCATGGCAACGTTAGCTGCGCCTAAACCGCAGTTCCACGAGTTGACGGCTTTTTTTTATTTGTTTATTAAGTGAGTACGCACGTGTGTTTTTTGTTTTGTGGTGAGTTTAATGCGGTTTAAACATCATTTGTTGGAATTAACGCGGCGGCTGTTTTCAGTGATTTTTCATCCCTATTTTTTTTGTTATTTATTTCTTTGTGTTATTTCTTCAATATAATGTTTTCAACTTCTGTGATTCTCACTCATACATAACTAATATCTTTTGAACAATACTCAATTGACGACTCGTGACCACGGCTGCTTCAATGCGGTTGAAACGTTGAGGGAATTTCAGCATAAAGTAGTTCGCGATTAAGTCTCGAAACATATTCGTTATTATGAGTGCATCGTGGCCTTACCACTTTAACATAATGTGGGAGAAATCCGTCGAACTAGGTAGGTATAATATATGTTTACTAATCACTAAGTATAGAGATATGACATTTAGCACAAGTGTTCTGCATGCGACGTAAATGAAGATTAGGTACGAAGTAATTTTCGGGAATTTCGCGAAGCCGTGGGGATGAGCGTGTTTTAAAATTAAGTTAACATCCAACTTAAATATTTTGAACTCCTTGCAGTCGTCAACTTAACACAAGTTTCAGCAGAAAATATCTTAAATTTTAAAAATATATATATTGTCCCTCGTATTCGCAAATGCTAGAAATCCATGAAAAACCTTGCTCGGACAATGCCATCTATGGATTGTAGACGAAGTTCACACGAAGTTCAGTTCTTGAACGCCAAGATACTTTATTTAACGTTCATGGACAGAGGCCTCTATTGTTATTTAAAGTAATAATATTAACCCACGGAAATTCATTACCGGTATATTAAGGGGCTGTTTCACCACCCATTGATTAATTTTAACTGACGGATAAATGTGGTGCCGTCTCCGTCTATTCTAACAAAACAAACATATGCTTTTTTCAACTTGTCTTATCTAATGTGAAATTACTCAAGTTTTCATCCAATTCTCGATAGTAACTTTTTATTTCTAAGCAGATCCGTAGCAAGGTGTCCATTACGTACGAGTACTTACCAGAACCAGAGTCGTGTGAAAGAACAAGATACTTAATTCCGAAGGCTTTCGGCTTCGAACCTTAATTAGCGATTGTTTGTACATTTTAAAACGACTTTTTTTAAACAAGACGTTTTTAAATTTGCCGCAAGCGCACGGTGCCTGAATAATGGTGAAACATCTTAATTACTTATCTTTAAATATTTCTTTTTATGAGTACCTATTATTTTTATTTATTTAGTTTCCTGGTTATTAAGTCAAGCTTCATCATTTTAGCCGAAAGGCGTCCATTGCTGAACACAGGCCTCCCCCAAGGCTCGCCAAACAGATCGCGGTCCTGCGCCATCCGCATCCAACGCGTTGTTGTTGTTGTTGAAGGCCTACCTACACTGCGTCTTCCGATCCGCGGACGGCAAACAAGAACCTTTCGGGCCCATCGACCGTCAATTCTACGAGCGATGTGCTTGAAGTCAAGCTTAAGGGTAAGAAATAGCGGATGATTGTTTTTTTATCCACTAAAAATTGTTTTTGTTTAAAACTTACTACGAGTATGTTCCAGTTTACTTTTAAACAATTCCCCTCATTCACTAAAGCATCATAATAGTCGGCTGCGCCCGCGCGTCCGTCTGCGCTTGACGCATGATTAATGTGTCGACGCTGTCGCTTGACCCCACACTCGCATTTGTTTTATGACTAATAGCTAGCTCAGTTTTTAGGGTTCCGCAGTCATAATGCCAAAAACTGAACCATGTTTCGTTCTGCCTGTTTGTCCATCCGTCCGTACCTATGTCACAGGAATTTTATTCGGAAGCAATAAGAGCCTTGTAAATGAAATTTTGAAGCCATTAAGTACCTTTAAAATAAATAAAATATACCTAGTTAAAATGGAAAAAATATATACGTATGATAAAAAGATAAAAGGTCATTTATTGCCACAACTCAAAGAAAGTAGGTATACAAAAGAAACGAGAGTTACCTATACTATGCACTATGTATTATAAAATCAAAATAACAACGGGATTCGAGAGTACCGCTAGCACAACAGTACCTATTTATACCTAAATGATTAAATATAATCATAAGTCAATCTTTGATATCTTCATAAGTGCAGGCACTTATTGATAGCTAATAGAATTAATAGATTTACAGAATATCCTTTGCATATTTGGACTCTATTCTCAGTAAATGTTGTCATTTGTTTTATAAAAAATATTAATATCATATCATATCTGACAAATCTGTCACTAATTCACATCAATTTCGCGTTATCAAATTGCCGTAGCTGTTAAAAAATACGTATGTATAAAATATGAATCGTTGTAAAGCATTAAACGGTCGGTGTCGAGAAATTATCTGCAATTTACTAACATATTTCAATAAAGAAAAAGATAAAGAAGGTTCTTCTGAAAACTTTGATGGCCATTTTAAGCAATTATTTACAACATTTGTATTTTATTTAAGTAGGTAATATCATTTGATGTGTTTCCTTGCTTTAGAACTTCATTGTACTAAAATGACAATTTCATTTGTCTGCACACTCTACCACTGACAATGTCATATCATGCATTACCTAGTTCAAAAAAATGGCATATGAGCTCAATCCCTTTCTAAACGCGCTTTGATATCCTGTTTTGTTTCATAAGACGTACTGCTGGGCACAGGCCGCCTCTCAGTGTGAATGGGAACTTCACGCACACATCACAGAAGATTCCTAAGTGTGCACAGCTTTCCTCACGATGTTCTCCTTCATCATAAGCATCACTCGCTTCATCATTCAAATGTAATTTTGCACATAAATTCCGAAATACAGAGGTGCCAGCTCGGGTTTGCAAGATCCTCTGCTTAGAGTCCATTAGTCAAGTCACTACGCTAGGACGGCTTTTCCTATTTAAATATTCTACCAATGATCTAATCGTAAAGATAAACCCGAGATTTCTATCTTTCACCAAAAAAGCGTCAAGAATCGTGTTAACAACGTACCTAATGAAATAACAAGAAAAAAAAGTTGTCACCCATGCCGCCGCCTCGTCACATTACGACTACACGTAATTCATTAGTCGTACAACGCGATTACCATAAAATTGTAGTAGAAAATAATCTCGGGAATGGACGGCCGAAGAATAAACAAGCCACAGGGAAATTTAGTATCCCAAAGTCCGAGGGATTCCCTGCTGCGTGTAAAAGCGCCGCGCGTCAGTCCCGGCGCTATAGCTTTTTCATGGCGTAGGTAAAAAACGGTACACATATTTTTTGACTGTCATCGGGAACTAATTTCGATGTTTTTTGTAGTTTTAGTGTCTAATTATTTTGTGAAATGAGATGCGAGGTCACTAAGTACTTATGACAGGAGATGGTATCGTTATAAGTGTGTAAAACGCAATGATATTGTTGCTGATGAATTCTTGATTCAGAATGTTTAATGGCGACTTTGTATCATACATTTTCGTTAATTAACTTAATAGCACCATTGTTCAGAGAGTCCATGGCTGAAGTCGCTACTGTTGACAGTACACGCGCATTGACCTGCCAAGAAAAGACAGGCAATGATTCTAATAATACTAATTCCACCTAGAAATTTTATTTATTGTAAATTTATTTTGAATGAGTTTGTATTAAAGTAACATTACTTTTATTTATTGCTTTAAGCGTTACGTGCTATATTGTACTTACCAACCTATAATTAAGCATCTCTCATGAAAAGTGGTAGAATATGTGTAGCGCTTAAAGTTAGAGGCAGTTCCGGTTGCAAGTATTTTGAGTGCAAGATGGATTGCGAGGACGTCGGCTGAGTTCTTTGAGTTGGTATAGGTTTTGCAGGTAGTTGATCGGGTATTCAATGGAATAGGTACAATATAAGCGCAAAATAATATCCAGCAGAAATGAATGAGTTTTTGTGGTGCTCAAATGATCTACCTAGTACCTACGCGATTCTACCGCTTAGGGCAGGAGTTCCCATAACTGTGCGTCGCGACGCCCTGGGGCGTCGCGGCATTATCCTAAAGGCGCTATGAGGCGATCCACATGGAATTGGCTGTCTGTGTTGATGTGACTGAGACCAGTGAGTGGCGCGCGCATTCTTATACTTTATTTTTTTTGTTAGTTTTCCTGATAACTTGTTACTGGGCTAGAACTACAACTGGTATAGTAATAAGCCTTAGGTAATAAGAAAATGGCGTAGATTGATTTGACACAAACGCTTATCCTCATCTACTGCTGAGATTGTTCAGGGTCGCCTGCCGTATGTGTCGGAGTTTCATTTTATTTACCTACTATTTTCTCTATGGCAGTCACACTGGAATAAGCGTACCACTGACTACAGCATATCCGCTCCTCTCCACTTTATTGTTTATAAAACCAGCTACTTACATATATCGTTTTCTCAAAATTCTTGCCTAAAATAAATAAAATTTGAAAGGTAGGTATATTAAGTAGGTAACTTAACATTTTTTTTTAATTTAATTTAAAAAATTGCACCATGAGCAAAGAATTTACGATAGCCATACGATGTCATATTAGGTTACAGTCTTGTAAACATTAATCATTTTTATTTTAATCCCTATAGCGAAGAAATCGCACTGTGACACTTGTTTAACATTTAAGCATTCCGCTTAGAATTAAGTAAGCCTCGAAGACACTTAAAAATAATAACACCTTCACTATTTCTTCATGTGTCGTCGTATTTTTTTCTAATCCTAAAAAACGGTGTCTTTAACTGCTACAGATTCATGACAACATTCCATAGCCAGTGACCGAATTGAATGTTAAGAGCAGATCTAATTCCTTTTTTGTCGCCTTTAGAAAGAGTAATTCTATTAAAACTGTTTGGGATACTTTCAAAAGATCGATTACTTGATTTGATTTGAAATTTCGAATGGAGATTCTATGTACATAAGAGAATGTTTCGGTAGTTTGTGACATGTTCGTTTTTGAAATACGGTTTAAATAAGTTGTTGAAGACTTCGATCAACAATACAACTGTGTACATACAATTGTATTGTTGATCGAAGGTTGAAGAAAATCATTTTTGAAACAATATTTTTGCTAACTATATTTTTTGTTGACTGTACTTGCATTGTCATTCAAATTACATTATCTATGGCAAATTTCAAATTATTTATAAATGTTTTGCGTGTCAATAAATATTTAATTATTATTAGATTACAATGATTATCCCTTTTTAGGGATAAGCTCGCCTTTGTTCTCCTCTCTGTGTAGGTACTTGTATTTTTATTTTTATGTGCAATAAAGAGTCTACATACATACAATGATGACAGAAGTGAATTGCTCAAGTTTCTTCACTGTTGATAGTACCTGCCATAGTTTACTATTATATAGGAAATCTACAAAAACGCAAAAAAAGTATGTGCGCAATAGCAGGAAAACCAAAAGTCAGCGACATTGATTCCCGAAGAAAATACCCAACATACTTTCATTGTTCTTATTATTAGTTCCATGGATTTTATGGTCCACAGTAATCGCAATATTCACGGGAAACAAGAGCCACGCGCGGAAACGCCCCCCCGATATATTTAAACATGATTTTACACACCCAAATACAATCCTATTTATCTATTTTATGCTTATAAATTTCTCTAAGTTGCTTATTTTTGGTTCTGCATGCTAAATTAAGCTCTAGGGTTGTGGTGGTTCGGTTGGTTGTTGTTTGGAAGGGTAGGGGCGGTGAAGCGGGAAACGGTTTTGATTAGGTAGTAACAGCCGCAGCGTGGATAAAGAGGTCGCGTGTCTGGTGCCATGGGAAATCGTTTGTTGCTGCGTCAAAACTACATAAGAACGTAATATGTATTTCATTTGACAGAAAAATCTTTTCCGACATATGCAGGTCTCATAGCGGGGTACAAGCCTGTTCTCAGATTGAAAGAGCTTGGGCTATAAATAAATAAATATTTCACACCAATTGACCTAGTCCCATAGTAAGCAAAGCTTGTGTTATGGGTACTACTTAGGCAACGGATAAACATACTTATACAGACAGGTACATAGGTACTTGAATACATATGTATTATCATATTAAACCCAAGACTAGAGATTATTATTCATACGAATATCTACCCCGACGCGGAAATCGAACCCGGAACCTCAAGCTTCGTAGTCAGGTTCTCTAAGCACTAGGGCTAATGACAAGGCTATTTGGTTCACAAACATGTCATCCGTATATGTATATTATAAGTATGTACATGAACTGCTCAACAGGTACATTCGGTGTCCTTCACCGAGAAGCTCAAATAAATTTCAAAAGTATATTGCCCATGCCAATTCGGATCTTAGTTAAATGTCTAGGTGGTAAAATATAAGTGACCAATAAAATATAAGTAACCTAGAGTAACTTAATAGTATCTCTTGGAATATAAACATCACATGAAATTACATTTAAACAATGCCCTAAAGCAAATCGACTCAATTTCGCATCCCGCAGGGCGAACGAAAATTGCCAAAACTTAATAAACTGTACGATCAAAAACAAGAGCGAAGGACAACATAGAAATAATGATTGTATTATATTGTTGTATTCTCACGATGTATCTCGCATCGTCGGTTTTGATGGTGGAAGCATTTTAAAGGATAATGGGCAAATTTGTACGGGCACTGCATTGTCCCCGGGACCCACCAACAAATTTCATCAGGTTGCCAAGAGTTATAGACAATAGACATGTTTCGTTTCTGTTGGTGGATGGGGACATTTCTGCCCATGGTCCTTTGCACTGAAAGTACCTATACGAGGTTTTGGCAATGAGTATTTATTATATCTCAAAAACATTTAGAATCTACTACTTAACTAAGGGACCACATATTTGCTATCTTTTATATGTTTTTCTGGCTTATTTTAGTGTACCTATTATGTAGCAGTTAAGCAAATCGTAAATTCCACGGTTAAAAGGCAAATTGATTCAAGCGCCATCGGGCGTTATTGAAGTTATACCTAATTTGGTATCAGAATAATATATTTCTAATATATAAAAATCTCGTGTCACGGTTTTTGTTATCGAACTCCTCCGAAACGGCTTGAACGATTTTTTAAAACTTTTTGTCTGTATTTGTTAGGTCTGAGAATAGGTAGTAGGCTATTTTTTATACCCCTATTCTTCGCTGACAGGGTCGTGGGTACCAGGTAGTACCAGCTAGTCTATTGTATGAAAATCTCGTGTCACGATGTTTGTTATCGAACTCCTCCGAAACGGCTTACCCGATTGTTATGAAACTTTTTTATTTCTTTCTTTCTTTGGTAGGTCTGAGAAAGGTCATAGGCTATTTATACCTACCCCTATTCTTCGCAGACGGAGTCGCGGGCAACAGCTAGTAGTAATATATTATTCAATATACACCGAGGATGGCGCTTGAAACAATTCGCCGTTTAACCGTTGATATATCTATTTCTGCCAAGTTTCCTGTGGCGCATTCTTTTCTGCAATGGTCTTTCTCAAACATGTAAAAGAGAACTTTCCAGCTTAGTTAGATATTAAACTTTTTGATTTTAATCTAAGCGGAGCTTGAAGGCCCAAGTCCATAGGCGGTGGTCTCTGCCCTCGACTCAATTTGTTGAGGCTCGCCTGGAATGTTAGAGATGTGCTTTGCTTGCGTTTGTTGGTGAGGGTACTGGTAAGCACATAACTTTTTTCCAAAAAGAGAAAGTTTAATCGACTTTAAATGTATGCAAAAAGTAAATCTAAAATCAACTAGCTCTTCATAAATTAAAGGAACCTTTAAAAGTGCTAGGTTTCACGAGTTTTGAAAAAGCGTGGAAGATTCAGTCAATTACCTATTCAATACTTTTATATGTATAATTTAAATTTAACTTTTATTATTTTAACTGTGTCCCTTTTATGCTGTTCTTTATCGCAATTCTTTTTTCCAATATGAGGGCTAAATATGCAGCAGCTCGACGGCTTTTGTACTAAATAAAAATAGTCTACGGATTCTTTGAAATCATTATCTCAGCCTACATAGAATACGTCTCACTGCAGAGCACAGGCCTCCTTTCAGGATGAGAGGGCTTGGGCTGCAGTTTTCACGCGGACCCAGTGCGGGTTGGCAACTTCACACACTCCATTGAATTTCTTTGCAAGTGTGTGCTAGTTTATTTCTTTTACCGGAAAGCTCATGGTAAATTACAAATGTTATTCGCACATAAATTCTGAAAAGTCTGTAAATCTTTGTGAGAGGTCAAACCGCGCCATCACGACTTCTAAAAGTCCACTTATACTTGACAAATTAGTATAACGCGAACAAAAATTAAAGCCGTGGTGGCCTAGTGGTTTGACCTATGGCCTCTCAAGCAGAGGATCGTGGGTTCAAATCCCGGCTCGCACCTCTGAGTTTTTCGGAATTTATGTGCGAAATTACATTTGTAATTTACCATGAGCTTTACGGTGAAGGAAAACATAGTGAGGAAACCTGCATACACCTGCGAAGAAATTCAATGGTGTGTGTGAAGTTAACAATCCACACTGGGCCCGCGTGGGAACTACGGCCCAAGCCCTCTCATTCTGAGAGGAGGCCTGTGCCCTGCAGTGGGACGTATATAGGCTGGGATAATGGATGATGAACAAAAATTAGTAACCAATTTCGTGGTCCACAGTACCAGCAGCCCCTTTGAAGTAAAGGGCGGCCCTACGAGGGCGCGATGCAGAAAAACAACCTCGCAATGAATTGCAAAAATTTACATTTCACGCTACGGTGTTGTGCGCCGATTAGGGCTGCGCGCGAGTTGTTAGCGCTCGCGATTTGTGTGTGGAGATTAAAGTACCCACACTAACTTAACCTAACAACAAACATACAAATATATTTAAACTAGCTGTTGCCCATGACTCCGTCTTCAAGTGATTCGCTATTAAGATAATATCTATTATATTATTATATTAATATTTATTATTAGCGTGAAAGAATAAAAAATATCCATACAAATTTTCGCGTTTATAATATTAAAGTAAGAAGTGTAAGGTGAAGATCAATCTCCGAATGTATGTAAGCGCATCACATAAATACCATTGCACTTATGTAGCTAATTATTTTTTTCTTTGTGTTTTTTTTAATTGTTACGACGAGGTTTGTAAAATGAGAGGTTTGTAGAATGAGGTTTGTAAAGTGAGTAAAATGTCCAAAAAAGTGAAATTTTGGGTTAAAATATTTCCATATGAAAAAGCGAGTGGCATGGTCTCTTTTTCCTCATTGGTACAGTCGTGCGAAGTCGCGGCAGACAACTAGTTTAGTACAATATGTAAGTACCTAATTAATAACCGTGCATCAAAACAGTCGGAAAAATTAGAACACTTTCAAATTAGTAAATTTATTGCAAATAAAGTTTATATTTCGATTCATAAGCGTAAATGAAAAACATAAGACGTGTTACTTTGGCTCTGAAATGTAACTTTGGCAATTGAGATTAACTCTATCCAAATTTCATTATTACATTGAAATGGTTGGTTTCAACTGACAACACAATTTTTATATGACTCGTCTCTATGAGGTTTTCATAATAGGCCAAAGTTACTCTCCATTGGGTCAAAGTAGTACTTCGACGCGTTATACTTTTAGGGGAAAGATAAAATTATCGCTTTTATCTTGTTACTTGTCCCTCACGCCTGGAGCTACTTGTCCCACACGCCTGGAGACCGTACCACAAATGCAAGGGGACAGCTAAGCCGCTGTTTTGGCTAAATAACTGGTCTTGACTTCACGCCCGATACCGATTTAACTTAAATAGGGTTTGTAACGGATCTTGGTGGAGTTTGAGAGCCATTGGATGGAATTAGGATATTTTCTGGAGCATTCTATTACTTTGAACTAAGTACTTAATCTCATTATACAAACAAACACACCATAACGTATCACATCGTATATATAATGGTTTAAATAAAACTGGTCAAGTGCGAGTAAGACTCGCACATGGAGGGTTCCGTACCTCCGTACAATGTTTTAAAAAACAGTTTAAAGAATCCCCGAAATGTATGCATCGTAAACTTTTAGGTAGGTTTTCGGAAAACTTCGGGGTCGCTTGCTCGTATGCGCGCTGCCATGGCTATAGCTGTTAATCGTTGCCTAGCAACTGTCAGTTGTCGCCTAACAACCAGGGACGCAGTTAAAATTTAAAAACGCTGAAAAAGACACGTTTCTTTGTATCTTTATTTTATTTTTAGTATTTGTTAGTTTTTTTTTTATATATATATAAGAGGTGGCAAACGAGCAAACGGGTCACCTGATGGAAAGCGATCACCGTAGCGGCCACAGTAATACATAATCGGTGAAAATTTAAATTGTCTAGCTATTACCGTTCAAGAGACAGAGCCCTGTGACAGACAGACAAACAGACAAACAGACGGCGGAGTCTCAGTAATAGGGTCCCGTTGACACCTTTTGGACACGGAACCCTAATAATAACTAACTGTTTTTGAGGTTTTACGTGATGATATTTATGACTATGTACCTAATTTACCTTGACTAACGTTTAGCCAACATTGGAAGTGTAGGTACATATGACTTAAAACATTAATATTTTAACTACCCGAGTCTTAGATTAATGCCTAATGCATAACAAATCTATAAAATATGTGCTACCGTTTCTTCATTGCAAACGAGCTTACTAATACGCACATTATTTACTCGCGTAGATCAATCAAGCTAACGTCATGTAGAAATCCGCCTTAACAGACTGTGTTAAGATAAATTCGCACTTATGTTATGATCCATAGAGCTCAATAGATTTGTACGCCGCACGCGCAGGTCACGTGACGCGCGGGAGCTTTCACGAGCAATCTATCGATCAGTCTGTCATAGAATATTGCTTATAGAGTGTAGTAGTGTTACAAATAATTTTATCTTTCTATTAAATTCAAAAAGAGTTTATATTGACATACTTTTTAAACACAATACCGAAATATTAAAAAAAAATCATATTATAACACTTTTCTTTTAACGTAATAATGTTATAATACAATTTTTTTTACCATTACGATACAGGGCAAATCCAAAAAGTTTATATCACCAAGTTTTTGTTCCAATTTTCACTTGTCTGTGGCAGCGCCCGCTTTAGCGCATGCGCGCACATGCGCGGTGATGTACTGGGTTTTAGCGCCATTCCTTTCATACGTGTCGTTTTGTTGTACGAATTTTCGTGGGAAAATTTTGTTCTTGCTTAAAAATATCTGATATCAGTGAATGCGAAGAAAATTTGACTCCGCCCGATATTTTAGATGCGGCGAAGGAAATGACTCATAATTTATTACTACCAAAGTTCAGAAAATTATACGATAAATGCTATCAAGATTTTATGGCATGAAAAATGCAAAAAGGCTACTTCGCTTTTGGAAAAATGTGTGAGAGAAGATAAAATATTGTATGCAACTGTACGTAATTTGCCCTTAAAACACTCATGTGTGACCCTTTATGAAGCTCGGCTACATGAAACCACATTCGTGTTTTAAGGACCCTTATTACGATACAGTTGCATAAATAGCTATAATTTTATACTGAAATATTATCTTACTAAATAAATTGATAAAGTCACGGTAGTCTTAGTGGCCGTACCTAAGGCCCCTCAAACAGAGGATTATGAGTGCAAGCAAACCCGGGCTCGCACCTCTGAGTTTTTCGGAATTCATGTTCAAAATTACATTTGTAATTTACCACGAGCTTTACGGCGAAAAGAAATTAGAATGGTGTCGCAGTGGAAACTACGACCCAAGCCCTCTCATTCTAAGAAAAAGCCTATGCTGAGCAGTGGGATGTATTATTAAATGGGGTTAGAAACCTGAAATAAACGTTTGATTATTATTATTTTTTAAAAAGCTTTAATATGATAGACTTGTTGTCTTAAAAAAATTATGAAACGTTACTAAGATTAACAAGTAAACGTTTATCGGTGTTAATTCTGACGAAACCTCATAATATTTTAACAATCTTGTGTATTAGGTTCAGTCACATTTAAAGCTGTATTATTTGTTCAGGTTCCCTTTTTGAAACGAAAATACGGGAGCTGTCTGCATCTAAGAGGCGCGAGACTTGTAGGCACAAAAAAATGTAGTGTCACATGTCATATATGCCCTTTCACATTAACAAATAGTAGTTATAACACTTTGTTCTCTATAACGTGATAAGGGGGACTTACTAGATGTTAATTTTGATAAGCAGTTGCTAATGTGGGATAGTGAGTGTTGGGTATAATAAAGTTTTAGTATGTAGTAAAAACTAATTGAAAAATGTAGAGGAACAACTTCTAAGGTCTCGCATCACAGCACAAGACAAGTGATGGCAAAAGTTCGACAGTCACCATTCAAGCCAAAATTAATTTTCATACAAAATTAGAACTAATTTTTTGCTTTTGTTTTATTTTGCATGGAACTTTCAGTAGGTCAGGCACGCTCGTACTAGGCCGATTAAAAAAAAGTAAGGACTTTTTTCGAACCGTACATTGTTCCATATTTTTGCTAAATATAACTATCTACCTGCTACTGCGCGAGATGGAGCGACGACCTGATTAAGGTTGCCGGAACGCGTTGGATGGCACAGGACCGATCTGTTTGGCGAGCTTTGGGGGAGGCCTATGTTCAGCAGTGGACGTCTTTCGGCTGAAATGATGATGATGATGAACTATCTACCTAACTACCTACCTTCGTTAAATGTATAGAACCTATAATGTTATTATATATAGCTGTAATTGCTATAAAACAGAGAAGTAAAAACTCTAGAGTAGACAATTTTTTATGACAGGTTTGAAATCGAGATCTAAGGTTTTGATTTTATATTCAGAACAATTATGTTATCCTAAGCAACTTTTAATAACGAAGACATTCGCGAGACCTACAATTAGCAAGCTTGTCATCCCATGTCATATTCGGCTAAGACACGGGTCCAGCAGTTTTTGCCCAGCACTGGGCACCCATCAATCAGCACAGTGACCTGTGAAGGTCATTTTTTACTCGCTCCTATATTACGAAGACTAAGGAAAAGATGTTCCAAGATCTGAGAAATTCGGTTGAGGAGGGCGAGTTTTTTAATTCAGTGTAAAATTAATTTATTTATACGTTAATCCTATAAGTTCTTCGATTTAACATTTTTAATTTTTCTTTGTAGCATTCCCTATAAATATTTATATACAATAGGCCGTGGTGGCCTAGTGGTTTGACCTTGGCCTCTCGAGCAGAGAGTCGTGGGTTCAAATCCCGACTCGGACCTCTGAGTTTTTCGGAATATACGTGCGAAATTACATTTGCAATGTACCAAGAGCTTCACGGTGAAGGAATAGATGAAATCTGCAGTCACGAAGCAATTCAGGGGTGTGTGTGAAGTTCCCAACCCGCACTGGACCAGCGTAGGATCTACAGCCAAAGCTCCTTCATTCTCAGAGGAAGCCTGTGGCTTGCAGAGAAACGTATACACGGTGATTTTAATTGGTATACAGGAATTAAAAAAAGCGATAAAGTCGGCCATGCTGAATAACTTTTCCCATGGAACCAATACGAAAATCGGGAAAAATAATCAGCTATTTCATAGAAAACTTCAGGGCCTCACCAGCCTCCATGTATAGAAGCACGGATTTTTTTTCCCGATTTTCGTATTGGTCCCATGAGAAAAGTTATTCAGTATGGCCGACTTTATCGCTTTTTGTTATTCCTGTATACCAATTAAAAATCAACGTGTATTAATAGGCCAGAATGATAAATTACAAAATGTGTAGATAAAAAGAAGAATCAGCCAAGACGTTCTCAAACATACGGAAATGGGCTAAGTAGGCATAAAGACGGTTGCATCTCACAATTTTTTTTTGTGGTAGGTAATTGTTTTTATTATTTATATACTAGCAGCTAGTACTTATATAAATAAAAAGAATTAATTGATTAACAGCTGCTGTAGCTCGCGACTCCGTCTGCGAAGAATTCGTTTATCGCTATCCCGAGCGAACTATGCAATTTTCCGGGATAAAAACTATCCTATCTTATTCCTAAGTTCTCAAACTATCTCCACACCAAATTTCATGTAAATCCGTTCAGCCCTTATTGCGTGATTAAGTAACAAACATCCAAATATCCAAACATCCAAACATCTTCACAAACTTTCACACTTTTAATATTAGTAGGAAGGATGTAGGTGCTGACAGATTTTGTAAAACATGATCACGTGTTCACATCACACAGTGAGTGCTTTAATCGCCCGCGCCTAATAGTTCTTTATGAGAGGAATTCTTTGTGCTTGCGAGGGACGGGATAGCCGTGAAATGGCGGGTGTTTTACAAATGTGCGTGCAATTTCTTCATACTTCCGTTCGATAAGTTTATGTATGCTACTAGGAGTTCATCTATGTCTACTATAAATATAAATAGAAAATCGTGCGTGCAGCTCCTCCGCGCGGAAGAAGTGAAACTTCGTAATATGGAAATGAAAAAGGCACTTATACATCAATATGAACCTTATTGCAATAACTTAAAGAACTAAATTTACTAATGCATCTATGTGTTTAAATTACTCACTAGATGGCGCTTTTATCAAGTCTCATACAAATTTGCACATACAGTACGAGTTCTGCATCGCACTGTCGAAGTTTTCAACATCCGTTAGTATATATGTATACAATGCGAGATTACTTGCTTCGGCAGTACATATACTAATGCTTTCATACCCCCTCCATGGTAGCGTTACACGTTTAACACGACCTTGTTGGAAGTCGCATTAGAAGTTTCACTTCAATAAATATCACGGGACAATTCTCACCAATTTGACCTAGTCCCAAAGTAAGCTAAGCAAAAGCTTGTGTTAAATATGGGTACCTACGGAAAATCATACTTATAACAAACATACTAAAATACATATTAAACACCCAAGACCCGAGAGCAAACATTCGTATTTTTCATACAAATATCTGCCTCGACACGGGAATCGAACCGGGACCTCAAGCTTCGTAGTCTAGTTCTCTAACCACTAACTGGCCAACTGGTCGTCAAACTATGAATGTTATGATGTTGAACGTTTTTTATTTACCCAATAACCATAAGGTTGGTATTTACATATTTTTGACGCGATAGCTATACTCGTACCTACAGATATTTAATGACTTCGACTATACTTTTGCGCCGGGAGTGATGCGGGTTATTTTATTAAGTTTTAATTTTTAGTCAGTATTCTTTATTATAATAATATCGTATTTTCTTTTACCTACTTTTATTGTTTTAATTTAAGTAGTTTTAGATTTATTTTTGATTCGTATTTATTTTTTGATTTCTTTATATCTTCATAATCGTCTCGGAATGAGAGGGTTGGGCTTTATCTAGTTCCAACGCGAGCCCGGTGCAGATTGGGAACATTGCACACATTACTTAATTGCTTCTCAGGTGTATGCTGGTTTCCTCACGATGTTTGCCATCACCGTATAGCTAGTGGTAAATTTCAAATGTTCGCATATAAATTCCGAAATTTCTCTGTTTGAGAGACTATACTTACTTAGATCAAACTACTAAGCGACCTCGGTTTTTTCTTTGTATAGTGTGTGTAAATAAATAAATATTATAAAATAAGTATTGATATTTATGAGAAAAAAAGGTGTGGTAACCTTTTACGTTTGACCTATGGCTATCAAGCAAAGGATCGTGGGTTCAAGCCCGACCCGAGGTGACGACTAATATTTGTCAAGGACTTCCTTAATAAGCTTTTTTTCCTTAATAAATAATACTTTGCCTAAAAATAAACCACTTTTTTGTTTTTTACTTTTATAATTTTATTTGTGAGTTGCTGCTGGCTTTGTGCTGCTTTTTCGATAACTTAAATTGTATATTAAGCTGTTGGTTCTCTTTAAATAAATTAATAAAATAAATAAATAAATAATTACCTACTTGCATGCCAAATTTGAAGAGTCTAGTAATCATATTTTGTTAGTTAGTTACGGAGTTACCCTATGGTTATGGGGAATCGAACATATATTGTATATCCCGTTTATTCCCTATCCCGTGGGAATTTTGAAAATCCCTTCTTAGTGGATGCCTACGTCATAATAGGCATCTGTATGGCAAATTTCGTTTTTCAAAAATCGATCAGTATCACCTTTGGCTTTTATATACATATACCGATATACATAGACGTATGCAGCTCTAGATACGTGCGCCGGAATCTATGCGTAACTACCTACCGCCTTGCGATGCCCCCGGGAGAGAGCCTCGACGCCCCGATGCACAGTTTGGCAACTCATAACTTAGGGTTTCTATTTTCTTAAAAACTTTCCTTCAAGTTAAACTGTTACCTACTTTTTTACCTCCATGAACTGGCCAACAAATCTCACATTTCGATCTTCCCACCGCAATCACTGTGAGCCGTCCATATCCAATTTTATCCAATTTTTAATCAAGCTACCGCGACCGTGGACGGCGGGCAATATCTCAAATTATAGTGTTCGCAGATTATGCCGGGAGTTAGCTACGTGCCGGCTAGCGCGCCTACGCAGCGTATCTTGCTGCAGATCTTTCAAATAAATATCATGGGCTGATTGATCCAAATTGACCTGGTTCTAAACTAAACAAGCTTGTCCTATGAGTACTAGGCAGCGGGTGTTATATACTTACTTACCCTAGAATGTGACTAAGTACATATACGGGAACAGATGACGCGGTATAAGTAGGCCTCCAATAAGATAAAGCGAGAACCTGCTTAAGGTTGCAGGAACGCACACGTACCTACACGTACCTTACCTTAGTTATAAAAATCTTAAATATTTAAAGATTGTAACTAAGTATAAGAATTTTTTTTTAACATAAATTGCAATAACCAGGTTAAATTTTTTATTTTTTTTACGTACTTTGCATTCTAAATCGTCAATATATTGGTCTTGCGATCTATAGGTACTGATATATAAACTATAAACTGAAATTTGTTTGTTGTCGATGAGCTCTACCACCACAACTGCTCAACGAGTTTTGCTGTTGACTGTACGTAGAGTTTAATCTCTGGAACTACCAAATTGATTTTAATGATTCATTCACAAACAGTAAGCGATACTAGTTATCCTAGATTTTTATCTCAAGTGCAAAGATTCTGCGCAGACGAAGCTTCGCGGAACAGCTGGTAACCATTAACATTGTACTATTCGTTCTTAGCTGGGCAACGTGAGGGGCTCGTTGCAAAGCAGGACGCACTCCGGCGCAGGCGCGCTATCGCTACGATTTACATAGAGCGGCGTAAAATTACGCCGCATTTCACGCGTAATTCGAGCCGTTGCAACCGCAATAGGAAACAATGGCTTCACTTACGCTATTACCGTATTTACGCGCTGATTGAAATCTGAACTAAATGTGAATGCTTTACTATGTTGAAGGTGTTGTTACGACCTTTTGACTATGTTATGGTTTTCTCTGGGTTTTACTGTGTTATGTACTAAGGGGATGTACTGTAGATCAGCGTTGTCGTTGTGTCAGGCGGTGTCTGGAGACAATAGGAATATAGGATAGGAATGGGAACTTTAACGCACAGGAATCGCTGATAATGTACATCCCCTTTGCTACAGCAATTTACAGTACAGCTAGTTGTAGTTTTTTTAAATTAGGGAGCGTGACTATAGTAAGTATAATTTTAAACTAAAATTTTGCAAGTATCGTGGTTATCATAGACTCAAAATAGGTACAGTTAGCTGTAACATAAAATAAACCCACGTGTGCGATCATGATCGTAATAGAGAAATTTTTCTCTGAAGCTCATTGTGCTGCTCGTACAATCAAGCGCAAAAATATGTATCTGGGCATTTCTCCACTAAATGGAAAATCGCTGTCCCAAGCTAATTTTGTGTAATAAATCTTAAAATAGATCTATTCGAACTGCACAAAAATGAGTATTTAGCACGACTTTACTATGTGGGAATAAAATCATATGATAAATAAATAAATACTTTCGAAGTGTGTTTATAAATGGATTATTAAAGTAAATAAATAATTCTACAGGGCACATTATTGAATATTGATATCGCCATTTTACAATTCATAGTTGTTGAAATACCTTGATAAGTAGTGTCTTTAAGTGATTTTTAATAATAAGACACGTTTTTAATTTTATTACAATGCCAAAAGAACAAAGTAAGGTTTTCCATGGTCTACGTAAACCGCAATCGATTAGTTCAATTGTTTTGCTCTACTTTATTTACTTAATCTGTTTACGAGATGTAATTATTAAAGCAGGCATAAAATTTTATCATAAAAAAGTTAAAAAAATAAAACTTGAAAGCTGTATAGGCACTTAGTATTAAAAGTAAAAACCTTTGGACCTCAGAGTCGTTTATATAATATTAATGAATTCTAAATACCTACTTCTTCATAATACTCATAATTAATTAACTGATCACAAGTTCTTTAAGTCGCTGTCTTCAAAATGATAAATTCCCATTACAAAAACTATGCAAAAACCAACGGTTTTTTTACTTTTTACACGATGACAGGACTATGTCAAGGGGCTTAGACAACTTCATTATGCCAGTAACTACCAACATAATAAAATAATTCGTCGTCAATGTCGCGTGTAATGTTGGCAATGGAACCACGTGCGCGATTATGCACGCAAGTGACATTTAGTCACGTTGGAAACAAGTGTAGTTTACAAGTGGCCAGCATTTTATTTGTTTTTTTTTTTAAGTGAACGACAATTTGGCGCAGAAGAATTGATTTAGAAAACAAATAATAAACGAAACAATTGATAATATGTAATAAATAAAATAAATAAAGCACTGTTCAAAAATATTTAGTGTCATTAACGACCTCTTTAGCCTAGTTGGTAGTGACCCTGCCTACGAAACAAGAAGTCCTGGGTTCGAATCCGAGTAAGGGCATTTATTTGTGTGATGAGCACGAATATTTGTTCCTGAGTTATGGATGTTTTCTATGTATTTAAGTATTTATTTATCTACTAGCTTTTGCCCGCGACTCCGTCCGCGTGGAATTAGTAATTTGAAAAGCTTATTTTTTTTTTTATCCAATTTGCTTTTTCATCAATTATGGCTCTCCTTAGTTCCTTGATATAAAAAAAATTACCCGCCCCCGCACCCCCCCGCACACCCGCGTTCACATTCAACACCGTGCACCGTACTCCCAAGTCAAGCGTGCCTATAGAAGTTTTACTTCAAAAACCCCCGATTTTGAAACATTCTTCCGCTCCGCTCCGCTCCTATTGGTGTTAGCGTGATGATATATAGCCTATAGCCTTCCTCGATAAATGGGCTATCTAACACTGAAAGAATTTTTCAAATCGGAGCAGTAGTTCCTGAGATTAGCGCGGTCAAACAAAAAAACCTGTTCGATAAATTCTTAAAATAGACGTATCTTTCTTATTTGTGAACCGATTCAAATGAAACAAACACTAAATGTTAATCCAAGAAAATACCAACATATCAGTGAAAACCGCATCCTTCTAGGTTAAGCCGTTTCTGAGATTAGCGCGCACAAACGCACAGACAAACAGACAAACAGACAATAATTCTAAAAATCATTGTTTTGGGTTCTATTGTGCTAATAAATAGCCCTAGTGACAGTTTTTCTCAAATATCTTCAATGTACAGACACCGACTTGTTACAGATTTATTATATTATTATATTATATTACTAGCTTTTGCCCGCGACTCCGTCCGCGTGGAATTAGTAATTTGGGCAGCTTGTTTTTTTTATCAAATTTGCTTTTTCATCAATTATGGCTCTCCTTAATTCCTCGATATAAAAAAAATACCCGCTCCCACAACCCCCCCCCCCCACCCCCTCCCAACCCCACCCCCCACCAAACCCCCCGCACACCCGCGTTCACATTCACGACCGTACTCCCAAGTCAAGCGTGCCTATAGAAGTTTTACTTCAAAAACCCCTGATTTTGAAACATTCTTCCGCTCCGCTCCGCTCCTATTGGTGTTAGCCTATAGCCTTCCTCGATAAATGGGCTATCTAACACTGAAAGAATTTTTCAAATCGAAGCAGTAGTTCCTGCTATTAGCGCGTTCAAACAACTAACAAACAAACTTCAGCTTATTAATTCTTCTAAAAACTGTTCGATAAATTTTTAAAATAGACGTATCTTTCTTATTTGTGAACCGATTGAAATGAAACAAACACTAAATGTTAATCCAAGAAAATACCAACATATCAGTGAAAACCGCATCCTTCTAGGTTAAGCCGTTTCTAAGATTAGCGCGCACAAACGCACAGACAAACAGACAATAATTCTAAAAATCATTTTTTCGGGTTCTATTGCGCTAATAAATAGCCCTAGTGACAGTTTTTCTCAAATATCTTCAAAGTACAGACACCGACTTGTTACAGATTTATAATATGTATAGATAGATATTATACATATTACATTATATTATATTATATTATATTATATTATATTATATTATATTATATTATATTATATTATATTATATTATATTATATCTATCTATACTTAATATATAAAGCTGAAGAGTTTGTTTGTTTGTTTGAACGCGCTAATCTCAGGAACTACTGCTTGAAACTTCTTATATAGGCGCTAATCTCAGGAACTATTGCTCCGATTTGAAAAATTCTTTCAGTGTTAACACCAGGGAGGTGGGGGGGGGTGGGGTTTGAGGTGGGTGAGGGTGCGGGGGTGGTGTTTGGAAGTTTTAAGGGGGGATGAACATTTTATTGATTTTGCCGTAGGATGCACCGTTTTCAAGTTATTTGACAAAAACACCAGGGGGAGGGGGTTGGGGGGGTTTGGGAGGGGGGTTCGGGGCTTCGGAGGGGGGATTAAAATTTCATTGATTTGCACCGTTTTCAAGATATTTGACAAAAACACCGGGTGGGGGGGGGGGGGTTGAGGGGGTTGTGGGGGGATGGGTGTGCGGGGGGAGGGTGCGGGAGAGAGGGTGTGGGGGCATTAAAGGGGGATGAAAATTTCATTGATTTTGCCGTAGGATGCACCGTTTTCAAGATATTTGACAAAAATAACTTGAAATAAAACTTGAAGTAAAACTTCTATAGGCACACTTGACTTGGGACGAACGCGGGTGTGTGCGGGGGGTGCTGTGTGGGAGGGCGTGCGGGGGGTGCGGAGGGGTGCGGGGGGGTGGTGCGAGGGGGAGCGGGTTGGAGGGTGCGGGGGGGTTATTTTTTTTTATATCGCGGAACTAAGGAGCCATAATTGATGAAAAAGCAAATTGGATAAAAAAATAAGCTGCCCAAATTACTAATTCCACGCGGACGGAGTCGCGGGCAAAAGCTAGTTATATTATATGTATAGATAGATATAGATATAAGTATGTTTATCGTCGTCTAGTACCCATAGTACAAGCTTTGCTTAGTTTGGGACTAGGTCGATTTGTGTAAGATTGTCCCCTAATATTTATTTATTTATTTATTTATATTGCATTCAACACTTTTTAAAGAAAAATTAAGTTAAATCTGGAATATTTGAGAAAATGATTGGGTTACTTTGAGTGGGAACCCCTGTAATAGATTTTCGTTGCGAGTTTTTAAAATCAATTTATTGTAAACATTTCTTTTGTAAATCAAAATTTAAAAAAAAAAACTGAAAACCGTTACAGAGGTGTTCAGTCAAACTAACCCAACTCAACTACCTGGAGAAGTATTTTGGATTATCTTTCCAACACCATTTACTAAGGTAAGTACACATTACGTTTAGAGTTCTGTAAATTTTGTGTAGTCTCAAGTTTTAATTAATATTTTATTAGCTCTTGTTTAAATAAGTTCTTCGTATAGGTTCTTATCATTTTCCTGCCTTTCTACCGAAAATATTTTTGTCAACTGATTCATTTACCACCTGTTTTTTTCCGAAACAGTAAACTATTCCGGATAAGTATATGTCAGAAGTTTCTTATAGAACCCTATAGGTTAGGTTAAGTTAGTTTTATAGGTAAAAATCCTGAAGTACTTACAGTTTCAGGAAAAAAAAACAGCACATAAATGAATCAGTTGGCAAAAATATTTTCAAGGCAGAGAACCGTCAGTCAGACGCATAAGTCACGCAACTTAATAGCCATTTAACTACGAAAGCAAAGGTGTAAACAGCAACTCAGGCCTCAAAACAGAAAACTTATTAACTTTATCTAAAAAACTTAATTGCTTGAGTTTCGTGGAGGATGCTCCTGCGCCGCCCACCGCTTCCTGCAAATAACTTCCGGTGATGGCTATCGTTAAATTGCCGCATTATACGTTATTATTATTTATTTTAGAGTATTAAGCCAAACGGAGGCGTCAACGTACTCATTCCTAACTCATGTACAAATAATCTGTCACTTTCGACGAGTTGGAGAGGCAGAGTTCTGTCGAAGAAACTGAATCATGTACCAGGGTGTGGAACCTTTCTCTTGCATATGTCACGTGAAACTCCCTTAAATCAGTCAACAAAATTAATGTGAAAGTGATGGTGAAAAGGTTTCATTTTTCTCGACTAAACAAACATCAGAACTGTTTTGGTCCTCATAAATACCTTTTTGAATACGACAGTATAGTCAACGGCGTAAGTGATTTTTGAGATATCTGCGTATGCAAAGAGTCAAAACTAATATATTTCACGATCACGTCGCAATGCAGGCAATATTGTAACACCCTGACTCATTCTTCCTACTCTCTCTGTTATTAAGTTTCTGTAATTTTTTGTGCCAGATGCTGTGATACCATCTCTGTTTAATTCAACATTTCAAATAGAGACAGCATCATAATGACATTTATCAGAAAGTGGAGATGGTGAAACAGGCTCTGAATTTCTTATTCTCAAAAAGTTAAGAATCTCTTGGCTTTTTTCGTACCTACCAAGAGGAAATGTCAAAGTAACAGATAGAGAAAAACCAATCTATGAATTTTATTAGCATAATTTTAACTTTAGTGTGACTTCATAATTATAACGATATGCTTGACGAATGCTGCTTTTGGCAGAGGGATATGCAGTTGACTTCTCCCGTTGGTTTAATGCTTCAAGCTAATTACACAACCTGCATGGTTAAGCTTCATTTGGCATTTGATTATTACGATTATTTGCCTGTAATACGAGTAATTATATAAGCCAATAAAAATGGTTTTAAACGATGAACTTAATGGTTATTCGGGTAAAACGTTTACAGCGGTGGGTCAACTTGTTGGTCGTGTCAAAACTTTAGTACCTATACCTATACTATAAATAAAATATTATTACCAGTTGCCGCCTTCATCTAGGCATCGTTTATCAGTCACTATTGTCGCGGGAATTACACAATTTTCCGGGATAAAAAGTATCCTTTATGTTAATCCAGGTTATAGACTATCTGTATAGGCATGCCAAATTTCATCAGTCCATCAAACTGTCTTAATGTGAGAGGGTAACAAATATCCATCCAAACTTTCGCGTTTATAATATGAGTAAGTAAAAAGATTAAATGAGTTTTAACAAATTCTTAGTAAAGAACTAATTTACTTAGACTATAAAAAGGCGGGACTCGCCAGGGGCATAGTTCGTAGGACGCTCGCCGCATTTTCTTTCTGCACTGCGAGACTCAGACTTTGGGCGAAGTAAGACCCTGCTCTGGTCTTATAGTTCGATATTCGACTTTCGAAGTTCGTATCGTGCTGTTCACGCTAATCGTATAAAACAGAAGAGTGAAAGAGATGGCATGATAAGAACTTGGAATTTGGAATTTTGTAGTAGCCCCCCCAGGCTGAGACACCAACGAACTGGTTTGACACTTTTTTGATGAATTCCTTTGGTTCAATATTTTTTTGTATTTTTGTTATATTTTTATCATTGAGGAATAATGTTATACAACCATTTTCTGTAGTCGGACTTAAAAATAAACATCTAATAGCGGTGACATTCCAAAAAAACTGATGTCTTTCATTTGATCTTCAAATGACGTCATCAAAGGTTCAAAGGCACTTTTCTTTTACCTTTGCTCTCACGCTTCACTTAAAAAAACAATGTCAATGTCTGTCATAATGTCATTTAAATTTAACTGATGTCAATAGGATAGGAAACGGAGTCTGCTGTCAGCGTTTATGGTGGTAGCAAGTTTAGCGTTTCGGATTTAGTAATTAGGGTTTATTTCGTGATATAACCGCTGTTGTGATCCTGTAGTTATTTAGATTTGTTTGTGAGTGTCCTGGTGTAAGTATTCGTGGTAGTTTTAATTAATCATGGATCTAGATGCTTCGGAGCCAGATGATCCCGGTGGAGGTTCTGTCTGTTCTCCTATCCCTCCTAACCAGGTAGTTAATTTGCCGCAAACCCCATCCCCCTTACTCGGTAAAAGATCTTCAACCGATCCCAATGTTCCTGCATCCAAAAAGTCCACTTCTCCTGCAGCTTCTTCTGAAGCAACATTCACACACCCAGATTTCGAAAAACTAAAGTCATCATATACCACAGAAGACTCTGGCCCTTACATCATCAACGTCCAGAGAATAGAGAATGACCCAGCCTCAGGTATTGCTTTGAGAGCTATTAATTTTGGACATTTTCTTTACACCAACAATATTCACGGCGTTGTTAGGGACGGTGTGAAAAGAATCGGGCGCAATCGTTTTTCCGTCGAGTTTGACTCGGCGGAACACGCTAATAACTTCATTTTACACCCTGCACTCACCTCGGCAGAATACTCAGCAGTGGTTCCCACATTTCATGTCACGCGTATGGGCATTGTTAGGGATATTTCACCAGAATGGTCAATGGAAGAGATAGTGGAAAATGTAACTGTACCCTCTGGCTTTGGACGCGTTATCAGGGCCCGCAGATTGAGTAGGAAATCAGTTGGTGAGAACAATACTCCCATATGGATTCCTACCCGATCTGTGGTTCTTACATTCAGTGGTCGCAGCCTACCTCCAAAGGTATTCTGTTTCTATAACAGTTTACCTATCGAATGCTACCTTCTCCCACCATCCAATGTAACAACTGCTGTAGATTTGGACACATAAAAGCGCAGTGTAGATCAAAGTCCAGATGTTACAAATGCTCCCTTGATCATATTGGTGAAACCTGTAATTCCCCAATGCTTAAATGCCTCTTCTGCTCTGGCAATCATTGTGCCACTGACATTTCCTGCCCAGAACAACAAAGGCAGCGCAACATTAAAATGGTGATGTCACAGGAAAACCTCTCCTACACGGAATCTTCTGCTCGCTTCCCCCAGGTAAGAAAAACCTTCTCCGAGACTTTGAATTCTCCTTCCCCTGCCTCATTTTATAACACTCCCCAATAACAATCTCAACCGCAAGCTCAGTCTCCATCCCAATCCCAATCATACCGCAAAACTATTTTTGTTCGCCGAAAAACTAATGCTTTGATGGGTAATCCAGGTTATGACAGAATTGCTCACAATAATATTGTCCGCGATCCGATTTCCTCCCAATCTAACGGTTGTGCTCTTAATCAAGAGTCTAACTCCCCTAATGACAACCTCATTGAGCTTCTGCTCAACACATTAATTAATATATTGTCACGCTTTTCTGATTCTGGCTTACCGAACAACATGCATCAAAAATTGACCCAACTGCTATCTCTGGTTTCCTCTCAAAATGACCCAAACTCTCCTTCAATGGAACTGTCGTAGTATCTATAATAAAAAAAATGAACTGATTTACCTTATTAATAAACATAAACCCTTACTCCTAGCCATCCAGGAGACCTGGTTGAAGCCTAACTCTATTTTTAGAGTACATGGTTTTGCCTGTCTCCGGGATGACAGGAGGGATGGCTATGGTGGCGCAGCTATATTAGTTGCCCGCTCTATTATTTTTACTCGTATTTCTATTCCCCCTCATAGCGACTTTATCAGCGCAGTTGCTGTTAGGGTGAATAATACTTCCTTTTTGTCGCTTTATATTCCGGATCCTCATTCAGGTATGATTGCTGAACTTTCCTCCATTTTATCTACTATACCTCCCCCCATCATCATATTGGGAGACTTTAATGTACATCATACCTCTTGGGGTTCCCATACCAGTGATTCAGTTTCTTCTGCATTTCTTGACCTTTTTGATAACTTTAATTTGTGTGTCCTAAATGATGGCTCCCCAACGAGACGAGTACTCCCTTCCCAAAACCCACAAAGTGATGTTGATCTTACTTTATGTTCTCCTTCAATTTCTTCCAGACTCTTTTGGCAAGTGATCCCCTCCACATTGGGAAGTGATCATTTCCCTATTAAAGTATCATTTCCTGACCCTGTTCCCTCTTTTTATTCCCCCCCTCGTCTCAAATATCAAACCAGAAAAGCAGACTGGACCAAATTTAGATCCGCCTTAGACGAGGAATTATCTCTTCTCCCCTCCCCTGATCCCAATAATATATCTTCACTGTACGAAGGTTTTAAGAATGCTCTTTTTTCTGCGGCTGACAAATCAATTCCAATAAAAAAAAAGCCTTCAAAAAAGATCCCATTTCCTCCCTGGTGGGATGCTGAATGTCTTGCAGCAGTTAAAAACCGTAGAGAAGCTGAATCACTCCTTTCAATCAACTTGTCGAGGGAAAATTATTTAAATTATCAGAGAGTTGCAGAGGAAACCTCCAAATTCCTTCAAAATAAAAAAAGATTAGGTTGGCAAAAATTCTGTGAGTGCCTTTCTCCTAATTCCCCTTCATATTTGGTCTGGGAAGGTATCAGGCGGTTTCGTGGTGCTTTTACCCCGAAAGCAAATCTCTTTTCTAACGATTCATCAGAGTGGATTGAAGCATTCGCTCTTAAGTTAGCCCCCCCCTCTGTCCCAACTGTTGAGGAAATCTCTACAGTTTGGTCTCTTTCCTCTACTTCTTCCCATAACACTTTTGATGCCCCTTTCTCTATGGAGGAGTTTCTCACAGCCACAGACCAACTCAAAGATTCTTCCCCTGGGGTTGATGGGATCCCCTACTCCTTCATAGTCAATTCCAGTACAAATTCCAAACAAATCTTCCTTGGTATTATAAACAATATTTTTCTCCATAATTCCCCCCCCTGAGGAATGGAAATCTCAGATAGTTGTTCCCATCTTAAAACCAGGAAAACTATGTAATGACCCTTCAGGTCATCGGCCTATCGCCTTATCGTCCGCTTTGGCAAAAATCTTAGAGCATCTCATTAAAAACCGTCTGGAATGGCTGGCAGAAAGTAGGGGCCTTTTGGCCAAAAGTCAGTATGGATTCCGTAAAGGTCTCGGTACGATGGATAGTCTCTCCATTTTCTCAACCGACATACGGCTTGCGCCTTGCTTGCTTGCGGCTTGGTGGTGGTGATGGTTGGGTTTATGTGATTTGTGTGTGTTCGTACAGTGTGGAGGTGGAGGAACTGCATGAACGCACATTTCTTGCATAAACGTAACTATTGTAAGGTCGCGGGTGAGCAAAGTAATTGTTTTAGTTCATTAATACGGCTTGCGTTCTCCAAAGGTGAGTCCGTAGTGGGGGTCTTTTTAGACATCTCCTCTGCGTACGATAACGTTCTTCTCCCTCTTCTCAGGCAAAAGCTGCATCATCTGAGTTTTCCGGAGAGGTTAGTTGACTTCACAATTAACTTTCTTTTGGCCAGAAAAGTCCTTATTTCGTCTTATAATGTCTCCCTTCCTCCCAGGGTGGTCTATAAAGGCCTCCCTCAAGGCTCTGTCCTTAGTCCTCTTCTTTATAGCCTATATACCTACGATTTGGAATTGTCGGTAAACTCATTTTGTAACATCCTTCAGTATGCTGATGACATATGCTTATATTCAGTCGTTCCTAATATCTCCGACGCTGTTCGTCCTCTTTCCTCGGCTCTTCATTATTTGAATGTATGGTTAATGGAGCATGGCCTGTCCCTTTCTGTTCCGAAATGTGCTGTAGTTCCATTTACCCGTAAAAGGTCCATTCCAGAGATACTCATTTTCTGCGATGGTATCCGTATTCCTGTTCAGGACAAGATCAAATTTCTTGGCGTGGTTCTTGATTCCAAAATGACAGGTGTCCACCATATTAATCATATCGTTAAGAAATGTGAGAGGAACTTAAATATCATTCGCTCCCTATCTGGCGTCTGGTGGGGATCACACCCATACACTCAAAAACTTATATATAATGCCCTTATTCGTAGTCACTTTGATTATGGGTCCTTCATATTAGAGCCGTGCAATAAACTTTGTTTAAGTTCTCTGGATAAAATCCAATATAAAAGTCTTCGTTTAGTAATTGGAGCAATGAAATCTTCTCCTACAAATGCGCTTCAAATTGAGTGTGTCGACCCTCCTCTTTCTATCCGACGACAATTTCTCTCGGATAAGTATGTTATCAAAATTATGCAATCTCCCTCCCACCCTCTAGTCGCTAATCTTCGCTCTCTTTCGGAATTAGTCTCTACCTCTCCTTACTGGTTTCACAAAGATCCCCCCTGTCTGGTCAATAGCTACGTTAAAATAACTCGCCTTCCGTGCCCTATTTTTCAATGTAGGTTAATAAGCCCTCTGTTTGAAACCCCATATGATGCTATCATGTTCCGTCCTGATATTTCACTTGACCTATGTATTAATAGTAAATCCCCTTCCCCTAATCTCGATTTAAATTTTGCCATTGCTAGTAACTGGCCTAACTGGACCTCTATTTACACGGACGCTTCACAACTTTCAAGCCAGGGTTGTGTAGGATCGGCTGTCTGGATACCTAAATTCAAAATTATCCTGAGCTATAAATTGCCGATGCATACATCTGTTTTTACTGGTGAGGCGGTGGCAATTTTCGAGGCCCTCAAGTATGAAGACTCGCACAACCTTAATAACTGCATAATTTTTTCAGACTCCAAAAGTGCCTTACAAGCCATTTCATCCAACCAATTGCGTAGTAAATCCAAATTCCCGGTCATCCTTCAAATTAAGCAAGTTCTACATAGTCTCTCTGTTAAGAATGTGAGAGTCTCGTTGGCTTGGATCCCAAGCCACATTGGAATCCAGGGCAACGAGACTGTGGATCAGCTTGCTAAGGACGCGACTCACTCGGGCTGCCTGGATCAGTTCAGGTGCTATTCGCATGACTTGACATCTCTGGCTAAGGATCGCCTGGATTCGGACTGGCTCGCTCACTGGATAAGTTCTAGTCAGATGAAAGGACTGCACTACTCTGATGTTCAAGACACTGTTCCCGCCAAACCCTGGTTCTTTAAATACCGTGCAGCTAACAAAGCAACTACGTCAACTATATGCAGACTGAGGCTGGGCCACTCCTGTACTCCGGTTTTCCTTCACAAGATTCGTGTGAGAGACAACTCTTTGTGTGAATGTGGTTTAGACGAAGGCTCTATCGATCATTTATTTTTCGAATGTTCGAAGCTGTCATCCTCCCTGTATGACCTTCTCCCCCCCTACATTCCCCGCCCTGTTAATTTTAAATCCCTCCTTCGCTATGTATATTCCCCCTTTATTATCATTCTGTGTGACTTTATATCCTCTAACAATATAAGACTATAGTTCTAATTAATAACAACATGTTTTGTCTTTGTCGCAGTGTTACGTGACTCCCACAACAGCGTACGGCCGGAAAAAAAAAAGTCTTATTTTTTTGTTTTTTGCCAAAATTATTTTCTTGCTGCTATCAAACTGTTGGCGTTCTGCAGATTCAACCGCAAACTCCTCATTGTAACTGACATTGGCCCAAGCCTTAAGGCCGCCATTAAGGGGAAATAAATAAATAAATAAATAGGATAGGAAACAAAACAAAAAGACTGAGACTGAAGAGTGATTTATTTGTTCAAATGACTCCATGAATAGCCTATTTTATATAGGTATGCACTCAATGTTGATGATTGAACAGGTAGATACTCACATGAGCATCTTAGCCCCCCTTATTTCGGCAATATTGTGCATATCACTGGTAGCAATGTACTCCAAAATAGACACATTTCGCAATTTGGGTAGATTGAGTGTGTCAGCCTTGACAAATTTTTCACCGAAGTTTCCACTGGTAAGCATTTTTTCAAAAATTATCGTGGTAAATAGACTTGCAGAACCAAAAGGTTAGAAACTTATTGACGACATGACGAAGTACGAATGAGAGATGATAGTATTTTTTCTCTAAGCAGATGGGTAAAGGAAATCAAGAGTTTCGTGCCACTAATGACGTATTATATCCGGTCAACCATATCCGGTGCTTAACAAATTAAATTAAAAAAAAATACGCGACCAAATTTTAAAATATTCAAATTAGTTTCTCAAATTGGCCTAATCTGTAAGAAAAAAATATAAAAAAATACATTTTTTTTTTCTGACCAAAGGCAATTATTTTGTGTTGGACGACCACGGTCCAAAAGTTTCAACCGCGAGTGCCGCAAACACATAAAGTAATTGTTTTTCAAAAAAGCGTCTTTACGGCACTGGATGGTTTTAACGTCATCTGCGAATGTTCCAGGCTTCCGAACAGAGTTATTGACATAGGACAGGGCCAGCGCTATATTAGTAACTAGCCTTGACCTGTGGCTTCGCATTTCCCAAAAATATCCGTGGGAATTACCAAAAATTACACCGTTCTTTTCATTAACGTAGCATAAAAAATACCCGCAGAAAAATTCATATCTCTAAACCCAGTGGTTGAGGTTTCGAGATTTTATCCCAGTCCCAGGGTAAAAATGGCTTAAATGGTAACATATGTGTTATTCCAAACGTCCAGCTATATAGGTACAAAACAGGCAAACAAAAATTCAAAACGTACATTAAAATTTACAATGCAAAAAAAAATTTTCAATCAAGCGTTACTTTGCGGAGGTCCATCCTCCATCTCATCATTTGCGGAGGTATCAATGAACTGAAATTACTTTGCTCACCCGCGTCAAAAAGCAAAGCATTTCGCGGGTGAGCAAAGTAATTGTTTCAGTTCAATTACAAAAAAAAGTTAAAAATTAAAAATATATATATATAAATAATCAATTAAGTGTGTATTAGGTACAAAAGTTTGACAGTCGAATACAAATTCCGTGATTTTACAATAATCTCATGGGAATTCTTCATTTACAGCTCTTAATTAAATTGTTCTACATTAACGGTTGCGGTTACGATTTTGGTATATTATCACATAAAGCACTTTTTTGATGGATTTTACCTACATTTGATGCAGTCCTACTATTTGTATACACATATTGCAAAACTTATTAGACATGCATGATTGTATTGATTGTTTCTCTTCAACCGGCTCCAAAAAAGAAGGAGCATTCTATTTTCGTCTGTGTTCTGTCTATTTTTCATGTAAAATTCAAAAAATTTTTTTGGTCTGATTTACTAAATGTTTTCTGCAGATTATTTTCGAGGTGATTCCCTTATAGGTACATTTATCAAAACCGGTGCATGATAGAGTCTGCTAATGTTTCTGTTGTTTGTAGAAATATGTAATAAGTCATAATTTTTCCTAAACGAAAAAGACGCGAAATAACATATTGAAAACTTCGTTTTACAATTCAAAAGTATGCCATGTGTTCCGCAGAATAGCCCGCCAGGGGGTCCATTCAGCGCTCAGAGACAACTGTAGCGAACACTAGACCACGAGGGGGCTTAATAGGACCCCGCGGTTTTTAAATTTGTCGAAAGTTGAGGAGAGGTGTTTTGAAGAGTTGGATAGCAGTTGTGTACCTACTTATCGCATATTTTTTGTAACTGGATCAAAAAATAAATATTCAGGTATTTTACCTCTCTAATAAACGTGTCTAAGTGATTTCAATTTTGAATGAATATTATAATAAAATATGAAAAAATACTCAACGATCTTCTTAGCTTACCTACTTAGGCAGTAAACATGGTTTTAATTAAATTTTTTTTAACACAATTATTTTTCGCAGAAATACAATATCAAAGGCAAGTTAAATAAAAGTACAAAGAAGGTATGTTTGATTTGTAGCTCTACTTTACTACATTTAGTATATTAGTATAATAGAATATAGTAAAGGAAGAATTTTAAGAAAAGAGGGACTGTTTTAGAGCACCGTATCCGTACCCGTAAGCCGTGGGTGGCCTAGTGGTTTGACCTATGGTCTCTCAAGCGAGGGTCGTTGGTTCGAGTCCGGGCTCGCACCTTTGAGTTTTTCGGAACTTATGTACGAAATTACATTTGTAACTTACCATGAGCTTTAAGGTGAAGGAAAAAAATCGTGAGGAAATCTGCATACACCTGAGAAGAAATTCAATGGTGTATGTGAAATTCCCAATCCGCACTGGACCCGCGTGGGAACTACGGCCCAAGCCCTTTGATTCTGAGAGGAGGCCTGTGCCCTGCAGTGGGACGTACATAGGCTGGGATGATGATGATGATGATCCGTACCCTATTCTACTGATTAAATGCAAACTATTATATAGAAAAGGCATTACGTTAAGGGGCTGTTTCACCACTTTTCTTAAAGTTCGGATTAGCTTAATCATAACCTTATTTGTCAGATGGAAATAAAATTTCTGTTTCACCAGTCTCGATTAGCGCTAAGTGACGGACAAACTGTTTCTTAATTTGACCATCAGATCAGGAGGCATTTAGCATTTTTATCCGTCACATAAAGTTAGATTATTTTTTTGTGGCCATGGTTGGAGAGCCCTTCAGGCGGTTTCAGAAAAATAAATCAAAGTAATTTTTATTTTTTAAAGAAAAAGGTCATGCTAAATTGCATAAAATAATTTAATTATCAAGATTTGAATAAAAAAATGTAGGTAAACTTTTAGTATGTAAAAATAAATCCAAAATTTCGTAATATTTTTTAATAACCAACTTTTTTTCAGTGGCTCAATCGTTTTTTCTACCTGAACTTGTATGTCGCCCTTAAAAAAAGTTTATCTGTCAAATGGTTTGGCGCCACTTTTCGATTCGTTTTACGTGATTTTATTTTTCTTTGTTATTGTTAACAAAGTATCGTAAATAAATACCGTTTTTGGATCAATTATAATGTTACATATTTGTTTATGAAAAAAAAATAGATGTATTCAAAAATTATATAGTTAACCATTTCTTTTGCTTTAATAATGAGTGACTCTTTGAACGAAAGTGTGCGAACAGGAACACGTGGTCGTGAAATGCGACGTTGCCATTCCGACTTTTTGTTAAACCCACGATTAGTTAAGTGGTACTTAGTTTGCACAGGACCGGAGTGGTGAAACTGAAAAAACACTAGCTGACAGATTTGTCCAGTACTTAGTCTATTCATTGGTTACGTAACCAGCAGTTTGACAATAAGGTGGTGAAACACCCCCTAAGGGTACTAATTTAGAGCCTAGATCTATCTACAATTTTTTTTATTCAGCCTGTCGTAGTGACTAGTGACCCACTGCTGGGCAAAAGCCTCCCCTCTTGACCTCCACAATTCTCGGTCTGGCGCAATGTCAGGTTAGTTCTTTGCGTACACGTCCAAATCGTCCCGCCATCTCCTCATCTGCCTCGTCGTCGCTTGCCGTTCTCCGGCACCCACCAAATGACTGTAGCCAATAATTGCTGTTCAAAACGCTAAAATGTTTTTCTTTTTAAATGAAGACTCATTTTCTCATTTAATCAATTTCGGCCCCAAACTCCGAAGGCTAGACAACCTATTAACCGTATAGGTAGTAGGGATAGTGGCAGGGATGTTAACAGGTAGGTAGGATGGTTATAATCTGTAATCGTTCGACAAACCACTGCAAGGGCGAGGGCGGGTGCCCGCTCAACCCTGAAATGAGTTCGCAGTGAGACTTGGTGCCTGTGGGAGCGGTTAATATGAATGGGTACGTATCAAATCACATACAAGAATAATGTTCCAAATACATAACGGTCATTTGACATAATGCAATTTTCCTTGAAATTCTGAACTTTACAGGCTTCTTATGAAATAAATCTGACTCGTGAACAAATATATAGATGAATAGTTACATCGAGCCTTATAAACGGATATGATTTTCACAGTAGGTGGTGACAGTTTGACCTAGCCGTCGATTTTCAAAGCCACGCCATGACAGATAATGATTTTAATGCGATTTGCATTGCATTTTCAGAGTTAATAAATGGGTCATAAAAAGAGCAAGAAAAAGTTTTCTCTCCCGTGGATATAAAATTAGTTCCGAGCGTTCCGAGTCTGCAAACTTATGATTTATTTAAATGGGCTGAAAGTTGGCCTGGCGACCCTGGCGTCTCTCACGCCGATGTAGACTTGACTAAAAATATTGGCTATTAGACCCTTAACTAGACGGTGATCGCTTTCCATCAGGTGACCCGTCTGCTCGTTTTCCACCTCTTATATATATAAAAAAAAAAAACTTTTGCCATGTCCACAGGAGAGACGCGAACAAAAAGATATGTATGACCCAAATGTCTCCCAATTACAAGTAAAATTTCCGGAAACAGCTATACAAAAAGAGTATAAAATAAAATATCATCTTTAAAATGGTTCAAGGTTAATTACTTTACACATATTTCTAAAATATGGCGAGCTTAGGTAGGCACAATTTACAAAATAGGCTTAAAAAAGTCTAATATGTACCACCTAAAATATACACAACACACCCGCGTTCAGTGGTGCCCCGCGTCATACCCCACAAGCCCTAAGGACGACCCTGTTTAAATTTGGATAGGCTTTGACGTGTTCGCGGCACTCGCCCCCTCCGCCCGCTGATCTAGGATGTCACGTGTCGTGGGACGTCACGTCGTTATAACGGTGACCTATTTGGTCACGGTTCAGACGGTGCCGCTGGTTGTTCATAGAGCGGCAGATATAACAGTTTTTTTTAAAAAGTTTTTATATTTTTTGAACGTGAGATGTTCACCAACGAGATGGACAAATTATTTGTACACACGGTGGATAGATGCCGCTTCCAATCATAATGATTGGTTATCAAGGAGGCCTTCATCCAGCAACAGGCGTACTATGGCTGAAATGATGATGATTTTTTTTGCGGTAGATTAACTGGCCGAAATATGTCCGTCAAATGAATCCAGAAATTGGGGCAATATTGCCACGGTATAGATCCCTAGTGATAGATCTCGGGATGACCTTAGTTGGGTAGGTATTTATCACGTCTAATGGCGGGAGCTCGCATTAGATAGGCGAGAGAGGAGGAAGAGAGGAGAGGCCTTTGGCTAGCAGAGGGACACCAAAGCAGGCTAATTAAAAAGAAAAAGATTAACATATTCGTCTCGATTCGATTGTTATTGCATTGTCATCTAAACTACAATAACCGTACTAACTTTCAAATCGATACCATCAACTGTTGAAGAGTTCCCTCCAGAGATGATTCTGGCCACACTACTAGATTTTCACTACCAGGTCACCAAACCCGCACAGGTCTGTCACCAAATTTACACAAGTATCCCAGGTTTCAGCTCAATCGGATTGGTGTCCCAGAGGAAGTGGTGGAATCGTGGTTTGCAAATTTTGAAACCACAACGCACTAAAGCCGAGCTTAGACCGACATGTAAAATTCGTTGTGTTACATTGCGCGGCCGTAAAGCGACTTAGTTTGAAGTGGTCCATCGAGCGCCGCAATGTATTGCAACTGAGCTTTACTTACAAACAAAGCTTGTTATATGTGTGTGAGACAATTTCCAGATATACACAGTTACTTAAACGTCATAACAGCAATCAAGCTTACTAATCGCTGATCCTTTAAAAAAAATCGGAAATTATCCTCACACTATCCCTATGGCCGACGGCAAAAAACGGCTGATAATAGTAAGACTATTTTATCGGTTTTTATCGGTTACCGATTATTTTAATCGGGCTCGACCGGGTGTCCGTCTGTCGGTAATGGTCGTAATCGGTCGCTAATCGGTGCACAATTTACAAAATTGTCGATCCGTGTCGACGACCGATCCGACCATCACCGATACTTCGTCGATACATTAGTGCTGCGGTCCATGTTGTCGATGGTTTCTTTTTGGATGCTCAAATTATTGAGTTGTAAACTATGTTGGGGATAAGCGTGTTTTTGAAAATATACTGCATCAACACATGTGCTACATAATCCAACAGCTGTATAAAGAGTCTTTATTTATGAGTAAGTAATCGTAAGACAGTAAAAAACAATAGGGAGAAAACTATTTTCTTTTTAAATTTAGCGTAGTATTTATTAGCGACCGTGCTACATATTTTTGTGGTAAAATGTTTTAGCTTCCGTTTAGTTAAAATTAAAATTAAATTGAAAATATATCTGCCATCTAGCAGCTGCGCGATAGAGCTATCGACGTTTTAACCGCATTATTTGTAAAATTATAGGAAAAAACTTGTAAAATTGGCAGCAAACCGCCGTCTAACCCCTGCATCGATCAATCGATCGTGTGCCACGTAATTGCGCACGCGGTCCGAACCAGCTCCATTATGTCATTATACTCTACCGACCGAAACAATAGACTTTACAACCAAACTAAAATCTACTCTACCGCTGTTTTCACAAAATCCCATAAAGCCTACACAGTTATTGAAGGTTAGGACCATTAAATATCAAAAAAAGTGAAGTAATTGTTCAATTGGAAGCCTTGCTGGTAGGAAATTTGAGTTCAAAATTGGTTGTGATTAGGATAAATGATTATCCGGAAGAATAAATTTAGTAGTGATCAACCTGCGGTTGTGCAGATGTGACATCAGAACAGTGCGTGACATCGCGTATAAGTTTAGGTATACTTTTGAAGAACAAATAGATAAATATCAATAGAATAAGGGTAGGTATAACGAAGAGAGACGCGATACTTGCAGGCGCGAACTGGACACCATGCGGGAAGTGTCGCGTCGTGCATTTTTCTATGTTCATTGCGTGTGCTGTTGGTAGGTAACCAAAGTGCGGCGAGCGTCTCGGCCGCGCAATGAACAAAGAACACGCTCGTTGCTCCGCTGCCCGCTCCGCTGCCCGCTGCCGTCCAATCCACGGTCTAGGGATTGAAATGTCATAACGATTTTTGTATTCAAAGTTATTTCTCGGTTATTTCTCTATCAAAGGAGAGTTGAGGTAAGCTTTCGTGCTTTAGATACGGATAGTAACTAGTAGTTAATGGTGTGAATTATTCAATAAATAAAAAAATAACATAGCCAGGTGGCGTTTTATAAACACTATGGGTCTGACTGGGTTTCTCTATTTAGCTGTGCCAGGTATGCGTAATAAACAAAGAAAACGCTTGGCGCGCCGCCGGTCATGCATCGTCGTGGCTTGGTTGAGAGTCCTGAAGTCCAGATGACCGCAAACTCGAACGTGATGTCACCCCACAATTTTATGGGGTATGAACTTGTCTGGCTCTCGTGCGGCTGACCGCAGCACTGCTTTGAGCGCGCCGCGAAAATATTATGGGAAGCCATCCGGTTGACAATAAAACCTCTTTTTTGAAATTGGCAGTTAGTTGGAATAAGCCGCCAGTACTTGTAATTATGTTCTGGTTGTGCAAGTCATTGTGCAAACGGTGCAATATTGTGCTACGTATAGTAGGTATCTGCTACCAATCCAAAGTGGCAAATCGACGAAAAAGAAATCCAATAAAACCGGCCAAGTGCCATTATCTATAAAAACGGCAAAAAAAACACATTTTTTGGATGGGAGCCCCCCTCAAATATTTGTTTTATTTTAATTTAATTATTTATTTTTAAAGTGAATATATAACTAAATATTCTGCGAATATTTCAAGCGTCTGCCTGTTGCCGTTATCAATATCGAGCAAAAACGAGCTAAAAAATCACGTTTGTTGTATGCAAGCCCCTTAAATGTTCATTTTATTCTGGTTTTTAGTATTTGTTGTTATAACGGCAACCGAAATACATCATCTGTGAAAATTTCAACTGTCTAGCTATCACGGTTCGTGAGATACAGCCTGGTGACAGACGGACAGCGGAGCCTCAGTAATAGGGTCCCGTTTTTAGGGTTCCGTAGTCAACTAGGAACCCTTATTACCCTTTGGGCACGGAATGTGTCGACATATTCAAGCGTTTACGTCAAAATATGACAGTATAAAATAGACAAAGGTTAACGTGGTAAGGCATTCGATCTCCCGCCTCTCATACAAAATATTCTAGAGGTGTGGATTCTAATCCTCAGCCATTGGCGTAAGTTTTTTATCGAAACAAATGTCTTGAAGGCGTTGTTATTTAAGTCTCAAAGTTGAACATAGCTAAAGGCTACGGCTATTATCTTTCGTTTTTTTTTTTATAATTCATGTACGAAATTGAATTCAACGATTACAAGAGACATTTTTATAAAGGAAAATGTCACGTTTAAACAAAATTTCCTGTCTAGGGGCCTCTGTACCTGGCCAAAGAACTAATGTAGATTGAAGGCGAAGATATCTGATGTTTCGTTTTGTATACACTACACTAGGTACTTATAACTTATGTTCGTTTTTGCCAGTACGTATAAAAGTGTATTGCAGTCAATTCAGTATGTAAAATTAAATTCAAGTTCGAAGATTCATATTTTTCTTAAAAATAATAAACAATGAAGTGCGGTCATCCAAGAAAGTGGTAGTTAAGTATACCAGTTTTTACAAAAGTTTTTGTGACATCTAATTGCTTAGGTTGAGTGTTCTAACTGAGTGAAGTCATTAGTCACTGTCATCATATTATTGCAGGGAAAATTTACCTCGTTGTATCATGACATGACGTGCAAATGAACTTCAACCGTACGGTGGTAGACCATATTTTTGGCCAACTGTACATACCATACGTTAGAAGTGCTTACAATTCCACGTAATTGACACGTTTTATATGAAAAATTTAACAATTATGTCGCACTTGTAATTTTTGTGGTACAGGGAGTGTGTAACAGGGTTTATTTTAATAACGTACCTGTTTAGTTTTGAACACCTAAGAGTAATAAATGCTCTTTGCATTTAAACATCATTATGGGGAATAGAAATACAACCGGCAGTCATCCTTGTCAACCTAGGAATGTCAATTACTGTAGAAGGCATAGAGTAGAAAATGCCTATAAATAACGAGTATTCTTTAATGTCTCGGGGAGGTGAAGTAAGAACCATTAAATATAACGCATTTAAACGAAATCGTCGGTACAACACTAGTTAAAGTTATGCACAAATCGAAATGTTTTACAACTATTTTAGGTGATGTTTTGGATCCCAAATAGACACTATGTTAGAGTGACTTTATGAACGTGACATACTTACATAGTCTGTAAGTTTTGCGTCTGCCAGCGCGGTAAATTTGGAGGTGTGAATTTTTAAACATTACGAGGTCATGAACGTTGAGATATTAGTGTTGGGTCTGGAAGATTGGTCGAGTCAAAGTATTACTTTACTCTGTCATGTTCAAGCATGTTTTGAATAAAAATGCTTATTTTAAGTAGGTATCAATCAACCAATTTGATTCCTACGCCACCGTGTTGCACCATATTGTTCTAAATTATTTCATTTGTCTATAACAATACTTATTGAATGATATTAAATATCACAATGACAAGGTTCTATGGTGGCTTAGGAATCAAATTGGTTGACTGTACGTGTTTCTTATCTGAATAATTCTTAAAAGAAATCTTTGGATAGGAATTTGGAATGTGAGAAGTTTAAAATAAGACGAAAAACTTCCCCAATGTCGTTATGCTGTGGAATATTTTGGAGTGGACAGCCATCGCCTCTTTTGAAGAGCTGTTCCAGAAGGCTACCAATAGAGAGGACTTCAAGAAGCTGACCGCCAGTCTTCAGGATTGCAAAGCCACTAGAAGAATACGTGTTTATCACCATTTTTCGTTATCGGTAGAAAAATGTCCAATAAACTACAAGAGAGATCTTACGGGGGAATTGTATAAATGGCTGTGCGAATTATGCTTACCTATGTATAATTTTTTTACATGAAACTGACCCGTGATTGATCACTACCTTACTCACTTGATGAAAAGTGTAGACGAGGCCAAGCCTATTCATGATGATGATAATTTTTGGCTTTGAGTTCAGTTTGAGCTTTGCTGACTGTTCTGGTTTGGTTCCGAGTTGCCCTTGAGCACCGCCTAGCCCTCCGATAACTACGCCACTGTTAGCAGCGGAATGAAAGGGTTAGCCACTTTTCGATCTTAACTCATAAAGTCGAAAAGTGACGAGCCTTTTCATTCCGCGACTGTTCTTGAGTGCAGTTTAAAGAATTCTTACTTAGAACGAGGCACCAAAAATATTCCAATGGTATCGCCGACGGCTCTATATCTAAATCCCTAATGATTATTTGTCCTAATGTAATGTTTGTCCTAATGATCGATTGTCCTAACTCTTTTTATTTAAAATCTATTAATTGTTCTGGATTTTTAACCCCCGACACAAAAACAGGGGTGTTATAAGTTTGACCGCTATGTGTGTGTGTCTGTCTGTGGCATCATAGCTCTTAAGCGGGTGCACCGATTTAGATGCGGTTTTTTTAATAGAAAGCAGGTTTCTTGGCGATGGTTCTTAGACATTGTTTTATCAAAATCGGTGCAGCTGTTTCAAAGTTAGTAGCTCTTTTGTTAGCTGCGGAAGAGATCTTACACGCATAACGGGCATTGACAGTGACATAATTGAATTGGGGGTTTTTAAAATTTTTCATTTATAGTTATTATAAAACAAACCTAACCTAGCCTGAAGCCTGAAGTCTGAATTCAAGAAATTCTAACTGTATGCTTCAAGAACCCTTTACCCATCGTAAGTATGCTGCGAACTCTTTTATTAAACGAGTTTGTAAAATGCACATCGGTAAAGTCTCTGAAATTGATATTTTTAGCATGTCTCTAAGTAAATATAAGTCTGTCATCAGTAATAAGTAATTTGTTTGCCATTTTTTGTATTTTTTGTGTTTGCCATTTTTGTATTTGTTTGCTGAGAATGGGTTAGGTGCACATTCTCGTTTTCTTTTTCTTAGTAGTAGTTTTTTTGCATGCATGTATGTTGCTTTTTCACCCGTTAGATACCTATATTATCATTATTAAGAGTTAATAACCTGTGGCAACTTTGTTGGTTAATTTTTTAATGTAACTGTTTGTAGTATAAGTTTTATTGTACCGTTTGTGCCCAAAAACATAAATAAATAAATAAACCTATAGAGTTCTAGAGGATAATCACTTGAAAGTTCCTGAAAAATTCACGGTTTCCGAGAAAAAAAGTGTTAGGACAATCGATCATTAGGACAAACATTACATTAGGACAAACGATGTTAGGGATTTTGAATGAGACCCATCGCCGACATCCATACAATTCACTGGACAAGATTGTATGCAGCAAAGGACGCAAAAGTATAAAACGAATCATAAAAGTTGACTAAGCAACTGAGTAAAATGGTTAGCTAAATAAATTACAATCATTCTTCAAATTTTTCTATTCTCATGTAGTTTTGATATAATGTGTAACTTGTAAATTAAAATGTTTTGGACGCTTCCTTGTAGCTCAAACGTAATTAATAAAAAATCAGTCATTGTGTTTTCCGATATCCAATTCGCTAGAATATCTCTTCTTTCTAATATAAGAATATAAATCTCGTGTCAAGAAGTTTCTTATCGAACTCCTCAGAAACGGCTTTGTTATTTTTTCTATATTTGGTAGGTCTGACAATAGGTCGTAGGCTATTTTTTATACCCCTATTCTTCGCAGACGGACTCGCGGGCATCAGCTAGTATATTATAATAAATACATAAAATTATTTAATTTCCTTACTCCATAATATTGAAAGAAAAATTGCCAAAAAAATTTATGCCTCGTCTCAAATCCTAACTTTAACAAAGTACCTTGGGTAACTTATTCCTTAACTGATTCCGGAGCCTGATTTTCGATAACGCATCCGTGAAAATTCCGCTCGAAAATGATGAAAAATTGTGCTGAGTTTGAACTACGAATAGAGCAATAGGTAGGTAGTACCTAGAGTAGTTGAAACTTACAGTTTTAATTGATTTTGTCAACTAATTAATTTTTTTATGTATGTTATACTTTTGTAGAAATAGATTTTTTTGGTTTAACAATGTTTTTGACTAAAAGTAGGCGTAGGCACTAATATCTTTGTATGAGTACGCATAAAAACATGGAATCCAACAGTACTTTAGGCATTACATAGAACTTGTCCAGTTCTCGCTTCTAAATACTTAAATATTAAACCTCAATAAATGATAGGGTAAAAGTCTCGTAAGTTGACATGTAATCATGACAAATGGGCTATAAAAAAAGTTGGCGTTAAATGAAACGCGAAATGGTTCTCTTGAAGCATAGCTTGTCAGGCAGACAGGCTAATTGCTGCTCCAAGAAGGTCATTAG
Organism: Archips crataeganus; assembly: GCA_947859365.1. Classification (NCBI taxonomy): domain Eukaryota; kingdom Metazoa; phylum Arthropoda; class Insecta; order Lepidoptera; family Tortricidae; genus Archips; species Archips crataeganus. The sequence continues at coordinate 7,436,558 of OX402065.1, forward strand.
GAACTAAGACTGACTTTTATTCGTCTCGCGGACGTCAACCCGTCAAGTAATGGGACTATACCATGTGTATTTACCCTAGAAGGTATTTTAATGATTTTTGTCTTTTGCGTTATAGAATATAGTCGTGGGAACACGGTGTAATAATGATGTGTTTTCGAAACTGAAACTTGTCTAAAAAAACATTTACCTATAAATGGGTACAAATATTAACTAAAAAAATACATATCAATTTATATCAATTTCAACAAACCGATAGTGACTGTGACAGAAGCGTGATTTACGTGGGTCACTAAATAAGTTTTGAGATAAAGAAAAAGTATTCAACATATAGCTACAATTTATTTTACATTTTTCCGAAATACTCTCCACGATACTCTATACAAACTTCCATTCGTCTGAACCAACTTTGGAAATACTTTTGCCAGTCTTGATCTGACAGGTCAGAAATACCTACTTCGTAGGCAGCAACGGCTTCTTCGGGTCTCGAAAAAAACTTGCCTTTAATTTTTTCTTTGACTGTTGGAAATAAAAAGAAATCACAAGGAGCTAAGTCAGGGCTGTAGGGTGGGTGAGCTAGGATTTCAATACCGGATTCCTCAAGAAACGCCTTCGTTCTGAGGGACGTATGTGAAGAGGCGTTATCGTGATGCAGCATGATTCCGCGAAGCCCGGCCTTTGGACTACGCTCTCGCACAGCTTGGATAACTTCCGGCAATCCTACTGTTGTATACCATTCCGAATTAACTGACCTACAATTTTCCAACATAGATGTCGATAAATGACCGCTTCGAGAAAAAAAACTAGCCACCATTTTTTTACCAACGTTACGAGGTCTTTGCAATTTTGTTGGTAGCTCTGCCCCTGAGTAGACCCAAACCGACGATTGCTTCTTAGTTTCGGGATCATACTGATAGATCCATGTTTCGTCGCCTGTAATGATTTCCGAAACACGTCTTGACGCCCCGTTTTCAAAACGTTGACGCATTTCACGGCACCAACCCAAACGAGCCTGTTTTTCGGTTTCGGAGAGCAAACGCGGGATCCAACGGCAACAAAGCTTCCTGACTCCAAGATGTTGGTGTAAAATGGTGTTCACACTCCCCGAAGTAATGTCCAGGATCTTCTCGATGTCCTTGTATGTAATTCGTGAGTCTTCCCGTACCAACATTTCCGTAGTCCACACATTTTTTGCAGTTACTGCTGTTTGCGGGCGTCCGCTTCTTTGATCGTCTTCAAGGTCAGTTTTACCCCTTTTGAATTCACTAAACCACCTAAAAATTATTGCCCGTGAAGGAGCAGACTCTCCCAATCCAGACTGTAGTCGTTGCAAACTTAACTGTTCAGTTAAACCAAATTTAAAATCGTAATAGATCATGGCACGCAAATGTTCGCGGTTAAGTTCCATCGTGTCAGCAAAAAACGCGGGAAACGTTGTAGTAAAATGACTGGAACATCATATATTTTTTTTAAATTGAGGAAATGGCTCATTGCGTTCTATTTTTAAATAAATTTGCTTTTTAAAAACATACAACACAGATGTGTTCCATTTTTAAATTTCGAGCATCACAAAACTTATTGAGTGACCTACGTAGTAGGTCTTTGGATGCAACACCTGGCAGTTAGTGTACAAAATCTTTGCCATACCTGTCATCATCAACGTCACTTGAAAAATTTAGGTAACTTGGTGGGAATCAAGTTATTATTATTTAGGGCGCCATGAGATATTTATTCTTAATAATTTTCTTCCTTATTTCAATAAACCAACAAATAGTTAAATTTACTTACATGTACAAAACTACAAATAAAAATAACTCAATCTGAAGCAGGGTGATCAGAACCCTTTACCAACTCTGAACAAGCCCCAGAAATTTCACACACTTTTTTCCATGTAACCTTTTTCTATAAACAATAATGACTTCCGAACCCCGAAAAGGAACAAAAGCAGAGTTAATCCGAGCTAAAAACTAATCAAGCCTATCTGAAAATGAACTAACAAAAGACTAAAAAACAAATGAATGGGCGGCGTGCGCGCACCTTACCATAAATCATCGGAGGAGCCGAAGAACCGAACCTGTGTTCCCGAGATTTTAATAAACATGAGGCAATGTCGGTGTATTCATTCATGAATTATTTTTTTGTTATTTTAATTACGAGGTCGTGTGAACGGGTTGTTTCAGCGATCATCGGTGTGGTTTGGGTTATGGCTGGTTGCTTCTACTTCTGCTTCTTTCAGAGCAACTTATCAGAGATGGAGTCGTTGTCTTCCTTAGTATAAGGCTAGAGCGACACTTGTAGCAGGCCCAATGGTGAATTGTACGCAGTTGATATAATTGTAAAATGATCATTTTTATTTTTAGAAAGTCAATGTAAAAATATTTCTTTCGACCCAAATTAAGTCTTGCCAAAACTGTAAAATATTGATGCAGAAAAGTTTTAAGTGATTTTAATTACGTATTTGGATTATTTGGTTTTGGAAGTTGTGGTTGTGTAAGTTGGGACAATTTCGTAATAATTTGACCAATGTTTCTTTTTTTACGATTTTTGTTGTAACTCTTGTAATATCACCAATATATATTTTCTTTTTTTTTCTTTATTTTCAACTTATCTTTACAAGTGCGTACTGATAAAAAAAAATCTCAATTTACTTTCAATCTAGAATGGTCTGTCAGGACGTTTTTCCGCTATGCAAATATATTTTTTTGATGCGGTTGAAATTACAAAAGCACTGAAGTCCAGAAATTTATGAAAGTAATCATTAAGAAATTCTTTATAATCAAGAATTGCTCAAGCCTTTGTAGTACCAGTACTTTGTAAATATTATAACAAAAGCGAAAACAAGACTGCAACCTACTACACTTTGCGTCATATTGAATCCGTTCTCTTCGATTTCAATTTAATCCTAAATAGTCACGTTCCTGAATAATTTATTTAATAATTTACCTTTAATTTACGTCCGTACATTATATGGCCAGTACCAGCTTAAAAAAAAGCAAGAATGTCTATGGTGCGGTAGGCGGCGCCTGCGCAGCTAATTATAGGGTGCGCGTACGGCTCCTTGCCGCTCGACTCTATGGTTATCGCACATCTATATCTCAGGCTTAGTAATTTTAAGGCTACGGGTAAAAGTAGCGGGGTATGGGTACATTGATAAAGGTAAAAGGTTTTACTCAGGTACAATCAGTAGCAAAAGTAGATGAGCTGTTTCGGTGCTCAAAATGGTATACCTACTTACACCCATGTCTACCCACCCACAAATAATATGGTCTTGGCAGTATAGTGGTATTGTAATTTTGAGCACCTTAACAGCAACTACTCCTGCTGACTGTATTGAGGCATCTTCTTCAATATGCTCGTATTTCTTTTGAATAATAAGAAAAGTTTTAAACCCTTTTTTATATCAGTATTTTTCTAACAAATCTAGAAGTTTACTTGTAGTACAGCTGAATAATTAAGCCTTATTGTGCTTAGTAATAGAGACATAATCGAAAGGCAAACCTGCTTAAGTGACAATACTACGATCTGGCTGTATAAAAATCTCTTCTAACTGCTAACTTTGACTAAGAACTTGCACTGGGAGTCTTGAATACTCACAGAAGCTACCACAGAAAGTCAACCTCTATTGGCAGTCGATAACATTGTAAATGATTGCCAAATGGTCTAGCAATCTATTGGACGCGGAATAAAATTATACTGCAACTGCATACCGAAAAATTCCAAACAAAATAGATTGATTATACACCGTGAAATTTTAGTGGTTGTTTTCCCGAAACGAGGTGATTTAGTTTCGATTGTACAATCGATTTATAATTACTATTTCGACTAGAGTCAAAAATCCAATTGTGAAAAACGAAAGTCGAAAATGACCGCAAACCAATAGTAACGCTTCGTTGGTACAAGTAGCGTACGATCGTATGATAGGTTAGGTACCAACGAAGCGTTACTATAGGTTTGCGGTAATTTTCGACTGTCGTTTTTCACAATTGGATTTTTGACTCTAGTCAAAATAGTAATTATAAATCGATTGTACAATCGATACTAAATCACCTCGTTTCGGGAATAGGTAGTGAAGAAGATAGGTTTTATGTACATACCTCAAAGCCGACAATTGTTGAAATTCTTGGATAAATACTTTGAAGCAACGAATGTCTTTTAGCTGACATGATAATTTTATGAATGACGTGGATTCTATAGAATCAGGTTTAGGTATTTGTGGAATATAAAGAAGGCTAGGACGAATGATGATGCAATAAAATAATTATTCCAAGACGCGACTCTAGTAAAGAAGAAACACTTGATTTTAGCCCTGAAGACCAGATTAATTGTCAAGTGACTGCGAAATTAGATTTTTAGCTGCTTTAAAATAAATAAATAGCCAATTGAGCTGGCATAGAAGTAACATCATAACTAGAAATTAACCGTAAAGAATCGAAGACGGGTCTTAAAGTAAGTACATCGGTTGATTGGTGGTGTCACAATTCCTACTCTAGAGATCGCTTTGCATCAATATGTTTCCTCCAGAAAAAATAAACTGAAAAGGAGAATAGTATTTTCCTTGCACTTTCGGTAAGCTCGTCTTACGGAAATCGTTAGCAAAAGCTAAATCCGGTCAAGTGCGAATCGGACTCGTACATGACGGGTTCTGTACCTCCGTACAATGGTTTAAAAATAATTCAGTAAAAAAACATTATAAATATCATGTTAAAAACGCGTTTCTTATACTTGACCCCCTTAAATTTAACTTTATCTTGTTTTTAGTATTTGTTATTATAGCGGCCACAGTAATACATAATCAGTGAAAATTTCAAGTGGTAGTAGTCCTATGACAGACGGACGGACGGACAGACAGCGGAGTCTCAGTAATAGGGTCCCATTGGCGCCCTTAGGGCACGGAACACTAAAAACAAGATGATTTCACCGTATAAATCCCATAAAACTTTATAAACATTCACCTACCGTTTATTTATTACAAAACCGCGGTTTCCCATAATGGGCGTGCGCAGGCAACTTATAATTACAACGGTAGGCGGGCTTCCTTAGACTGACATGGAGTTTTTACAGGCACTCATTAGATGGCGTACCGCTTCGAGTTCTATCTACTGTAGGCTGTTATTAACTGGAAAGCATTTAAAAGATGCCTAGCGAGGTTCCCATGATTTAACTAGAATAACCAGTCTATTAAGTATACCTGCAACAGTGCTCTGAAGTGCGACAATTCTGTCACGAACTCCGATATCGATAACACAAGACTAGTCAGAAATAGGACCACCGCCGTACTGAGTTTTTTGTCGTTTCTTCTCGTTAAAGCGTAACGTGTAGGTGAAAAGCTTAAGCAAAGGACCTGTTATATATGTCATGGACCAAGTGATTAATGCGGGCATTATTCGTAATGCCCGGGCATTATGAATAATGTCTAGCTCTATCGGGCAGAGTGATTAATTACTATCTAAACTTCATTATTTATGACATTGCCCGGTCATTATTATACTGCTACGTGACAAATGGGCAATTTGATAATAAAGCTAAGTTGCCGTGACACCGCAAAAGTGCCCACGTCACAGACTTCACGTGCTTGTAATTAGGTTGTTAATTAAGTGTAATATAAATAATATGTATGTTAGTCTTTAAGGTATTTTTATATGGGCCTATGCAGCCTGAAATAAAATTATTCTATTCTATTCTAAAGTGATTAATTACTGTCTAAACCAAAGCCAGCGAGCGAGCGAAGCGAGCGAGCAAGACCTATCGGAGCGGAAGCGACTCGGTATGGTTAGGTTCGAAGGCTAATGCGGGAGCGTAGCACAGCGAAGCTCCCGCATTAGCCTTTGGTGTTAGTTATTTTTTTATGACCACCCGGAAAATCTAATTTGTATTACTTTGCCCAAAAGGTGATGGACATTATGTATAATGCCCGGTCAATTTGATTATTTGAACAATTATTATCAAATTGCCCCCTCATATTGGGCATTTTTCATAATGCCCGGGCATTATGAAAACTGCCCGATTTATCACTTGGTCCCGATGATTTTTATTCCGTGATCAGGAGTTGAAAAATGTTAATCCCTGGCCAAAATGGAATTTAATAGGTGAGGTCTCAAGCAATTTAGTCTCTGTTGAATTAAAAAAGAAACGTTTTTGGTAAAACTTCCTGCGCCAACCGAAACCATGCACGTCCTACATTTGTTAAAGTTAAGTATTTTCGTCAAGTGTCATCGATTTGGCGGGAAATTTGACAGGTATGACGTCAAAGTTTGCTTAAGAAACTGACTTGTCAAAGAGGTTTTAAGCTCATAGACTAATAAACCATGCGAAGGGTGACAATGATTTTAATTATAAAAATATTTTCCAAATAACCATAATTTAAAAAATAGACATTCTGTTTCAAATAACTGCGACTTCAACGTGGTCGGCACCGAAATCTGATCAAGAAAAATTGGTTCCTGATCACCGATTAAAAATCATCGTGTAGCTGGTCACTTTCGTACTTTGTCGTAATAACACAATTGGCTAAGTAAAGTTTTTTGAAGAGATACTAAATTTTTTTGGACAGTGGTCGACTTCAACACCAAGAAACTGCAGCTGTTTTATTTTTATCTCCTTTTAAATAAATAAAAAATAAAATATTGGAAATAATTTCCAATATATATTGGAAATATTTTTTTAAGTGTTCGAGATGACATTTGTGAGATTTTATGGCTGACAAGCGGTTCGTGCTCAGTACTAAGAAGAAATAGAAAAAAAAAACGAATTCAACTGTCGCTTCTGTCAATGTCAAATGAAATCTAACCGTTTGCGTTTCGTTTGCTTTGCGTTGTCCAAGAAGCAGTTCCAAAATAGTGATCGAAAGTATTTAATCGTGATCCAATTATTGTGCATAGGTCGTGGAGAAATGCGGTAAAATTTAAAGTCCGGATTTTATGCGGAGGTCGATAAAAATAGTCAAAAAATCACACTGAGCACACCAAAACGCAAAGCAAACGAAACGCAAACGATTTGACATTGAGAGCAGTGACAGTTCACTTCGGTTTTTTTTTCTGTTTCACTAAGTTGAGCACGAACGGCTTGTCAACCATAAAATCTCACAAATGTCATCTCAAACACTCAAAAAAATATTTCCAGTAAACAATAGGAGATAAAAATAAAACAGCTGCAGTTTCTCGATCTCCAGAACGACGACTGTCGAAAAAAAATATAATTAGCACCTCTTCAAAAAACTTTACTTAGCCAACACAATTGTCAAGTATGACGTTTTGCACGATTTTTCTTGCTTGCTTGCTTTTAAGCTTAATTTATATAATCTAAGTACTAATTATGTTTAAGTAATTTTGTTATTATTATTTGCTTTTATAATCTACAGATTATTTATTTACGCACGTAACCTTACGTAGTAGCTATTGGTGTGTAGTTTATTTATCGATCTAATCAGCGATCCGGGTGACACCAACGGTACTGGCTGGAAATCAGCGCTGGCGTGCATAAGCACTTTTATAAAAAGCGCGTTTATAAAAACGCCTCAGCAAAATGTTGAGCCAGTTTTCGATTTGCAACCGCAATGACACATTCTATCTTTAGCTCTTGTGTTGTCTTTTGTTTTGTAAAAATATTGTTGTTGTGTCTTGTGATATTGTAAATAAATGTATTTTCTTTCTTTCTTTCTAAATATTGTCTGTTTAACATTACGGTCGTAACGCACCCGCATCCTACATTATACATGTCTTTCTATATACTCGTACCTAAGTATCTTAGACGGAATTAATAGAGCATGTGGTTTTGCTCTCGGACCGCGAGTGGCCAATAGCGGTATCTATTTATACCTACCTCCTTTCTAAACACTTTACACTTCGTGCCAGAGGCGGGGCCACAGAAGTCACATAACATGACCATAAAAACTAACCTATTGAAACAGTAGATTAAACTATGATTAAATTTTATTTCACATAAAAAAGGCTGAATAAAAGTGGGATGACCGAGCGATTCTTCGGGAGTGTGGGAAAGACGAAGGAAAAAACGAATAGTGTAGAGGTAGCGGGCGAAGGGTTCTGTATGTACAATCGAGGTCATAAGTAGGTAGTAGGTATCTATATAGTCCTCCACATCGATTTCAACGACGGAGTCCTTGACTGCAATCTTGACTAAGTAATAATATAAAATGCGAAAGTAACTCTGTCTGTTATCAATTCACGCTTTAGAGCTGAACCGATTTGGATAAAACTTGGTATGGTGATAGTTTGAAAACCTGATAAGCATAATACATGATATATACTTTTTTCTTGGAAATTTCATTTTTCCCGCGAATTAACGATATAAGTCATACAAGTACCAATTCTTTATAAACGGAGTCGTAGCCAACAGCTAGTAAGATAAGGCTAGGTAATTTTTATTAAGTACGAACTTTTTCGATCCTGCTATTAGTAAAAAAGTGTCCCACAACTTCCATATAATTTTCGATTTTTCCATTTAGGTCATATAAAGTGTATGAAAAATGGTAACTCAACGGAAAAAAACAGTAGGATCGAAAAAGCTCGCGATTCTGAGCAGAAACCACATAAAATTTTCTTAATTAAAATAGTCAAAACATATATACAACAAAATAAAATTGGCCCTAATGTAACTTTAGGTACTTATAAATAAAATATTTTTCTAGCGTGAGGCCTACTTAATAATCGCACACCTACATCAAAAGAGCGTCATTCAAATTAATATACCATTTTAATTTAGACCTTTCAGAAATTGACTGAAGTCTAAATTAAAATGGTAGTTACATTATTTTGAGTTGATCCTCTTTTGATCTAGGAGTGCGTATGTCTCGCTTCAACAAACTTAGTCTTAAATAATCTATCGCAGGATGCGCAATAGATCTGGCCTTGTGAATTGTAGGTTTACGACGTATAGGAGGGCTTGGGTCTATCTTTTATTTTTATTTATTTATTCTCAAAAAGGTACATAATATTAGTTACATCACTAATTTCGCTAAACTATAATGTTTAAAGCACGGCGTTTGAGATTAAGTGTCTTTAACCGGTAAGGCGCAGAGCAATGGGCGGATTGACCACAGTCTTATAAGTTCAAGGATACTTCTAGAGGTAAATATCTATAAGTATAGCCACAGCGTCAAATACAAGTATACACCGGCCTTATTGTTAATGTTGATGGCATAAACGTGCATATATTTTTGTTAACGTACTACATACGTATATGTATTTCTGACCTTGATTGTACCAACCTCTTTAGATACATTATGTTTCATACTGTTTTAAACTTTCGTGATTTTCACTCATAATTACTATACTAAACGGGACTTATCACGCAATAAATATTTATTTATTTACCTCGACGTTTCGGCCACATTGCAGCAGCCGTGGTAGAGCCGTGGTGGTGGTAGAGTTAACTCGTGACCACGGCTGCTGCAATGTGGCCGAAACGTCGAGGTAAATAAATAAATATTTATTGCGTGATAAGTCCCGTTTAGTATAGTAATTATTATGTTTCATTGATGTAAACCGATAAATGAAATGATAAAACGGCCTGTAGGATAGGCTCCCAAATAAAAGAGTAGAAAACTAAAGAGAACTAAATAAATTTATAATAATTTTATGTCAAAAATTTGCCAGTTATGTAGAAAGAGGAGCCCTTATTAAATTTCTACTTTTCTCTGGGAGTCTATGTTTGCGCTACGTTCTTTTTGGCACTTTTAGAGGTAGGTTAAGGTAGGTATTATTACACACTCATGTCAACATGTTTTCCGTCCGATTACAAATCGAGTCAAGTTTAATGTATATCTTTACCCCATCAAACAGAACCAAATATTGGTCGATTTCAAAATAACCCTGCCTTAACAAGGAATGTGTGAAGTTCCCGATCCGCACTGGGCCCGCGCGGGAACTGTACAGCCCAAGCCGTAAAATCATTATCACCCTACACATGGTTTAATCTATGACCCTAATACCTGTTTAACAAGTCAGTTTCTTAAACAAAGTCTGACGTGAGACCTGTCAAATTTCCCGCCAAAACGATTGACACTTTGACGACACTACCTAACTTCAACAGATGTAGGATACACATGCATTATGTGGATGGAGGAAGTAATAACAATAACGTTATTATTGTAATTATACAGAGACTCGATTGCTTGATTGCTCTATTAAATTCTATTTCGGTCAGGGATTAATACTTTTCAGCACCTGATCATCACAGTTAAAAATCACGTGTATTTATTAGTAGGTGTATAAGAACTTATTAGTTGCGGGTACGTCTGCGCTGATTTTCTTTTAGAAAGTCGATAATAATCGATTAACTGCCTTCTATATGAGATTTTTTGGAGTTTACATAAGAGCTTTGCGAAGTAGAATTAACTACGAAGCTTTTCAATTATTAGAGTTCTCTGAAAAACAACCGCAGGGACTAAAAAGAGTGAATTGATTAAGCAACTTAAGACCTAACTATACAGAAATTCAATGAGGGCACTGACTTTCAACATATATTTTCTAGTCTTTACTGTCTCTTAGTAGACAAAGCAAATAATCCTTTTATTTGAGGCATGATTGCATGTTTTAAGAAACATTGTGTTTAGTTTAAATTTAATAATGATAAAATAAGTGCTAAGCACAAAATTAATGGAAAAAAGTGGTAAAAGAAAATCTCACGACCCAAGTAGAACTCATCAGCTGCATAAAAGCTGGATTAAAGCCACAATCGAATCGAAACTTAAGGCTGTTAGGCTGCACTAAGCTCATAACGTCAAACGATGCTTCAAATTAACCATTGCAGCATTAAGATTTTTAGTGGCCGCTTTAAGTACGGCTGGAATAGAGCTGCATTGGGGCTACATAAGAGACGGTTGTACAACCTTTTTGTTACGGTTCAGCCATTATAAAGCATGTATCCAGGTTTAAGCATTGGGTCTGGAAAACGGTATAAGTAACCAAAAATAAAAGTAATCTAATGTCAAATTATAATTTTTCAACCTAATTATCGACTATCGTACAACTTTGTATGAGAATTGACCTGTTGGGTTTATACGACAAGTGTTGACATATTCCAGCCATACAACTTTTCACATTCAATTTCTATAGCTATTTCGTATTAAAATGAACTTCTCCGAGATGATGACATGCCTACAAAAGTTGTTACATTGATTTATATTAATTACAGTAAAAAATTAGTAAGATTATATGATTTGCATAAAGGCGCGGCCCCAGTGCCCGCGGCGGTCGGTGTTTATAAGGTAGCGTCTCGACCGCCCCCGCTCGAGGCGGATGGTCGTTTCAACGCTATTCCTTCTAATTTATATTACAACCATCGTGATGGGCTTTGCATTTTTTTAAAGTTTATACCTAGGCGCTAGTTTAGAGTTTAGGGATTTTATAGAAAATGGATTCGCCAACTTTTTTAATGATGAAGATTGATAATTGCCAGTTATTGTATTTTTTTTTCAATAACCTTACATTTTTTATCGATGTAATCTATTGTGTGAAACGTGAGGTTTACCATTAGAAAAATTAATATGTTAGTGTGAGAACGGTTAATTCTGACGCTATACCACCATTGCGGATAAAATTATTTTTAGAACTTAATTAAAGACTAATTTTGCTTGCGTAAACCCTGGCAACCGAATTAAGTAAATTTTTCGAGATTAAACTGATTTCCCAAAACTTACATTGTGGTCTTCATTTGCTTGTATGAATAACTCTAGATGTAGCGGTTAAGTATTAATATCAGGTTAGCAGTAACCTTTGTGGTACTCCGGAGGTTCAACTGGCTAACAAAAAATTCGTCTAAATTCGCCTACCTAGTCGTTTTTGCGAGAAAGAGTAACAAATTCTCACACAAGCACACACTCGTAAACTTTCGCATTTATAGTAGGTATATTATTTATAGGTCAAGTTCAAAAAGTATCGACGACATTATTCTCTTTTAAAAATGTAGTGCATTACTATACTGTTCGCGGCACGATATGCTCGTCGCCGCGGGCCCGCTCCCGCGCCCCAACCGCTGTTATTATCTGGAAGCAGCCGCCTCCGCTCGCGGGGCATTGTGTGAGCACGCCTTAACATCTGGGATTACCGAAATTTCGAGAAAAAATAAAACAGTTTGGGTATATTTTCTAACTAGTACGAGTACTTATATCAACCATTGGGACAAGGAATGGTTGTGCTGGGTATTTTGAAGCGTTTGTAAAGAACTGTAGTGCGGTTTTAAATTAATTAGGTACCTATTTAGCGTCTTGTTGGTGTTGGTTTGTTCGTTCGGTGTGACATTCATCGCCATCATTCCAGCCTATATGTCATAGGTATACGTCCCACTGCAGGTCCCAGGTCTGCTCTCAGGGCGTCTTTCCCACGCGGGGTCAGTGCGGATTGGGAACTTCATACACACCATTGAATTTCCTCGCAGGTGTGTAAAAGTTTCCTCCCAATATTTTCCTTCAGCGTAAAGCTAATGGCAAATTTCAAATGTAATTTCGCTCGTAAATTCCGAAAAACTCAGAGGCGTGGGCACGATTTTGAACCCACGACTCTGCATGAGAGGCGATAGGCCACTAATACATGTTATAATATAAACGTGAAAGTTTGTATGGACGGATGTGTGGATGTTTGTTACTTTTTTACGCTAAAACAGTTTGACGCATTCTGATTAATTATGGCACACAGATAGTTTAAAGCCTGAATTACTTAACGCGTATACTTTTTATCCCGAAAACTTGCATAGTTCCCGCAAGATAGCGATAAACGAAGTCTTCGCAGACGGAGTTGCGGGCAACAGCTAGTCCTTAAGAAATTCCATTAAACAGGGTGAAAAAATAATTATACAGGCTGAAATAATAATTATACAGGGTGAAATAATAATTATACAGGGTGAAATGTAAATGGTGATACAAAATTAGTGTTTCTAAATCAGTTAATTCTGGACAATATAGGGCACTAACTAATTTGTTTTAATTAGTCATATTTCAGGTGATAATTTGAGGTGTCCGTACATTGAGTTTGTGATTTCATTTCAACTAAGTAGTACCTGGGTGGTACTCCGCTCGGGCTGAAACTCGGTACCAAGCGTTTTCCCAGAGATAAGACCAAGCTAGATCAATTTTTCATCCCCGAAAACCCCCACATACCAAATTTCATCGAAATCGTTCATCGGAACCGTTTCTGATATATATACCGTACCGTTTCTGATATATATACAAGAATTGCTCGTTTAATGGTATTAGATTAGATATGAACATCCTAAATTTTATTCGACTAATTTTAACAATTGAGTTAAAGCATTATGTTGTTTAGAATTAACACAGAATTAATTCATTATGTTGTTGTGTTTTAGAAACAGTAATTTTGTATCACCATTTACATTTACATTTACATTTACATTTACATTTCACCCTGTTTTTCTAAACCCATGCAAAATCAAAGACTCCAATACAAACCTAACCAAATTACGAAAACATAATGGAATAAGCGACAAATAAATTTACAATGCCCTTCAAAGCGATATATAGCCTCGTAAACCAACTTAACATGACCCAGGACTACTTGACAGCCCTTGGTTATGGCATGTCGGAGTAGACTGGTTTTTGTTGTGTCAGTTCTTTTGCAGAGTCAGGAGCAAGTTTTGTTTCGTGATAATTTCACGCAGCCCCTGGGGGGATGCGAAGGCCTTTTTTTCATGAAACTGTAGCCACAGCAATCTGGTTTGGGAAACTAATAACTAATAAAGTTACTTTTGTGAGTTTGTTTGTTTCGGTGCGGGAGTTGAGGACATTTTTGCGCTAGTGGACATTAGAGTTTACGAGGTAGCTGAATAATGTGGGAGGGAATAGTAGATTATGGTCAAGGCCTGGAAGTAGGCAATTGCTAGCTGATTATCCCACTAATATAATAAACGTGAAAGTTTGTATGCACCGTGTTTTTTTTTCCGTTAAATTCGACACGTTGCTCGGTAGGTACATTAACAGAAACTACCTGGTATTTTGATTTTTGTTAAAATGGAAAATTTTTTTTTTTGTTTTTCATAGGTGCATAATAATAAATCAATATTACAGTGCAAAAGTTCCCTTAGAGTTACACAAAAGTTTGCCATTTATGACAAAGTTTTTAAAAAAGTATGTGTAGGTATAGGTTACGCCATCAGAGTTGAGGCGAAATATTACACACACATCTACATAAAGTATAGGTACTGATAGCAAAAAAGATAGTGAATTAATGAAATGACTGAGTGAATGAAAATGTAAGTTATATATAATACTAGGGGCCATCCATAAATTACGTCACACCAATTTCGATCAATTTGGACCCTCCCCGGGGTCCTTGTCAAACTTATTACTATGAAAATCGCCATTATTTTGTTCTAGGTCGTGTTTTTGTAGTGGTAGAGCCATGTTGTAGCTAGCCGCTGCATCACAAATGGGCCGGCTCGTCCGGGGCAGTACCACCCTCACACAGAACACCGGCGTGAATCAGCAGTACTCCTGCTGCGTTTCGTACGGTCAGTGAGAGCGCCGGGGGCCCAATACCTCTCCCCCTCCCCTATTCCCTCTCCTTTTCCCAGGGCCGACAACGCACTGGCATCGTGTAAAGCGCTGCGGGTGTCTATGGATAGTGGTGATCATTTAACATCAGGTGACCCACTAGTTCGTTTGTCTGGCCTCTTTAACATAAAAAAAAATAGTGTGACAGACCCCCCCCCCCTAAATGTGTGACGTAATTTATGGATGGCCCCACTATGCATATTACAATTTTTCTTTTTTCATATAACCTATTTTTGAAATAAAACAATTTGAAACTGATAAGAAATATTAACTAGAAAAAAAATCGGTATTTTATAATAGCGAAAAATATGCTTATCTGATTTATATAAAATAGATCAAAATATTTTATTTTTTGTTTTGTTTGAACTAGATGTATTTTCCTAAATTATTCTTAAAGAAATAGGTTGAAGAAATTATTAGTCAATCTTGTAATTCTATCTCGAGTCTGTTGAACTTGCTATCGGTACGAATAAATGTCAAAATCCCGCTGTCATTACATGACGTGTTGTTGTGTGCGTGGCCTCAACTCTGATGGCGTTACCTATAATATGTCGAACGAACACCCCTCAATAATCTCCTTGTAGCGAATAGCAAACTCTTTACTGACGAAATTTAGAAGATACTTTTAAATAATAATAGGACGTAATGAAGGACCTTTTACACTGATTCAGCCATTAAAATTAATTATTGAATATCTGGAAAATAGTTAGAGTTAAGACACTAGTTTCTTGAAGAAATTACCTCTATTTGACCTAATTATCTTCCCTTATAGTTAACGGAATCAAAAAACCACGATGTGGATGGATATGTGGGTTGTTGTTACTCTTTCACACTAAGACGGTACGACGCATTGTGATAAAATTTGGCACACAAATAGTTTATAACCTGGATTAAAATATAGGCTAATTTTATCCCGGAAAATTGCATAGTTCCCACGGGATAGCGATAAATGAAATCATTGCACACAGTCGCGAGCAGCTAGTTGGTAGGCATATACAACAAACAACTGAAAATGTAATTGAATTGCCTTTTTTATCAATGACATTTGAAGAGGTGTATTTTTCTACCCAAAACACTTAAAACTATTGCAGACACAGATAAAAAAGTCGTGCTAGCTTATTTTTAATCTGGTATACCTATTCAGTATTTTGTGCCATCATTTTTTATTGGTGTTTTTGTGTTTTAAAAAGTTGTTAACTAGACTACAATGGTATTTGTATGCATCATTGCTAGAGAGTTAAAAACTCCAGCACTGTTTTTTTTTAAATTTTACATTGACCATCAACAATGCACTTCTTCTGCTAAGTAGTTAACAAATGACGACTTTTACGGATATACTTTTCAGAAAAAGTATTACACTTAACGGATTCGCTGTCAGTTGTTAGACTCGAGGCTTCTTTAGATGCCACAAACGCACATGTGCGTTTAAATGACTACCGAACCATGATGGGGGCATTAGGCGAAAGTCGCAAAAACGCATACTTACTCATATGCGTCGGCTGTGAATGCGTTAAATACATATCATCATCATCCCAGCCTATTTACGTCCCACTGCAGGACACAGGCCTCCTCTCAGAGTGAGAGGGCATGGGCCGTAGTTCCCACGCAGGCCCAGTGCGGATTGGGAACTTCACACATACCATTAAATTTCTTCGCAAGTGTATCCAGGTTTCCTCATGATGTTTTCCTTCACCGTAAAGCTCTCAGGGTATTCAAATGTAATTTCGAACAAAAATTCCGAAAAAACTCAGAGGTGCGAGCCGGGATTTGAACCCACGACCCTCAGCTTGAGAAGCCATAGGTCAAACCGCTAAGCCAGCACGGCTTTTTGATTACCTATAAGTGTAAAGTAATATTACCGACTGGGTCACAGACAATGCACACAGACACAGCAACGCAGACAGTCTGAGCCACACCACAGGGAGCTAGAGTGCATTTATTCGAGCGTGTCAACCGCCTCATTTATATGGTCACATTTTATTAAGAAATGGCTGTAGATTTTGATGGGCCTTTCGGTTATATATTAGAGGTCTTGTACCTCTACCATATAACTGGAAACTGTATCAGAATGTTCTGCCATTTCTTAAATAAATGTGACCAGATAAATGAGGCGGTTAAAACGCTCGAATAAACGCCCTAAAACATTAATTGTGTCTGAACTTAGGGGTAAGGTCGAGTTCACCAATATCTGTACTGTAAGTACAGCCAACCGTTCATAAATATCTATACATAGACCTTAATACCGTAACATAAGGTTCATGTTAAAAGGTAGTAAAACTGTGCCACGTGCGTGCGGTGTAACGAAAAGACGCGATCAGACTTAAGACTTACGTAAACATTTTAAAAATACAGCTCTAAGCTGTATAGACCTCACGAGTTTGTTGAAATAGCTGAAACATTACATTTTACGTTTTCGTTGTGAAATTTTGATAAAAACTCCACGTAAGTACTTAATTATCGAACTTGCTTACAAAATTTCATGAGAATCGCTTGAGGAAAGCGACCTGTCGAGGAAACCAGGATATAGGATATATTTTTATTTATTTATTTATTTATTTATTTATTCATAAAGTTCATACAAGATACAAAATATAAGCATGAAATAATCTTAGGTCCAGTAAGTAAATTTAGTTTAGTCTAAGCTAGGTTACAAGTGTAACCTGTGTTATAGACAAAAGGAATCTAAAGAATTATAATACAACTCGATACACAATATCTTAAAACATAATACTTAGTTGGTAATTAAACAATAATAATGTAATCAAGTGTCAAATAACAAAATAAACAAAGAACAATCGGCTACACAGCTGAAAGCATTATGAGTATTAGTATATATGAAAGCATTTTTTCCCAAACTGAAACGGAGCCGCTTCACTCGCGCTTCGCGGGCGCTCTGTCAATAAAACAATATAACGGTTACCTGACTATACGGATGAGTAATAAAATTTATAACCACCGGAAGAATTAACAGTACTTAATTTTAATGTGGTTTGATGTGCCATCAATTAGATTATTTTCAATTAAAAGATGTAAGTAGATTACCATGCACGGTGGTTCAATTAGAAAATAAATAACTACGATAAATGAGCTGCAACCTGTGCAATACGTAGCGTCTCATACAATACACCTATACCTACTCCAAATGTCTCCAAAATACATTTTGTAGCTTTAGAGTAGATACGGACTGACAAACATGGCAAAACAACAAGGATTCCGTTTCTATTTTCACAACGGAACCCTTTAAAAATGACGAAACCTGCCATTGAAAACAGCATTGTGCGTAAGCAACGGTGCTGTTATTACTTTATTTGAATAATAAAATTGTGACGTGGCTTGGTCTGCCTTAATGTCGCTTACATTACTTGCCTAAAGGCATTTACAAGAGAAGTATATTATTTTACAAAACAACGAATATGCAAATGTTGCCGACAAGAGCAATAATCAGCGACCACTTTCTATCTAAATCACGAACAACTTATGACAGGAGATGGCACCGCGCACTATCCTTTCTGCTAAAACCTGGAAATTCGAAGTTCGTATCGTGGTGTCCCTTTCACTTTTCTGTTTAATAGTATTAGCGTAAACGGAATGCCATGATCATCGATATAGAATACCGATAGAATAGAATAGAATAAAGTATGGTATTCTATATCGATGGCCATGATACATAGCTTGAAAATCGAATTTCGTAGTTAGTTAGTATATAAGGCTTGTGGCAGGCTATTGAACGCAATCGCGAAGGTCATGGGAAATATTTAATTGTGTGTGTGTTTCGCAATGGGGCATTTGACACTACCAATCAATTGACGTATCTACGTTTTATGAGCTGTCAAAAGGCGAGTCCTCCATAGATTTTATGGCTGCGGTTAATTTACGAGTTATAATTGTCGGCCCGGCATGAACGACAATAATGATAATAATGATATGAGATCATTGTTATCTTAAGGAAATAAAATAAAATCAATTCAATTCAATAATGTACGACGTGATAATTTTGTGCTCTTATGGCAAATTACATGACAGCACAAAATATTAGGGTCCGTATTTTTTTATGAGAGGGTGACAGACGAGCAAGCGGGTCATATACGATCACCACCGCTCATAAATATCAAAGAACTCAAAGAGAGTCACTAATCTGTTCCCGGCCTTTAATGGAAGTTAGACCAGTGATGGTGTAGGGGTAAGCACGCAGCACGGAAAACTGAGGACCTGGGTTCGATTCCCAGCATTGGTCTTTTTTCTGGGGTTTTTTCTGTGCATCTATATTTCAGTCAGTTTGAAATATTTAATGGAAGTATAAACCCGTTTCTCGAAAGCTCCGATGTCATAGTTATCTGGAAACACTGCTGCCGGAAGTTAATTCCACATATTTCACTGTACGTGGCAGGTACGTACGTTTATTGTCGTACATTCCGGGTCGAGAAATACGCGACCGTACATTAACCGCACCCAATTTATATGGTAATATTAAACTGTGACGTCATTTATTAGCTAACTCAATTCACTATTCACTTATTCCAAAAGTCCTAAAAATCAAACTGTACAGCTATTTGAAAATTAATCTTGTATTCTGGAACAATTATTTTTTATTAGAACTATGTGTGAAATTTTGACTTGAATTTAGTAAAGATGTGTACTATTGTGTACTGTAGTGTACGTAATGCCTCGCCTCCCACGAAAATGTAGAGACATTAAAGGCAACTCTCGTCATAAATGTTGTGTGGTTTAAACAGAAGCTGGTTTCAAGTGTCCTGAAGCTATCTAGTTATCTTTAAATAAAAACTAGAGCAAAGCAGTTTAGCATACATAACATCGCATCACAGTTAATGTAGTACTTGTAAAAAAAACTGAGTCGCGTGCCAGAGGCTGTACCTATTGTCTAACGCACGGACGCTTGATATCGCATTTCACTATTTCTTTCTGTCAAACGGTATAAAGTAACTGACAGAAAGAGATGGTAAAAGCGTTGGCAAGCGTATGCGCGTTAGACAATACGGCCTCACGTCGAAATATTGTCAATGCAAATATAATATATTTTTATTGTTAAGCAATAATACCAATATTTTCATTTTATATACATACCTACACAATTAATCTAAAACTAAAAACCTTAAGAAAAATTATAATAATAAAATAAATAAAACATATTATGAAAAGGCAAGGTTCCGAAGATACTGGCAGGGTTCCCCCTTTGAATAGCTAAACTAATTTTTTGTCCGAGGTAGCTGCCAGCTCTTGGTCTCCAGTGACGTCGACTAACCTTTTTGTTATTTCATTGAATAGCCTCATAGCGCTAGGATCCCACGAACCAAGGGTCTCGACACCGAATGGGACAAAGTAATTGTTTGATTTAGCTTTTTCAGCCGCTTCAGAATGCACCAGCTCTGTTGTTGGTTCCATGAAGATAGGAAGGGGCCATTGACATTCAGGAAATGTAAGTTATATACGTTTACGGATACAATAGAGATGATAAACCCAAAAAACAATAATTCCCAAACGCGATTCTAGTAAAAAAACACTTATTTAGCCCTGAAATCCAGATAAATTTTCAATCGACTATAAAATCAGATTTTAAGTTGCTAACAAAAAAATAGTTAGTAGTTTGAACTTTCAGAAGTGACGTCATAAAATAACTAGCAATTGCGATACATAATATAAGGGAGAATAATTCAATTTCAATTAACCCTTTATCGACGGGTGTCAACTATAGTTGACAGTATGTTTAGTATAAAATAGACTTTCTTCCACTGTAATTAGGTAGAGAATTCATATTTATTTAGATTGTGCCCGTAGGTAAAGGGTTAAATTTTTGGGATATAATGGCCCCATCGAACGCCGTTGGTTCCGCCAATGTCGAAGTTGGATAAGACACTGCCAGACTACCTTGACCTTTGGTCAAGTCGGTGGAGCTGTCCGTGTTCGGTAGAATACCAGCCACAACAAATCTAAAAAAAAGTTAAAAACTGCCACCTGAGGGAGAATAGTGTTTTGACAGTTTGAAAAGTACGTCAGTTGATTGATGGTGTCATTATCCCTATTCCTTGAAGTTAGTATACACAGCCTCCACCATACCAGTCATCACTGAAGTCACGTAAATTATTTAAACAACCCAATGAGAATCGAGCGCACGTTTAAAATGAGACTGACTCTATTCGAACTATTGACATTTCAAAACTAACTTTTTTTTACACGAAGCATATTTTTGAGATGAGAATAATTCGATTAGAGCCAGTCTCATTCTAAACGTGCGAGTTGTTACGCTACAGGCAAAATTATATCAAATAGCTTTATACCGCGGCCTTGCCTGAAATCCATGAAAAAAGGTCCGAACCGTACCTACTAACATTTTGAAAGAACAACGTTCTCTCGGAAGTCACCATCTATGGATTGCAGATGAAGTTGATCTCATCTTGAAGCCGAGATTCTTCAACATTCTAGAGTGTCCTCTATTCTTATTTAATTTAAAAATATCATCCCATGGGAACTCATTAAGATAAGATAAGATAAGATAATTTATTCAATAATTTGCAGTAATAATTTATTCAATAATTGTCATCTTGTGACAAGAAATACAATGTTTTACAAAAAATTCTATGTAACTCGGTATCATATGCCTGCACTAGGGTTACTAGAGAACTCTGTGTCGCAGGCTAAACGAGCCAGCATAAATAATGAAAGTAAAAAATAATCAGCATAAAGTGAAATATCCAAAAACAATAAAATAAAATAACAAATTATTCGAAGTGATTACAAAATAGTATAGATAAATCTGAGGACGTCCTACGCTACGTTTGCCGATCCGTGGTCTCCATTCAAGAACTCGTCTACCCCAACGGTTACGGGGACGTCCTCAGACTCGGTGGAGCGATGATCTACGCAAGGCGGCTGGCAAGAGCTGGATGAGTGTGCCCGAGGATCGTGCTCAGTGGCGTGCCATGGGAGAGGCCTCCAGCAGAGAGAGAGAGGCGTCCAGCAGTGGACGAGCACAGGCTGATGATGATGATGATGATAGATAAATCAATTGATTCTTATAATCTAAGTAGGTACGTATATACATCATCCGTCTATCATCATTGACGCGATACTAATTACCTATCCTATGTCTCGATCCAGATTTTTATGCACTTGTACCGGCTGTAACCCCAAGTTCAGTCGTTATTGTCTGATTGACTAACAAACATTCAAACATCTGAACATCTTAAACTTTCTCATTTATAATATTGGCAGGATTACCATAATACAATCCCTCGTCGCCGATTTTTATAAATTACTGGAATCCATTATTAAATTATTCCATAGTTACGTCTGGGTTCAGACAATGACAGATATAAATGCAAATTTCGGCCGTAGGCGGGGCAGCGCCGAAGCTCGCAAAAAGATGTTGTTATGAAAAATAACAGTTTTGCTATAAAAATTATGTTCTAAGAATATTGTTTGAAAGCGAACCGAATTTATGACAACAATTGTTTTTTTTTAATACTAGTATTTTATATCTTGGCCGTGTCGCGAGCATTTAAAATGGTGGAGCCTCTGCCATTTGCATTAGTATTTTATAGTGAGGGGTAAGTAATTAAGTATATCGTTTCAATACAAAACTATTTTGTGGAGGGTTCATATTTGTACCATTTTACCTCTATCATCGTCGTATAACACCGGCGAATATCATGACATGATCGTTAGCTGTTGATTGTTTCGACGAAAGTTTACATTAAAATACGTTTTGGTAGCCTAGGCGTTTGTCCTATGGGCTCTCAAGAAGAGTGTCGTGGGTTCGACCCCGGGCTCATATAGTCTCTGGTTATTCGAAATATATCTCCAAAATCACATTTGATTTTTATTATTAGCGTGAAAGCAAACATTGTGAAACCTGCACACACCTACGAAGAAATTTACCTAATGGTGTGTGTGAAGTTCCGCCGGGGCCGTGTGCGAACTACGAACAAAGCCCGCTCAACGGGAGGCCTTTGCCCTGCAGTGGGACGTGTATAGGCTAGGATGATTACATACTGTCATAGAGATCGTCAAGAAACCGTTGACAGTCTAACACAGATCAGTCATTGCGGAACATTTTGCCACGCCAGCACTTTGGAATCAACGTGCAAAACTAATACTGCTCAAGAATCATGAAAAACAAGCCTACTCTTTCTTCAAAAGGCTGACAAAGCACCTGTAATTATATATGTTATGGATCTATGGTCGGCGGTGATTACTTTCCGTCACATGGACCGCTTGCTCGTTTTCTCTCGCACATATAAAAAGAGACTACCAAAATGTGATTGCTTGAATTTTCCTCCGTCTCCGCTTTATTGGAATCGTACCCTTTCTGTGGTATTATAAAAGGGGGAGAACGTACTACCCAATTTTGGCTACTGGGCTAGCTACCACGGATCCCCAATCCTTATGCCTCGGGTCGAACAACTCATTAATATTTTCAGTTGAAATATATTAATCACATCTCGCCCCGCCCTCTCGCGGCTAAACACCAAATAATTTTCTGCTACAACATTCTGGGGAAAAAAGTGTAATTAATTTTGCTGTGGCATTTTTAAGGTAAGGGTTTTTGTAAGGTTTTGTTTTTTGGTCTGACAGGTGAAACTAGGCTCGATGAGATATTACGACTATTATGGATGTTTGATTTTATTAATATCGTTTTTAAGTCTTTATTATGTTTGTTGTCTAAATACGTGTCCGACTAGATGTCCTTTGCCCCAGAATCCCAGTCATTATTACTTTAGTGTTGTTAAATAGAAACCTTATTTTAGCTCGTAATGTGTTTATTGATCTCTATTCGTTTGTCTTACTAATTTAAGATTACTGTAAAATAATAAGGAAATATGTCTTTATGAAAATAATTTTACCTTACGTGATTATTAAATAAGATATTACAACTCTTATTTATTTTTGTAAAACTAACTTATCTTGTGGCTTTTTTTAGCTTAAATTTACGCAAGTCTTGTTGTGCCAATTATCAAAACAAAAAAACGGCTAAATCGGTCAAGACTTTTAATCCGCACGCAATTTTAACTGTCTGCTTATCCACTATACAATAAATTTTCTTCTCTTAACTAGGTTAGCTGGAAGAGATCCCTTTTTAGGGATAAGTTCGCCTTTGTTCTCCTCTCTGTGTACTTGTATTTTTATTTTTATGTGCAATAAAGAGTTTACATACATACATACATACTTTTTCAATTTATGATGATTTGTCATAATGTGAATTTAAATTTTTATTTATAAGTTTACAGATCGATTACAATATATAAATTTTCATTAATGTATTAGAGAAATTAAAACATTGACTTTTGCACTAAATAAGCGATGCAGATGCAATGAACGTACTAAATATAATAAAGTTATTTCTTTATGTACCTTAATAACCATTTTAATGATCCTAATAAAGGTTCCACATGTTCTAAATAGCTTCTTAAAATTATATTTACAAAATCATACCACATGATAATAAAAGAAAAGCTCTGTTTGATATCAGCCGCCATAATTTCATAATAAACTTCATGTGTGCTTAAAATCAAACCTCGTGTATCTGACATTTTCGTGCTCAGCTGTCATTAGGGTAGTAGCTCATCAAAATATAACCTCATTGAAAATAAACCTGAAAAATCATACATTTCGTACTAAATACAAACTGAAATATAGATGCACAGAAAAAACCCCAGAAAAAAGACCAATGCATCATCATCATCATCATCATTTCACGGGATGACCGTAAAAGTAATAAAAAAAATGAAGTTGAAAAAATAAGTACAAAAAAAGATACTTCATAGCTAACTTGAAAAATCATATCTACAAAGTACATTTTTCTACAACACATATTTTGATGCAGCTACTGGAAAACAAAGTTAAAATTGCGCGTGTGCTAGCTTGTAAGCCTATAGAAATAAAGTAGAATTTGTGATGGCGTAGCGTGTTTCTGTTGGAATGGGGTAGTTTATTCAAGTTAGGTGTTGATTAGCAAGGCTATTTGTTGGTAAATATTATTTTATGCCATCGGTAATAATTGTCGTGTTGACAATTTGTTCAAATATTGGACTAGATTTTAAGGTCATTATTATTATGATAGCATTGTAGTAACGTAATCATAAGTTTTTAAAGGCACACCTTGGTTTCCTATAATTTAATAAGTCATAACATAATGTATGATCTCCATAATCAACGTTAGTCATAAATTGATTTCTTTTTGAAACAGTATTTTCTTCAGGTTTTTTTAAATGCCATCTTATAGAATGTAATAGGTTAGGTTTGTTTTATAACAATTCCGAAGAAAATACTCTTTCAGAAATAAATCACTTTATGACTAACGTGATTATGAAGAATGATACCTACATTATGACTTAATAAATTATGGGAAACCTTAGAGACCCGTTTTTAAAGGTATAGTCGGGGTAAGTAAAGGTTCGTCACTTTTCGACTCTATGTCAACGAGTTAAGGTCGAAAAGTGACGAACCTTTTCTTACCCCGACTATACCTATCGTTACAATGCTGGGGATGTGTATAATCGGATAGTCTAGTGGTTAGACGGACTATGAAACTAGAGGTTCCTGGTTCGGATCGCGGTGGGAGCAGACATTTGTATAATGAATAGCAATGTTACAAATATGAGCTATGAATGTACTATATATTATAACTGTTTGTATCGTAAATTCGGGTTATTTTGGCCCAGAATCGCCAGACTTAAGTGTCAGTGGGTATTTATCGCTTAACTAAATGAAATGGATTTTGTTCTTATTTTTCCAGAACTGTTAAAATTAACTTTTAAATTATCGTTGAGTTTTGAGACATCCTGGACAACAAAGCAAGAAGGTACAGTCAGCAAAAAAAAATGTTGTAGGTAATGAAAATAAAATTTAATGTTTTAATAGGGTCACGTATCCCCAAACCGCATCACCAATAAAATATACCACAGAACCACATTCACACGTATTTTCGAATTTGGAACGCGTCACGAGATCACACGTGGACCAACGCACACGCAAAGGCCATGTACCTACTTGAATTTGAAAATAATGTCGTAAATTTGCGGTTAGATTTTTTTATAAGGTTTTATTTAAATTTTAGCTTTTGCTTTATCCCGCTGTTTTGCTCTCTCCGAAGAATGCATAGACAATGTGCCTGTGCCTATACGTCCCGTTATGAATGGGACTGTCCCGCTCTCAGGTACTCTGTCCCGGTGTCCCGAAAAACAAATTTTTTGATTCAGTTTTTCTTGTTAAGAACGTATCTATCTATATGACCGAAATGTTGAGATAATTTGTAGGTTGTATCAATTGTACAAATGTGTGATTAAATCCCAAGTCATTTCTCTTCTTAGATCTGTGTGTGAGCACTGTCTGGTTGATCTTCTAGAAAACACAGAATTATTAAAAAATAATGATTTCAATATATAAACAGTTATATGTTGAGCTCATTATTTCGTAAAGTGACTCAGTTCAGTGTTATAACATTTATAACGCATCAGGCCGAAGATCACACGCGATTGACCAATGGGGCGCTCGCACGCAAATGTCAGATGGAACACGTGTGAGGGAGCGACTAGAGATGATAATACACCCTGCTGAATAATCATTTTCAATGCTATAGACTCTCATAAGTGATTTCTAGGGTTCCGTACCCAAAGTCATCGTGAGCAAGCACTTAAAACATCTTGTAATTGACTTCCAACCAATAAATGAGCGTATGTGTAAAATTAGACTTAAAGGGAAGTTCCAAAACTACACGGTCATCAATGTGCATGCTCCGACGGAAGATGCCGATCCGGAAGAGAAGGAAAGATGGTATTACGATGTGGAAAGCGTGTACTCTAAATCTCCCAAAGGTGACATAAAAATTATAATTGGAGATCTGAACGCAAAGGTAGAAAGAGAAGACATATACAAACCCACTATAGGTTTCCACAGCCTCCACGAAACATCTAATGACAACGGCACACGACTTATTGATTTGGCAACCTCCTTAGGAATGGTTGTCGGTAGCACACGCTTTCCACCTAAAGATATCCATAAGATAACCTGGGTCTCCACGGATAACGTTACCCGAAACCAAATCGACCATATTCTGATAGACGGGAGGCACTTCTCTAATTTTTTGGATGTCAGAAGCCATAGAGGAGCAAATATTGACTCCGATCACCATCTGGTTGTTTGTAAAATAAGACCGCGCATATCGCGGATCAAGTACACCAAAACCGAAAAAGCGAAAAAGATTGATACCTCAAGGCTGAAGAGAGAAGACAATGTCAAGTGCAAATATATGGACACAGTGTGCAGGGAACTTATGAGGATGAGTGAAGGAAATAGCACTGGTGACTCTGGTAGCGTCTGGCAGAAACTTAAGGAAGTTCTAACTACGGCTGCTGGTGAAGTTCTAGGATACGAAGAAAAACCAAAGCGTAATGTCTGGTTTGATGAAGAGTGTCAAAAAGTCACTAATGAAAAAAATGAGGCATACCGATCAATGCAACAGAAATGCACTCGTAGAAGAAGAGAAGAGTATAGGGAGCGAAGAAAACAAGAGAAACACCTACATAAGAGAAAGAAAAGATTGTATGAAGAACTACGTGAGATTGCATCCAGTTACACGCAGAAGGAAACTAGAAACTTCTACAGCCAAGTTAACAGAGGCCGAAAAGAATTCAAACCGAGAACCATCGCATGCAGAAGTAAAGAAGGACAGCTACTCAACGATAAAACTGAGATCATTCAGAGATGGGCCGAATACTTCCGCGATCTCCTTAATAACTCAGTACAAGCAAATCCACTTGTTGAACCGGTACGAGAAGTTCAAATAAACAATCAAAAGTCCGATGATGTTTTGAATCCCACTCTGGAGGATACTAAACAAGCCATTCAATTTATTAAAAATAACAAATCCCCGGGATTAGATAATATCCAAGGAGAGCTTATAAAATATGCTGGAACAGAATTCGAGAAAGAATTTCACCACCTGGTTCTTCAGATTTGGAATGACGAAAGAATGCCCGAAGACTGGAATACATCTGTTATCTGTCCCCTACATAAAAAAGGTGACATATTGGAGTGCAACAATTACCGAGGCATATCTCTTGTGAACACCGGTTGTAAAGTTTTGTCCAATATACTTTTCAGCAAATTAAAGCCATATGTAGAATCTAGCTTGGGAGAGTATCAGTGTGGTTTTCGACCAAACAGGTCTACAATAGATCAAATCTTCTCGCTTAGGCAGATCCTTGAAAAAACGTTTGAGTTCAACGTCGACACTCACCATCTTTTCGTTGACTTTAGGGCTGCATATGATAATGTGCATAGAAATTTCCTGTACCGTGCTATGATGGAGATCGGCATCCCAACAAAACTCGTGCGCCTGACAGAGATGACTCTAGGAAACTCTCAGAGCGTTGTTAGGGTTCAAACCGAGCTATCAGAACCCTTCAGAACCAACGACGGCTTAAGACAAGGGGATGCCCTCTCGTGTCTACTGTTCAACATCGCTCTGGACAAATGTATCCGGGACTCAAAGATCGAGACCAAAGGCACTATATACCACAAATCCGTCCAAATTTTGGGGTATGCAGATGATCTCGACGTGATAGGAAGATTCCTGCCTGCGGTGGAGGGTGCATACCTTGCTCTTGAAAAATCAGCTGCGGAGGCCGGTCTCCAAGTTAACATGGCCAAGACTAAGTACCTGAAAGCGTCAAAAGACCAGCAATCTCTGCCACAAGGAATCAACGTTGGCAATAACACCTTCGCTAGCGTCAATGAATTCGTATACCTTGGGTCCTTAGTAACGGATAAAAACGATATATCTTTAGAAATAAGCAGGAGGATAATGGCCGCTAACAGGTGCTACTTCGGCCTGCTAAGATACTTTCGCTCGAAACTTCTTCCAAGAAGCCTAAAACTGCTTCTGTATAAAACCTTATTAAGGCCTATTCTCACCTATAGTTCTGAATGTTGGGTGCTGAGCAAAAAGGACGAAAATTCCTTGTTGGTATTTGAGCGTAAAATACTTAGGCGCATTTTCGGAGCTGTGATGGAGGATGGGAGATGGCGGACGCGTTATAACCACGAGCTATACCAAATGTACGATGAGCCAAACGTCATTAATGCCATAAAGACCGGACGCCTGCGGTGGGCAGGGCACGTGGTGCGGATGGATGAGGCCAGAGTACCCAAACGCCTTCTGGAAGGTCGGCCGGAAGGCCGCAGAAGTAGAGGCAGGCCCAAGCTCAGATGGTTGGACGGCGTCGAACAGGACACCAAGAAACTGGGGGTGATGAGTTGGAGAAGGGAGGCCGCAAATAGATCGGACTGGAGAGATTTACTGAGCCAGGCTAAGGCCCACCCGCGGCTGTAACGCCTTAGATGATGGTACCCAAAGGGTGCCAACGGGGCCCTGTTAGGTACTTAGTGTCTGTCCATCCGTCCGTGAGCACAGCGCTCTATCTCTTGAACCGTATAGCCTGACTCGCACTTGACTGGCTTTTTACTATAATATATTATCTCTGCAAAACTCTTTATTATACAATGAATAAATTAAATTATCAGATATGAGAAAAATATCTACAAAGGCGAGCTTATTCCTTAAAAAGATCTCTACCAGTACATCTAGTATTTTGTTTAGTTTTTTGAATGTTGTGTTGTTCATGAAATTTGACAAAAATGGTCTGGTGTTCAAATAGAAAGGGCAACCAATTCAAATAATAATAATTCAATTTCTTTTACGAGTATGTAACTATGTATATAAAAACACATATCAAAAATTGGAAGATAACTAAAACTACCTACTTTGTTTATGAGTAGAAATTCAATGCGGTGCCGCTTCTACGTCACTGCCATTTTTTGGCGTAAAATGGTTTGACAAGGATTTTATAAAAAAAAACTAGCTGTTGCCCGCGACTCCATCCGCGAAGAATAGGGGTATAAAAATAGCCTACGACCTATTCTCAGACCTACCGAATATAAAAGAAAAAGTTTCATAACAATCGGTCAAACCGTGTTTCGGAGGTCTTTGATAACAAACACCGTGACACTAGATTTTTATATATTACATAATTACTTATATTCTCTTACTTCAGTTTTCTAATCTTTTAAGTAGTAACATTATTTTCGGCTAAAGCTGAAACTTTGGCCTTGATCTTAGTTGCAGCGAGACTAGAACGTTTTTAAATTTCTATTGTATCCTAAAATCTACTGTATTCTGACACTGAAACTGTCAGAATAAAAAAAATAAAAAACAACTCACAACTCACCAACACTGAATTTCCGCGCGGTCAAAATTTCGACCTTTACAATTTTTTTAATCAAAAATGGCTGACAACCGAAACCGAACTTGCTAGGATGGTAGTTATTAATTAGATGGAGGTATTGCGTGCTCTATACACATAACGGCTATCGACATTTCCCCTACATTTCTACAACAATTGTACTAATTAACAGACATATCGAGTGGAATTTTTATTTATTTGTGTTTACACGTTTGGGGTGAGTTTAAGGTTTGCGTAATTTAAGTGGAGTAAAGTGTGTTTAATCAATTTATTCGAATGAGTCTCATTTAGGTTGGGGAGTAGATTTTTAAAGCATCCAAAGTGCTCTGAAATGTAGGTGTGAGACGTAAAATCCGATCAACCAGGATCGCCTCTTCATTACTCAGGACTATTTTTAAATGGTTATCCTGTAGACTCTACAGTGCAGTGTAGAGCTTGTCTAATTTAAAATGACGCGCCCCACCACCGCATTTGACATACAGGATTTGAAGCTATAGGACTCTATATGTTAGGTTAGGTTTGTTAATAATTCTGTACAATTAATGGGTTCAGAGTAAAGACTTATCGAAATAATTAATTCTGACTTTAAATTTTATGCAACCAGATATGAATCCCCGACAAACCATATCATGTACTTGTGACATCCTATGAAATCTACGTCTCACCTCACCCCCTTTGTAATGTAACTTGATAGCGACCGGATAGCCTAGTGGTTAGAGGAGCTAGCTACACAGCTTGAGGTCCCGGGTTCGATCCCTGGCCGGGGCAGACATTTGTATGAAAAAAACGAATTTTTGCTGAGTCTTCGATGTTTAATAGGTATACTAATATATAAACATAATATACACGATGATTTTTAATCCGAGATCAGGAGTTGAAAAATATGAATCCCTAGACAAATGGAATTAAATAGATAGGGTCTCAAACAATTAACTCTCTGTTTTAGTTAAATAAAAATATATTGTTATAGCTTCTTCCATCCCCCGAATGCATGGACATCGTACGTCTGTTGAAGTTAAGTAGTTTCGTCAAATGTCATCGCTTTGGCGGGGAATTTGACAGGTCTCGCGTCAAAGTTTGTTTACTAAAAACTGGCTTGTCAAATGGGTTAAGCTCATAGACTAAATCATGTGTAGGGTGACAATGATTTTAATAAAAATTGATATTCCTAACAATCATTATTTTAAATTTTAAAAAAATAGACGTTTTGTGTTATGTAACTGCATGATCGTCACCGAATACTGATCTAGAAAAATTGGTTCCTGATCACCGATTAAAAATCATCGTGTACGTAAGTATATTCTAAAAATTACTTAAGTTCCATATCAGTTCTGTACCTACACTATATTTAGGTACTGTAGACACATACAAGACGGGCTTATAATTCTAACAGTTTCAATTTGTAGAAAAAGTTAATTAAAAAATGAACCCTACTTGAATAATGGCCAATGAGTCGCCGCTAATTCGAAACCTAACTGTGCCGCGTACAATCAAAACAGGTTGTTTATTTTCGCAAAGGTAGCAACAGCTACAATAGGTATGTGTAACAGCTGAGAAAAGCAATCAATATACATTGGTCACGGACATCGAGCGTACAACTTCTGCCGTCTGTTAACGCCCTCCCGTTTCTAAAATGTTATCGCAGTATAAACAAGTAAGCAATCTACAAACAACTCTTCAATTTTGCATTTACACAAGCATGACTTCGGCTCTCGGGTTCGGATTGGGAGAGAGCGGGCGGTCGAGACTGGGCGGGTGCAAAATCGACTCGTTTGTAGATAGCTTACTGGATTTACACTGTGCCGCTACCAGAAGTGCTATTATTTCTGATCAATTTTCAATTTAAAGTAGTCAACGGGACGCATAACGGTCAAAGGGTTTGACTAAATCGCGATCTTAAGACAAAAATAAAACAACTTTTAGTTTCCGAATTTTTTGTTTCCCATAAATAAACCTGTCAAGGCTTTTATAAACATAGAAATGAGAAATCGCGATGTACCTAGTAGGTTCTGGTATTTTTTTTTTAGTTCAGGTAAGATTCATTCATTCATTTGCGCTTTATCTATAGGTATAGTCGATCAAATATTTGCTTTACATTTTTGATAACAATACGTCAAAAAAGAACAATACTTATGTCACATTGACTTTAAGTCATAAAACCTAATGTTTTTAGTTGTAGGTAGGTAAAAACTGATATTTAACCTGGTGGTAAATTATACTATAGGTAACAAATAGATAGGCTGTATAGTGTATGCACATTATACCATTATCATTTTAAGAGGGTACGATGGGCACCATTTCTCCATTTTTTTACTGTGTAATCTTTATCTACCACAGCTATGTCCCTATGTTTCGTTTTTTTCCATATTTCAATTAACATAAGAAATATGAGCTTTCAAAAACTGAAAAAATTGCCCAATTTCAACGTCATTTTCAGACACTCATCAGAAAAGAATCCCTGACATAAACAAAAAAAGGAAAACATAGGGGCATAGCTAAATCTGTCCTCTAATTATTTTTGAAAAAAATAATTTTATTGGTCCAGTTTTCGAGAAGAAAACAGGGGATTACGAAATGTTGTTTGGATCAATTTTACGCGCCTAATAACGGTCTGAGCTGCAGTTGTCCCGCTCTCGCCGTACTGACACGGAGGGGTTCGGGCGAGACAGCGACATTTCATTAAAATACCTATTTCTCAAAAGTCTCTCAGCCATCGTACCCTCTTAATGATCTTTTTATAACTAGGTACTTTTTTCAAGTGCATATATTTTTCTTATTAATATGTAGTTATCGAAATTACACTAAACGTAAATAGTTTGATGATAATTTAACTGGCAGTAAAAAGTTTTGTATTATGAAAATATATTAAGACTTAAAAAAAACTGTATACGTGTAAGTTCCATTGGCATCCAATGCCTTTTCTTATTTTTAATTTATTTATGCCTTTGGGTAGAAAGTATATTACCAATAGTTTTGCTCTCGTACCTACGTTCGATATGATTTGCCTCATTTTCTGAGTATGATAGATGAAAAGGAATTTCTTGGTCGACTATTCCTGAATCTGCCAATGCCTATCACTTCCCAAACAATACCTATCGGTGAAAGGGCAAACACAGCACCAATTACCAGGAAACCATAGGACGTGACAGGCACGCGGCGTGCGAACCACCGCCTGCGCCCTTCGGCCAAATTACAATTTTCCTTTATGACGCCTCGGGGGCTGCGGTAGCGATTCCCATTATCTATGTTATCCTAGTAGATGTTTGCTGGTTTAGGTACTAGGGTAGTGGAGTTGGATGTCTATTTATGAGGTCTGTATAGCAGGGAAATGTATTGTCGTTGATTTATATTCCGATAGATGTCGCTGTATCAAAAATTAGGGTGCCTTTCCACCAGAGATTTGCTACGCTACGTTGCTATGGATGTGTCTGATATCTACCAATCATGTTAATTGGTCCACATAGCATAGCACTGGTGGAAACGGGTTCAACTAAGCTATGATTTTTATATGGGAAGATGCCTGCCCTGGATGCGTGCTATGGATGCGTGCTACAGATGCGTGCTATAGATGTGTGCTATGGATGGTCGCGAGTCGTGTAGCAATGTCCCTCTCACCGCGCTACCGCTCCGCGATACTGCTCAACTACATAGCGAATCTTCCTCGCACAACTACATAGCTTAGCATTGGTGGAAACGGTCACACAGTTTCGTAGCTTTCACATCTACGCAGCATAGCTTCATAGCACACCTCTGGTGAAAAGGCACCCTGACTATGCTGAATTGCACTGGCGAGATTTTTTTCCTGGCTGTACCTATGTATTAATAATTGATCATTTGGAGCTTATATTGGTACTAACAAGGGCTACAAGCCGCAATGAGGATTTAAATGACAGGCTAGTTGGTGCTAATATTATGTATGAGGTTCGTTTGACAAATTCGACATTTAATTTTGTGTCACATTTGTGATGGGTTTATAACTAAACTAAATGAGCCAATCGCAAGTAAAACTGTAATGTCAAAAGGACTTACGATACTAACACCTTCCATCTTCATCTTCCACTGTCAGAAAAACCTCATTCAATCTCTTATATCAGTACGCTTAGTATAAGTTTTACTTCACCAAAATACTTCTCGATCGCGTTTACGTAAAAATTTCAATTCTATGGAAACCTGGACGCGCGGCCGCGGAGCGCTGTCCATGTTTCCCTAGTAATTGATTTCACCATCTCATTTTATCACCGTCTCATACCGTTTGACAGAAAGAAATAGTGAATGCGATAGTACGTGTCAGCGCGTAAGACAGTAAGCGTACAGGAGATGATAACTAGCGATGTGCCGAGTACGGCTTGACTCGAGTCAAACTCGATTCCTGCTTAGGACTCGCCTACTCGAGTACAAAAATATTTTGATTCGAGTATGCCAGACTCGATTCGGTACTCGAGTCAGAGAGAATCGGTTTCGTACTTGCTGACTCGATTCTATTATGCGAGTACAACTGACTCGAGTCTAGTATTCGCGTCAGATTGACTCGCTTCAATTCAATCTCTTTTTGCTTAAGCAATGAATGAATACTATGCTGTTTGAAGATACTCCTTTTCGATTTTTCCTTTTTGTTATAAAATTGGTAACGGACTTGATTTCTGGACTCGAATTTCTTGACTCGAGTAAACATTCGAATAGATATAGTATAAATCTTCCCAGGTGAATTTTTCGCTTCGAGCCATTACATTAAATTTGAACCTTAATACTATGACGGTACCGTTTGTTTTGAAAGATAAGGGCTCGAAGCGAAAAATTCACCTGGGAAGATTTATACTATACCAAACATAGACTCGAGTAGGTCTTCACTGGACTCGAATCGCGGAATCGAGTCAGGATTCGAATAACATATTAACTGACTCGGGTCGCGGAATCGAGTCAGGATTCGAATACCACATAAAATGACTCGAGTCGACTCGATCCTTCAAAACAGCGACTCGGCACATCACTAATGATAACATGTGCTTTCCCCTTTGCCGAAGATAATGATAGGCAATGACTACGCGTGATAATGCGAAGTTCTTGTTGCATTTTGGTATCAATTTGTAGGAACTTAATAAATTGTAACATTTAGTGTACACCTTTTACGTATTTATCTCGCCGCCGACGAAAAGCCAATGGCAGTAAAAAGTTCTATATCCACAATAGAGGTTTAAAAATATCTGTATTTCGACGCGTGAGCAACTTTTCCATTTACTTCAGTATTTTTTACCTTAGTGACCTCCATCCACTCATTCGATGCTCTAAGGTCTCTAGGCTTCTAAAATTCGTCCCCGTATACTAAGGGGCTGTTTCATCTCCCGTTGTTTAATTTTAACTGACAGATAAATGTGATGCCGTCTCCGTCTATTCGAACAAAACAAACAGAGACGGCATCACATTTATCCGTCAAATAAATTTGATCAATGGATGGTGAAACTTGGGTGAAACAGGGTTTAATCTGCTAAATCTTATTTAGGGACAGACTCTATAATAGCGCTGTCTAAAAGGCCTGAATACTTGTAAAGGACCATGTGTCAAAATATGTATGATTCCAATAACATTTTCATGACCTTTTTGATTGCTTCCACGATTTCTATCTTACAGGTTTTATTCGGGGAATAAAATAAAAATACCATATTCTCAAATAGATTTATATTCTTACAGACAATTCCATTATGTACTTTTGTTTATGCCCTAATATAGATAGACAACAGTATGTACTGAATATTAACACTTACGCTAGTGTACATACATTATGTTTCTTGTCAAATTTGGAACCACGAGTCACCAAAAACAGAAAAGATAGTGAGATAAGGTAAATATGATAATTATCTTGTAGATAGATTAAGGCGCTGTTTCACCACCCATTGATTAATTTTAACTGACAGATAAATGTGACGCAGTCTCCATCTATTCGAACAAAACAAACAGAGACGTCATCAAACTTATCCGTCAAATAAATTTGATCAATAGATGGTGAAACAGGGGGTCAATGTCAAGCAGAGGGTCGTAGGTTCGAGCCCGGGATTGTACCTGTAAGTTTTTCGGAATTTACGTGCGAAATTACATTTGAAATTTATCATGAGTTTACGGTGAAGGCAAAACATTGTGACCTGCACATATTTACTCAGAAATTGAGTTTGTAATTCCCAATTCGCATTGGGTTCTCGTGGGAACAACGGCCTAAGCCCTCAGATTCTGAGACAAGACCTGTGCCCTGTAGTGGGACGTATATAGGCTGGAATGTTATTTAAACTCCATCCTATCAGTCTTGTAGGTCAGTAGGTATGGATTGCTTTTGGTATAACAGCAATACGACGACGACGTATCGTGACATGTTGACAATACATTAGAATAATTGGAAATTGATATCTAAGTACTCGTTTTATTAGTCCCCCTTTTGACCTCCACAATCCTGATCTGGCGTAATTGCGGGCCGGTCCTTTGCGTACACTAGGTAATATGCACATTATCTACTCTTATGTTCAAAGAAATAATAATAAAAGGAATCGAAATATTATTGTTTGTATTCTCTTTCAGATCCGAACCGAAGTCGCTTTTTTGATTCTCTTGTTCTTTGTTATCACTCGCCAGTAAAATTATACTCTTTTAATAGTAGAATGGCAGCAATAACCCATTTTGAGTAAATAATTGGAGCGACGATCCGTTACCGAATGAGACAAAAAAAATACGAGTAAATGTACATGACTTTTCAGCCAACACCTCGCGCTTTAGCCTCTGACACATTTTTATATCTCTTATTATTTATTGTGTTTAGGTTATTATTATTAGTAGATTATTTTGTGGGAAACAAAGCTTTATTGCTTAGACTAAATATGCAGAAATTATTTAAAACAAAAGAATGTCACGTTTTCGTTAATACCTATGTAAAGTCGTGTCCATATTCCGATAAGACTCTACTCATAAATGTTAACAATAATTAGATATTACTAAAATGCAAGTAACTCGTGGCTCAAAACGTAATAAATATGTAGCTATTCGTGTGTTATCTCTATTGTGTGAAATAAAACTTTAAAATTAAAATCTACGCCTTTCTGACTCAATCTCATATATTTCATATATCGTCCATATATTATATGAAGTTAAGTCAGAGAGTCATCAATGATTTATTAATTTGCATTATTACACTGTCCAATGAAAGAAAATGTTTTATGGCATTATTTATGCGCCATCTTTTGGTTTAGACGTAGATCACGTAGAACATTTCGCCGTATAAAATGATTTGCCTGTAGTCTGTCTGGTCTATTCTATATACCTTCGCAGAAACTTATCGTTTATTTGTTTAAACAAACTGGCCCCTTTATTCATCAAAAAGCACGATAAGTTGACCAATAGTACAACCTCGTAAGCCCCACGTTAAATTTTGAATATCAGAATTTGAAATTTAATGTCAATGTTTCTCTGATTATATTATAATTACATTTGCCGTCTGTTCTAAATTTAGGACGCTGGGCTTACGAGGGTACGTTACCATTCATTTGTCTCTCACTTTGATAATTTGCTTTTTTAAGCACTGAAAAGCGTACACTTTGCTATCTGCCATGTTAGTACCTACTTTTTATGAATAAGGGGGGAGTATTAAAACGTAGGTACCTAAGTGTACTGAGGATTTCTTTTCGACGTATAATTTTTTGTCAGACCGTTACAGTTTCCACGCAAAAATTGTATGTTTTTGAACATTCATTGCCATTAAATGACTATATGACAGTCACGTGATACTAACCGTTAGTTTATACACAGTTTCCGTACATATAATATAACCGATATTTTTGGGTAAACATTATAAACACGGAGTTTTTTTGATAATTTGTAGCGTAATCCATTCTCTAAATTACAAAATATTGCAAAAAGATCGTGCCCCACAAATTACCAAAAAAAGTCGTATTTAAAATATTTACCCTTTTATGCAAAAATACATTTTTATGTGGAATTTTGTGTGGAATTGCACTTGCACATTGAGCTTTTTAAAAGAAAACAACAATTGAATAACCTATTGATTCAAAATGGACTAATTCAAATTGTGCTTGTGTTATATAAAATATATATATGGAAGGAAATGATGAAATTTCTGTGTAGGTATAGTAAATTTGTACCTAGCGTATAATTCCATAAATTGTATTCACAATTTATAAAGTACATACATTTTAATTCACATTATTTTAAATTCAAGTTATTACGAAAGTTTGAAATGATACAAAATCGAATAACTACAAAGAAATTCATTTTCTTAACTTGTCAAGAAATTAAGAAAGATGTTAATACTCAATTTGTAAAGATTAGCAGAATACAAAAGGAATTAAAAGTTCATCGTAACTTACTATGTATTCAAATAACTACCGCTTAGTACATAATAATTTTAAAATCGTACAGACTTGTCCAGCAATATGTCTATATACAACTAAATTTATATTTACATAAGTTTCAGAGCAACCACTTGTCTCAATAACTATAAGATCCCATTTACACTAAACTAAAAATAAAAAATAAATACATACACAGAAAAATATTATCATAAAATTGCCACGTCTATCTTAAAATAGGAACCAAAATATTAAGCTTATCCTTAGTCAGCTGTAAATAAATTATTTTATCATAACTTAATAAATTACTATCAATATTATAAAACACCTTTTCTGTACACTTTATTATTCACATGAAAAAAAACCAGCCAGTACTTTTCAATTGTCTATGACCGTTAAAAAAGAAATCACAAAGTCACAGCGTACGCTGTTACAGCGCGTTCACTTATTGAATGACACTGTTGAAGTCCACTTTATAGCCATTAGAGCCGCATCAGTCGTGGTAGTCCCGCGGCTCCGGCTTCAGCTACCAGACCAGACCCTCGGGGTGGAGGGGGGGCGGCGCGTCTCCGAAGGTGAACTCGGGGGAGGAGGGGCGGGGAAGCCCCAGGTGGTCCGGAGGCGGGAACTGTTCAGGGAATTCGCCCGGCAGCGACTCCATTCCGCCTGCGAAACGACCTGCTCACGTTACTAAGGCTTACTACTTGATGTGATAAATTACAAATAATCAACTACAGCACGCTGTTTTACTCCACTAACTGTTTATTTAATAATGCATAGCACATAATACTTAACATCTGACATTTTAATACTTTTTACGAAAAAACTAACTTCAGACATCTTCCTCAGGGATGCTGTTTTCTATTTAAATTTATATGGACCAAACGGGAACTATACCATGGAAAACAAAAAAACCTTAATCGGTTCATAAAAAGGAGGTCTGAGATAAATAACAAAAAAAAATTCAACCGAATTGAGAAACCTATTCTTTTTTTACTTCCACATGCATCCGCTTCTATTTTCTAATTTGTCTAAATACGTAGACACCTAGGTAGTAGGTACTGCAATATTTATTATAAGACGTTTGATTAATTGTCACTCGCATATTTAAAAATAGAATCGTTAAAGATGATGTATTTGACTGCTTCAGCAACTTAAAAGTTGCCAGCACCAAAATATGTAAAACGCTACCAACCTGGCTGGTTAAACGGCATGACGGGCGGCGGATGGAAGAAGGGCGCGTCATGATGGAAGGGGGGTCCGTAACCGAACTCGAACTTGCCGTCTGCCGTCGCGAAGTAAGGGAACCCTGGGGGTCCTTCGTCCAGGCCCCCTGGAGATAGGTTCATGGGGAACCCTCGCATCTTGCGGGAAGAGCCGAAAAACGGACCTCGGCCCATTGAGGTTAGCTGCTTGAGACGACGCTCTTTTGACCGCTTATTTTGGAACCACACCTGTGGACAAAGGTTTAATTATAGTTTTTTTTTTAATAAAAGTAAATGCTGATTTTGTTATTGGTTAAGAATTTCTGACTCGATTATATAGGTAGCAAGTAAATAGATAAATAAGTAAGTAAATTAACGTGACTAAAAATCATTTGTAGAAAGTCTTTGTCTTAAGCTTAATTTTTTTATTTTTCGGAAAAACATCATTTTACACAAAATTTATTCAACAACCTTGCGAATTTGTTCGAACATTATAATCTAAATTAAAAGAGGTTGACTTGTAGCACAATACTTTGAATGGTATGAGCGCATACACCTATTGATCAGTAAAAACAAAAGAGGTCTACCACAACGCAAGACATGTTTGCTTTCGACCACTATCTAGACGTTTACAGAGGAAAAAAAACAAAAGCTTTTTTATGATGAAGAAATTGTCGCCAGCCAGCACGTTTCCAATATTAAATTCTTATTTTCCCACCGCATCGATAAAACTCTGCGGTCAGAGAAATATCGACAATCGACTTACTTTTCATCTTTACTGTTTTTATTTATTTAAGGCTTTGTGGAAATATGAAATATTTACAGGGCTTCATATTTTTAAATTCATATTTAACGTTTCAGAATGAAGGCGTTCGTTTAAAACTTATCGGTCTAGAATCGATTGAGCCCCTACCTTTAAATAAATCCGAATCGATTTAATCATAATCGATGGCGCCAGGCTATATTAATAGATTAAAACTTCTAAGAAAATTCAGAGTTTATTTTATCCTCTACCGTGAAAGTAATGTGACTAATCTCCAGCGTATTAGTTCCTAGAAATTTCAGCCACAATAACTGTAGACAACTCCTTGCCTTATAAGAATAGATAGGTACA
The DNA here is from genome assembly GCA_947859365.1 of Archips crataeganus. Classification (NCBI taxonomy): domain Eukaryota; kingdom Metazoa; phylum Arthropoda; class Insecta; order Lepidoptera; family Tortricidae; genus Archips; species Archips crataeganus. The sequence goes on from OX402065.1 coordinate 7,476,994, forward strand.
AGTAAATGTATAGGCGTTTCTTATGTTCAATAAACTGCTTTACGACGTGCTTGTTTTTCCAAGTGAGTTTAAAAATTCTAAGCGTAATTATTTTACATTCATGATGTTACTTTGTGTAATTCTCTTTTATTTTCTTTTAATTTATTTGTTTTTATTTTGATATAGGAACTGTCATAAAAAGTGGTACCTAAACCTTTACTTGGTAGACTATACTTTTGCGGACAATGCGAACAAAATTTACTCTACTTAGAGAGTCTAGATAGTATTGTTATACTTAGCCTGCAGTATACATGCGATATATACTTAACCAAGCCTTTATTCATTTGACATTATAATTATATTTCAAACTAAATACAAACTGAAATATAGATGCACAGAAAAAACCCCAGAAAAAAGACCAATGCTGGGAATTGAACCCAGGTCCTCAGCGTTCCGTGCTGCGTGCTTACCCCTACACCATCACTGGTCTAGAAGTTAGCGACGAATCTTTCCCGTACATCGTAGACTTCAGTCTGTTATAATCACATTAGGCAGTGATAAAGCGCATCTATGTTAATGCCCTCTACCGAGAGACTTCAACACTCCTTCGGAGCTACCCGCTCACCTGGACCAAGAGATGGCGCTACTAGTATATGCTGTATTTAGTTTGAAATATATGGTTTCACGGGATGACCGTAAAAGTAATAAAAAAATGAAGTTGAAGAAAATAAAAAAATAAATAGAAAAAGATACTTCATACTTAAATTATAATTATGTTTTTTTAAATCTCCTATCTGGCCAAGATCTTTGCAAAAAATAAGCGGCTCGCCAGACGTTCACGGCGCGTTATAGGTTCGCGTGTGCCGCGCGTGTAATCGGTAACTGGCATGGTCTCGTGTGGGCTGCCCATTACGAGTTGGTGTCATGAACCATTTCTTCGTGACACGGTTTTATTTAATTTTTTACTGTAGCAAAGGCCATATATATGGCTGGGTCGTTCGCGCTTTACTGATCTTGATGTTCTGTAGTCTGTTTAATGAGGACTCATATCCTGTTACTCAAAAAAATATGAATGTTGTATGAAACCCATCTCTACTAAGTACCTGAGAGATTTATAGGTAAAGTACTGCATCAAATTTTAAAGTAAGTATACTAATATACGTCCCACTGTAGAGTGTTAGTGCACTTTAAAATTTTATCAGAATGAGAGGTGAGGGGGTTCCCACGCGAGCTCAGTGTGGATTAGAAACTTCACACATACACATGAATTTCTTTGCAGGTGTGTGCAGTGCAGGTTTCTTCACAGTGTTTGCCTTCGCCGTAAAGCTTAGGGTAGGTATATCAAATGTAATTTCACACATAAATTTCTAAAAACTCAGAGGTGCCAGCCTTGGTTCGAACCCACCACCCTCTGCCTGAGATGCCATAGGTCAAACTACTAGGCTACCACTTTTCGCTTACCATTAGTATTTGCAAATTCTTATGAGAACTTCGAACCCAATTGATAGTTTCTAACACTCATGCCATCGCTTGCTAAAGTCGTACAAATCACTACAGCAGGCGGAAAAAAAGCTAATTTTTCCATCAATTCGAAATCAGATTACCATACCCAAATGATCCATTAACGCAAATACGAGTAATTACAAATTTGCGCGAACAAATCGTGTTTTAATCATGTGTTAAATAAATCAAGTGATTCGTTCAATTGTTTTTTTGGTTAGCTAGCTTATTCGTGGCCAGTCTTACTTTTAATTGGTTGGAAAGGATGCGTTCTTGGATGACGGATGTCCTTGGCTCTAATGATTTGGTAGCAAAATTGTTTCCTTGGTTTTTGTACGACGATTCTACACGTAGCCGGATGAGTGCAATCTTTCAAAATAAAACCTGATCGAAACGAAGGGTAATAATCAGACATTAAAATTTAAATCAAAATTGCAGCAAATCACTGGTTTTGATACAAAAAACATAAACACGTGTTAGACAAGCTGACAGTTTTATATGAACTGACATGTGTTGAGTTCTTATTCAACGATTATCAATGTTTTTCTACGGTGAATGGAATACGTGTACCTACGGATATATTATGCGCAACTATTCTGAAGTCGTGGTAGCTTAGTAGTTTGACCTATGGCCTCACAAACAGAGGGTCGTGGGCACGAGCCCGGGCTGGCACCTCTGAGTTTTCTGAAATTTATGTGCGAAGTTACATTTGAAATTTACTATGAGCTTTACGGTGAAACCAAGCAACGCTAGGAGACCTGCACACAACTGCGAAGAAATTCAATATTTTACCGTCAAAAATAAATAATGGCAAATTCAATTAGGTACCTATAAAACACATGGCTGATGTCCTTAATACAGTACTGTAGCTTTTTGCTTCCATTGTGACAAATAACAGGAAAAACATTGCTTTGCAAAAGTAGCTTTTGCCAATCATGCCTAGACAACGTAGAAAAAATATTGATAGTTTTCAAACAAAAGCACGCTTGTGCTAGAAGCATTGACGTACAATAAAACAACTAGACTTCCAATGGCTTAACAAAAGTTCCTCAAAAAACGTCCGAGCGGCGTTGTGTGTACGTATACATCAATTTATACAGATAACATTAACAGCATTCATTCAAATTAACACCTTATTTCGTAGCAGTAATGTTTAATGTCAATTGAATACGATCGTTCGAAGTAGTGACATGACGTCACGCGCTGGAAACCGCCTAAAGAGTAAAGAATGCAGTGGAGTGGTCATGCGAAGCGGAAGCTAGACTGTCTGTCTCTTTTTTTCTCGTGAGTTTGATTACGGTGCGAAAGAGACATATACGAATACGGGGCGAGAAGTGACGTTGTAATCAACGCGCGGTCGAAACACAACTGAACCAAAACTCTGCACAATAGACGCGTGTGCAGACTTTTGCTTCGGACAATTTTTGAGCGTGATTGGGAGTCTAGTTGTTTTATTGTACGTCAATGGCTAGAAGCCGTAGATAGATCCCGCTGCGCGCCCGCCTTTGATAGCGCCGCCCGCGCCCGCGCAACTATATTACTCATACCGTCGAGACACACCCTACAAATTTACAATTAAGACCCAAAATGTAACAGCATGAGTGACTTTTTAAAGTGGTATCACTGCAAATAAAATCAGAAGGACGTATGTTATTGTTTCCGAGTTTGTTTATTACGCTGTTTTGGTGTTAAGACAGCGTTTTAACCGCATTTTACAACGCACCCTAAGTAGGTATTCTGTGCCCTTGAAGTCTGCCATTAATGTTGATTTTTAAGATGATGCCAAACACTTTGTGACGTTTTTATTATTTAAGCACTTCTCGAGAATATATTATGTTGAATTTACAACAGAAACGGCACCATTATCGCACGCTGTACCAGTTTTTCTGAAAATTAATGAATCTAAATTAGTAATATGGTATTTTCACTTTTACAGCCTTGGCCGGAGAGCTATAGGTTATTATGGTGTTGCCACTTGCCTGTAACAAGAACATATATTAAAACTACTTAGCTGTTGCCCGCAACTCAGTCTGAGAAAAATAGGGGCATAAACGCCTACGACCTATTCTCAGACCTACCGAATGTGGAGAAAAAAAGTTTCATAAAAATCGGTCAAGCCGTTTCGGAGGAGTTCGATAACAATCACCGTGACACGAGATTTTTATATATTAGATTAGATATATTTATGTATTTTACCTCTTCAGTAAACTTATCCGAGTGGTTTTAATTGCCTTCGTGTCGAAATTCTATTTATATTATTCTCTAACAATTTAACAAAGTTATTCGCTTCAGTTATGTGTTGGCGATAGTGCCTTACCATTTTTATGACAATTACTACACCAGAACAAAAACAATAAGGTTGATTGTCACATTGATTTGTAAGTGAAAAAAGCCTTTGATGTTTTAAACCATACAGCTGACACTGGAAGGGTGATAAAGAAATTTCTTGATCGACTTTACATCAAATAATGCAAACCAAAAACGAAACGCCTATCGACTGACATGCAACCATTATCGCGATGTTAAATACCCATTGATAGTGCGAGCTAACTTGGGTGGTCATTGTCATCAATAGGAATTGAATTTTTGAATTATGAGTGCCTAGCCTATAGATACCTACGTAATTTCAGTAATTTTCATTTTAATTTATTATTTCTATTACAGGCAACACCCGGTACAGAGCATGGACACGCATTTTCTTATATGGCAAGTTTTTTTTAATGTCTATCGCAGTAATTTATATTTTACTGCAACACCATATCAGAATACGGCTATAAACGATCTCGCTCATCTCATTCAGTGTTTCTTCTTCAAATTTGATTAATGAACGTTTTTTTAGAGATACAAATGATTACCATAATCTTAACAGGTGCACGGTGAAGTGCAAAAATAAGTATCGATTTAATCCTCCCATCGTTATATACCTATACCTTAATTCGACGACATAAGAGCTATGGGACATATCTATGAGCAAGTTGTGTGCACCCATATTTTTACACTTGACTGTACTTTGAGTTGAGATGGGACTAAAAATATCAGATATTTTTTATTTTCAACTCGTAGTAAGTGCATCTCTAGTAGGTACTGAGCGTAAAAATAAAATAGGTAAATAAATATCTTGTAAAAGCTTCAACTGCTGAAACTAAACAACATAAAAAGCCATTAATAATTCGAGACTCGAGAGCAAACATTTTTTTTATTCACTACTTGTATCTACATACATATATGCACCAAGTCAGTGGCGATCAAACCTGGGACCTCAAGCATCGCAGTCAGGTTCTCTAACGACTAAGCTACCTAGTCTCAAAAATCTTTAAAGCTAATTCACTCATACTAAAATGTTTACCTTTCTAAGGTTAACTTAGAACATTTTATAAGTCAGCAATTAAGTAAGCTTTTGATACAATTACCGCGTAATAAAGTTAGTAAAATACTGGTTTTTAAAAACGAACTTTTAACATTCAAGTAGTGTTCTCTATTCCATATTATTAAATTATTAAAGTTTCCCACATTTTCTAGATATCAAAAAACATGCTTTTTATCAGTGGTTCCCAAGCAGTGGTCCGCAAAAGCAATGAAACCAAAGTGGTCCCTGGTTTACCAGGATGCGAAGTAGCCAATATTAATCAAAGATAGGTAGTGCTGTTTACTAGTGAAAGTGAGTCCTTACATAACAATGTAAGAGTGTATCTTATACGGGGTTTTTAAGAACAAAAAAGTTAACATATTCAATTCATTTACATGTACGCAATAGTATCGTTAATAAAGCCCGAGTGTTGATATCAATAAAATATCATGTCTTTTGCTTTCCAACCTCAAATTTAGTAGCAAAACTATACCTTGACAAGCTCGTGCGCGGCGCTCGGCGGAACCCTGTCGCAGGGAGCCTCTGCTAATAATAAGTAGTAATTTTAATAAGTGCGGCAAACGCTGACTGCGACAGAGTTCCGCGGAGGGTCGCGCACGAGCTTGTTGGACTATAGCAAATGCTTGTTGCTCCGTGCAAATCAATATATAAATCAAACTAAACCTTGTTACACTCTTAGTAAAGTTCACTTGGCTAGATTATCGATTTTAAATAAGATACGAGCTTTTTCAAAGTAATGACGATGTAGGTATTAAGTGCGCGTGACGTGACTGACGGTACCGACAGCGACTAAGGACGTGTTCGTTTACGCACACATAGACGCGTCATGTTTACAAACTACATTCTGAAAAACTTTTTAACAAAAAATTAAACCGCCGCAATACTGAAAAGCAAAAAATAATACCTTTTTTGTTTGACCTTAATCTAGGTACCAGTTTGAAGTCGGTGCCTCAGCACTTAGCCAGGAGGAGTGGACCTATAATCGTCTACCTGATTGGCTTCTATCACTCCTCCTGGCTCGTGCTGAGGCACCGACTTCAAACTGGTACCTATATTAAGGTCAAACAAAAAAGGTACTATTTTTTGCTTTTCAGTTTTTTCAGCGGTTTAATTTTTTGTTAAATAGTTTTTATTTTATACTTTTTTTCCATCCTTGGGGTAATTTGTTTTCCAAATTTATAATACCGACTTCAAGGTATACCCTATCTATCCAATAAAAAGAATTATGAAAATCAGACTACTCTGTAAAAAGTTAGTCAATCATCCCCTGTTTTCCTACCCTTAGGGTAGGAATATTATTTCCAAATTTAAATGGGACCACCCTTGGGGTATACGCTTTCCAATAAAAAAAGAATCATCAAAATCAAACTACTCTGTAAAAAGTTATGCGTGATCATACATAAAAAAAATATATATATACCTACACGTCGAATTGAGAACATCCTCCTTTTGTTTTCGTCGGTTGAAAATGTGGAGAGCCTTCATGAATAAATAGATGTAAACAAGTACTATACTAATGGAAATAATTTCGAAAGTTTTATAATTTGGCGTGTTCCTTGCCCGTGACCTCTACAGTTCAACCAGTAGTCGAACTAGTAGCCTTGGGGGATTCGGTATTTGTACCAAATTGGCCTGTTCCGTTATTTAATGTCCGAACGTATTAGTTTTATTACTTAATCGCTGTTCCGATAGACCAGAATGGAGGAAAAAATGGTGTAACAAAAAATTCTGTAAACATTTATTATGGAACCATTAAATTTTTATGTTGCCCGCATCCGGAATTGATACAAGTATTGCGCCTTAAGTCGGTTTGGGTTTGATTGAGCTCCGTACAGAGTCATCTAATATGGCGCTTGCGTAGTTATATCATAATCCCGTATACCAATGGTTCCCAGCCTTTTTTTTATTTACTCCTGGCAGTTTTAGATAGTTGTCATTTGGGTTTAAAAAAATACAGCGCGACACTTAATAACCCCGGGTTCGTTAGTACCTACACGAAGTCGCAATGCACCAAAAGTGGTGATTTTTAGGTTTTTCTCAAACATGCTATGAAATATTGACGTTGTGTTCCTTAAAATACGCCACGAACTGTCACGTTGCAGGTGCGGCTAGACGAGAGGTCAATAATGGAATTTCATACAACATTGCTGGCCAAGGCCAGCAAAGTGATCGTCTATTGTTTTATGTGACACAGCACCATGACGTTTAATAGGTCGACGTGGTCGACGTGGATGGATGGATGGACGGACGGATGGACGGACGGACGGACGGACGGACGGAGGGATGGATGGATGTTGATGGATGGATGGATGGATGGATGTTGATGGATGTTGATGGATGTTGATGGATGTTGATGGATGTTGGTTGATGGATGTTGATGGATGTTGATGGATGTTGGTTGATGGATGTTGATGGATGTTGGTTGATGGATGTTGGTTAATGGATGTTGATGGATGTTGATGGATGTTGATGGATGTTGATGGATGTTGGTTGATGGTTGTTGATGGATGTTGATGGATGTTGATGGATGTTGGTTGATGGATGTTGATGTATGTTGATGGATGTTGATGGATGTTGATGGATGTTGATGGATGTTGATGGTTGTTGATGGATGTTGATGGATGGATGGATGGATGGATGTTGATGGATGTTCTTGTTCATGGATGTTGACGGATGTTGATGGATGTTGATGGATGTTGATGGATGTTGATGATGTTGTTGGTGATGGTGATAGTGATGGTGATGGTGATGGTGATGATGATGGCGGTGATGATGGTGGTGATGATGATGATGCATGTTTGAGAGAAACTCTATACAAGCCTTGGCCACGAACAGGGATTGCCGGCCTCGTATCTCTAGATGGCCTCGTTAACACTCGGTCATCTATAACTACTCGGCCGGCAATCCCCTATTTCGCGGCCGCTGCAGTAATGTACTATTGCATGCCTTATTGCTGGGCACAGACACTTACAACACGAGGGCTTAGGCTTTAAATTTCTTTAGATCCAACGCAGGTTCAGTGCAAATAAGGACCGTTAAGCACATCACAGGTAGACTCGAAATAAAACATTTAAAAGAGCACTTGCGGCCTATTTGAAAAAGGAACTTTAGATTTTGTTTTTTTGTTATTATTTAATGTAGGGTGATGATTTGAACTAGCCAGTAAACTTACCTACTGACACGAAAACTTTAATATCACGAAACATGCCGCGAGTAGGGTGACGAGGCAGTCGCGCCGCGCGGGACAGTCCGCGCCGCGGGACGCCGCCGAACAAGCCGAACAGTGTTAAACACTATATTTCATACGTCAACTCCACAGGGGCCATTCTCTTACCGTAACGCCGACTTTAAAACTCGTAAAATCTTAATATTACACACTTACACTCAAAAACGACTAAATATATGCAGTTTTGAGGATTCTCAGTGCGTGTTTTCGCGTAACGTTCTATAAAAATGTGCCGTCCGTGTCTTGCTAAGTGCAGTAATTTGATATTTGGGTTTGTTCAAAATTTTTACGCAAATTTCTTATTGGCATTTACAAGAAATCACCTGACACAATTGTCAATCCTGTCATACAATTAACATGGTGTGTCATCCGCTTAATAATGAAGGAAAACTTTAAAATTCAGAAGAAGTTTTGATCAAAACGTGCTAGAGGTAAGTACACATGTTCTTATTTATGTTTTTCCGAATAAACAAGCCGTGGTAATAGTTCGAACCAGAACTGGATTTTACTTATGTATAATAATGCTGAATTAAAAAAAAACTCTTTGTTGTATTCCAGTATGTAATACAATGAGTATGTATTGGAAATCAAGGAGCAGTATGTAATAAAATAAAAATGCACTATGTTTGGTGCAGTAATGCAGTTAGAATTAATAATAGTTCAGCATGGATACGAAATATGAGCGCATCAGTCGTTGCCATTGTTTTATAACTGTTATTAAACGTAAAGTTAATAAATTTCAATACCTTACCAGCGATCGTTTTACGACTTACGTACTGTGAAATATTTATGAAGTTAAAATAATACTTGTTGCTGTTAAGTACATTAAAGAACAGCGAATATATCACACAGGAATCACGAACAAAAACTTCGTATAAAATACGAGGGGCGTTCAATATAAAGTGAGAATGAGATGCAAACTCTTTCAATATTAGGAAATTAAATACTGGCCGGTAAAGCTAATCTATCTAGCTGATTGCTATGAAAAAAAAAAATAACTGTCTTTTGTTTAAAAAAAAAATACGGTAATTTCTTTGCAATGCTATTGAGTACGTTAGCGAAAATGGAGAAAATTGAACTGCGCGCCGTTATCAAATACTTGTGATTGAAAAATTTTTCTACGGACCAAGTCAATTTGGATTTGCGGGACACTTTAGGGTCTAATGCTTCTCCATATTCGACAGTCGCACGTTGGTGCGCCGAATTTAGACGTGGAAGAACATCGACAATGGACGACCCCCGCTCCGGACCCCTACTACAGCAGTAACTGAAGAAATTGTGAAAAAAGTCGAAAACTCAGTTTTGGCGGATCGTCGTGTCACGGTTCGTTTTATTGCTGAAAATGTAAAGATTTCAACGGGGAGCGTGCATAATATTTTACATGAACGCTTGGGTATGAAAAAGGTATCTGCGCGTTGGGTACCAAGAATGCTTACTGACACGCAAAAACAAACTAGACTAGAGATTTGTCAAGAAGCTTTGAACCTGATGCAGCAAGACCGGGAACTTTTTTTGGCGCGATTTATAACAATGGACGAAACATGGCTCCATCATTACGACCCAGAAACGAAACTGCAGTCTATGACATGGAAAAGGCCATCATCTCCAACTCCGAAGAAATTCAAGGTGAGCCCATCTGCCGGTAAGGTCATGGGCTCTGTTTTTTGGGATGGTAAAGGGGTATTAATGATTGAGTATCTCGAGCATGGAGCCACTATTACGGGCACATTATACGCCAAACAAATAGCAACATTGCGCAATGAGATCCGCGAAAAACGGCGAGGTAAACTCTCGAAAGTTGTGCTGTTCCACCAGGACAATGCCCCGGCACACAAGTCCGCCGTTGCAATGCCTGCAATTCGTGATGCTGGGTTCGATATCCTTAAGCATCCTCCGTATTCACCAGATCTCGCTCCCAGTGATTTCTACCTATTTCCGAGATTGAAACAATACCTGAGAGGCCAGAAATTTGAAGACGACGACGCGGTAGTCGCTGCAGTACAAGATTTTTTAAGTACTCAAGATGAGACCTTTTTTAAAGATGAAATATTAAGTTTAGAAAAAAGATTTAATAAGTGTATTATGCTAAAAGGTGACTATGTCGAAAAATAAAATGACATTTAGTAAAAGTTGTTTATAACATACTCATTCTCACTTTTTATTGAACGCCCCTAGTATGTTTTTATCTAACACGCGAAACTCATTCATGCGACTCCATTCTATTACTGTAGGTGATTTTTTTTCAAACACCATGTTATTCACAACTTTTTACTTCTCGTGGTATTTATATTTTAACACTTTACCGGAACAAAAAAGTAGCTTATTTTATATCAGGGTTACAGCTTTTTATTAGTGAAGGATATTTGTTTATCGGTTAAGTAGGTTTACCTTTTTATAATATTAGTAATGATAAATGAATATGTCTAGTAAAACATGAATTAGTAGTTTTGAGAGCGTAATAATCAAAAGAATGAACTATGGACATGTCAAATACAACAATAGATTGGTTGACTTTTATATATTTTTTAAAGTACGACGTTTTACAGACAATACATAAATACCTTCTTTGACAAGCATGTAGCCACTAATAAAATACTAGTAAAAATAACTCGTAAAACAAAGAACATTAGTTGTAGGTACAGAAGATTTTACAAAAATTTATCGGCGTAGCACAGAAAATGATTAATTCTCTGCCACAGATATTGTTATTTGCGCCATAATATAAATAACGCTTTGACAGAGGCGCCCCCTAGCGCTAATGAGCCGGCATTATAACTTGAAAGCATACGAAAATAACGTTACATTTTTGTTTTTACTCTTTTATAATTCAGACCGCGGCAAAATGAACGAATTTTTATGAGTTGCGAGTTACATAATTTGGTTTCATACAAAAGTCCTGTTTTGCATAAAATAATTTTGCTTGTAGCATAAATACGCAGGTGACAATCAATAAGATTAAAACTGCAAAATGGAAAGGGGCAAATGTGTAACAGACTCATATTAAGTAAAACCCTAAATTGTTTAGAAGTTTGTGATGTTAGTCCCATCAAAATTTAGTTAGTAGTTGTAGTTGTAGTGAATAAATAAATGATTATGATTATAACAAAAAAAATCAAAGAAAATAATACTTAATTAATTCACATAAAGAAACTCTATAAAGTATGCGTTTTTGTTCTATTTTGGCATTGATTTGTTCTACGTCAATCTAAAATGCAATATAGAACAAAGACCGCTGCAATGGGCACCGAGGATCGTCCAACGCTGTGGTCATTATATTCCGTCAATTTGCTTCCAGATTAAGTGTTGACCATGCTTCGAGAAACAAAGGAGACCTAAGCTAAGGCCGCGGCACCGCGCCCCGACGGGCGGTCGGTACCCTGCAGCGATACCTATCTATATCCATATATCTGCACCACAAACAGTTGTGCTGGCCATTTTTTTTTCTTATTGGTTCCACCATAAACTTTATTGTATCACGCACCATATGGGACGCGAATTTTGGGCACCCTAGCGGGTTACCTTTGCGCGTGTGATGGATTTAGGGGTTACGATTTTAGTAAAGTAAGTTTTTGTATATATGCTCTTTCATACTCTTGTAAGTAGGTTGAATATTAAACATCGTATCTACAAGTTCTAGTGTAGGCTTGTTTAAAAAAAATGTGAAAGCTGGCTTTGGCTAAACTAACTATGCCTTCAAAGTAAGAGCAAAGATTTAAGCGTCGCTAAAAACGTTCATCAATCAGAGATTCTCAGCGAACGCATAAATTTCAAAAAAGGAATCATAAGTCAACGATCTGAAGACGCGACCACACTCCGCGCACCTCACGCGCCATCTGCACTCAATTGGCGTAGCGTTTAAAGTGGTTTTAACGAAATTGTTCCTTCGCAAAATTGTACAACACGACTTCGGTTGTTTGTAAACATGGCGATGTAAAATAATCCGTGGTGTGAAGTAGTTTCCTGGCCGCAAAGAAACTACTCTTTCTTTTTCTTACTACTGTGACGTCCTCCGAAAAAATTACTCGTAGCATCTTTAAAAAAAATTTGGTATTTAGCTTAGATTATTTATGCACTAGATAGAGCTTTGGTGGCATGGAAACGTCCCGTAAAAATATAAGCCAACTTGGCTTATATGTCATTTGCGTCATTTGCAGGGTTGCCAATAGTAATATGCTAAAATCCCCAAACGCATTGTCGAAATTCCCCACGTGTGGGGAATGAAAAATTATGTGGGCGGAGTGACTTAGTTTAGAGCTGTTGCGAATAATGAATTGTAGGAAATTAATCAAGACTAGCAGAAATTTGATGTCAAATTTCGCGTATTTGTGTTCATACTTAAAATCCCCTCATTTTCCCCGAATTGAAGCTCTCCCCACACATTCCCCAATCAGCTTCACTTTTTCCACATTTTGGGGAATGTGAAATTAACTGGTATCATTAAGCACGCACACAGTGACAACCGGAATGACGTAACGCGATCGTAATATGAAGCTGTCAAATGGATTTGTGGACGTTTTGTATCGCAATGTTTGCTAGTGACGCTTCATCTAGTGCATAAATAATCTAAGGTATTTAGGTAGGTATTTCATTTGGAAAAATACCATTCCGAAAGGCAATAATAATAACATCCTTGGAAATTAACCAATAAATTAAATCGCCAACCACGCCATTTAAAAGGGCAATGAATTAACCCACTTAGTTTTTCATGGTCGGTAAAAGCGCAAAATTATTATAAACGATTTTCTTTATTGCGAAATGGCAATTACCTACAGTCGCCTTTGTAGTTTATATTTTTCAAGGATAATTTTGAAAATATGCAGTATGGCCACCGTACCTTAGTTTCAATTTAGTAGTCTTAAATTAAAATTTAAAATAGATTAACTTTTTAAATGTGGCCTGAAAATACACGGCGTCAATCATTTCCAGCCAGCACGGTGGTAGATTTATTTAATTTTAAAAAGCTAAAAAGAGTGTGTCGAATGTTCTCGGTGCTAAATTTACCGTGTTGTTTTGTCCCAGTGATTCTAATTTGTTCAGTTAATTAGATGCTCTCCGCACGATGTTACCCACCGGATTCAAACGGTTTTACCGACTTCGTAAAAGATAGAGTGTTGTCTTTCTACGATAGTAAACTCATATTACATTGAAGAGTTAAATTATTAAGGTACATGTGCTATGTGAAGGGTGTACAGAAAGAACATGTTTAGTCACCTAAGGACCACTTGCACGGTCCAGGGTTAAAAAATTAAATCGTTAACCCTGGGTTAAAAATGACAGTTCCATACATTTTGGCACTTCTTAGCCCTGCAGCCCTGGGTTAGCACTTAACTTGTAGTTATATAGTTAACCCGGGTCTTTGCAAGCCGGCCTAAGCATCTTTTTGAGTTATAGGCGTTTAAAAGTTAGTCATCGCGAACAATTACTACGGTAACAATATTTTTAAAAGCAAAAAAAAAATTTTTTTGATATCCATATTTAATCCAATGGTAGTTTATAGTAAGTACTTTGCGTGCTTCTACATTTTGAGATTAAAATCTATTTCTTTAAAAAGGTGACTAGACAGTTCCTTTCCGTATACCCCTCTAGTACCTAGGTAGGCACCTTTGCTGTGTAGGTACTACCTACTTATGAATATGTTTTGTTAGAAGGACGAATTTTGATTCAGGAATGATATGTTAATTATTTTTTTTTTTCAAAATTACGCATAAAAACTTTTAAATAAGAAGCCAAAAGTAAGTCATCATCATCACCATCCTAGCCCATATACGTATCACTGTAACAGGCCTCCTCTCATGAGAGGGCTTGGGATGTAGTTCTCATGCGGGCTTAGTGCGAATTGGGAACTTCATACACACCATTGAATTATTTCGGAGGTGTGTGTAGGTTTGCTAACGATGTTTTCCTTCAATGTAAAGCTCACATTAAATTACAAATGTAATTTCGCACGTAAATTTAGAAAAACATAGCAGCTGCGAGCCCGGAGCTCGAACCCACGATCCACAGCTTGGGAGGCCATAGGTCAAACCACCAAGGTATAATAACTATGGTTTTAGTAGTAAAAAATACCTGAACGCGTAGGTATTATGTAACTGACCATACCGACAAGCTTAGATATTTTTAAGCACCTACACAGCTGTCTATGATGTTAAATAGACTATAGGAAAGCTAAAAAAACAAATTGAGCGAAAATGAACAAAATGGTCTGTAAACTCAGATAAACACCTATTTATAAACGAAATCACCATTTTTCCATTTTCCAATTAAAGTACGCTCCAGACCCAATTCCACTTCACTGGTTTTAATTCTTGATAACGTAATATCACTCACACAGGCCACCGGCCAATCGGGAGCCGTTGTTCAAAAATGGAATAGCGTTATCAGTTGATAACGCGAAACCATAAAGCATTGTGCTTTTCAAAATGGCTGCTCTTTATGTGTGTTCGTTTTAGTGTTGTACCGTTATTAGTTGAAGATAACGTCTGTCCTTGGAAAAAAATATATGAGGAGAGAATGTGCATTATTTGTTTGGAAGATATATTTTATTCATTTTATGCGTAAGAATCAGATTTTTCCTTGGTGGGATTTAATGGAGCGTGAAATTTATTCTACTTAATTATATTTATACCTAGTATACAAAAACCAAAATATAATATTTTATACTTAGGTATATTTAATGGTTTTCGGGCAGTCTGTTTATTGCTTATCGTAATAGATTGGACAACTGGGGGGCAATTCTTTTAATCACATGATTTAAAAAGTCAACCTCCTATTCCTTTTCAAAAATTAGTAAAATATATATTTTTTATGTTTTTGGAAAATTTTCAGCCACGATGAACAACATAAACTAGATCGGATCACTATCAATACGTAACGCGTATAGATGGCGCTTAGTGACAAGTAGGTAAAGGTAGGTATACGTAATTTCGAGAACGCACTGTAAAATTTCGCCGTATATATTTATGCTAATTACTTGGGTCAGTGCTGCAGTGTATGTGGTGAAGCACGCATCACGGACTTGTGAGGTTTTTATTTCGATAGGTTTAAATAGAAAAAGTAAAATCTTTGACTCGATTTTTTTTACATTTTCATCGATAAAGATGTGTAAGTACCTCGTAGAATCACAATGCGAACGTATACGGAATGGAGGAAGCGAGGCCTGAGGTCGCCGTGACGTATGCGGAATCAACCTCGGCGCCCGAGCGTGGCGAGGGGGGAAGGGGGCAATGATACTTTCCCATCAAGCTGTGATTGTATTAAAGGCATCTTTAAAGATGTTATAGAAGGGCTATAGCCGGGTTTCTCGGTCCTAATCCTTCTAATCAACCAAAATTATAAACCAAAAAATGTCACAACTAAGATGTTGATTGATACTCAGCATAAATATTCTTCAATATAAGAGGTACCTACTCGCGAAAAAATCCAGAGCCCATTTAACGTAAGGGCCAATTCACTATAGAGATATGGATATATCCTTCGTTAAAATTCGATAATTGTGTGAGAAAAGAGGACGAAAACCATTAAAAACAAAATAAATAATTACGATAATCGTAAATTACAAACGTTTGGTACGATATTCTCATAGGTGTGGTGACAGCGATGACTTTGATGATAGGACTACTAGATCAAGTGTTGATATACAGGGTTATTTGTAATTCACTGACATCCTCTTAACCCTGTATTCCTATCACTCAAACAAATGTTTTTTGTTTTACGACTTTTTAAAATGAAGCACTTTTTTTCCCATACAAATACACAGAGTATCGTAAAAATAAGAGGTAATCTCAAATTTTCAAAACGTTATTACACCAAAAATATTAAGTTATGACAAAAGCCGTAAAACAAAAAACATTTGTTAAAGTTTAAGTGGTAGGAGTTTAGGGTTAAAAGGATGCTAGTGAATTACAAATAACCCTGTAGATACATGCGTACTTACTATTACGTGCCTCATTTCGTTGAGATTTTGGAATGATAACGCCATAATGTAGGTGTTTTGCAGACAAATTCAGAATTCTATAAATACGGTACTTTAATTTAAATTTTATCAATTCTGAAGTCAACACAGATATCAAAGTTAAAGTCTACTTTTTTCCTTTCTTAGTAGGACAATATGACAAATTATAACAATCTATAGAGAGGAGGAAAATAGCCGTGAAAGTGGAGACGATATTTTGACAAAAAAACAGTAGAAAGAACGTACTTATTCAATTTGTTATTGAAACCAATAAATCCCACACTTTTCGTTCCACCATCACCCTAGGCTACAAAAATAAACCGTCTCGATGAAAATAAATAAAATCGATACAAAGTAAGTCGACCGTATCGACGTCGATATTGTCACGTCACTAGCGCCGCAAAGCGTAAACTTTACGTGCCTATCCCGGACAAGAAATGCGCTAAAACGTCAAAAACGGTCAACGAACTTTATAAAAAAAATGCTTTATTTATTCGAATTGAGAACACAGCGTCGACTCATTTAAAATTCTACGCACAGTGGTTCTAAGCGCCATAATCCGACGCTCAACGTTTTGACAGCTGCATGTTATGTTTATGTTGATTATGCGAATTTAATTTTAACTTGTTTGGACAGATTTGTTGGTAAGTGAAATAGCAATTTGGAGATAACTGACTGTGACAAGAGTTTAGTTGCTTCGAATACTTGGCTAATACTCGCTTAAAGTCAACGAAGCGTACATTTACACGGTTTTGCCAAGACTCATTTACATGATACACTACTAACTGGAATATTCATAAAACACTCATGATTTATTTATTCAAACAAAATTTCGCATAATTTTAACGTGAACTAGATAAAAGTGTCCTTATTTGGTTCGAATATTTTATTTACTGCAAGATTACTAGATATAAATTCAATTTGCTTTTACACCTACTCGAAAGTATGGTGAAGTTGATGGATGACCCAAGCCGAGGCCAGCCATGATAGATGACACGCGCGTACACGCACCAACTAAGACACAGTAAATTACTTTGACACGATTACAGCTTCTGGTAATATCATTTTTTTATAAATAATACAAAAGTGCTGTATCTCCGGAATGTATCGCGATAGCTCGTAACATAATTATATGTGATGGAACCTACATAGTACGCTAGATGATTATGAGTTACGGCTGCACCATAATTACTTTCCGTATGTAATCAACTACACTATTGCAGGAACGACAATCCTGTCTCATACATCACAGCTCGAAACATATTGCACAGGTAACGTTTCTAAGCCGCAGCCAGATGACTGACGACTGGCCCACGGCGATCGAACATTAGGCCCTACGCAATATTAATGTGCCACATTCTCACCCGAAGCAATAAAATAAATGATATAATTTTTTGTCCGCGCGGGGTGTTCTTTTGTCCCAGTGTGCGCCGCCCATTGTCCACGCGGGACGTCCTCGTAGACAAAACGATATGTGGCGCCGCTCTTGAAGGTTTTTTCATAATTTTCGCATAATACCCTTTGTATGACACGGCTTTCTGTCATAATTAATAGTTTTATGGCTTTCGTCGCGAGTCTTTGTGGGGCCGCACCTGTATGCCGGCCTAGCGGAGCGTAAGGTGCTTCTGTCTTGAACATGTTCGATGATAAATGGGCAATGTATTGCAGTGTAGGAACAAAAAATGAATTTTGAATTACGAGCTTAACCTTGAAACGAACTTTTTTCTAATATGTTTTTTATATATGGTTTTTAATAGTGCTGACCTAGGATGGAGCGAGTTTAAAAACATGCCTTTTCTATTTTCAAACTTTTTTCAACTATCAGTTAGTACCATCGTTCCACAAAAACAAATAGAAGTGATAGACGAGTAATTTCACAAAAAGTAATCCACGATAGACAGTTGGTTTCGGCGGTGGGGCGGAACGGCTGCAAGATGGTGGCATTTCACAGCGCTTATGCCCAACTCACTAAACGTCACCGTCGTACGTTGCGCATTTTTACGAGAACCAGCGCAAAACCAAGCATAAACTACATTATTTTATTATACATCCGCAACGTTGTTTTGATAATAACGATTAAAATTACAAATTTATTGTGATAACGTAGGTACATGTTTTTGCAATAATGTCCCGTTTTTAGATAAGTAAAGTGCAGATTTGACGGCAACGATGTCTTAAAGTTGCAGGTGTCTGTCGTTGCGGAATGCTTTTTCGAGGAGAGCCACTGGTTTACCGTGATTGCGGTTTGACTTGAAGAAATCTTTTAAAAAAGTAGTTTTAAAAATAAAGGAAAACTTTTTGATTTATTTTCCTACGCGCGGCACCAGTGTGCGTTCAGAGCGTAAATCGAATTCTTGAGATGAGTAGTGTCGGGGACATTTTATAGGACAATCGACGAATTAGCCCGGGATTGTGTATGGGACAATTTGTCGTAAAACCTCGGCGGGGTTCGGGTAAGGTCGGGCAGTAAAGCCGCGTCACACGCGCTTTATCCCGCTGCCTCGTAACTCCTGAGAGTTATAGTATTTGGGACAGTTCAAAGTTGCCGACCGGCATTAAAACATGAGAAATGGCCGGCCGATGGCTCATTCAACTCCGTGCTCACCTCGCCCTTGATTGCTCACCTAATTTGACAGAATTTAATGTTTTTTGTATATTAAAGGAAGAAACGACGTAAAGGATCACACGCATGGTGGCAAATACCGTTGCCAGCTTTCAACAAAGGAAAGAAAGAATGGAGACATTTTTTTTTGTTTGGGAATTTCAACTGGAAAAAACGATTGGGAAATACCAATCGACCTAGCCTGTTAGACGAACTTGCGCGAACCATCATCATCATTATCATCATCCCAGCCTATATACGTTACACTGCAGGGCACAGGCCTCCTCTCAGAATGAGAGGGCGCGGACCAGAGTCAAATAAATAAATCGGAATTAAAGACTAACCCAGGGTTCAGTAGTGTCAAAATATATAGAACTGTCAGCCATTACCAAGGATTAACGATTTAATTTTTTGACACTGGACCGTGCAAGTGGCCCTTTCGCTTTCAAAATCAAATTAATAAATGTAACGTCTTACTTGCAATGAAATAAACAAATCCATAACAATCGACTGTTTACGGCTTTACAAACCAAACAGAATACAAATACCGAACTCAAATTTTTATTTTTTTGTATGAAACCAAATTGTAATGAAAAAATGCAAATTAATTCACTGTATCCTTAAGTTGTCAACTTACAGTGAACAGAAAAAAAACTTAATGATTTATATATACCTTATAACTTTATTCTAATATCCACTACAGAGCCAGACCTTGGTGTTGGAGCAATAATCATGTCGTCTTCTATATATATGACTTTTTTGAATTTAACTGTGAAATAGAAGCTTTTTCCCACAATAAATGAAGCCAGAAATTCCTTTCGGATTTTTGGTTGAAACGTGAAACGCCGGGTCCGAGGCCATTGCCACCTTTATTCCGGCAATTCAGAGTGTGCAAATGAATTGGATCACGTCGATCGCCGCAGTAAACTATACGTTATGATTCCCGTATCGATTTTCTGGGGTTTTTTCTGTGCATCTATATTTCAGTTTGTATTTAGTTTGAAATATATGGTTTCACGGGATGACCGTAAAAGTAATAAAAAAATGAAGTTAAAGAAAATAAAAAAATAAATAGAAAAAGATACTTCATACTTAACTTGTAAAAGTTGGCCTAGTAGCGCCATCTCTTGGTCCAGGTGAGCGGGTAGCACCGAAGGAGTGTTGAAGTCTCTCGGTAGAGGGCATTAACATAGATGCGCTTTATCACTGCCTAATGTGATTATAACAGACTGAAGTGTACGATGTATGGGAAAGATTCGTCGCTAACTTCTAGACCAGTGATGGTGTAGGGGTAAGCACGCAGCACGGAACGCTGAGGACCTGGGTTCGATTCCCAGCATTGGTCTTTTTTCTGGGGTTTTTTCTGTGCATCTATATTTCAGTTTGTATTTAGTTTGAAATATCCCGTATCGATGTCGTTTCATATTTAATTTGCATTGGGTACTACTGATGAGCTTAAAAACTTTAAAACCAGGCAAGTGCGAGTCGGATTATCTATAAAAACCGCAGAAAAAACACGTTTGTGGTATGGGAGCTCCCCTTAATTTTTTTCATTTTAATTTAATTATTTATTTTTAAACTAAATATTCTGAGAATATTTCAAGCGTCTACCTGTTGCCGTTATCATTATCGAGCAAAAACGAGCAAAAAAATCACGTTTATTTTATTCTGTTTTTTAGTAATATTTGTTGTTGTAGCGGCAACCGAAATACATCATCTGTGAAAATTTCAACTGTCTAGCCATCACGGTTCATGAGATACAGCCTGGTGACAGACGGACGGACAGCGGAGCCTCAGTAATAGGGTTCCGTTTTTACCCTTTCGGTACGGAACCCTAAAAAGGATTCGGCATGATCTGATAATTAAGTGCCGTCATGCCATCTAAAATGGGATTTAGAATATTCGGTACAAATGAAAAAAATTGTTAGTGTGTGATATTTCTTACTCTTTCACGCTAAAACGGCTAAACGGAATTGGATGAAATTTGGCATGCTACTTTTTAGGGAACCGTATTACTGAGATTCCGCTGTCTGTCCGTCTGTCCGTCTGTCCGTTTTACACAGGGCTCTATCTCTTGAACCGTAACAGCTAGAAACATAAATTTTTCATCGATTATGTATTACTTGTGACCGCTATACCAACAAATACTAAATATAAAGCTACGAATTAAAGGTCGGCGATACAAGAAACGTTTTTTTCAGCATTTTTAATATTTATAAGTATTTTACTGAACTATTTCTAAAACATTGTACGGAGGCGCGGACGGAACACTTCATTCACGAATCCGACTCGCACTTTACTGGTTTTTATTCCGATATTCCCTCGGGTTTGAGAAGTATGCGAGTAAAATCCGGAAATCTAAACCGCTACCTAAATTCAGAGATATTTTGCACAAGTTTTCTTTATACAAGCTAAATCTCAGCATTTAATTCAAGTGCCAGATCTAATCCCTCATGCAAGCAAAGCCGCGGGTAAAGACTAGTCTCCACACAAAGAGTCATTGATCACAAATCCAGAGCACACACAACAGGGCACGATACACACATCTCTTTTCAAACAAATCGCGAATCTAATAATAGCTTACTTAAGTTACAAATTACATCAGAAACAATAGTCACCCGTCCATTCACCTCCGATGAACTCGAGCCATAGACAGCTAACCATAGACTATGAAGCGTATACCCATAGAGCATTAAGACAGCCACACACGACATTAATCAGGAGACGTCTCAACTTAGTAGTGACATAATAACGTGTCGCTAACTTTTTATCCAGTCGTCGATCAAATGGTGACGTGTGCGGCAGTTTCGGACGCCGCCGCCGTGTGATGGAATAGGGATGTTGACACCATTAAAAAATAATTCAAAGACACGACTCCAGTATAAAAACGCTTTATTTTAGCCCTGAAAACCAGATTAATTTTCGATTAACTGCAAAATTAGATTTTTTGTTGCTCTAAAACAAATAAATAGTTAGTTAATTGAGTATGCGAACAAGTGACGTCATATGTTGCTATTGCCATTCAAACTCTATGGGAGAAATGTGTTTTGACAGCTCATAAAAAGTACGTCAGTTGGTTGGTGGTGTCAACAACCCTATTGATTGAAAATAAAATAAAGATGTGTAAGATAGTGTTTTGTTTTTGGAAAAGTGAAGAGACAGTAGGTATACCTAGTTCGAAGGAGAGTTGGAATTTAGAATAAAATAGAAATCGCTAATTATTACTGAATTTTAAAGTTTACATTATACAGTATTAGTGAATTCACCGTTATCAATTTCCAAAAACCTAAATTTAGGACATACCTACCTACGTGAAAATGACAACTTTTCGTGATTGATATTAAGTTTTAAATTCTAATAATCAAAATTCGATGTGGGCCTTACAAGTGTAAACTAATGAACTAAAACAATTACTTTGCTCACCCGCGACCTTTCGGCGAAGGTCGCGGGTGAGCAAACCTCCACAAAGTAACGCCTGATTCAATAAATTAATAAAGTGTAAACTAAAGTAAACTCAATAAAAAGAAATAATAAGTGTTACTGCATTTTTATTTTCTTGTATAAGAAATTATCGCACGTGTTGTCTAATTAAAGTAACAAGTTTGCTATGAAGTATCTTTTTGTATTTTTTATTTTATCAACTTCATTTAAATTAGTTCATCAATAAATATCAATAGAAAAATAATTTGAATCTGGCCAATCTACGTTATTTTAGTTCATTCTGTTCATTCTATCAAAAACGGCCAACGTTCTATTATCATAATTAAAACGACCATCATTTGCCACCTGGTTCGTGGCTATGGCTACAAGGATTTTATAATTAATGATGATAAATGTTTACTCATTTTATTAAAAATGCTAATTTTATACGAGCGTTGAATATTTTTGAGTAATAAGGTAATTTGTAAAAAGTAATTACGCTGATGACACTACGACATCGAAATAATCGTTACGAGTTCATTAAACATAACCCTATTTTTGTCCTGAACAGGTTCCGAGCAGGTGGTTCCCTTGAGGACGAAAGAAATTTCGGAACGAATGATAAATGATATAAAATAACTTTGCGGGGTTCACTGATTGATGGATTTTAAATAAAGTACCTACTACGGTAGTTTTTGCACATCGTTTGCGTAATTGATTTTTTATGAAGAGGGAAATTGTTCCAGTTTTAGAAATCGTTAGAATTTGAAATAATAATGGTACGATTCTGTTATTAATTTAGTAAATTTATTTATTTACACGTGTAAGGTAAAAAAAAATATTTTTATATACATTCATAAAAATACAAATACGTTTTCGTTACATTATTCCGAAGTAACTCAATCAAAATATCCAGTTATTTAATTAGAAATATCATGTAGAAACAGAACTAGGATGTATGTAAATCGTATACTCACATTTCATTTTAACAGTCTAGTCTGTTTGCGATCTGCGTATTTCTAACTTTTTTCTTAAACATTTCTAGTGCTGGCAACCCTGAACTGTCACTATCACCGCGAGCCGTCAAATTAAAATATGAGCCAATAAGGGCGCGTCGCGCGGTGACAGGGCCGTCACGCGGGAGAAATTACGATATATGAACTTATTAAAATATCTAACTTTTTGCCGCTTCGCGCTCGGGTGACGGCGACGCGGCGTAGCGTCGGTGTTTTGTTATTTTGACATGTCTTCTTGCTCTGATTGTAATATGTAGCTAATAGTTTTATTTTCAGGTTCTATTTGTGTTTTTGAACGAGATTTAGTTAACTATTTGTCAACACAACATGAACTATTTTACTCTATGCGTGCGATGCATGAGTCAGCCTTTGAGGAATTTGCATACAGTAGGAATCGGTCTCATAACTAACAAAGCGCTTTTGTGCTTGACTCTACATGTGTACATAACATTGAATTACAAACCGTTACAAAATTATCCTTCAATACCGTCCGTAAAAAACAAGAGCAAATTAGTCAACGAGAGCTAAATACTATGCATAATCGATTTTTCTCTCGGCATGCGGCATGTTCAAACGCTGTACCGGTATTCACTAGTTAGCACCGGATTATGGCAGAAAAACATTTACAGTTACCCACATGTGGTGGCAGAAGCATTTGACACGCGCGATCTGGCGAGACTTGACGAATGGAGGCAAAAAAAAAAGAAAAAAGTTGTTTATGAACCCACTTAACATAGTCGGCATTATTGGTTGAGCAATATTTGTTTTTGGTTTGTTGAGTGTTAAACGTTGGGAATATCTGTTACAACAAATAAACGCATTGACTTTTTTTCTTTTATTTGTAAACTTTTGTGTACTTCCTTGTTTACCCATATAAAGAAACCAGTTTATTTATTGTGTAAAAATACAACATATTGTGTATAATTTTTTTATCAAAACATATAAGTACATTTTGTCTGATAAATTTAAAATTAAAATTGTGTAGTAGTAAAAAATATCTTTTTAAATACTTTTGAAGTAAAATGTAAAGACTGGGATTCATTTTATGTGGGTGGAGTTTGACGACAAATAATACGAACATTTCAATACTATTTGATATTTTGACGAGTTGTCGCTTGCGGTCGTATATGATTAAGTTCAACTTTAGATGATAATGTACTTATTGCATAAAAATCCAAAGTAACTAATACATTGAGTTTTTCAATGTCTGCTGTCAGTCTAAATATAGAAACGCCTGCGTTAAATAAGAAGTTTGAGCGACACCACTAAGTAGTAACATTTCATCTATTGTAGATTGATCCTACTAATTACCGTCGGACGTTTTAAAACAAAATTAATCCCAATAGTGCAGTCACTCTTACTGTCCACGTTTACAAACATTCAAGTACCGCGGTAAAAACGTATTTTTTCGTTAGGAAACGCTCAAAAACTGAAACAAAGAGGAAGGAGCAAAAAGCGTGACGAACGGACGGATCTCGGCAGACATCTGTTCAGTTGCCGGAGCAAATCGACTTCCATGTGTTTAGTTAGAAATTTTTGGATGTTTTAGAATCACCTTGAGAAAGTTGTTCGGTAGATTAGGAGTGCGGTTCGTAGTTTTCACGCTTGATCGGTACAGATTCAAAGTTTTGCTAATTCGGTTTGACGATGCGTAACTGACTACTTAAAAAACCACCAAACCAGAGTTAACTATAGTGTATAACTACTAGTTAAGGACTAACCCAGTATTAAGTAGGTAGTGTCAAAGTATATGAAGCTGTCACCCATAACGTAGGTTGACGACTTAATTTTTTAACCCTAGACCGTGCAAGTGACCCTTAAGTTATTAAATCCCGAAACAGTTCTCAGCCCAATTTTATGATCAAAATTTTTTTTTTTTTTTTTTACTTAAAAACTGACCCGTGATTGACCACTATCTCACCTGATGAAAAGTGTAGATGAGGCCAAAGGTGTACCTCACTGGTTCAGTAACAGTTAAAACTAAAACAAAAAATTTGCTACATAGGTACTTATATACATACATTTCATTATTATTCTATGATTTCTGCTCAATGACGTATGGAACTGACAGCTAATTTTCAGTTAAGGATTCGTTTTTCAAATGTGACATTTTACTAACGCCGTCATAAATAAAGGTACATTGAAAGTAAAACTCTGTTTAGATCGGGTGCGTTCGTTAATAAGGATATTTGTCACGTCGTGAACGCGCGATATTCAATTTGCGAGCCGCCATGACAGAGTATTGCCATTTGTAACAGTTAGAACGATTTGCTTCAATATTTGTGCCAGTATTTTGAGTATATTCCGTAGAAAAGACTTGAAATTTATCAATATTAAAGTTGAATGAATTAAGTACCTATCTACAAATTTGATTAATTAGGAACTATTGCTCATCTGGTATATGGAAGGCCAATCTGGTTTGATGCCGAACTTCGTGTGTTCACCAATTATATTACACGCATTAAAAGGAGTAGATATGTTATTAGCGCGCCGAAAATGAACAGTATAAAAGGCGACAATTGTATTCTTTGCTATGCTCCGACGTCAAAAAAAATGATGACCTTTCATAACGGAAGCAAAGAGAACATAAAGCGTGTATGGTGTCCTGTGTTACTGCTGCGTTGAGAGCATTTGTATTTCGGTTATTTTGTCAGTATAATGACGTATCTTTACTTATAAAATTATTGTTGTTCACGAGTTTTGTACAAAAGTAATTCTAATTTTAATGAAAGGATTGATTTATAATATTGACGTTTCTATGGATGGTAGAGTCTTTCAAGCTCATATTAAAGAGCTTTATGTTACCATAATGCTACTGACTCCATTTAAGTACACACTGCAAATGCTGTTAGAAGTTTCCGAGTATTTAGATAGAGTACAAAGCATATGCCTCTTTCTAAGCAAGCTTGTGTGAAAAAGATAGATGCTTTGTTCACTATAAAAGCTACGGAGACTGTTATGTTACATGGCTTGTATGAATGTAATCGATTTGGGCTCAGCTTTTATAATCGTAATTGAGTTTTGCGCGTTGAAACATGTCGTGAAGATCTTAAGTGGGGGGGGGGGGGGGAGTGGGGTGGGGTGGGATGTCTTGAGTGAGTGAGGTGACCCACTTGCTCGTTTGCCTCCCTCTATCAATAAAAAAAAATAAAACAAAAGTACTTAGTTGAAATAACACGTTTCTTCAGTAAACGAATAAAAAGTGGTCAAGTATGTAGCTATGAAGTAGAACGCGAACTCAATTTGGCCTAACATCATTTAACTTGGGTGATACCTAATTATGTTACCATAGGTCATTCACTATACTACATTTACGCGCTTGCCAAGCTTTGACAACGTTTCACAAGCAGAAGCGTGTAAACAGAGGTGTTTAGCTTGGCTTGCGTGAACTTGCAAGAGCTTGTCGCCAATCCGGGTCAGTGCCAATTTTTAAACACACATCAAAGTAAGATATAACGGAATAATAACGCACTTGCAAGTAGCGTTGCATAACTATCGATAGTTTGACTATCCATAGTCGACCTTGAAAAATAGTCACAATATCGATAGGCCTATCGATAGTATCGATAGTAATTTCAGACCAATACTATTGATAGGCATCAATATTATCGATACTATCGATAGTATTGCTTTCAATAGTATCGATACTATCGATACTATCGATAGTATTGCTTTTCAATAGTATTGATACTATCGATACTATCGATAGTATCGATATTGGCGTATCGATATTGTGACTATTTTTCGAGGTCACGATAGTATTGCCGATACTATCGATAGTTCGATCTATTGTTGGCAACGCTACTTGCATGCAAGTGTGTAAATTTCATTCAAGACTTTGGAGCTTGTAGACATTTCCGTTGACGCCAAATCTCGGAAAGCATGTAGATGTAAGTAGCACTAGGATGTGTTTCGTTTTGGTTAAACAGTCATTGGATGCATTTCCTACGGGATATAGACTTTTAACGATCTTTCTTTTTTTCAGTCTAGCCGTAATCTTGTTGCTGATAGATGCATCGATATGTCGAGCTCTAGGTTATCACACTCTACGTATGTACCTAAATCTTGTAGCAAATACTTACATAAAATAAATAAATAAATATTAAGGGACAATCTTACACAAATCGACCATTACAAACCATTACAAACTATTAAATAGTAACTTATGATTAAATTAATGCAATGAGACCTAGGAAAGTAATGCTATTCTGTTCCCGAAAGAATGAAAACCGTGGGGTTAAAGCTTGATCTAATTTGTCACACTAGTGTAGGGTTGCCATACGTCCCGGTACGCCGGGACATGCCCCGGTTTGAAGCATGGTGTCCCGGCGTCCCGGCCGATAAGCAAATTGTCCCGGTTTAAAAATCATAGTAATTTAATAGAGGGCTGGACTTGGTAAACAGTAATATCTAGCGGCAGCCCATGCTACACGCTGCGCTCGTAGCCGATAATGTGCATTTTCACCAATATAGCGAAAAGCGTCAACAAACAGAAAACCCTAAAAAAAAAGTAAAAAACTCGCTGGCATTGAATGGCTGTGTTAAAAGTTATTTTGTGTTTAGGCAAGGACTAAACCTTTAAAGTTACCTATTGCTGTAATAAAAGTTCCTTTTTTTTCTACCTTTACTAGTTTGTCTTTAAATGTCCCGGTCTGAGTCCCCACACTTATGGCAACCCTACACTAGTGTGACACTTTCAAGCGCCATTGTGACTGCTTCTTTAGGCTGCTTCCACAATAGGGCGATAGCAGCATTAGCAGCACGGCAGGTCTTAGACGGTCCATAGACGAAGTGCTTAGAGCAGTCGAGACCAACGGCACGAGAGCAGTCGTGTTGCGGTTGGAGTCGACTTCAACCCGAATGCTCTGAATTTTGTACTGAAACTGCAGATCACCCAACAACAACCGCTGGAAGCTGTTGGCACTGACTGCTCTAAGCAGTCCGTCTATGAAGGCCCTTAGACCGTCTATGACTTGCTCCGCTAGTCGCTAATGTGAAACCGGCTTTGCTTGTTCATTTGTCTATTTAAACGGGAAACATACCTGTATAACTCTCATGGGTAGTCCAGTCTCTTTCGCCAACTGCTCTCGTATATGCCTCGTCGGTTTCGGCGTCTGCGAGAACGCAGACTTCAGTATCTCCAACTGTTTCGCCTTTATCGTGGTCCGCGGCCCCCGCCTCTTGGAGCCCCCGTTCCCGTCGTCCGGGGACTTGTTCTCGGCTTGGGAGTCTCTGGTCTCTGTGTCACCGTCGAGAGAGCCCTGCGAGGGGAAGAACAACAACTGAATGCGACTATGTGGTCAGGTGCTGTTAAGACTTGGACGGTATGGTCACCGTTGGATAGTAATGTCTTTATATTACGTGAGCATTTTTTTTCAGTAACGGGTACTTGCTGGAAAAAATGAAACTAGATCTAGCCAATAAATCTGGTTTAAGCTTGAGCTCCTAACATTTTGACACTACTAAAATGAGCTCAACATTAAATTAATTAGATATTTTTTTTCACCGAGATGGCCCTACATACCTACTAAAAAATATATCCACTCTAAGTCATTCGGTCTTTCTTACTTCGGTATTAAATATGATACATACCCGTTGACGATGACTATGACTTTGTGATCCATTGTTGACAACTCACCTGGTCCTCCGAATCATCGTGTGGCTTGGCGTCGCCGTTGAGGGATAGTTCGGAGTGTAAGGCTGGGTGCGGCGCGTGCGCAGGGCTGCTGGCGTTGTTGGATGCGCGGGATTCGTCTTCTTCCTCGTCGTCCGTGCCCGAGCCTAGTAGAGAGTCCGCTGGAACAAGGATAGGGTAGATTAAGTTTCGAATATTATGCTTAATTTGTACTTTTTGACTGATCTGGGTCATACGCATTTTTTTGTTCGCGCGGAAATGGCAAAAGTTAAGTGTCTATGGCTAATATTTTTAGTCAAGTCTACATCGGCGTGTGGGACGCCTGGCCAACATTCGGCCCATTTAAATAAATCTTAAATCAGCTGACTCGGATTCGCTAATTTTATGTCCACAGAAGAGACAAATTTTGTTTCTTGCGCTGTGCAGTCCTATTTTTAATGTTTGGTACAAGAATTTCGTCAACGATATGTTTGTTAGATTGATAACACTTGATTACTTGAGATAAGCGTAGCCTATACTTCATTTAATTTAGAATTAGAAACCACAACAACATTATATTGCGGCTCGTGAGCTGTAATCTCTTTACAATTTGTACTAGAGTAACAATTGTCAACACGCAAATAAAGTGACATTAAAACAATTTTATTTTGCGGCTCCCAGACTATTGTACTGTACTATTTGCTAGGTAAGAAATAGTTGACCAGACGAAATAAAATGTTATTGTGGTTTCTAATTGTAAATAAAATGAAGTATAGTGTAGGTGACACGGGTAAGTAAATTATTTAAACGCGAAACCGAGAAAATTAGGTATGTTGATCTACAATTAAGTCACTAAATAAATAAACACTTATTGCCATGAATCAATAAATCTATGCCAAAAGCATCAGCAAATGATAGCTGTAAGACACTGGAAAAATCTGATTCCAGATAAGTTCAAGAGACTTAGACGGAATATTATTAGTATCATTTTGCTCACTCAATCAAACATTTTAACTTTCACAGCATTGAAAGTAATTAAACACTTAATTGGACATTAAAACTCTTAGTAAGTACAAAACTAAGAAGAGACAGTAGCTGTTGTTTCAAATAAGCTTGACTTCGTGTTACAGAAAAACTTATTAAGTGACTAAAACATTTCGCAGCGCTAAAGGTCTTCTAAGCAAATTTATTTCCCATCACGAAAAGATTCATAACTTACACATTAAACTATTCATAACTAGAACCCTTTAAATGGTTTCAAATTCAATTGAACCCATCAAAAAGCAATCCCGCACCCTTAAATTAAATAAAAACCCAATTTCTGCGCCCCCAAAGAACAAGGAATTAGCCGCGAAAACAATTACTTACCTACTCGTACCTACTTGTATAAGAGTTACAAGTGATGCTGGTGTAGGGAACTATGGGAACTCGAAAAAATCCTTAATGTTATAAATGCGAAAGTAAATTTGTCTCTTTGTCTGTTACCTGTTCACGTTTATCCGCTGAACTGATTTAGGTACATAAAATTTGGCAAAGAGATTGTTTGAAACCCTGGGAAGCACATAGGATAGATTTTATCCCGGAAAATTGCATAATCCCCGCGGGACAGCGATAAACGAATTCTTCGCAAATGTGATCGCGTGCAACAGTTAGTAGGTATTCTATATGAACTAAAACTAGTTTAGCCATTCTGCAACTCCGATTTTCATCTGTATAATGGACCTTCACCAGTTTTGAGGACATCTTGCACTGATTTCTCTTCAGTTTCTCTTATAATAATAATAATAGCCTTTATTTCCATGACTTAAGATACAAATAAAAATAAATTACATGCAGTTAAAATAACTATTTAAGACATGGCCCCTTCTCGGGTCGTTCTATTTCTTGCCGCCTGTACCCAATCTTTCCCAGCAATTTTCTGAATATCGTCAACGCATCGGTCTTTTGCTTTTCCTGGCCTTCTTTTGCCGCTAGGGCCCTTCCATTTGGTGAAGTGTTTGTCCAGTTTCTCTTAGTCCCATTAAATTTAGGCTTTAATTAAAGTAATTATAAGAATATTAAAAATTATAGATTGTTAACTATATTTTAAACCACTCATTCACATGTCATAATGTAATGTAGCTCTATCTGTCCAGATGGGCAGATAAAGCGAAATCAAGTAAACAGAGCATACAATTTTATATTCGGTAAAAAAGACGGATATTTTTTTTTACGAAAAACTTTATTGAACCTAACACACCTGATGTAAAATGCAGATGACGCCAAAAAGCGTAACTCGGTTGAGTATGAGTAAACATAAAGTAAGTCGGGGTAAGAAAAGGTTCGTCACTTTTCGACTCTATGTCAACGAATTAAGGTCGATAAGTGACGAACCTTTTTTTACCCCGACTATACTAAACCTCAAAGAGCCATATGCAAAGGTCCGACAGAATAAAGATGCTATGCAGATGGAATCGCGTTAACAATGTAGCAGATCAAACATTTCTCAAATTTTGTAGAAAAAATCTCACTTACCTACTTATCACTCGAGCGAAATAGCGACTCGTGGTAGGGCCCAAACATCGTTTACCCTCGGCAAACGTCGGGGGTCATAGTTATAAAATATTTGCGACTGCAGTGATCGTGTCGACGAGACAGCTGCTCAGGTCTATTAGGTTTACCTACTGCATTTAATATACTGTGGCTCTCAAAGAACATTTATGTTTTATGTTGGTAGAATTCCATTATTTTTCCATCGCTATTTATTCAGTGAAAATTTTAACATCGTCTTAGTTATTTTTCCATGTAATAGTATAAGTATGCATTTGAACGAACTAATTTATGAATAGATTTTTAATGCTTCGAATAACTTAGGTTTGTTGCTGTGAATTCCTAGTTTTCATTATTGGTGACAAAAATAGAGGTAAGTAAATAAAGATGCCTGTCATGACTGTGAAGTATGCACTTATTACGTCATAACATAAACAATCATAACCCGCTATTTTGGACGTTTTAGAATAGACGCGCAAATCAAAATCTGCCAAATATCTTGGAAAAGATCATCAATTCATCGCCATTAGATACTATGTAGGAACATGTTCAAAGAAATTTTTGGACTCTTTGCCTGTTCAAACATAATTCTTTAACCTAATACATGCTATGCATACCCACAAATACTTAAAAACAAGAAAGAACAATTCCCTAATCGAAATTCACACACACACGGTGTAGTTTTGTTTTTTTTTTAATTCAGCTCTGGCAACGGCTGCCTCGCCCGCGGCGCTGGGCGTCCACATAACATCTGTCATGCCCCGAGATGAGCTTGTCTGTGCGGTAGAAATGCGAAAATAAACTGACAACCCTAAAAGCTTAACCAATTTATTTATTCAAATTTGAATTTGGCGTTGTCGATTGGGAGCGAAGTTGGCGGTAGAGCGGATCTTCGAACTTCAATTCAAAATTGGAACGCCTTTGTTTTTTGAGAAAAACGGCCCCGGATAGGAATCGCTTTGAGCCCAGTTTGAGCCATTGAGATTATGTTGGCAGAGCAAGAGTCTAAGGGGCTGTTTCACCACCAATTGATTAATTTTAACTGACGGATAAATTTGATCAATGGATGGTGAAACAGGGTAGGTAAATAAACTAAAATTAAAATGTGTTAATAATGTATAGATAAATATCAGCTACTTTCCATTGTCGTGGTTGGCTAAGTCATAAACAATCGGAAACCGGGAAGTGGGTCAAAATCTTGTTCAAAGTTTCCGTTACATACATACATACATACGACCGAAGCTAATAAAAGCGTGTTAAAAATTAAATCCAGCACTAGACGTGGATGAAATTCGACTTACAAAATTTGAAGAAAACTTACATAAGTAAAAGTTACTTAAATAAAAGCTTGTAAAAATAGCCTGAGACACAGCGTAATTATAATTACTAAAAATGTTACCTCAGCTTCAAAATTGTACCTCCTCTAGCCACCTCAAAGCTGCCGACCGAAATAACGAAATGAATTCACTAGAACAGCATATTAATCTTGCCAACCGGCTGACTTGCGTTTCCTCATGCAAGTCATTCCGCGGGAAACAAGCCAAATTAAGCGGCTTTCACGATAAAAAGATTTGGGAAAATATAATTATGTTACGCTACGATGTTACTGAGTGGGAATAAAAAGTCGGCGTGAGTTTGTAAGTCGCGTTTTAGCCTCTGTACGCTTAGTATAAGTTTTACTTCACCAAAATACTTCTCGATCGCGTTTACGTAAAAAAATCAATTATTAGGGAAACACGGACAGCGCCTCCGCGGCCGCGAGTCCATGTTTCCATAGAATTGAAATTTTTACGTAAACGCGATCGAGAAGTATTTTGGTGAAGTAAAACTTATACTAAGCGTACTGATTGTTTAAAATGACGGAGTATGGGTGAGTCATACACACAGTAAGAAACAAAAGTTGTCTTTCATGGTCATAAAATTAGTGACTCCGAGTCACCAAACTTCATCATCATCACCCCAGTCTATAAACGTCCCACTGCAGGGCACAGGCCTCCTCTCAGAATGAGAGGGCTTGGGCTTTAGTTCCCATGCGGGCCCAGTGCGGATTGGGAACTTCACACATACCATTGAATTTCTTCGCAGGTGTATGCAGGTTTCCTCGCGATGTTTTCCTTCACCGTAAAGCTTATGGTAAATTACAAATGTAATTTCGCACATAAATTCTGAAAAGCTCAGAGGTGCGAGCCGGGATTTGAACCCACGTCCCTCTGCTTGAGAGGCCATAGGTCAAACCACTAGACCATATCGTTATTTAAATGGGCCGAAAGTTGGCCAGGCGCCTCACATGCTGATGCAGACTTGACTGGAAACTATTGGCTATTGTGACCTTAACTTGTGCCATGATCACAGGAGAGATGCTAACTACAAAATGTGTATGACACAGGAGGTACGAGTATAGCTGAATGATCCATCCAAATGTTTAAAGCGAAATACTATGGAACTGTAGCTGTTGTAGTAAAGTCTGATAACTTTGGGACTGAAGGGAAACTTAGGCCATTGGAATTAACTCAGTCATCATCATCATCGCAGCCTACATACGTCACACTGCAGGGAACAGACCAGCGGCTTGGGCCGGAGTACCCATGCCAGCCCAATGCGGACTGGAAACTTCACACGCACCATTGAAATTCATCGCAGGTTTGTGCAGGTTTCCTCACGATGTTTTTCTTCGCTATAAAGCTCATGGTAAATTAGGGTGGGATGGTGTGTGGTGATTAAATAAAGCATTATGAAGCACTCGATGTCCTGACTATCTTCTTCAGGGGACTAGGCTTAGTCAATTGATAAAATAGCATTTGGTTTGCTTTCAAGTTTTAGAAGGAACTACTATTTTTAAACGCTGAAGTTTGTTTTTCTTTTTTTATATAACTGATCAATCGTAATATTCTTCTACATATAAGATCCCTACCATGACTAGATCAACCACTCCTATGGTAGAGTATGTTAAAAAATAGTAGGTAAGTACATAAGTAGAAATTTATTAAAAAACAAAAATGTCGTACCTAATATGTAAATTTTTAGTTGCTCCGTTTTTTATAAGTTTTGTACAGTTTTATTTATTTTTAAACACATACAAATATTAAGAAAAAATAACAATAATAAATTAATACTATAACTATAAATAAAATAAAATAAAACTAACTTAAACTAAAACTAAATAAAATTAACAAAAGGTTCCCCCCGCGGCATGGACCCAAAGACACTGGCAGCATTACCTCGCTGTATAGCAATGCTGATACGTTGTGCGAGGTAGCTGCCAGCTCTTTGGTCTCCTGTAGTGTCACAAAGCCGTACAGTTTTATATTTACCTACGTTAATACACAGGGAAGAAATTCAGAATTAATAATAAGACTAACATTTAAGCTCCATCACATTTTTCTCACAGCCGACTCACTCTAGTCCCAGAGTGAGCTCAAGTTTGCACAAGCCCTCGAGCGCAAAGCGTCCGGACTCCAAGGGCCCTCCTAACCCTCTGTTTTACAATCGGTCAACACTACACTCGCACTTAGCTCGGTAAGTGGAAGATCGGTGTGCTAGATAAATACCGGGAGTGTTTGTAAACATTATAAAATGGGTGATGGTTTTTGTTCTAATATTTTAAAACAGTTCGTCGGTTGATTGTGTTTCGTTATCTGGCCTGGGACTTGCCTGAGCATTTTTTTGTAAAACAAAAGACGATATACGCACTGCCAGTATCGATTCGGTGATTATTCACTGAAAAAGAAGTAGGTAAATTAAAATATTCCCGATGAAAAAAAACATTCGTCATTTCAAAAATCGAACAATATTTTATGCCAGCACCATTGGCAGTTGGCACCAGCAAACGCACGCCCCAATTTTAAAATCAATTTTAAACCGCCCCCAAATAAACGACTTCCTTTGTCCCGGTCGACGTCCCTAATCGAATTTTGGCGGGAAAACGGGCCTTTTATTGTCGTTGAATTTCAAACGTGGAACGGGGACTTTGATCTGCGGAAATTCAAAACGAAGTTTGCGGCTTCTTTATTTGAAATGGGAACGATTATTTTCCGTTTCACGTGTGTAATTGTAAGTAATGTTTAAATAGAAAATTTAAGTGTAATTTCCGTCTTTTATAAACCCACTTAAATAGGACGGAAAACATTACTTTTTACTTTGTAATTTTAATAGATTTACCTACATCTACATATTAACTTTTCACCATAAATTTTATGTAGCATAGGTAAAATTTGTGAGCCTTTGTGTTAGAAGTGCCCATTATTTGTGGTGCTCATAAAATTATCCTTATCTAGTTTATGACTAAAACATAGTAGGCCATAGTAGGTACCCTTTAAGTCTACCTACTAAAAATTCAAGTTCACATAGAAAATGCTAATGAACAATCAAGACCAATTAACAATTCAATCAACATGATTCATGAATAATTCCACCCGAAAAATTATAGTCCACTATCTCCGGATCTATAACAACCTATTAGCGCTGAAAATGTAATAAAAATCACAGATTATTTTGTATTACAAGCATATTAAAGTTTGTTATTGCGTGTTTATGGGGCCGACCGTTAATTCGAGACCACCATCTTAAAAGTAAAATAAGAAACGGCGAGATAAGGATCTAAGAACATAAAAGATATGGGAACCTTTGTGGAAGCGGTAGCCGCCACGAACGCCCATATATACAGCGGGGCCACTACAGTCTACGCACACTGGCTCACGTCCCGGCACACATTAAAGGATGTTTTGAACGCACACGTGGAACGGTGGGCCGTGATTGGTGAAAGCGGCGGCGACGGGCACGCCCTCTTTTATCGACGTGCGCAGGGAGCGTGCGTGCGAAACACCAGTGTATGTAAAATGTGTAGTGTATAGAGGGGGCAGTTCAGTTTACAGAGAAATTCAGTGTTTCAAATGGCATTGCTGGAGTATCTTGGCTTTTAGTAATAGAGTTGTTATTACTAGATAAGTTATTGACTCAAAATATTCTTTAGTACTAAAATGTAGAGCCATGACGGACATTTTTATTTGTGATGACTGATGGTTATCAATCCTACTTAGATATTTTCTCTCTGCTTAAGTTTCTCGAAATTTTGTAATTTCCGTAATTTCAGTTTACATCTACCATTTTCCCATCCATATAATTATGAGCAGACTTATTTTTCCTACCCATGTGTCATCACGTGTGTAATAAAGCCATTACTTATCCAAAATGATAAACAACATTTTTACTTTTAGAACGAAAATCATGCCACTTATTTTGCATGACCAGCATCCGTTTAAAAAAATCATCATTTAAAATGCACATCTCCACCAGCTCATACAAATTCAGCCTTGTTTTAAAACAAAAATTCACACCAACGACACCCTGACTTGTTTGTTCCTACGCACTGACAAAGAGACACATCAACTATCAATTTATTATTTTACCAAACCATCATCCGAAATACAGAGGTCCACCACTTAAGGTTGTCTAGTTTGAGGATCCACCGGACCGCCAAGAGGGTATTTGACACCCTTGTAGGATATTTGACACCATATTTGATTTTAAGAGGGTTTTTGTGATAGGCTAGTCGATAACTTTTTGACACATCTGTCATACTTGGGTTTGTTTTTTCACTTAATGAGCCAATCGCAAGCAAGACTGTCAAATAATGTCAAAAGGACTTTCATGAGCTAAGGTGAAGTAAACGATCGTGAGGAAATACGCACACACCTGCGAAGAAATACAATGGTGTGTGTTAAGTTCCCAATCCGCACTGGGCCCTTTCATTCTGAGAGGTGACCTGTGCTCTACGGTGGGTCTTATATTATAGGCCAAAATTATGGTAAATATATCGTGACAATTCATACCAATTGACCTAGCCCCGCAAAGTAAGCAAAACTAGTGTTATGGGTACAAGGCAACGGATTCACATACTTAGATAGATATTAAACATACAAGACTCGAGCACAAACATTCGTATTTTTCACACAATAGTACATTACTGCAGAGGCCGGGACTTAAGGGGTTGCCGGCCGAGTATCTAAGTTGACATGATACGAGGCCGGCAACCCCTGTTCCGGCTGAGGCTTGTATAGTGCTTTTCTCAAACATGCACCATCATCATCATCATCATCATCATCGTCGTCGTCATCATGATGGTGATGGTGATGATGATGATGACGATGATGATGGTGGTGATGATAATGGTGGTGGTGATGGTGATGGTGATGATGATGATGATGATGGTGGTGAGGATGATGATGATGATGAATATGATGATGGTGATGATGATGATGATGATGATGATGATGATTATGATGATGATGATGATGATGATGATGGTGATGATGATGATTGTGGTGATGATGATGGTGATAGATGATGATGATGATTGTGGTGATGATGATGATGATGGTGATAGATGATGATGATGGTGATGATGATGATGATGATGATGATGATGGTGGTGGCGATGGTGGTGATGATGATGATGATGATGATGAATATGATGATGGTGATGATGATGATTGTGGTGATGATGATGGTGATAGATGATGATGATGATTGTGGTGATGATGATGATGATGGTGATAGATGATGATGATGGTGATGATGATGATGATGATGGTGGTGGCGATGGTGGTGATGGTGATGATGATGATGATGATGATGAATATGATGATGGTGATGATGATGATGATGGTGATGATGGTGATGATGATGATGATTATGACGATAACGATGATGATGGTGATGATGATGATGGTGATCATGATGATGGTGATGATGATGTTGATCGTGAAACATTTCTCTAGGCAGATCACCATTACCATCACCATCACCATCTTACCTTACCTTAAATAAGCGTAGTGGCAGAATGTCATGAACCAAAACGCAAATATTGCTTATAGTCTTTTTTTAAATGGCTAAATGCTATGATGCCGCATAGACCTATTTTAAACATCATGGTGCTGTGTGACATGAAACAATAGACGATCGCATTGCAGGCCTAGGCCTGCAACGATGTATTTTGAAGCCTGTTTAAAGGAACACAACGTAAACATTAGATAGCATGTTTGAGAAAATATCTGTCCCGACGGGGAATCGAAACCGGGACCTCAAGCTTCGTGGTCAGGTTCTCTAACCACTAGGCCATCCGGTCGTCTGTATGATGATGATGTATAATAAATGAGTATATTTTAATTTCCAAGATGGCTGCCTAAATTTTAATCAACAAAAGACAATCCTCCACCAACCCTGACTGCTGACTTTTTTGCTACCGACAAAGGCATCGTGACTGCTGCCTGACGCGAGGGTCGGCCGCGTGACTTGCAGCTTTCCAGCGGTTTGATTCGGCCGACTGGCATGACTCTGCTTTTGAGCTATGTATTAGTATAGATGTGTGTGGCGGTTTTTTAAGTTAGCTGTTGTGTATAATTGTATACCTGGAAAGTTTTGGAGTGCGTGTTGGTTGATAGAGATAAGGAAATATCTCGAAGATAATTTTTTCATGACTTGGATCGAGGTTTCAGAATATTTCCAATTTTTTCTGTGTTACAGTGTCTAAAGCATGACCATAAAGGGGGTAAGCAAAGAAACAATATCTATAAGTACCTAATTAAAACTATTGAATTGCATTATATAAGTTAGACCTATCCAAACTTCTCTGCGTCAGATAACCTACAAAATATGGTAATCGAATAGCAGTGTCAGCCTACGAGACAGGCCCAGCTTAGTGTATGTAGGTGATACGGAAAATCAAGTGTTAATAAGGCATCGTACAGTGCTTAAGATTTATTTATTTATCTAATATATAAAAATCTCGTGTCACGGTGTTTGTTACCGAACTCCTCCCAAACGGCTCGACCGATTTTTATGAAACTTTATTCTCTGTATTCGGTAGGTCTGAGAATAGGTCGTAGGCTACTATTCTTCGCGGACGGAGTCGCGGGCAACAGCTAGTTATTTATAAGTAAACTCCTGATACTGATGAATTTATGCGCGAAATTGCATTTGAAAATTGCTATGAGCTTTATGGTGAGGCAAAAAATCTTAACACCAACAGAGACTATCAATGAATTAAGTAGGTATGTGAAGTTCACCATTCTGAGAAGAGACCCGTGCCAACACAGACTATAACTTAACCCTGACTACCAATACGCAACATTAGAAAAATTAAGAGGTAAAATCAATACACATTGCTGAAGATTAAATCCTCTACTTACACAAGCACTGGCACTACCTGTACATTACTTATTCAATAACACCGTAATGATATACTACGAGAGGTCAGAACAAACGACCTGGACGTATAGCTCCTTAATATCAGACAACTGCCTCTAAACAAAGAAAAGAACATAAATAATAGTTATATGACCGTCGAAAAAGTAATATGTCAGCGTCTACCCGCCATTAGAGACGCCATATTTGATTTACCACTAAGGGCATTAAACCAACCGGAGGCAGCATCCTCGCATTGTTAAAAAGCTGCAGGTAAAAGATAATACAAAATAGAACAAAATGTCCTGGCTGGGTAACTGTTTCATCAACCTAAATCCTTGAATGTAATGAACTCAAATGTTTCATAAAGTTCCCTTTATAATGTAAACAGGAAATAGGATTGGATTTTGCGAAATTCTCGCAGCATAGGGAATTTAAATAGCATTGGTGGACTTTTTTGGGTCATTTTATCTAAGTACCCTAGTTAAAAGGTGGTTGAAACTAGTAACAAAAATTATGAAATCATGAACAGTTAGTTACGCGCCACTGTGGCGCGCGGGACGTCCCACGGGTTAAAAAATCTGCAACTATTAACTGTTTTTATTTGTAAGAAATTACTAAGTATGTAATTAATTTATTCTCAATCACGACTCTATGCACTAAGTCTTGTAAATAATAAAAAAAAAACAACTTTAACTTTAAGCTACACCTTTAAGCACACACTTTGACTCTCGACATACCTAATTATAACGGATATAACTGCATGTCTTATACTTTTTACAGAACGAAAGCCCATCGTTGACGGCTCCGGTTGGTTAATTGCTCTAGGTATCTAACACAATGGATGCGCAAACGCAGATGGACAAATTAGGCGCCATCTATCGACGCCGTGAGGAATCGGGGTAGGGTAATTAATTTTTAGATGTTAACTGACAAGTTTGACAGGTTTTTTGGTGGTTAATTGAATGTGGTGAATTACTATAGTACTCTGAGTTTATTGTAGCATTTCATGTTAAAGTTTATGGAGACAAAAGTAAATGAGAATTTTATTTATATACATACAGTCAATCTAAAACGTAGGCAAACTCTTCAGAAGGTACTTTGTCCCGGATAACTATACTAGGACACCATGACTATATGTTGCATATTGTTGAGGATATTATTTAATTTAATGTAATGCTATGAAATGAAAATAAATGATAATGTATTAATTGAGTGATATTAATTCTAATTTTAATTTTAATTTTTTAAATTTCATGGGTTCTAAAAAAAAGCCTAAATAAATACATTTATTATTATGTTGGTACGGATTTCCGATCACGGGCCCATGGGGACCCGGTCATTTGAAAGGCATACATGGGGCCGAAGCCAACATGAAGAGGCCTTTGGTACCATATAATATAAATGAGATGGGCGCAACTATGGGGGTAATACACCATGAGGATGTGCTAGCGGACAGTCCCCCACAGTTGCCAAACTATTGCCAGGTAGGAAGCGACATGGAATTGGCTATGGGGTTGGGATGTTGTGGACAGGATTACCGGGCTATGGAGTGAGATAACGGACACCTACCATTTCAATATCTCATAAACTGAACTTTTATTATTATTATTATTATTCTCTTTATTTATATTTTTTTCTTAGGTTAGATTTTTACAATAATTATACAAAAAGTAAAATATAAAACTATACATACAAATCATAAAATCATTATAAAAACCTAACCTAGGGTGCCACCGGCAGCGAGGCGGGGCCTAAGCTATCGGTGGTTAGGGCGACAGAGAGAGGAACCTCCTGACTATCCGCGCAGTGTCCAGGAGTACCGCCTTCTGTATCTGACCCTTGATCCAGCCATCTAGCGAGAGTCTCTTGAGGTGTTGGTCGAGACTCTTCGCTATCAGCCCGTTCGCAGAAACGACTATCGGGACAATGATCGTCGAATCAATATCCCACATGGCGGTTATCTCGTGAGCTAGGTCAAGGTACTTGCTGGCTTTGTCCTTCTCAGCTTTCACGAGGTTCTCGTCATGGGGGATGGTGATGTCGACGAGCACTGCCTGGCGTTTCGATCGATCTGTCAGCACGATATCAGGCCTATTGGCTATAATAGTCCTGTCCGTGATAACAGACCGATCCCAATAGAGCGTGGCACGACCATTTTCGAGAACTGGCGCAGGTATATACTTATAGTAAGGCACTTCAAAGTCCACAAGGCCGTATAGCAGAGCAAGTTGCTGGTGAATAATTCTGGCTACAAGGTTATGTCTGTGCAAGTACTCACCGTTAGCAAGATGACCACAACCGGAAATAATATGCCTGAGTGACTCCCCGGGACGGCGGCATGCCCGACAAATGTCGACCGTACCGTCCTTCAGGATATACTTCCGGTAGTTGTTCGTCATGATAACTTCATCCGCAATTGCACAGACAAAACCTTCGGTTTCCCCGAAGAGATCCCCGAAACGTAGCCAGTTCACCGACGCGAGCAGATCTACATCTGGCCCTGTGAGTGCCTTGTAGAACCGCCCGTGTAGCTCCTTGCTCTTCCATACCGCCTTGCGGTCCTCGATGCTCATTACTTTAAGTCGGCGCCAGTTCTCGTTTGCCAAGGAAAGCGGGGTGAAGTTTTTGTTTACTGCTACTACGTCGCGATGCACCCCACACTCGTTGTTTAGGAAATAATCCCTGAGATTATACACCTCGCGGTTGTGGAGGTCTTTGGCATTTAAAAAGCCACGACCTCCATACTTCCGCGAGATGTACAGTCTCATAACAGACGAGCGCGGGTGAAGCAAACGGTGCGCAGTGAGCAGTACACGAACTCTTCGATCCAAGGTATCCAACTCAGTCTGAGTCCACCTTATTATGCCAAAGGAGTAAGTAAGCAAGGGCATTACCCAGGCGTTGAAGGCGCGCATCTTGTTGCCGCCCGACAAAAGACTATTAAGTACTTTTGTCAGACGACAGAAGAAGCGCTGCTTCACCGTCTGCTTTACGACCTCACTCTCAATACCCAATGACTGTGACATACCAAGATACTTATAGGTTTCTGCTTCGGAAATAGATCTGAGGGACATTGTATCAGAAAGCTGCAAATTTGTTGAATTTACAACTTTCCCCCGCTGTACATGCATAACTGCACACTTATCGACACCAAATTCCATGTTGATGGCGCTACTGAAAACTTCTGTTGTTTTCAGTAGCTCCAACAGGTCATGTTTATTTGGTGCAAATAGCTTAAGGTCATCCATATAGAGCAGATGAGAAATGACCTCACCCCCTCTTCGAAGCCGGCAGCCTAGCCCTGAATCCTTCAGCAGGGTGCTGAGCGGATTCAGCGCTAGGCAGAACCACATAGGACTCAGGCTGTCACCCTGGAAGATCCCTCGCTCAATCCTGATAGAGTCCTGTGGGCCAGAGGGGCCGTCTCCTTCCCCCGGTTGACGAAGGACTGTGGTCCACTGTCCCATGCAAGCGCCTAAGAAAGATCTCAGGACTGCATCAATTTTATACAGTTCTAAGACCCTCACCAGCCATGAATGGGGCACCGAATCATAGGCCTTCTTGTAGTCAATCCAGGCGACCGAGAGAGCCCCTTTGTTCCGCCGGACTCGTTGACAAATGGTCATGTCTATGAGGAGGAGCTCTTTAGTACCACGAGACCCAACCCTACATCCATTTTGAGCAGGGGCCAAAACGTTGTTGGCAACAATGTGCGTGTTAATTTTTGCTCTCAAAATGGATGTTAGGAGCTTGTACAGCGTAGGCAAGCACGTGATGGGTCTGTAATTTTTCGCTTCTGTGGTACTACCGGACTTATAGAGCAGGGAGGTGATACCAGTTGTAAAGAAAGATGGTAGGGATCCGAGCTCAAGGGCTTGCTGGAACTGTGCTGCCAAACGCTGGTGTGAGCATCGAAACCATTTCAGCCAGAAGTTGTGCAATCCATCCGACCCAGGACTTTTCCAGTTCGGAGCCGACCGGATGGCACAACTAACGTCATCGGGACTAATGGTAACAGGCCCCATGGGTTCGATGGACTCGCACTCGCGTTCGACAACACCTATCCACTCGCCCTCGGTGTGCTCGACAGGTACCGACCAGATACTACGCCAAAAGTCAATCATAGCAGTAGCATCCGGCCGCCGTCCGTCGGGCACACGAAGATCGTCTCCCTCCCACTTTCGGTATACCTTCCTTTGGTCGCTCTGGAAAAGGCGATTCTGCTGGTATCGGTCCACACGCTTCCTGTAGCGGCGAATACGGCTTGCCCATGCATAGACTTTCTGCTTCAGAAAGTCGATACGCTCCGTTACACAGGCCATATAAAAAAATGAAGTTGGAAAAAATAAGTACAAAAAAAAAGATACTTCATAGCTAACTTGTTTAAAGTTGCACAGTAGCGCCATCTCTTGTCCAGGTGAGCGGTTAGTTCCGAAGGAGTGTTAAAATCTCTCGATGAGGGTGTAACA
This sequence comes from Archips crataeganus, assembly GCA_947859365.1. NCBI lineage: Eukaryota > Metazoa > Arthropoda > Insecta > Lepidoptera > Tortricidae > Archips > Archips crataeganus. The sequence goes on from OX402065.1 coordinate 7,520,851, forward strand.
TAGATGTGCGCTTGTCACTGCATAAGGTGATGATTTAGCAGATTGAAATGTATGATGTATAGGAAAGATTCGTGTCTAATCTCTAGACCAGTGGTGGTGTAGGGGTATGGCACGCGGCACGGAATGCTGAGGACCTGGGTTCGATTCCCAGCATTGGTCTTTTTTCTGGGGTTTTTTCTGTGCATCTATATTTCAGTTTGTATTTAGTACGAAATATATGATTTCACGGGATGACCGTAAAAGTAATAAAAAAATGAAGTTGGAAAAAATAAGTACAAAAAAAAAAAAAAGATACTTCATAGCTAACTTGTTTAAAGTTGCACAGTAGCGCCATCTCTTGTCCAGGTGAGCGGTTAGTTCCGAAGGAGTGTTAAAATCTCTCGATGAGGGTGTAACATAGATGTGCGCTTGTCACTGCATAAGGTGATGATTTAGCAGATTGAAATGTATGATGTATAGGAAAGATTCGTGTCTAATCTCTAGACCAGTGGTGGTGTAGGGGTATGGCACGCGGCACGGAATGCTGAGGACCTGGGTTCGATTCCCAGCATTGGTCTTTTTTCTGGGGTTTTTTCTGTGCATCTATATTTCAGTTTGTATTTAGTACGAAATACAGGCCATATAGTTGCAGGGCCTGATGTCAGTCCCCACAAAGGCCTGGGCCACGAAGCGCATTACTCGGGGGCGGTTGTTGCCCTTATTATTATTATGTTGGTACGGATTTCCGATCACGGGCCCATGGGGACCCGGTCATTTGAAAGGCATACATGGGGCCGAAGCCAACATGAAGAGGCCTTTGGTACCATATAATATAAATGAGATGGGCGCAACTATGGGGGTCTATCCCCTAATACACCATGAGGATGTGCTAGCGGACAGTCCCCCACAGTTGCCAAACTATTGCCAGGTAGGAAGCGACATGGAATTGGCTATGGGGTTGGGATGTTGTGGACAGGATTACCGGGCTATGGAGTGAGATAACGGACACCTACCATTTCAATATCTCATAAACTGAACTTTTGGTAGGCGGTGACTCGCCATTCACTAAATGGGCCCCTCAAACTATTGCCCACTCGGGGCAACGAGGCGGCAACATTGGTGTGAACGGCTAAGGATGGAGAGGTGTTCCTGGACTTTAAACTTCAGAATGCCAACTCGCCACTTACGGAAACACATCCATCCTTCGAGCATTAGCTCTTGCGCTCCACTCTAGGCGACCAACAAAGGCAAACTAGAGGCGGGGTGGGTGTGTAACTGTGTGTGAGTGTGTGTATAAGCGCATGTGTGTATGTGTACCCCTGGAGGTCTCGGGTTCGTGGTGTCGCTACGCACCAACAGCTCGCCACAAGCCGCCCTGCGATGACTGACTGCACTGGTGACACGACAACACCAGCGGGCGATGAGGTCGTCATATCCCTACGCCTTTTGACTGACTGCGCTGGTGACAGACACCACAACACCAGCGGGCGATGGGGTCGTCACATCTCTACGCCTAATACGCTTATTATTATTATTATTATGTTGGTACGGATTTCCGATCACGGGCCCATGGGGACCCGGTCATTTGAAAGGCATTCATGGGGCCGAAGCCAACATGAAGAGGCCTTTGGTACCATATAATATAAATGAGATGGGCGCAACTATTATTATTATGTTGGTACGGATTTCCGATCACGGGCCCATGGGGACCCGGTCATTTGAAAGGCATACATGGGGCCGAAGCCAACATGAAGAGGCCTTTGGTACCATATAATATAAATGAGATGGGCGCAACTATGGGGGTCTATCCCCTAATACACCATGAGGATGTGCTAGCGGACAGTCCCCCACAGTTGCCAAACTATTGCCAGGTAGGAAGCGACATGGAATTGGCTATGGGGTTGGGATGATGTGGACAGGATTACCGGGCTATGGAGTGAGATAACGGACACCTACCATTTCAATATCTCATAAACTGAACTTTTGGTAGGCGGTGACTCGCCGTTCACTAAATGGGCCCCTCAAACTATTGCCCACTCGGGGCAACGAGGCGGCAACATTGGTGTGAACGGCTAAGGGTGGAGAGGTGTCCCTGGACTTTAAACTTCAAAATGCCAACTCGCCACTTACGGAAACACATCCATCCTTCGAGCATTAGCTCTTGCGCTCCACTCTAGGCGACCAACAAAGGCAAACTAGAGGCGGGGTGGGTGTGTAACTGTGTGTGAGTGTGTGTATAAGCGCATGTGTGTATGTGTACCCCTGGAGGTCTCGGGTTCGTGGTGTCGCTACGCACCAACAGCTCGCCACAAGCCGCCCTGCGATGACTGACTGCACTGGTGACACGACAACACCAGCGGGCGATGAGGTCGTCACATCCCTACGCCTTTATTATTATTATTATGTTGGTACGGATTTCCGATCACGGGCCCATGGGGACCCGGTCATTTGAAAGGCATACATGGGGCCGAAGCCAACATGAAGAGGCCTTTGGCACCATATAATATAAATGAGATGGGCGCAACTATGGAGGTCTATCCCCTAATACACCATGAGGATGTGCTAGCGGACAGTCCTCCACAGTTGCCAATCTATTGCCAGGTAGGAAGCGACATGGAATTGGCTATGGGGTTGGGATGTTGTGGACAGGATTACCGGGCTATGGAGTGAGATAACGGACATCTACCATTTCAATATCTCATAAACTGAACTTTTGGTAGGCGGTGACTCGCCACTCACTAAATGGGCCCCTCAAACTATTGCCCGCTCGGGGCAACGAGGCGGCAACATTGGTGTGAACGGCTAAGGATGGAGAGGTGTTCCTGGACTTTAAACTTCAAAATGCCAACTCGCCACTTACGGCCAAGCACATCCATCCTTTGAGCATTTAGCTCTTGCGCTCCACTCTAGGCGGCCAATAAAGGCAAACTAGAGGCGGGGTGGGTGTGTAACTGTGTGAGTGTGTGTATTATTATTATTATTATGTTGGTACGGATTTCCGATCACGGGCCCATGGGGACCCGGTCATTTGAAAGGCATACATGGGGCCGAAGCCAACATGAAGAGGCCTTTGGTACCATATAATATAAATGAGATGGGCGCAACTATGGAGGTCTATCCCCTAATACACCATGAGGATGTGCTAGCGGACAGTCCCCCACATTACTATTATTATTATTATTATTATTGAAAGTGACAAGGTTCTTCTAAATCGTGCAATTGCTGTTAAGCCTGACGCTACTTACTTAAGTACCTACATGACAATTAATAATTAAAATAAATTAATAAATAATACATTTATCTTATTACTTACTAAGTGAAAAAGATTGTTAAAATACTAGTAAAAATTGACTGTTCTGTTTTAAAGTAACTACGTATAAGTGACTAAACAAACTTGAGAAGGGAGTGATGACTAATATATTTCCATGAAAAAATTCGGCTCTACGTACGGTACGATTATAAAAATAAGCAATGCTATGATTCACGCAAAAATGTTCACAAAACAGATCTAAATTTCCTCTTACAACGTACCTACCCAATAAATCGTAATGAACTAAAAACTTCGAGTAACTCAGTTGATATTGTATAAAGAACTCATTATACATTTTATAAAAAGTATCTTAACTTCCTACACTGCACATTAAAGCTCTCAGTCGAAAATCTTACATACAATTCAAAGATTCTTTATTGTACACCACATATAAAATAATGCAGAAGAAAAAGTACATAACATGGAAAAAATATATGTAGGTATAAGGTAGCGCTTAAGGTACACTTCGAAGCTTAACGCTTTTATAGTGAAAGAAGTGTAAGGAATGAAGTTCAGCAGGATGTGCAATTTAAAGCAAATAATAATATAAACAAGTCAAGTCAATAGCATCTCCGCCGAGTGAAGAAAGAACTAGTTCACTCGTACCTATTTTTTTTACTCATTGTTAGTTTTTCTTCAGCTCGCAGTATTGCACGTACTCGTAGCTGACTATTGGACGGATGCTACAATGAAACTTAAAAGTGAAGATTGCAAAGATGCGATTTATATTACGTAACTTGAAAAAAAAACACAATCTGTCAAACATAATGAAGAGATTGCCTAAACGGTTGATGACAATATGGTAGTTGACATCATTAACTAATAATTCCATGGCGTACAACTCTCTTACGAATAAATTATTGAGTTTGCAAAAACGGACGTCACACACAACTTAATTTTACCGCACAAAGTCTACAGGACAATCGCATTTTGATGGCTCATAAAAAGTATACTAATTGATTGGTAGCGTCAAATACCTTCCGCCTTCTATTACAGTCGACTACAAAAAGATCGATACAGCCAAAGTTACAAAAATATGAATATACACGCTTTTCTCGACTTAACATTGGTCGCGTAGACATATTTTTCGTAAAACCGACGGCCGATGAGACCGAAAGGTTCTCGAGTGGCGTCCGCGGACCGGAAGACGCAATGTAGGTAGGCCTCCAACAAGATGGAGCGACGACCTGGTTAAGGTGGCGGGAACGCATTGAATGCGGATGGCGCAGGGCCGATCTGCTTGGCGAGCCTTGGGGGAGGCCTATGTTCAGTAGTGGACGTCTTTCGGCTGAAATGATGCGACATATTTTTGTAACCGTATCGATCTTTTTGTAGTCGACTCTACCCTCTACCTAAATGTATCTCTACTTATCAATTGTCTTCGTTCGTCTTTTTTAGTGTACCATAAAACCTGGATAATTCGGTGTCCGTGCCAGTTGGCCGTAAGTGTCGAGATTATCAGATTCTACTGAAATGGATTTAGTAAAATTCAATTTCATCTGCCAGATCTAATGATTTACGCAAGCAGAGTCGCGGGTTAAAGCTAGTTACGTATAATTTCATCCAAATACAACCTGCCTACTACATGCAGCTCCGTGGCCGCGAGTGGGAGCGCCGTGACCGCAGATCGTGACCCTCCGAGATTGCGCGCAGCCCGTGTGCGTGTGCGGTGGCTTATTCATTTATTTCTGTACGCGGTATGATTATGTGAAAGTCGATAGGAAAATTTAGATTTAGTTTTTCATGTGTTGCCAAGTCTAAGGCAGGGGTTCCCAAAGTTTTTCAATTTGCGGCCCACTTAAAAGTTACCGCATCAATCGATCGATTTGTGTGGTAGGTTTCACTGATCGACGGATACCAGTTGATAAACGATTGATCAACAGCAGATCCATGCTACTGTTCAACGTCGAGCGATTCTTAAGGTAGGGTATGGTGTAGTAGAAACCGTCGATCGACATCGTCCAATCCATTGTACCATAGATCTTTGGTATCGATCGATTAGTGTAGTAGAAACTGCCGATCGACGTTGACCAATCCATTATACTTTCCATCAATGCCATCGATTAGAGATCGATCAATTGGTGTGGTAACACTCCTAGTATTTCGTCACGGCACCCTTCTAGCAAGGTTCTCGATTGGCGTCCACAGACCGGAAGATGCAGTGTAGGTAGGCCTCCAACAATACAATGCGATGACCTGGTTAAGGTTGCGGGAACGCGTTGGACGTGGATGGTGCAGGATCAGCCTGTATGGCGAACCTTGGGAGAGCCTATGTTCAGCAGTGGACGTCTTTCGGCTGAAATAATGATGATGATGATGACCCTTGCTGCTAGGGAGTCTAGCTAGTTAAAAACCGGCCAAGAGCGTGTCGGACACGCCCAAGGTAGGGTTCCGTAGCCATTACGAAAAAATCAAGTAATATTTTTCTAAGGATTTCTCGTATGTGTACGGAATCATCCAAGTTTAGGTATGTTTTATACCTTAGGCTACTATTTACTCTTAAACTACAAATAATTTCCAAGCAAGCTTAGTTAGGTAGTAAATATATCAAATTTTCCTAGTAAATTTGATATATTTACTACCCTTCTGAATTTTTTCAAATTTTTCCACCCAACAGTTTAGATTTTAGAGGGGGGGACGGCAATTTTAATGAAAATTTTCACTTTAAAGTTGAATATTTCGCAAACAGATCACTGAATAGAAAAATCATGTTAGCAACCCCGCAATGATTTTAAAAGACCTATCCAACGATACCCCACACTATAGGGTTAGCCGAGAAAAAAAAAATCACCCCCACTTTATGTCTATGGGAGGCACCCTAAAAAAATTTTTTTTACTTTTTTTATTCAATCACTTTGTCGGCGTGACTGATATATATATTGATGCCAAATTACAGCTTTCTAGTACTAACAGTCTCTGAGCTTAGCCGCGGACAGACAGACAGACAGACAGACAGACAGACGGACAGACATGGCGAAACTATAAGGGTTCCTAGTTGACTACGGAACCCTAAAAAGCTACAATATGTAGATAGTAAAATTTTCTAGGTTCCGAGGAGGCCCACGCGGAGTTCTTGCGTATTTACCAGGACGCTTCGTACCGGAACCCCTGGTCTAAGATTTAGACATCTATGCTTACATCAGTGCTGTCGTGGTGATGTCACTCCATTCAACAGAGTACTTCGCCACTGCTATCGCTGACAAGTAATCATTATTTTATATTCTGCAATTTACACTCGAAAATGCACTCCATAATTGTTACTTACACCGTCGGCGGTGTGCCGGCTGGTAGGTAAATAGAGCGATTATCAAACGCAAGTGTCGAATCTGATACTTAGTAATATTAAGTATGCAAATCTGTGCTTATGTTGCGCGACCTGGGTAGTGCAAACGCAAAACATACCTACTATATTCGCGCGAGCTCCGAGGAATGTTAAGTTAACAAGTTAATACTAATATAGCTAATGAAAAGGTTAATATTGACATGACCGGTAAGCTTACTCTCGCGTTAGGGTTTGTTACCACCAGGACTGTGCGAGGTAGCTACGAGTAAGCGGTGTACAAGGAAAAACCCACCAATAGGAATAGGTACTTCATTTAAACTAAGAGGTGTTCTAATTTGGTGGGCTATTTCCTCGCACACTGCTCTACTATCTCGCACAGCTCTGGTAGAAACGCACCCAAAAGCCTAACACGTGCACAGCAGCAACGGTTGGGCCTGACGCTCGCCCTCCGCTTCCTCAGCCCTCAATTCCTCTGAGCTCGCGCGCTGATTATACGTTTAGTGTAACAAAAAATGAGTTTCAAACACAGAGTTCTTGTAAACTCACATTTACCTACTCTACATTAGTACGCCTTTTCGAGATCGTAGGTTGTATTCATAAGCAACGTGATTTTTGCAGCGACTACTTTGAAGCATGGAAATCAGAAAAAATAAATTGGTAAGTAACTCTTTAAAATATCCAAGAACTATCAACGCAAAACAAATATAAATACTTCTTAATAAATTTAAATAAAACATAATCATCATCAATATTTCAGCCTTAGGACGTCCCGTGCTTGACATGCCTCCCTCATTGATACCCAATCATTACGGTTGGATAATCAAACATCATACGGACTTTTAACCTTTTCGCATCTGAATGAGTTATCAGGAATAAGATTAACTAAAGTACATAAAGCTCTTAAGGACGCAGATAATAAAGACAATTAAAATCAACAAAACATCACAATGCGCGCACGCATAAAACGCAATATCAAGACAACAACGCGATAAGTGGCTCAAATAAAATAAAACAGCCGGGAACAAGTTGTCACATAATAACAGCGGTTATAATGACGCCTGCGCGTTACTGGGCGTACGAAATCGCACAATAACCGAGCAAGAATCCGACTCCGGCGCACGGCGACGCGAATCGGGGAATGTGTATAGAGCCTTTATTCTACACTGTCCAAGTCTCAGACTAAATAAAAAGTAAAGATGGAGTTTACGAATGACGAAGTGAGGCCGATAGTGCTGCGCCTCGCCGTTTGCATGCTATTGCACGTGCAATCAAACTCCACTAAGCAAAGTAGTTACATTAATAATACCTAAAAAATCATGGGACGATAGACACCAATGCAAATTGACCTAGTTCCAAACTAAGCAAAGCTTACTGTGGGTACTAGACAACGGATAAACCCGAGACCTCGAGCTTTGTAGTCAGGTTCTCTAAACACTAGGCTAATAGATTTTATGTGTTCTGAAAGCCCAGAGTGGCTAATGGCTCGCCGGTAATATACATTTTACTAAACTAGACAAGATACAATTACATACAATTATGCAAAGTAACGATTTTAAAATTCTGAAATGTGCCCTTATCAATTTTAACTAATGTAACGGTATAGGTTCAGGTCAAAAGTCACTCTACGGAAGTGTGAGCGAGCAAGTAGCTGTATAGAGCAGGGTTTTTCAACCGGTGTGCCGCGTACATTTTCAAGTGTGCCGCGATGCTTAATTGCAGTCCAACCAGGGTCCAACCAGGGTATCAATACAACCCCTACGTCCGTTACATATAAATCAAAGCCTCTAATATACCGAATTCTTTACTGGTGTGCCGTGAAAGTTTACTGAAACTAAAAGTGTGCCGTTGACAACAAAAGGTTGAAAAACCCTGGTATAGAGCGTTGGTTGTAAATCGAATCCAAAATCACAAATCTTTAGCAAATAATACCAGTAATATGCCAGTAAACTAACATAAAAGCCTTAGGAAGCTAAGCTACTTAGCTCGAAAGGAAGATTATGTCGACATGTCTAAGACATTAACTGGTTGCATCTACCGAACAGTAGACGAACACAAAGCCATTCAACAAGTGACTGCGATATAATTAAAAAGGCCGGGCCAAACACGATCAATCTCGGCTCCATCTCCCCACATAAAGTCAAAATAATAGATGGCCACTCTAATGTCACTTTTTTCATCCACGACCGGCGTACACGACGGAATTGACAGGTCATCAGAGCCGGCGCAGGAGCGGTGACGATGCTCTTTCTCAGCGCCGCGGCAAAACAAATCAAGTAGGCGAACCCACGGCCCAAAGTAATCCTTAATCAGTAGCAGTGAAAGGCGATAAATCCATGAAATGAACACGCGTATAAGACCTTTGTTGTGCGATCGGAGCGCCTGCCGTTCGGTTCTTTTTTCAAAAGATAATCTTCGGCGGCTGAGGCGTGAAGGCCGAGCGCCACACAACATGGCGTCGACAGGTTTCTTCCCGTTTTTTTACCTCTTTGTTCCTTTCCATTATTGTCTATACATGTTTCGTTCCCGCCGTTCGATTTTGAATAATACACTTTTTTTATTTTTTATGGCTGTTATTAATATCGCGGCGTTTTTATTGTTCCCCTTTATTTACATACACGGTTGAGAAAGGCCGCACCACAACAAGATTTGGCTGATCTGTGGGGTGACGTGGCACATCGCGGGATGTTTATCGCGGTTCTTCGAAACTATTAAAACACGAAAGGATCTTCATGATAGCTGCATTGCTATGGTTAAATCGCGAAGAATTGGCATTTCGCAGAAAATAATGATTTAGTGGCGGCAATAAAAATTTGAAAACTATAAAAACCGCGGAGGTCCGAACCGGTAGCCCGAGAACTGTTTGAGGGGTCCATTCTAACATTAGTTTGATGGACATAATTATTTTGACTACAAACAATTTGACCATAGTAATTTTTATTTTTATTTTAATTTTAATTTAGTAATTTTAATGAATCAGGAAGTCAAACGGCTGGCCGAAGACCGTGCGGAGTGGCGGTTACTCCACCGACAAGAGCATAGCTCTTAAATTTAAAAAGAAGAAGAATTTTAATTGGAGTTAATATATTGATAAATTAGTCCTACTTTAACAGTAGGTAAACAAAATTAAATAAAGCAACAAGTAAGTCAAAAAATGTGGGATCAAGTAGACCAATCAGAAAAATACTAGGTAACCCGTCCGGTAACTTCTGTACAAAACTTCGATTAAAAAGAGCATTCCGCGCGTTTATAGGAAATTTCCTGCTCTGGTTAACTCCTGGCTTCGATTACCGATTACCGTAAAAACTTTTGCACAAAACTTTTCGCATGCCAATCAGGAACACAACCTTTAACTTTATACGACATAGATTGAGTCGAAAATTCATTGTTTGGTAGAATCCCATAAGATGTTTGTGTATTACGTGAACTAATTAAGTTGGACTATGAAGGTGATTGAATTTGGAAGTTGAAGTTTGAATGGTAAGGTTGATTTTTGAATGGCGTTTTGTGAGGAAGCGGAGTGAAATGAGGCGTCTCGGGTTTGATTCCCGATGCAGGCTATTAAAGTGTTAAGGTTAACTTGAATAATGCCACGGTCGGTTTGTTAGCATATGTTTTGTGTATGAATGGGTCCTTTGGCCGAACAAGCGAAGGATTGAGTGTCGGGTGTCGTCCGCTGTGTGCTTGACGATTGTTGTGATTCTGAGAATGATGTTTATTATTGTGCATTCATAAAATACAGTGAGGTTTTTTGGTGGGCTGCAGACTGAGAGGCACTTACGATTTTTCTATTGACGAACAGGCAAGTAAGGTAATAGTTTAGATTGTTGATAGGTTTTTGCATAAAAATCTTAAGTAAGTAAAGCTTTGTTGAAATGTCGATTGTGTGTATCTAAATTAATTATACAAAAAATCTAGAGCAATTTTTATACACTGTGTCTTAAAATGAATGAATGGACTATTTAAGCAAATTACTGAACGCCCCTGTGTTTAAGAGTTTATCATTGGAATTGTTGATTCAAGATAAAGTTATTCCTTTGACGCTGTTGCTATACTTTGAACGTCGACCAATGTCAGGAAACATTTTGTCAAGCACAGTTAAAAAAATTCGCGGAACTTTTTGCCTTGCACGGTAAAACTTGAAACCAACTTGCAGCACCAGTATTTCCGGCTCGACCACTTGGGGGTCTTCAAAAAACGAGCCTACTCTTTTCTAGAAGAACAGGCTACGCATCCGTAACTCAACTTCCGTTGTATGGGTGTCGATGGACGGCGGCGATAGCTTACCATCAAGGAATCCACCTCCTCGTTTTTCCCATATCATATACACCGTGAAATTTTAGTGGTTGTTTTCCCGAAACGAGGTGATTTAGTTTCGATTGTACAATCGATTTATAATTACTATTTTGTCTAGAGTCAAAAATCCAATTGTGAAAAACGAAAGTCGAAAATGACCGCAAACCAATAGTAACGCTTCGTTGGTACCTAACCTATCGTACGATCGTACGCTACTTGTATCAACGAAGCGTTACTATTGGTTTGCGGTCATTTTCGACTTTCGTTTTTCACAATTGGATTTTTGACTCTAGTCAAAATAGTAATTATAAATCGATTGTACAATCGATACTAAATCACCTCGTTTCGGGAAAACAACCACTAAAATTTCATGGTGTATAAAAAACATATATTATTCAGGGGAGTTCGTTCAGTCAAAGAAATATTCCGAATTAATTTTAAGATAACTTGTATAAAAGTTTTTGATGAAACTATCAAATGTCATGGGAAATTTCCCAAACTTCTCCCGAAAACCAAACTTCATTAACCAAAGATCATTACACACGAAACCCTCTAGTATCGATAAATAACGCCAGCATTGGTCCTTTAACACTGGGGACGTAGGGGGCCCAATTATAGTGGGCCCCCCCGCAGGCCCGGCCTTTGCTCATACCGGCCCCGGGCCTGACTCACGGCCGAATTAATCAGGCCCAGGATTAATGAAGATTTTTTTTAAAAGGTGATTTTAGGCCATAAATCTATTTTAGGTGAAAACATAAATCCTAATCGTGAACGTTCTAATGAGGAGGCTGATTGCGAGTTATTTGAATAGAGGAACACGACGGGCTTGTCAATCGTTTTTTGTGTAAACAATTGGTGTTTGATTGGAATGAAAAAACTTGTAAAAAATGGTTTGGTAGCAAGATTAGAATTTGCGCCTTCCGGGAGTATCGAAGGGTCATAAGTTCAAATTACGACGCTTTCTTAGTTCCTCGCACTGTATGGGAATTTAACTAAATCATCCTTACACTACAGCTACGCGCGATTGGCGGCGCGGCGAACATTTATTTTTCTCTGTTCATTGCGCGGCCGAGACGCTCGCCGCACAATGGTTACCTCGCAGCACACGCAATGAACTTTATACTATGAAATTCTATTTTCGTACTTCGTATCGTAAAGTTTTGTGCACGCTAATACCTATTATTAGGTAAACAGAAGAGTGAAAGGGACGGCACGATATGAGCTTCGAATTTCGAATTTCGTAGTAGCTATATATAATGATAAAACGCTAGCTGCGCCGCTGATCGCACGAAGTCGTGGCCGAACCGTAGGGGATAAGTGGCAAAAGGGGCATGTATTGAAAGGGACAATTCAAAATTTGGAAGCTTCCTATATACGAAGCGTTAATTATTTAAACTATTGAAATTAAATACAATAATTGTCATTAATCAATTACTTACTTATTCATTTTCGCATCTTCAAAAAATGTGTATCTTCTCTTTCATAAATGGACTTTTATTTTGAATTGTCCCTTACAATACGTGTCCCTTTCATGCCACCTCTCCCCTAAATCTTCTTGGGAGTAGTAGGTACCTGTCATAAATACAGCATAATTCACAAACTTGCTATGCGCGTGAGGAGAGTCAACGACCAAACCACTCTTATGACCAAACTTCTTTACTAAAACTTGGGTGAACTAAGTTATTCTTATGTCGTCTTACTTCGGTGCTTGGAACGGTAAACTTTAACGCACTGCGCTGGCAACGGCTTAGGAGTATAACGAACCTGTGCTGTTCAGTTATCTCGATAAATGTACTGCGACACTAGTTTGTGGTAGGTTGGCAGTACCTGCTGTACATACTGTACGCTTTTTCACCACTCGAAACACATAATAAAAATAATAAAAAAGCATTTATTTTCACCTCACCAAAGTACAGTGATATCTTTTTACAATACACTACTATGATATAGATCTAAGTTTTCAATTACGTTGCATGAGGAATACCTGTGCTAAATTGCATACGTCTCTGATTTTAGCGGTTAAGATTTTACCTGGGGATATGGGCTCTATCGCCTTGTTCTTATTGTCATTTTTACTAACTCACTGTATTGAGTTGTGGTGTTTAATAAAATAAAGATGTGCGGGTAAAAAGTAGCCTACGTGTTATTACAATGATTCAGCTAACTGCATCCCAACTTTCATCCGACTCCGTCCAGCCGTTTTAGCGTGAAAGAGTAACAGACACATACATGCACACACACACTCACACACACATTTATAAATTAATAGGTTAGGTAAAAAAGCATTTGTCGATGCCCCATAAGTTAGTTTAACTACCCACTGTTCCGTTTATCTTCCATACCAGTAAATCCTTAAAATAGCGTACCAACTTCATTTCCAATCTAAACACACAATAGGTAGGTATATGTATACGTATGGGGTAAAGATGGCTCTGAACGGAAATAATATTTCCTTATCTTCCCCTACAAGGCACCCCTTGGGTATATACCTTGGGGTTCGAAAGGTCTACGACGACAGTTTCAGAAGTTCGCCGCGGGAAAGAGTTTGGCGATTACAATTTCTGATTGTTTCTCTTGCTCTTGTTTTAGATAATTAGGTATCTTTTTAGATATTGACGGAGGGTTTGTTTACGTTAGGTTAGCTTGTTTATGCCTATACTGCAATAATACGATAAAAAATGGCCAAGTGCGAGTCGGATTCGTACATGAAGGGTTCCGTACCTCCAAACAATGTTTTAAAAACAGTTCAGTAAAAAATCACCGGAATGTTAGCACTAAAATCAAAAGTTTATAAACGTCTAGGTAGGTAGGTAAACGTCTGAACAGCATAGGGTAAATCGTGTTGCCTAGGAACTGCCGGCTGTCGCCTAGCAACCGTCAATGGAGTTAAAAACGCTAAAAAAAGCACGTTTCTTGTATGACGACCCCCTTTAATTTTTAACTTTATTTTAGTAGAGTATTTGTTGTAATAGCGGCCAAGAAATAAAGCCCTGTGACAGATGGGTGGACAGACAGACAACGGAGTCTCAGTAATAGGGTCCCGTTGGCACCCATTGGGTACGAAACCCCAAACAGACGCAATATGACATTTTTCCCGAAACTAAGTTACGTATCCCTCCCCCCTTACACCCCCCCCCCCTCTCCTCGCCTCTTTAAAAAAATTACAGATTCGTTTTTATACCATATAATGGCAGTATTTTCACGCTGCGGAACTACAGGGACCAAGAAGAAAAATAAATTAGTATGAAGTACCTACTAGGTACCTATCTAAAATGTTATTTAGTGATAGAGTAGGTAAGGACCATATCCTACACCAAGCACTTATGAGCGTTGCAAAATCTACCACCGGTTCTGAAAAAAAGTCTGTTGAGGAGAATGCCCCGAGAAGATTTACAATGTTCTTTTACACATTTTCATTTACCCATTCGGAATGAGAGATTTCTGCCTATTTGGCTTACATCTACATCTGTTTACGAACGAAGACGCACCCATTCACAGAAAATTATCGACCTGCAGTAACGAGTTGGTAATTAAGTGGTGGATAGCCTAGTGGTTTGACCTGTGGTCTCTCAACTAGTGGGTTCGGCCCGGGCTAGTACCTCTGAGTAGTTCAAAATTTATGTGCGAAATTACATTTGATATTTCCCACGAACTTTACGGTGAAAGCAAACATCTGCGAAGGCATTCAATGGCGTGTGCAGTTCCCAGTCCACACTGGGCCTGCGTAGGAACTACGGCTTAAGCCCTCTCAATTTGAGAGGAGGCTTGTGCTCTGCAGTGGGACGTAAATATATACGCTGGGATGATGATAATTATGAGTAACGAGTAAACCTCGTGTTTGCAAGATATATCTTAGTATGAGTGACTGACAGTATCGACAGCGACTAAGGACGCGTTTGTGTTACGCAAACTAAGTATACTTACTTACTAGGGGCGTTCAATAAAAAGTGAGAATGAGTATGTTATAAACAACTTTTGCTAAATGTAATTTTATTTTTCGACATAGTCACTTTTTAGCATAATACACTTAGTATATCTTTTTTCTAAACTTATAATTCCATTTTTAAAAAAGGTCTCATCTTGAGTACTTAAAAAATCTTGTACTGCAGCGACTACCGCTTCGTCGTCTTCAAATTTCTGGCCTCTCAGGTATTGTTTCAATCTCGGAAATAGGTAGAAATCACTGGGAGCGAGATCTGGTGAATACGGAGGATGCTTAAGGATATCGAACCCAGCATCACGAATTGCAGCCATTGCAACGGCGGACTTGTGTGCCGGGGCATTGTCCTGGTGGAACAGCACAACTTTCGAGAGTTTACCTCGCCGTTTTTCGCGAATCTCATTGCGCAATGTTGCTATTTGTTTGGCGTATAAAGTGCCCGTAATAGTGGCTCCATGCTCGAGATACTCAATCATTAATACCCCTTTACCATCCCAAAAAACAGAGCCCATGACCTTACCGGCAGATGGGCTCACCTTGAATTTCTTCGGAGTTGGAGATGATGGCCTTTTCCATGTCATAGACTGCAGTTTCGTTTCAGGGTCGTAATGATGGAGCCATGTTTCGTCCATTGTTATAAATCGCGCCAAAAAAAGTTCCCGGTCGTGCTGCATCAGGTTCAAAGCTTCTTGACAAATCTCTAGTCTAGTTTGTTTTTGCGTGTCAGTAAGCATTCTTGGTACCCAACGCGCAGATACCTTTTTCATACCCAAGCGTTAATGTAAAATATTATGCACGCTCCCCGTTGAAATCTTTACATTTTCAGCAATAAAACGAACTGTGACACGACGATCCGCCAAAACTGAGTTTTCGACTTTTTTCACAATTTCTTCAGTTACTGCTGTAGTAGGGCGTCCGGAGCGGGGGTCGTCCATTGTCGATGTTCTTCCACGTCTAAATTCGGCGCACCAACGTGCGACTGTCGAATACGGAGGAGCATTAGACCCTAAAGTGTCCCGCAAATCCAAATTGACTTGGTCCGTAGAAAAATTTTTCAAATACAAGTATTTGATAACGGCGCGCAGTTCAATTTTCTCCATTTTCGCTAACGTACTCAATAGCATTGCAAAGAAATTAGGGGAGACCTAGGCGGGTTGACACAAAATTTACAAT
Source organism: Archips crataeganus (assembly GCA_947859365.1). Classification (NCBI taxonomy): domain Eukaryota; kingdom Metazoa; phylum Arthropoda; class Insecta; order Lepidoptera; family Tortricidae; genus Archips; species Archips crataeganus. The sequence goes on from OX402065.1 coordinate 7,536,829, forward strand.
TCACGTCATAAATGCCTCACTATACGTTTTAGAACTATGAGATACACATCGCTAGAAAGCAAATTTAATACTCTAACAATTGATTTCAGTTAAAGTCGTAAATAGTAGTGACAACTATTTAAAAAAAAAAAAATTGTAACTAAAGTCAGAGTGTTTCAACTCTCCTAGTATAGAGGTAAGATGAAACAGGTATCTAGGTAAGTTGACACATTGATAAATGAAGCATATAAAAATAAAAAACGCACATTTTAAGTGAATAAAAACCTTTTAATATTAAAGAAACAGCCTTTGTCATCAATCAACAGTATAATATCTTTACTTATAATAGTTTACTTTTAATTATAATTAATAAGGCACATTGCAAGTAGGTTTATCCTATATACTATATCAAATTTTAGTCTTTTGGTGTAGCTAAAGCTATTTAATCACATAGTAATCTTAAAATAATGAAGGAACTTCTTTGAGATCAAAAAAAAAACAACTTTTGTAACTTAAAATAGTCTTCTGTTTATCATCTTACCTACTGGAGACAACCTTCTTTGTCGTCTAATTTCAAGTAGGCATTTTTAACTTAAACTTACAATAATCAATCGTCTTCGTGTACCTTAGTAATATTTAAATCTTAATTTCCTTCCGAAGCAGGATATTTTTTGTTATACTTTTGGGCAAGCTGAAATGCTAGACGCCTTGCATCTCTAGCACTCAGTCCATAATTGGCTGCTGCACAATTTATAAAATAATCTGCCAGTATTTTTTCTTCTTCAGCAGTAAATATAAAGTTATGCACATACCCCATTGTGACCGACGTCTCGTTATTCCCATTGTGCTTCTTTTTTTTCTTCATGAATCGGTACAAGGAAGTATAATTTAAGTTATATGATTTTGCAGCATCGCGGAGACTTTTGCCCCTTAAATTGACTTCCTCAGCAGCCAAATCATAAATTTCCGTACTGGCTTCGCCTCTATTTGTCTTCCGCACGTAATTATTTGGCATTCTAAACAAAACAAGAAAAAAAAATTATTTTTTAAAATGACGAGGTGAGTTGCAACAAACGAGGTGGGTTGAAACAAGGTGTTTCAACTTACCTCTCCATTGAAATTAACGGCTCTTAACCTGTCATAACGATTATAACCTACAAGCCGTTATTTTATCTAAAATATGAAATATGCATGTAAAACTAACTTAATCATGCTTTAAGAATCATCCACACTCAGCACAAAATCGGATTCATTACACATAAAGAAACAGTATCGAAAAAATGATAAAAAACTTACTTTTCGTACAATTTTGACCACCGACGCTGAATCTCCTCAACCGTTCGCCTGGCGGCCGCGACGTGTACTGACAAGTCTCCCAGACCGAGCTCAAGGTTTGAAATGCGTTGTTGCCATACTTCTATTCTCTATAGTTTCCGAGATATTGGCGTTGTGTCAACTTACCTTTGTTTCAACCCACCTAGGTCTCCCCTACCGTATATTTTTTTAAACAAAAGACAGTTAGTTTTTTTTTTCATAGCAATCAGCTAGATAGATTAGCTTTACCGGCCAGTATTTAAAATCTTAATATTAAAAGAGTTTGCATCTCATTCTCACTTTATATTGAACGCCCCTCGTATTATAGCTAGCTTCATTACTGTAAGGAATGCGTTCACTCTTTTTCGTGTAAGTAGGTACATAAGTATCTTGAATTCCTCTTGCCAAAAAGTTTTAGCCTAAACCCATGATGAATTATAAAGAAAATTATAATGAATGAATGAATGGCTGGAGTAATGGTATACCTACTATAAAGTAAACGTTTCTACACTACGGTCAACAAGCAAACATTCGGGTGCAATGACATTTCAGAGCCCTGCGATAACATGAGCCCTGAAGGTTCAACAACTTCCCCGCACGCCGCGCGAGGGCGCCCTTCAATTTCACGCCATTTACCTTCAAACAATACACGGCGAAGAAAAATAATTTGAAAAAAGAACTGCCTCTTTCGCGCCTTGCTTACACTGAAAGCGAGGGAAACTCCAGTGTTGCCAGTGTAAAAATAATAAAACTTGTCGTTGAAATTGTAATGATATGCAACCTTTGCATCGCAAACGTCATTATAATTTCGCATCGCAATATAACTGCTGATTAAATTAATATCTGTGAAATTGATACCTGCAATTATTTCTTACCTAAGTTAAAACATCCATTTAATTATGTACTAGGGGCGTTCAATAAAAAGTGAGAATGAGTATGTTATAAACAACTTTTACGAAATGTAATTTTATTTTTCGACATAGTCACCTTTTAGCATAATACACTTATTATATCTTTTTTCTAAACTTAAAATTTCATTTTTAAAAAAGGTCTTATCTTGAGTACTTAAAAAATCTTGTACTGCAGCGACTACCGCGTCGTCGTCTTCAAATTTCTGGCCTCTCGGGTATTGCTTTAATCTCGGAAATAGGTAGAAATCACTGGGAGCGAGATCTGGTGAATACAGAGGTTGCTTAAGGATATTGAACCCAGCATCACGAATTGCAGCCATTGCAACGATGGACTTGTGTGCCGGGGCATTGTCCTGGTGGAACAGCACAACTTTCGAGAGTTTACCTCGCCGTTTTTCGCGGATCTCATTGCGCAATGTTGCTATTTGTTTGGCGTATAAAGTGCCCGTAATAGTGGCTCCATGTTTGAGATACTCAATCATTAATACCCCTTTACCATCCCAAAAAACAGAGCCCATGACCTTACCGGCAGATGGGCCCACCTTGAATTTCTTCGGAGTTGGAGATGATGGCCTTTTCCATGTCATAGACTGCAGTTTCGTTTCAGGGTCGTAATGATGGAGCCATGTTTCGTCCATTGTTATAAATCGCGCCAAAAAAAGTTCCCGGTCTTGCTGTATCAGGTCCAAAGCTTCTTAACAAATCTCGACTCTAGTTTGTTTTTGCGTGTCAGTAAGCATTCTTGGTACCCAACGCGCAGATACCTTTTTCATACCCAAGCGTTCATGTAAAATATTATGTACGCTCCCCGTTGAAATCTTTACATTTTCAGCAATAAAACGAACCGTGACACGACGATCCGCCAAAACTGAGTTTTCAACTTTTTTCACAATTTCTTCAGTTATTGCAGTAGTAGGGCGTCCGGAGCGGGGGTCGTCCATGGTCAATGTTCTTCCATGTCTAAATTCGGCGCACCAACGTGCGACTGTCGAATACGGAGGAGCATTAGACCCTAAAGTGTCCCGCAAATCTAAATTGACTTGGTCCGTAGAAAAATTTTTCAAACACAAGTATTTGATAACGGCGCGCAGTTAAATTTTCTCCATTTTCGCTAACGTACTCAATAGCATTGCAAAGAAATTACCGTATTTTTTTTTTAAACAAAAGACAGTTACTTTTTTTTTCATTGCAATCAGCTAGTAAGATTAGCTTTACCGGCCAGTATTTAATTTCCTAATATTGAAAGAGTTTGCATCTCATTCTCACTTTATATTGAACGCCCCTCGTATATGAAAAACTGTAAGTGATGCTAGTCCGTACCTGCAACTGAGCTAATGGACGTGAGCATAATGTCGGCAACGAGATTAAAAATTATTTTATGATCGTAATCATAAAGTCCCATACGATACGACCTCCGCAGCTCAACTAATAATTATCCACTAATAAACCCTCCAAAAAGTCGAATCGTCCAAATTACGCTAAACACCGAACTTAACCCTCAAAACGTCGCCGCCAATTACAGTTAATAAATAATAATTTCAATAATAAGCGTATACAAAAAGCTGTTGAGGTCACCAGTTTTTGATGAGCTCCCTTGTACACTTTCGTGGTAGGGAAAAGGTATTCGGAATGTAGATTGATGAAAGAATGATGGGTCAGAGTCGTCGGCCGTGCGTTGAAACGCCGCGCACGTCCCGTAATGGCGACCGGCAACAATCGCGCGGCACTAGCGATTATAACGATTACTGTCGATAACTTGTATCGACACCGGCTATTTGGTTAGTCGGTCGATTATAGATAATTTGCCCTCGGGGTGCGCTCCCGACGCTGTAAATCGTTGACCGATTAGTTTTTTCGATGTTTTTATTTGCCCGGTCTAAGTAGAGGTAATCGGTGAAAATACCGTTCGCCCGACTGCTATCTCTATTCAGTCATGTAAGTACCTTTCTACCCACGCGGTACCTGTGGCAGCAGTCACTATGCCAAGCCTAGTACATACAATATAGCAGGTTGACTGAATGGGTGTACTTTCAAACGACACTAAAATCAATTTTAAATTAACACAAGTTATGAGCAAACATAATTTTTCCTATCATAATATACATAAAATGCAATTTACAGAAAAACAGAAGACTAAAATAACATGGGAAAGGTAAGTAGGTACGTCTGAGGGCATTCATTCTTGTGCTGGACTTTTATATATCGCTCTTTCACGGCATTTTTGCCAGTGGCTCGCCTTCAAGAACGCGCGTATCCCGTCATGTTTTACTGCCTATAATTCTATTCCACGAGTTCATATAAACTAGAAACTCGGGGCTCGCGAGCTTTCAAAAACGCTACATTAAAACATCATAAAACTCAAACATAAACGTTTACTGCAGCAGTTTTACGAGCACGCTACCTACCTATCGATCGTTTTAACGATAAATAAAAATTAATGGGCAGACGCAGGACGGATCGCGGCTGAGGCGTTAGATAATTAAGGAAAAGTGGGTAAAGCACAAGCGCGAACTATTCGCGGCTGCCGGCGTGGTTTCTCTAAAGGAATGTTGATGGCGCCGAATGGTAGCAGTATCAATTTAATTGCGTTCAATTTCAATCATCAAAATGTTAGACTTTTAAATAAATGACTAGCGCATCAAAAAAATACGCGAGCAATACTAAGACGCGTGGAACAAAAATGATGTAAACGCATTTTTAAATTGCAACGCACGCTCAAGCGGTAGGTAACACGGTTAAATATTTCAAACCGAATTGAAGGATGTCCCAGAACTAAATCACACAACTCCAGACCTCTAGATCTTACACTCGTAAATGTCACGGGATATATTCAAGGGATTTGAAAATAGGACGCTCCCGTATAAACTCGATCGGGTCGCCGTCGGTTGCAGGGTCGCGAAAATGGCGGACACCTCCTCCCCTTTCCCCCCGGGGGACGACGAAATGGGATTCTATCGGTCTCCTCCATTCCACGCTGTTCGTCTCTACGTGACTATACATAGGTACCTACTACCTCTGTATTTTCTACCTTCACTCTTAATACTGAAGAGCAAGTTCTAAATTTCGTTGTGATTACGCTAATTCAGATTTTTATTATGTTTTGTTTACGACTGAAAATGTGCTTCTTTGGCGCTTGCAAGACAATTAAGTTAAATGAAAACCCGTGAATAATATTTGAATCTATTATACTTTTTTCTGTAATACTTACAAAATACTGTTTTGCTAGATAGATACGATCGAAAGGATAGTCTAATTTTGAATAATTAGTAGGTACACAACAAAACGGTTAAGTCGAACGAAAAACCGGTATAAAATTGCTTTTAAAAAACCAAATCGTCTATGATTATCTCTGGCAAGCGGCGCGCGCCAAAGCGTAGCCATTTAAAACAACAACACATCCGGGGTTGCCAGTATCGGTTCCCGGACAAACACGCGGGATATTTGCGAGGGTGCAACCCTTATTCAGGGATCAGGAAAACGTAAGCAGTTATGTTATTAATATTGCATTAATGCCGATCTGTTATTTTTTACAACGTTGCATAAGCCGTACAAAATTTTGTTTGACGTTTGCCCATTGGGTAAGTCATCGCTTTTAGTCCTTTTAATACAGTAGTTTAGTTCTAACTTTTCGTGGCTAAGTTTTGACGCATTCGCTCCCGATTTAGGTTTAATTTAACGGAACTACTTTTTTCTGTTTAAGGTAAACGTCCCTGTGCTCGACACTGATCCAATACATGGCACATTCAATCTTATGTCGTAGTAAGAGAGGTGATAAATGGATGTCATCTACTGGGCGTTGAGGTGTCGAGAATTGGTACACATATGTAAATATAGCAATACTTAACCATTATGTAATTCTAAGCAAAAAAAACAAATTGAAGTAAATTCTATTTACCTAGGATAGCCTTTGTTACTACTTTCTTGAGTCGTTCAAAAAGCAATTGGTAGAGACTTTAAGTTAGATCTCTATTACGTCTAATATACTTTATTTTAAATATATAAACAGTAAACTAAGCGACTGAATAAATTATTTTATCCCAATTTGCTACATAAATAACATTAATTACTACAAATCTTCATTCATGATGACGCGTGCCGTGCCGTGCCGTAGCCATCTAATTCTGAAAAATTCACGTCTTTGTGAATAGCGCTAGCTATATAGGACACCGGCCTACTCTCAGAAAGGCAAAAAAATCGAATGTCTTGTAACTGGAAAGGTGGGCCTGAAATCGGGCTGGTTAAGATCACAACAATAACATAGAGCCCTGAGTCCCCCCCCTTTAAACTATAGTTGTTCGTACCACAATGACGCCTGTGCTTGATTGATAAGAACGTTATCGGGCCGCACGCGCCGCGCAATGCGTGGTATAATAGATTTGCGCGCCCTCTGGTGGGGTGGCTTTAACGAGATGACACGGAAATTCTTAGTAGCGGCCACCATAGAAACATGCGCGTGCGTGCGATCTGACCGCGCGGACCGCACGGTCAGATCGCATATCTATACAAAATATACACCGTGAAATTTTAGTGGTTGTTTTCCCGAAACGAGGTGATTTAGTTTCGATTGTACAATCGATTTATAATTACTATTTTGACTAGAGTCAAAAATCCAATTGTGAAAAACGAAAGTCGAAAATGACCGCAAACCAATAGTAACGCTTCGTTGGTACCTAACCTATCGTACGATCGTACGCTACTTGTACCAACGAAGCGTTACTATTGGTTTGCGGTCATTTTCGACTTTCGTTTTTCACAATTGGATTTTTGACTCTAGTCAAAATAGTAATTATAAATCGATTGTACAATCGATACTAAATCACCTCGTTTCGGGAAAACAACCACTAAAATTTCACGGTGTATAGAGGACGACAATGTTGTTCATACATAATGCGGGCTGCGTTCAATTTGACCAGACCGCGACCGCATAACGCATTCAGTGTGACAAATCCTTAAAAGCAGTTTTTATTTTATCTCAATATCAATTTTGTGAGGATATACCGCCTTGTCGACTTGTAGTCATTACCTAATACTCTGCGGTATTAGCGGATTGTCGTTGGAAGAATGTTCATCTAGGTCCATTTTATTAAAATTAAAACACGTTTAAATTTGAGAACCGGCTGGCCTAGTAGTTGGAAAACCTGACTACGAAGCTTGAGGTCCCGGGTTCGATTCCCGGCCGGGGCAAATATTTGTGTGAAAAATACGAGTGTTTGTGCTCGAGTCTTGGATGTTCAATAAGTATTTAAGTATGTATTTATCTATATAATTATGTTTATCCGTTATCTAGTAAGTACCTACCTATAATACAAGCTTTGCTTAGTTTGGGACTAGGTCAATTGGTGTTAATCGCCCCAAGATTTATTTATTATTTACTTTCTTAATAAATTTGCTGTGTGGACAATCGTCACTCGAAGAAGAGTGGTGGTGGCTTTTGGGAGTTTTCTTTCTTTATTAACTTGTCTTAAGATAAATTAAACAGGGAACCAGAGAGTGCAGGATAAAATACGTCATTCTTAGTATGCAAGATGTTTTAAAAATAATCCGAATTATTGAAGCAGATGGTTGGGTCAATTCAACTGAATAAAAAAAAAAAAAAAACAATGTGTGTATGTTTTCATACCTATATTATTGATCTATATTCAAAGTATACCGCTTCAAAGGTGTGTCTATATTTTGAATCAAAAATTCCGATGATAACCTTAGTTTAGTTCAGTCAATCTGACCCAATTATTTTCCGAAATATTTTGGTTTAATTTTTGTAGTCGTATAATAATCACGAATTCAATAAAATTTATTGTAATTTGAAATATGAGATACTTTTTAACACTACAGGGTTATTTTTAATTCACTGACATCCTCTTAACCCTGAATTCCTATCACTCAAACAAATGTTTTTTGTTTTACGACTTTTTAAAATGAAGCACTTTTTTTCCCATACAAATACACAGAGTATCGTAAAAATAAGAGGTAATTTCAAATTTTCAAAACGTCATTACACCAAAAATATTAAGTTATGACAAAAGCCGTAAAACAAAAAACATTTGTTCAAGTGGTAGGAGGTTAGGGTTAAAAGGATGCTAGTGAATTACAAATAACCCTGTATAACGAACTATAAACTACGTTAATTTACGTATAGACTACGTACATTTTAATTCTCCACTCCACAACCCACTATCGCTTTCAAACACGCTTACTACCGTAATCCTAAATCATATTCCATTTTCTAACAATATCAATAATCGTATAAGTTATAATACCCACCAATCTGGGCTTAGCTCGGCTAGTGGAAGAGTCTCTCGCAACCGTATTCACCATCCCTTTCTACTATCATCTTGTACCTTTGACAGAATGAAATGGTGAATGCGATTGCGCTACAATGAGGCCACTGCTTTATCGTATATGTATCATTGCTCTTGCTGAGCTTAGAGGGGTGGGTAAAGAAAGATAACACTCCCTAGACTGAGCGCGATGGGCTAAGGGTTGATAGGCGAAAGGAAATAAAATCTGAACACAATAAATTACATTTTAATTGATTTTTTTTTGAATCCACAACTGTAACTTTTAAAGAATAAACTTAAATTAAGTGTTCGGTGCAAATTGTGGAAGTGACTTGGTCTCCTCAATCCGGATTTAACTAACACTTAAAAACAAATTTGATTTATCTATTCAAAAACTAAGTAAAACATTGTATCAAAAGGGCTAGTTAAAATTAATGTGTCGCTGCCTGTTGTTTTGTGCAAAACACTCCATTTTCAACTCTTCAACAAACAAAACTCTACCTGGTTTCATTCGGTTTGTTAGTCATAACCAGGAAGTTTATCGCAATGTGAATTTCAACACAAACAAAACTCATACCTGAAAAAACCAAACATTCATACTCCATTGAGCTTTCAAGCAATATTTGCTAGCATTATTCCACTCTAACAATGTCTAAACACAATTACGCAGGGTAAACAAGGCAACGCCGCGGGCGGGCACATGTTGCGGGCGCACGAACGCAAACACTGGCAACCCCATCATATGGCTATTTTATTCTTTAAGACGTGTTTACTTTCAATGTGATTATTGGAGTTCGAAATTTGAAAGCAGCACAGTTTTGATTTCGGCCACTATTATAATCGACCCGAACTGAAGTGAAATGCTGGAAGGTTCTTTTTGTGGCAATGACCAGTTGCTAAGGTTTAAAATTAAGTTGCGGTATGATTTTATTTTGGGCCAGTATCAACTACGATCTATATAAAATCCAATAATGCCCTAAATGAGCTAAACAACTCCTTAACTTATTAACCAATTATTTAATTCCTTGAATGACAGTGCTGACCTGAAATTAGAATGGTAATTTACTAACACTTATCTACATCTATTTTTAGACGATGGTACGAGTAGGTATACATATTTTACACAGATCTGTAGACTTTTTTAACATTTCTATTGATTTAAGTTTACAAAAGATGTGCACCTACTTGAAATGTATTGAGGTTTCTAATGGTACACCTACCGGAACAATTCATTACATTTATCGTTCTGCCGGTAAAGTTTAACTAATTTCCCATAGTTTCGCTTACGTGAGAGTATTTTCGCAGCTTGAAAACGATGCCACGTTTATTGTTCACACTTATTTGTGGCCAGTAGTAATTTGCTAAGTCTATGATAATGGGGCAGGTTCGCCAACATCCTAAAATAAAGCGTCGTAATGTGTCAGTGTTTACAACCACGTTTTCAGCCGTGACTAAATACCTCTAGCATAGTACTTGCTAGCGCCATTTAATTTGCTGCGGACGAAAATAGAATTTTCTGACACTTAAGTTGGACAAGTTAGGACTCCGCCAAAGTCTGGTACCTACATTATACACCTTCGCTGGAATTTCATTCTTGCGTCACCATCCAAACTAGTTCTTACAAATATCTAGAACAGCATTATTTTAGTTGTGACTACACACTACAAGCTTTATGCCCCCGCGCAGTCTGACATTAAATACAGTAGCATATACGGAGTATAATTATTCATGTTATGTACACGTATATATTAGCAATCAAAAACCAGAAATACCGGAATGTAAGTGACCCGCGCGGCTTAATCCATAGTTGTACAAAGCCCTTGCGTTTCTAAATTTAAAAAAGTTGCCTCTAACGTTATTCATTCAATCTTTTTTCTTATAGGAGGGTTTGATATCCACCAATCAAAATATTTGTACTGTCGCTATGTATTTGGTACCCTGCAGGTCACGATTCTTGCTTGTCTACAAGCCGTCACTTTTTCCTAACTCACGTCAAGGTGTTGCCATCGACAAAGCAGTTCATAAAAAAGCAAAAAAAAGATGTCTGCGCCACTACCGCGTGGAGACGTGGCTAATGTGTAATGCGGTTGGCTTTTTGTCCGACGCCTTGGTATTTTTTATTCTTTTTTCACTTGGTTTCGGTTACGGTTCGTATTGATCGAAAAATCCGATTTCGAAATGGGTGCTACGAGAGTTTTATTGTTGCCGCGATACGTTCTTAAACAATAAAAAACGCATTTTAAACTGAGAATGCAATTCTCACATGTCACGTTCGAAAATTGAAGGGGACGTGGTCGTGTTTTAGAAATGTAATTATTCGACAACGATTGGGTCCGAATCGAGCCGAGGACAATAAAAGATCTCATTTATTTTTTTACAAGTATACCAACATCGAGTTAATTGCGAACGTGATCGTGTATGTTTGATAGGTTACGTAAATAATGTTTCCTATCCAATCTGCAAACAAGAATCAGTCCAATTTCAAAATGTGTTTGTCTAGCTAGATTGTTAGAAATCGGATTGCAAATTTGTAATAGGATACAAAAGAGCAAACAAACACGTACCTTTAGTCACATGAATTGCGCTTAATTTCATTTCATTTTTAGGGTTCTACATTTTGCCAACATAAGCGAGTACAAGCTTTACTTAATTAACAAAATAGTAGTTATGGTACATTATGTTCCAATAAAGTCTATCTATTTTGTCTACTAACGAGTAACTTTTGTCGCTATTTACATTACAACACATCCGATTGAGGTTCTAAAACCAACAGTTAAAGTTTTGTACAATTATAAATAAATAAAAATAAATAAAACAAGTACAGTTTTTAAACCAGGCACAGTTCTCGAGAAAATGGATATATTTTGCGAAAGCGTCAACTGCGTTTTATCACAGCCAAAAAATTATGGATAGTGTCTTATAGATTTCCGTGAGACCTGGTGACCAATGCCAAAAAAAAAAACAAAATTGCTACTGGCACATTCAAACTCAGACCATAGACAATAAAAAACTCACAATGCTGCGTGGTCGGCGTCTTGCCAGACAGGTAGTCCTCCTTGCAAATGAACTTGTTGTCGTCCAGGACGTAAAGTTCTTCGCCGGTCGACAGCTGTTTCCGACAGACAAGGCAGGTGAAGCAGTTGAGGTGGAACACTTTCTCCCGAGCCTTTCGGACGAGGTCTGAGGGCGATATGCCGTGGCCACAGCCGCTGCACTTCGTTCCGTATCGCCTGTTGAGGAAATCACTGTTGGTTTTTTTTTGTTAGGCTGGTTTACATAATGGCTAAAACTACCCTTACAACCGTCTTCTTTTTTATTTTTAAGATAAAAGGTCTAAATGAGTCAACAATTAGATGCCAATGATCGTAATTAAAATGGTAGACTGCGACGAAGCCCAAAAGGAGGATTATTTTACCGTACTTTTTAGACAACCACCACATACCTGCCTGCCTGTGAGCTCTTTTGCCACATAATCAGAATTGTATATTATTTTATGGGCAGTATTTTTTTATATATCATTTATTTCGGATATTCTCCATAGGTGAGGGCACCAATTTCTAGATGATTAAAGCACATTTTTGCCGTAAATTGCTTGGATAGAGGTTTGAAAACAATTTTAAATAGAAATATTTAGTTCCCCACTCATCCATTGGTTTCAGTTTATATTGAAGCCTAGGCTAAAATACGAGTAGGTTAATTAAAAAAAACTAAAACATGCCACTCTTTAACCTCCAGGAACCAGGAAGACATATCGTCACTACTTTGAAAAAAACTCGTATCTAAAAATCGATAGGTACACTTACTACGAATGGTACTTTGGTTGATGTAAGTATTCTAAATTTCAGTACATTTCACTTGACAATTTTAGGCTACGAGCTTTTTTCAAAGTAGTGCTACGTCATTTTTTTAGCAGAAGAGCCATGAACCACCTGTATAATTATCAGAGATCGGAATTTTCACGGCAAAATATAAGACTGTCGCAATCAAGTTAGTGTTAGAACCAATTTTTTATCGAAATCGATAATTGTGCAATAGAAGAAAAAAACGGTCCATTATAAAAAAAACATATTTGAAGGGTCCACGGAAAGAACATGTCTAGTCACTTTTTTTGAAAATTGAGATTTTAATCTCAAAATGTAGAGCTCGCAAAGCACTATAACTTACCATTATATTAAATAGGGATATCTGAAAATAATATATATTTTTTCACTTTTAAAGAAATGGTTACATAGTAATTGTTCGTGATGTCTAATTTTCAAATCACTATTACTCAAAAAGTTGTTTAGGTGACTAGACATGTTCTTTCCGTGGACCCTTCATTTAATACAGAATTTTAGGTCAGGTGATAAACGAAACAGGCTACTTCCAGAGAATGTTGAGAAATTAATGATTATCTACTCTTATTACTATCACAAACCAAATAAAATTACCAAATAAACCAAAGAAATTGCATCTGTCTCTATATAATTTTATACAAACCTGACCTAAAATTCTGTATTAAATATGTTTTTATATTTAGTGGACCGTTTTATTCTTCTATTGCACAACTATAGATATCGATAAAAAATTGGTTCTAATACTATTAGCTTGATTGCGACAGTCTCATATTTTGTCATGAAAATTCCGATCTCTGATAATTATGTTATTTAATGTTTATTTAGGTAGAAAGATGCTTAAAAATAAACGTCAGACAGACAGTAAGGCAAAAAACAGTAGAAAACGAGAAAAAAGAACTGAAATTTACAAAATTGATCCCATGTTAAAAATTTACGTTGAAATTGTGACAGTTATTTCACTCTTTCATGTCATGCTGATGATGTCGGTTTATTTTTGCATTTTCCAATTGCAATTAAAAGCTTTATGAAATTAAGCCCTTTCGTACTGTCGATAAATTTCGTACTGGAATTTTAACGATAGCTAAAAAACCTGCTACCATAACACTCGTAGTTTGTGAGCAATCAGCATACGAAGTGCACTAAATACCCAAAGTTCAATATGTAAATGGTCGTCATTAACACCCGAATGGCTGCCATTGGTCGATCGAAAACAACTAACTTGTATGCAAATATGAACTATTGAATTAATTGTTGATAGAAAGGTCAATTACTTAAATTGTAGGAAATATTGACGATTACCACCAAGGCGGGAGTTGATAGCCTTTTTTCATCAAGAACAGAACGTTAAAATTCTTGTAAATATACATATATTATGGCTTTTGGCACACTAAGGCCTCTCCACTTCTTTTTTATTTTCCTAAAAGCTTTCCCGGCTTTATTTTGTTAATATAACAAAAAAAAGTTTTAAATACATTATTAACTGTACCTAGGTTTAATAGAGACAATTTTAATTCCGCTCATAAACTCCATATATTTATTGGCAGAAGAGTTATTTCAGTTGAGGCTCGTTGGCTAATCATAAACTTTACAAGTGGGTAATTATTTAGCAAGTACCTAAATAGAATTCTGTAGATTGGCAATAAATTAATTTTACAACATGCTGATAGTGGGGGCGTCTTGTTGTTAAATCGGGGCAGGATAAAAACTGGAGCTAGATGATCATACAATGTTAGGAGGAACTACGCTTTAGAGAAAAAAGAGCCCAAGTGCAAGTCGGACTCTCGCAAGATGCGTTCCGTACTATTAAAAAAATCTAGTATGTATACTTACGGCAGGAGTTCAAAAAGTTAGACCACATTAACCGGCTAATTGTCTATACTTACAAAACGTTTGATTGGAAAAAGTTTCATTGTGCATTGTGTTTTATTATCCACGCCTTCAAAAAACAAAAAATACTCCACAGATACAGATATTAAGTATATCGATAAAATTGGTTTGCATTTGAATAACTAATCGCTTTTGTACGAAAGAATGACTGCATTCAGGTTCACATGCCATTTTATCTTCCAATATTGACAAGTCAACGTTGTGGTTTACGCCTATCAACAAAACACACTGCGAACGCGACTTTAGCGCCAATGTTTTTTATTATTTTATCATCACATTGAATTATTACCAGCTCCATTTGCATAAACGATGGAGGCCGTATGAATAAAACATAAACTTGTACCGAGCAACCCGCCATGTTATTCTGGAATGTCGCCGTTGCCGCCAATTTTTCAAATTACGAATTTTCATAATTCGATCGCCGAAAACGTACTCAAAATCGGTTCTTAAAAAGCGATTCCGTTTTGTCTTTGGTTAGGACTTGTTCTGTTATCTTTTTAATTTTTTAATGGCATATCATGTCTGGCTGAATATTTTATGCGCTGAACGAAGTTAGGTTTGTAATGGCCGGAGGGAGTTTCGGTCTTTGATAGGTAATTATTTTAAGAGACTCCAAGCAAAGAATAAATCGTGACGGCTGAACGTAGGGGACAATAAATTAAAGATGCAGGTTGTTTGTGTCCTGTGCATGTCTTGAGGTCGTAATCTTTTGGCTGAGGTGTGCACCAAAACAGAATTTCTCAATGCTAAAGGCGTAAAGCCTGACTTTAATAAGTTATGAAGTGAATGGGATTAACTTCTTGTACATCCATATTAAGTACCGTTAACAGTATTCAAATAATGTTTTTTGTGCCTAATTTACTTGCGTTGAAAATTGATCCAGTTACAAGTTCAAATAAGTACTAAAACAATTTTGAATATTAAGCGTTTACCGCCATGGAAAGGATCGTTTATTTCAAGTAGAAGAATTCATTGGTGTAAAAAAAAAATATTCGGATATGATATTCCATGAAACAGTTAGAGCTTGCTCTGATTTAGATAACCCAGGAACAATTTTACACAATCTCAGAAGTGTTGTACATTATTTAAGAATACTATAATTTGTCCAAACTATCGTAGAATACGGACATACAATTCCAAAACACAACCTTTACCGACTAAATGACAATGGGCGTCAAACAACGGAAATGGCGTCACTTACCTACATTTGGGAAGCCGAAATGTCACCGAATAAACTTGTCAAATTACGAAAAACATACGAAATTAAACCATCAAGGCGGCGGAAGTCGTAAGTGAACCTTTTTCCGCCGCATCCTGACCTATAATCCATTATTTTTTTTATTCTCTATTTTGGCGCCGTAACCTACGATTTAACAATTTCAAACGTTTAGTGGTGACGTCTTGGGGTAGGCGATTAAATTTTTGTACCAAGTTCTCACAGATTATTTTTCAGTTTAGTTTTATTTTTAACAATTGACAGGTTCGTTGTGGTAAAGCAATAAGAAAAGGATGTAATTTATTAAATCCACAGGTGTTCATTTTCTGATCACTGAATAGTATTAGTAAATATATAACTGACGGGTTATAGCAAACCCGTTAGAATGATCTTGGTTCCATACATTTAACATTAGAGAGACAAGGAGAAAGAGAGAGAGAGAATCCAAGTCACGGCAAATAACACTTTGCGTCTGACAACTATATCACATGTATGTAACTGATTCCGTTCTGACGTATCACTACACGACACGTCAGTCTTGCTCATGATACAGCTAGCAATTTGAAAAATATCGTTGTGGCAGAATAGTTGATACAGCGCCCGCATGCAACATAAAGCTAGCTGTACCTGAAGAAGTCGTTGCGGCAGAAAATCTTGCAGTCGCGCGAGTAGCACTTGTCCGCAAGCGGCGCGCGGCAGTCGGCTCAGCACACGCATGTCACATATAGCTAGCTACCTGAAGAAGTCATTGCGGCAGAAGAGCTTGTTGTCACGCGAGTAGCACTTGTCCGCAAGCGGCGCGCGGCAGTCAGCTCAGCACACGCATGTCACATATAGCTAGCTACCTGAAGAAGTCATTGCGGCAGAAGAGCTTGTTGTCACGCGAGTAGCACTTGTCCGCAAGCGGCGCGCGGCAGTCGGCACAGCGCACGCATGCCGCATGCCACGCGCGCTCGAGCACGTGCAACAGGAACTTGTCCAAGATTGGCTTCTCGCAGCCGGCGCACGCCATCGCGCCGCCTGCTTCGCCACGTCCTGGAAACAAAGGAAACAAAGGAGTTAGACTTTTTAGTTGTATCATCATCATCCCAGCAATACGACCCACTGCAGAGCACAGGCCTCCTCTCAGAATGCAAGAGCTTGGGTTGTTCTCACGCGGGCCCAGTGCGAATTGTGAAATAGGTATTTAAAGTTATGGATTTACGGAACTTTATTAGGAAATATGGTGCTGGCGGATGGAAAGGATTAGCTGGACTGAGAAAAAGACGAATGAAGAGGTTCTGCGTATGGTAGAAGAGACGCGTTGTCTACTAAATACCATAAAGAATAGGAGAGCCAAGATGTTAGGCCATCTGATACGCCACGACGACTCTTTCTTAAGCCAAATAAAGGAGACCGCCTTGTACGAGGAACTCAAAAGACTCAAAGAAGAGAGGCTTGGCGATTACTCTAACGACAACAGCATATCTCTTAAATGATGATGGTTAGGAAACGCTGGTAACACTACAACTCATCGAGGTTGAATGATATTAAGAGTGTTTTGATTAATGGTACCTACTGGCGTATTTTTCCATACCAGCGGTTATACATTTAGATATCCGAGATGTCACCCCCATTCTAACTAAAGCAGTGAGAGAAAGTCTACCTTTGGCTCAACTTCACGAGCTATATTTAAACCTATGTTACTTGCAGTAGCAAAATCCGTAAGTTAAGCTATAATTTTAAACACCGCGTTCTCCGCCGCTCAACTACATACAATACGATGACTATTGTTAGAATTTTATGATCGCCTTTATTACTCTGTCATAGGTCTAACTTTACTTTAAAACTACTTACAGGCAAAGCGTACAATAACTCCATGTTCTTGACTTTTGACACTCAGGTCGTTATCAGGCACTACGTCTTTATTATGAACCTTGTACTTAATCACTGAAATATTTAACAGCTATTTGTCAAGTTTATATTTTATTGTTCGCACTATAATATGTTGAGATTAGCAGCAATGAGTTGGGGCTGAAAAACTACAAAATTACTACGTTAACGGTATACATACCTCTATGTATCTAAAACTCTTTATTGTATAAAAATATGAAACTAAAAGTTAACAAGAGAAACAAATGTACCTACAAAGGCGAAGTTATCCCTTAATGGGATTTCTTCCAGTTAAACTTTGAACTATTGACAGGAGGTCATTAAATAAAAAACACTTCAAAGCGATATGCATAATGTTTACAGAGTAATGGCGTTGCTATGACACTATTAGCAATCCTATCCCACTAATATTATAAATAGAAAAGTTTGTGAAGACGTTCAGATGTTTGGATGTAAAAATGTTTGTTAGTCAATCACGCAATAACGGCTGAACGGATTTGGATGAAACTTGGAGTTCATATATGTAGACAAAAATCTGTATTGAACATAGGATACTTAACACCTGGTAATGTGTTCCTTTGGGATTATATTTTAACTTTAAACAAGAATAGAGATACAGATGGCCGTTGGGGGCCAAAATTTCTGGAATAGAGACCACGGACTGGCAAGCGCAGCGTGGGACGTCCACCAACGAGATGGACGGACGATTTGGTGAAGGCCGCAGGTTCAGGGTGGATGCAAGTCGCTTCCAACCGTAATGATTCGGCATCAATGAGGGAGGCCTATGTCCAGCAGTGGACGTCCTACGGCTGAAATGGTGATGATGATGAAGAATAGAGGGCGTTATCAAAAAATGTTGAGGCAGGTGCAGTCAATCGCGTACTAAGGTGGAACCTTTCACAACTAATTTCATAATGATTTATTTGGTAGATATTTGGAAAATCAACATGACATTTGCATGAAAAGGGTTCACCCTGGTACGTTATTCATTTCATTCGATTGTACCACAGCCTTCAAGATGACGCGTTAACTTCATCTGTAATCAATAGATGGCGTTGTTCGAGCAAAAGCTGCGCCCTAAACATGTTAAGTACCGCGTTTTTTGAAGGCCAAACTAATATTTATTTATCTTATCATCACGGTATCTCCATCGCGGGCAGAGCCGCGAGTTAACGCTAATGGGTCATACACATTTTTTTGTTCTTCTGTGGACATGGAAAAAGTTACTTAATGGTCTATAGCCAATATTTTTTATTACAGTCTGCATCGGCGTGAGGGACCCCTCGGCAACTTTCGGCCCATTTATATAAATCTTATTTCGTAGTCGCTAATTTTATGTCCACAGGAAAGACAACTTTTGTTTCTTACGATATGTATGACCTTAAGGGCTTACCGTGTTTTTGGCGCATTTATTGCATTCATTTAATCTCGTGCTGTATCGTTACAAGTAAAGCTATAGTCTTGAAATTCATGTGTAAGATATTTGGGGATTCACTCTAATGACAAGTGTTTATCGAAACACGATTACTTATAGTTCACTCGATAGAAAAAAATCCAAAGTCGTCTCTAAAAAATAAAATAAATTCGTAGTACGTTACGACTCTAATACTGCACGGCAGGTCATGACTTTTTTAATGTTAATAAAACAAGATGTTTTCTAGGGCGTAGTGTTGCTACATTTTTAAAATATGTATTTGTTTTAGTAATAAGATGAAAATACCCAAAAACACGTACAGTCCAACTAACCTGTCTTGAGCCATCGTGCCTCCCCCACGCCCGAAATCGCCCACCCAAAATCGATTAGCGCGAAAACCTCAGTAGGCCCTTAAAATACTATATGAAAGAGTTTATTCAGGACACATTTCTGAATATCGAAGGTTAATAAGTAAGTATATCGAATGGGATAAAACATCGAAAAGTTTTTTTCTGAAACCGTAAATGTCTCAGGATTTATTAATACGGAATCGTATTGAACTATTAGACCTTGACAAGCTCGTGCGCGGCGCTCGGCGGAACCGTGTCGCAGGGAGCCTCTGCTGTCCTTAGCAAGATTGTTTTTAATAAGTGCGGCGAACGCTGACTGCGACAGGGTTCCGCGGAGGGTCGCGCACGAGCTTGTCGGACTATAGGTTAGGTTATGTTAGTTTTGTAACAATCTTAATAGCTCACGATTTCACACGAAAAACTTTTCGATATTATAATCCATTCGGTATATTAAAGTTCGAAATTCAGATACGTCCCGTTTATTCATAGGTAAGCTTTGCGATTTCTAACAGAACTTCGCACGTTGTAGTGTAGGTACTTCGCTCTTTGACAGGGACGAAAACAAAAATCGTTTGTTTAAATATACCTACAACGTGTCTCTACTCTCTGTAAAAATACCGAAATCCCGAGTAGAGTTCCATCTCAGGAATGTTCTACTTTTGTAAAATTATTTCATTATTTAAAATAAAATAATGCCAACAAACAAATTAACAATAAGTAGAAACATACTGTATTTAGTTGTTCGCAATAAGTTTTGCGGTTCAGAGGTTGATCCAGCTGAAATACTGTTTAATTGCCTACATATAGGCTGTTCAAAAGTATTAGAATCGTAAATCAGTAATTTCTCCGTTAATACGGTAGCGTTTGGTGCGAGGCTCTGTAGGTACATAGCTTAAAAATACCGTAACCAAGTCCTATTCGTCTTTGTCCAGAGGGTAGAGAGACGTTTATATTCTTCTTAATACTAGCCCTAGGTAGGAGTTAGTGTATAAATATTCTTTTGTTTAATCAAGAAACAGTTGCAAGCTACGCAGCAATACCTAATTCATTCCGCCAGCCCGTACCTACCTGCACGGTAGGTAGCATTGGACGCTAGAAACATAATAGGATTTACTTTTACGATCGATAAAGCTTGTGGAATAAGGTTTTATTAGCATTTTGCTATTACCGGCCGAGAGCAGCACTCGATTCTCAATAGCTATATATTTACAATGTACATTGTTACGACTGGACAACCTAGAAAACTAAGCCCTAATAAACATTGGCTTGCATTTTTCGGAAAATCTCTACTTACTTAGTGCTCAGTCCTCAAGAAATATGACTGCCAAATTTCAAATCTCTACCTGCTGGCTTATTGTCTTAAGCTGCGTACGGACTGCGCGCACATACGTACCCGGGTACGCGTGTCCTGGAACGCCATGTCCGTACTTGCAGCTACGCGTACAGTAAATAAATAAAATAACAAAATAAAAATCATTTATTGTCAGACGTTTCCATCCATAGGCACACAATAAGTATGATGATAAAAAGAAAAATTTATATAAAGGGATAATGTGTTAGTAACAATTATTCTTATCACCTATGTTAGTATTTGTAAATTATATGTAAATTAATAAAGGTAGTAATTAGGCTCCAACACATCAGTCAAAAAAAAAAAAATAACATCAAAAATAAAAATTAATAAATGTCAATATATCTATAACTTATAATTGAATTGAATTAAACTAAATTGAATCATTGTAATGAGTGAATTGAACTGGTAGTTATTAAATGGAACTGAATTGTAATTTTATGTCACTTTATTTACTTAATTGTCTAACCGGAATGTCAATCACCTATTTAATATTCCCACCCATGTCTTCAGGATAGAACAGTCCGGCTTATCAGCGATGACCTTCAGGATGCTGTTGGAGCTAGCGCGCACTCGGCCCAACAGGGATGCGATCCGTTTCCGTCGGATAGCATAGAAGTCATCGGTCCGTTCTTCTTACAGTCCGTTAAGGTCCGTTGAGGTCCGTTGTTCTTCGTACAGTGTACGCGTACATGGCGTACGGACATGGCGTTTCAGGACACGCGTACCCGGGTACGCGTACCCCGGGTGCGCGAAACGCGTATGTGCGCGCAGTCCGTACGCAGCTTAACCTTCTGACGCTTGCATTCGCAATCACTACTTCTTACTGTCAAACGGTATAAAATTATGACAGAAGGAGATGGTGAAAGCGAAGGCAAGCGTCAAAAGCGTTAGACAATACGGCCTCTGGTCTTAGGTTCTGCGTTGTCTATAAGTTAAGTTTATCTTATACAGGGTTATTTTTAATTCACTGACATCCTCTTAACCCTGAATTCCTATCACTCAAACAAATGTTTTTTGTTTTACGACTTTTTAAAATGAAGCACTTTTTTTCCCATACAAATACACAGAGTATTGTAAAAATAAGAGGAAAACTCAAATTTTTAAAACTTTATTACACCAAAAATATTAAGTTATGACAAAAGCCGTAAAACAAAAAACGTTTGTTTAAGTGGTAGGAGTTTAGGGTTAAAAGGATGCTAGTGAATTACAAATAACCCTGTAGATGAAGGTAAATTACATGAAGTCTTGACTAGACAGGTCTCTTTTTGTTTTGTGCTGAAGACTTTTAGTTCGTTTTAAGGGTTAAAAAGGCAAATAACGCGGTGCTTATAATTTCGTCATGTCCTTCTATCTGTCCACTTAACCCAGAGCCTCTTAGTATGTAAGTACAAGAAAGCTGTAATTTGACATGAGTGTACAATTGTACATTAGAAAGAAAGAAAGAAAGAAAGAAAAATATTTTATTTAAGGTTACAAGAGTACCACCCACCACCAAACAGTAGAAAACAACATTAATACACCTAATAAAACAAGTTTGTTATGGTAGTGACACCAATTGTCACCGAAAAAAGGGTTAAAATCACATCGAGGAAGTGATGTAATAAAATTTAAATTCTGGATCAAACTTTTCATGTATCTACAAGAGATTGTACATTTTAGTTGCCGTTGATAAAGGAATAGATATTTATTGGGAGGCCGAGTTACATCGTTTTTTGTCTGTTACAATTTTGTCCTGTTTAAATGCTCCAGTAGAAAAAAAGATGCTATAGTGTCAGAAAAGTATAGATAAAGCAGTAAATAATATTTAAGTATATAAAAAGATTTATATATTTGAATAAAATAATCAAGAAAATTGATTTTTACAAATATTCATTCGGTTGTTTATGTTTATCCAATAACCACCGAATGAATGAACCAGGCAAACCTGCAGTCAAACAAAACCTATATTTCACGATTAACAAACAGCACATTGTTCCAATATCTCATGCCATAATATCTCAAGGTATGTTTGTTATCGTGAGACTTTCAAGATCATGCAATCCTAGTAAAGACCGTTGTCATTATTTACGTCGTCCATTCCACAATCCAACAAACTTTACACCTCTTCGGTATTTAAGAAGATCCTTGCTTCATAAGCCCGCGCCGTGGTCGCAGACACTGACATTTATTGGCTAAATTTATGAAGGTCTCGCGACGGTTTAATATTCCATATTCAAATCGTCGAGGGCGATTGGTCGCGCGCCATTTCAGATGCGCTTGCGCTGCATCGCTGTGGACCGCGGCGCGTGTGATTTTTGGTTATTTACAGCTGTCACGCTGTTTAGCCTCTTGGCCTGGATAAGAGTAAGCTGACAGTGCTATCTCTGTTACGAAGGCTTAACGAGCCTCGATGATCTTCACATATTTATACTTTAATTGTTTGCTATACTTGAAATCGAAACAGCTATAGCTACTGCTTCAATTTCCTTTAACACGTTGTAAAATGCGCAGCGCCACACAAAATTAAGGTGCAACCGAACTATTTCTAATTTACAAATCTCACAGTAAGTTTCATAGTGAATTCCTTTGTCAAGCAATGCGTTGTCAAGTCACTAAGACTTTCTGTGAAAAGGTTCCACAGTTGTTTGTTCGAAAATTAATACTAATCAAATTATAGTAGTCGTCTTGTACTTATTTATGTTATTTTTTAATCGCGTAAGTTTAATGTTAATATTCACTTCATGTGTCTTACGAATTATCGTACATGAAATCTAAGAACCTTACTTATTTATTATATTATAACATGTTTTTTTTAATTAATTTACCTTTTTAGGACTCGATAGACAAAAAGGAACATTATAATATCGCCATGTTTGTCTGACCGTCTTATTTTTGGAAATAATTAGGAGTAATTAGATATTAGGAAATTAAAACAATATAAGTAGGGCTGTGTAAGGTTTGCAAGTTAATGAGTCCACCTAAATTTAATACAATTTATTCGCCGCATATTGTATGTACCGCAACTACAGATTCCTACAATGCGCTGCGCATGGCCTAAAACGCACTTAGTTCTATTTTTAAACTAACCTAACCTAAGTCAAGTTAGGTTAGGTTTTGTTTCCCAAACGCGAGCAAAAACCTAACCACTTTTTATCTAAGCTATCTTA
Source organism: Archips crataeganus (assembly GCA_947859365.1). NCBI lineage: Eukaryota > Metazoa > Arthropoda > Insecta > Lepidoptera > Tortricidae > Archips > Archips crataeganus. The sequence continues at coordinate 7,560,386 of OX402065.1, forward strand.
CCCCTAGCTATTTCACAAACCTATTACACAATTTTACACCTCATCTAATACTTTGTTGCTTCCATGTCGTAGTAAAAACAGTAAAAACTGAACTTAAAAACCAATATCTGTTTGTCTTCCAATTATGGGAAAACCGCTGAACCGATTTATGAAGACCGCCAAGGATCCGGGCAAACTAATGAGATGTGTACTTATTATCTCACCGCAGGCAGGTGCTTACAGTACGGACCGAAGGATATCTACAATGTAGAAAATTCTATGACGTACATTACATTGTATATGTAAACTTGCGTAAAATGAACAAAGTTATTTTACGTTAAATCAAACCTTTAAACAAAGTGATAGGCCAGACTTTAAACTGTCGCATCTGTATTTACGTCGTATCGATTCACTAAACGTCATGTATCTCTTTGCACTGAGAAAAGGAAGGAAACGAGAAGAGGAAAAAATGGTATAACCAGCTAGTGGTAGTGGGTCCACCATTGACTCTTGGGCAGCATGCGCTCCAGAATGGTGGTGCAAGTGAACCCAAGTTCAAAAGAAAATGTACAGAACAAAACTAAGATATACAATATCTTATTATAAGGCTATCAATATATGAAAATCTACATATAATTATAAGCCCGGATGTTACTGCATTTGATGGAGATGCAACATGCAAACTCAAACTCGAATTCTTTATTGTATTAAATGTTGTGATGATGATCTTAAAAGGCATGTACAGTCAAGTGTAAAAATATGGGTGCACACAACTTGCTCATAAATATGCCCCATAGCTCTTATGTCGTCGAATTAAGGTATAGGTATATAACGATGGGAGGATTAAATCGATACTTATTTTTGCACTTGACCATACCTACGCTTCCACAATCCACATTCACCCTGTATGAGACACAGGACATACACGGACTACTTACACGGATTCTCGGTGTTTCAGCTGAGTTTACCAATCAAAGCTTCCAATCCAAAAGTATAAGAGGCTGGCAAATTTTAGAAGAAAAGGATACACTAAATACAAACGAGATTCACAGCACACTTTCTTCAGGTGAACAATTACTATAGAGATGCGCAATAAACTTAGTAAACCACTTATCGACGGGGTTAGTTCAAATTGGCTTATCTACCAAACGTAAATACCGCGTATCTGCACTAACGCCGTATATATATTCCAAAAAAAACTACCACTGTGCTGCCAATAAAATGAAAAAGTTGTGCATCGTTAAGTTGTAACTTTTCTAAATATAATACATAAGTAATTTATTTATATGTAATTGTAAAGTTAAAATTAAATGCAACCGCATAAATAAATAATTTAATATCAATATTGATTTCACCTACAGATATTTGGTTGAAACTGTTTTGTAGAAGAAAAGTTCAAAATTACAGTGGTAACACTTCAGGTTTAAACAACATTTGGATACTATTAATGTTATAATTTGCGTACTTATATACTATTTACAAATATTTTTGATATGCACATAGAAATGTTGACAACAAATCACGTATGTCAAACTTTATGGTAAACATGGCGACCACAGGGCCACCATGACATCTCCAATTGTCACTTCATTCGGCATTTCGTGATAATTTTCGTTGTTCAGTTTTTGTTTCCTGTTAAGTTTTCTGTTAAGTTTTGTTATTATGTTTTGTTCGTGGGTTTTGCATTCACGCAAGTAACATGGAACCGGTACCTGAGGCTTATTATCTAGCGCTTCTGACGCTTGCCTTCGCATTCACTATTTCTTTCTGTCAAACGGTATAAGTTGATGACAGAAAGAGATGGTGAAAGCGAAGGCAAGCTTCAGAAGCGTTAGACAATACGGCCTCAGGTCCCTCTCACAGGGACGAGAATATTCCTCCTTCTCCACCAAGGAAGCGTCCTAGACGTCATATGAGTGTCAATTCAAGTCAATTGATTGTGATAAATTTTGCCACATGGATAGTTCAAAACCAAGGTATTTTCATGTGCAACACACATTGTACACAATACGGTATGCGTAGGTATACTTATAGGAAACATCAAAAACTTGGGATAATCTTTACACTTAAATACTTAACAACAAAATATTATTATGACTATTTTTTATTAATGTGCATGGGTTGGTTACATCTGGAAGGTCACAATGACAATGACACTTGAATTTATTATAATTATTTAATTTATAATTTATTTGAATAAATTTTGAGTATAAACTTGTCATATACGCGGAATTATCCAATGCCAGTTAAGCGGATTCCCACTATTCCTGACGTTACGTATCGGATCGGAAGATCCAATATTAACTTAACCTACGCACGGTGAGCTAGTAGTTCTACCAAGTCTACACTAAGAACAAAATAAAAACGTCAAAAATGCATTTATGTACAAACATTGAGAGGATCCCCATGAAATTATAAAGCACATGCGTGGTTTTCTTATTTTACAATGACCTAGAGCCGTTGTAATATGTCCAAAACATCAAAATAACTGCCACACGCAAGATATCTTATTAAAAGGAAAAGGATAAATGACTTTATGTAAGTACTGCTTACAATGAGGGTTTTCTGACAGGTGGAATATCGCTAGAATCGCTAGATGGCGTAAGTATCGTAAGGTCTATTTGACGTTACACCCATAGAACAAATGTCAAAGTTGTCAAACGGACCTGACGATACTAGCGCCAAATAGCCTCTCATAGAAAACCCTCATTGACAAAGGAACAGGGTAAGGATAATTCTACCAAAAAGGTTTATCGTAGAAACCGTTAAAAAAGATCAATACCCGCTCGTTTTTGGCACGCTTCCCTTGCAGATTAAAACAACGGTTATTATATTAACAATGGTTAAAGGATCGCATTGAAAAAGACAATGACAGCACCGCTTAAACAATACTAATGTCCACAGAAGAAGCATTTTAAAGACCTCTTTGGAAGACGGGTGGAGGCAAAAGTGTCATGGGTTCCGTGTTTAAGAGTTTTAAACGGAATTCTTGGTTCAGAATCTAATCTCGTTTTTGGCGTGGCACATTTTGAACATAAATTAATAATAATCACTAAATTCATTATGAAAAGGCGTCCCTTTAGGTTAGGCAAGGTTCCGAAGATACTCTTCGGTTTCCTGTGACGTCGACTATCCTTTTTGCTATTTCCTTAAAAAGCCTCATAGCGCTATAACTCCACGGACCAAGGGTCTCGACACCGAATGGGACAAAATCATATTCGGAGCCCAGACCCCTGTATTGTATTTGCATGCTTTAGCTTTTTCAGCCGGCACAACTTCATGTATTTTTTTTGAACACTGACAAAATGTATGAAAACGTTCATCAACTTCAATTATAAATAGTTAAAAGGTTGTTTCGTCAAACATGCCCGAATATCTGCTGAAATAATCGATATTAACCTTAAAGCACTTCATATACTAGAGGACTTCCTTCTTTGTTGATGATATTGTAACTACTCTTTAAGCAAGAATAAGACCAAAATAAAGGTCTCTATTCCTAAGACTCCACTGTCCGGCTGTCTGTCTGTCACCAGGCTTTTTGTTTTTAGGGTTCCGTACCCAAAGGGTAAAAACGGGACCCTATTACTAAGACTCCACTGTCCGGCAGTCTGTCTGTCACCAGGCTGTATCTCATGAACCGTGATAACAAGACAGTTGAAATTTTCCCCGATTATGTATACTGTGGCCGATGAAAAAACAAATAATATAAATAATGAATACTATAATATTTGTTATTATTATTATAATTATTATTTAATATTGAGAGGGTCCAGACGAACCCATATAAAATTATAGTATAAATCTTCCCAGGTGAATTTTTCGCTTCGAGCCCTTGTCTTTCAAAACAAACGGTATCGTCATAGTATTAAGGTTGAAATTTAATGTAATGGCTCGAAGCGAAAAATTCACCTGGGAAGATTTATACTATATCCTATATCTCACACTGCGTACATTTTAATTAAAAGCAGGGCTCTGCTAACACTGGATTATTGTAGTTATGTGTTTACGGCGTATATTTTGACATCCCTAAAAATTTGTACGGAACCCTCGATGCGCGAGTCCGAATCGCATTTGGCCGGTTTTTTTATTAATCCGTGTTAAGGTTTCGGTACCCAAAGGGTGTTTGTTACGGCCTCTATTACTAAGAATCCGCTATCTGTAAATTTTTGAGAAACTTTTATTTTACTTGCAAAGTTTGTTTATTTATCTTGCGAGACAAATTCCCGCCACTTCTAGTCATCGGATGGACTTTAAATTTGGTACAACCGGCCAATAATATTATGGTCTACCACCCTACGGTTGAAGTTCATGATGCAACGAGGTCGAATTTCCCTTGATATAATATCATCGTCCTATCAGTGACTAATGACAATGACTTCAAGCAGTTAAAAAAGTAAACCTTAGCGATATTTAGATCTCACAGAAACTTTATTTATTTTATTTTATTTTATTTTATTTTATTAACTTTGGTACAATAACATAATGCAAGCTATCGAAATTACAATTAGTGACTTAATCTATGTAAGACATTACAGCGCATACATCACAATAATAATTGCACACAGCATTTAACACAACCCTTATAAAAGGAAACAAAAAAAAAAAAAACAATAATAAAATAAAAATACATGCAAAAGTGGTAATTCATCGCAATAAGCGCATCATGTACAGCTAAAAACGAAGGCCAATGATCATACAATAGTAAAGTGTTCATTTACAACAGATTTGAATTTTGCCAGCGTAATGTTGAATATGTCTAACTCAAGATCAATGTTATCAAAAAGTCTACACATTCTTGTAATTGGAGCGTTATTCGAGACATTATTGTCTCGATTGTGTGACATTGTGTCTTTTATCTAAACTGGTAGACCACTATCTTGGCCGACCGTACGGAAGTCTATGTAGTTTGGATGGAAATACAAGTATAGTGAGCAAAAGAGTTTGTATTAGAAACGAAAATAGTTATTTTTAAAATAAATAAATAAATAAATATCACGGGACAATTCACACCAATTGACCTAGTCCCAAAGTAAGCTAGGAAAGCTTGTGTTATGGGACTAGGCAACGGATAAACATACTTGTATAGGTAGATACATACTTAAATACATATTAAACACCCAAGACCCGAGAACAAACATTCGTATTTTTCATACAAATATCTGCCCCGACACGGGAATCGAACCCGGGACCTCAAGCTTCAATAGTCAGGTTCTCTAACCACTAGGCCATCTGGTCGTCTATTTTTACAATAAATGATAGTTTGACATGGCGATCCATCCCTGTCTCACCTGATGGAAAGTGCAGTTGGGCACAAGGCCGTTCGTCTACCTACTATAAGACTATACACCGTGAAATTTTAGTGGTTGTTTTCCCGAAACGAGGTGATTTAGTATCGATTGTACAATCGATTTATAATTACTATTTTGACTAGAGTCAAAAATCCAATTGTGAAAAATGAAAGTCGAAAATGACCGCAAACCGATAGTAACGCTTCGTTGGTTGGTACCTAACCTATCGTACGATCGTACGCTACTTGTACCAACGAAGCGTTACTATTGGTTTGCGGTCATTTTCGACGTTCGTTTTTCACAATTGGATTTTTGACTCTAGGCAAAATAGTAATTATAAATCGATTGCTGCTGCTGCTATTTTGATTGATTGTAGGGAGCTGTGGAGGACCAGAGGGGAGGCCTTTGCCCAGCAGTGGGACACAATTGTAGGCTAGGAAAAAAAAAATCGATTGTACAATCGAAACTGAATCACCTCGTTTCGGGAAAACAACCACTAAAATTTCACGGTGTATAAATATGTAAAATAAATAAATATCACAGGACAATTTCACACCAATTGACCTAGTCCCAAAGTAAGCAAAGCTTGTGTTATGGGTAGGTACTAGGCATCCGATAGACATAAATATAGATAAATTACGGAGAACATAGTGGTATTGTGTGTTCATATGCATTCCACTTTAGTGAGAGAGAGAGAGAGACAACAATATAGAGATTTCTCTTTCCAATGCCTATAAATACACAATACCACTACATATGCAATTCCACGCTCTCGGTAATTTATCTATACATATTGTTATATCTACACCCAACACTCGAGAATGGCATAGTCACACATAACAGGTGCACTTATGGTGAGACCACAAGAGCGTAATTTTGTGAATTGTGATTGTAAGCGGCAGAATTTCGGTTGCGCCATACGCCCGCATATTGTATGGCGCGAACCGAAATTCTGCCGCTCACGACTCACAGAATTACGCTCGTGTGGCCTCATCCTAAGCCACGGCAAAAAAAAAGAAAAAAAAAGACTCGAGAACAAACATTCGTATTTTTCATACAAATATCTGCGCCGACGGGGGAATTGATCCCGGGACCTCAAGCTTCGTAGTCAGGTTCTAACCACTCGGCCATTTGGTCTTCTATGTTACATATGGGTTGTGTTTGGTCGTCTATCTATACTTAATATTATAAAGAGGAAAGATTTGATTGATTGTTTGTTTGTTTGTTTGTTTGTTTGCATTGAATAGGCTCCGAAACTACTGGACCGATTTCAAAAATTCTTTTGCTTTTAGAAAGCTACATTATCACTGAGTGACATAGGCTACTTTTTACCGCGCGAAAATACCTTTTCCTAAGGGAAAATTAATTTATCGCGGGCGAAGCTGTGGACGGAAGGCTAGTCTTTTATACACACGAAGTTTTCACACTACTTAGTTAAGCTCGGAAGTCCACGCGTAGCTTATAAATTACAAATCCATCATAAAAATAACTGCCGAATGTACAGTCGAAAGCATACATATCTATCAGTCATCGCGTCAAATATATTTAAACAGCAACGTCAGCAACAATATAGTGGCATAAAGTTGTATAGATATTTTTGACGCCTTAGTAACGTTTATATATTTATGACCTGGGCCTGTGCCTGGGGCTTTATTATGTAGAGTACCTATTTGTACGTTGTACAAATTTTTCAATATAATGAGAACTTAGTAATTCTTTATTTCCAAAATCACAAAACTAGGCGTTTCCGGATTGATCTGTAGGAAGGAAGTCTGTTAAAAAAAGTCAAGATTTATAAAGTTAAAATACCACTTTAATAACTAATAGGGTAAAGTACCCAGTAGTCAGCCAGGCACCGTATATGTATACGAGTGCGAGGAGTACGAAAGATATATCTCGTGCTCTTCCCACTAGTGCGAAAGATTGACAGAGACTGCCTATCGGTGCCTGGCTGACTACTGGGTATTTTACTCTATTAAAACTAGCTGTTGCCCGCGACTTCGTTTGCGACATATTCGTCTAGTGCTATCCCGGGTAGGGTTGCCATCCGTCCGGATAAAGCCGGACAGTGTTAGGCTTTTTGATCTCTTGTCCTGCCAAATTTGGCTGCAACCGGCCCGTCCGGCTTTCGTTAGGCTTTTTATTACTATCGCACTGCGCGCGCGCACGGCCTTGCCCAGTCTTGCCACGCGCGCCGCCCCCGCCCGCATCGGACGGACACATACTTACACACGCTCAAAAATCCCTTTTTTTAGCATCCGGCTTTGGAATTCAAAAGTCCCACTTTTAAATGTGTGTTTTATTCGATACTTTTGTCAAAAATCCCTAATTTTTCTTAATGTCCGTCTTTGGGACCCAAAAGTCCGCCTTTTTTGACGGGTAAGTTCGGCTTTTTGATTTTTAGAGATGGCAACCCTAATCCCGGGGGAAATATAGAATTTTCCGGGATAAAAACCATCCCATGCCCTTCCTGGGGTCTCAAAGTGTCTCCATAACTTTCATCTAAATCGGTTCATTGGTTTAAGTGTGGAAGCGTAACATACTTACACTGTCACTTATGACTTTGGTTAGAATATAAAATAAAGTTCGAATTTAATGGGCAGACATACAAAAACTCATTTTATCGGCGTGTATGGTGGTAGGCAGGGACCCTTCGTATGAAGTCCCACATGCATCAGTCCGATTTTTTAATTAATCTATATCTATACCTATAATAAATCTGTAACAAGTCGGTGTCTGTACATTGAAGATATTTGAGAAAAACTGTCACTATCGCTATTTATTAGCGCAATAGAACCCGCAATAATGATTTTTAGAATTATTGTCTGTTTGTCTGTTTGTCTGTGCGTTTGTGCGCGCTAATCTCAGAAACGGCTTAACCTAGACGGATGCGGTTTTCACTGATATGTTGTTATTTTCTTGGATTATCATTTAGTGTTTGTTTCATTTCAATCGGTTCACAAATAAGAAAGATACGTCTATTTTAAGAATTTATCGAACAGTTTTTAGAAGAATTAATAAGCTGAAGAGTTTGTTTGTTGTTTGAACTACTGCTGCGATTTGAAAAATTCTTTCAGTGTTAGATAACCCATTTATCGAGGAAGGCTATGCTATATATCATCACGCTAACACCAATAGGAACGGAGCGGAGCGGAAGAATGTTTCAAAATCAGGGGTGTTTGAAGGAAAACTTCTATAGGCACGCTTGACTTGGGAGTACGGTGGTGAATGTGAACGCGGGTGTGCGTGGAAGTTCGGTGGAGGGGTGGGGTTAGGGGGGGGGGGTATTTTTTTATATCGAGGAACTAAGGAGAGCCATAATTGATGAAAAAGCAAATTTGATAAAAAAATAAGCTGCCCAAACTACTAATTCCACGCGGACGGAGTCGCGGGCAAAAGCTAGTATAAGAATATATTTAGTATGTCGTTCTGCCGGTATATACAAATCCATCCCCTAAATAACTAAACAGACTTGTGTTAGGTTTCATTTCATGTTTAGCTAAGTAGGTAAATAAATTTTAGTACAGGTTACTACTTGTTTTATTACTTACAATATTATCGATAAAATGATACTATAAAATTATAAACATTTATTAGCGCTAGAACAAATATGCCATAGGTATAGATGCAAACTCGTAAGAGCGCGTGCAGACAGAGAGCGGTCTGGAGTTCCGCGTTCCGAGTTCCGAGTTCTGCGTTCTTTCGAATGTACTACTGAGTCCCTTACGATAACGCACACAGCAGGCGGTCGGAACTCTCGAGCGATGAAAACACAGAACTCTGAACGCGGAACTCCAGACCGCTCTCTGTCTGCGCGCGCTCTTAATGTAACAACCTTAAAATAAATGACAGCATATTTTTAACTATATGTATGTATACTCTTTCATCCCAGCCTATATACGTCCCACTGCATGGCACAGGCCTCCTCTCAGAATGAGAGGGCTTGGGCCGTAGTTCCCACGCGGACCCAGTGCGGATTGGGAACTTCACACACGCCATTGAATTTCTTCGCAGCTGTATGCAGGTTTCCTCACTATGTTTTCCTTCACCGTAAAAGCTCATGGTAAATTAAAATGTAATTTCAAAGAGAAGACATCAACGATGATGAGCAATAAGTAGGTACATTTTAACTTTATTCTATGATCCCGTAATATTTTGAAGTCAGTGAATCCAGGATATTAAAATGAGATAAAATTTGTATGTATACATACATACACGTATAATATGAAAGATAGTCTTAATTATTTTATAGGTACAATATAAAGAGGTTATTTAAAAAAGATAATAGAAAAAAAAAACACTTATAAAATTTTTATCCGTTCTTTAGTTTAAAACTAAATACAAAAAAATGAGGAAGCTTTAAAAAAACAACGAACAACACTGTCGCGTTTCGAATCCAACCAGAGCCATCTTCAGAGTAATTGTTTCAGTTCATTAAAATGGACCTCCGCAAAGTTACGCCTGATTCAATAGATTATTTTTTATCTTTTTATAATGCTAAAATAAATGAGTTTAGAAGATTAATTAGAAATTAATTTTACATTTTTAGATCAAAAGAGCATCAACTCGAAATAATTTTAATGTACCATTTTAATATAGACTTAAGTCAATTTCTGAAAGGTCTAAATTAAAATGGTATATTATTTTGAGTTGACTCTCTTTTGATCTAGGTCTGCGACATTATACCTTCTCTATTTCTCCTCCTTTTCTCTTTATATACATATACTAGCTGTTGCCCACGACTCCGTCCGCGAAGAATGGGGGGGGGGATAAAAAATAGGCTACGACCTATTCTCAGACCTACCGAGTGTAGAGAAAAAAGTTTAACAAAAATCGGCCAAGCCGTTTCGGAGGAGTTCGGTAACAAACACCGTGACATGAGATTTTTATATATTAGATGTAGATCCTATTCATTTAATCAACGTTTTAAACACTCACTTAATTCAGTCAAAACTAAATACATATAATAAAAACGTAAAATGTAATTTGAACAATGTGCTGTCAGTGTGTAATGTTTTCATACACAAATTTAAACTGAAAACTAATGATCGAATAATTGATTATGAGTAGAAACTTTATTTACTTAATTCATAATTTTGTCCGGAAAATATCTGAAGTTTAATGTTCCGTGTCTAAGAAATTTTAATTATAATAAACTAATGTAAAGTCCACTTTAAAAAAAGTAAATATATGTTTAAAATACAATTTAATATCTTTTGGTCACATGTTTATTCAATACAATTTGCGAATTGCGATGATCTCAGTTACCTACTTACACAACGTAATGTAAATACGATAATATCTGTAGATTTACGTTTTCTGCTAACTCTACGACTCTACATAAGAAAATCTTCTTTTATTCCATGTATGTTGTATTTTTTACGTATAACTTAACTCAATTTGAGACTAGATAATATTTAACATCTGATATTATATTCATTATTTACTTTTAATAAGAGTTCATTTGTTTTTATCGCTGCAAACTCCGATTAGTTTCATCGTTATTTTAGGCCTAGCGCGCAGTCTTAGGCCCAAATCATGGCATAAAATTATAGCTTTTCTGAGGCCAATGAATGTTTATTTTAAATGTATTGTATTATTAATGCTAACACTCTGAAAACTTCAGTTTTTTAGTAAATCTACATTGATAGTAACTGTCAAAATTTCGCGCATTTATGTGGTTAACGTGGGGGTTAGCGTTTACTTTTAATTTCTTATTTATGGCTTTTATTTTTACATGGGATAAATAAGTAAATTAATTAAATGTACTTTTATAACTAAATATTTAGATACTTAATTTTTTTATGTGAAAATTTTGCAACGTGTTAGTAATTTTATTAGTGTTTTAATTATTTCAAATTTTAATGTTCTAGTGCTTATAAGTCTAGTAAACATCGTAGACACTCGTCAACCAACAAAATAAACCATATAACCCAACTCTACCTCCAACTCGGCACATCACTTCCACTCAACCATAGACAATTAATTTGGCCAAAAACACAGGACACTAACTTTTACCAATGTGGTGCTGATGGAAGGGGGCATGGGCCCCCCGTCCCGCGGCAAGAAAACCCGCCACTTCGGCTTACACGGCACTACACTTAACACACCGCGAATGCGCGGCAATACGGCAAACGCGCGCAAACTCTCAACGCGTACTGGCCACAAAACTAAAGCTTTCAAACGACACTACGCGAGAGAACAGGACAGTCAGTTAAGCGTCACTAGTGTCAGATAGAGACAGAAAGGGTAGCGTTCAGAAACAGGCGTGGTTCGAGTTACCAGCCAGTCGCAACGAAGGGGTGTCGCCCATGTTTTCTAGGTTTTGTTTCGTGCGTGTTTCGGTGCGGTAGTAGGATTTCATTTTGAAGTATACACGTGCGTTTGCAGTAAATTTAAATTGGCTTGCCGGTACGTCGGTTGGGAGCTGAACATAATTATAGAGCCTGGATTTTTCGGTTGCGTCTCTAGGTGCTGGTTTTTTTTTGTTGTGAAAGGTTGTGACGAGGGGCGTGTGGATGGTTTATGTGGTCCGCCTACGAGGGTTTTATTTTGGCTCAGCTGGGCCATGGTCCAGTCGGCGTCGTAAATTAAATGCCTAGGTTATCGGGGTTTGTTGAGTTATAATTATGAAGTAGTTCTGGTATGAAAATGCTAGACGTAGAGCCGCCTCGTAATAGGTATTTAATAGAGGAATTTGGGTATATTTTTGGGGGTCGTAAAGAGGACAGTTTTTTTCTTGTTCTGCGGCATCCAGTAGCGTGGAGCAAACATTTTTGATAGGGAACCGGGAGAAATAGAGAAGCGTGAGTCAGTGTACATGAGTTTGACAATACTTGACATCAATGACGTCTCATAAAAAAAAGCTAGGTACCCGTTGAGAATCGTGGTGTTGCAGTGGCACGCTACTCGTAGATACATGGAGAGTTAAGTAAGTCAATAAAATATACTGAAATATTTAAAAAGCTAGGTACCCGTTGAGAATCGTGGTGTTGCAGTGGCACGCTACTCGTAGATACATGGAGAGTTAAGTAAGTCAATAAAATATACTGAAACATTTAAAAAGCTAGGTACCCGTTGAGAATCGTGGTGTTGCAGTGGCACGCTACTCGTAGATACATGGAGAGTTAAGTAAGTCAATAAAATATACTGAAACATTTAAAAAGCTAGGTACCCGTTGAGAATCGTGGTGTTGCAGTGGCACGCTACTCGTAGATACATGGAGAGTTAAGTAAGTCAATAAAATATACTGAAACATTTAAAAAGCTAGGTACCCGTTGAGAATCGTGGTGTTGCAGTGGCACGCTACTCGTAGATACATGGAGAGTTAAGTAAGTCAATAAAATATACTGAAACATTTAAAAAGCTAGGTACCCGTTGAGAATCGTGGTGTTGCAGTGGCACGCTACTCGTAGATACATGGAGAGTTAAGTAAGTCAATAAAATATACTGAAACATTTAAAAAGCTAGGTACCCGTTGAGAATCGTGGTGTTGCAGTGGCACGCTACTCGTAGATACATGGAGAGTTAAGTAAGTCAATAAAATATACTGAAACATTTAAAAAGCTAGGTACCCGTTGAGAATCGTGGTGTTGCAGTGGCACGCTACTCGTAGATACATGGAGAGTTAAGTAAGTCAATAAAATATACTGAAACATTTAAAAAGCTAGGTACCCGTTGAGAATCGTGGTGTTGCAGTGGCACGCTACTCGTAGATACATGGAGAGTTAAGTAAGTCAATAAAATATACTGAAACATTTAAAAAGCTAGGTACCCGTTGAGAATCGTGGTGTTGCAGTGGCACGCTACTCGTAGATACATGGAGAGTTTAAGTAAGTCAATAAAATATACTGAAACATTTAAAAAGCTAGGTACCCGTTGAGAATCGTGGTGTTGCAGTGGCACGCTACTCGTAGATACATGGAGAGTTAAGTAAGTCAATAAAATATACTGAAACATTTAAAAACACACAAATATATCTATACCTAGAAATTCTATCCAATCTAGATCCTAACTTTAGGTAAATTTGTTGAAATGCTCACATAGGTATACACCGTGAAATTTTAGTGGTTGTTTTCCCGAAACGAGGTGATTTAGTATCGATTGTACAATCGATTTATAATTACTATTTTGACTAGAGTCAAAAATCCAATTGTGAAAAACGAAAGTCGAAAATGACCGCAAACCAATAGTAACGCTTCGTTGGTACAAGTAGCGTACGGTCGTACGATAGGTTAGGTACCTACGAAATAAATAAATCGATTATAAATATAAATCGGATCGGATCGGGTCGGATCGGGATTATAAATCGATTGTACAATCGAAACTAAACCACCTCGTTTCGGGAAAACAACCACTAAAATTTCACGGTGTATATTTTAGAATGTAGTAAGTATGGCACATACATTTAGGTATAGTCAGCCTCAGAAGTAGCAATAACCTGTGAAATATGAAATATGTAATTTTAGTGAAAGTGACCAAGAGTACCTACCAGAGGCGTAGCTACCGCCGTAACAGCCGTATCAATGATACGGGGCTCCGGCTACAGAAGCCCCTAACGTGTGTAAGCAAAAATTAGTAAAATGTTATTCACAATGTCACTTAATCTCGTGCTTCCCGGGAAAGCCCCCTAACTAATTTTGATACAGGGGTCCAAGACACGCTACGCCACTGCCAAGTACCATCCTACTAAAGTGTTCAGCAACTTCTGAGGCCGACCGTACCTATCACTTTGGGGACGACATATTTTAATATGTAGCACTTTATGAGCTAGGAAACGAGCCTTAGGTACCTACCTGGTGGAAACCTGTCTCGAAAACTGGCAAATGCATTTCACGATTTGCACTCAAAACATACCTACACCTAAACCTATACAAAAGAGTGTTTCAAATTTCCGAAGCTCAACCTGATTTCATGAATTTCAGATAATGTCAGAGAAAATTAAAGAAACATAAAAGGTAAAGCCGTGGTGGCCTAGCGGTTTGACCCATGGCCTCTCAAGCAGAGGGTGTGGGTTCAAATCCTGGCTCCTATCTCTGGGTTTTTCAGAATTTATGTGCGAAATTACATTTGAAATTTACCATGAGCTTAACGGTGAAGTAAAACATCGTGAGGAAACCTGCGTAGGTTACATCTGCGAAGAAATTCAATGGTGTGTGTGTGTGAAGTTCCCAATCCGCACTGGGCCCGCGTGGGAATTACGGCCCAAGCCCTCTGATTCTGACAGGAGTCTTGTGCCCTGCTGTGGGACGTAAATAGGCTGGGATAAAAAAATCAGGTTTCTTCACAAGCGATCTTGCAAACCAAGGTATCCTTGGCATTAGCATAGATGCAGATAGCAAGCAGTAGATGAAAAAGGTAAAAATAAATTTAAAAAAAAATTGTAGGTACAATACATTAAAGGCTCAAAGAAAACAAAATCACGATCGCGTCCTTTGTGTAACGAAAATTAACCATGGGTAACTTTTGTTATGAAAATAAATCAATTAAGTTTTGTTTTAATTAAAGCTCCTAATTGTGTACTATTTTTATAAAAAGGACTCAAATACCCATATCATAATTTCAGCCGAAAGACGTCCTCTGCTGAACATAGGCCTCCCCAAGGCTCGCCAAACAGATCGGTCCCATGCCATCCGCATCCAACGCGATCCCGCAACCCTAACGAGGTCGTCGCTCCATCTTGTTGGACCTACACTACGTCTTCCCTAAATCGCCAGACTCAAGTGGCAGTGGCCAGGGCACATCGCTCGTAGAACTGATAGCCGATGGGGCAAAAAGGTTCTCGAGTTTCGTCCACAGACCGGAAATACAAGAAAATACAAGGAATGAATTTGTTAGAATTAAGACAGTTCAATATTCGGCTGAACCATTTCTAGTAAAGCTGGCAACGCTTAACAGTCCTAATGGTATATTTCAAACTAAATACAAACTGAAATATAGATGCACAGAAAAAACCCCAGAAAAAAGACCAATGCTGGGAATCGAACCCAGGTCCTCAGCGTTCCGTGCTGCGTGCTTACCCCTACACCATCACTGGTCTAGAAGTTAGCGACGAATCTTTCCCATACATCGTACACTTCAGTCTGTTATAATCACATTTAGGCAGTGATAAAGCGCATCTATGTTATGCCCTCTACCGAGAGACTTCAACACTCCTTCGGAGCTACCCGCTCACCTGGACCAAGAGATGGCGCTACTAGGCCAACTTTTACAAGTTAAGTATGAAGTATCTTTTTCTATTTTTATTTTTTTATTTTCTTCAACTTCATTTTTTTTTTATTACTTTTACGGTCATCCCGTGAAACCATATATTTCAAACTAAATACAAACTGAAATATAGATGCACAGAAAAAACCCCAGAAAAAAGACCAATGCTGGGAATCGAACCCAGGTCCTCAGCGTTCCGTGCTGCGTGCTTACCCCTACACCATCACTGGTCTAGAAGTTAGCCCTAATGGTGCAGTAAGCGTTCATCAACGACAGTGATCATTTACCATCAGGGTAAACGCATGCCAGTTTGTGATTTCAAACATTAAAAAGCAAATAAATTAAAAGTAGGACCAGTAACAAAAAAAAACAGTTTAGTCTCTGTGACAAAAAATTACCATAGGTAGGTACATACTACACTACTATTGTATGGTTAATTTATCTGTGGCACATGAAATGATTCATTCATAGGTACGGTCAAGTGAAAAAATGAGTATCGATTTAATCCTCCCATCGTTATAATACCAGCAGGCTTATTGTCTAACGTTTCTGACGCTTGCCTTCGCAATCACTATTTCTTTCTGTCAAACGGTATACGATGATGATAGAAAGAGATGGTGAAAGCGAAGGCAAGCGTCAGAAGCGTTAGACAATACGGCCTCAGGTAAGTACTACCTTAATTCGACAACATAAGAGCTAGGTATGGGACATATTTATGATTATGAGCCAGTTGTGTGCACTGTGCACCCATATTTTTACACTTGACTGTAACTGTTTGGGGGGTCAGATTGTATGACATCTTTTGTGACTTCTCTGTACAAACCTACTTTATGTATTGAGCACTGTATCTACGTTGATGTATTTATTTTTTAACTACCAGTATTACCTTTGACCTTTCCTTTGACATCGAGCTGACGTTACCTGCTTATTATTAGTAAATCAGTAGGTTTAATTTAGGTAATTATCGGACTGATGACGAGGCGATATATGGTCCCGGACCTTAGCCTGTCCGAACGGACGAACCAGGAAAAAAAAAGGTAACTATCGGACCTTGGATCGGAAGTATCGGACGGAAGTATCGCCTGTATCGATATTTAATTGAAGTACTTTTACCTACCTATCACCTTGTCTGTGCCAATACAGAATGCGAACATAAAATGTAAATTTTGATGAGTATGCTTCGACAAAAACAATATGCTCAAACTGTAATAAGTATTCATCATCATCATCATCATTTCAGCCAAAAGACGTCCACTGCTGAACATAGGCAGGTTGCTGAAGTTCCCGCAACGTTAACCAGGTCGTCGCTCCATCTTGTTGGAGGCCTACCCACACCGCCGCAATAAGTAGGTATTATAAATCCCAAATTAAAATCGTGTCTATATTAGCCCCCAATTCAAGTCATTGAGTCCACATCGGAAATTTATATAACCTAAGCCCTCTAAATCTCACAAGAAGGCTAGGCCCAACAGTGGGACTTATACCTAAAGGCCCGAAACGACTACCTACTCTTATATGTATACATAAATGAAAACACGCTATCTTATCAATAGGTACTTGACTTTACGTCTTTCATTGTAATTAAGTTTTTGTTAAAAATTTCATTTTTTAAGCAAGATTTTTAGCTGACTGTACTTTTTGTTGACTGTACTTGTATTGTTATCCAACCTACATAAGTATACCAAATTTCAAGTGAATGCGACCGCTGGAAGTGGGTCAAATTCGACAAGATTTGGCTTGTACATACGATATAGCATAGCAAGTTAAATAAAAACTTGTAAAATAAAAGCACTTAGGTACCTGTGTTTAGATGACCAGATGGCCTAGTGGTTAGAGAACCTGACTACGAAGCTTGAGGTCCCGGGTTCGATTCCCATGTCGGGGCAGATGTTTGTATGAAAAATACGAATGTTTGTTCTCGGGTCTTGGGTGTTTAATGTGTATTTAAGTATGTATCTATCTATATAAGTATGTTTATCCGTTGCTTAGTACCCATAACACAAGCTTTGCTTAGCTTACTTTGGGACTAGTAATTAGTGTGAATTGTCCCGTGATATTTATTTTATTTATTTATTTACCTGTATCAGAATCTTCGTTGACTGTATTAAGCTGCGTACGGACTGCGCGCACTCGGGTACGCGTACCCGGGCTTGCGTGTCTTGGAACGCCATATCCGTACGCCATGTACGCGTACAGTGTACACGTACACGTACACGTACTGTACACGTACACGTACACTGTACGCGTACATGGCGTACGGACATGGCGTTCCAAGACACGCAAGCCCGGGGCCCGGGTACGCGTACCCGAGTGCGCGCAGTCCTTACGCAGCTTTAGAACTAGAACTTCACAAAAACAAGTTGAATTTACCTGTTTTTTAGGCCAAGCGCATTCGCATTGCAATCGTCGAGTTCGCGGGAAGACTGGAATAAATAAACAAGATTTCACTGCATTGATATTTTAAGTCAAAACTACCCTCAAAATAAGTCCTAACCACAGACTGGATAGACCTACTCATACTACCTAGGTACTGACTGCACCAATAGAAATCCTAAAATGACTGCTGCTGAAGCACTGGTACCTAAGTATCTGGAACTAGTCCTCTGTTGTGGTAGGAAGGTATCTCTATTTAAGAAGTTTTATTTTTGTATTAATTTTTTTGGATTCCGTTACCAAAATAGCAAAAACAGGAATCCTTATAGGTAGTTTCATCTATCATACTAGGGGCGTTCAATAAAAAGTGAGAATGAGTATGTTATAAACAACTTTTACTAAATGTCATTTTATTTTTCGACATAGTCACCTTTTAGCATAATACACTTAGTATATCTTTTTTCTAAACTTAAATTCCATTTTTAAAAAAGGTCTCATCTTGAGTCTTAAAAAATCTTGTACTGCAGCGACTATACCGCGTCGTCGTCTTCAAATTTCTGGCCTCTCAGGTATTGTTTCAATCTCGGAAATAGGTAGAAATCACTGGGAGCGAGATCTGGTGAATACGGAGGATGCTTAAGGATATCGAACCCAGCATCACGAATTGCAGCCATTGCAACGGCGGACTTGTGTGCCGGGGCATTGTCCTGGTGGAACAGCACAACTTTCGAGAGTTTACCTCGCCGTTTTTCGCGGATCTCATTGCGCAATGTTGCTATTTGTTTGGCGTATAAAGTGCCTGTAATAGTGGCTCCATGCTCGAGATACTCAATCATTAATACCCCTTTACCATCCCAAAAAACTGAGCCCATGACCTTACCGGCAGATGGGCTCACCTTGAATTTCTTCGGAGTTGGAGATGATGGCCTTTTCCATGTCATAGACTGCAGTTTCGTTTCAGGGTCGTAATGATGGAACCATGTTTCGTCCATTGTTATAAATCGCGCCAAAAAAAGTTCCCGGTCTTGCTGCATCAGGTTCAAAGCTTCTTGACAAATCTCTAGTCTAGATTGTTTTTGCGTGTCAGTAAGCATTCTTGGTACCCAACGCGCAGATACCTTTTTCATACCCAAGCGTTCATGTAAAATATTATGCACGCTCCCCGTTGAAATCTTTACATTTTCAGCAATAAAACGAACTGCGACACGACGATCCGCCAAAACTGAGTTTTCGACTTTTTTCACAATTTCTTCAGTTACTGCTGTAGTAGAACGTCCGGAGCGTGGGTCGTCCATTGTCGATGTTCTTCCACGCCTAAATTCGGCGCACCAACGTGCGACTGTCGAATACGGAGGAGCATTAGACCAAGTGTCCCGCAAATCCAAATTGACTTGGTCCGTAGAAAAATTTTTCAAATACAAGTATTTGATAACGGCGCGCAGTTCAATTTTCTCCATTTTCGCTAACGTACTCAATAGCATTGCAAAGAAATTACCGTATATTTTTTTAAACAAAAGACAGTTAGTTTTTTTTTTCATAGCAATCAGCTAGATAGATTAGCCTTACCGGCCAGTGTTTAATTTCGTAATATTAAAAGAGTTTGCATCTCATTCTCACTTTATATTGAACGCCCCTCGTATATTTAATCCGTCCATCGTTCTGCCTGTCCGGAGCTTAGCTTAGATTCCTAAAACTAGAGAACTATAATTTCGCGGGTAGAACTGTAGACTATGTAAAGGTATGCATAAAATCACACAAACAATAGTAGATTGTGTAGAAAGAGCATAAATCGAGCCATTTTACCCGAGACGTTCATATAACCACCCGAGCCGGTACGGCGAGGGTGGGTAGACACGACGGGGAGAAAATGGGATTATGGTATAAATCTTCCCAGGTGAATTTTTCGCTTCGAGCCATTACATTAAATTTGAACCTTAATACTATGACGATACCGTTTGTTTTGAAAGATAAGGGCTCGAAGCGAAAAATTCACCTGGGAAGATTTATACTATAATGCTCGAGTTTAACACTCTGCTTTTCACTTCGATTGCAAGGATATTAAACAGCAACATTGGAAATAAAATTTACGAGCTCTTATTTTGCATGCATTCTAATTTATATTATGGTGTAGGTACTAGATTTGCCTAGTTTTATTAATTTTGCAATATAAAACACGTTATAGAAAAAATCAAGAAACTGATATTTTTATAAATTTCTACTGTTTGTGGCTGATGGAGCGACGACATGGTTAAAGTGGCGGGAACGCATTTGATGCGGATGGCGCAGGGCCGATCTGTTTGGTGAGCCTTGGGGGAGGCCTATGTTCAGCAGTGGACGTCTTTCGGCTGAAATGATGATGATGATGAATGGCTAGATACGTAACGGGACACGGAGAGGGTAGTACAGTCCAGGGTATTTTATACTTACTTATAATATTATACCGCCATCACGTCAAATATTATGTAAACACCAACCTTATCATTAGTGGCATAGAGGTGTATTTTTGAGTCTTGATAACGTATGTAAGGTACGTATTTATGTCCTTAACTATACTTTTTTTCTTACTGCCAGATGATGTGTGACCGAAACTCGTTGGTTATTTTTTTTTATTTTAGTTTCCTTTTTTCTTTTCCGAATTCCGTCAATGAGCAATATGTCCTTATGTGAGTGAAACTGAATGATCTGCCGATTGAAGACCTTTTTACCCTCTTGGCAAGTTTTCTGTACGGCATACCCAGTGAAGCAATGAACCATTGATATACCTAAATTCAACGTGAAAAAGCCGACTAGTGACATCTAGGTTTTCACTAAGGCACGCCCAATCAACCATTGAATCAAAATTTCGACATGACAAAGTCGACTAGCGACACCTAGTGATAAAGTTACGCTATCGTAAAACTGCCAATGCGGTGACAACGTAGTTGTCAGAGTAATTCACAGATGGCGCTTCAATAGCGGTTGCATGCAAGAACGTGCGTTGCTAAATAAAATTGCTAGGTGGCACTTTTATTACTGACCCTAACTAACTTAATTTAATTTAGAATTAGAAACCACAACAACATTATATTGCGGCTCGTGAACTGTAATCTCTTTATAATTTGTACTAGAGTAACAATTGACGATACGCAAATAAAGTGACATTGAAACAAATTTTATCTTGCGGCTCCCAGACTATTGTACTGTACTATTTGCTAGGTAAGAAATAGTTGACCAGACGCAATATAATATTATTGTGGTTTCTAATTCTATTAAATAAAGTATAGCCCACATTAAGGATGCACTTCCATACCATAGAAGCGAAGCAGAGCAAGAATATGCAGAACCGCATAATTATCCACATCTCTGTTGCTTCCCTAGCACTTTGATGGTATTTATATTGATAGTTTTTAGGGTTCCGTACCCAAAGGGTAAAAACGGGACCCTATTACTGATATTCCGCTGTCCGTCTGTCCGTCCGTCCGTCCGTCTGTCACCAGGCTGTATCTCATGAACCGTGATAGCTAGACAGTTGAAATTTTCACAGATGATGTATTTCGGTTGCCACTATAACAAAAAGTACTAAAAATCAGAATAAAATAAATATTTAAGGGGGCTCCCATACAACAAACGTGATTTTTTTGCTCGTTTTTGCTCGGTATTGGTAACGGCAACAGGTAGACGCTTCAAATATTCACAGAATATTTAGTTATAAATATATTAACTTTAAAAATAAATAATTAAATTAAAATAAAAAATATATTTAAGGGGGGCTCCCATACAAAAAACGTGTTTTTTTTTGTTTTTTTTTTTTATAAATAATGGTACGGAACCACAGAAATAATAATAAAGAGGATAGAAGTGCCTTAGACGCGTGACCTTGGCGCCGCGCTTGTGACTCGAAGGTCACAAGCGCGCGACTTGTGGCTCAGTGCTATTTGAAACGTGGGTATGATAACAAGTGGTTTAAAATGGTGTTTTGCAGCATTAGCAATTGCGGAAACTCGTCCACACTGTGTAATTACACTAATAAGGGGATTACATTTCATTGGTAGGTATTAATTTAATGTAATAATGCGGTTTATATCAAAATACAACTTGAGAAAATATTTCATTATGAAATATTGGTTTACACGTTATTAACACGAAACTTCAGGTACCATTGCTGCTCATATCCTTAAAAACGCAGATTGCTTTGAAGTATACGCAGCAATGTAATATAATTTTTGATAAACCTTCTGCCTCGCACAAATGTTCATGGTACGAACACAAGATATGTCACGACTAGTCCCAAGCTAGTGATGCCCGTTGACTTGCGTAGACTTTTTATCGATATCCTAGTTTACAATCATCCTAAACACGGTATAAAGGTGGTGTAATTAGTATAATAGTGTACAAATAATAAAGTTAAAATTCCATTGTAAAAAAAACACTGATTGTTTCTTTTGTTTATTTAATCCCGGAACTCTCACCGAAACTACAAAATTCCTAAATTGTATAAAGAATAAAGAATTTTGACTTTGACTTTATATTAAAAATGATAATTCAGTATTAAACAGCGTATTATTTAAAAACATATTTCAAA
Organism: Archips crataeganus; assembly: GCA_947859365.1. Classification (NCBI taxonomy): domain Eukaryota; kingdom Metazoa; phylum Arthropoda; class Insecta; order Lepidoptera; family Tortricidae; genus Archips; species Archips crataeganus. The sequence goes on from OX402065.1 coordinate 7,582,793, forward strand.
TATGTATGACAAAACGAATACACCCTACAGTTAATTGGTACTTAGTATACATTTTCATCATCACTTTTATTGTCATCGTCAAATGTAGGGTAGCACACAACACTAACAACATCACTTTGACAACCCTACATTTACCCCGCTATCCTACATTTGACAATGACAATAAAAGTGATGATGAAAACGGGGGTAGTTGTGTGTCGCTGTCAGTTGCGTCGAGTAGCCGCACGACCAGGGCAGTAGCGCGCAGTGCGCGTTTGGGAGCCGCCGTGACGTGCGACTCCGAGAAGAAGGGCTCGGATTAGCCCGAAACATGTCGAGTTTAACTCGTTTTAAGACGTGAGTGATCCGTTTATTTTCACTATGAGTGAGTCTCACGATAGTTTCATGTTTAAACTCACATCTCTCACTTACACAGAGTCGGTGGTAGGGTCAACCAACGTCATAAATAAGTGATCACTTTTGTACCTTGTCGCTTTAACGTCATGTTTGAAAAGCCATACGAAATTATGTAACGATTGAAAGTGACAAGGTACTACAAATGTGGTGACTTATTTATGACGTTGGTATGACAGACACATGCAGCCAAACATTATACATTTCACATTCACATACCTAGGTCAAATTCACATAATTAGCTACAAATTATTTATACTAATGTCCATCCCCACGAATTAATTTTAAATTTGATCATTTAACCAATAATTTCCTGTAAAGTTTACTGCAAATTGTAACAGTCGATAAAATTGTCGATGAATCGAGGCCTAGCGTAAATGTGAAATAAATTGCTTTTGTACACTACAACCATACTGCCGACGAGGCCAATGAAGAACGCCGTGTAGTAAGTGTGGGTATGACTTACGGTGAGTGTTATTCAACGCTGTCTCTAAGTGGTTAGGTTCATAATTGTTTGTAAGCAAAATATTAGTAATTGTGTGCGTGATTGCGTAGTACGGTTCTGGTCTTTTGCGTGTGTGCATTAATAGTAAGTAGAGGGGACAAAATAGCGCCACTGGTCCCGGAACAAAATAGGAACTAAGGCATTTCTATCCTCTTTATTATTATTTCTGTGTACGGAACCCTTCGTGTGCGAGTCCGACTCGCACTTGGCCGGTTTTTTACATAAAACTGATTTGTCAATCATCGTGATTGACCACTATCTCACCTGATGAAAAGTGTAGATGAGGCCAAGGGTGTTTATCTCACTGGTTTAGTAACGGCACTTTCACACGGGTAACGTCCCGTTTTTTGCGAGTTCGGTTTTTTGCAGGATTCCGTTTAGTAGCATACGTGCTACTGTGGTAACATTCACACGAGCATTCGGTTTGCAGGATACCGCAAACCGAATGCTCGTGTGAATGTTACCACAGTAGCACGTATGCTACTAAACGGAATCCTGCAAAAAACCGAACTCGCAAAAAACGGGACGTTACCCGTGTGAAAGTGCCGTAACAGCCTTGAAGAGCCCTAGGTTGAACCTATATGGAAATACAGACGACGGAAGCGAATTTTATTCCTTAGCAGTATATATACTAACAATGAGCAATTTGCTTTAACCCTGAATAAGGTAGAGGCGATTTAGGAACCACAAGCGCTGAGTTGGAAATTGAACCTTATTGACTTGGCTATACGTCACAACTTCCATTGAAATTATTGAAAATAAGACTAGCTTTAAAAATATCCTGTCAGGTATGTATTCGATAGCTGCTTTAGATTCTGTCGTATAATAGTATGCTCCAATAAATGGGGCATTATAAACGGTTAAATCATTAATAATAATAATAATAATAAATATTAGGGGACAATCTTACACAAATCGACCTAGTCCAAAACTAAGCAAAGCTTGTACTATGGGTACTAGACGACGATAAACATACTTATATAGATAAATAAATACTTAAATACATAGAAAACATCCATAACTCAGGAACAAATATTCGTGCTCATCACACAAATAAATGCCCTTACCGGGATTCGAACCCAGGACCTCTTGCTTCGTAGGCAGGGTCACTACCAACTAGGCTAAAGCGGTCGTTAAAAATCTAACAGTCAAACGTGATTCAGGGATTTTACTACATTTCCATGGGAATACCCAAATCTTACTACATCATGGTCTCCATATACCTAAGTTGTTTGGTTGTATGAAGAACACCGTGGAAAATTTCGTGTCTCTAGAATAGACCAGCAGCTAAGATTTTGGAATTTGACATGGATCCAGGACCAGATTTAGGGGAGCGCATCCGGGGCCACACCACAGCCCCGGGGCTTCTGCATTAGAAACTTTGAAAAATGGTTTATGAAATCTCGACTGGAAAAAAATTTGGGAAATAATTTGTGACCAAGGGGCCTCCACTCCTTTTATGCCCCGAAGGCCTCCAGACCCCAGACCTCTAAATCCGGCCCTGCATGGATCCCGTGAGAATTTCGGGAGAAAAGTAGCTCATAAGTTCGAGAGGTCCGATTATTCACATACCAAATGTCATTCCAATCCGTCCAGCTGTTTAGCGTGAAAGGGTAACAAATACGGAAACACTTTCACAAACTTATGCATTTATAATATTAGTAGGATGACAAATCGACGCAACTTTATTCCGATTCCATAGAATGCATCCTATGGAGCCATGGCTGACGTTGTTAAAAAAATGAAAACCAAAGCATTTCGCCAAAATATTTTATTTTTCACGCAATATTCATCAATCAATCCAGATTCATATTAAGGCACTTATTTCTATTTATAGTTGAACCTTTCATTTTATTTTATTCGGTCATTATATTACAGACATCATGGATCATTTTGTTATAAAAATGTTACTCCTGATTTGGTGTTAAAATACCAAAATTTCAGAAGAAGAATAATAGATACAACTTTAAATAAAAATGTCCGTTATTTCAATTTTATTGTGAGAATTTACAACATTTACAAAAATATTCAGTCTGACCTCACATTGTTTTAATATCATTTAGGTTAGTTATTATTATTATTAATCGTATTTCTGCATCATAGATTTTAGATGTATCACAGTTATCATTTGAGTTAGTAAATTCAATATCATTTCAGCTTAAAAAAATAAACATAACTTATACACTACATACACACGAATACAAAATTAAAATACTTACATAACCTTTCTCTTCTTGTGTGTTAAAAAAATATTCTTTGCTGTCTTCAAACAACTTTTTTTTACTTTGATTATGTACATAAAATATTTCATTTCCAGTAATATTTGGCAAAAACACACCAGTAATTAAGTCTACAAATTTAAGGCACATCTTAATACATTGCACGGCACAGCACACATCACACAAAATCACGTCGTAAATTTATACTATGTGTCTAATAGAGCAGGCGAAAAGTTCGACAATGATTTTAGTCTACCACAGTGATCGCCAACCTTTTTGGTGAGTTCCCATAATTATGAATCGTATCAATTATGAATAGTTGGAGGCAGTGGGCGGGGCCAATGTGTTTTCGGATGGCGGCCACGCACCGCAGAAGTAAACGTCGCAGGAGTTCGACGGTGGCGAGCGGCACAAGACCAGTTATTTTGACGTACTTTGGGGGAGGCCTATGATCAGCAGGGGACGTATATTGTCTGACAATGATGATGAGTATACCTCATTATCAAACAGGCAGTTTGGTGGCTATCTAACATTAGTGATGTGCAATACAAAATATCCAAGTCTCGACGGTTTACGGGAAGTCCAAAACTTATCTGAACTCAAATTAGATAAAAGTTTTTTATGAAATTGCACATCCCTAATTATAGCTAAGCCGTTTAAATGAGTTCTCTCGCGCGCGGTACAGGGACTGGGGGGTATGACGGCGCGCTTGCCGACCGCACCCCTCTCTCTCAGCCCCTTTGTCGTCATACGAGCCCCTATACCACGCGGGCGAGGCGAGTACTCATTTAAACGGTCTAGCAGCTAGACCGTTTAAATAAGTCTGAGCTAGACTCTAGCTATACCACAGAATAAGTAATAGTACTAACGTACAGAAGGATCACTCTAGAACAAAAGTCAACTTTAGGTATAAAAACTTGTCTACTCTTACTGCTTGCACGCGTAATTGAAACTTATCGTGTGATACGAGCGTTCATATTCCGTTGGGCACCGCTGATCCGAAACCAAGCGCACAGGGTTCCCACTCGGCGATATTTGGTAGGTATATAAATCAAGAAAGATAACAGTGCGTATTAATTCAGTAAACTAACTACCTTTAGTATGTAAGTAAGTTATTTATAATATTGTTTCGAAGACATTGTTAGTTGCAAAAATCACAGAAAAAAACATGCTTAATTACGCGCGACGCGGCTAGCGTGCGTACTGAAGGCCGCGCGACAACCTACTGTCATGCTCCTCCCGGGAGGAGCGCCAGCCGAACATACCTAAACTGCGGAGTGAAACCCCCCTGGCTATACTAAGCTACCAATCTGCCCGGGGTCTAATAATGAGTATGGTGTGCTAGATCGGAACTACATCCAGGCCTGTTCAGTGCGGTCTCGGTTCATGCGCGCTATCTCGGTGCGCAGGCGACGTTCATCCGCGCTCTTCTCTCGCAGCTCTGCCTCTCGCTCTGCCGCCGCTTCCAGCTGTTGTTTCTGCACGTGAAGACCGTTCAGTTGCGACTGTAGAGCTGTTATTGTTGAGTATGCTGCGTTTTTCAACTGTGGACAGGAAAGATAAATGTTAAATATGTCCAGCTAGTCGAGGAATAGTACATTACTGCAGAGGCCGGGACGTAAGGGGTTGCCGGCCGAGTATCTAAGTTATGACGATGACGATGACGATGATGATGATGATGATGATGATGATGATGACGATGACGATGACGATGACGATGACGATGACGATGATGATGATGATGATGATGATGATGATGATGGTGACGATGATGATGATGATGGTGATGATGATGGAGACGATGATGATGGTGATGGTGATGGTGATGGTGATGATGACGATGATGATGATGGTGGTGATGGTGATGTTGATGGTGAAATATTTCTCTAGGCAAAAAGACTCGGCAAATGTCGGCTTCGTATAGCGTTGTCGCACGCTACTTACAAGTAATGTGTGACAACGCTCTACGAAGCCGACATTTTGCTGAGTCTTATTCCAAAGACCGATGTGCAATCTACTGCCGCCGGGTACTGTACTTTGTAGGAAAACGTGTTGAAAAAACCTGGATACACCTGCAAAGAAATTGGGTGTGTGTGAAGTTCCCAATGCGCACTGGGCCCGCGTGGGAACTACGGCTCAAACCTCATTTCGAGAGGAGGCCTGTGGCCTGCAGAAAAACGTATACAGGCTGGAATGATGATGAGGAAAATTGCTGATCAGTTTAAAAAAATAAACATACCTGAGTATCTCTCTCCCTGGAGCTGACCTCGCGATGGAAGCTCTCCATCTGTTCGAGGATCTGTTCCCTCTCGGCGACGTTGGCGCGCTGCTGGCGGCGGCTGGCTTCCACCTTGTCTTCCACCTGCTTCCGAAGAGTCGAGAGCACCTCTTCCATGAGAAGTGCGCGGGCTTCACGCTCCTTCGCCCAGAGCTGGTGAGATAGTCAGAATAGGTATAGTCGGGGTAAAAAAAGGTTCGTCACTTTTCGACCTTAATTCGTTGACATAGAGTCGAAAAGTGACGAACCTTTTCTTACCCCGACTATACAATCGAGTACTGAATTGGGTACAATCAGCTGCAGAGACAAGGTACCCCCTTGTAACGGCGGTAACATAGGGTGTACCTTTTCTATGCAACTGACCGTACCAGGTTTCCCCATTAATTTCACGGCGATTTCTTTAACAGGTGTAATTCCAGCCTGGTAGGCGATTCAGTTACTTCGACTGTATAGTACGAATTTTTTGACGTGCCCCGATCTCGTTAAGAACCCACCTTTCGAACAAAGCCATTGTATTCTATTATGTTCTCAAATGAATAATCCTCAGTTTAAAATGAACGTAAATATAAGATAAAATAGCTCATTGAAATAACGATTTTATTATTTACAGTAGAGAGTTCATTTTAATTGAATCTTTGTTAGTTTGTTTCTTTTGTTTGTTTTGGCTGCATGTCTACGACGCATTCAATGTTGAAAAATATTATCTGCCGACAAAGTTTCATTGAAAATGAACTCTCTACTGTAAATAATAAAGTCGTTATTTCAATGAGCTATTTTAATTATATTTCTGTTCATTTTAAACTGAGGATTGTGCACTTGAGGATATAATAGAATACAATGGCTTTGTTCGAAAGGTGGGCTCTTAACGAGATCGGGACACCTCAAAATATTCGTACTATACAATAGACGAGAGTTGTATGTATGTATGTATGTAATCTCTTTATTGTACAAAAAAAATAAGAAAAAGAACAAAACACTATTGACAACCGTTAAAATAAATGTACAAAGGCGAACTTATCCCTTGAAGGGATCTCTACCAGTCAACCTTTGTAAACCTTTATATTATTAGGAATATAATAAATAAACAAGCTTTATCCCGCGGATTCGCTCCCCAGTAAGAATAAAAATTGGCGAGCACTCTATCCCGAATTTCGAAAAATCCCTTTTTAGTCCACCTCTATGATCCTAAAGGAATATGTCTGCCATACTTCAAATCTCTAGCCCCAAACGTTTTAGTTTTAGTGAGTCTGTCCGCCAGTCAGTCATGTTACTCTTTTAAAGGTTAAAGTCAAGGCTGATAAACATTTTCATAGGCTGACTGTACCTTATCCTGTTTTTCATTGATCTGCCGCGCTTCCCCATCGTACATAGCGTCGATATTCCGCCTCCGCTGCCGCTCCCGCTCCCGCGCGTCGCTCAGCTCAAGCAACGCCGCATCCAACAAACGCTTGTAACTCGAACACTTCTCTTTACTCGATTCGACATCCTGGAAATGAGAAAGAAGATAGTTTGAAACGCGTTTATGGTTCGAGTCTTGACTTGTGATGCTGTTGTTTGTAAGGTCTGTGTGATATCTTCTGTTGATCTATGTGGAACCGGAAGAGGGTGGCATAATATTTGAGGGTGGTATAATATTTTTTGCATGAAAATATATATTGTCTATGAAACGGCAATACCGCGTAACCAACAATTGCTAATGCTGCGTAACTGACTTCTGGCAATTTAGGCAAGTTTTGCACGAGAGCATTAAAATTAAATTGATAATAAGTATATCTTTGTGTTTATTGATGCCAAATTTACCCAAACTTAAATTTGACACATATGTATGTGTACCATACACATATGTATGTGTACACGATATACCATATGTATGTGTCGCACAGATTTAGCTCTGTTTCACTTTAGGTTGCGCAGTAATTTAGAATAATTTAATTTACAATAATTTTACTAACTAGACAACACTGTTTTACTGTTACACAGTGCACGAAATTACATAATACACAATAAATAAATAAAATAAATAAATATCACGGGACAATTCACACCAATTGACCCAGTCCCAAAGTAAGCTAGAAAGCTTGTGTTATGGGTACTAGGCAACGGACAATGTTACTTAAGTGATAGCATCTATGTGACATTACAGCGGGCTTCGCACTAAACTAGAAGTAGCAAACTAGTAGCAGCAGGTTTCATTTATATTTTCTAATTCAACTAACAAATAATTAAATCTTACCTTAAGAACAGCTGCCTTCAACTTTTCCAGCATCTGAAGATCCAACTCAATCTCCTGTATCACAGACAACACTTTCTTCTTCAGCTTATACTTATGCAGGCCCATGTTGACAATAGTCGCGTCCCTCTCTGACACGAGCCGCGCGTGCTCTTTCTCTCTCTCGCTCGATATGTACTTGAGCTCATTCAGTATCATCAGTTCTTTTTCTTCTTGTTTTTGTAATCGTTTGACGATTGATTCTTTCTCGCTTAGCTCGGCGATTTGGCCTTCTAGACTACCACGGAGTTCCTAGAAAAAGTTTTATCATAAAATTGTACAGTGAAATAGCGATGCGCCGAGTACGGCTTGACTCGAGTCAGACTCGATTCCTGCTTAGGACTCGCCTACTCGAGTACTAATATTTTTATTCGAATACGCCAGACTCGATTCGGTACTCGAGTTAGGGAGAATCGGTTTCGTACTCGCTGACTCGATTCCATTATGCGAGTACAACTGACTCGAGTCTAGTATTCGAGTCAGATTGACTCGCTTGAATTCAATCTCTTTTTACTTAAGCAATGAATGAATACTATGCTGTTTGAAGATACTCCTTTTCGATTTTTCCTTTTTGTTATAAAATTGGTAACGAACATGATTTCTGGCCTTGAATTTCTTGACTCGAGTAAACATTCGAATAGATACCAAACATAGACTCGAGTAGGTCTTCACTGGGCTCGAATCGCGGAATCGAGTCAGGATTCGAATAATATATTAATTGACTCGAGTCGTGGAATCGAGTCAGGAGTCGAATACCACATAAAATGACTCGAGTCGACTCGATCCTTCAAAACAGCGACTCGGCACATCACTACAGTGAAATACAAAAATATGTATCCATTCGAACCACTCAAAAATATGTCCTACTACGACCTTATTACGTCTGAATAAAAGCATGAGATAACGTATTTTTGACACTTGTCTAACATTTTTACACTCGTACGGTCAACAACTTTAATTTTTCGAGTATAGTCGGCTAAACTCGATGTGCATTACACAGCTAAAATACGAACAGTGGGATGTTGCTCAACAATTAAAGTTCTTGGCCGTACTTACATAGCCATAAAATAAGTTTTTTTATTTATTTATATACAAGAATCATTTTTGTTTACTGTACTTGCATTGTTATCCAACCTACATATTCGTACCGAATTTCAAAGATTTGACCCGAACAAACGAAATCGCAATTTCTTTACCAAAATCGTGAAGTGAAACGCCATCTTTCTACACCATTGACTGATCAATCCAAGAAAAAGCGTTTCAGGTTTTATTACTCCAGAGTCTTATTTATTTCATTTAAAGTCACAGTCCTATGTAACCCATATTCCGCAAATAAAAATAATTTAATTTCAGACACACGTACCCTCATCTGTTGCTCCTTTTCCTTCAGTCGTTCTTCCTCTATCTCTATCTGTTTGCGAAGCGCCTCGTCCCGTTCCTGTAGGGCTTTGAGATTCTCTTCTTCTTCTTTCTTTCTTGCCATCTCTTTCTCCACTATTTGCTGAGTCCTGTTGGAAAACGTGCATCAAATTTACAAGCGATGGAGGGCAAGCTTTTTGTTGTCTTCAAAAGATGGCACTAGTTGTTATAGTGAATTGATATCTTTACTATTTGGTGCTAGTAAACTGACTGACCAAGCTGATTTGAGACATTGACCACAGTTATTAGATACTTTAAATAGGCATAGGTATTATAGTACATTGTGCATCAAGGGCCGTAAGTAGGGGTTACTAACGAGAGTCTATTAGAAGTCCGACGCCGGAGGCGGAGGGCTTTTAATGACTCGAGTTTGTAATCTCCTTACTGCCCGTACGGTTGGCCCATTTTGACTGCCGTCTTCAATAGATGGCGTTATAATAGCAAGGATGATATAGACTGGATTGGCAGTCGCCATAGTACGGATCGGCCGCGGTTTTTATAGTTCGATTATTAAATCTAGATGGCGCTGAAATATAGCCAGATGCTTTGAAGGCAAAACAATAGGACTACAGATGTTTCATATTACTACAAATGTATTATTTTTAAAAAATATTGCATAAACATTTGTAGTAATATATGAAACATCTGTAGTCTTATTGTTTTGCCTTCAAAACCTCTGGCTATATTTCAGCGCCATCTAGATTTAATAATCGAACAACAAAAACCGCGGCCGAGCCGTATACTATGGCGACTGCCAATCCAGTCTATATCATCCTTGGTTATTGTCACTGCAGCTGTTACTAGATGTCGCTACTGGCTTACCAAGCTGACTTGAGTTTCCCGCTAGCGATATAAGCAGACGCAGCTCGCAGCTCTGGTTGACGCAGGCGCCACGCATGGTGCAAGCGTAGCTCCGCTTCTTGCTTCCGGAGCTGCTCCTCTTTGTCTATGATACCCTGGTTTATATCCTTCAGGGTTGAAGTTGGTACGTCATTTAGATATGAACTGAAAGGTCAAGACGAAAGTTTTTGAGTATCACACGCTAAGCAATATGATTTGATGAGAAACTTGGCTGATTAATTTCGTCATCGTTTCTGGCTTTCTCTCTTAGAGGGTTTAGGATGTAGTTCCTACAAGGGCCCGGTGTGAAATGAGAGCTTCACACACAGCATTGTACTGCTTTGCAGGTGTACGCAGGTTTCATTCAGATTGTCCCTCACCGAAAATCTCATGTTAAACTTCAAATGTAAGATACTCATCATCACAATCCCAGCCGATATACGTCCCACTGCATGGCACAGGCCTCCTCTCAGAATGAGAGGGCTTGGGCCGCAGTTCACACGCGGGCCCAGGGCGGATTGGGACACACACCATTGAAGTTCTTTGCAGGTGTGTTCAGGTTTCCTCACAATAATTTTTTAATTTTAATTTTTTAATGATTGTAATAAAATTGATTGTGTCAGTGAGCGAGCACAATAATTTTTGTCGCAAAGAGATTAAATTATTTGTTACGATAATATATCATTCACAAATCTATACCCATTTTTGAAAAGTTTCGGCTTGGCCGCGAGAGCCTTCATCTCTTGTTGGTATTCCATATTTTCTTGGAACAGCATTAACTCCAATTTTTTGCGGCGCTCCTCAAGTTGACTGAAAAGAAAATTAAACACAATTATTTATTTGGTAATGGTTTTGATAAGTTTGATTACGGTGAAATTAAACAATGAGGAAACCTACACACACCTGTGATGAATTTCAATGGTGATTGTGAAGTTAACAATCCGCATAGAGCCCGCGGGGGAACTACACCCCAAGCTCTCTCATTCAGCCTGTGACTTGCTGTAGGGCGTATACATATAGACCGGGATGATGAAGATGATAATGATGATGACGATGATGGCGATGATGATAACAATGAAAATAGGTCGTAAAGTATTTTTCACCCTCCTACCCCATTTAAGTTTGATTTAAACTTCAGTTTAGTTAGGAATGAAAGTGTCAATTAGGAATATGACCAATTAAGAATATGACAAATCAGGAACAAATCATTTTATCAACTTACATAGCCCGTAGTTTCCTAGTACTTAACATCTCAGCCTCCTTGTTGGCTCTCTCATAGTACCCATCGGTGGTCCATTGCTCATGATGCCGAGACTTGTTGGTGTTTGCTTCAAAGTAGTTGGCAACCTTTCGCAACTCCTCGGCTCTCCGAAGCTCTGTATCACGACGCTGGGCTGCAATAGCTTGGAGCTGCCATTGAGGACGGGGGCGAGACATGGTCTGCAAGAGATGAACAGTTCAAGATCAGTTTATTGAGCATTTGTTAAAAAGTTACATTATAATTTACATTACATGTCAAATTTATAGAATTTATACTGAAAATTCCCAAGAAATACATCAATAAAATAAAACACATGTTGAAAATAAATACAAATAATATTATCACAAAACTAAATTCAATCATACATAACAATTAGTAAAGTCAGTTCTCCATTAGGATTTGTTAAAAATAAAATATATAAATAAATAAATTGGACTGGACATTTCTATAAAAAGACTTAAAACACAAGTGTAGTGCATATATGCATGTATCAGCCCAATGAGCTGCTAGTGTATTATTTTAAATAATAATAATAAATGTTAGCCAAGTTCAATACCAAAATTATGCTTGGTTGTTGACTTCTCCAACAAAAGGATTGAGGGTGCCAAGTTCTGTAGATAATCCTGAAATCTTGTAAGAACACTTGGAAGAACAAATATAAAACCATTTCTTTATTCCTCTACTATAAAACAATGTGCCATAAATAGAACTATCAAATAATTTACACAAAGTAGGTAACTTAAATAAAAATTGAAGCTTAAAAGCTTACAAAGTCAGAAATAGTATTTTTTTCCTCATTTTTAATTTAAAATCCTTTGTATTTGTAGTGCTTGTTTACCAGAAAAAAATACAATAGAAAAACAATAAACATTTGATGCAGATCTCCGTTAGCAGAAAACAACAGTTCAGTCTTTGTATTATTCTGATGTTAGCCCCTTGGTATCATCATACAGGATTGACAAACATGTTTGAGACAATATAAAATAATGAACATTCACTTTTGACATTGATTATATCAATATGGTCATGCTCAAAATAGCTCATAAGTTCATTTTTAAAGAGAATACTTAATTTACAAAATAAAACATGAAGTACCTACATTAATATAGCAAGAAATTGACATTGACCATGGCTGACCATGACATGCCACTACATGGTAAGCAAAAGAAATTCATTATAACACTTCCTTTTTACTTACGTGCTAAAATTACACACGTCCTCTCACGACACCTTGGGTTAACCTCACTGGAAATAAATATAGGATTTGATACAAACAAATGATTCATTTAAAGGCTGTGAGATCAATACACTGACCTCCTTGGCAATTCTCACTCACACTGTCGCACTGTACGATCGGACCTTCAGCCAAATAAGTCAAGTCAGGGCAATTGCATGATTATACTACGTGGGTGTAATTGCACCCACAATTGGGTCATGTGAGATCAGATCCAAGACAAATCCAAATGAAATTAATTATGATTTAAGATTACGGTCAGTTCGTTTAAAGAAACGATACGTTAATTTGTCATTTTTGACGTGCAGATAAAGTTAAATTTTATTCATAATTTAGTTTTGACTACATTTTAAAAACAACTGTAAGACAATGCAATAGGAGCTACTTTTTGCTATTAAGCAAGACCAAATATTTACAACAGCGTAAGTTGCTTCAAACTAAAGATATAAATAAAAGCGTGTGGACGCCGAAATGACAGTTGCGTAGCAACAATAAGGAGTTTTTCAAAACGCTTAAACATTGTGTAAACGCATTGCAGTTTTAGAAGTTTGAGTGAAAAACGCTTTACGTATGATGGGCATTATGAAGGGCATTTCTATTTTTCGTTGTACCCAATTATTTTAAGAAATTGTTAACAGGGAGTTAACATTAGTCCGTTTGGTTACGCACTTTTTCAAGTCTTTACAATAAAAAAAAAACGTAACAAACCAGACTATTCATCACTTCTTGTTAAACATTATTGAACATGTCCCGATTTTTTATTTTTTTTTATTCTAAAGGCTTGAAAAAGTGCGTTACCAAACGGACTAATTTTAACTCCCTGTTAACAATTTCTTAATTGGGTACAACGAAAAATAGAAATGTCAAAAAGAGTACCTTTATGAATCCTATTAATATTACAAATGCAAGCGTGTGTTTGTTACTCTTTTACGTTGTAACGGCAGAACAGATTTGAATAAAATTTGGTATGCAGATAGTTCTTGGAAGTTTTCAGGGTTCCGTACCCAAAGGGTAAAAACGGGACCCTATTGCTGAGGCTCCGCTGTCCGTCCGTCCGTTCGTCCGTCCGTCTTTCCATCTGTCCGTCTGTCACCAGGCTGTATCTCGGGAACCGTGATAGCTAGAGAGTTGAAATTTTCACAGATGACGTATTTCGGTTGCCGCTATAACAACAAAAACTAAAAAATGGAATAAAATAAATATTTAAGGGGCCCATACAACAAACTTGATTTTTTTGCTCGTTTTTGCTCGATATTGATAACGGCAACAGGTAGAAGCTTGAAATATTCACAGAATATTTAATTACGTAGGTATTGACTTTAAAAATAAATCATGAAATTAAAATAAAAAAAATATTTAAGGGGGCTCCCCCCATACAACAAACGTGATTTTTAGGGTTCCGTACCCAAAGGGATAAAACGGAACCCTATTACTGAGGCTCCGCTGTCCGTCCGTCCGTCCGTCCGTCGGTCCGTCTGTCCGTCTGTCACCAGGCTGTATCTCGGGAACCGTGATAGATAGAGAGTTGAAATTTTTACAGATGATGTATTTCGGTTGCCGCTATAACAACAAATACTAAAAAACCGGCCAAGAGCGTGTCGGACACGCCCAAGATAGGGATCCGTAGCATGTACGAAAAAATCTTTGCATACTTTATTTAATGTGGTTGTTTTGGTCCCAAGTCCCAACGTCGGCGGTACAGCGCCATCTATCGGCGAATTGGGTAACTAATCTAACTAGTATGTATGTATGTATGTATGTTGATTGTTTTTCAGATGTAATATATTTTTTTTTATTTGAAAGAAGATCTGTTAGCTTGATTTTATAGGTACTTAAAGAAAAAAAATGCTTGCAATGGCGATTAAATTACAATCTTAGTTTAGAAATATTTTTTTGCATTAAACAAAAACTTAAAAACTGCTCAACTGATTAAGTTGAAAATAATTTTCCTAGAAAGTTTTTATTAAGTTTAACTTAAGTACGTGATTTTTTTCATATTTTTTAGACGTGCGGTTCAAAAGTTAGAGGGGGGACACATTATTTTGAACTTTCGGAGTGAATATCTCCGAAAATATTCTTTTTATCAAAAAATGGTTTTAGAAAAACCCCTATTTATTTTGAAATACCTATCCAATGATGCCCCACACTATAGAGTTAGTCAAGGAAAAAAAAATCACCCACTTTAAGTCTATGGGAGGTACCCTAAAAAAATTTTTTTTAGTTTTTTTATCTAATCAATTTGTCGGCGTGACTGATATATATATATTAATGCCAAATTACAGCTTTCTAGTACTAACAGTCTCTGAGCTTAGCCGCGGACGGACAGACAGACAGACAGACAGACATGGCGAAAATATAAGGGTTCCTAGTTGACTACGGAACCCTAAAAATGGAATAAAATAAATATTTAAGGGGGTTCCCATACAGCAAACGTGATTTTTTTGCTCGTTTTTGCTCGATATTGATAACGGCAACAGGTAGACGCAAAGAATATTATATGAACAAGAGTGGCAACTCTATGGTCAAATATGCATGTATGGAAGGTGCTGCTGCCCTACGCCCTGGTGAAGAACTAATGTGACGTATCTATAGATGTATACCTATCTATATGTATATGTTGGTAGTGATGTACAGCTATAATTACGCGTAATTTTAATTGATAGGCTAATTGCCACTATTCGTATTTTAACCGTCTAATTCAAATCAGCATATACGAAGTATAAGCGGCTAAACCCGATTTGCACTATACGGCTAAAATACGAACATTGGCAACTGGCCTATCAATTAAAGTCCTTGACCGTACAATTTGGTACGCCATGGCCATGGCCGATGAATGACAACTGACAAGTTTGACAAGTCAACCAAGATGGCCGCTAATTTAGTTCTCCACCAAACAACCAAAGATCGCTGTAGTCGCATGAAAAGTGTGATATATGTAAGTGTGCCCCCCCTGGGTAGACGCTTGAAATATTCACAGAATATTTAATAGGGATGTTGACACCACCAATCAACTGACGTACTTTTTATGAGCTGTCAAAACACATTCCTCCCATAGAGTTTGAATGGCAATAGCAACATATGACGTCACTTGTTCGCATACTCAATTAACTAACTATTTATTTGTTTTAAAGCAACAAGAAATCTAATTTTGCAGTTAATCGCAAATTAATCTGGTTTTTAGGGCTAAAATAAAGCGTTTTTTTACTGGAGTCGTGTCCTCGAATTATTTTTTAATGGTGTCAACATCCCTATTATATATTGACTTTAAAAATAAATTATTAAATTAAAATAAAAAAATATTTAAGGGGGCTCCCATACAACAAACGTGATTTTTATAGATAATTGTCCGGAACCCTTCGTGCGCGAGTCCGACTCGCACTTGGCCGGTTTTTTTTTTCTAATATTATCACGGGATTTGAATTTGAATCCCGAAAAGATGTTCCAAAGACGGCACAGTGCACATTGCACGGGTTTTCTTCGTGCAACGTAATGATGGTGTTTTTTGGGAAATGCGAATTTTATAATGTTTTTAACTCTCGATTCTCACTCACAGCTAACAAGTACCTACATATTTATTTAGGTATGTTAATATTTTGAGTCGACTCGTGACCACGGCCGCTGTAGTGCGGTCGAAACGCCGAGGTAATGTGTGTAACAGTAAAATTCGTTATTAAGTCCCTAAAAATATTAGCTATTGGGAATTTTAGGTAAAAAAAAAAACGTACAGACGAATTGAGAACCTCCTCTTTTTTTTGAAGTCGGTTAAAAAATCATCTAAAACTACGCCACACCTCACAAACGGTTCTAATGATTACGACGAATGTTTAGGTTTAGGTAGGGTTATTTTTTTTTCGGGATCATTTTAATGTGTAATGCCATCTTCTGACGAATAGCTGAGCTACCTTGAAAATACCAAGCGTTTGCTCAGCCGCCCAGGTACTACTTACATCTTCATCATCATCATCATCATCAATAACATATTTTTTTTTAACCCTAAATGTTAGTTTAATATTTGGTAGCATAGCTTACGGTTGTGGTGCCAACTCTGAAGATGAGCTCTGGTTGAGTTCGAAACGCGTCAGTGTAGTTTGGAGGTGGTGATGGTTGGATTTGTGTGATTTGTGTGTGTTCGTACAGTGTGGTGGTGGAGGATCTGCATAAACACGCATTTCTTACATAAACGTAACTATCGTAAGGTCGCAGGTGAGCAAAGTAATTGTTTCAGTTCATTATGATTATAGTACATTGTTCATCGTGTATAATAGTTTCTTTAATTTGTTTAACCGACTTTTACA
This sequence comes from Archips crataeganus, assembly GCA_947859365.1. NCBI lineage: Eukaryota > Metazoa > Arthropoda > Insecta > Lepidoptera > Tortricidae > Archips > Archips crataeganus. Next base: position 7,599,506 of record OX402065.1, read on the forward strand.
AACTTTTAGTTTTTTTTTCCTACAAGAAAAAACTGGCAAATTTACAGCTCCGTGGCTCACCACGCCATTTCAAACGCTCTATTGCAAAGCTTGAAAAGCTTGAAGCTCTTATTTTCATTGAAGCGTCCGCAAGTTGTACGGCCTTCAAGGTGATAGCGGGTCGCATTCCGCCCTGAGAAGCGAGATGACAGGGCGCGCTGTCCTGCTCTAACGACAATATGGCGGCGAACGGTGTTGCTAACGTGTGGGAGATTTACTTGGTTAGTGGGTAAAATAGACGAATGAAGTTCTTAAGGAAAATTGATCGACAAATCGTGTTTTGTATTCATTATCGGACTCATCATCGATGCGTGTTCAAACTCGAAAAAGCAAAATAATTGACCGTCGAAAAAAGAACACAATGTAAAATATCTAGATTCGAAATTATTACAATACGTTATATCGGCTTATCGGGTTTGATCACGCATCGATGATGAGTCCGATAATGAGCTTTCTTTATGAACGATTCAATTAGATAAATAAAATAAAATAACTTTTTTCGTACATTATTTTTAATTTTTTATGTTCGATTTAAGTCTCCATATTTATTTTTCAATGTGGCTAAATCGATGGAACTTACCAAAAATTCTTACAAATTTTATAAACATAGTTCCCTCTTAATCTCCAACAAACTATTTCTCGGAGATTCTCTATCAAGTTTCTTTAAAAAACGCGGTAAGTATTTTTTCACGGCTTCCAAGGTAAATTAACCTAACATGGCAACACTGAAAACCGGCAGTCAGTCTATCCGAGGCGGCGCGAGCGCGTACAACCTGCAACCGACACCGACGCGTTCCAAATTTAAAAAAAAAACAACCCCTAATCGCCTAAAAATAAACAAAATAGTACTGGCGAGTTATAAAACAGTGTGTCAAACAAGTGAATACCGTATTTTTAAGGTAAAATGAAAGTGCACGTACAAATATGCGTTGACTGGTGTATATGTAAAGTGGTTTACGATTGATATTTTTTGTTTGTCTGTCTGCGTGTACGAGTAATAATCGTGTTCCGCAAGAAATGGGTTTATAATTGGTCTAAATCAACGGATGGTAAGATATACTTTTAGAGTTTGGTTTTTGAATGCATTTTAGAATAATGTAGAGTTGATAGAGCTTTCGAATGCTATCATATACGTACATGCGTAGCTTTCTTATAGACATTTATCTCATTATTTTCAACTTTACTTTTAGAATATTTTCTTATTCAACTGCTGCTTTTGGTTTATTTTTGTAATGTTGCATATTTTATGGATAAATTGTTTTACGAAAATATATCAAATAAATATCTGTAAACAAAAAACATTTAAGCAAAATAATAATAAATTTGTTTTTATTGTGTTTCTTAGATATCTCATCATCCTAATGAAATCTTCATTGCATTCAATGAAAGCGTGAACCCAATGCCAGTGGTCTAGAAAGTTGTTTTGCTTTATGTCTTCTAATTATTATCTAATAGCTGCGTCGAAGCCAGTTTCGTAGTCGAACGCATAAACGCATTTAATTGTATCGATACCAAGTTCCAACTCACGCGCATGGGCGTATAAAAGACATCAACGCGTTTTAGGACTTTCCTCATTCACGTAGGTACTATGGAAAATTGTTTAGGAATTTAAATTGTGAGAAGTGTGATTATTGAACAATGAAGTACTTATAGTTTTATTGTTTAATAGTCTTATTGTTATCGTCAAGCCAGTGTTCACTTGTTATAAAATATAGTAATATAATATCCTACATTGAAATAAAAATTTGAATGTGAAAATAGTGAGTTCGTAGCTACATTTTTTTTATTTGCTTATTTTTGAAACAAGCTTCGAATAATTTTGTTACATTTACATTAGCCCATAGAGCAAAAACTAACTAGATACAAAAGCTCATGCTCGCAATATAGGTATCTACATATATATTATAGCGTACTCCGTCTGCGAAGAATTTTTTTATCACTCTCCCGCGGGAACTAAATACTTTTTTTTGTTCTTCGTGAGGTGTCAAAATATATTTCCGTACCTACAAAATTTTATATAAATCGGTTCAGCGGTTTACACGTGAAAAGGTAGCAGACAGACAGTTATTTTCGCATTTATAATATTATCCAGTAAGGATTTTTTGTCTTTGAGGACAAAATTCTATTCCAGTTTTTTTGGACGTTTTCAACAACAACTTTTTTTAACCCTTAATAAGGTAGAGGCGATTTATCGATCACATCCACTGAGTTGGAAATTGAACCGTTGTTCCATAGCTGCTTTTGATTCTGTGGTAGTATGCTCCAATAAATGGGGCCTTATAAAGGGTTAAGATGAGGAAATTTTCAGGTTTCTTACTCAGAATCAAGAGTTCTATCGATTGTGATGATTAATATAAATGTCCCCGATTTTACATACGATTTTTTGTGTCTGTTTTGTGACAACCAAAAAAATTCACAAAACACTCAAAAAATATGGACACTTTTTCCGAAAATAAACTGTACTCGTGATTTTGAATAAGAAAACTTCAATATGGTAACCCATGGTAACAATCAATCAATCAATATGGTAACTTCAATGTGGTACGTTATCATTTTAAAAAAAGTAGGATTCACTTTTTTTCTGAAAATGCCCAGCGATATTTTATCACTAATGACATCGATGTATAGTAGGGGAATGAAAAGGTTCGTCACTTTTCGACCTTAACTCGTTGACATAGAGTCGAAAAATGACGAACCTTTTCATTCCGCGACTGTACTAAAGAGCTTTGTTTACCTTTAAAGGTTTTTTTTGTTAATACAGTCATTGCTTATTACCTTTTTGAACTGCCGATAACTTCTATTAACCATAAATCGATTTATTGGTTGGTTGTCATTCTACTTTTCGAAGTTCTCACGGGATAAGGAGAGTTATAATTGCTGATTAGCTGATAGCTACTATCTATATTAAGTAAAAATCAATTGCAGGAACTGTTTGTACGTAGTAAGGAAAGGAATAAATATTTTATTAGATACGTGCAAATGATGATGGAATGGAATGTTAATTACTCACTCAAAGACGAAAATTACAGAACGGATTTTAATGAACTACTAAAAGCTAAAATTCAAAAACTAAGTTAAAAATTAATTGGCCGACATCCGGTTTTTATCGGTATGGCGGTAGAGAAACGTTTGTTTACAAATCCCACTCGCTCTTGGCCGATTTTACATACTGGACGAAATTATACCACAAAATTTGATTTTGCGCGGCCGAAGTCCCGGGCAAAAGTTAGTCTTAATTCTTTTTTTTTTTCACGAAGTCGTCTTACGGCAATGCACATCACCGCCGTCCATGGACACTTACATACAATACAGTACCTACCATTGGGCATGCGGGTGCGTTGCCGGCCTTGCAAAAAGTGTCAAACCTAAATAAGCGATTTAAAGTGCAAATAATACCTATAGGACCATCATGTACCCATTGCCATTTATGAAATACTGACATCTTATTACCTTTTACTACCTGCTTATGGTAGTGCCATTTTACGACAGTCCCTGTGACACTAGCAATGATAGCTCTTATGGAGTGATGCCAAAAAGTCGATAATGTTCATTTGACGCAGGTTTACACAGTGTCACAGGGATCGTCGTAAAATAACTCTACCATAGTTTGTTTAGGCGGTACCTTTACCTTTACTGCTTAATGCAAAGCGTTGGTGCGCGTGCAATACCGCGTAACTAGCTTTTTCCATAAGACTCAACTTGAAATTGAATAACAGTAACACAAAATAGACCTTATGGAAAAAGCTATAGCTACGCGGTATTGCACGCGCACCGACGAAAGGTAAGTATTTATTTATCTAAATACTTAAGTGCCTAGAAAAACAGGCAATTCAACATCACAAACCAATTTTTCTGTTGAAACCGAAAACCATACCCGTCATCTTCTAATATATAAAAAAATCTCGAATAGGTCGTAGGCTGTTTTTATACCCCTATTCTTCGCAGATGGAGTCGCGGGCAACAGCTAGTCTAATATATAAAAATATCGTGTCACGATGTTTTTTATCGAATTCCTCCGAAACAGCTTGACCTATTTTTTACGAAATTTTTTGTCTATATTTGGTAGGTCTGAGAGGTCGTAGGCTATAATGTGCTATAATTTATATGCCAAAACAACGTTTCCTGGGTCAGCTAGTACACCTATAATAATATTATTAGTACAGTCAGTTCCCTAACATAAGTATCCACTTTTCTATATAGTTAGTATGGAAAAGTGAATGAATGAATGAATGAATGAAAAAGTTTATTTCAACACACAAAAAAAGAAAAAAAAAAAAAAAAAAAAGTGGATACTTAAGTTAGGGAACCGACCCTACCTGGGCGACCGAGCTCGAGCTCGGGCTAAAACTCGGTACCAAGCATTTTCCCAGAGATAAGACCAAGCTAGATCAATTTTTCATCCCCGAAAACCCTCACATACCAAATTTCACCGAAATCGTTGGAGCCGTTTCCGAGATCCTGATTATATTATTAAAACAAAATTGAGTTAGTGCATTATAAAGAAAGAAAGAAAACATTTATTCGTGATATAAAAAACTTCAAAAATTACAAAGGGAAAAAATAAATAAAAATGCGCATATCACGAAATGGTCCCAAATTAGCAAAGTGCCGGTCTTGCGAACGGCGCTGATCTTCCTTTGGGACCATCGCGTCATCCATCCATTGAAAAATAACAAAACACAAAGTGAAACCGAACTCATCAATTAAAAATAAAGAAATAAAAATAAATAAAATAAGTAAAAAAACAATAATAACAAACAAGAAACTATAATTCATATCATCTAACCTATGGATAATATTATAACATTATATTGTCTAACATCAAATAATATATATATATTATTATTTGATGATACAAGAATTGCTCGTTTAATGGTATTAGATAGATATAGATAATTATTATATCGTCATATACATGGTGTCTCAAACTTAACGATAACCTGCGATACCTGTGCTACTGCGATAATTGTAATGAATGATTGATAACGTGATACCGGGTGAGAAGCAGAGTTAAAAAAGTTTTGAAAAAAATAAGAAAAAAATCCATGTCACTTAGTTAACCGATAATATACATTTTTCTCCAAAATATATAATACTAAACGTGATAGTGTTAGGTGGTTTTATTATCGCTCGCTCTATTAGCCGTGGTGGCCTAGTGGTTTGACCTTTGGCAAAGAGCAGAGGGTCGTGGGCTCAAATCCCGGCTCGCATATCTGAGTTTTTCGGAATTTATGTGCGAAATTACATTTGAAATTTGCCATGAGTTTTACGGTGAAGGAAAACATTGTGAAGAACTCTGCACACACCTGCGAAGAAATTCAATGGTATGTGCGAAGTTCCCAATCCGCAGTGGGCTCGCGTGGGAACTACGGCATTCTGAGAGAAGGCTTTTGCTCTGCAGTGGGACGCATTTAGGCTGGGATGATTATCGCAACTAAGTGATACTTAAATGGATTGTTTTCTAGTTTTTTCCACAACTAGTATAGCTTGACCTCGAGCCCGGTACCCAGTAATCGTTGAGTTTTGGGACATCCTGTGTATTTTATATCCCAGATTATCCAGATAGTTTATCTACGATATAAAATTATTTTTAGCACGAAATCCACACTAATATTATAAATGCGAAAATGAGTATCTGTCTATCTGTTACCGTTTCACGCTCAAATTACTCACCGATTGAAAAGAAATTTGGTATGGAGATAGTTTGACGGAGTCGCAGGCAACAGCTAGTATAGTATATATTTCAGTATTCTTGATTCAGCTTGTAATACTACCTATTTTGTATGAATGGTAAATGGTATAAGGTTCGGTTCACTCACACCTGCTAGGTGTCAAGTACCTACACTTCGCTTTTTTAGCATCAGAAATAACGTAAACAATCTTGATTTATCTTTTTATTGAAAAACTCTTTAAATAAATAATATCTATTACTTGTGAAACCAAAAGAATGTAATTATTATGTCCTTGCTAATTGTTACATAATTTATTGAATCAGGCGTTACTTTGCGGAGGTCCATATTAATTAACTGAAACAATTATTTTGCTCACCCGTGACCTTACGATAGCTACGTTTATGTAAAAAAATGCGTGTTCATGCAGTTCCTCCACGTCCACACTGTATGAACACACACAAATCACACAAACCCAACTATTACCACAACCAAACTACACTGACACTGAGTCTAACATTTGGTAGCACAGTGAACGGCTGCGGTACTCTGAAGATGAGCTCTGGTTGAATTCGAAACGCATCAGTGTAGTTTGGTGGTGGTGATAGTTGGGTTTGTGTGATTTGTGTGTGTTCATACAGTGTGGAGGTGGAGGAACTGCATGAACACGCATTTTTTACAAAAACGTAGCTATCGTAAGGTCGCGGGTGAGCAAAGTAATTGATTCAGTTAATTAATTGTTACAAATTTACTGTGACTTGTTTGTCAATAAAAATACACGTCAAGATCGTTTACCTTTGTTCTTATGCTAAAAAAACGGCCAAGAGCGTGTCGGACACGCCCAAGGTAGGGTTCCGTAGCCATTACGAAAAAATCAAGTAATATGTTTCTAAGGATTTCGTAGATGTGTACGGAATCATCTAAGTTTAGGTATGTTTTATACCTTAGGCTACTATTTACTCTATGACTACAAATAATTTCCAAGCAATCTTAGCCGCTATAATTTTCCTAGTAAATTTGATATATTTACTACCATTCTGATTTTTTTCAAATTTTTCCGCCCAACTGTTTAGATTTAAGAGGGGGTGCGGGGGAAGGTCGATATTAATGAAAATTTTCACTTTAAAGTGGAATATTTCGCAAACAGATAACTGAATAGAAAAATCATGTTAGCAACCCCACAATGGTTTTCAAAGACCTATCCAACGATACCCCACACTATAGGGTTAGTTGAGAAAAAAAAATCAACCCAGTTTACGTCTATGGGAGGTACCCTAAAAAAAATTGTTTTAGTTTTTTTTATGTAATCACTTTGTCGGCGTGACTGATTATAGGTATTCATGCCAAATTACAGCTTTCTAGTACTAACACTCTCTGAGCTTCGCCGCGGACGGACAGACAGACGGACAGACATGGCGAAACTATAAGGGTTCCTAGTTGACTACGGAACCCTAAAAACGAAGTACTTATAGCAGGTGCCGGAACTCGGTGTAAGATAGGGACTAGACCGGACCGCCTAAGATAGAACCTCGAGAACGCGATAAAAACTTCAACCTCTATAAAAGTGTCAAAACTGTAACTAAACTCGTAAAGCTTTATAAAGGAATAACGCGTGTATATAATTGGCCTGGCATTCCTCTTTACGCAACAGGTAGCGCGCGAGGTGGCCCGGGGCGCGCGCGCGCACGCGACGGTACGTTTTTGCTGGCGGTGTAATAACTGGGCTGTAGGGTATGTAGTGGGTATTGTAGCATTAACGCTTGTATTCTCTACGAGATTTAGATCAAAGAATACTGTTAAACTCGTAAAAATACTTGTGACTGAACACCCGAAGGTATAATTGACCAAGAAGTTCCTTTACTACGCATGCAATGTCAGTTGTATGGTTTAAAACAACAAAGGTTATTTTCACTTACAAGTCAATATAACCATCAGTCTTATTATCTTGCAACAGGTGACCCTCGCGCAGGCAGCTTTCTCGCACAAAGACTTGCTATAGCAATTCAACGTGGGAATGCTGCCTGCGTGATGGGCACCCTACCTAAGGGTCCAAATTTAGATGGTAATTTTTAGTTTTTAATTTTTGTTTAGCTATTTTAAGTTAGTTTTAATTATGTTAATTTTATATTTAGTCTCTGTTTTTATACCTACTTTTATCGTTAATTAGTACTTACTTGTTTGTATAATTAATAAATTTTTAATAAATTTATCGTATCTTATCAGTCTTATTGTTTTCATTCTAATGTAGGAACTGTCATTAAAAAAATTGTAATGGTCGACTATTTATTTATACCTAAGAGTGTTCGGGTATTTTTTTTTATTTGACAATGTTTATCATATTTAGTTAGTCACATAAAAGATTTAACAAAAAGTCTGAAAAATTAAAAATAAACGTAAAATTTTATTTGTGGTTTACAAATTTTTTCATGCTTTCGTCGTTCAAAGTATGCGGCGTCTAAGCATAATTTAATCTAGAATCAATAATTCCAATGAAAAACCTTTACTTAGTTATTGGGATATCCAGTCGAAATAATCCGGATTAATTTTACAACACCTTGTATTTGACTAGGGGATCAATTTTTGAAATCTTCTGTAACGTGAAAATATCGTTCTAAAGTGGTGTAAAACTATGTTAAATTTAATAAAAAAAGAGTTGAGTTTGGTTACATATTACAGCAATTCTTGTCATCTTGTCAAAAATTTTATTTGGGCATTACGTTTCGTAGCAATGACACAGATTTATACAACATTTAAATGGTGTTTTTGAATGATAATGGTAATCGGTTCCTACGTTTTGTTTTAGATATATGCTTACGAATGAATAAATAAATATCACGGGACAATTGACACCCATTGACCTAGTCCCTAGCTTGTGTTATGGTTACTAGGCAATGGATAAACGTACTTATATAGATAGAAAATAAATGATTATGATTATACACCGTGAAATTTTAGTGGTTGTTTTCCACAAACCAATAGTAACGCTTCGTTGGTACCTAACCTATCGTACGATCGTACGCTACTTGTACCAACGAAGCGTTACTATTGGTTTGCGGTCATTTTCGACTTTCGTTTTTCACATTTGGATTTTTGACTCCAGTCAAAATAGTAATTATAAATCGATTGTACAATCGAAACTAAATCACCTCGTTTCGGGAAAACAACCACTAAAATTTCACGGTGTATGAAACACCCAAGACTCACAACCCCCGATGGCAAAAACTCTATTACCTAACTTTGAAAACTTAATATCATGAATGTAGTTTAGCCTGCTCCAACCAAGACCTAAACGGATGAAGGATTTTTAATCTGATTGACGTAGGTAAAGAAAGACAGACAGACGCAGCGCAGGCGCACCGATGCGATTAGACATTCGCGCGACGCGAGGTCGCGGGGTTGAGGGCCTCGCCTCGCACTGATATTGGAACGTAATTAAAGTTTACGTTTTGTGAAAGTCCTTACGCCAGGTGAACGCTTATTGATACAACAGTTTAAATCGTAACAAGTAATTACGTCAATGAAAGCGTGTAGGTATATCTGCCCTTATAATGATACCTTCAATGGTCCGTTGTCTGTCTGTCTGTCAAGTTTTGAACCTCGAAAATAAATCCAAATACGAGACGCATTAAATATGGCTAAAAGAAAGGTTTTACATCAAATTCGTACCTACGAAAAAATCAAAAAATCGTGTATGTTTGTAAATGTAAAAGTTTGAAAAGTTGCATACCTATTTTTCCACTGCTAAGTGAAGCTTTTCTTTCAGTCCAACCTAATTTTCATCAGAGCATTTTTTGGTCTTTTCGTAGTTAATGTATTTCTTAAGCAATAAAGATTGACTAGGTATAGGCATCTAAATGAACAAAAACTAATAACAAACTAATAACATCGTACCTTCTGCTATAAGTACTCAAGAATAGAGTACTCAACTCGTTCATTCGATTTGTGTAAAAACCGTCTGTAATTCCTATTACTTAAGTATAAATTGTTGACTAAGTATACATAATGTACGGCACTCACTCGGTCATAATTTTCAATACAAAGGCTTCAATAAGTGATAATGATAAGTGAAGTATGTAACTAATTACGGTAGGTACCTACTTCATATGACTCTAAATATGTAATCAAGTATGGATTAGTTAGTTAAGTGTCAAAACTTCACTATTTGTACGTAAGTATGGATGTAAATTACACCACAAAATCTATCTATACATATAATAAATCTGTAACAAGTCGGTGTCTGTACATTGAAGATATTTGACAAAAACTGTCACTGGGGCTATTTATTAGCGCAATAGAATTATTGTCTGTTTGTCTGTTTATCTGTTTGTCTGTTTGTCTGTGCGTTTGTGCGCGCTAATCTCAGAATCGGCTTAACCTAGAAGGATGCGGTTTTCACTGATATGTTGGTATTTTCTTGGATTAACATTTAGTGTTAGTTTCATTTGAATCGGTTCACAAATAAGAAAGATACGTCTATTTTAAGAATTTATCGAACAGGTTTTTTGTTTGAACGCGCTAATCTCAGGAACTACTGCTCCGATTTTAATAATTCTTTCAGTGTTAGATAGCACATTTATCGAGAAACGCTATAGGCTATCACGCTAACACCAATAGAAGCGGAGCGGAGCGGAAGAATGTTTCAAAATCGCGAGTTTTTGAAGTAAAACTCCTATAGGCACGCTTGACTTGTGGTGAATGCGAACGGGGGGGTTGGGAGGGGAGTGCGGGGGCGGGTAATTTTATTATATCGAGGAACTAAGGAGAGCCATAATTGATGAAAAAGTAAATTGGATAAAAAAAATAAGCTGCCCAAATTACTAATTCCACGCAGACGGAGTCGCGGGCAACAGCTAGTAATAAATAAATTCCTTACCTGACCATTAAGTCGTAAGTACATATAAAATCAGTCGTGATACAATGCGTCGTAAAATTGTGAGACGCCTTTTCAACATTCGAAAACAGTATAGGAATGACCTAACAAATTATTGCATCTGATGACTTCGCTCACGCCAACTGACGTGTACGTAATGATACTAACATGGTCAGGATTTGAAAGCACCAAGCACCTGGCTACTGTTCGAAGGACCCCTAAGGCATACGCGTTTTTTATTTATTATATTTGACTAATTCATTGCCCAAAAATGCGCTTCTTTCAATCTTAAAACCGTGAAGTAAGATTCAAATCTAAGTGCGCGAGAGCTATAATTATTTTGACCGTAAAAAACGTTTTTTAGTAGCTTAGAAGAAGCAACAAATTATAGGTACCCATTGTGTGCCGCTAGGTATCATTTAAAGTTATGAACGTTGGCATTCTCTTCTTAAGTTTTATGTGGCTTTCGTCAGTATCTAGTTGTATATTCAGCGACATATAATAAGCCGTGTCCGTGAAACGTGGAGACACTGAGATATGGGAATGCTCCAACACTAGTGCCCGCGTAGAGTGGCTAGTATTATCGGAAATACAACAATATTTTTTAGCAATTTTGATTAATTTTCAAGTATCTACCTATACTTTTATACAAAAATCTCGTGTCACGGTGTACGGTGTACGGTGGGTGTGTTTGATATCGCACTTCTCCAAAACGGCTTGACCGATTTTTTATGAAACTTTTTGTCGAAGGTCTGAGAATAGGTCGTAGGCTATTTTTTATACCCCTATTCTTCGCCAGACGGAGTCGCGAGCAATAGCTAGCACTTTTATATTTATTTAGAAACTCTACAATTGGTATCACTGAACGCCTTTTTCCATTGGTAGTACAGTCGACTACAAAAAGATCGATGCAGCCAAAGTTACAAAAATATGTATACACGACCTTAATGGTAAGTTAATAAAGTCGCGTATACATATTTTTGTAACTTTGGCTGCATCGATCATTTTGTAGTCGACTGTACATAAGTATACACCGTTATCAAGCCGTCAAGCGGGTAGTTTGGTGGCTACCTATAACATTAGTAATGTGCAATGTCATTAAAAAACTTTTTTAAATTAAGTTTTCACATAAATTTTCAAGTTCCCATACATAGCTACAACGTCAAGACTTGGATAGTTTGTATTGCTACATCACTAATGTTTGGTAGCCACCAAACTGCCCGCTTGATAACGGAGTATATTCATTAGGTATTTAAAGCAATACTTATAGTTATTTACAAAAAGGCAGGTACTTAAGCTAAGCACAGAGGCCCTACCACGAACTGCATAATTCGAACTTCGTTTTGTGCCGTCCCGCTCACGCTAATATGATTTGACACGAGAGTGAGAGGGATAATACGATACGAACTTCGATTTTCGAATTTCGTAGTAGCGCCTCAGATTTGATAAACATCCTCAAATCCATCCATCCATTCAACATAGGCCTCATCTTCGCTTTCCATCTCCATCAGGCGTGATTATGGTCAAACGCAAGCCTATATTGTATAAAAAATAACTACAATATTTGTCCTTAATACTTCGCGACCAATTTGCTTGGTTGACTTGCTTGGTCACGAAGTAAGGTAACAGCTTGCAGTTCATCTCAAAACATTCAAAATTATTACATAGTTCAAGGGGGCATTCATTTGTACAGAAAATGTACCACTCTTGCCTAGTTGCCTAAGAAATCAACAGCATAAAGCCTATTCAAATTCAAAGAAAAACGTAAGGGTGTCTCTTCTGATCAGACATGTATTACTCTGTGTCGAAATGCGTTCCAGTGCAAACTGCATTTAAAATACGTAACATCTCCGCTTTCCGCCGGTCGCAGCCAAGTCATAAATACGTAGATGCATTGAATGGAGGTTTACGAGCTAGTTTAAGAGTGGCTGTAATCATAGCAATGATAGTATTCGTCAACGTTTCCCCTTCTGTCTGTACTTTGTTGCTTGTAGTTTACGTGAAATGCTAAGTATTTAACTACTACCCAGAGAGTCATCAATGTTTTAAAGTTATGTCTAACTCTTGTGACGTCGGACGCTTGACGCTTGCGTATTCGATTACCTAAGTCTGTTTGGTGTTATTTACTATGCTTTTTTACATACAGCTGACCCGTGATTGACATTGACCTCTTTATCTCACACGATGAAAAGTGCAGATGAGACAAAGGTGTATCTCACTGTTTCAGTAACAGCGAATTACTCTAGCTTGGGTTTCTAGGTTGTATCTATCTGGAAAAAGCAGACGATGGGAGTGAATTCCATTCCTTAGCAGTTCATATCGAGGGTTGCCTGGTCAAACCCGATAAGTTGATCTAATGTTTTGTAGGATTTTCTTTTTCGGATTCATCCGGGTTTGTCAAGATAATGTCAGTACTTTCGGTTTACTATCGAAACTAACCTTCTTCCTAATTTGTGTCCAAATATGTCGAAAAAGTATCTGTCAGATACGTTATTGGTCAGATAATATTTTGAATTGATTCGCTAATCGTAAGTTACTATGCAAATCAAGATTCGATAATCCTTAGAACAATTGTACCTATACCAAATACAATCTATATCTATACATATAATAAATCTGTAACAAGTCGGTGTCTGTACATTGAAGATATTTGACAAACACTGTCACTAGGGCTATTTATTAGCACAATATAACCCAAAACAATGATTTTTAGAATTATTGTCTGTTTGTCTGTTTGTCTGTTTGTCTGTGCGTTTGTGCGCGCTAATCTCAGAAACGGCTTAACCTAGAAGGATGCGGTTTTCACTGATATGTTGGTATTTTCTTGGATTAACATTTAGTGTTTGTTTCATTTGAATCGGTTTACAAATAAGAAAGATACGTCTATTTTAAGAATTTATCAAACAGGTTTTTTTGTTTGAACGCGCTAATCTCAGGAAATACTGCTCCGATTTGAAAAACTATTTCAGTGTTAGATAGCACATTTAGGGTATAGGCTATATAATTATCACGCTAACACCAATAGGAGCGGAGCGGAGCGGAAGAATGTTTCTAAATCGGGGGTTTTTGAAGTAAAACTTCTATAGGCACGCTTGACTTGTGGTGAATGTGTGCGCGGGTGTGCGGTGGGGGTTCGGTGGGGGGGTGGGGTTGGGGGGGAGTGCGGGGGGGGGGGGTTGCCGGGGGGTAATTTTTTTATATCGAGGAACTATGGAGAGCCATAATTGCTGAAAAAGCAAATTGTATAAAAAAATAAGCTGCCCAAATTACTAATTCCACGCAGAAGGAGTCGCGGGCAACAGCTAGTACTTAATAATGAGTCTGTGTTGAACACCATAATAGTAAACAATAAAGAAAACAACCATAAAAACTTCGAAAGCAAGAAACTTTATGCAGAAGCAGCAAAACAAATAAAGGATTTCACGAAAAATAAATCTGATAGTCAACGAAATTTACATAGAACATATCTGATATTTAGTAAATGTTCTGACTGACGGTTTGCTGAATTGGTTAATAAGTACTGACGATAACAATTCACATCCAAAACGCATCTGACCAAAAACGTACGTAAAAACGTATTTATATCCGTAAAAATGGGATGAAATCCTATCCTAGGACCTGTATGCTTAGTATAAGTTCTACTTCACCGAATACTTCTCGATCGCGTTTACGTAAAAAAATCAATTACTATGGAAACATGGACAGCGCCTCCGCGCGCGCGCCTCTATGTTTCCATAGAATTGAAATTTTTACGTAAACGCGATCGAGAAATATTTGGTGAAGTAGAACTTATACTAAGCATACGGCTTATTTATAAACGTTAAAGTTTGTATGGATGGATGTTTGGTTACTCTTTCACGCTAAAACGGTTTGACGCATCGTGATAATATTTGGCGCACAGATACTTTATACTTAATCTGGATTAACATAAAGGCGCCCGTGCCTTAAACAGCACGTTCCCAAAATACGACATTTTCCAAAATACTACCTAAGTATATTATTTACCCAAGGGCGGATCTACATCAAGGCTTTTTGGGCTACAGCTCTGGGCCCCACGGATATAAGGGGCCCACAACTCTCATTGGAGAAATAGTATATCATTACAATAGGTACAGTAGTATTCGAATAGGTACAGTTTTATGACAAAATGGCAATTAAGTAGCTACTTAATTAGGTAGGCCCCCAAGTAGTGTTACCCCAGGGCTCTACAAACTCACGGTCCGCCTCTGTATTTACCAAATTTCTAGCTTACTAGATTCTCGTTGCACCACATTACATGTCGAAGATTAATCAAGGAAGTGATTTTATTGGCGGACTGTACTTATTATTTTGGACACCTGGTACATAATGGGAATGTAATCAATAGGAAATGTAGTATTTTGAAAAATTTTAGGAACGTGGTACGAGCGCATTATGATGTCTTATATCCCGTAAAGCTGCATAGTTTCCGCGTGATAGCGATAAATAAATTCTTCGTAGACGGAGTCGTGGGCGACAGCTAGTTTGAAATAAATGTTGTGACTAAAACGTACGAAAAAACACGTTGTGTTCACAGATATTTACAATGTATACCTACCTTGCTATATACTTAATCATCTGTTGCACGTAACTGTACGATGTACACGGACACAGTTTGATGATCTGGTTTCCCTGGACAGGCTCATAAATCTTTCCGTAACCAAGTTATGAAGGTTTTATCTGCTACTTTATTAGAAGCCATAGGTTGTAAATCTAAAAATGTACTGCAGTAAGTATTATTTCTTTAAGACACTGCTTAATGTAGGTTCTTCATGAAGTATAGTTATATATCATAGGTCTGCTGCGTCGTCAGGCGACGGACAATAATGAAGCCATCTTTATTCTTCTCAAAAATCTTTACGCTTTATATTGTTGACAATATAACAGCCGGATGGATTTGTATGTAATTTAGTAAGAACATAAGTAGATCCTCAAGCTTAGAATATCACATATTATACGCTAGTTTTTTTTTATTTCAAATCCCAAAATCCGTAAATTTCAACAGCTAAGTCAAGGGATGTGAAAGGTACGGATATTCTTCGTACAACGTTAATGTACACCACAATTATCATTTTTGGGGAATTCCTATGGAATATTGGTAACTAAACTACTGAAGTTTTTATCCATATATCTGACCTAGTAGTTTAAAAGGGACCTAGTAGGGTAAATACTAGTAAATATCCGTGTACGAAACAAACACAATTATTTATTTATATTATTAACATCAATTTACTAAGTTCTTACTCTATTTTCCAACAGTTTGATATCTAACAGCAAGTTTGACAACCAGTGGCGGGAACTTAAGTGGCATCAGATCAGGCTCAGGCGGCCACCGGCATGTGATATCCTTATAAAAACACACGCCATCCTCGACTCTAACCTGTTCAGTTTAAGACTGAATTTTGTATAACCGTATATAATCAAACGGCGAGTACTTTCAACAAAATTGCACATTAAACCCATGCTTTGGTCATAATTATAAACTTAATACTCTTACACGAGGATCGCGTAAGTCGATACATAGTTTATGTTAAGCGTTGAAATATTTCAAGCACTTTCCAATAAAGTGCTCTTGCGTTTTAATAAAGACTTTATTTTCAGACTTTAATCTCTGTTTAAATTGAAGTTTTAAGGCCAACGATTTGTTCAATCAGACATTTACAACGTTTGACATATTATGTAGGTACGTACTCGTAATAAGTTTCTACAACCTTTTATTTAACTTACAATGTTCTTAAAATTAAATGTAGGTAGTTACGCACACCTAGATCAAAAGTGAGTCAACTCCAAATAAAACAAGTTAGCTATGAAGTATCTTTTTTTTTTTTTTTTTTTTTTTACTTATTTTTTCAACTTCATTTTTTTTGGGGTTTTTTCTGTGCATCTATATTTCAGTTTGTATTTAGTACGAAATATAACTCCAAATAATACCCCATTTTAATTTAGACTTCATTCAGTTTCTGGAAAGTCTAAATTCAAATTATGAATTATTTTGACTTGATACTTTCTTGATCTAGGATTACGGTATGAAAGTTGCCTACATGTCTCGCAAGTAGAATTTCACCCCTAGCCCTTTGATTGGATTGATTTAAAATTTTGATACGGATTGGTTTAGATAATAAAGCTTATAAGTGTGAAAATATTTTTTTTGACGAAACAAAAATTTATGTGAATTTTTTTAAGTTTTGTGTGTGTGTTGTTGCAGGGGGAGAAAAGGAGAATGTAGACGCAACACAATGTCGCAGAGAGACTTCTCGGAGGTTTGTACACCTACAGAATTTTACTAATCGTAAAAAGTCGTGATAGCCTGGTGGTTTAACCTATAGCCTTTAAAGCAGAGGGTCGTGGTTTCGATCCCGGGCTCACACCTCTGAGTTTATCGGAATTTTCTTAATGGAAAGAGTCTGGAATCTATTACAGTTATTTAACGTCTCTGAGTGACATTCAGCAGTCATCATCCTAGTACAAGTAACTGTTGTAGAGCGCCACAAAATTGCCTAAACTACTTTTCAACTTCACATTTTACTTTGAAATTTAATATTCACTTTTCAATCGTCTACTTAACTAAGTATTCAAAAGTTACAATTGTTAAAGAGTGAAAAGTGCAAACTGAAAAGAGTTGTAAAGCTGCTTTATTTGAAATCACGTTAGTCGAATATACCAGTAACAAAAAATTGTGTGTACAAAAACTACAGCCCTAATAAAATTTTCGACGTTGATAAGATTAAGAGTTGTAATTTTCTACTACTCTACTTCACCGAACTTTTCAGAACAATTTTTTGACACTTACAAACCGTACTTTCGAGTGATTTTGTTTCAAAAATCACCCCGTAGTGACACATTTTGTTGGTGAATTTAATATTACCACTAACTGGACATTACAATACATTCATTGGCTATCATGTATGACCTTATGTTTTGAGAACCTAGCTGAGTATCAAACTTGAGGTATTGGGTTCAATCCCCGGGCGTGCAGATATTACGTATGAAAAAAAATACGAATGTTTGTCCTCTAGTCTCGGATGTTTAATATATATTGACCGCTTGACTGATTGCAGCGCCTTTTATACTACATTGAAAACAAGTCTTCTAATCAAATTAATGACTACAATTGATTTAAAAATACCTTAATAAATAAGCATAGCATTATAACAATCATTATATAATTATAAAGTGTTCTTATCTTATTTTATTTTATTTTTATACAAAAATCATAGTTTTAAATTGCATATTGTTGATTACATTATAATTCAATCAAAAATACTTTTGTTAAATTTAACAATTTAACAAAATTATTAAAAATATAAATTGAATCCATCGCTATCATATATATATTTTTTTTTAAAAGACGCATGTGGTTTAATTTTTCGAAACTGAAATACGTAAATATTCAGATACGCCCTTTTTTTCTGATTCCGAATATGTATGAATCTCAATTTAGAAAAATGATCCAATGATCTCTAATTTAGATTGTTGTGGATGAAAAGCAATTTATTATTTATGAGTCTGTACGTGTGTGTGTGTGTTTTTTTTTTATAATTTGTAATTTTCCATGTATTTTTTTTTGTTTTTTAAATAAATTTATTTGAACATTCTTTATTTAGAAAAAAGTTAGACTTGACCTTTTACCGATTGACGACAGTATGGATTAAATCATAGCGCAGTAACCAGACGGCTATCCCAAATCCAAAAAAAACTTAGTAATGAATCTCTTACTTATAATGTACCCTGTACCTACTTATACTCGTAATCCAGCTCCTCAGATAACCTAGCTTAGGGATGTGAAAAAGAATTGGCTTTCAAAAATACCTATTTTACAAAAAGAATTGGCTTCCAGTAAATAGCCAATTCGTCGTGGTAGCCTAGAGGTTTGCCTCTCAAACTGAGAGTCTTGGGTTCGCCTCTCAAACTGAGAGTCTTGGGTTCGAGTCCGGGCTCGCACCTCTGAGTTTTTCGGAATTCATTTGCGAAATTATATTTGTTTACCATGAGCTTTGCGGTCCATGAAAACATTAAGACGTAAGTATAAGGAAACCTGCACATGCCTACGAAGAAATTAAATGGTGTGTGTGAAGTTTCCAATCCGCACTGATTTGAAGAGTGATTGAAAGATTATTAACATCGGAATATTTTTTTTTTTCAACTTTTGTCTGCTTGCATACTTGTTTATGATGTGAGTTCATTTAAAAAACGCTCGATTTTAATAACATAAAATTGTTTACGCTGTTAGTTATTGCAATTAGTATGTTTATTTTAAACGTTTAATTAATCTAAATCCCAATAGAACTCTTTTTTATTTTACATATTTTTTTAATATAAGAAACGAACTAGTGAATGCAAGTTGCAACTAAGTAACTCGGAAATCCAATCACCAAATTAAACAACGCTGGTTACATTTCTGACACAAATGTTATTCTATTTTAGCCGTCTAAGCTGTCAACGAATGTGGAATCCTCTTTTATTGCACATGTCTATCATCGTTTGTACTCAGTTACAACCAAAAGTTTGCCACACTGTCATAAAAATCGATAGTTTTTTTAAATCTAGCGTCACATCCCTATTTTAATCCCATTTCGTCCGCACATTATGCCGACGCGAGCGCAGCGCCGACGTGTGAAGGTATCGATGTGCGTGACTGCGCGGGTTTGAAGTTAGCGAGTGGTACAAGGTGGGAGATTAAGCGATTCTGTACCAAGTTTTTTATAATCATAATCATTTATTCTGTATGGAATTTAGCCAAATTAGGTAACAAATACAGATATTGTACAAGATAATTTAAAATTAAAATCCGCAAGGGTTACAACAATATTAATTGTCCTAATCAATTAAGAATTTGAATATAAGATGACATTGCATATGTTGAAGTGAGATATAAACCTAATAATGTATAAAAGTTGTTTTTTTGTTACTGGCTCTACTACTACTGTGAAGATGTAGTGACTATGAAAAGTTGAAATGTTACTAGATAGCTACGTATTGAAAATGAAAATAGCCATTTTGGTCGATTCTAGAGACATTATCGGGGTCCAGCCAATACAGCGTCGTAAAACCACTTTATTTAAGTGAAACATTCACATTTTTACTTTTTATTGAACAATACTGTACCGTTACTGACTCACATCTCATAGGACGAAAAAACTCAAAGCGAAAGAACGCTAATCTCACTATTACCTCTCCATTATTGCCTTATGTAACGTAATTTTGACTTTGAATTATACATTTATCAGAAGTGTGTTAAATATCTATCAAAGTAGAAATGTAACGATGCTAAAACAGAATTACGAGTACAGAGTAGCTGCTACATATTTTTCACAAGAAATTTCATATAAAATACTACATGTATCAATTTTTTAAAACTTAACCTGACTCTTTCCACTCGACATGTGTACTTCTGTTCGGAAAGTCTAAAGATACGCATCACTCTCAATATTATTACAAGAATTAAAACGATATCATAACTTAAAGTGTCGGACTCACGCTAATGGGGAATCGAATAACTCGATAATAATCGCCAGGAAACCGCACTTTAATACTTTAATCGATAGATCGGAGGGGTAATGATACACGGCAACGATTAGGCCATTCCTATTAAGGCTGGCTAGAAATCCTAGCAGAAGATCTGGATGATTTCTAAAAGAGATTATGACACAAAATGCGACATAATTGCTATAATCGCATGTGTGCGCGAGTTGTGAGTGTTTAATGACAACGGATACTACATTTCTAAATGATAAAAATGTTGTTAGTGAAATCCGTGTGAACATATAATCTATATATATAAAAATGAATCCCTATTTCCCTTGGTCACGGCATCACGCATGAACGGCTGGACCGATTTCACTAATTTTTTTTTGTTGTGTTCGTCATTGTCAGGAGAAGGTTCTTATGAAAGAAAAAATTAAGAAAATTGCGCGGAAAATTAGAAAATATAAGAAAAATTACCGTCCATAATAACTTTTCTAATGTAACCTTATGGCGTTTGACATAACTGCCAGTCGTTTGACAGTTGGCGTGATTAACAGAATACGATCGTTTAAATTAAATGTACGGGTCGAAATTTTATTCATAAAACTAGCGACGCGCCCCGACTTCGTGTGGGTGTAGTTTGGGGAAAAAGAGGTAAATATATAAACTTACCACCTTAAATTATAGACTTTCTTTATTTTTCAGACCTATTTTTCAAAGTTACACCCGTGCGAAGCCGGGGAGGGTCGCTAGTGCTAAATAAATCCAAGAAATTCATTATTGCAAAAATCGCATTTAAAATATTAATTTAGATGCAATTTCTATTTTGTTTTTATTTTGTGCCGCTTCTGTATTTAAGCAGCGTCAAAATTGGTTGTTCGGGTTAGGAAAGTAGCAGTAATTAGAGCAAATTTGACTAAATGTTTGACAAATGTCAAGGATGTACTTAGACTGCGATTACCGTAATTTAATAAGCTCCCGATAATTATCTACATCTATAACAATATATCAAAATTTATTTAATGAATGAACGATTGAGATCGAGTAATTTATAAAAACTGCTAAATGTCTAGGGAGTCTTCTATGGTCCTAAGGATACCTGTGGAATCATTTAAAGACTTTAAGCTTTCTTAAAAACTGTCATAAGTACAGAATTTGATTATTTCGAATCAAATGTGTCCTAAATGCCTATAAATCTTGACCATATGTATAATTTTCATTGAGCGTACAAAACATTTTTAATAAAACTTTGCTTAAGAAACTACCGTAAACTTCAATTTTAGAACTATTTAAATACGTCGGTAAACTTTCTGTTATATCAAAATTTAGTGAGGTAAATCAAATTCAAAATATCTTTATCCAATTTTAGCTATAACAAACACATGAACGTTACCGCTAACCTGACGCCATAACTGTTGGTTGCTGAAGTTTGTTTACATTTAGTTAAGTATAGTAGCCGAATGAAAAGGTTCGTCACTTTTCGACCTTAACTCGTAGACATAGAGTCGAAAATTGACGAACCTTTTCATTCCGCGACTGTACCTAAACCTTACTGGTATAGGTATAGTATAAATCATCCCAGGTGAATTTTTCGCTTCGAGCACTTATCTTTCAAAACAAACGGTATTGTCATACATAGTATTAAGGTTCAAATTTAATGTAATGGCTCGAAGTGAAAAATTCACCTGGGAAGACTTATACTGTACGTTATAATTTTGTTAATTCAAACTCGCCGAAAGCTGATCCCGCGGCCCACTCCAAAACTTTCTTCATCAACGCATAACAACTTGTACCACAAGCATGACTTGTTAAGTTACGCCATAAGTCCGATACAAATTAATGTAATTCAAACTCTAGGTGTAGATGTGACGGATAGAGTGGGCGCGGCCACATTGTTCCCTACTCCCCTACCACCAAATAAAGAATATTTAATGGTAATAGTTCCCAAGTATGATTCAAGGGAAGTAGAATAATGGGAGATCTTATCTTCGTGCCTAGTGGTGGAGGAAACCTTTTCGGGAATGGTCGGTGTTGTGACTCCGGGATATTGTTTTGGTGTTTAATGTTTGATAATTTTATTGTAAACTAGCTTTAACCCACGTCTTTGCTCATGTGAACCATTAGTTCAGGCAGTTAAATTGAATCCGTGATTTACTAAAAAAAACAACATTTTTCTCAAAAATACTTCTTCTAGACTTAGCGGTTAAGATGTTTGGGATTTAATATAGATATTGTAGAACCCGATCTCGTTGGAATATCAGGATAAAAATTAGCATACATTAATCTACAGATGCAAGTATACCTATAGAATATCATCAAATCCATTTTGCATTTAAGTGTAACACAGGCACACACACACTCACACGCATGAACGCTCGCACATTCACACGTACCTATACACATGCACACTTCCGCATTTATGATTAGGTATTAGTATTATTAACTGGACAGATGATTAGATAAAGGCCGGAGGTTCACGGTGGGTATGATTATGTATCAATAGTCCCCCAAGACACAGGTCCTTACCTAGTTTGGGGGATCAGAATGTATGACAACTCTTGTGATTTCTCTGTACAAACTTACTTTATCTGTTGAGGACTGAAACTAGTTTGATGTTATTATGAATGAGGGAGGCCTATCCAACGCGGAGGACGTCCAATGGCTGAAATGATGATAATGATGAGGAATAATTGATCATAGCTCAAAAATATTAACACCTCCAAGACATTAATTAGCCTACATACAATCGTTACTTATTAGAAGCACCCTATAAATTAATCTCACGGTTCATACTAGCAAACAAATGTGCGTAACAGTATTTGAACCGTTCGAAACAGAGATACAGACTCGGAGCACTTAAAAATACTTTATTAAGCTAGGTTAGGCAAATAATGTTGCAACGCGGAGTAATGGAGTGATGGGTCCGGGTCAAACCTGGAGAGGTGGCAGCACTAAGTGTAACCCAGAGTCAGGTATGTCGGGATAGTATCCAAGCATCCTTCGGTATCTGTATCGGCACCACCTTGTAATATGTGGACAGTGTAATTGTGGCTTTTCCAGTAACTTCATGGATGTAATAGACGGTTCACCGCTACAATGGAGAAACCGATTCCGCTTTCACATCATTATTTTTAACAATTTTGTCATTATTTTTTATTTTGTGATGGTCGCTACGTGTAACTACACTTGTTAGTTTCATCTTTACTTTACGTACATTTTATAAAATAAGGTTCAATGACTCTTACGTGTTTTCATACTTAAATAAAAAGAACATTGCATTAGGTTTGCAAGTTGTAAAAATTTTATTTTTAACTCGACATTAGGTACTGGTCTGCTGTCCTATTCCTATGCAAAGCAAATAAACAAAGCGGCATTCATATCTTCCTATCGCTTTTTAGGGTTTTGTAAATTTGTATCGAAACCTACACCTACAATACAAGAGACCTTTTGCGAAATTTCTAAAACACACAATTTTTTTGTGTTCACTGTTCATTTAAGTGTAGGTACTTTTAGCTTCACTTATTAACTATCCATTAACAAAAAAATCATACCTTCACTTAACATTTTGAAGAATCTATCCATCACTGAAGAAGTGCCTAATTGAAAAGATGCGGACTCGGGGGTTATTCTTAAAGTTGATTAGAGACAAATGACAGTGGCGGTAATAAATGTGGTTGCAACGAATCCCAACGCAGGCGCCGCTCCGGCGATCCCACCGGTAGGTAATTACCTATAGTTAAGAGGGGTTATGATGGATATCGTGCGATATTTCTAGAATTGACGCTGTGGAATAGGTATAAGTCATAAAATAGGCAGCTATCTCCGATTGTTTGAAATAAAGTATTAATTTACCAGAATTTTACAAATAAAATCAAAAATCTGGGATTTTGCCTTTTTACGCAGGTTTTTTCTAGTTTTAATCTCGGTATGAAACATAAAAATAAAAATAATGTCGTCTATTTATTTTACATTAAATTTTAAGAGTCAAAGCGTTTTAGAGTTCAAGCAAAGTTTAATTCTGAAATGAACTTTTCATACTGAAATCGATAATACATACTTATTATGTAAAAAAGACGATAAAATTTAAATTAAGTACATTTAATTTATTGAATCAGGCGTTACTTTGCGGAGGTCCATATTAATGAACTAAAACAATTACTTTGCTCACCCGCGACCTTACAATAGTTACGTTTACGTTGAGTTTAACGTTTGGTAGCATAGCATACGGTTGTGGTAACTCTGAAGATGAGCTCTGGTTGAGTTCGAAACGCGTCAGTGTAGCTTGGTGGTGGTGATGGTTGGGTTTATGTGATTTGTGTGTGTTCGTACAGTGTGGAGGTGGAGGAACTGCATGAACGCACATTTCTTGCATAAACGTAACTATTGTAAGGTCGCGGGTGAGCAAAGTAATTGTTTTAGTTCATTAAGTACATTTAACATATTCTTGTCTTATCACATCTTAGCACTAATTAATTTTATCTAATAATGCCAAAGCCTTAGGATGGGTCAATTTGTTAGTCAGTAATTGCCACTATAACATTAAGTTTCCTACTTTTAACATTCCACAAATTAGTAAGCTACATAACATTTTAACACTCTTATCTCAAAAATGTCTATTCGATGTACGTGTAAAATATTGCATCACTATGCTCGATATTTTTCTACTAGCAACTATATAACCTTATCTCAAGTCGCACGACTTTGATGATAGCACCTGCGCCCGCGCCTACGTGATGCCAAGTAATAACAAGGTACATGCGATCCGCAGTAACGATGCTTCTTACTGCGACCAAATACTCAGTTTTGAACGCGAGTCTACACTTGACATAAGAATCACTTTGGCTTTTATTTTTGGCAAAATTAAAAATAAATATATCAAGTGCGTGTAATACGTATGAAATGTATAACACACAGTAGTAGTGTCGAAGAACAAATAGCCGGTGATAGCACGAGATGGACCGATGATATCTCCAGAGTTCAAGCCAACCGGTGGATACAGGAGGCATGTCGTTAACTGGGAATTCTTAGGCTTTTATTCAATGGTCAAGTGGAGGTATCTCTGGTGATGATAATGCTGAAGTATAAATAGGAAGGAGGATCATTATGATCATTATTGGAGCGGTTTTTCCAAATCACTTTCAATTATACAATTTTTTGTAGAAATGGCAGAAGATTCTGATACAGTTTCCATTTATCTGGTAGAAGTAGGTACAGCACCTCTAATAAATAGCCATAAACCCCATCAAAATCTTCAGCAATTCGTAAAAATGTGACTATGAAAGTGAAGCGTTTGAGACGCTCGAATAATGACACAGGAAAATGAAAATGAAAAATAATTTATTCAGTAACTAAGTTCGTTATGACAATAACTGTGCTGGTGCCTCTTTTTGAGTATCATGATACTCGTACTAAGAGAACACCGCTCCTCCATGTTATGTAACTTAAAACTACTTAGGTGTAGATACTCTAAACTATTTTTATTAAGTTTTATTAAAATATAACAACAAAAAATAAAAAATAAAAATAAAGTGAGGCAACGTATGTATATTAATGGTAGGTATGGTGCGACTGTGTGTGTGTGTGTGTGTGTGTGTGTGTGTGTGTGTGTGTGTGTGTGTGAATGTGTGTGTGTGTGTGTGTGTGTGAGTGTATGTGTGTGTGTATGTGTATGTGTGTGTTAATGCGTGTGCGCGGGTGTGATAATCATCATACAGGTTTCTGAATTAATAAGTAAGTAAATCTCTTCAAAAATACCTAAATAATGTTTAAATCAAATATAAATGTTTCAAACAAAAAACAAACACACAAAAAAAAATCTTATAGAATTGGAAAGAGCAATCGTGACAGTATATATGAAACTAAGTATACACCAAGTTACTAATTTCGTGCAAGTATTTATTGGGGCACTCAATCCGTCATCCATAACACATTAGTTCCTCAGACCCGCAATGTAACGCTAATCGCATGAAATTAGTTGTATGCGTAAACTAGGGGCTCTCGAGGCCCTTTATTCGAAGCACGCCAAATGTGTGTGTGTCTGTCTGTAGCTCTTAAACAGGTGAACCAATTAGGATGCGGTTTTTTTATTTGAAATAAGGTTTTTTGGCGATGGTTCTTAGACATGTTTAATCAAAATTAATTCAGCCGTTTCCAAGTTATCAGCTCTTTTGTTGGCTGCGGAAGGGATCTTAGACGCATAATGGGCATTTACTTTATTTTCAAACATATGTTATGTGTGACCAAATTGCGTTGGGGGTTTTTAATTTTTTTAATTTATATTTATATGTAAGATTGTCCTATTGTTTAAAGTTTCGGAGAAAAATACAATGGCTTCTTACTGTGCCGAATTTTGACAAGTAAATTTATTCTTATTCTTTAACATTACGCGTAAAATCGTCCGAGTACCAATACATTGCGGGTCTTGAATAATCCGTCACATTACTCCATAACCTGTGACCCGCAATCGATGGCTCCTCGTGGTAAAAACCCCGCTTTACTGTTGCTCACATCACATCACCTTTTTGCAATAATAACTTGTCTAGTTACCTCTATGCCACTTTATGTTTCCGTCCAGACTTCACAATGTGTCCTATGTCAAAACTAAATAGATTCCAGCTACTTGGGGAAACTGACGTCACTTAGCTCAATCGAGCACAAAACAATGTTACTTGCAAATACTTAAGTAGCTACCGTAGACACTAGTGATGTGACGATGTTCGATGTCCAACATTCGTGAATATGACTGCAAATGCGAATGTCCAACTTAAATTTTTGCGAACTGTCTAGCAGTTTTTTTTATGAGATTTAAAAAAAAGTGTATGCGTTTATGTACTTCGATTTGTCCGACTTCGGGCCGGACGAAAATTAAAATCCCTAAATAACATCTTTTACTATTATAAGCAATTATTTGATCTGTTTACTATTTGTATTATTTTTTTTTATTTAACGGCGCTGATTTTTTAAAATTATTACTAGTATTTTATGCAACTGTTGTATAAGTGAGGTCTTAAAAGGTGAGTGAAGTGAGTTGCGATACGAGCGAATGCGAGTATCACAATGGAAGACGGCACGAGCCGTTAAGACCAAATTATACACCGTTGCATACAATATTTTTCCTACGACTCGACTCTACTGTACTGTACTGTACCCTACTGTAGGGTACAGTCGGGTACAGTAGGGTAAAATGGGATACAGTCGGGAACAGTAGGGTAAAATAGGGTACAGTAGGGTACAGTCGGGTACAGTCGGGTACAGTAGGGTAAAATGGGGTACAGTCGGGTACAGTAGGGTACAGTCGGGTGAGATAGGGTACAGTAGGGTACAGTCGGGTACAGTAGGGTAAAATAGGGTACAGTAGGGTGCAGTAGGGTAAAATAGGGTACAGTAGGGTACAGTAGGGTAAAATAGGGTACAGTAGGGTACATTTGGGTACAGTAGGGTAAAATAGGGTATTTTACCCTACTGTACCTGACTGTACCCGACTGTACCCGACTGTACCCGACTGTACCCTACTGAACCCTATTTTACCCTACTGTACCCTATTTTACCCTACTGTACCCGACTGTACCCTATTATACCCTACTGTACCCGACTGTACCCTATTTTACCCTACTGTACCCGACTGTACCCTACTGTACCCTATTTTACCCTGTTGTACCCGACTGTACCCTACTGTACCCTATTTTACCCACTGTACCCGACTGTGCCCTATTTTACCCTACTGTACCCGACTGTGCCCGAATGTACCCGACTGTACCCTATTTTACCCTACTAAACTCGACTGTACCCTACTGTACCCTATTTTACCCTACTGTACCCGACTGTAACCGACTGTACCCTACTGTACCCTATTTTACCCTACTGTACCCGACTGTACTCTACTGTACCCTATTTTACCCTACTGTACCCGACTGTACCCTACTGTACACGACTGTACCCTACTTTACCCTACTGTACCCGACTGTACCCAATTTTACCCTACTGTACCCGACTGTACTCTACTGTACCCTATTTTACCCTACTGTATCCGACTGTACCCTACTGTACCCTATTTTACCCTACTGTACCCGACTGTACCCTTTTTTACCCTACTGTACCCATCTGTACCCTATTATACTCTACAGTACTCGACTGTACCCTATTTTACCCTACTGTACCCGACTGTACCCGACTGTACCCTATTTTACCCTACTGTACCCGAGTGTACCCTACTCTACTCAACTCAGCAGGTCTAAACTGGGCTTTAGTGTTGAGTGTACCCTACATTTAATATTATGTGGCAGCTAGGTGTATCGTAATTACGACACAAGTGCTGTTATGGCGAATAGATTAAGGATAGACTTTCTGAAGTCATATTATCTATGTTCTTATATATTTGTTCGCGACCATGTAAAAACCAGATAAAAGTACAGGAGTAGGAAAATTAATCTAATATACACCGTGAAATTTTAGTGGTAGTTTTCCCGAAACGAGGTGATTTAGTTTCGATTGTACAATCGATTTATAATTACTATTTTGACTAGAGTCAAAAATCCAATTGTGAAAAACGAAAGTCGAAAATGACCGCAAACCAATAGTAACGCTTCGTTGGTACAAGTAGCGTACGATCGTGCGATAGGTTAGGTACCAACGAAGCGTTACTATTGGTTTGCGGTCATTTTCGACTTTCGTTTTTCACAATTGGATTTTTGACTCTAGTCAAAATAGTAATTATAAATCGATTGTACAATCGATACTAAATCACCTCGTTTCGGGAAAACAACCACTAAAATTTCACGGTGTATAAAAATCTCGTGTCACGGTGTTTGTTATTGAATTTCTCCGAAACGGTTTGACCGATTTTTATGAAACTTTTTTTCTCCGTATTCGGTAGGTCTGAGAATGGGTCGTAGGTTAATTTTCTTCGAATTCGGTGTCGCGGGCAACAGCTAGTAATCTATAAGTAATTGTTAATTTCAAATGCAGGCAGGCAGAACAACTGATTTTAATAATGATTAAAAACCAGATGTTGTTTGGTGATTTTTTTCAGTCCAGTGTAGGTAAATCAATTTTTTGCCATAATGACTGAAATAATCATAACATTTTGATTATTAAACCTTGTTTCACTTTTCAGTACCTAATATAGACGTAAAATATTCGCAAAGTCTATTGCTAATGTGAACATTCGTTACATCACTAGTAGACTCTTGAAATTTGACAAGAGACTGCATTGTCCCATAAACTTGAGAATATATTGACGAGTTTAAAATCTTCAACTTCGGTCCATCTGGTTGTTCACGCTAGATTAGTCGAAGTGACTTATCCTCTTAAAGTAACAGTAATAAACTTAGCAAGCTAGCAACTCGTAATCGTATAACCTACAGGCAAATAACACAGGAAGAAAATCCGTACAAGTTTCATTACATTGCCTCGCTTACTCGTCCCATCTAACTAATTCACTTGAGAGCTCCGCAATGTAACGCGACTGCGACGATTTTTCATGCACGTGTAAAATGTATATTTAATTTATAAATAACTTTGCTCTGAGGAAGGGACTTGAGCTTTTCTCTTTAGAGTTGTTTCTCCTCTTAATAATCTTCATTAGTTATAGTATAGTACTATACCTCTGACGTCCGTTGCAAAGATTAGTATGTAGTTGCACGGCAGTCTTCATTTTAAAGCTGCGTAGGCAGCCACAGATATAGTCTAAGAACCCACGACACTAAACATCATCTCGCAAGAGAATCAAAACCTACAGGGTACTTCCCGTGAACTCAGAATCTTGAAATTTGGCACGAAGCAAGGTCTTATAGCACAGATAAAGGAAAAATTGCGAAAAGCATAAATAAATATTAGGGGACAATCTTACACAAATCGACCTAGTCCCAAACTAAGCAAAGCTTGTACTATGGGTACTAGACGACGATAAACATACTTATATAGATAAATAAATACTTAAATACATAGAAAACATCCATAACTCAGGAACAAATATTCGTGCTCATCACACAAATAAATGCCCTGACCGGGATTCGAACCCAGGACCTCTTGCTTCGTAGGCAGGGTCACTACCAACTAGGCTAAAGCGGTCGTCATAAATTTTAAGGTTTTTTTGTCTGTCTGTCTATATCTAACCAATCAATTTATGCCGCAAATTTTCGACACTCGCAAGGGAATCAAAACCTACAGAGTACTTCTCGTGAACTCAGAATCTTGAAATTTGGTACGAAGCAAGGTCTTATAGCACAGATAAAGGAAAAATTGCGAAAAGCATAAATTTTTTTGTCTGTCTGTCTATATCAATAACCAATCTACAATGATCCCACACTGCGCACATTTTGCTTAGGAGTAGGGGTCTGCTAAGACTGGATGTTCATAGACACATATATTTGTACGGAACCCTCGGTGCACGAGTCCGACTCGCACTTGGCCGTTTTTTTTATGTCTGCAGTAACAGTTAGTCTGTAAGATGTTGCTTGTTGTTTTGGAGATCAGGTAAAAACATCACTCGTATACCTTCACAAAACGGTCGTTCTTCCGGTACGAGCAACTTTGATCTATTTTTCGAACTTCGTACCGTACCATGCCGTTCCGTTGACGCTAATACTATTAAACAAAAGAGTGCGGGACGGCACGATACGAACTTTGAATTTCGAATTTAGTAAGCCCCCTTCGATTAATGGCTCGAAGCGAGCGGCACTCTACAACTTGTTCCAGTAAGCGAACTTAATCGGTGAAATTAGAAATGCCACTGCACCGCCACCACACTGTTTATATCAAGGCGCTTGCAAACAAATTGCTGGCGTCCGCATTCCAGAGTCTTCATCCAAAATACATCTAATACGATGCAAAACACGTTATTTAAAGATTGCTTTCCATCCGTTAGCCGTTAATTATCATAATTTGAATAAATCAAAGGGAATAATTAACGGTAATTAATTGGTACTGGCTGGCAAATATAAATTAATAGTAGTGATAAACTTTCTTTATTTAGAAGAAAATCACCTGCCAGTCGCGGGCCTGTTTGTGAGTGGCAGTTTTTGGAGGAAATAAAATTTAATAGAGTAATTTGTTTGGATAGCGGTAACCTTTTTAAACTGATATCATTAATACAGTTCCCAAATTTTAATTACGATGACAGGTAATTTTTAAAAATGGATTAAGATCTAAATCAATTAAAAGAGTTAGGTCCTTATATCTACAGGCAACGCTGTTGTACTTTGTCGTTTTACAATCACCTATGTTGCGACAATTTGTTAGTACAATAAACTGCAAAAGTGTTTAAAGTTAAATTTACTTTTAGCTCTGACCGTACAAACAGCTGTAGAGCAGTGCACCACCACTCTATACAACAGAGTAGGTACGAGTATATGTAAGTAGTCGATCAAGAAATTCCTTTACCACCCTAAATTTAAAAGTCAGTTGTATTTGTATGGCTTAAAACATCAAAGGCTATTTTCACTCACAAGTCAATGTGACAATCTGCCTTATTGTTTATTAAAAATTATTGTTATTGTCATTAAAAATGAAGAAGCCGACGGTCCCCACGAACATAGTCGTATGGAAAAATAAGACGAAATAGCTTTTTTTACAGATTTAAACTAAGCATCAACGAACTAAACTACTATTCGCCATGTTGCGGAATTTCATTGGAACTAATTTCTTACACTGGCAATAATTTTAATGATTGTCAGTGTCACTGTGGCGGTTTCTTTGAACAATAACAAAAAATGCCCAAAACGATTCGTAGTCGTAGGATCGCTGTAATAATGTTTATAATAAACTACTGAAAATGTAAATAAACCATTTAATGAAATATCCATATTCTAGCACTTGTTTATAGTTTTAATGGTTTAGGATAGTGTTGTGGTAAGTATTGATTAAATAACACACGGATTTAGCAGTATTTAATGAGGGAAAATGGAAATTAAAGACATTTTAAATACAAGGTTTGTTTACATTGTTTGCAATTTCAATTTGACTGACAGTTTAAACGTTGTAGACAAGTCAAGATGTCATTGTTGCGACTATACTGAACTATTGCCATATAAATAAGAACAATAGCGCCCTCTTGACAATAGTCATATATTTTATATTATATTTAATATATTAATAAATTTCATATATTATATTTACTGAGATGCCCAATTGAACATAGTCTTAAATGAAAAACGTTTCGACGTACACTGTGGCATGAACGCTTACGATCTTGTTCAAAACAAGACGCACCGGCCGCGTCGCGGTGCAACGTCACTTGCGCCGTTGTTCTGCGGTGATCGTACGAGTTAGAGTGAGCTTTATTTTTTGTCGATTGCTTGTAAATTAATTGGAAGTTTTTGCAATTATTAAATTAATATATTCTGATATATTTTCCATCATCATTTCATCATTCATCATTTCATCATTTTTCCATTATTATGGCCAAAACATAATTAGTTTTACATACAACCTGATATTTACACAAAGCTTCGATGAATAATGTCTTATATGAAAATAAGACTTTTATTTAATTTCAGTACTCCATTGAACAAAGTTGTTTATGAATATGCGACGCCTCTTAATCCACAGAACAAAGTCGTAAAGTAATAAAAAACGCCATTTATCTACAAATATAAAAAAATAAAACAAACAATCTTACATAAATTAGAAGTATAACCATATCAAGAGGTATTTATAAGTAGTTTTAGTGTTAGATTACTTATTATGAAAATATTGAGATTTTAACTTGAGCCCAACTTCAAACAGGAATTACTCGAAACTATAATTTTGCATCAATACTTTGTTCTTGGGGACCGTCGAAGCACTTCTTGCCCAACGCTATCGTTGTCACGTAATGATTCTAGTCTTTTTGGCAGGTGTCACTCGATAATGTACTCTATGACTGCTACTAATACAGGTCATTGGTCGTAAACCGACTGGTAGGTGAATATAACGATTGTCTGTTACCTACTAACTATTAAATAATTTGTAGCTCTATGTACCTATTCACGAACAGTACAACAGTAGTAATTGTTCCCACTGCCACAGGTTCTTGCAAAGGATATTGCCGACGCAAGAACAAAACAAAGACGATAAAACTCTCCACGTTCCATAAGAAACGCATAAAAACTTATAATAACAGAAACTCAGTGATCCAGCGGATTGCGGTTGCGGTCCGGCGCCGACAAACGCGTTCGGTTCCCGGCGAAGCAATGAGCAGAAACAAAAGTGGAACTAATTTAAATGTTCTGCGGTTTGGACATCCTGCAATGATCCAAAGGTGCGGTTAACATCGATGACTTTAAGTATTTAGTACCTGCAATACTTAATCCTCAAAGCAAAGCGGAGGTATTCATCATAGCTCGGCGCTATTCGGTAGGGGAGAGTAACCTATATTAAACCGGCGCTTAAATTGGACCACTTCCGTATTTCTACCAAATTACAAATTAAAAACTAAATAAAGTAGGTAAAACTAAAACTACATACAAACTAAACTTATAAATAAATAGTGTAATTTGGTAGAAATACGGAAGTGGTCCAATTTAAACGCAGGTTCAATATAGGTTACTCTCCCTTAACTTCTACATATTATAAATGTCTCACAAAAAAGCAATAGAGGCGTTGAAAACGAAACTTCTATAAATGATTGATTTCAAAAGTCAACGCTGCGGATTTTGAGATGAGCTATCTTGATGAACCAAAAATAGCAAAAACGTCGTCGTCAGCGAGAACCCCGCGAAAACGACGACATCGCTAGATAAGGTCCATGGTATACTTGTTTAAATTATTTTTAGGGTTTATTTTTTCTGTATGAAAACCTTTATAATTTTCGTACCTACCTTTAAGTCACTATTCTCGCAAAGTACGGATGATAGTTTAACGTGACACTTCATAACAAAACGTTCAAACCCCCCCCGTACCCCCCGCACCCCCCCCCCGCATTGAAAATTACCCGAGCGCTAGTACTATGATCGTATTATGTAATATTGCAACTGGCCTTCACTGCTCTGTAGGTATATGTAACGTTCCGGAACGTTACATGTACGTTACATTGCGTCATCCTTTTTCGTGTATGCAGCCGGCGTTCATCGATTTATTAGACGTTGTCACGTCAAAAAACGTTTAGTTTCTTATCTATAATATTTAAGAACATACTCTGATTTTAAACTTCTATGTCACCAGTTCCCCAGTCATAAAACGGTCTAATCTCCACCCTTATGGAACGTAATAAACTCATTATTGGTGTATTTTGTCGCGTGCGTTGTTGTGTAATCTCCGATTTTGCATATTAGCTAAATGGAGTGCTCTTAACCGTTCCAATACCTTTAGTATCTTTATTAAAAGCGGGGCAATCGACTTCGTATTTATGGATTTGCTGTTCGGCAGGCTTTGACCAAATAAGGGCATATCGCGTTTACTTACTCGTTATCAAAAACTTAAGTACTTATTACCTACTTCGGACCAGCCACCTGAAACTATACGGCGCGGCGCCATGGCGCTTTTGTGCAATCTGCTGCTTTGTTGCGGGCACGTATTTGATTATCAAACGTTAATATGTTGAATGTATTAAAATATCGAATGTTTTTTTTTATGTTAGAGAGGCCAGACAAACAAACTAGTGGGTCACCTGATGTTAAATGATCACCACTGTTCATAGACACCCGCAGCACTACGCGATGCCAATGCGTTGTCCGCCCTAAAAGGGAGAAGAAAAAGGAAAGGGAATAGAGGAGGGGGAGAGGTATTGGGCCCCCGGCGCTCTCACTGGCCGTACGAAACGCAGCAGGAGTACTGTTGCTTCACGCCGGTGTTCTGTGAGAGGGTGGTACTGTCCCGGACGAGCCAGCCCATTCGTGATGCAGCGGCTAGCTACAACATGGCTCTACCACTACAAAAAGAAAGAATATAGAAAGGTTTTTTTTCTGAAATTAATATAAAACTGACCTAACCTAACCTAATTAAAAATTGCATAGTTCCGGCGCGACAGCGATGAAAGAATTCTTCGCAGGCGGAGTCGCGGGCAACAGCTAGTATATCATAATATCACACATTGAAAGCCGAAAAAAGATAGGTAACTTATATGGATATACTGACAGTATGTTTAATACGCACCACACCTTTTAATATCCTTTGTACTATCTACAAAAACGTATTTACACCGCCCTTATCTTGTATCAAGTATAGACGGTCTTAAACCTTAATAAACTGCCTTACAATCTCTGCAATAAAGTTGAGAACTGGTTGGTAGCAAGTATTAAATGCATCTCGAAAGTAAAATCACAGTGAATAAAGAAATAACAGTAAAAAATAATGAGCACTTATTTTGTAAATAAATATGAAAAGTAAATACACGACTCAGTATTTTATACACATATAATCCGAATACTACAGTAATTATGAGAAAAAATACGGATAACTCACTTTTATGAATTAGTTTAGCTTGACTAGTTTCGGACTGTTCCGTAGACCTTCGTCTTGGAGCACACGCCACCGCTTTATAGACGTGAGTTATCCGTACTTTTTTACTACGTATATATTTATGTGTTTTTTTTGGATTACATGAGTCTAAGCCGTGATTGACCCCTGTCTCACCCGGTGAAAAGTAAAGATTAGACCATGGATTCTTTTATATTTCGCCGTGAAATGATACAAGCGACCGTGACGACTGAATGGAGAGTATGAATCCGCACTACAGCATAAACTTCGAATTCTGACGATGACTTTTGCAAGTAAATTCATGAATCTGCGTGGATTAAATTGCCATGGTATAGGGATGGAGATAGACACCATAAAACAATTACATGTTTCAGCTCAATAAAACATGAGATAATGTTCTTATTCTCTAATATTTAAAAACCTCGTGTCGCAGTGTTTATTATCGAACTCCTCCGAAACGGCTTGACTGATTTATATTTGGTATGTCTGAGAATATGTTGTAGGCTATTTTTATACTCCTATTCTTTGCAGACGGAGTCGCGGGTAACAGCTAGTTATTTTATAATAGCTGTATTCGACTAAAGTTACATGATACTTACTTACATATGTACTACGAAGCTTGAGGTCCCGGGTTCGATTCCCGCGTCGGGGCAGATATTTGTATGAATAATACGAATATTTGTTCTCGGGTCTTGGGTGTTTAATATGTATTTAAGTATGTATCTATCTATACAAGTATGTTTATCCGTTGCTTAGTACCCATAACACAAGCTATGCTTAGCTTACTTTGGGACTAGGCCAATTGGCGTGAATTGTCCCGTGATATTTATTTTTATTTATTTATTTATATGTTCGTATCGGCTTATAGCGTGCTACTGAATTGGTTGTTTTATTTATCTCTTGGTACATCTAGTAAAAAACGATTTATTTTGGGTATGAAACCAGATTTACTTTTCAATTAACAACAAAATTAGATTTTAGGTGCTTACATATAATTAGTTAATCTATTGAGCTGGCATAGAAATAACTAGCAATTGCTGTACAAAATCTATACACGTTTTCAGAGCACCTAAAAAGTAAGTCAGTTGATTGCTGGTGTCATCCCTATATTGCCTTGAAATACAAGTTGATTTTTAATCCACTTCCAAATTCCGATGTATCACGCAGTATCGTTACCTAATAGACACAATTATAAAAAAAAACAGCTTTTCTTTTTGATTTTTTTTGTTTATCATTGTATTTTCTTTTACTGCTCAATTCTGTGTACTGCGCCACTCAAAGCTAATTTGGTCGGCGGCTAATTTCAGGATAACATCGCCTGCGCCCGCGCCGCCTCGTCCGCGCATTCTTGTGCGTCTAATAAGTAATTAAACCTACCCTGCCCACCCCGTCAGACTCAGGGATAGACATTTATAACTAAAACTTAAGCTAAACTTGTGATTTATTTATGTAGTTACGTTAGCAGTCACCATCCTACCCTATTTAACTCTTGAAAAATAAAATGTCATAATAGCTATTTATGCAACTGTATCGTAATAGGGGTCCTTAAAACACGAATGTGGTTTCATGAAACGAGGTGTAGCCGAGTTTCATAAAGGGTCACATGAGTGTTTTAAGGCCAAATTACGTACAGTTGCATACAATATTTTATCTTCTCTCACACATTTTTTCCAAAAACGAAGAAGCCTTTTTGCATTTTTCATGCCATAAAATCTTGATAGCATTTTTTATCGTATAATTTTCTGAACTTTGCTAGTAATAAATTATGAGTCATTTCCTTCGCCGCATCTTAAATATCGGGCGGAGTCAAATTTTCTTCGCATTCACTGATATCAGATATTTTTAAGCAAGAACAAAATTTTCCCACGAAAATTCGTACAACAAAACGACACGTATGAATGGAATGGCGCTAAAACCCAGTACATCACCGCACATGTGCGCGCATGCGGTAAAGCGGGCGCTGCCACAGACAAGTGAAAATTGGAATCAAAACTTGGTGATATAAACTTTTGGGATTTGCCCTGTATCGTAATGGTAAAAAAAATTGTATTATAACATTATTTCGTTAGAAGAAAAGTGTTATAAAAAATTTTAAATAAAAAATAAAACCTCCTTCAAAAAACCCCCAAAAAAACATAAAATAATAATTGATTGAACCGACCACAATAAGCATGAAAATATCTTTCTACTAATCTGTTTGAAGTTGGTGCCTCAGCACGAGCCAGCA
Source organism: Archips crataeganus (assembly GCA_947859365.1). NCBI lineage: Eukaryota > Metazoa > Arthropoda > Insecta > Lepidoptera > Tortricidae > Archips > Archips crataeganus. The sequence goes on from OX402065.1 coordinate 7,637,187, forward strand.
GGAGTGTAGAAGCCCTATAATAGGTATGTAGGTAAGTTAGATTACTAGGTCCACTCCTGCTGGCTCGTGCTGAGGCACCAACTTCAAACAGATTAGTAGAAAGATATTTTCATGCTTATTGTGGTCGGTTCAATCAATTATTATTTTATGTTTTTTTGGGGGTTTTTTGAAGGAGGTTTTATTTTTTATTTAAAATTTTTTATTTTTTTCTTTTTAGTTGTTGCTAATGGCCTGGACTGGCACTCTTTACTGACTGTACTTTTTGCCTCTGGTTACCAAAGTACTTATCAAGACGAATCAAACGAGACCAAACTTGATGGGGTTATGTCGTTTTACTACGGAGTTCTTATGGTCACCATCCAACTTCATTGTCAGACCCTGGTTACCATCTAGGACCAAAGTACTCGTTGAGACGAGTCAAATGAGTCCGTACTCGATGGGGTAAGTGCCGTTACTTTATGGAGTAACTTTGGCCACCTTCCAGCTCCATCATCAGACCCTGGTTACCATCTGGGATCAAAGTGCTCGTCAAGACGTTTCAAATGAACCCAAACTCGACGGGGTTGTGTTGTTTTATTACAGAGTTTCTATGGCCACCTTCCAACTCCATCATCAGATTAGCTCCATGTCACAATAATATTGCATTGTCACCTGATTTACACATGCATGTAAAATATGAAATCAATCAGAAACCGGGAAGTGAGTCAAATTCAACTTGCAAGATTTGACCCGTTGAGGAGTTCCGTTGGCCATCTGCGGTCTTCTTCATCAGATCTAGTTTACCAAATGACACTTTATGAATGCAAATGCTCGATTTGTCACTGAAAATACTAAAATCGCTTTACATTTCCCTTGAACTTTTGAAGAGTTCCTTCAATTCCTCATGGATCCCATCATCAGAACTGGATTCCGGTAACAACGGGACCAACCTTGAAGCATATGCTTTCAAACAACGAAAGAATTTTCCAAATCGGTTCATAAATGACGGAGTTCTGAGGTAACACACGTTAAAAAAAAAAAAAAAGAACATACAACCGAATTGAGAACCTCCTCCTTTTTTTGAAGTCGGTTAAAAATATGTTTTTTTTTTTTAATATTTCGGTATTGTGTTTAAAAAGTATGTCAATATAAACTCTTTTTGAATTTTATAATTCGAATTTTACGATATGAGAGTAGATAAAATAGTAAATATCATGGCTTCAATGCATGCAGAATTTTATGCTAGCTGATGTCCGCGACTCCATGTGTGAAGAATTCATTTATCGCTATCTTGCGGGAATTTCGTGATTTTCTGTGATAAAAACTATCCTATATCCTTCCCAGGGTCTCAACCTATCTCCAAATCAAATTTAGTCTCGGTTCATCTGTTTAAGCGTGAAGAGGTAACTGATAGACAGACAGACAGACTTATTTTCGCATTTATAATATTAGTAAGGAAAGGTAAGGATTGTGTACTACACAATAAGTGAAATTCAATCTAAAATCTTTATTTAGATTATAAATCATACAACTTTATGTGTATTGTGTCATTATTTTTCTTGTTATTATTTGTTATTCTGTTGGTCACGCGTCCATAAAGCCTAAGTTTCCGAGTCTTGATTCTTGATTTTCTAGATAGAAAGCTTCCGTTGTTTCAACCTTCTCGTGGACCGTTCAAAAACCATTTAATTCTAATGGGCGAGAATTTAGAATGTTTTATAGTCGTAAATAGGTATATGCGGTAGAATATTAATTTGATTAAAAATAGCTAAAGGCAATCGTAAAGTAACAGTATGCCATTGGAATAGATGATTTAACCATTGGAATTTTCATTGTAATAAAAACAACGTAACCATTAATTTTATGGCAACATAAAAGTCACAGTAACGTTTCTGGATATAAATTAAATAACTGGATTTTTATATGTATAATTCATATTTAAATATGTACCTAAATAATTAACGAGCAATTTGTCCAGATTGCGGTCGGGTCATATAATCACGTCTAAATACGGCCCTGGCGCGTATGGGGGATAATATTGGCATGGATTTTGTTATTATAAAGTTTACGTCAGGCGATTACGCCGGTCCGGACGCAGACGCGTAATAATGTAATTTTCGAACCTTTACGTTTGTTTGTTTTTTAAAGTAACGCGTAATCGTAGCCCGTATTACAATAAGACCTTACGATTCATGCGCGTATAAATCTTAGAAAATACTTGTCTGAGGCGGCGAAACTGGCCAGCTATAAAATACCTGTATGCCACCCCGCCCATACTGGCTGGAAGACTGCAAAAAGAAAGAATGAAACCTTAATCCGCAATAATGTTCGGTACGGCCAGCCTGGTTTGGAAGGCACTGAAAATAATTTAATGAGAGTAGGTACAGAATAAGTTTTACACTTTATAGGCGGTCATTTTGGTCATTAAGCGTTTTAAATTAGCCGAGAACAGTATCTGTGATGTAGTTATTGTAGTTAAGTGCATTAAACTGCTGTTAATCGTCTAGAAAATCGATTTGATTAGACAGCAAATAGCATCTAAGATAATTTTACTCAAAGCTATTATGGCCTTTACAATAAATTTACCGCATTGAATAAATGCTTCCTTATAATATATTTTGTTTCAGCATCAAATGTAGCTTGTCCTCTTGTAAGTACCTACCTAATTTTTCGCCTTACATTCTGATTCTTAAACTACATACATTACATGATTGTCAAAAATTAATTCAAAAACGTACGGTTAAGGACTTTAATTCATGAGTCGCCATGGAACCATTTCACAGTAAACGCGTCATAGTGACAGCATTAATTAACAAGGAAAATCGTAATGACTTTTCTTTTTCTTTTTTTTTGAAGAGGTTCCATGGTGGCTCATGAATTAAAGTCCTTGACTGTACAAAAGTGAGTCTTTTGACGTTGAATTGACTCTCAGAAGTCTCAGACGTTTAATTATACCGTTACCCATGAATCATTTTTTCGGAAAATCTATTCTAATTCATGATTTTTTTCGCTGACAAGTCAATCCAATCACTATAAGTATAGGTGAAATTCGGTTTGCAAGATTTGCCCCACACAAACATACATAAGTCCCTACCTACATAAATACCAACACGGCAAGTTAAGTAAAAGCTTGCAATAATGCGAACTTCTTAAACAGGATCCCTTGTGCGAAGGAATGCGTGGGTCCTTCGCACTTACAAGCTATAATAAAAAGCTAACGCCGAGTGCTTTACTTGTCAAGTAGCGTTACTGATTACAACTGTATCTAACATCGTAGTTGGCGCGCTGTCACTTTGACAGTAAAACATCATGGCGGCGGCTGATAGTCGCGAAATTGATCGTCAGGAGTGCATTCCGCTCGTGCCGCGCGCGCGATGCGAGCTAGCTAGCTATGATGAATCAGATTCCTGGGAAATAGAACATAATGATTCTATTCACTATAGATTGTACAAGCTACCGCGCTTTGTACATTCTTTGAGGAGCTTGAAGTATGTACTAACTGAGTAGGTATGGATAGGTAAGCGATCTCATACACAGGTATACAGAATTTTGGTAAAGATTTTTTGGTCGCTTCTTAGAAAAACCTGTGACTCTAGTAAAAATGGATTACACTTAGAATCGCCAAAAAGCTATTTTAGAGTTATCTCTCTTTTCTCCTTAAAGCTCTAGACTAGAACTTGTGACACTGTTCGTTGTAAGTGGATGTAAGGAAACAACATGACTGTGTTAAATATTTTCAACAGGTGTATTAAGGGGTAACTCTATTGCGCAACTGGAACAATCAGAGGGTTGAAGTTAAGAGCCAGCAAAAACAACTGAAAAAAAACTAGATGTCAAAATAGGTTTTTGGCGGCAATTGCAATAAATAGAGTCTCCAAATTAATCCGAAATATTTCAGCAGACACTTGGGTTAGTTTGACTGAACACCCCCTGTTAAATCCCTACTAAAACCGTCCTTATTTTAAGACTGAAGTATTATATAAGTTCCCGGTATTATTAAACATTATCTCCCGTGGTTTGAGGCGGGTCAAAGGTCAAATCCCGGTTAGAACGCGTCCAGGGACACTCGGCTGGGAGCGGGTGAAGGGTCACTCACGAAATCGTAATTGTCCGGGAATGTCTGGAATCCACCGCTTTCGTGTGCGATTTCGCAGCTACAACCTAATCAAAAGGGAAATGCCGACAGGGTTAAGGTGACCCTGTGAGCCTTCCCGTCTTCCTAACTCAGACGGGTTATATAAATAAGTATGAGAGTCGTGATGGGACCCACGCCTCCGGCCCAATGTGACCAGATGCGCGGAAGTTAACCGCACGACGTTTTTTATGCATAATGACTGGCAATCTGAAGACAATTCGTTTTCATGTATTATCTGCCTACGACAAACATTAAAATAATTAGTAAGTTCGAAGATTGGAACACCCGTGCGTTCTGCAGCATCAAATTAGAGATTATTATGAGCTATGAATACGATATATTGTCGTTACTTCATAATTACTACACCAGGAACTTCATCATCTATATATATAAAAGAAGAAACTGACTGACTGACTGACTGACTGACTGACTGACTGACATATCAACGCACAGCCCTAACCACTGGGCCTAGAGATTCAAAATTTGACATGTAGGTTCCTTATAAGGTCTAGGGGTGCACTAAGAAAGGATTTTTCAAAATTCACACCCTAAGGGGGTGAAACGGGGGTCCAAAGTTTGTATGGGGAAACAAGATTAGTTCGACTATTTTATTCGAAACTTCACAGAAGTACTCCTAATGATAAATGAGTAAACACGTGTTTCAGGTTTTTTGAGAATTCAACCCCTAAAAGGGGGAAAGGGGTAACAAAGTCTGAAAATCAACATGGGTGTTGTTTCTATGGTTTATCGGGTCGCTGATTATGAAAACAACAACGGTTTTAAAATCCGACGTGGCAGACGTAAAATACCATCTCCCTGGATGGGGTGCGATGGGGTTCAAATGTCTAAATAAACTAAATGACTGTTGATATATCAACGCACAGCCCAAACTACTGGACCTAGAGACTTCAAATTTTGCTCATAGATACCTTATACAATGTAGGCATCCACTAAGGAAGGATTTTTGGGAATTCCCTCGGGAACGGGCAAAAACGGGATTTATATATTCGATTCCGAGTGACCCTATCTCAGTAACTATAATAACTAGACTCTTCAAATTTGATACACAAGTAGGTATTACATTAGTTAAAACATTAATTTCAGGATTTTTCACAATTCCCACGCGATAAGGAAAAAACGGGATTTACATATTCAGTTCAACGGGATCCTATGAACTATAATTACTAGGCTCTTCAAATTTGGCATAGAAGTATGTAATTATAATAGTAAAAAACAGTTTTAAGGATTTTCGGAAATTCCCACGGGATAAGGAAAAAACGGGATTTTTCGTTTTACTGGTCGTAGAAAGCTGAAATTCGGCATGTAGGTTGTTTGGGGAGTGTAGAGGAGAATTGAGAGAGGACTTTCCAAAATTCCCACGGGAACGGGAAAAACGGGATTTTTCGTTTTACTGGTCATAGAAAGCTGAAATTCGGCATGTAGGTTGCTTGGAGAGTGAAAAGGAGCATTAAGAGAGGACTTTCCCAAATTCCCACGGGAACGGGAAAAAACGGGATTTTTCGTTTTACTGGTTGTAGAAAGCTGAAATTCGGCATGTAGGTTGTTTGGGGAGTTTAGAGGAGCATTGAGAGAGGACTTTCCAAAATTCCCAAGGGAACGGGAAAAACGGGATTTTTCGTTTTACTGGTCATAGAAAGCTGAATTTTGGCAAGTGGGTTCCTTGGGGAGTGTAGGGGAGCATTAAGAAAACATTTCCCGAAATTCTTACGGGAACGAGAAAAAACGGGATTTTGCGTTTTACTGGTTGTAGAAAGCTAAAATTTCAAAATTCATAAGTTTATACTGTAAGTAGGCCGCAAACGGCTCTTTAACCGACTTCTAAAAAAGGAGGAGGTTATGCATTCCACTTTTTTTATATGTAGGTATGTTCACCGATTTCTCGGTCAATTGTGGACCTGCTTGCTTGCTTGCCTGTATGCTTGCTTGCTTGATATCTTGGTTCTTTGTAATACTCATAGTACACGCGAGCGAAGCCGCGGGCAAAAGCTAGTATTAAATATATTTCTAAAATTACCACGAGGTAACATTGTAATGTTGTTTTGATTACATTGCAGCGACCGTAGTCACTACTAGACTGAACTCTGACTAACGTGATGAATTACGAATGAAAATCGCGAAGGTAGGATAGACCATAGCTTAGTGGACCTTAATTTAAACGACACACTCGAATTCTGTATGCTTAGTATAAGTTTTCCTTCACTTCAATACTTCTCGATCTCGTTTACGTAAAAAAATCAATTACTAGGGAATCATGGACCACAGGACAGCGCCTCCGCGGCCGCGCGTCCATGTTTCCATAGAATTGAAATTTTTACGTAAACGCGATCGAGAAGTATTTTGGTGAAGTAAAACTTACACTAAGCGTACTGCATATTAGTTAGAGTGACCGATTATTTTCAGTTTTAGTTTCCATTCCATTTATGTATTTAGATGTGGCTTGTATCGTATTTGTCAAACAGGAATGAACGACGATACAGCACGACCTGGGGCTAAATTCAGGAATGGCCCAACACGGTTCGCGAGCGGTAATTCAATCGTTTGCGAGAGGATAGGGATGAACTCAGGAACGGCAAAAAACACTGGTTTGCGAGAGGTTTGGACCGAACTTGGGATGAGCCTTACATTACATTACATTACATTTATTTATTTTCAAAGCGAATTAACAGGAAAATAAGGCTCATCCCACGCAAGCTCATCCCATTTCTATCTTCTCGCAAATGATTGAATTACCGCTCGCAAGCTGTGTTGGGCCTTTCCTGAATTTAGCCCCAGATCTTTTAAACTCTTATGGCAATTAAATGAGGATAGGAATTATCAGGTCGTACATTATAGCCGTTCATTCCGGGTTGACAATTACGGGTCGTATTTTAACCGCACCCATTTATTTATACTTATTATAGCTAGCTGTTCATGGGGTCCATATCGAGTTGCATAATTGTTGAAGGTCATAATGTAATATTTGTCATAATGTATTGTTATTCATACACAGCTCTTTTAACTAACCTAACCTATACTAGAGTTCTACATGTGACCATTTAATATTTTCTGAAAAGTTAAAGGTTTCGACGGGAAAAAAAATTATGACTAACATTACATTATGACTAAAAATATTATGCCACCAGATACGCTCCCCTATTCATGATGATGCGCTACTTCGCAGGTTCACTTCAGGGTATCTGTGCCTATTTGGACCTTGGACCCCGACACGGATGTCCTAATCTTGATAAATTCACGTCTGTCAACTAAAACAAACTTGCCTATGTGTTGCCTCTTAAGTTTTTCTGGTCATTTAACGAACACTAAATAAAACAAACGAAGCGAGATTTTCGTGCGTTCGTCATTATTTTTTTAATTACTTCCCAACGCAACCGTGTCAAATCGCTTCAAGTGGAACGCACGTCTGACATCGATTCCCATAGAACGCATGTCGTCTATATACTTGCGTAAAGCCGACTATTGTCTAAACTATCAGAAATTACTAAAATCCGGTCCCGACCAAATTATTATATGATTTGTCTCGGCACCCACACACGTTAATTGTTTTATTTTATACCTCCACAGGTAAAAATCTCGTAATTGTGCTAAGATGAGCGTTATAAAAAATAGACAAAGGTTCTCCGACGACGCTATTTTTTTCGTTCCACCCATTCCAATTTTGAACTCGGTCAAAATTAGTTTCTCAAATCGTTCTGTCTCACTCACACTGCGAGGTTTTTCTAATATAACGTTGTGTAAGGATAGCGTATTTGTATCAAATTTAAATGCTGTGATAAAATGAAAAAGTCTTCTTAAAAGGGTTTGTGGCCCAATAAACCGAAGAAAAAAACTTATTTTATTTTATAATGTTTGATGTTTGACGCCGCGCTTCATAACAACAAAGACTTGAGGATAAAGGTTATTCATAAATATGCAAACACAGTACACACTTCTATTTTACTCCGAGGGATGTGGGCACACATCTTGACAGAGTTCATAAAATGGTACACAAGACATGTGAATAACGTGAACAGAATTTTAAACGTTTTCTCAGAAGATTTTGAATTTATGATTAAAAACTTGAGATAAAACTAAACCTTTTGGAATAACGTGTCATTATTTAAGACACTTATAGTTTTGACTCTACTAAAAGTTGTTGTTACATAAATATTATAGATTAAAAGTACTTGTGTGGTTAACACTTATTAATTAATTGAGGGATAAAGTGAGGCAATTAAACAATGAAGTAGCTTACTTGGTCTGGAATTAAAAAGGTTTCCTGTTTGACGTTAACAAAGTGACTCTGGGCGGTCCTCATCTTTTAAAAAGTAAGGTTTCAAGATAAATGAAAGGTCGTTTAAAGAAAAAATAATTACCCAATATGTCGGCCCGGCGGTTATCAGGCGCCTCTTTTAAACGAAATTTTAAATAAAGCGAATAAGGAACGATTACGTCGATCATTTTTGAAAATGGCCGGCCGGAACAATCGCTCATCAATGAGGCGAGAGCGGGTTCAATAACGCTCGGCGCGATTAATAGGCGCTGTATTTCATTTTCGTACACCTATACTCTAAAATATGGTGCACTGCCAAATGCTCTTTGTATATTTTAATAATGTAGCAAACATAACGAGACTAATTCCCTTTGCATCATGCATGCAACCTGTCAACGTCAATTCAATCGCTCAAGCTGCATCGCGTCTTAAAAACGTGAGGGGTCAGAGGTAAGACTGGGCTTTCAACAGTTCATCCCACCTTTATTCGGTTCGCGGCCCGCACCAAACAACCACACACGACCATACAAAGCATCAATTTGACTCGTGACGTGCAATACATTACGTGCACAGTTCAAGTTCAACCGTGCGTGATGTCGCATGACGCAACAATGTAAATCGTGCAAGGATGAAAGTTGAATAATTTTAATTTTCAATGGTGGAGTCGGAGAATGCAGTCCGTGAGAAAAAAATAACTCTTCCGATGCGCTCGGCTAGATAGCGCAGGTGGTGAGGACTCGACCGAACCGCCTCAAAAGAGAGCCTCTAAAAAACGATAGGGTTTGAAAACCCAGTAGCAGGTTGTCAATTGTCTTTTTGTTTTCTCTAGCTTCTGAGTAATGCTTATTTTTCGGAATCCTTTGGTTTTATTTGTGACATTTCAATGATGTATTAAAAATGAATCCATTTGAATCGGATATTTCCATAATATGTAGGTACTTACCTGTCAGACTTTTGTAATGCACTTGCAATACTTATCTTCGGTCGGTTTTCTTGTTACAAAGACTTTCTCTGACCCAAAATCCGGCAAGTAATTAAACGCTGTTCTAATTAATTAAGTGGCCAGACCTTTATTATTTATTGGGCATCAAATGGAAGCAAAAAGACGAAATTTAATGCCGAGAAACGTACGGAGTAATTTAAAAGTGTAGTCACGATTCGTATGAATCGATTAATTTGAATGATGCGAAATCGAATTTGAACTCGTACTCGCGCCCGCCTGAATAACATGCCGGGCGATTATACGATTTATGTGCCATTCTTTTGGGTTTTACGAATACTACTGCACTTTTGGTACTACAGATAGGGTTACCATATGACAAACGTTTGCCGCATTTGACAGGCATTTTAAGGTTTAGACAGGCGTGCGGCCGGCATTGGTCTGAGACAGGCATTTTTAAAAATCACATCCTTCTTCATTATTATCTGTTGGCTTTTACTTATTACTCACAGCGTTTTGCTTTAGACAGGCATTTTTCTGAAAAAATCAGGCATTTTAGGTACCATAGACAGGCATCCCTCTATTTACATATGGTAACCCTAACTACAGACAGACTCTAAAAGGTAGAGACAACCAGACGTACTTCCTTTTATATATGCATGCCTTTTGTGTTTCTCATAAAAACAACCCAAAGTGATAGGGTCAACTTACAAAAACCTTAAAGAGAACTATGAAAACTAACAACATTTGTAGAGGTATTGTTTTATCAAGAATTTCCTCAAAACCATTTGCATTCCTACTCCGCAACCACACGTGAAGACAGCAACGTGTGTGGATCCGATTAAAGTAGGTACGACCTGTAATTATTGTTCCGGAATGGATGACAATAATGCACGCCCTGATAATTCAAATCCCCACGTATTTCCATAATGGTTTGAATTATACACAAGACAAGTTTTTTGAATTATAGACAAGTACGGGGTTAGTTTGTGCCTCACATATTGTCTTCATTCAAACTACTCTCCTCCTCAGGTCCTAGATAAACTAATAATAACGGAGTAGCTCAATTTCTTACTGCTTATCTGCTGAACTGAAGCCTACACTACACAGCGATTCTAAATCTCATGCACATTTAATCAAGTAGCTCCGCTCATTTTTAAACGGTACAAAATTAAATACAAATTTCACTCGATTAAACAAACCGAAAATAAGTAAGTAAATCATAGATTGTTACATTGGCTTTCCTGAAAGAAAACTACAAGTTCATCTACAAACTCCTCGCAAAAAAAAGAAAATTGTCATTCAAAAGAATATTTAACCGTTTAACTTTTCTTAAAAATGCCTTAAACTTAAAAAAAAAATTTTTTTGTAAAATTTCAGTCAAATTCGTTGCGCAGGAGAGAAGTTTCCTTGAAAATTTAATTTTTATTCGTCCGAATAACCTGGTCTTCCCATCGTTAGTCGAATATCGATGGTATATCTGCTGTTTAATAGCAAAATATCGATAGGCCTATCGATAGTTTGCTCCGCCGTAGTGCACCATGACTTATGCTATTGATAGTGTGGCGCAGAATTCAAGGTGGTAAAGCTTATCTACTGGAAGACACAGTGTAGGTAGGCCTCCAACAAGATGGAGCCATGACCTGGTTAGGGTTGCGGGATCGCGTTTGATGCGGATGGCACGGGACCGATCTGTTTGGCGAGCCTTGAAGGAGGCCTATGTTCAGCAATGGATGTCTTTCTGCTGAAATTATGATGATGAAAACTTCTTCATCTCTTGCATTGAATGAAGCAAAAATCCGACAAAGCAACATTCTAAAACCTATCATCATCAGGAAAAGCGAGGGGGAGAGAAACAAGCATTACTACATCCGCGTGTGTAAAAATATAATCGCATCTCCACTCCGCATTAATTACTCGGTCAGCTCCGTCCCGCTATCTAAGCTCTGTGTCTCGTATTATGTCTCAGACAAACAGTCCGCAACTCTGCTCCGCATTACCCCCTCACTTCTCTCCGCTGCCTCGCTCCACACCAGTAGACAGGCAGCTTCAGAGAGACAGTCAATCAGTCAGGACTTTTCTTTTTATATTGTACTCGCTGGTGCCCGCGGTTTCGCCCCGACAGAAGTATTTTCCCGTGCAAATGAGATATTTTGCCGTGGTAAAAAGTAGTCTATGTCACTCTCCAACCCATCAACTATGTCCATAAAAAAAAATCACGGTAATCCGTCGCTTAGGTTCGACGTGAACGAAGGACAAACAAACAAAAAAATACACTTTCACATTTATAATATTATTAGTATTAGTATTAATAGTTACTATGGATATGGATACAATGGATAGATTAAAACTATCGATTATGAAAGTATCGATAGTGTGTAACACTACGTGGTTGTAACTAGACTTTTGCTTACAGATCGAGCCGACCGGCTCCGCATCCCTAGGGGCGGCGTCGCGGGCGCTCTTCGTGGAGAAAGTCAGGGCTTCTAACGCGGCCTGCCAGGCGGGGGACTTCGCCACGGCCGTCGCGCTATACACAGACGCACTCACTTTGGATCCCGCTAATCATATACTTTATAGCAACAGGTAAGCGGCCCACACTGTATGAAGCGGTTACTGCACTTACTACGAGTATATTATTTAGTAGCACATGGACTCGCGTGTAGTAGTTATATTTTATAGAGCAATTGTGACTGATGATTTGTAAGTTCAAACCACATCCGGGACTTATGAACGACGATTTTTTGATAGAATTATTTCACATTTCGGCTCCATTGCAGTGGCCGTGATCAGAATTTGCTGAGCTGTATGGTATCTTCTTCATTTGCCATGCTAGTGTTTCCAACTACCCGCACTCAATTTTGTTTTTGTTCCGGGATCTCTCCGATACACTGACACTCGCAGTATGTAGATATGATATTAATTTTGAGTGAAATTCGCGAAAGTATATTCTGCAAGTGTAAGTGTATTCAGGCGTTACTTTGCGGGAGTCCTTATCGAGGTGAATATTGGCTAAGGTTTTATTTAAGGTATGGGCTAACAGTTGACTTCTTTCTTAGCCTTTGTGTTCTTCGATGCACAGGTCAGCAGCCAGGCTAAAGCAAGGCAAGTTTTCGGCGGCACTCCAAGATGCAACGAAGGCAAGAGAGCTGTGTCCGAACTGGCCAAAAGCCTACTACAGACAAGGTAACTTTTGTACTTTACACCTCCATTGGCATGTAGTCCCCTGTTCCTCAAGATCCGTATAAATATGACTTGACAGCTCCACGATTCAAGATGTTTAATTAAACATGTAATTACTTCAGCACGGCATATTGCGTGAAAAACAACTGAAAAACTTAGGTAATCCACTTGTCAAATTACGTACGCAGTTACGTTTAATTAAACAGCAAATTGTTGCGTGTTTATTATATTCTGAATAGATTTTCTAATACATACACTTTGGTAATTCCTTAGCTAAGGTTTTTTTCACCGGCGGCTCCGCAGTTTTACGGTCACTATGAAGCGTCGATCTCACCATTAAAACATTGTACACGAAACCAAGATAACGTGGTTTCCATCGGAGTGATTTTTGCCTAATCTTGAGGAAAGGACTCTTAAAATAACAGCAATTTTAATTACATAATCCTCTCTCCCGCTGCGTGTGGGCATTCAAATTGACCCGAACTTCAATACAACCGTGATGCAATTTCTACATCGTTGTTTTACCAGCGACTTTTCCATTAGTGCACCACCTCAAGCGTTCAGTGCGCCGTGCAATGTTTATATTTGTTTAATGATTAATTGCATACTCATGTTAAGTCGTTAAATCACAAATTAACGTTGCGTGTCATTAGTTATACAAACGCAACTAGACAGTGCGTGCGACCATATGTTTTTTTCTTCTCTATTGTCTTACTTTGTCACTTTCACCTGTATTACGGCACTGTGGAATGATACCGTACTCCATTTCTTTCATAAGACAATAATTTTGGTAAATGGTTGCGTACCGCCTACGCTGACTTTCTTGCTTTCTATATTTACGACGCGAAATTGTTGTAAAAGATTATAGCTGTTGTTTATTACGCAGTTGCAACAAATGCACAGCTTGAAAGTTGATATCAGTACTTAGTTTAAGTAAATGTGTCATGTAAAATAAGTAAATATGTATGTCTTTCCGGTGACCGATTCAATCTATATTTTCTTGGAACTTGGCTAAACGTTTTCAATGCAGACGTAAACTGAAATGTATTGGGTATTTTGACCCCTTAGGCCATTTTATCAAGAGGGGGCAGCGAAAATAATAATAAGAGCTTGTTAACATTTGCAATCATAATCATTTGTTTGCATAAAAACATGGTATTAGATTGGTGATATAAAGGTTTGACCTCTGTGGTGCACAACTGGCAGCTTACCGAAAAACAAAATTCTAAATTCTGAACTATTGATTTTCTTTTTCTTTTTTTTTCCTGTGATCGACTCTACAATTTGGCAAGGCTAATGCCGAAATTTGATTTCTTTGCAAATATAATTATAACTAGCTTTTGCCCGCGGCTTCGCTCGCGTGTACCATGAGTATTCCAAAGAACCAAGATATCAAGCAAGCAAGCATACAGGCAAGCAAGAAAGCATGCAAGCATGCAAGCAATATGCAAGCAAGCATGCATGCACGCAAGCAAGCAAGCGTGCAAGAAAGCGTGCAAGTAAGCGTGCAAGCAAGCGTGCAAGCAAGCACGACTAAACTTCAGGTAGATACGATCCTTTACAGTATTTCTTTGTATACAATGTTTTTCACTAATTCGGAAGCGAGCACTAAAAATCTGTATAACCAGAAAGAATACAACTAAGCAACTAAGGCAACTAAGGTCTATACATGCATATGATATTTAAAGAAACTTCCTATAACTCCTAACCGTTAAGGAGTTTAACCTTCCATCATCAGCTCACCTGGATAACCTGCAAAAATACAACTATCGGTCTATACGTACCTATAATATTTGAAAAAATATCCTCAACTCCTAACCGTAAGGAGTTTTACCTTCCATCATCAGCTCATCAACATGAGATGATGTCTACCAGACGTAAACACTTAAATATCTTTAGAAAATATATGAAAAACGTAATGCGTGCCTACAAAATTTGAAGGTTGCCTTCGATTTCCCTGAGATCCCGTCATCAGATCCTGATTTGGTGACAATGGGACCATCTCAGGAGTATATTATATTCTTTCGTATAAAAAAATAATTTTTAAAATCGGTGAACATACCTACATAAAAAAATACATACAGTGGAATGCATAACCTCCTCCTTTTTTGAAGTCGGTTAAAGAGCCCTTTGTGGCCTGTTTACAGTATAAACTTTTGAATTTTGAAATTTTACCTTTCTACAACCAGTAAAACGCAAAATCCCGTTTTTTCTCGTTCCCGTAAGAATTTCGGGAAATGCTTTATTAATGCTCCCCTACACTCCCCAAGGAACCCACTTGCCTAATTTCAGCTTTCTACGACCAGTAAAACGAAAAATCCCGTTTTTTCCCGTTCCCGTGGGAATTTTGTAAAGTCCTCTCTCAATGCTTCTCTACACTTCCCAAGCAATCTACATGCCGAATTTCAGCTTACTACGACCATTAAAACGAAAAATCCCGTTTTTTCCTTATCCCGTAGGAATTTTCGAAAAACCTTAAAACTGTTTTTACTATTATACTAGGGGCATTCAATAAAAAGTGAGAATGAGTATGTTATAAACAACTTTTACTAAATGTAATTTTATTTTTCGACATTGTCACCTTTTAGCATTATACACTTAGTATATCTTTTTTCTAAACTTAAAATTTCATTTTTAAAAAAGGTCTCATCTTGAGTACTTAAAAAATCTTGTACTGCAGCGACTACCGCGTCGTCGTCTTCAAATTTCTGGCCTCTCAGGTATTGTTTCAATCTCGGACATAGGTTAGAAATCACTGGGAGCGAGATCTGGTGAATACAAAGGATGCTTAAGGATATTGAACCCAGCATCACGAATTGCAGCCATTGCAACGATGGACTTGTGTGCCGGGGCATTGTCTTGGTGGAACAGCACAACTATCGAGAGTTTACCTCGCCGTTTTTCGCGGATCTCATTGCGCAATGTTGCTATTTGTTTGGCGTATAAAGTGCCCGTAATAGTGGCTCCATGCTCAAGATACTCAATCATTAATACCCCTTTACCATCCCAAAAAACAGAGCCCATGACCTTACCGGCAGATGGGCTCACCTTGAATTTCTTCGGAGTTGGAGATGATGGCCTTTTCCATGTCATAGACTGCAGTTTCGTTTCTGGGTCGTTATGATGGAGCCATGTTTCGTCTATTATTATAAATCGCGCCAAAAAAAGTTCCCGGTCTTGCTGCATCAGGTTCAAAGCTTCTTGACAAATCTCTAGTCTAGCTTGTTTTTGCGTGTCAGTAAGCATTCTTGGTACCCAACGCGCAGATACCTTTTTCATACCTAAGCGTTCATGTAAAATATTATGCACGCTCCCCGTTGAAATCTTTACATTTTCAGCAATAAAACGAACCGTGACACGACGATCCGCCAAAACTGAGTTTTCAACTATTTTCACAATTTCTTCAGTTATTGCTGTAGTTACGTCCGGAGCGGGGGTCGTCCATGGTCGATGTTCTTCCATGTCTAAATTCGGCGCACCAACGTGCGACTGTCGAATACGGAGGAGCATTAGACCCTAAAGTGTCCCGCAAATCTAAATTGACTTGGTCCGTAGAAAAATTTTTCAAACACAAGTATTTGATAACGACGCGCAGTTAAATTTTCTCCATTTTCGCTAACGTACTCAATAGCATTGCAAAGAAATTACCGTATTTTTTTTAAACAAAAGACAGTTAGTTTTTTTTTCATAGCAATCAGCTAGATAGATTAGCTTTACCGGCCACTATTTAATTTCCTAATATTGAAAGAGTTTGCATCTCATTCTCACTTTATATTGAACGCCCCTCGTAATTACCTACTTCTATGCCAAATTTGAAGAGTCTAGTAATTATAGTTCATAGGATTCCGTTGAACTGAATATATAAATCCCGTTTTTTCCCGTTCCCGTGGGAATTCCCAAAAATCCTTCCTTAGTGGATACCTATATTGTATAAGGTATCTATGTGCAAAATTTCAAGTTTCTAGGTCCAGTGGTTTGGGCTATACATTAAAAACGACACCCATATTGATATTTAGATATTTCAACCCCATCGCACCCCATCCAGGGAGATGGTATTTTACGTATGCCACATCGGATTTTAAAACCATTGTTGTGTTCATAACCAGCGACCCGATAAACCATAGAAACAACACCCATCTTGATTTTCAGACTTTGTTACCCCTTTCTCCCCTTTTAGGGGTTGAATTCTCAAAAAACCTGAAACACGTGTTTACTCATTTATCATTAGGAGTATTTCTGTGAAGTTTTGAATAAAATAGTCGAACTAATCTTGTTTCCCCATACAAACTTTGAACCCCCTTTTTATCCTTTCTTAGTGCACCCCTAGACCTTATAAGGAACCTACATGCTAAATTTGGAATCTCTAGGCCCAGTGGTTTGGGCTGTGCGTTGATATGTCAGTCAGTCAGTCAGTCAGTCAGTCAGTTTCTTCTTTTATATATTAAGATTATACTCGGTAAAATACTAATTTACCAAGTTGCTTGTATTATAAAGGGCTGCCGCTTTTGCAGGTACAGTCAAGTGTAAAAATATGAATTTATTCAAAGTTTTAAAAATAAGTACCATAGACTCTTATTCCAACGCAATATAATAATATATTTTGAGTGGTTCGAATAGATACTTATTTTTTCACTTGACTGTGCTGTAAATATAATTTGTTCCGTTCTTTCTCTCTATTTTCTTGTACATAAATTGTGAAACCGAATCCAAATCTCGTTCAGCTTTCTTTCGCTGACCTAGGCTACACTAAAACAAGGCTTGGATGGATGCTTCAAAAAGCAGGGTATTTTATTCCAGCCCTTCCTTTTCCGCTTCTACCTACACCTACATTCCAACCTATCTTCCAACGTTCTGCTCTACCACCTCGAAACAGACCGCCGGTGAAGCCGGAACCCATTTTCGACGCTCCGAGGCTACGTGAATATCCTGCCCTGCCTTCCAACCTATCCAGAAAACCTAGGCCAGTGTTTTTTTTGTTGAAGAGCAGTGCTGACTGGAACAATGTTTATCTTTCACAACTAGTTCTCTTATTTCTCCGACCGGCTAGCCAGTTATAAACCCTAAAGGCTTAGCATGCTACAGGTTGCTAAGCCGACCTCGGATTTTAAGTCAGGGAGTCACTAGGAGACAATGTCCAAAAAAACGTGTAGGCAGCGACGTAGGTTGAAATGTAAATAATGTCGCCAGAAATGCGAGCGAAGTTTGACAACGTTCTGCCACTTCGCTCGACGCCGCCGACTCTTGACGTGGGAATTTTGTCACCAAGTAAAGCCCAAAACAAACCGAGAGCGCGGAGCGCCAACGGAGCGTGCCCAGCGCACTCTATAACACTGAATCAAATATACAGTAACACACACCGGCAGTGCGGCACACCCTATTTGATTCAGTGTTATTGACCGCGCTGGGCACGCTTCGTCGGCGCCCCGCGCTCCCGGTTTGTTGTGGCCTTTAATCTCTGGCTTCAAGCCCCCCGAGCAAATCTTGTCGCCAGCGACGTTAGAAACCCCGGCTTTAAGGACATGTTTGTCGACAGGTGTGGCTCTCCAATGTCTCGGGCGGCATGGGGAGGCCCTGGCCGCGTTCAGCTCGGGCCTGGGCGTGGAGCCGGCGTCCCGACAACTGCTGGCAGCACTAGTCGAAGCCTCGCTGAAGTCACCGCTGCGAACCACGCTGGAGCCGACGTTTAGGCAGCTGGAGGCTATGAAGCTGGACCAGTCGCCATTTGTACTTATATCGGTAAGAGAAGATTACTCTGGTGTCTTAAAGTGAATCAATTCCGGAATATTTCAGTCTTCACTTACTTGATTTAGTCCAACCATTTGGTAATAGGTATATTACGGATTACCCTTTTACCCCTATAAAAACAGGACCCTATTACTGAGACTTCGCTGTCCGTCCGTCTGTCCGTCTGTTACCAGGCTGTATCTCATGAACCGTGATAACTAGACAGTTGAAATTTTCACAGATGATGTATTTTGGTTGCCGCTATAAGAAAAAAACTGAACAAAATAAATATTTATGGGGGCTCCCATACAACCAACGTGATTTTTTTGCTCGTTTTTGCTCGATATTGATAAAGGCAACAGGTAGACGCTTGAAATATTCACAGAATATTTTAGTTATATATTCACTTTAAAAATATGTAATTAAATTAAAATAAAACATATTTTAGGGGGGCTCCCATACAACAGACATGATTTTTTTGCCGATTTTATAGATGATGGTACGGAACCCTTCGTGCGCGAGTCTGACTCGCACTGGGCCGGCTTTTTCCCTGTGTATCGAATACTTATGTGTAAATAAATTTCTCTCTCTCTCTCAACAATTACTTACCTACCGAAGCGGCATAAATGTGTAAACACAGCATTTATTCCACCACAACACAATTTACTTTTCGCAGCGCGAGTAATTTTGTAAAGAAATGCCGTTTTTTTACCAAACAAGTATCTGGTACTAAAATTGTATACAGTACTGTGCGAATCGTGAAGCTCCTGTCGAACCAGCGAATTTAACTTATTTAAGCTGTCCGCGACGTCCTGTTTAAATGGCATCTGATACCAACCGTCGGATCCCGAAATAATGTCTGCCATTATTGTGACAGTATTTTGCGGAAACATCGTTGTCACTCACTTTGTTTAAAACCGTCCCTTTAACAAAGGCTTACTTGCATTTTCTTATTCAGACAACGGTGTATTCGTCGGATGATTTGAGTTGCAATACTGGCATTTAATGCTGAGCTGGAGCTGGGCTTTGTTAGTGTCAATCAATGAACGGTCTAACATAGAAATGGACAGATGAACGTTTTATAAATAACTATGTGATACTAATTGCCTATCAAGCATTTCCTATATAACTTAAACTAGTCTGTTTTGGAATCTCGTTTAGCCATCACTGATAATATCAATCAGTTCTACGTTAACATGTCGACACACTCACATTTAATAGCGACCTTCGACGTTGCATCGTGGGCTAGCCAGACGCTAGTTATATTTAACTACATTAATTAAACTCAAAATAAGCAAATAAAGTAGCCGATTCCCGATAAGTTCCGAACTGGCATTAAGCACCCCATACAGAGAGGGCATTTGCATACATTCCGCTGGTGTGCAGCCGACGACATCTCAGCATTTTTCGGCGCATTTAACTGGCCAGACAATGGGCTGAGTGATCAAAGCGCCATAAATACGGACCGTCCCTGTTCAATTTACATACAATCTGCACGACAGTTGATCGGCAGCGGGACGGATGCTCGAAATGGCGGCACGCTGCTACTGCCACAAAATGGCCGCCACTAATACTGTGCTTATATTAAAAACTTCTTGAATAGATGAGATTATACCTACGATTATACGAATACCAAAATATTATGTGATGCAAATGTCAGACACAAATAGTCCTTCAAAAACGATAATATGTCATTTAAATATTTAAAACTAAAAATAGGTAGGTATTTACTTTATCTATTTGTTTAGTAATTTGGAGCTTGGGACAGGGAATCGACAACTATGTACGTATTGACCCTTTTTCCTGAATTTTGGCAACAAAATATTGTGATTATGTGCAAATCATGTGGAATTCACCATTATTGAAATGTATGCTTACTACATTACTACATATTTTCTATGTAAATGATATATACATATATAAGGGAGCGACTATCGAAAGGGGTTCTAGCTTGCTTACATTATTAGTGTATAATTAAAATTCCTTTAAACGATATTTTTTATAGATACTTAAATTGACTTTGTATCTTCGACGTGTTAAAATTGTATAAAACTTAAAGCATGTAAATTAATTGTACCAGTACGCAATCTACATCCCATGTTAATGTGAGTTTTCAACATTTTATAGTCTCCCAGCCTATCGAATCGGTTCCATTTTATTATTGGTACAAATTCCGCAACTTCCCAAGTGTTATCAACTTGATCAATTCTTATTTTTCTCACATTTTACGATAAACTTGTAGTTCATAAAAATAAAGCCTCCGTGGGTGTTCCGAAAATGCTTTGGACTTTATTACTTTATACCGAGATAAGTTCAAATCGTTAGCAAAATGTTTTACAGCGGCGATCGTAATGGCAACCTAATGGGTCCTTAAAAATTCGTTTCGCTTTTTGCAAGGTCCCATGATACTCAATTTCGCATTTCAATGTATTAGTTTATTGTAATGTGGCCTGTAATGACATAAAAAAGTATAGAAGCTACCGAAACGGTTGATATAGCTGAATTATCATGCAGAGCTCACGTAAATCCCACAGTAATTTAAATTATTTAATTGCATTGTGGATTACTTTATACAGCTGCTGTCGTAAAACCCAAAGGTTATTTTTGTGGTTTTATCTTCGTGAAAAGGATACGCTTTCAATCGGACAAACTGGATGTTTGAACCTAAGACTGGTAATTTGTATTTCTCATCGTGCTGCGACGTTTATTGTGTACACTAGCTGTTGCCCGCGACTCCGTCCCCGAAGAATAAGGGTATTATGTATAAAAAAATAGCCTACGACCTATTCTCAAACCTACCGAGTATAGAGAAAAAAGTTTCATAAAAATCGGTGAAGCCGTTTCGGAGGAATTCGATAACAAACACCGTGCCACGAGATTTTTATATATTAGAAGATTACTTAAATTATTTTTTCGGTTTAGTTTTAAGTTTTTCTTTTCTACGAATTTTTCTGTAAATATGTATGTTTTGTGTAAATAAATGTTCGTTACAGCAATTTCTTATTACTTTATTGTATATTAATGTCAACAGGTCGTTGGTCAAGAGCTATTAGCAGCCGGGCAGTACCAAGCAGCGGTGACGGTGCTTGAAGCAGCCTTGAGGATTGGATCATGCTCTCTCAAACTACGGTAATCTAAAAACTAATTAATATGTATCTCAATATGGTTCATCGATAGCTGTGGTAGCCTATTGGTTTGATCTGACCTCTCAAACAGAGAACCATGGGTTCGAACCCGGAGTTGCATCTCTGAAACTTCTGAAAATGTGCGACATTGCATTTGAAATTTACCATGTGAAGGAAAACACCGTGAAGCTATCAACATATACGGAGAAAAAAATATTCCACAATATTACCAGATTGTATAGTAATTATGATTCTGGTATAGGAAAACAGATTTCAGCAATGATTATCAGATTTTTTTTTTATAACAACATGTCATTACTAGAATATTCTAGTACACAAAAACTCTGATATCGTTTTGGTAACCATCTAATTGTTACAGAGTAAAATATGCATTTAGCTTACAACAGGTTTTGTATACTGCACAAAATTTGTTTTCTACGATACTAGGTAACTGGGTAATAGGAACTAGAAATGATGTTGCAAGAAGTAGAATTTTCTATTAACGTGTAAAAAAAGTATAGTTGTCACGTATAATACAATAAAATCAAGTCAAATTCACAATATTCTGTTTAAGGAAACTAGATTTTTCTCTCCATGTACACCTGCGAAGCAATTCAATGGGTATGTGATCTTCTGAATCAGCACTGGGTCCGAGTTGTAACTACAGCCCAAGGCCTCTCGATCTGAGAGGACTTGCCCAGCACTGGGACATGTATAGGCTGGAGATCTCAGATCATACTGATAGTCGTCATGTAAGTCAGTTTCTTACATCTTAGATTAAAAGGTCAGAATATCTCGAAAATTGCGGTCCGTTGTAGCATCATCAAGATGCCATCTCTCATATTCCGCGTAAAACTCTTAAAGTAAAACAAAATGCGATTTCGCAAGGCACCGTGTTTGGTACCGTTTTCTTTTAATCGAAGCGAAGTAGGTACAAGTGGTTTATTTACTCGCTCTTACGCGTTCTGTGATAACAAATTAAGATTAATGTTTTTTATTACGTGGTACGTACTAATTTATTGACGCGGAGTTTGAAAAACACTTTGGCGTTTATGATTATTAAGTTTTTTAAAGCCTGGCCCGAAAGCAGTATACATTTTTGCTTTACCTGTTTTGTGTGTGGCCATGTCTTAAACTTATAAAATCTTAGACAGTTATTCCATTTGGGTCATAGACGTTTTATTGTTCGCGTCTCTCCTGTGGGCATGGAAACATACTTAGTCATTCATCTTGACGTTTGATTTTTGCTATGAAAATTCCGCCTCTTGGTAATTAGGTGTTAGTTGGTGGATATCAATGAACAAAAACAGTAACCTACCTTGCTATTCCGCCACCAAAAATTCAATCATTATATTAGAAATATCTCTGAGTCTTTGTTTGTGCGTTCGATTCTTCGTTGGGATAATCATTATAAATTCTGTAATGCACACACCCTGAGGCCTTTTTGTCTAATGCACTCCGGCATCACAATCGATTTCACTATTTCTTTCTGCCACACGGTATAGGATGGGGGTAGAAAGAGATGGCGAATGCCACGTTCGTTACGGTCAAGCCACGGCGCGGTGAGTGTTTTATCAGTTCATTGCGTGTGCCGCCAGGTATCCACTGTGCGGCGAACTTCTCGGCCGTGCAATGAACAGAGAAAAACGCTCGCCGCGCAACCGGTCACGGGATATACGACCAGATCATCCTGATTCTTATGCTGATTATAGATACAAATAAAACTTTGCTGAGACTTCTCTAATACAACTTTTATATACCTACTGCATACCCTAAGTCACGATTCAGTTCCAACTTCCAGACCATTAATGTTGTAATTACAACCAAAATACCTGAGATAAGGTCCCATTACTAAACAACTTTATTAATCACCCTTAGCTTCACACCCACTTCAATGGCTGAGCCAGATTGAATGATATATTGCTTCTCCACGAACCCAGCATTCGTTAAGGTGTTGACACACCTCAGCGTTCCAAGACAACATCGAGCATTTGCTGCTTTAAAATTCTGACAATTTAATGCTCAGGTCTGGAAAATGTGGACTAGATTCAGGTACCAATGTGAAAAGCTAGCTCGTTCTGCACAACCGGCATTGCTGTGCTATTTTATACCGGGTGGATGTCCACGAGGGGCCTTCCCGAAAACAGGTGATAGTGTTGCTTGAACTGAACAACTTTCTCCAAGGAGCATAAGTCGAAAAACGAATTTACTATTAACTATTCATAAACAACTAGCTGTTACCCGCAGTTTCGCCCGCGTTATAAATACCTTCACGAAAAACGTTTAAAGTTATAGCGTTTTGCCTGAAAAGGGGTTATAGTGAGTGGGGGTAAGATGAAAAGCAGTGTAAGGTGAAAAACTACTCGTAGCACCCAAGCGTTTTCCATCTTACACTGCTTTTCATCTTATTTTCATCTTACCCCCACTCACCCGCTACGGTAACATTTTGAAAGCAATTTTTTTCGCTCGGGCAACACCATCTTGATCTTCATTGCAGACGAAGTTAGCATGTCATCTTAAAGGCTGAGGTGGGTAGGTATTTCAACGTTCTTGGACAGGGCCCTCTACTCTTGTTAAAAAGTAAAATATTATGCTACGGGATCGTAGGCAATACTAGAACATTGTACGAAAGGAAGTCCCGTTGGGCATGGTTCGGAAGATACTGGCAGCGTTTTCTCTATGAATAGCTAAGCTAATTCTTTGGAAGCTGCCAGCTCTTCTTAGCCAAAATTAAAATTGCTCAATTAATCGGTGCGGTTAAAATATGACCTGTAATTGCCGACCCGGAATGAAAAGCAATAATGTACAACCTGAGAATTCAAACCGTCGCGTTATTGCCTGAGTTTGAATTAACAGGTCGTAAAGTGAAAAAGAGGTTAATTCTGCAGAAGTTGAACAGCTGATTTTGACTTAAACCCCTTTACACACAAAATAGAAAATAGCTGTTTAATTTCTGCAGACTTAACCCCTTTTTCACAAGAGCCCCAGTATTGTCGTTTATTCAGGGTCGTATTTTTATCTCAAGACTTGTAGTATTAATCTTGTGACCATATGTGTGGGGAGACCCTTATTCGCTTATGAAAAACAATTTAACATCACATGCTCGTTACAAGCGAATGCTTCGGTCTCTTGACACCTTTGCTAAATGTGGCTTTTTTTAATCGGCAACCTTTCTTACGGTTGACAGTGAGGTTATTTATAACAATTCAATATTTAGGTACGTTTATATGGAACGGATATAGTATGAGTCGACGCTTTGATTTATTGGTGAAAGGTGGCATTTATTTATAGGGTCTCTTGAGAATTTTGAGAAATGTAAGTAACTAATTGGTACGATATTACACTACTTGAAATAAAATACGGTGCATTTCATTTTGGTCGGTAAGAAAATGGAAATCAATATTATTATTTTAGTCATAATTTTTTTAATTAAATGTAAATATATAAAAAAATACAAATGTATTTTTTATTTTCATTTTTCCCATAAAATTTAAATGACCCTATGATGGGTTTGCATGATAATGAGGCCGTTGTTTTTATATGTTATTGAATGAATTATATATACAGGGTTATTTGTAATTCACTAGCATCCTTTTGACCCTAAACTCCTACCACTTAAACAAATGTTTTTTGTTTTACGGCTTTTGTCATAACTTAATATTTTTGAAGTAATAACGTTTTGAAAATTTGAGATTACCTCTTATTTTTACGATACTCTGTGTATTTGTATGGGAAAAAAAGTGCTTCATTTTAAAAAGTCGTAAAACATAAAACATTTGTTTGAGTGACTGGAATTCAGGGTTAAGAGGATGTCAGTGAATTACAAACAACCCTGTATTAATAATACTTAAAATGAAATAACACTAAAAATGAGCTAAGTTTTAGGCGATGAAGTTGAACTTTATTTGATTTCACGTAATTCCAGTAACAAAGACATCAAACGTTTTATTTTTATAAAAAATCTAACGAAAAATATTTGCGGCATTCATTTTTGTTACTAGCCGTTTCCCAAATATCCTAAGATATTAAACTGTTTTCCGTTAGAAACGTGTAAAAGTGTCGAGTTTTATTTTTCCATAGATTTTATCAAATCTTACCAAAGATTTGTAGCTGAAAGCGTTAAATAGACACAAAAAAAGACTTAGAAAATCCCTCTGCGGCTTATATGCAAATTTTTGATTTTGATTTTATATTTCTAATTTAGTAGGGTCAACGTCATAAATAAGTGATTACTTTTGTACCTTGTCACTTTAACGTCATGTTTGAAAAGCCATACGACTGAAAGCAACAAGGTACTAAAGTGATCACTTATTTATGACGTTAACTGAACTTATTAGACTCGTAGTATCTATCCAGCCAGAAACCTAAGCATATCGATAAAGTTAACCTAAAGGGAATCGTCGATCGAATGCTGTTTATGCGGTATATCGTTACCGCCGCAAACACACGAGTCATGAATGGTCGTGGGATCCCCACTTATTCAGCTAACGGTGGTTTTAATGGTGCTATAAACAGTAAACCACGAATACAGGGGTTGATTCGATCGGAATTGAAGTTAATTAAAGCTTTATTACCATTATTGTCGCTTATGCGAACGGAGATTAGTTTCATCCGAGGTTATATTCAAAGGGGAAAAATGGGGGGCTTTTGTCGCGCGTTGATGTCTTTCATATTAGATTTAAGCGAGGTCGCGTTAAGGTCATCGGTTGAACTTGATTACATTAGATAATAAATAATATACATATTACCTAGTAACTTTGGGCATTTGAAAATTACTCTCAAAGTCTATTCTTACGGTTTGTTGTAAATAATCGGCGGCATATCTAATGAAAAAGTACTAAAACGAAAAAAGAAATAATCAAAGTATTTCATTACGATGAGTATTGAAATTTTCAAACACACCTCATGTCTAAAATCTGACAGTTCTTTGCCATTTATTATCAGAATGTAGCGGATTGTATTATATCTATGAGTTTGATTGAAATATGTAATCGAAGTTTTAGCCTTTTTTTCTACCAGCCTTAAACACATTAAACGCTAGAACAAACTAACGTCTTTAAAACATTTACCATTGTTTACAACGAGTTGATTACGAAAGTGAGTGCTGGGCCGCGGCGTGTGCTAGCCCTCCCGCATAGGGTTACCATATTTTCTGACTCTACTACTCTTTTTGTTTTTATTTTTATTTTAATAACTTTCTATACGTTCATGAAAATTTTTACTAACGTCAAGTGAAAGATAGTTTTAAAACATGGTTCTGAAAAGTAATGAAATGAAATGTACAAAATGCACTAATTTTATACCTAACTTTTATTTTCGTTAAATTTAAAGGGTCATTCAACAGGTCAAATGAAGTTAATTTCTCTATTTTTCTTTTAGTACCTTAACTGTTATTGTTTAAAGGATAGTTAAGAATTAAAGTTAATTAATTATCCGTGGTACATTATGTACCATCGCCCCAGACGCCAGATACCCATTTTCAAAACAAATTTGCTTGCAACCGTTGATGTTTATTGCTATGGATTGTTATGGACAGATGTCTAGCCACTGCACGCAAACTGGGCCTTTAAGGTGGTTATCTGGAGCTTGGGGCGATAGTACTACTAAGCTAAGCTGTGCTGACGAAGTTAAAACACTGTTTAATTTGACACCAACTTTTTGTTACTTTAAGGGGCCTTTTACAATTAATGTGAACTCAATATTTATTTATCCTATTGTGTATGAAAAAGAAAATCGATTAGGCAACTTCGACTACGACTTACTTTCCATGAATGCACAGTACTCGTAATGGATGATAAAATACCGGAAAATTACAAAGCCATATGTTTCTGTAGCGGCAGTTGAAACTACAGCCATAATTCAATTTATGGCGTTTTTACGGACATAATCACACTTTAGAATGTATACTATCTATACTAATATTATAAAGAGGAAAGATTTGATTGTTTGTTTGTTTGTTTGCATTGAATAGGCTCCGAAACTACTGGACCGATTTCAAAAATTTTTTTGCCGTTAGAAAGCTACATTATCACTGAGTGACATAGGCTACTTTTTACCGCGGGAAAATTCCTTTTCCTAAGGGAAAATTAATGTATCGCGGGCGAAGCTGCGGACGGAAGGCTAGTATAGAATAAACAGGAAAACGCATCTGTTATTGAAGCCTGTAATACTCTCAAAGAGTATAACATCACGCTTTTACGATCGATCCATCTGCGAATAAATGCATCCCTAATTCAAAATGGGTAGTTCTACTAGCGTTTCAACCGCTATCAGTCTTTATCGTTATCTCCGCATTCTCGACGTTTAGGCAACTTGCAACAACATCACGAGTAGAACAAAGTGCAAGGCAAATCTCGCGTTTTTCGTTGTTATTCTTATTCTGGACTTGTATTTTCACAATGCGCAGATATTGTATGTAACGTATTCTATATACTAAGAATTACACAAACCAATCATTCGTGCTTTTTACCACACATATTTTAGGTACCAGTTTATTAGTAACTTACCTAAATGTTTCCTTCTGCGGACTACCCCATTTATTCGTGGTCAATGATAGATCGATGCTTATACATAATCGTGCAGCTCTCAATTCCAAAATTGATTACCCTAACCTTAATAAAAAAAATGTTAATTACCACATTCACCAAAATATCCATCCTATTTTTAATATCCTTCTTTTCGTCACCTCAATAATGTTTACTGACAACCCTATATTCAGGCGTCGAAACCCACACCTCGTCGACATCAGATGTTATCTTCGTTGATGGATCGGCGCCTGCACATCCCTATTCAGCCTTACTTTTATATCGGGGACATTTATTTTTGATCTGTATCTGAATGATGGTTGATAGACCGGTGGATTGGGTTGGAAATAGATTTTAGGATATGTTAATTGTGTTCATAGGAGTTGGTCACGGAACGGGTTATTGCGAATAAGGTTGGAGAAACACGTCTAGGAACAAAGTTATTTAATGGTAAAATGTTTTATGATATGAATAACAATAATTTGACGAAGATAGCCAAGTGGTTAGGAATTTGACTGTAAAGCTTGAGGTCCTGAGTTCGATACTCACTCGGGGCAGATATTTATAAAAATAATACGAACGTTTGTTCTCGAGTCTCGGATTTTTAAAATGTGTTTAAGTTTATATTTACATATGTTTATCCCAAATCAAAAGTTTAAGTTTTTGCTGTAAGTAAGCCGTTAAGGTTGGCTAAAGTACAGTCAAGGAAACTGAATCGCGTATCAGTACCACGGTGGTACCTTTTCACAACCAATTTCACGATGATTTCTTTGGCAGATGTATGGAATGTAAACTGACATTTGCAATGAAAAGGGTTCAAAGGAGGAAAGGGGGGTTTGAAGGGGTACGTGATTCAGTTTCCTTGACTGTACACTTACAGTTATACAATAAATGTCTAATTAGACCCTAGTTATAGTTAATTACAAATTTTAATACGTGTCAGTTAAAAACCTTCATATTCATCATACAAACAGCTGCCTCTACACGGATTCAAACCCGGAACCTCTCGCTTCATGGTCACGGTTACTAATTACTAGGCTATCCGGTCGTCCAAGTTTAATAAGCGGGACATGGATGAAAACTCAATTAAAAATACGTTAATAACGAGATGGTACTTCCTAGACCAGTGAACCTTACGAACTGTCTTTAACCTGTTTTAATCGAACAACCTGCATTAATACTTACAACTAGTGGCGTGTTGCCGTAACAACTCGATCCCCACCAGGTTGCGTGGCAAAGTTTGTGTACACTAACTACATATAACCATACAAACACGCCCCCTTTCCAGCAAAGGGGTCTTATCTTGTCTTAATATTAGGGGTTCTTGCGGATACGCTTCGACCCGTAGGGATCTTTTGTGTAATTACCCCTCCTTTGCGCTTACTCCATCGCTTTTATCACCTCATCCATTATTTAGATGATTTGACGTAGCGGTAGTGCCTTGAAATCTCCTGGTGCAGGGTATCCTTTGCGCAAATACTCTCATTCCACTCAACCTCTGGCGAGGGCGTCACATTCACACATGATTTGCTCCATTGTTTCGTCTTCCTCGCCACATACTCTACAATCTTCGTTGTCCTGTAGTCCCATCTTTACTAGTAGGTACTATCGCCCCAAGCGCCAGATAACCACCTTAAAGGCCCAGTTTGCCTGCAGTGGCTAGACATCTGTCCATAACAATCCATAGCAATAAACATCAACGGCTGCAAGCAAATTTGTTTTGAAAATGGGTATCTGGCGTCTGGGGCGATAGTACGTGTTTAGTATCGAAGTAACCTGTAAACGCCCCGAAGATGTGTCGGAGCAAAGGGGTAGGCAGAGACTATATGTTTCCACCTGCTACGATCTTAACACACATCTTTCGCTTCCAACACACTCATTACTCTTTTAATAGGTACATGCTCGCCGGTTTCGGGTACTCTTGACCTGACCTTTATTCAAGACATCCCCAAACTGCTCATGGAGTGTCCTTCTTGGGAGCCCCCCTTCCAACATTTCCATCCACACTCGCCTTAAAAAAAGCTCTCTTCTCTTTTCTTCTTTTCTCTTTCGTAAATTTTCCTTCATCCATCCTCTCCACATGCCCAAACCAACTAACATTCTTTTCTCTATGCGAGTCACAACATCGCCTTTCATGCCACAACGTTCTCTTATTAGTTTTATTACACTATTCCTCATTCGGACACTCATCGGTTCAAACCAATCATAGTCCTCAGACCTCAATGCTCTCATTTCTACAGCATTATACTAACAACGAGTTGTTGCATCCGAATACATACCTAGCTCACACATGTCCTCACTCTTTGGGTTTCCTAATGAAAATATTCATTCCACGCTACTGGTGTGGTGTATGTCTAGTGTATTGTATACTACTGACTGCTTATTCAACGTATTGTTTCGTTTGTATCACAGTCTTCCATTGTCAATATCTAATCAAACAGTCTCTCCGACGCTCAATGGCCGCCTGTTCTCATTAATTAACAACTCCCTGTGTGGCATACTCAATAACGAAGGGACAGAAAATATACCCAAACAGTAAAATTCCACTATACCGACATTCAAATACGTATGAAGTGGCTTTAGCCGAGATAAAGATCCCAAGATCAAGTGATCGATCTCAAGCACGAGGTGTAAAGTGTGTTGTCAAATTACACGGGGCCCGTGATTCATTAGTGCGGGTTTAAATTAAAATATTTATCTCGGATTATTTTAATCGCTTTCACACGAGTTATTTAACGCACACAGCGGCGGAGAACCGGACGGACGGACGCACACGTGTTTGTTCTGGGTTTTATAGCCAGTTATTATCAATATTTTATTGTGTGCCTTATTAAATTTTGATTGCACCTAAAAATATCTTTGCTAGAGTCCTTTGATTACTGGTAACCGAGCCAGTGGTCCGCAATAATTTGCTTGTAGCGGTTACTTTTATTTGAACGTTGCTCGCATTCTTTTTACATCAAACAATAATTTGTGGCACTAAAACAAATGACTGATGCCAATTTAGCTTCTGTACCGCTGCTTGTTGAGATGAATGCATTTAACGCGTAAGTACTTGGCTTTAGATGAAACTGGCGACATCATAATTGTAATAATTTTATTACTAGTACGTACTAGTACTGTATTAAAAAGGTCGTTAACGTCATGGTAAATGTAGGTATAAAAGAGATTTTGTATTAGCTCTTATGGGCATTTAATGATACATGTCTTATGTCTCTCGGATGATAAAATTGAAAAGCTAATTAAAATTAAATGTGCAGTTCAGTTAATAAACTAGATGCAATGAGGATATATTTAAGCCACGTACATCGTTATACATATATGAATGGTTAAAAGACAATCTCGTTTTTAATTCAAAACGTATAAGGGTAGTATATATTTTTATTTAATATGCTAACAAATACATGTCATTATTGTACAATGCCTCTTATAGAAAATACAGAACCCTTATACTATCACTACATTATCTATTTGTCTACATAGGCTTTGAGTATAAAAATCTATTCTATAGGGTACTCTGCACGTTGACGTAGAATTCACAAATTTGTTAAACGGAAAGACGCTTGGCTTCTATAGCTAAACCGTTTAAATGAGTCCTCGCCTGCGGGGTACAGAGGCGCGGGGGTAGAAGACAAAGGAGGCCGAGAGAGGTGCGGGCGGCAGGCACACGAGGCGCGCTCGCCGCCCGCACCTCTCCCGGTACCCTTTGTCGTCATACCCCCAGCCCCTGTACCCCGCGGGCGAGGTCTCATTTAAACGGTTTAGCTATAAACTAATATTATACAAGGTGCCCCAAAACTCAACGATAACCCGGTAGCGGGCTAGAGGCCAAGTTATAACAGTTATAGAAAAAATAAGATAACAAATCCATGTCACTTAGTTAAGCGATAATAATTTTTTTTCGGAAATAATTATGTCCCTAATACTAACGTGATAATGTTATGTGCCTCTATTATCACTTAACTAAGTGACATGTATATTTCTTATTTTTATCCAGAAGTGGTATATCTTGATTTCTTGCTCGGTTCTAGGTTATCGTTGACTTTTAGCACATCCTGTATAAAGAAAAATTTGAAGAAGAAAAATTTAGAGAACCGATTTTTTTCAACTATAAAAATGTAACATGGGCTATTTTTGGTCCTGGGAACGTGTAAACTTCCTACAGGATGCAGATGAAGTTGCCAGCAAGTTGCAGCAGCTAGTTACATTTAAAACGTAAAATGCTTTAATCACAGTCGTTAAAGCAAAGTAATGTTCTACTTGAGCCTCACAAAATGAATCACCTGTCTATTCCGCAGGGGTTCCGTATTCAGCGCGCTGTCGTCCGCCCACTGGGCTTTGAGCCAGCTCGACGCAGCCATCAACTACATGCAGCAAGACTTGGCGGTGGCCAAGTCGCTTGGCGACACGGCGGGGGAATGCCGCGCTCACGGCAACCTCGGCGCGGCGTACTTCAGTCAAGGATCGTACAAGGATGCGCTGACTGCACACCGGTACCAGCTCGTCTTGGCAATGAAGTGCAAGGTTGGTTCTAAAGCCAAGTTTAGGCATTTTCAATTCATGAGGAAATTTTGAGGTTTTCTAATTCAAAATCTACTTACTATTTTCATAAAGAAGAATGGTTGATGAAAAAAGTGTCCGTATTTTTTGACTCGGTTTTGCGACCTTTTTTCATAAATATTTTTAATCATGAAAAACAATAGCGCTCTTGATTTTGAATAAGAAAACCCTAAAATTACTTAATTCGGAAAAAAATAGCAGGTACATTTTAAATTGAAATTTTTTTTTGTAGTTTACAACTTGCAAGTTATATTGCAATGCGAGGCGATCGGGATTGAAACGGTCAATAAAGCGGCGCAATGTAATGCAACTTGATTGTCAATACTAAAAACATGTGCTTTTATTTTGAGGAGGGCAGGGGTAGGGAGGGGACTTAATCTACCCACAGTGTCCTGCCTCAGCCATTTGCTGGAAGGCCGGGAGAGGAGCATGCATTCTCCCGCTGGGCACTGGGGGGTGCTTAGGTCGGTCTTTTATGTTTTTACCCATTGGTTTCTTCCTTGAAACCTAAAAGGGTTCAAAGACAACTTGAAAGCCTTGATAGTATAATTATCTGGAAACGCTGCTGCTGGAAGTTCCACATTTCACTGTACAACCCGGTTAAGATTGCGGGAATGAATTTGATGTGGATGGCACAAGACCGGTCGGTGTGGTGATCCTTGGGGGGGTCATGTTCAGCAGTAGTTTAGACATATTACAAGATAAATACCTAAAACAAACAATCCATTCACATTACACTAAAAATAACGCACAAGTATTCGCTTCAAGTCTAAACCCATTTGCCTGCACTGCTATTAGACGCAGGATAATAGGACTATAATAAGCTACTTTACATCCAGCGTAGGATGTTTGCGCAACTGTTATTTACGCCCTATGTCAAAACACACGAGATCTTAATGGTTTAACCACACATGATAAATTGCCTGCTGGATAACTGAGAGACAACAGCGCTGCCTTTTAAAGTTTTTATATTAATTAAAATTTACACGATTGTGTTTTATGTTTAGACTAGCTTTTGCCCGCGGCTTCGCTCGCGTGTACTATGAGTATTACAAAGAACCAAGGTATCAAGCAAGCAAGCATACAGGCAAGCAAGCAAGCAGGTCCACAATTGACCGAGAAATCGGGGAACATATCTACATAAAAAAAAGTGGAATGCATAACCTCCTCCTTTTTTAGAAGTCGGTTAAAGAGCCGTTTGCGGCCTACATACAGTATAAACTTATGAAGTTTGAAATTTTAGCTTTCTACAACCAGTAAAACGCAAAATCCCGTTTTTTCCCGTTCCCGTAAGAATTTCGGGAAATGTTTTCTTAATGCTCCCCTACACTCCCCAAGGAACCCACTTGCCAAATTTCAGCTTTCTATTACCAGTAAAACGAAAAATTCCGTTTTTCCCGTTCCCGTGGGAATTTTGGAAAGTCCTCTCTTAATGCTCCTCTAAACTCCCCAAACAACCTACATGCCGAATTTCAGCTTTCTACGACCAGTAAAACGAAAAATCCCGTTTTTTCCCGTTCCCGTGGGAATTTGGGAAAGTCCTCTCTCAATGCTCCTCTACATTCCCCAAGCAACCTACATGTCGAATTTCAGCTTTCTACGACCAGTAAATCGAAAAATCCCGTTTTTTCCCGTTCCCGTGAGAATTTGGGAAAGTCCTCACTCAATGCTCCTCTACACTCCCCAAGCAACCTACATGCCGAATTTCAGCTTTCTACGACCAGTAAAACGAAAAATCCTGTTTTTTCCGTTCCCGTGGGAATTTTGGAAAGTCCTCTTTCAATCCAGCTCTACACTCCCCAAGCAACCTACATGCCGAATTTCAGCTTTCTACGACCAGTAAAACGAAAAATTCCGTTTTTTCCTTATCCCGTGGGAATTTCCAAAAATCCTTAAAACTGTTTTTTTCTACTATAATTACCTAGTTCTATGCCAAATTTGAAGAGTCTAGTAATTATAGTTCATAGGATCCCGTTGAACTGAATATATAAATCCCGTTTTTTCCTTATCCCGTGGGAATTGTGAAAAATCCTGAAATTAATGTTTTAACTAATGTAATACCTACTTGTGTATCAAATTTGAAGAGTCTAGTTATTATAGTTACTGAGATAGGGTCACTCGGAATCGAATATATAAATCCCGTTTTTTCCCGTTCCCGAGGGAATTCCCAAAAATCCTTCCTTAGTGAATGCCTACATTGTATAAGGTATCTATGTGCAAAATTTCAAGTCTCTAGGTCCAGTGGTTTGGGCTGTGCGTTGATATATCAACAGTCATTTAGTTTATTTAGACATTTCAACCCCATCGCACCCCATCCAGGGAGATGGTATTTTACGTCTGCCACGTCGGATTTTAAAACCGTTGTTGTTTTCATAACCAGCGACCCGATAAACCATAGAAACAACACCCATGTTGATTTTCAGACTTTGTTACCCCTTTCCCCCCTTTTAGGGGTTGAATTCTCAAAAAACCTGAAACACGTGTTTACTCATTTATCATTAGGAGTACTTCTGTGAAGTTTCGAATAAAATAGTCGAACTAATCTTGTTTCCCCATACAAACTTTGGACCCCCATTTCACCCCCTTAGGGTGTGAATTTTGAAAAATCCTTTCTTAGTGCACCCCTAGACCTTATAAGGAACCTACATGCCAAATTTTGAATCTCTAGGCGCAGTGGTTTGGGCTGTGCGTTGATATGTCAGTCAGTCAGTCAGTTTCTTCTTTTATATATATAGATTAAGTAAGTATTTACCTGCGTCAATTAAATAATGGTGGACAGAAGTATCCTATTTATATGCCATTAAAAGTTTGAATACTCAACCAATCTGCTTCTGTTGTCTTTATAAATACACATTTTAGCAATTTCAACAAACAATTTATTCTTACAAAATATAAATTCGCCTTAAAGTAATTATGTATTTACACCTATTCTCAACTGAAAGTAGGTACATTTAGAAATCATCATCATCATCATCCCAGCCTATATACGTCCCACTGCAGGGCACAGGCCTCCTCTCAGAATGAGAGGGTTTGGGCCATAGTTCCCACGCGGGCCTGCCTGAAACCTGCATACACCTGCGAAGAAATCCAATGTTTTGTGTGAAGTTCCCAATCCGCACATTAAGAAATAGAAAAGAAAATAAGTAATTAAACATTTTTAGGGTTCCGTAGTCAACTAGGAACCCTTATAGTTTCGCCATGTCTGTCCGTCTGTCTGTCTGTCTGTCTATCTGTCCGCGGCTAAGCTCAGAGACTGTTAGTACTAGAAAGCTGTAATTTGGCATGAATATATATATCAGTCACGCCGACAAAGTGATTGAATAAAAAAAAGTAAAAAAAATTTTTTTAGGGTACCTCCCATAGACGTAAAGTGGGGGTGATTTTTTTTTTCTCGGCTAACCCTATAGTGTGGGGTATCGTTGGATAGGTATTTTAAAACCATTGCGGGGTTCCTAACATGATTTTTCTATTCAGTGATCTATTTGCGAAATATTCAACTTTAAAGTGAAAATTTTCATTAAAATCGGCCGTCCCCCCCCCTCTAAAATCTAAACTGTTGGGTGGAAAAATTTGAAAAATTCAGAATGGTAGTAGATATATCAAATTTACTAGGAAAGTTATAGCGGCTAAGATTGCTTGGAAATTATTTGTAGTTTAAGAGTAAATAGTAGCCTAAGGTATAAAACATACCTAAGCTGGGATGATTCCGTACACATACGAAATCCTTAGAAAAATATTACTTGATTTTTTCGTAATGGCTACGGAACCCTACCTTGGGCGTGTCCGACACGCTCTTGGAAGGTTTTTTTTATTATGAAAAGGAGTCCCCTTAGGCAAATTCCGAAGGCATCTTATATATATTGCTCATTTCATTCATTCCCTGTTAATTTTACTGACCAATTTGCGCTGTCATCCCTCATCCACCATTACCTACAACAAGTAGGTACCTCTCATATTTCATTTTCGTTTTATTGTGTTTTTTCCAAATACACTAGACACCGGCAAAATTGTTCTCTGGACAGAGCCATATTTTTTTAAAAACTAAGAAAAGTAAATTTCACTTTCATTGACCCGAGATCGTAAAGAGTGCGATTCATTTAAAAATGAATGCAAGTAGTAAACTTTGCATGTTAAGCCTTTGAAGCCAGACAGCCGCACACGGCGTATGTTAATTTGCAGTAAACACCAGATACGTAAATGCTCGGGCGGGATTAGTCATAAGCAACCTTTACTATGTGAAGGAAATGATGATTTGTGTTTACATTCACCTATGTTACTTTTTGTCGCCTGCAAAAATGTATAGGTGTAAAACACTGTTGTATGTAGTAGTAACGTGTTCGTACAAACAAATTGACGTTCCAAATAAAAAAAATAGTTATGCTCCTTATCAATTCTGTGCACTACTAGAGGTAGGTAGTTATATGCAACAGGTCCTTTATTTAAGTTCATAGTAAATCCTCCATTATGCGTTCAAAAACAATAGATAATGACCAGCATTACGACATTGGATTCTATTATGAATACGGCAGTATCGTTAATGGTCATTACGATACAGATTCCTGTATCGTAATGAGATTTCATACATCATTACATTACAGTAGGTACCAGTGCAGGAGGAGCGTGGCGTTCACGTCGCGCAGATCGTCGGGCGCGCACCGGGCGCAGGTTGTGGGGCAGACATACCTAGTTCTCGTTAATGCAGGTCATTTCTGAAAGGTTCTTGAACACATGATAGAGGATTTAATATATGGATGTTGATAAAATATTGTATGCAACTGTACGTAATTAGGCCTAAAAACACTCATGTGACTCTTTATAAAACTCGGCTAGGCCTCGTTTCATGAAACCACACTCATGTGTTAAGGACCCCTATTACGATACGGTTGCATAATATACATTTTCATCTATAAGGTAGAGCAGTGATGTGGAATTAACATTTTATTTGGCAACCCCTAAAAATTAGAAAAGTGTGTGGTACATCTTCGGATGCAACATGTCGCCGTTAGTATAGTCGAAATTATTTAGTTTATAGTTTCAATTTTAGCTTCAACTTTTAAGCAACTAATCCTCTAGCCATAACGCACTCACAGCCAGTACCGCATTTATGCGTTTTCGTGACTTCCGCCCAATGCCGCTGTCATAATTTTGCAGCCATTTGAACGCACACATGTGCATTTGACAGTCGGCAGCAACACATTAACAAGCTTCACGGGGCACATGCAGTCGCCATGATAAACATCGGAGCTGTCTGGGTCCTCAAAAATATCTGAATACGACCGTACATATGGTCAATCGCGTAAGCTGCTCGTCAAATATTTTTGACCTCCGAGACAGTTGTTCATGATGTACAAAATAAGTAGGTTTCAAAACAACTTTTACAAACATGCTTTATAAACGCTCTAAAGTTGTTCTGTAGTCACATCTGTCTGTATAAGCTTAAGGTAATAGTAAGCTTTATAATCCCGATAAAGTCTTGGTTATTTCTTGGCCAGAGATAAGCAAGTCGGGCTCATTTGCTAGGTACTGGGCGTACCTACCACAACTGGTGCGCAACTTTGTACCAGATGAAGTTTGACTAGGAACAAGATTTACAAGTTACAATTTAACGGAGCTTGACTGGCGGCAGTCGTGGAAACTAAATCACGTACCAGGGTACCTTTTCACAATCGATTTCGCGAAGATTTCTTTGACAGAATGTATGGAATATCAACATAAAAACTGCAGTGAAAATGTTCCACTCTGGATGCGATTCACTTTCTTTGACTATACCTACATGCATGATCTTAAATGAGATTTATCTGAATAGTGATCTATAAAACAGTATTGTGACTGACTGACAGACGGACACCGCATAGAGCTGCCTTGAGAACCAAGAGATACATTGAAACGGGTTAATTTTTAGAAATTCCCATAGGATAAGTAACCGGCTGGTTTAGTTATCCGCCACATTCTGAGGTCCATGAGTTGGTTTGACGTAAAGCGTTTCCGATCACCGTAGAGCTAATCCTGTCAATGAAAAAAAAACTGCTTTAAACTTTCCTTTTTTCTTGTTTCTAAACACAAGTTAACTTTCTATTTGCTTAATAATTGTTTGTCTCTCTGCCATTTTGCCATTTGCCTTTGCCAGAAACAGAAATCATGTTTTTTCTTAAAGATCTATCTTTTATGAATACTAAAGGTGTTCATATTTTCAAACGTGTCAATTGATTGTAAACTTCGTCATGTGCTTAATGTTTTATAAATGTCACGTTTCCAATCTACACCTTTTGTTATATGCATAAATAGTTTAAACTAAAACACCATTATCGTCAATTCAATAGCATTAAAAAACTAATACTCCCATTGTTGAACAATAGTCGCACTGTTTACAAAAAAGGTAGAAACCTATTACGGACAAGTCAAAGGGCTGTAAGCGTAGCGTATATTTTATTTCATTTTATTTTGCCCAGAACAAACAATCAGAACGGCATCTGAAACAATCTCTGGAACAAACAATCGTAAAAAATATTTATTTTACACGTTCCGTGCGGGTGGAGTTCAACAAAAACTCGGCTGCCGGTTGTAATAGCCGCGAAATGTTGCCAACACGCAGGAAT
Source organism: Archips crataeganus (assembly GCA_947859365.1). Lineage (NCBI taxonomy): Eukaryota > Metazoa > Arthropoda > Insecta > Lepidoptera > Tortricidae > Archips > Archips crataeganus. Next base: position 7,676,223 of record OX402065.1, read on the forward strand.
CCGCCGTAATCCGAGGGGAATAATAATTACTGCCGCGCTTGAACTCGGCCACTGGACAGTGAGACTTCTACTTATACGCCAATCAAAATTAAGTATCGTACGCATTAATTCATTCAGACGCTAACCAACGTGAGTCTCCTACGTTATTGTATACCTCATCTCATCAAAAACATTACTAATTGCCGTGTGTAGAAATCGTTGAATACCTAGCTAATAACTTTGGTCACGTCTGTATTTATTTTTAGGGTTCCGTACCCAAAGGGTGAAAACGGGACCCTATTACTGAGGCTCCGCTGTCCGTCTGTCCGTCTGTCACTAGGCTGTATCTCATGAACCGTGATAGCTAGACAGTTGAAATTTTCACAGATGATGTATTTCGGTTGCCGCTATAACAAAAAATACTAAAAACCAGAATAAAATAAATATTTAAGGGGGCTCCCATACAACAAACGTTATTTTTTTGCTCGTTTTTGCTCGATATTGATAACGGCAACAGGTAGACGCTTGAAATATTCACAGAATATTTAGTTATATATTCACTTTAAAAATAAATAATTAAATTAAAATAAAATTAATATTTAAGGGGGGCTCCCATACAAAAACCGAGATTATTTTGCCGTTTTTATAGATTATTGTACGGAACCCTTCTTGCGCGAGTCCGACTCGCACTTGGACGGTTTTTATCTTTTTTTGTCTGTGTTGTGCTCAATTAACAGTACCTACCTACATACATACTTATAGTAGTTAGTCCAGAGGAAACTATATTAAGTGAGGTGAATAACAACAAATCTTTTGAATTTGAATTTGAATTTGAATTTAAAGAAGCTTTGCAAGGAGTGGAAATTGCGATAGTTCAAAGCAAAAAAAAATTGAAAACAGGTATTGCTATTTTATACTGCAACTGGGCCATTCTACTTTTAAGTAACCATTAATCTTTTGTGAAATATAAGGCATACCTGGTGATTTTTTTCAAGTGTAAATAACTTATATACAAACTGAAACACCTAAATTTAATGTTTTAAAGCAATAAAACTTTAAATTCAAAGAAATTTTGTGGAAAAAATTGGTAACTCAGCGGAAAATACATCAATTTCCATACAAATGGCGGGCACATGCATGTCCACTGCGTTACCTACTTTATAGATAATAATGATTACTTTTTATACGTAGTGATAATTTTAAATGTAAGCTTAATTATGTGCCTAGGTATAGGTAATAACGGGCTAGTTTCCGCAACTCGACGTCTTTTACGCGCCTATTTTGCGTAACTGGCTGTAGGCACTATTCATGCCAGCCCAACTCCTTAAGGAAGCCTAGCAGACCCTTCACGTTGCCGACGACTTCCTGGAGCGACCTCGGTGTCCCGAGGTGTAGCGCCCTGTAGCTCGCCACACTAACACACTCCAGTAGGACGTGTGAGGCCGTTTCTTCCGCCTCCATGCACGCTCTGCATAGGGGGCTGTCTGTAACACCTAAATTGTGTAAGTGTTTGTTAAGTAAGGCATGTCCAGTTAGAGCCCCGACCAGTAGTCGAAGTTTGCGGGATAATCCGGGGTTGATCTTCGGAAGAGCTTCTCTGGTCTGCCTGCAGGTTACTAGGTTTGTCCAATATTCTTGGTGCATTACCTTGGTGTTGTGGCGCAACTGGCCGCACAACCATCCGAAAGGCAGGGGCAGAATGGGTTCAGGTCCAAAGACCCTCAACTCCGATCCCTCCCTCGCCAGTCGATCAGCCGCGTCGTTGCCTCGCGATCCACTGTGACCCTTTATCCATTGAAGGGTAATGGTGTTTGTCTCACTTACCTTCGTCAGAGCTCGATGGCACTCGTATATTAGCCCCGATGTCATAGTGTTGCTCTGCAGGGCTTGCAAGACCGATCTGCTATCAGACAGTATACGGATTGGAAAACCCTGTACCTCTCTGGAGTTAATCGCTGTTGTTGCCATTATGATACCCATGCATTCCGCCTGGAAGACGGTATTATGGATCCCCAATGGCGATGAGATGTTGATATTCAGGTCCTCTGAATGTACTCCAGAGCCTGTACCTGTTGACGTTTTCGACCCATCCGTGAAAATCCTCAACTCCTTGAGGTTGAGGCCCTCCCCTGGGTCTTCGTGTAATTGTATCCTATATTTTTTGTCGAATACGTACTGTTTAGGTATTCTGTCGGTGACCGCCTCGATGAGCGGCTCCCTATTTACCAGTTCACCCAGTATTCCTGTGTGTGTTACTTTCACGTTCCTCCATAGGTTCAGCTTCCTGAGTCTTACCGCAGCCGCTCCCGCTTCCTGTTGGATAAACAGATGCAGCGGCGGCAAGTTCAGTAGGGCTTCCAGGGCCGCAGTCGGAGTAGTCCTCATGCAGCCCGTAGTCGCCATGCAAGCCAGCCTTTGAAGTCGTTGCAACTTTGCTTCAACGGTGATCAGTTTGGTTCTCGGCCACCACACCACTGCACCGTAGCTGATAATGGGCCTGATGACGGACTGGTACAGCCACAGAGTGATTTTCGGGGATAGTCCCCACCTTTTACCTATCATTCTGCGGCACTGCCAGAAGGCTATTGTAGCCTTGTCGATCTTGCTGTTGAGATGGTTGCTCCAGTTCAGTTTACTATCCAGAATGATTCCCAGATACTTTACCTCCGAGCTGAACTGAAGCTCCGTACCAAACAGTCTATTGGGGTTGTAGCTGCCCAGTAGACGTTTGTTAGTAAACATTACCTGTTCCGTCTTCCTGGGATTGACGGTCAGTTCGTTGTCTATGCACCAACTTTCCACAATTAGTAGCGCCTGCTGTGTGACATCACACACGGTACTGCTGACTCTGCCGCTAATTAAAATAGCAATATCATCAGCATACCCGATCGTGAAGTAGTAGTGCTGTTTCAGTCTGGTTATGAGGTCATTAACTACTAAGTTCCACAGCAGTGAGGAAAGCACCCCTCCTTGCGGACATCGTCTGGCTACCAGTGCATGTTGTGTCTCAGATGACGCGAGTTTGACGACTCTTTTGCTGAGCATGTTACCTATCCAGTCGACCAATACCGGATGCACTCCGTGTTTGACCAGGGCCGACGTGATGCTGGTGAAGTTGGTCTTGTCAAAAGCTCCTTCGATGTCAATGAAGGAATTATGTGCCTATTTATATCTTTAATGATTTAAACCGAGGACTTTACCGTTTTTGTAAAAAAAATATTTGAAGAGCACAGTACAAAAAATGACTGGTCAACGAAAAGTAGAATGGCCCAACTACAAGGAATCCTATCTAAATAATTAAGTTGAGATAATTAGCAAATTAAGTGTAACTAAAATATTTAAATTTATTTAGATCTGATAGCATTTTATAGCAATTTAAGTCAATCTTTTTAAAATTACCGCAACAATACCCGACGGGGCGCAAAAACGCCGTTGTCCTCAGCCAAAGCGACTTTTGCCATAAAAACTCACATTAAAAACTTTTATGGCCGGCGAATTATTTTAATAGCATAAGGATAAACAACGAGTTACTGACTTCGGTATTTTATAATATAAATATAGGAAGAGTGTTATATTGGCTATAAAATATACCTACGTGTATTCCACGCGAGGTATGTATCTTGCAGTACACGGTTGGCTGGCTCCTTAAGAAGAAGCTAAAAACAAATAGTGTACACAGGGTAAAAACAAACGTGAGGGAAATGCGAAGCGCAAAGCGCCCGCGCGACTTTAGCTTATATGGAAGAAATATAAATAATCTGTTTCGAACTATACCTACCTAGCTACCTTAGTTTGTAAAGTATACATACACACGTCAATAACCACTGTGGCATGGCGCCGTAACAACTTAATTCCCGTTGGGTTTCCTGATTTTTTTTTACATGGCGTGAGTGAGGACGATATAGAAAAGCTTGTGTTCACTAAATGCGAGGTGATGCAGCCAAAGACATGCCTGCCTAACTCACGCTTCTTTCACTGTCCGGGCTGCCTGAAGAAAATGTTTACTCCACATTAGTGTTAGCCACAGACCTAAATAAATAAAATCATGAGACGATTAACACCAATTGACCTAATCCCAAACTAAGCAAAGCTTTCACTATGGGTACTAGACAACGAATAAACATACTTATACAGATAAAGATACTTATATAGACAAAGACTCGAGAGCACAAACATTCGAATTTTTCATGCAAATAGTTACCTACCCCGACCGGAGATTGAACCCGGAACGTCAAGCTTCGTAGTCAGGTTCTCACACCACTAGACTGCCCGGTCGTCTATCTATGTAATTGTCAATCGTATCACAGTACTTTTTATTTTTAAACCTACAACGTTGAACGACTTAAACTCTGGCATTAATTTACAATTAAGAATCTGTACAGATTTTTTCCCTATCGGCTTAGGCGCAATGCTTATCTTTAAATGCTACAGCCAGCTCGTATAAACCGCGAATAATTTGACAGTAACATGTAAGCTTACCTAGGTTCATTAGCGAATACCTAGAATAACGCGTCAGGCGGGCAGGTGCTATGTCTAGGGAGCCATTCGAACCGCTCATCAAAGATTAAAAGGGTATATTAACGTTCCTATTCCATTGCACATACCAATGAAATTGAAAACGACGAGACACCTTACACAGGCTTTTATAAAGCTTACATTGGAACTGAACTTTATGTAAAAGCGGTGGGAGCAAAGCTCACTTGCTATTCGCGAAATAATAAGGCAACATCGCAGACTAATAATGTTACTGTGATATTTCTTACACGATACAAGTATGATTTATACGTGCAGTAACTATACGAACAGCATTCGTTTAAACTCTACGCTCCTAGGTTTAAGCACTTAATTATTCACGCGAAAACGTAGCAGACCGGAAAACAAGAAAACAAAAGCAAGCATAATAAAGGTTGATAAACGTACGTCTCATTCGAGTATTATTTATAAAGGCCGTGGAACGACGAGCAGCACAATGGGACACGGTGTCAAACGCAGCGCAATTCTGCTCCTATTGTAGCAGTAGATACTCTCAATGATAACTATCACGGTGCACTGCTGTGGCCCTGTTGGAAAACGGTGGTTGGGGATCGGGCGGGTATGTAAATCACCGCGTTATCGTATCATGTTGCACATACTTAATTAGTTAGATTGTTGCTGCCCGTCCGATTGGTAGTGCTGCGCGTTTAAGTTTAGTTTTTTACATACATATATCGATACGCCGACTTCAATTAACTAAGGTTTATTTTATTTTCCCGTATTGAGATATTTTTTACTGTGTTTTACCCGACTGTGCGATAAAAACGTGGGTAATGTTTGAATGTGCAGTGAAAATCAAATAACGAAATTTAAAACATCGATCACGTAGAAAAATTGCTTTAAAAACAGCTATTCCCCGCGAATCCGTCTGCAATGAATTCGTTCATCGCTATCCCGCGGGGACTATGCAATTATCTGGAATAAAACTACACTTATGTCCTTCCTAGGTTGTCAAACTATCTCCATACTAAAGTTCGCCTAAGTCGGTTCAGCTGGTTTAAGCGTGAAGAGGTAACAGACACTTACTTTCGAATTTATAAACAAGTAAAGATTAAGGTAGTAAGGATGAATGTTATATATAATAAAGTCAACCTTGTTCGTTAATTGATATTTTGCATCAAATCGGTTTATTAGCTCCCTTTACACCCGAGAGAAAAAAATCTCTAACAGCTCCGTGCGACATTACGTAACTTTATTATTACTTTATAAGGAGTCAAGGAAAAATAACAAAAAAAATCCTGACTGAGCTGGTCTTCCACAATCAGACCCTCACGTTCGTGTGGCTCAGGAATAATATGTAACTCGCACGTTCGTGAGGGTCATGATGTGATTATATATAAATTTTGCATTTAAACGGTTATTGAAGAATTTAAATGAATAAAACACAGTTATAGAAATAAAAACTAAGTAACTCATAATTTAGGCACTAAATCACAGCAATTTCTCAGGCAGCATTACAAAATAATCAACAAAATTATAGTTTTCATAACAAAAAATGCTAATTTCTAGCTTAGTTGAGACAATTAATATCTAAATTAGTAAAATTACATGAGATCGTAATCAGACATATATGTTTTGATGTTATTCCTTCTTATGATACAATTTATCTCTCACACGTCGCATTTAATTTTTCATCGACTACCGCAGTCTTCCATGCGACATGTCCGAGGGGCCTTTGAATGGAAAAGAGCTTGCAGATTTCAGAGACGGTCGTTTTTAATTCTACGCGTGTCGTACATCCTAGCGATCTCTTTCATGAAGTCGTTGTCAATGTACTCATGAAAGTACTCTAGCGGGGAGCGGACAGGTTTCACTGGTAGGTAGCGAGGTGTAATTGTGTGGCTTATCCGTAAACAGAACTCGCTTTCATGTTCGACTTAGAGGTGTGGGTGCTGTTAAGGATCTTCTACTGCGTACATTTCCCCGTGTACGGACAGAGCTACCTCTACCTCTGCCTATTCGAACATTTCTAGGTAAAGATTCCGACCTACCTCGACCTGGTCGTCTTCTAGCTCCGATTTGCAACGGCGAAATAGGGGGCTGTGATAATGTCACTAGTGGTGGAGTTGCTGGTCGCGGAGAAGGGGGTGGAGAAGATACTCGCGGTGAACTTAACGGAGAGCGTGACCGTGGCCTTACTTCATGCAGAGTAGAAATTTGTTCATCTAAGAGCAAGTCGCCATCACTGGCTAGGTTTTCGAAAAAGTTAGGCACATCTTTCAAATCATCGTCATCTAAACCTTCAATTTCTGACAGGATTCCGTCTGCGAGCAGATCTTCTATTATTTTATCGGTCAGCGGAGCTCCCACAATAAGCAAAACATCCCGGTTAGTAAGTCAAGCGTATACATAAATAAGTTATACCTACTAAACCAACATCACAGTACACAACCGAAACCGCACGATCGTGAGAGTTCAATGATACGCAACGCAACCGAAATCACACGATCGTGATAGTTAAAATTCAAAAACAAATTTCATATATGTATTTCAATCGAATTAATGCAGATTAATTAAAATATATCACACACACAAGTACTCTTTGCAATCCGATAGTAAATTACGAAGATATTTAATGGTAATTAGTAAAAAAAATCCACTTACGATAGTGAGTCCGACGTTCAAAGAACACATCGATCTCCCACGCCACGTCAATGAGACTGACGAGTCCCGACGCGTACGCATGAGCCTTCTGTATTTCTTGTCTCATTCTAGCATAGCCGCACGATCGATCGACATCGGCTGGGTTCGCAAAAGCGGTTCGCCATCCACGAAATATTTTTTCAAAATCAACACTCACGATCGTTTCAAGTCGAGTGTAAAGGGTTATGTACCTAATTGTAATATTTTGAAAATCATAGTTTTGTCCTTGACGCTCAATTTCTGGAAATGTAGGAGGAAATTTAATTCCTATTTATTTACATAAATTTGTCGTTTTATTATTTTATGTCGTCTTGTTATTGCACCTTGTAGCAATAAATATAATTCAATTTCGCGATAAACATGCTGTAATGGCCTATAAAATATTCAACGCCATAAAATAACTGCTAGCCCAGGCCCAGGTACTTCCGATTTCTGGAATCTATTAAAACTATCGATAAGTCACTCAGGCAGGTTAACCTTAACGTATTTCGTCGAGACAAAGCCCCTATTGGCGGTGTGCCGTCGGATTTTTTTTTCTTATCCTCAACTTCCTCGGTGAAAGGATGCGCCGCATTCTATCCACCTTTTATTTGCCTTTAACTTTTAAGTCTTTTATTTGTTTTAAACGTGAATGCTGTGGAATATATATTTGTCGTCAGTTTTTGTCTGACTAGGTAAGGCTTCACCGATGCGCATTTGACGGGCGTTTTGCTCAGTCCTGCAGTAATTACGGGTTTACGGAACAGGGTACCTACGGTACTGTTTCCCACGTCTTGATACATATGTCGAGATAAAAAGAAGTCTAGACAAGCAGTACGTATGTACGTTACTTTATGTCCAACCTCTATGTAAACTCAACTTGTCTTTCATCGTCCTCGCGTACTTTATAAGGTACGGATCTATTGTAAGGATACTGCCGAATGTATTATGTGTAATCTATCTAATCTAATACCTTTAAACGAGCAATTCTTGTATGTATATATAATCAGGATCTCGGAAACGGCTCCAACGATTTCGATGAAATTTGGTATGTGGGGGTCTTCGGAGATGAAAAATTGATCTAGCTTAGTCTTATCTCTGGGAAAACGCTTGGTACCGAGTTCAGCCCGAGCGGAGCTCAGCCGCCCAGGTACTACTTTAATGAAATGAGAACTTTAAGCAAATTTGTAAAAATAATTTTCAAAAATCACAAAGCTTGGTACGCTCGCCTCGAGCACCGTGTCTGTTAAAAAAAGTCAGGACTTACTAGGTTGTAGTTTTATTTTAGTTAAATATCTGTGATAATAACTCGCGACCGAGGCAACGAATGCCCGACATTTTAACGCGACAAAAACTTATAACTACACCACCATAAACATAATAAATGCCATAAAATTATCCGTTACAATAACCGGTCATATAAAATTAGTATCTATTGAATTAATACGATCGCAAATATTTTGTTATATCCTCTTAAGCTAATAAAATCGGGAATCTCGGAGGGCCAGTGAGGTAAAACGTCCCTCGAAAATTTACGATATCGTCGACCGAGCATTCACTGGACGGGACTATAAAAAGTTATTGTCAGGTTACCTTTAAAGCCTATGTAACTTATTAGGATGATCAAGACATTCCGCCGTTCGATGCTGAAGACAACGACTGTTGATGAATCAATTAATCTCAATACAGGTATCGTATCGTCTATGTACAGACATTGTGTCTGATGTTGCACAGAGACCCAGAGAGGCTTTTAGTTGGATTTTAGCGTACTTAGGTCCTGTACGCTTATTGTCTAACGTACGAACGCTTGCTGTCGCATTCACTATTTCTTTCTGTCAAACGGTATAAGATGGTAACAGAAAGAGATGATTCCGATAGCAAGCTCCCGCGCGTGTACCTCGTATGCGTGAGTTTGGGCAGTCAAAATACTTGTAACTAATTAAAAATCGAGTGGTATTGTACAAACGACCTTCGCTATTTCAATTTCACGGTGAATACGGTGAAGTAACCGTTAACAGTTTCGACCTAGATAAACTGTAAACATTTCGTATGTTATTGTACTTATTATATTATTGTTAATCACACTATGAAATTATAGTTGTGATAGGTCAACATTTTAACTAAGGTACTGTATAAGTACTCGTACATATTTAAGCTTTTAACTGTACGTGTCATTAGGTTTTCTTTTAATGGTTTGAAAGTAACACTCTCTCTCTTTAAAGCTTAGATGTATTACCGGTTTTCATCATCTTCGTCAGACTATCTACGTCTCACTGATGGGCTTCTTTCAGAATGAGAGAGCTTGTAGTTCCCATGAGGACCCTATGAGGATTGGAAACTTCACACACACCATTCTAATACTTGAAATACTTCGCAGATTTAGGTATGCCGCTTTACGATGTTTTTCTTCACCGAAACGCTCATAGTAAAATTCAAATGAAATTTTGGAAATAAATTACAAAAAAATCAAAGGTGCATGCCCGGGCTTTGTATGAGAGGCTATAAATAAAACCACTAGCGTACCGCGATTTTCCATAGAGTTTTGTAAACATAAAATCTCTCTCCTTAGGACACCCAAGCAGCAGCCGCGGCCCTCACATCGTTAGGACACGTCTACACCGCAATCGGCGACTATCCCAACGCTTTAGCAAGCCACAAGCAATGCGTGCAGCTGGTGAAACAAATGGGGGATAGACTACAAGAGGCTAGAGAGATCGGTAACGTCGGGGCTGTGTATCTCGCTATGGGCGAGTTTGATTCCGCTGTGGATTGCCACACGCAGCATTTGAGGCTGGCGAGAAGATTAGGGGACCAGGTAAGAATAATACCTTAATTAAATGTAAAGAAAAGAAGATACAGGTCTATTACAGTGCCTAGCCCCACCAACAACAAAAGGGAGGCTCCAGGGCCAAAAAAACATATTTTGTGCAGCTGATAGCGACTTTAACAAGTTTCTTCAGCCCTTTCGTTCTCCAACTATACATCGGGCGCGCAGTAAAATCATATTTAGGCTTATTCCGCCACTAAATATCAGAACGTCGTAGGGTCGTTTGGCTAAATATCATAAAATCCTATTTTTACCCGTTTTACCCAGATTAAGTAAAGTCAATCATATTATTTTCTCATATCACTTCGTCTTTTGAATTCAGGTAGAAGAGGCGAGAGCATACTCCAACCTAGGATCCTCGTATCACTATAGGCGGAATTTCTCTCAAGCAATTGCCTACCATGAGAATGTTTTGAGGATAGCACAGAATTTGGGCGACAGAGCAATAGAAGCCAGGGCGTACGCTGGATTAGGTCATGCAGCCAGGTTCGCGACTCTTTTGTTTTATGTACCTATTAATTAACACTTCAAACTATAAGTTTGTTATTTACGTGTTCTTGTATGATGCTAAATAGTCTGTTTACTTCAGATGCGGTGGTGATTATGCGCAAGCTAAAAAATGGCACGAAAGACAGTTAGACGTTGCTCTCGCTGCAAGAGACAAGGTATGCCCTTTTTTAAAACCTTAAATTTGCCATATCTTATTTTTAGGTATACAATTTATTTTAAAGCCATAAAGTATCAGGCACAAGGAGAGTAAAAGGTAAAGAAAAGTAAAGTCCAGCAGCTGCAGCTGGTACTTGCATTTGCACCCAACTTTTCCCATTCGTCAATAAAAGCAGATACAGTAAATTTGAGAAATTACTCTAAAACATAACTTTCTGTACTTACCTTATATATTACTGTGGCTAAAGGCTTGTGTCGTTATCAATGCATTTTTCTGTCACTGAGTGTTGTTCACAGTCAAACAAAGGTGTAATTTAATGGATGAATTTATGTTATTTACGTACTTCATTCTGTCCAGGTGGGCGAAGGTCGTGCATGCTCTAACTTGGGGATCGTCTACCAGTTACTGGGGGAGCATGACGCGGCTTTGAAGTTGCATCAGGCCCATTTATCGATTGCCAGGCAGTTACAGGTTTGTATAAGATTTAACAAAACTTTAAATAAGTGTCAGTTTTGTAAGTGCGGACTGGTTGTGTTGGATATCAACTTTAACAGGGTAAAAAGGTTTAAGGAGTTCTAAGGAACTAATGTCAGTAAAAATGGTCAAAGATTTAGGTATTTGTAATCTCATTATATCTTCTTGTCGCACTTTTTTTAAATAACTGCATACCTAAGGCATATTGGCACGATACCTACATCAAATTTGATCTGATCACTGATATTTTTTTTATGAAACATTGAATTCTTCTTCTAGGACAAAGCTGGTATGGGTCGGGCCTACGGCAACATTGGCAACGCCTACTCAGCCGCTGGTTTCTACGAGCAGGCGATTAAGTACCATAAGCAAGAGTTAACAATATCCAAAGAAGTCCACGACCGGAGTTCCGAGGCGTCCACTCACGGGAACTTAGCTGTTGCATATCAAGCTTTAGGGGCTCATGATATGGCTTTGTTCCACTATAGAGCTCATTTGGGTAATTTGATTTTTTTTCGTAATTTTGTTCTTACCTGGAATGTTAGAAATACGAAAAATTGTGTGTTGTTTGTATGTGACTGTGTTCATGCTAAAATGGCAGGTCAAAATTTGGAAAAAATTTCGTGAGTTGAAAGCAGGATCTCTGAAATTATAAATATAGATCACTTATTATCCAGATATTCCCACGGAATACAAATTTACGCATGTAAAATCTCATACTTAAACCGCTTAGTCTAGAGACATGAAATTTTGCACGGATGTGCTTCATACAAAGTAAATAAAGATCATGTTGTCATTTTTGGGAATTTAGTATAATATTCCAGAATTTTATTTCAACTGCGAGATCTAATGGTTCACGCGATTGAATCTGCTGCTAAAGACTAGTGATACAATAGTCAACGATATGATCGAAAGACCTTCCTACTGTCTGCAGTTGTATGAATAAGGGTATTGATGTTTAAGGCCTAACTATTTCAGGAATCGCTCGTGAGTTAAAAGACGCAGCAGGAGAAGCGTGTGCTCTGCTCAACCTTGGCAACTGCCTCTCCTCTCGAGGGGAGTTCGCCCAAGCAGTGCCTTATTATGAGCAGCACCTCATGCTGTCGCAAGAACTGGGCGATGTCACTGCGGAGGCCAAAGCTTGCCACTTCTTGGGCTATGCTCATTATTGTTTGGGGAATTATCGAGAGGCTGTTAGGTGAGCTACACTTTGTTACACCTTTAAAAATCCCTCTACCTGAATAGCTGTCACAAGCGCCAAACAAAGAGTTAACTTTAGCACACTTCTTGCTTGAACTCCTTAAAGAACTTTGTCAAAATTTCTTTAACACACCTTCGCTCCGAAGTTCATTCATAAAAACCTTAATTCTAACTCATTCCTTTTTTTGTCAGATATTACGACCAAGACCTCTCACTAGCCAAAGATCTTCAAGACAAAATGAACATGGGGAGAGCTTACTGCAACCTCGGATTAGCCCATCTTGCCCTAGGCAACTTGGAAACCGCTTTAGAATGCCAGAAGTATTTCCTGGCTATCGCACATATGACTCAACACTTGCAAGGCAAGTTCAGAGCCTTGGGTAATATTGGAGACGTACTTATTAAAATGGGGGATGTAGAAGAAGCTGTGAAGATGTATCAGAGGCAGCTCGGGTTTGCAAGGCAGGCTCGGGATCGCTCGTTGGAAGCTGCTGCTTGTGGCGCTCTCGGTTTAGCACGGAGACTTCAAAGAAGACTTGACGCCGCTCTAGGTCACCATACTCAGGTACAGCAGTACAAGTAATTTCGCAGCTGCTTTTCTGTAGGTATCTCTCTTTCATAACGTCAAATATCAAAGTCACTGGCACGGCCAGTCAATTATTTGTATATGCTTAAGCTTATAGTACACTGTTTTATCTAAGATTGGTCGACATTGCTGGTTCATCCGTACCTATATCTTATCTACTGTTGCACTGTACCTACCGGAATCATTTCTGGTCTCAAAATTGCCTGTTTTCTTTCAAGTTCTTGATAAAACTTAACTTCATTTCCAGGAACTAACTCTTCGTCAAGAAGCTGGAGACTCAGCAGGTGAAGCAAGGGCCCATTCTCATCTCGGAGCGGTCCACATGGCTTTAGGACACTATTCTCATGCGGCAAGATGTTATAGGGAACAACTCGAAAGGGCCCAAGAACTCCAGGATTGTGCATTGGAAGCACAGGCCTATGGAAACTTGGGCATTGCCAAACTTAATATGGGGCATTATGAAGACGCCATTGGATATTTGGAGCAGGTACGTCAACCTTTCATTTTAATCATAGGCATAGTTAGAAGTCAAAAAAAGGGTTAGATGATGGTTGATCACAACATCTGTTCGAGATGATTCGTATGACAATAGAAAAACTAAAACAAAATCATACAAAATTCAAAGTAGCAGTATTCAAAGCAGTTGACGTTAAAATTGTGAGACAGTTACGCAGAATGAAAACTTGACTTTAAATTTGAAATGCCCTAAATTAATTCCCACTCTACTTTTTTCGCAGCAACTGGCTATCTTAGAGCGCGTTAACTCGCCAACTTGCCATCTAGACAAGGCCCGAGCGTTGGGTTCTCTTGGTGACTGCTATGACGCCCTCGGAGATCCAGACGAGGCAGCTAAGTACCATGAACAACACCTCACTGCTGCGTTGAAGTTGGATAACTCACGGGAACAAGAGCGGGCATATCGTGGATTGGGACTGAGTCACAAGTAAGGATTGCATACAGATTTTTTATAGTTTCAAAGGTTTCAAAAATAAATTCTAGAACTATTTGATGGTTCACTATCATAGGCGATTTTGACAAACACCACACTTACACGTGACAAGCTCTAGGCTACAATGGTAATCTGGCCCAAATTCTGTAGCTATATAAAGCCCGGTTGTATGTAATGAAACTCCTGAAGTCAACAACTTATGTCAAATTGTAATTCACTGGCCGCCAGTTATCATGTAGGTCTAAAACAGGGATCTGACAGCACGACTGATACGCGTGAGCTACAGAAACGTGCAATTGCCCCGCTATTTCATTACTGCTTTTGGCAATGAGTGGTTTGACGATTAGATTATGAACTTGTCCAAATTGTGCCGGGAAAACTTGAATGTAAATTTGTAATACCCTAACTCCGTACTTAAACAGAATCCGCTTGTTTCTGATACCGGAAAATATGCTTTAATATGCTTCTGATTATCTATTTCCTTTCAGATCCGTAGGAAATCTTCAACAAGCGCTAGTTTGTCTAGAAAAGCGATTAGTGGTGTCCCACGAGCTAGGCATGCCTGAAGCCAAAGCGCAAGCCTACGGGGAACTGGGAGCCTTACATATTGCGCTGAACAACTTGGAGCAGGCTGTGTCGTGCTTGGAGCACCAGAAGAATATTGCTAAGTAAGTTCAACTTGTTTACTGCATTGGATTGCACCAAAAAGGCTCTAAAAGTACTCAAATAGCGGCATGTTGCAACAATCCACGAGTCAGATTATGACTGTTGAACCCGAAACCCTTGGAATTGGCTAAGTAAAGTTTTTTGAAGAGGTGCTAAATATATTTTTTTTCGACAGTAGTCGTCTTCTAGACCCAGAAACTGCAGCTGTTTTATTTTTATCTCCTATTGTTTACTGGAAATATTTTTTTAAGTGTTCGAGATGACATTTGTGAGATTTAATGGCTGATAAGCGGTTCATGCTCAGTACTTAGTAGAAATAGAAAAAAAAACGAAGCCAATTGTCAATGTCAAATGAAATCTAACCGTTTGCGTTTCGTTTACTTTGCATTGTCCAAAAAGCAGTTCCAAAATAATGATCGAAAATATTCAATCGTGATTTAATTATCGTGCATAATTCGTGGAGAAATGCGGTAAAATTGAAAATCCGGATTTTGTGCGGAGGTCGTTAAAAATAGTCCAAAAATCACACCAAAACGCAAAGCAAACGAAACGCAAACGGTTTGACATGGATAAAAGTGACAGATGACTTCGTTTTTTTTCTGTATCTACTAAGAACTGAGCACGAACGGCTTGTCAGCCATTAAATCTCACAAATGTCAACTCGAACACTTAAAAAATATTTCCAGTAAACAATAGGAGATAAAAATAAAACAGCTGCAGATTCTCGATCTTCAGAACGCCGACTGTCGAAAAAATATATAATTAGCACCTCTTAAAAAAACTTTACTTAGCCAATTGTAAATTTTTTGTTTATTCTACGAGAAAGAGTAATTACCTACTTTAGTTTGAGTAGGAATTTTATTTTGAAAATTAACAATATTTCCATCCTCATTTATTAGGTAACTTATACGGTATACCTAACCCAAATATCATTCGCCGTATAATTATACTAAATGGAAACCAGATTTGTGGAGTGGATGATAGAATCAGCAGCAGAGGAACGCTTGGGAAATCCATAAATCTACCATTCTTTTAAATTTAGAGTTCAACACTCATTTAACTCTTTCTCTACCCTGGAGTTTAACCAAGTCCTCATTCCTTGCCTTTAGGGAACTAAACAACCAAATAATGGAAGCGGAAGCCTGCCACTCGTTGGGCGTGGCGCAGCATGCTTTGGGCGACCACGCGGCCGCGGTCAGGCACCACCGCGCAGAACTGGAGCTGGCACACCGACTCGGGATGACACATTTACAGGTAGATACTGACTTTATCAGTGACTGCGGAAGTAAGGGCCCAAATACCAAAAAAAATAATAAATAAATCACTCACCAAAAAAGCATGTCCATCTATCACATCGGGAAATACTTCCGCGGTACACGCAGTGACCACGCTTAACAATGAAGATCGCCATAGGGCTAAAATAGAAATTCTCGCTCTGGGACTTGATGACTGCTGCTAAGGTTTCTTTATTATACCACTCACAACCATTTTTCCCCTTTTTAATCGTTGGCACTCTACCACAGTTTGGCTCGGCAGAAGTTTTTCCATCCATGGTAAAACTTTGAAATCAGCTTGCAGCTTCAATGTTTTCAGACCGGTACAACTTAAGAATCATCAAAAAACGAGCTACTTAGCTCTTTTCTTTGAGATCCGGCAATGTACTACTTACTTAATGTTATGGGTGACAATGGGCTGAAGTGATAGCTTTCCATCAGGTGACCCGTTTGCTCATTTTTCCAAAACTAGTATTTCAGCCATTTCAAATAACTCGCAAGGTCGGCGGCACACACAGCTACTAGTAGATAAGTAAGATGATTAAAAAAAGTAGAACTGAAAATCACATTTAAATACCTATAAAATCATGAAATGTTACAGGCTCGCGCGTGCGGTGGGCTCGGCACGGCTCACGCGTCCATGGGCGCTCAGGCCGAAGCTGCTCGCTGGCACGAGTCCCGGCTGCGGCATGCGACTGCAGCAGGTAACTCTCAATCTTACTGGAATGCTAGTACTCATAATAAGCCAAAATCGGTCGCTGCAACTGACCCGAGGTGGCATTGTCTAACACGCGCGCGCTCGCGATTGCGAACACTATTTAATATCAATCAACAAATAGGAACACATCCAGACGAGGTCAACTAGGAACCCTTATAGTTTCGCCATGTCTGTCCGTCTGTCTGTCTGTCTGTCTGTCTGTCTGTCTGTCTGTCTGTCTGTCCGCGGCTAAGCTCAGAGACTGTTAGTACTAGAAAGCTGTAATTTGGCATGAATATATATATCAGTCACGCCGACAAAGTGATTGAATAAAAAAAAGTAAAAAAAATTTTTTTAGGGTACCTCCCATAGACGTAAAGTGGGGGTGATTTTTTTTTTCTCGGCTAACCCTATAGTGTGGGGTATCGTTGGATAGGTCTTTTAAAACCATTGCGGGGTTCCTAACATGATTTTTCTATTCAGTGATCTATTTGCGAAATATTCAACTTTAAAGTGAAAATTTTCATTAAAATCGACCGTCCCCCCCCCCCTCTAAAATCTAAACTGTTGGGTGGAAAAATTTGAAAAAATTCAGAAGGGTAGTAAATAT
Organism: Archips crataeganus; assembly: GCA_947859365.1. Classification (NCBI taxonomy): domain Eukaryota; kingdom Metazoa; phylum Arthropoda; class Insecta; order Lepidoptera; family Tortricidae; genus Archips; species Archips crataeganus. The sequence continues at coordinate 7,693,307 of OX402065.1, forward strand.
ATCAAATTTACTAGGAAAATTGTAGCGGCTAAGATTGCTTGGAAATTATTTGTAGTTTAAGAGTAAATAGTAGCCTAAGGTATAAAACATACCTAAACTTGGATGATTCCGTACACATACGAAATCCTTAGAAAAATATTACTTGATTTTTTCGTAATGGCTACGGAACCCTACCTTAGGCGTGTCCGACACGCTCTTGGCCGGTTTTTTAGTGTTACGTAACGATAAAAGTAGAAATGAAATAGATTAGTTTTATCTGCTAAATATATATTTTCTATGCTTACAGGAGACATCAGAGGCCGAGCGCAAGCACTCGCAGACTTGGGAAGGTCACATCTTGCAATGGGTGCATGCGGCAGTGCAGTGTCTTACCTCAGACAGGCTTTAGCGGCCACTGAGGGACTGGCGGATGCTGACGAAGAGGTAAAATCAACGTTAACCAAATTTATGGGACTTGATAAAAGTTGGAGATCATTTTGGATACTTTCATCGCCATCAAAATTAAAACAAAATATATCCTTATTCTTATCAAAAAAAATTACCTAAACTCCGAGTCAACTTAAGATTATACAAATAGGCCGAGAGTTCCCTGGGCGGCCCACACTCTGATATAGACTTTACTAAAATATATTTGTTATATACTCTTAACTTTTGCCATGTCCACAGGAGAGATGCAAACAAAAAAATGTATATGACCCACACGCTAACTATTAATAATGTTTCAGTGGTTATACTGTGAACAGGTAAGTAACAAACAGACAGACAGTGTTACTTTCACATTGCAATACTAGATACTTCTTCTTCTTCTTATGGCTTTCCATTACTGGAAGTCTGCCGTCAGCTCTGCGAACTATTTCCGGTCTCTTGACAAGCGAAATAGCTCTTCAGCGCGGGCTATTCCTGTCCATTCGCGGATGTTGCGAAGCCAGTACTTTTTCTTCTCCCAGCACGCCTCTTACTAGATACATTGTACCATATTATTATAAAGCATTATATTTTTCAGGCTCGAGTCCGTCACAGACTAGGCTTTGCGCTATGGGCCTCAGGGGAGCTCGAGGAAGCTAAGGAACAGCTGCAAGCGGCTCTGAGGGTCCTCGAGTCAGGCAGCGAGAAACACAGGAACAAGAAGATCTCGGCGCTCTATACTTCTACCCAGCACGCTTTGCAGCGGGTCCTTGTCGGTTAGTGAAGTAGTGTTTTAAGTTTCGTATAATTCTGTTGAGTTATAAGGTATTAAATAAAATTGTAGAGGTTATAAAGCAAAAAGACAACATTCTTTTTCACAAAACCCTTTATCTAGATCTAAATCAACCGATCAAACGCGTTGATTTATTTTATATTTCTATTTCCTAGTTATGAGAGAACATGGCTGCTACTTAAACGGGTGTTTTATGATAATAATTTCGGCCTAATACTGCATTAACTTCGTCGCTAGTAGAATAGATTTTTAAGTACATCCACAGAGTTAGAAACAAAATTTGTCGTCACTCTGCACATAAAATTGGCTCCTTCGAGTCAGCAAATTTGAGATATTTAAATGAGCCGAAAGTTGGCCAGGCATCCCACACGCCGATGTAGACTTGACTATAAATATTGGAACCTTAACTTTTGCGATGTCCACAGGCAGGAGGCAGAGAACAAAAAAATGTGTATGACTCTTGTACCTAATTTGTAAGAAGTAGCTGTACCTACCCCTGCTTGTACCAAAATTTTCGAGACTTTAGCAAGGTAAATAACGATTGTATTTTTGATTTTCAGAGCTGGGACGTCATTCTGAAGCATTAGTGGTAGCGGAGCGAGGACGCTGCCGAGCGTTGGACACAGTCGACAAGCTCAGCGGCTCCCTTAACCATGCCAATTTGGAGCTACATGCCGTTCAAAGGTAATTTTTATTTCAAAATATATCAGTATTTTAAGGTAAGTTAAAATTAACTCAATTTAGACACGTCAATAAATAATATGTACAGCTACCACTTGTTAGTATGAGTCGAATCTTGGAAGTCGAATTTAACCCACTCCTAGTCAGTGGTCGGGTTGAATTGAAATTTGATATAGATACGGTTGGCCTCAGAAGTCGCTGAACACTTTAGCACTTTGTCACCTTCACTAACGTGACTTATTTGAAACTTCACAGTAAACTGGTTATTGCGACAAAGTACTTAAGTGTTCAGCGACTTCTGAAGCTGACTGAACATTACAAGTCGAATGACACTGTAAGTCCCTATCATAATAGTCAGTGAAAAAATCGGTTTATTCGGTTAAATACAACTTGCTTTATTAAGTTTACCCTGTGAAAATACGGTACAGATTCTGTAGTAGTATAGAGACAGATTGAACTAGAAAACAAAACTCTCTAAAACCGTATTTTTGTAATACTCTGCCGTGTTAATTTTATCTCATTTTACTCTAAAATTTCTTGTCTTAAATTACCAGGAATTTAGCCGAAGAGGTGATCAAAGACCGCCCTGAACCCTGGTGCCCGTCAAACGTAGACCAAGTGTTGGAAGTGGTGAACAAGCAGAAAGCGCCCGTCTTGTACTACAGCCTGGCGGCCGGTCGGCTTTACGCGTGGCTTCTGCAACCGCATAAAGGTAGGCACTTACTTACCTGCCAGTGACGTGGAATGGACATTTTCGTAGGCAAACCAGAAAATGAGAGAAGCTTGTGTTAGGTATGACTTTGAATGCAATAACTCGGAGTTAGTGGACCCAACTTTTGCTATACTTAACATCAATTACGTTGCATTATGAATTTATCTATAATGCTGTAGGAATCGACTTGCGCCACGAGGGTACCTACTTAATTTTATTTTTATTTTTAGAAGGTGTTAGTTCTGGATAACTTTATATATTTTACGTTATATTGTCAATCTCGTATATGTGGGTGGGGTCGGTTCCCTAACTTAAGTATCCACTTTTCCATACTAACTGCATATAAAAGTGGATACTTATGTTAGGGATTAGGTTATGCCTATATTAAGTTTCCTATGATCATCATCATTCATCATGTCCCTTGAAAAGTTGTCACATGTTACCCCAGAAGTGAACGCATTTGAAAATATTCTACCCATTTGTTGAAAGAACCTACAAAAGTGGACTTACGAAGTAGAAAAAAGTTGCTTACGTTTTGTGAGTGTGTGTGTGTGTTTGTCTGTTTTTTTTTATTTTTAATGTTACAATTTTTTTAAGGCATTCTTCGGTTCCACCAAGTGTCGTTGGTTGAAGAATCTGAAGACAATGACAACAGTTTACCAGATATCAGTCCTGATGAACTCCACACAAATACAGGTAAGTGCTTAGATACCACATTACTTAAGTACCTACTCTTAAATAAATCTAAATATTAACTGATGTAACTGATTTATCGCAGTCGATACTTCTATTCAGAAATAATGCCTTAGGTGGATGAAGAAAGATTTACTTTTTCTGAGCTTTTGCAGAAGAAATATACTTCTTGTTGACTGCTACCTGTAGAATTAGTAATTATTTGGCTAAAACAGCTCATTTTAACACTAGATGGCTTCGGCAAACTCGAGCGGTGTATCACGGAATGGTCGACTTGGCTGAAGACTTCGGCTGAGCGCAGAAACGACACCGACGAGCAATGGGAGCCCGAAGAATTGCCCGCTGCCGGGCTTGCTAGGATGGTACGTTAACATTTGATCAAACATTTTATGTATTTCATGAAAATATTGATCTATACTAAGTATGCATGAAATAAATCATTCTAAACATATCGAAATAGGTTTGTTATCTCTAACTGACAGCATCGCTCGTCGCACCCCGTACTACGAAACGCAGTAGGTACTACAAGAAAACGATACAGAAGTGCAAAGAGAGAGCGATACGTGTTGTTTTGTTTCGACGCTAACACAAAAGTTTGTGTGTCATTGTCCGTTTTTTTTTGCGTACCTTGAAAACATACTTTAGCTATTTCTCTCTTAATTATGGTAGGTAACGGAATTTCTGCACACCACACAACATTTTTCCATGATTTTTGGTGGTTCGTTAATATAAATAAGAAATAGAATGCAACCTAAAACGCTCCCTTGTGATATACAAAAATTTGATGACATATTTTCTTATTTTTATTTAACTTGTACATGCCCTTTCTTGGCCCAATGTATAGACAGTTTTCATATAAATTTTCTTATATTAACGATGGTTAAATTATTTCCAGGTTGCCCGCAATCATCTGTTGAATTCTTCCAACTATTCTTTAAGTTCACTATTCAGTGTTGGATCAGTTGGTGGATCAGTTGCCGGCTCAGTCGCTAGTTTACAAGGATCCACAAGGTTCGTAAACCTAAAATACCTAATTAAATTTTTAGACATATAGGTAACGCCATCAGAGTTGAGGCCACGCACACAACAACACGTCATGTAATGACAGCGGGATTTTGACATTTATTCGTACCGATAGCAAGTTCAACAGACTCGAGATAGAATTACAAGATTGACTAAAAATTTCTTCAACCTATTTCTTTTAGAATAATTTAGGAAAATACATCTAGTTCAAACAAAACAAAAAATAAAATATTTTGATCTATTTTATATAAATCAGATAAGCATATTTTTCGCTATTTATAAAATACCGATTTTTTTCTAGCGAATATTTCTTATCAGTTTCAAATTGTTTTATTTCAAAAATAGGTTATATATGAAAAAAGAAAAATGCATAGTATTTTATACATAACTTACATTTTCATTCACTATCTTTTTTGCAATCAGTACTTTATGTAGCTGTATGTGTAATCATTCGCCTCAACTCTGATGGTGTTACCTATACCTATTCTTCAACTGTTTGTGTATTTGGGTTCAGGTCTAGTGTCCACGGTTCTCGTAAGAAGCAGCCGTCGTGGCAGGGCCCAGCCTGCCTGAATTCTTTATACCAAATGCTTCTGGCTCCCTTCGAAGACCTGCTGCCAGCATCGTGCAATAACAACCATGGTAAGATTATTTATCCATACATACTACCTTATACTTCCTAATCCTAATCTGAATGTAATTCTGTCCTTCTATCTGCTAGTTTATTACGTTTTCACAATAACTCTGTTGAACGCATCTTGACGTTAAATAGCTTTGATATCGTTTGTATATCTATATCCCCTTTCTCTTATAATGCACTTGCGGTAAAGTACATAGCTTATAATTATTTCGTCTACTAACGAACAACGTTTTAAGAATTCTTGTTCTTGTCAAATAAAGGCCATGCATCCTAATCTGCATGCTTTTTCAAACCTTTTGGAATAGCATTTGGTGAAATAGTGACACTTAACTGAGAGTATTAACGCCTTCCCCGTCCGGGTTCCGCAATGTCGGGTCATGAAGCTTTTTTTCAGGAGGCCATGCTATGGGTTGACAACTTCAAAGTGGAAGCACACTTGGGCGTGTGGCTGTCAAATCATTTTGTATGGGGACAGTGAGCGTGGCAACTTATTTTTACGTGTTTATCTTCTCTGTAGCAACTCACGGTCGGCGCGGCTGTGGCGGACGGCGCGAGATAATAGTGGTGGTAGAAGGCGCGCTGTACACGTGTCCGTGGGGCGCGTTACGCGGCGCGGACGCCGAGCCGCTGTGCGAGCGTTACGCGCTGCTCGCGGCGCCTGCGCTGCGCCCGCTGCGCCACCACCGCCCGCGCCCGAGGCAGCACCACGAACTAGGTGAGGCAAGCTTCACTTTCAGGCCATCCAGAAATAATTGCGATTTTCATAGTAATAAATGTGGGGGGGTGGGGGTCTAAACCTTTGGTCACTGTGCCAACCTAAGTAGTGTACGATATAATATAATAATAGTAGAAAACAGATAAAAAAGGAGCTAAAATTTTACTTACGAAATTTTTGCTACGTTCAAGCATTTTACAACGTTGCCAGGTAAGTGGCGCCTTCATTTAACTTTTACTACTTCAACTGGTAGGTATTTTAGTTATATCATTAATATTTGCATCCAGCTTATCTAACTTTGCCCACAAGCTAATATCAAAAGTTCTACATGGTGTAAAATTAACGCTTAATATTTCAGTTCATAGTTACGCCACGTTACGCCGTGGACGCGATACGTTTTGAGCATCGATTAATATGAAAACATACCTATGCCAATTACATTAAAACAATCCTAAAAAAAAACATTTACAGGGGTGCTTAGTCAAACATTGTGAAACTCACTCAGCCTATGGAAATATTCCAAACTAATTTGAAAACATTTTGTGTAAGTTTAACTCAAAGTCAAAAAAAGCATATCCTATTTTACGAACCACTTCCCTCTCAGGTGGCACCGCTGCCAGCGAGGCGGGTATGCGATGCTTGGTGGTCGGCGGGCCGCGGGTTGGCGCGCGCTGGGCCGGCGCGCACGCGCAGCTCAAGGAGGCTGAGCTGGTCGCTGATATGCTGAGGGTCACTGCCCTCACTGACTACCAGGTATGACTTGATGCTTAAGTTTGAGTTCGAAATGTATGTAGGCTCATGTCAGACTCAGCGTAGATTACATCATACCCCAATTTGGGTAATTCGTTACTTATGAAAATGAAGTACCTAAGACCTAAACTAATAAAATGAAAATAAAAAAGTGCCTATGTGAGACCGGACCGTATCACGACCGATTTTTTAATAAAAAGCACCAAATATTAATATTTTAACATTTATCAACAGGCATCAAAAGAAGCGGTATTAGCACAACTTCCACAGGCTGAGTGTGTCCATTTCGCGACTCACATTTGCTGGAAAACTCCGGCCATTGTACTTAGTCCGGGAGAAGTGGTGAGCACTATTTTAGTACCTTAAGCTTCTCTTAAACAAGCTAGGTAAGTTCCAGAAATCATAATAAGTAATGTGGTTATTATGTAGGTTGACTCTCAAGCGAAACGTCTATTGAATACGAGCGTTGGAAGCGGCGCGGCAGACACGTCAACGGAAAACGAAGAAGAAAGTATGTATAACATCTTACTTACACAGCCATTGAGTAAACTAATTAAATATCTATTCGTTTTGGTGCATTATGTCAAGAATTTACAAAATAATGTTTTTTTTTAGATACCGAAATGACATCTAGCAACGAAGAGTTGCCACCAACATCCGAATTCATGTTGACAGCATCTGAAATAATGAATATGAAGATCACAGCCAGACTGGTAAGTCACTTGCATTTTATGAAACTGTGTACAGTGTACTACGGTCACTATCAGACATATTTATATAGGAAAATGTGTTCAAAAGTTAAAAAAAGCCTTAATGTAGTATTCGTAGACAAGTTAAGTAACGTTCCTATCACAGTGGCAACCAACGAAATCAGTCCGCGATTTTCTTAATAAAATTCAATTGACCTTTTTAAACAACACCATCATACAAAATCATCACTACCTAACTAACCACATTATTTCTGATTCTGCAAATAGGTAGTGATATCCTGTGCTCCCTCAAGCGCAGCTCTTCAGGGCACCTCTTCGGAGGCGGGTGACGTGGCGACCGCCGGAGAGGGGGTATCACGCCTGTGCCGCGCGTTGCTCGCTGCTGGTGCGCAAGCCATTCTGCTCACACTGTGGCCCGCCCCGCAGGATACCGCTACCAAGATACTGTACCGAGCGCTGTACTCTGCACTACTCCAGGGCAGCAGGGTGGCTAAGTGAGTACTATTGTGTGAATACTAATGTGTGTATGACTTCTTATGAAATGTGGGCAATGAGTTGACATCTGACGAGGGGATGTCACGCAAGTCCTGCTCATACTATGGCCTGAGCCGCTGGACGCCATCATAAAGATACTGTACCCGCCGCTGTATTCTGCATTCATTTATGGCAACAGGATCGCTAGTTATTAATGCTTTGAACGCCAAGAACGCCTAAAGAGGTGCACATCCGTGCCTGACACGCCACCACGTTTATTGTCAAAGAAACCTTGATTGATTGAAATTTGCGTTACTTTTCATCTGGTGTCACATTTGTACTAGAAATGGAGCGTTCAAAGGGTTATAACCTAATCTAACCTAACCATAGTATTTACTTAGAATCCTTAAAACTGCTTGGAGACAAGGGCAAGGGACTTGTCGGTCAAGTTACTGTCTCGACAGCTGCAGTGATTCACGATCTTTAATTGAATAATGTCACTTAGCGATTCTTCAGTCTCAATTTAAGCTTTTCACACAACAAGAATCACACATAGTGTTTATAACAACATTTAAATTAATAATTATATAATAAAACGCATGAATCTTTTCTTATGACAGAAGAAGAATGTTTTTATTTCTTCTAAAATATATTATATGGCATTATAGATGGCCAGTAACATTTTCAACTTAAATGAGTTTTTATGTCACAGACACATAGTTCAGGTCGATTCACAAGTGTTGGTACGAATGAATTGAATGAAAGTAATGTCAGTTTGACATTTTTGTACGAAAATGACTGATGCATGCCATTTTCATATTTGTGTGAAGTGTATTCAAATAGGTAACACATAGATGATTTCATTCGCTCATTCGATCCATTCGTGCCAGCTCTTGTGAATCGACCTGTACCGTCATGTAGCGGAATGGTGGAACATATACAAAGGATAGTAAAAAAATAGCTCAAGGAAACAATATAATATAACTGATTCAACTACATTATTATCAAATTCTTCAAGAGAATTACAATTTCTTGTTCTCTGGAACACTTTTTTAAAACAAAAGCTACTATGCAACCTCTTCTTCTAATCCGTTGCGAAAGTCTACCTCCACTTCCTATAATCTGTTGCTTTTGCGCAGGGCTCTCGGCGACGCGATGCAGACGGTTCGTCATACGAAGCTGTTCGCGCACCCGGCCCACTGGGCAGGACAGGTGTTACTCGGAGCCAACGTGCGGCTCAGCAACAAAGTCGCGCTCATGGGGCAGGCTCTATGCGAACTGCTGGCAGAGCCTGACAAGTGCCGGTGAGAACCCACCTTCTGACATTTTTATATTCAGAAATGTAGCAAAAGCCTTCAACATTGTAGCGAGCGATTAATTGAATGATTCAGGGAATACCTTGCGGAGATCCATATCATTATCAATAAAGTAACTAGAAAAATGTTACCTTGCTTCTCCGCTACCCAACCGCTGGGATAACAGAAAAGCAAGGTGAATATTTAATTCAATAGTTCATTCTAGCGATTGTCAAGGTTAAATTGAGTATGTTTGGTTAGATCTATGTCTAACATTTTTGATACAATTAAAGTGATCACGAACAAAATCATAGTGCTTACAAAGATATGTTAGTAGTATCTATTTATGAATGAAGCCTCTCAACACGACAAAATAATCCTTAGAGAACAATAGAAATAGCCTAAGCAGCCAGAATAGCAGTCTGATTTTACGCTACATACTATTTAAAGAAATCTTTGTAAAGAATAAGTTCACGTTTGTACAACTTTTTCTCTCGTTATCTATTAATTGTATGTTTTTTATATAGAATAAAGATTTATACATAGGTAGGTACATAGATAACACTGGAAAACTCTTTTAGTATTTTATAAAACTAGGATATCTAATTTTAATCACATATATTTCATTAGGGACGCTTTACGAGTCTGCCTGCACTTAGTAGAGAAGTCTCTGCAAAGAATAGTCAGAGGACAGAAAAATGCAATGTACACGACGCAAAAGAGTATTGAGAACAAAGCTGGAACTGCTACTGGCTGGAGGGAGCTTCTAATGAGTGTCGGATTTAGGTGAGTTTATTTTATGCATAACTATAGTTATATTCAATTGTAATATAGTTACCACGTTTTCATATGAAATATTGTTACATTCACAAATAAATAATTTTAACCAACATGAATTATTTTTAGATTTGAACCGGCAGCAAACGGAATACCATCAAGTGTGTTCTTCCCTCAAAGTGATCCCGAAGAAAGATTAACTCAATGCTCTGCTAGTCTTCAGGCTTTATTAGGTTTGTATCGATTCTAAGTTTTCTTCCACTTATTCATAAGATGAGCTAGTGTTAAACAGTTTATTGTCTCCAGGGTTGTCCTCAACGACATTGCAAGCTCTGTCGAAACTCATCTCAAATGGCGACGTAGCGGATGACATTATTGGTGTAATCCGTTCCGTGATATCACAGTTCTCAGCAAAGAATTCCGAAACTGATACGATCGAAGTAGCGGTCAATGTCAGGCTATGGCGAGTGAACGGTTGCCATGAACTGCTAGCGTCACTGGGCTTTGATTTAGCAGAAGTTGGACAAGATGAAGTGACGCTACGTACTGGAAAAGCAGCCAACAGACGGCATATACAATTCGTGTTGCAAGCGTTACTTGCTCTTTTTGGTAAGTTGCAAACATTTCTTATGTAATTAAAGTTTACGTAAGATTTTTAGAGCTGGAGTTATTAACGCAACTTCTTCCACAGATACCCAAGAGGCACCGAGGAGTTTGAGCTTAGAATCCAGCTCCAGCGTAGAATCTTTGGCGTCCATTGACGATGGAGATCTTGAACCACACTCGGATGGAGAACCACCTCCAAGGCAACATCGCCGTAAGTTTATTTCAATAAAATGATATTGTGATAACGGAGTTTAGTAAGTGAGCCGGTACATGGCTTTAACGATGTATTTTACCCACAGAGGAAAGCGTTTCTTCGGTACCACCTCCCCCGTTGCCGCTAGGATCCTGCGGAGGAGCTTTTACCATGTACGTACGTGGTACCTCATCTTCTACAGACGTAGGTCGCGGAGAGCCGGATGGGAGAACCGCCCCGCCTCCTGCACCACCTCCACCTAGATATAGGGGGGAGAGTGATGCAGCTTTCACCCCCTCTCCACCTGCAGCCCCACAACCAACCCCATCAGCACCACAGAGAGACGTCTCCCTAGCACTAGCTCATCAGACCAAAATAAGGACACTGTACACTAGACGACCACCGTCCACTGATGATTCAGACTGGGAGAGCTCAGGCCACGACACCGTACTAAGAAGACGACCTGATCACGCACATGCTAGATATCTCGATGCTTTCTATGACTTAGCTGCGGCGCAGCCCAGGAGAACAGCTGAAGATGACAAAACAGAGCAAGTGAGGGACCTAAACCAGCCTTCGTCGTCTAAAAGGGTACCACGACCCAAAATGGGAACAAGTAGTCGAGACTCGATGGCTCAGGTCCGTCATATGAGTGGGGAAATGACGCCCACTATATCTGAGGTATATCACGAAAGGAACATAGGTTTAGGCCTGGCTCCACCTTTAGCAGAGCTATTACTCGCCGAAGATTCAAAAACTGAAATGAGAGCTGCTAGTTCTAGCGAGAATCTTCTTCTCCAAAACTTGGAGAAGTTGGGACTTTTAGGAAACACCAGTGAAAACGAAGAGAGATGGTGTAACAGCAATACTTCAAGGCCGTGGCTATCAGCGCTGCCTTTAGAAACTGACGTGCAGGGATCAGATTTGACTACAGCTGAAATTATCGAGCGTCAGACTAAATTCAAAAAAGACGTGGAGCCCAAAAGGAAAGAGGAGAACGCGTACGAGTTAAAGCCAAAAGAGGAGGTGGCGGGGCCAAGCGCGCTAGAAAAGAGATCGGTATCTCCTTTCTCTGAGATGTCGAGGAGAGACGAAGGGGATGGAAGGAGTATAGCGGACTCTCACTCTTCCTATAAGGCCTTGGTGTTAAGTCCTCGCGCGCCCTATTTGCCTGAGGAGGGAGAGGCAAGTACAACCCCCCCAGATGTTGAAGGGGGGAAGACGCATCCGCGCCCGCGCAGGCCTCCCGTGCCGCGCACTAGACCAGCTTACACCACACTCGATTTCCCACCGAAGTAAGTCAAATTTAAGAGAAGCCTGTAGGTATTAATGTAATGGTTTATGAATACTAGTTTAAGTTGTGAAAATTTACGTTAATTTCATATGCCAAGGTAGATAGATTTGCTTTGTAAAATAATCGATGCACATGCAAAATAACTTCATTTTTATTTAAGTTTGAATAATAGTGTTTTTTAATAGCACATACATATCTTAATTACTACTTAGATTAGTAAATCGTATGACATTTTTAGTATTATTCACTTAGCGTTTAATATTTATTTCAATACTATTATTTTTCTCTTAGGTAGTAATGTTGCTATTATTATATTATTACTCAGAAACAAACCTTGCCATTGTGTATAAAGTGTCACAAATAAATATTAAAATACTATAAATTATAATCCGTCTTTTACTTATTTCACGGTAGTTAGAATACCATATTTCCTAAAATCTTTTTAAAACAAGTCCACAGAAAGCATTGAAATGCGCTCTTGTTTTGCATTTACTTAATATTTTCCTTTTGATTAAAAGTAAATAAACTACAAAGCATTCTATACGTGACTACGAGTATATCTGATTGACATTTCAAATACTTAACTGTGGACTTAATTCATTTGGGCTCAGATTTGCATACTAGTTTGCAACGTTGCGATTAAAATGCCTGTCAATTGTAACACATTGCTGTTTAAATGGATAAAGAAACAATAAACACACAAAAACCATTCACCTTTGTTTTTTTTATCATTAAAGACTTCATCACTTCAAGTGTAGAAAAAAAAAGAAAAAGGTAAAAATAAGATCTCTAGATTTCTATGAAATTTTATAAGCTTCGTAATTTACAGTACAAGCTTGTCGTAACTTGTTGCTCACTAAGCAATACTTATACCATCCCCAATAATCCCCATGTCTTATGCCGTAACGCAAAATTAAGTATAGTGTAAGATGAAAAACACTTGGGTGCTACGAGTAGTTTTTCATCTTACCCCCCCCCCCACTCACTATATCACTCTAGAAAGTCACTAATCTGTAATGAAACGAGACATACACGAATCAACGTAATAGAGCTTTCGACAAGATTTGGTGTAATTTGTAATTACTTAGTACCTATAGTTACAGTTAGGGTAAGTACCTTTTGACAATGGAAAATGTCAAAGCGATATTCTGTTTCGTTTGAAATAAAATATTGATAGGACTGGCAATTATTTTGTCTTGATGTACGCAAATGTCAACTTTAAAATGACGAAGCTTTTCTTACCTCGATTTTTTAATGTTATACTCGGGTTAGTAGGTATTATTACGCTAAAGCACGCATCATGGAATAATGACAAGTTGGGTTCGATTCCCTGCCCTTAGTTTGTCTTGCTTTGGTTTCCTGCATGCTTTCTTATTTAAATAGAAATTGAAAAACACATTAAACTACTTTAGAATTATAATAGGTAAGTACCTATCTTTGTTTAAATATTCCCAATTAGATTGGAAGCGGATCTAGAGCTACCAAAACATTTTCCTCCGTCACAGATCCGTATCTTTTTGCTATTTACAAATTTCCGTTCCGTTAAGTGCTTTGAGGTGGCCAAGTGCTGTCTGCATTACAACTAGTGTCAAATTCAACGGAAATAAAAACCTTAAGTGCCTTACAATAGAACCTACATTACAACTGCTTTTAATTTATAATGAACGACGTGAACGTGAGATAACACAGTGCACATTAAACTATTAAGAAACTGCTTGTCTATCTGTCTTAACAAGGATTCTGAATTAGAATCTTTTTGTGATAAATGTTTGTTCTATACTATGCCAGTTGTAAACCTACAGGGGCTAGATTCAGGAACGGCCCAAAACGGTTTGCGAGCGGTAATTCAATCGTTTGTGAGAGGATAGGGATGGGCTGAGCTTGGGATGAGCCTTATTTTCCTGTTAATTCGCTTTGTAAATAAATAAATAAATAAGGCTCGTCCCAATCTCAGCCCAAACCTCTCGCAAAGTAGTGATTTTTGGCGTTCCTGAATAGCAGTTCATCCCTGTCCGCTCGCAAACCGTGTTGGACCGTTCCTGGATTTAGCCCGTACATGTCCTGATTTACTGGTCAAAAGATATAGGATGAGGGTACAAAGAGACGGTTAATGCGATTGCAAGCATCATCGCATCGCGTTAGGCTTATAACCAAACTTCAGTAATAGTTTATTTAAGTAGTTTTGAAATGGGGTCTATAATGACTCCCATAAAATTTTAAGTCATAATGTATCATTAGTCATAATCAACGTTAGTCATACAGTGATTTATTTCTGAAACAATAAAATTTATTTTTCGGAATTGTTATAAAACAAACCTAACCTAACATAATGCATTCTGATGGCATTTAAAAAAATCCTGAAAAAAATACCGTTTCAGAAATAAATCACTGTATGACTAACGTTGATTATGACTAATGATACATTATGACTTAAAATGTTATGGGAGAAAAGGGGCACCGTTTGAAATAACACATCAACTAAGTAGTGATGTGTCATTTCAAGCATAGGGACAACCCTTTTTTTTTTCTTTTTTTTTGGTGTGGAAAATGCACCTTATGCATCGTCTCCGTTCGGGGAAACGGAGGTATGTGGGGCTCTCCCCAAGGGGCCTACCCACTAAAAACCACACGGATTCCCTCGTCTGCCATTGTGAACGCCACGGGAGCAAAATGTGTCACCGCAACGCCCACTGGCCGCCCCGGGATGGGGCTCCTCTGTCGACACCGTGCAATGCGGGCTCGGCACTCCCCGGCCTCCCCCGCTGGTGAAGGATTGTTTAAAGAGGTTTACTCCTCGTGGCTTCCGCAGACGCCCACGTTCCCGGCAAGCCGGGTTTACGTGCCCTCACGTAAGCTCCCGCGCCCTCATGTCCTGCTCTGAAAGCAGAGCGGTACCGAGGGTACGGTTGCTTCCGCCCTGAGGCTCCCCCTCACGTTTCCCTGCTCGGGCCACAGAGAAGGTACTAGGTTCAGGCTCACCTCCTTCCTTCCGTCCCTCTCTAAATCCCAAAACTAACCCTCCCCATTAGGCGTTTGGCACCTCCAGGCAGATTGCAGAGCCTTGAACCGTTCGGTAGCCCAGGCCGTGTGGCGAGTACGGCGGGGCTAGGTACTAGGAACAAGGTTGCAGAGCCTACACTGTTAGCAACCGAACGCCTGTCCCTCCTATGCTTTCCCTCCCCATATAGGGCGTAAGTCACATCCAGGCCTGTTGCAGAGCCCTGACACCTTTCGCATAGCCCAGGCCGTGTGACCAGCACGGCGGGGCTACTTACTCAGTGCAGGGATGCAGAGCAGCTTCCCGTCAGCTACCTTACGCCCGTCCTCACAGAATATATACATATGATACATACGTGGCCCATATAATACACATATAGATATCCCTCCCAAGACATACCACTACAGGCCAGCGGCCCGAGCGCTACTCTTCCCCCTTTGTAGGCCCTCTGCCAGGGGGGAACCGTAACGCTCATGCAGCCCAAAAGCTACCTTTCCCGGGGGCGGGAAAGGTAAATTTTAAGCGCACGTAGCAATAGTCGTCCCTCTATACCCCATCCCCCCCAGTCGGATATTAGCCACCGGTAAGATAATGTACAAATACATTAGCTTACCGTTGTTGCCCAGGGTGCACCGTCCCAGGCGTTACCCTTCCCCACCCCATGAGGCCTACGCCTCGGATAGAAGGGAGTGGTAACGCCCGGGCACTCGAGGAGGTTTCCGACATCGCACCCCAAGCATAGGGACAACCCTAGGAAACAAAAACGAAATTTAAATGGTGATACAAAAATTGTGTTTCTTACTCAGTTAATGCTGGACAAATATATAGTGCACTAACTCATTTGTTTTAATTAGTCTTATTTAATTTGAGGTGTCCATACATTGAGTTTGTGATTTAATTTCAACTAAGTATGAACATCCTAAATTTTATCAGACTAATTTTAACAATTAAGTTAATGCATTATGTTGTCCAGCATTAACTGAGTAAGTAACACTAATTTTGTATCACCATTTAGATTTCAGTATAACCTATTCATTCATGTTACTGTACCGAGCGAACGTAACCGGAGGTGATAGGTTGAAGCTGCATAAACCAATCAGCAACCATAGCGGAGTCATTATCATCATCATCATCATCACCAGTAAGACGTCTACTGTTGAACAAAGGCTTCTAAGAAAGCCACAATGAATTTGCCACTTGCATCCACCGGCTGCCCGCAACTCTCACTCATGGTGTCGTCGACCCACCTAGTAACAGGCCTGCCAACGCCTCGTCTTCCGGTACGTGGTCAGAGAACCTTTCGCCTCAAGGATTAAGTACGTGTTCTTTGAGCGATTACTTACCCATTGCCTCTTCAACTCATCCACGGCATAACTGTAATCTCGTGCGGCTTGGTTCGCTCAGTACTTACTAACTCGTTAACTTGAATACATTACTACTATCAAGAGCCAAGAAGCGGAGAAGAGACTAGTCTATGAAGGCACTTTTCTTCATCATTTTATTCACGTTTTGGACATCATATTATGTCATCATCAATATGATCATCACTAAGAACTACGCACCGCATCTCTTTTGCTACTTCGTATAATAACTTCAAGTAACATAATCAATAAAGTACCAAGAAAGCTTAACATTTAATTCCAGAAATTTTAAATGAAGTTATTGACAACGCTATTAAGGGGCTTAAATGGCGGTAATAGAAAGAATTTCAAGACTAAACTAAGTAACTAGATTTCCAATTTACTTAATTTAAAGCAACCCGCTTAAAACGCAATTAGATTGTAAAATATTCATGCCTCGCTGTGTAAAACATAGCTATTATCTACTTTGCAGACCCCATTCGGATTACAGTCGGTAGTGTACCTAATAACCGGAACCAAAAAATTAAAAAATCAACCGGTCAATTCAAGCATAGAGCACAAATTGTGGAGAAAACATTTGTGCAAGTGGAAATTAAATTGATGGCAATGACCTTGACAAGGCGGGGGTTTGCGCAACGGTGACGTAAGGCACTTACTCGCGCTTATTTCTTTTGTTTTGATATTTGGGCATGCGCAAGCGCAGCGGTATGCGGCGTGCGCTAACATTATCACGATGTACGCGGTCAACTCTTACTGAGTTAGAGTTGCCGGGGCGTTTATTCGAGCGTTTCAACCGCCTCATTTATCCTGTCAAATTTTTTCAGAATTGGCTGTAGATTTTGATGAGGCTTTCGGTTATATTTTAGATATTAGAAGGTCCTGTACGTCTACCATATACTAGGGGCGTTCAATAAAAAGTGAGAATGAGTATGTTATTAACAACTTTTACTAAATGTCATTTTATTTTTCGACATAGTCACCTTTTAGCATAATACACTTAGTATATCTTTTTTCTAAACTTAAAATTCCATTTTTAAAAAAGGTCTCATCTTGAGTACTTAAAAAATCTTGTACTGCAGCGACTACCGCGTCGTCGTCTTCAAATTTCTGGCCTCTCAGGTATTGTTTCAATCTCGGAAATAGGTAGAAATCACGTGGAGCGAGATCTGGTGAATACGGAGGATGCTTAAGGATATCGAACCCAGCATCACGAATTGCAGCCATTGCAACGGCGGACTTGTGTGCCAGGGCATTGTCCTGGTGGAACAGCACAACTTTCGGGAGTTTACCTCGCCGTTTTTCGCGGATCTCATTGCGCAATGTTGCTATTTGTTTGGCGTATAATGTGCCCGTAATAGTGGCTCAATGCTCGAGATACTCAATCATTAATACCCCTTTACCATCCCAAAAAACAGAGCCCATGACCTTACCGGCAGATGGGCTCACCTTGAATTTCTTCGGAGTTGGAGATGATGGCCTTTTCCATGTCATAGACGGCATTTTCGTTTCTGGGTCGTAATGATGGAGCCATGTTTCGTCCATTGTTATAAATCGCGCCAAAAAAAGTTCCCGGTCTTGCTGCATCAGGTTCAAAGCTTCTTGACAAATCTCTAGTCTAGTTTGTTTTTGCGTGTCAGTAAGCATTCTTGGTACCCAACGCGCAGATACCTTTTCATACCCATGCGTTCATGTAAAATATTATGCACGCTCCCCGTTGAAATCTTTACATTTTCAGCAATAAAACGAACCGTGACACGACGATCCGCCAAAACTGAGTTTTCGACTTTTTTCACAATTTCTTCAGTTACTGCTGTAGTAGGGCGTCCGGAGCGGGGGTCGTCCATTGTCGATGTTCTTCCACGTCTAAATTCGGCGCACCAACGTGCGACTGTCGAATACGGAGGAACATTAGACCCTAAAGCGTCCCGCAAATCCAAATTGACTTGGTCCGTAGAAAAATTTTTCAAACACAAGTATTTGATAACGGCGCGCAGTTCAATTTTCTCCATTTTCGCTAACGTACTCAATAGCATTGCAAAGAAATTACCGTATATTTTTTTAAACAAAAGACAGTTAGTTTTTTTTTTCATAGCAATCAGCTAGATAGATTAGCTTTACCGGCCAGTATTTAATTTCGTAATATTAAAAGAGTTTGCATCTCATTCTCACTTTATATTGAACGCCCCTCGTAACTGGAAATCAAAATCTTCTGTCATTTCTTAAAGAATGTGACCAGACAAATGAGGCGGTTGAAACGCTCGAATAAACGCCCGCCGAGTGTATTTTTTTTTATGTTAGAGAGGCCAGACAAACCAAATAGTGGGTCACCTGATGTTAAATGATCACCACTGTCCATAGACACCCGCAGCGCTTTACGCGATGCCAGTGCGTTGTCGGCCCTGCAGAAAGTTGTACACTCGCCTTTTAAACGAAGGCACCCAGGTCAAACTCGATGGGGAGACCCCAGCGGGAAGCTCGTTCCAGATTTTGCAAGTTCGTGGCAAAAAAGACCGCTTAAAACGCACCGTCAAAGACTGCCATTCATCAACATGATGTCGATGAAATGAACGCTTACGACGGGTGGAAACCGCTTCATTGGGCGTGTTATTTGATTATAACTGACGGAACCTTGTTAACGTGCTACTCCTTAAATCCTTACTAATCTTCTTCCAATATATAAAAATCTCGTGTCACGGTGTTTGTTATCGAACTCCTTCGAAACGCCTAAACCGCTTTTTATGATTTTTTTTCTCTATGTTTGGTAGGTCTGAGAATACGACCAGGCTAGGCCAGGGGTCGCAGGCTATTTTTATACCCCTATTCTTCGCAGACGGAGTCGCGGGCAACAGCTAGTCTTCTAATATATATATAAAAATCTCATGTCACGGTGTTTGTTATTGAACTCCTCCGAAACGGCTTGACCGATTTTTATGAAACTATTTTGTCTATATTCGGTAGGTCTGAGAATACTTAGATCGTAGGCTATTTTTTATACCTCTATTTTTCGAAATCGGAGTCGCGGGCAACAGCTGGTAATATTATAAAAGCGAAAGTAAGTTTCTGTCTGTCTGCTACCAATGCTCGCTTAAACTGCTAAACCGATTTTGATGAAATTTGGTACAGAGATAGTTTGAGTCCCAGGAAAGGAAATAGAATAGAATTATAGTTTTTATCCCGAAAAATTGCATAGTTACCGCGGGATAGCGATAAACGAATTCTTCGCAGACGGAGTCGCAGGCAACAGCTAGTTTACTATAAATGTAAACTAGCCTTTACCTACGGTTTTGCTCGCGTGCATCATTCAATTCAGCAGTTGAATTGAAGTATCGTAATTTCACTAAAGCGACACGATGTCATATTCGATGTCAATTTGCCATCAAACCCCAAAAATAAAAATTACTTCGTTGTGTGTCTCCGTTAAGTTGCATGAAGATCACCTTTGCAAAAATTCATGTCTCTGAACTTACTTATAGTGGTTCAGATTTTGTTTAAATCCCAATCCCGTGGAAATGTGAACATAAAAAAGTTATGCATGATATATAAAAAAAATATAAAAAAAATACGCGTCGACTTGAGTAGGTACCTCCTCCGTTTTTTTCGTCGGTTGAAAAGTAGGCTTTGTATTGGAATTTCGTATCATGGCGGCCCCGTCCCATTTACGCTAATAGTAAGTATTTAATACCAGTACCTCTACCATGAGTTTACACTAGTTTACAGTGACCGTACTCGCTAGCTGATTTGTATGGAGAATTGTACTTCCGTAAGTGACCGCTAGAAGCGCTGTAAAATTCTCCATACAAATAATTTACGCCGTCGCTAGCGAGTACGGTCACGTAAACCAGTGTAAACTCATGGTAGAGGTACTGAGTGAGTGAGACGATACGATACAAAATTCGATTATGAAATTTCGAAATAGAGCCCCTGATCTTTTGTTTTATTGTTTTTTTTGCTAAACACAGGTGCGAACGCAACACGCTGCAACTACCACATTAGATTCGTATCGGACAAAACTCATTTTATTCGCTCGGTGCATTTTAAAACGGATGTTATCACCTTCACAAGCATGTCAAGTTGTAAAGGGACTTTTAGATGATTGTAGAGGTTTATTGCTTAAGCTTTCAAGAAATTGTCATTGCATAAATAAACTGGGTCAAAAGCTCTCATAAAAATAATGCTGTTGTGAAATAAGTCTGCAATACTCGTAAATACCTATTGAAACTGTACGCTGTCCGTCTCTAAGTATAGTATAATAGGGTAAGTACCTAATATAAGTCCTCCTTTGCGAAAAATTGCATAGTTTTAAAAATTCTCTCGAAACTTTCTTAATCGCTTAAGACCCAGCGTATTAAGTTTAGTACATACTTCAGCACATATCAACTTTCCTTAAAATAATCTTAATAAAATACTCAAAATTCGACGTAGGTTTTGAGAGGTGAATCGCCGCATACGTACACAGGAGCTGCGAAACTGGGTTAAGATGGGGCCAAAGACGAGGCACCCCCTGAGAAAATACGCAAATAGTGTAAATAAAAAAATAATTAAAAAAACTAAAAACCCGCCTGCGGTGTAAATAAAATTATAAATTAAAAAATCAAAAACCCGCCTGCAGAAATACTGAAAAGGTAGAAACAAGATAAAATGTTCAATAACAATAAAACGAATTTAAAACACGTCGATGGCAGTCTTTCAAAATTTAATGCAAAGATAAAATGCAGTCGGAGGCATGCATGAAGTGACATTAAATCCCATGCAGCCACTGACTCCCATTGCCTCCGACTGCAATTTATCGTTGCATTAAATTTTGAAAGACTGCCATCGACGTGTTTTAAATTCGTTTTATTGTTATTGAACATTTTATCTTGTTTCTACCTTTTCAGTATTTCTGCAGGCGGGTTTTATTGATTTTTTAATTTATTATTTTATTTACACCGCTGGCGGGTTTTTAGTTTTTTTAATTATTTTTTTATTTCTTGCTTTTTAGTGTAACCTCCTGAGACCCAGATAAATTAATGAGTATTTGAATTAGGAATCCTATTATGCTATTTAGTTAAAGTTCAAAACCAATTTTGAAATATGTAGGTACCTATACTTAATTTTCCACATGGGATTCATAGAAAAAAATATTGCTCAAAGATATCTTAGTAAGTAGGTACGTCGTCGCGTCGTTTTAATGCATTGATTGCCAATTTACTATTCCAAATTAAATTTAAACACATAACTCGTATATATTTTAAAATCCCTTTATTTTGATACCCTACTCGATAGGTTTGAATAATTTTTTTTTTTTAATTTTGGCGCCTAAATCCGCCATTTTGATTTTTCAAGAATTTCATGTATCCCAGTGTTACTCGCGTTATCAAGACGAATCCAATGACGTATCATTTATCAAAATCGGTTCAACCGTTGTGTAGTTACGAGAGGACATAGGAATGGGCATACATACATACATACATACGTACATACATACATACATACATACATACATACATACATACATACATACGGGTCAAACACATAACCCTTCCTTCTACGCAGTCGGGTAAAAAGAAGTACTATGGTCCCGCAAACTTAAAAATGCTTTTGTGAAACTTGTCGAACAAACCTCTAGTATATAAATAATAATAAATAAATAAATATTAGGGGACAATCTTACACAAATCGACGTAGTCCCAAACTAAGCAAAGCTTGTACTATGGGTACTAGACGACGATAAACATACTTATATATAGATAAATAAATACTTAAATACATAGAAAACATCCATAACTCAGGAACAAATATTCGTGCTCATCACACAAATAAATGCCCTTACCGGGATTTGAACCCAGGACCTCTTGCTTCGTAGGCAGGGTCACTACTAACTAGGCTAAAGCGGTCGTCAAATATAAATTCATAAGCAATTCATAATATTTATTGTCTCAAGCAACTTATCATAATGATATTTATCCCCAATCAAAACAAACGTTATCTAACACAGACAGTGCATAAATCTAATTATCTATTGAAATCAAATTTCTTTCGTTTTAGTTGATCTATGATCTATAAGATCATGGATCGTGATCTATTGGAATGGCTAATCCAGCTCTAAATCGGATTAGTCTTGTTTAGTGTAGTAAATCTTTGTAATTATCATGTTATTGTGCCTGCTTGTGAGCAACGTAAAGCCGCATTATAAAGGAGCTTGCACAACGGTGGCATTTGCTCGGAGATTAACGTGGGAGGGAACGCAGTCGGGGGGCCGGCCGATGCAATGGTCAGTTGAACAAATTCCTAAACATCGAATTATAATAAATAAACTATTGGTACCTGTCATCGACAAAGCTTCAATTTACAACCTTTTGCTTTACGATTATAGTGTCGAGATGAAATTATCGGAGTCCGGAATCTTGACTGCTATGTTTCTGACGTTTAATTAATAAATTACAAATTCAACCAAGTAAGGTGTTAAAAACAATTGAGATTCGCATAACCACCTACTTAAGGTCCGTATAAGTCAAAGTAAAAACAGACGATATGAAGAGGAATTGGTAGTAATTACAGATATTAATTCACTTAAAATTTGGTGGTCACTTTTTGGTATCGCGATTATTTTAACTGTCTCTTATCCAACGTGACATAATGGACAGTCCGTCGGACTAAGGTCAAGCGCAGCCACTTTTTAATGCACCTACATATTATTTTTTTTTTAAATGCCGGATAATATTAACATGACAGCTTTTTTTTAATAGTTTACATTTGTGGCTACTTTTACCATAGCCAACCGACTCAGGACGAGAAATCATGGCGATATGATTCGTCGAGGCATTTGTGAACCCCGTCTTGTTTTCTGCCCGTGAACCTCTTCAATGCTCGCAAAAAACCGACACCGATCAAACACCAAAGGCCGTATTGTCGCCTGCCATCGCTTTCACCATCTCTTTCTGTCACCATCTTATACCATTTGACAGATATAAATAGTGAATGCAAAAGCAAGCGTCAGCGCGTTAGGCAATAAGCGTACTGAGCGCGAGACTTATGGGAGACCAGTTGCTCATCATATCCTCACTCTCCAGGCGCGATCTTGGATTTTCTTGCCATGAGTTACGGCTTGCCAAATCTAACGTGGGAAAGTAATATATTTCATACTAAATACAAACTGAAATATAGATGCACAGAAAAAAACCCAGAAAAAAGACCAATGCTGGGAATCGAACCCAGGTCCTCAGCATTCCGTGCCGTGTGCCATACCACTACATCACTACTTCATATCTAACTTGAGAAAGTAATTTAATGCTTTCTTTTAGAGATGTTAGCACAATATGTACCTAAGTATATGTTATGTATAGATCTAGCTTCTCGGTAAAAACCACTCGGGGTGTACCGGAAGTTCTATTACATGATAGACACTTGCTATGTCCTTAATAGGAACAATTCAGCAAATTACAGATTACTGTACATAAGTACTACATATAACATTGCAAGATAATTTAAACATTAATAATGATTAATTTACATGTCAGAATAAAAATTGTTGTAACGTAGCAGTTAGATAGCCTTAAACAGGTGTATAATCAATCCATGCATAATGATAAGTAATTAATAAAAACGACGCATTTTTTGTGCTTCAATTACGTTTGATTTAGTACAAATAGACTAATGAATCAATTCCTTAACTAGACATGACAACTGGATTGATAATTCAACCTCCCACGTGTGCAGTGCACGTACGAAAAAAGCTAATTCCACGTATTGCATAAAACTATTAACATAGTACTCAGTACATATTAAGAAACTGCCGGCAATCGGCCTAGTTGGCTAGTGTGTAATGTCTCTAACAACCGTCCAAAATATTTGTAAGCAGTTTGCCGGTCGCTGGCCACGATATTATTGTCTTTATGTCTATTGTATTCAAATTGTCTCATGTATTTCCTAGTTCGGCAGGGGTTATAATTTTTATGTTGCGACTCTATACAAGGTAGTTAAAGTTATTTTGTAATGCTTAAAGTGGTAGGAAGAGGTGAAGCCGCCGTTGAAGTGGTCCAGACTGACTTTACTAATTATTTAATCATAGCTTAGTTCTATGTTAATTTAACGACCGCAGGCCATTTGGCCACTAACATTCAATTAGTTAAGAAGTGCAAGCTACAGTTTTGTTTAAAAGTAGACAAAGACATTTATAGTCACGAACGGTTCTATAGCTAAGTAAACCGTTTAAATAATTCCTCGCCTGCGGGGTACAGAGGCGCGGGGGTAGACTACAAAGGGGGCCGGGAGAGGTGCGGTTGGCAGGCAGACTCATTCAAAACGGTTTAGCTATAGTATTTAGTATGGGTTACATAGGTGCCATTTTCTCACGGGACTCTTATAGCGTCTCTATTTTGCTACATTAGTTAGCAAGAGCCGTAGTGCCTACTTAACAAACCAGCGACACACGGGTTTTCCATTAAGACTTCCTGGAGGCAGTAAAAGTGCTCTGTATGTATACAGCTTGTACACAAAGTACAGAAATGGTAACGATATGTAAAGATAGAATTACAAGATTCTTCTGTTCTCATACCAAGACCTTGTCGTTCTAGGGCCCAAACTGACATTTATGTGGATGTAAATGTTCTCGATAGCTACGACTTGCGGATTAATTTGTCAACTCCCATTAAATAGGAAACCGAGTCATTCCCATCGAGGCATGTTCGAATTTGAAATGTCTAAATCGAGGTGGAAGTCACTCGGTCACGTCTGTCGCCGGCCTCGTCGCAGGGCGTGGCTGCCGTTCACAAGACAAGTGGAGGTTGGACCACACGGCAGCCGAAAACTCATACAAGTCATACAACTCATATACACCTCCATTCAAAATGAGAACTCACGATTTTGGCAACGCGGTAGGGTAAATACACACTTGAGGCTGCCGCTGGCAATACACTATTTTATCCACTAGAGTCCGTCTAGCCATAGATAACAGACTACGTAGCAGTTTCGAGTCGACACTCGCGTTTGACAAGCGCTATACTCATCTTAACCATAAAAAAAAGTCGTGGTAGCCCAGTGGTTTGACCTATAGCCTCACAAGCAGAAGGTCGTGTGTTCGAGTCCGGGCTCGTACCTCTGGGTTTTTCGAAATGTATGTATGTGCGAAATTATTAAAATTTACCATAAGCTTTATGGTAAAGGAAAACATCGTGAGGAAGCTGCACACACCTGCAAAGAAATTGAAGTGACGTTCCCAATCCGTAATGGGTCCACTTGGGAACTACGGACTAAGTCCTCTCATTGTAAGAGGAGGCCTGTACCCGTAGTGGAACGTACACAGATTGGGATGATGATGATTATATTCACCTACCGACGTTGCAGTTACATAGTACGGTCGGCTGCGCATAGAAAAGGTACCCCCCCTAGTGTGGTTACAGCCGTTACAGAGTTACCTTTTCGCTGCAGCGACTGTACGTTTTCGATTGTCAAGTGCTGAAGAGAATCGTATCATTACGGCTCAACGATAGCGCTGAGGAAGTACTCTATTGTGTGAAGTGACGTAGCACGGTCTGGCTTTGCATCTTGATAGGTATTTGCATACATGTATGAATGTGTTAGCCCAACATCTCACTCATTGTATGGCTTGTATGCGAAAGATAACCTAAGTGAAAAATGCAGAGTTTTAACAGTTTATATCTGAATTGTCTAGCTTTTCTCTAGATTGTGTTGAATAAAGGCCCGACATTACGGCATTTGAAGACTAAATTCATTAGCGTAGCTGGGTAGGGCCACGAAGCGTTTCAACCGGGTGTCCCGTGTGTTACCAAAATAGACTAAAAGTACGTCCGTCAACTGAAAAATCTCAGTGGCCACCACCACGCACGATGTGGTGTGTGGTCGCAGAGTTGCAATTGGTTTTAGTTTATGGACATTAGATTTTGATAACAGACGGCATACTGCGGTTGAAGCGCTTCGCGGCCTCACCCAGCTACCGAAAAGCCCGGGGCCCCCAAGCCGGATTAACAACTCTTGAAGCGTAACTCGAAAAGGTTTTGCTGTGCCCAGCAGTGTACGGTAGTGAGCGATGGTTCCTAATTCATCATCATCATCCCAGCCATATAAGTCCACTGCAGGGCACAGGCCTCCTCTCAGAATTAAATTAGGCTTGGGCCGTAGTTCCCACGCGGGCCCAGTGCGGATTGGGAACTTCACTCACACACACCATTGAATTTCTTCTCAGGAGTGTGCAGGTTTCCTCTCGATATTTTCCTTCAGCCTAAAGCTCATGGTAAATTTCAAATATAAGTTTATAATTGCGCACACAAATTCCGATAAACTCAGAGGTGGGAGTCCGAATTCGAACCCACGACCCTCTGCTTAAGAGGCAACAGATAAAACGTAAAACCGCTAGGCCACAATGGCTTCCCACTAGGCTACCAGCTACCACGGTTCCTAATTATGATTCCCCTAAATTCAAGTCTAAGTACGGTGAATGAGCATTTACCTACTAGGCAAGCGTGCTCCATCGTAGGCCTCATCTTCGCTTTCCATCAGGCGTGATTGTGATCAAACGCAATTGTATAAAAAAAATGTTGATAAATATGTACAATTGTACAGCTAGTCCAATCTTGGAAGTCGAATTTAACCCACTCCTAGTGGTTGGATTGGCTTAAAATTTGACATAGGTACGGTCAGGGTACGGTAGCTTATACACCGTGAAATTTTAGTGGTTGTTTTCCCGAAACGAGGTGATTTAGTTTCGATTGTACAATCGATTTATAATTACTATTTTGACTAGAGTCAAAAATCCAATTGTGAAAAACGAAAGTCGAAAATGACCGCAAACACATAGTAACGCTTCGTTGGTACAAGTAGCGTACGATCGTGCGATAGGTTAGGTACCAACGAAGCGTTACTATTGGTTTGTGGTCATTTTCGACTTTCGTTTTTCACAATTGGATTTTTGACTCTAGTCAAAATAGTAAATATAAATCGATTGTACAATCGATACTAAATCAACCTCGTTTCGGGAAAACAACCACTAAAATTTCACGGTGTATATTGTATAAAAAAATAAACTTACAGTAGCTTTGCATTTTTAAAATATGGATATAATGTTGATAAAACTTAAACAGTTTAGGGGGCCCCAGTTTATGGTGCCCCAAGGCCCTTGGTCACCTGGGTATGCCACAACAAAATATTTATTAGCATTTATGCTTTAAAGTGGAAGTACTTAATGTCAAAACTGATCTGAAAAGGGAAGTTTGTACCATTAAGGATGTCGTCAATGAAATAAACTAGGTATTTAATGCAAATATCATCCGGCTCTAATTTGATAATTAAAGACCAATAATTAACGTAACTTTTCATGACGTGGTTGATACATTTCTTGTTTATTTCGCAACCCTGAAAATAAATATTGCAACATCACACCTCCGGCTTATATACGTCCCATTACTAGGCACAGGCCTCCTCTCAGAATGAGAGGGTTTGAACTGAACTGTAGTTAACTACAGTCGCCGGCCCAGTACAGATACACATTTCGCTGAACAGAGGGTCGTGGGTTCCCATGAAGTGATTTACCTTCACCGAAAAGCATTTCACGTATAAATCCCAAAAAACTCCGACGTGCTAGCCTTGCTCGAACCCAAGATCCTCTGCTTGAGGGGCCACAGGTCAAACCGCTGCTAGGCCACCACCTTTTTTTACAAGATACAACATAAATTAACATAAATGAATCCTTTACACATATATAGGTACCTGCCCAAGTAACAACTTCATAAGAACATCCTTGCGCAGTAATTTAAAACAGACACTTCTACATTAACTGGTGAGATTTTTATCTGCACAACTGAATTACGATATGATCAGTGCGATTCTTTATAACTTCAAGCTTACATTATGACAGCAATGATGATTTAATAGTGGAAAGATTACTTTAAATAATATATTACTAGCTGTTTACGGAAATTCCTTAATTTTCTGCGATTGTGCATGTTTTACATGCGCCATTTTTTAATGAAATGTGTAGGTTTACGAAGCTTGAGGTCTCGGGTTCGATTCCCGGTCGGGCAAGATTTTTTTGCAAAAATACGGACGTTTGTGCTCGAGTCTTGGATATTTAATATGTATTTAAGTATATACGCATTTTTATTTATATGTATAAGTATGTTTATCCGTTGTTTAGTACCCATAGTAGGTACAACCTTTGCTTAGTGAGGTATATGATCTCCGGGTAAGGCCTGATGAGGAGGAGCAACAAATAATACGTCCGTTCGATACTGCATTTATTGTGCCAGAGGAAGAGAAGAAGCTACCCTACACAAAACACAAAAAATAATCTTATAAACTACCCCATACATTACACCCTCCCACTTAATTGTTTATTTATCTAGGAATTAAACTTATCTAGGAACTAAAATTAGCTAGAAACTAAAGTACATTAATATCAATCATAACCATACCGACGGGGAGGGTTCACGGGTCGAGGTCTTAAAGTGGGTCCCGTCACTGATCGGCCCCCTTCTGAAGGTGGGTTATCTCGTGAGCTCGGCTGGTGCTCCCGCGCAGCTCCCCGCTGTGCGTCAGCCCCGCTTTCGGTATGTGCTGGCGCCGGTGGCCCGACTGGTCCACTATCGCTCTCCACTTCCGACGATGACCCATCCGGGGGAAACAACTCAAACCCACTCATCCACCTACTTTTGATCTGATCTACATGTCTCTTTATTGGGGGACCGTTCTCTGAAGTAATGATATAATTGCGTGACCCTACATTTTTATCAATTTGCCCACTAAGCGACTTCTTTCCTCCCCCATATCCCCGCGTCCAAACCGCGTCCCCGACACGAAATTCCCTAGCCACGCCGCCCGCGTTCTGTACCTGGCGCTGCTGCGCCTCGCACACCCGCCTGTTTACCTCCTGCGAGCCTTTTAACAAATCTAGTCTAGTTCTTAAGTTTCTGTGTTGCAACAACATGGCCGGTGATGTTCCCGTCGTACTGTGGTCCACATTCCTATAAGTCATTAAAAACGACTGTAAAGCCGTATCGACATCGTGCCCGTCCCTTAAAGCCTTTTTAATCGCTCGCTTGCACAACTTAACCCCCCCCTCGGCAGCCCCATTTGACGAAGGGTGATAAACTGGTGAAAATGTCACTTTGACACCATTACTACACATAAAGTCGCTGTACTCGGTACTTGAAAATGGAGGACCGTTATCGGACACTACTTCTTGTGGAAAGCCAAATCGTGCAAACGTTTCTTTAAGTACTGCGATTACTGCCGACGCTGTGGTTCTGTTCATCGCGAACGCCTCCAACCATTTAGTGGTGGCATCGACTAAAATAAGAAATGTTCGTCCTTGAAAAGGACCCAAAAAATCAATGTGCAACCGTGACCACGGTTCCGCTCTATAGGCCCACGGCTGCGGCGGCGCGCGTGACGGCGCCGTCCCCTCCGCCGCGCACGTAGCGCAGCCACGGCTCGTCGCTTCTATATCGGCGTCTATCCCTGGCCACCACACGTAGCTACGAGCAATGCTTTTCATCTTAACTATACCGATGTGCCCGGTATGTAGTTCTTTCAAAACTAGTTGTTGCAATGACTTCGGTATTACTAATCGATACCCCCATACTACGCACCGCCTGTCCAGATACAATTCATCTTTACGAAAGAAATATGGTTTTAGTACTTCATCTTTTTCATTATTTGGCCAGCCTGATTGTAAATATAAGACTACCTTCTGCAGTACCTCGTCCTTAAACGTGTGTTCTCTGACCATATTTCTTGTAATTGGTAAAAAGTTTTGAACGAAGTTAACGTAAGTAACCTCTTTTACTCGCGCTGTCTCTATTCCCGACGGCAAACGTGATAAAGCATCCGCCGCGTTTTTATCACTACGAACATATTCAATATCATAGTCATATCCTGACAGCAATACGGCCCCGCGCTGCATCCTACTAGCCGCCATCACTGGTATACCGATTTTGTTCCCAAAGATTGTCACCAATGGCAGTCCGTAGAATAAACTTTCGGCCAAACAGATACTGATGAAATTTTCGTATACCAAATATGATCGCTAATGCTTCGCGTTCTATTTGAGAATAACCCCGCTCGGCTTTATTAAGCGAGCGTGATGCATACGCCACGGGCCGTTCTCGCTCCCCTGCTACGCCGTTTGCGCCCTCTATCGGCACGAGGTGTGATATGACTGCGCCTAAACCCACGCTACTTGCATCTGTTGTCAGAATGAGCGGCAACTCTAGTGAATAATGGGCGAGGATTTCACTCGACACTAACATTTTTTTAACTTTATTAAAGGCATTATTGCACGCGGCATCCCAAACAAACTTAAATTCTTTCCTAAGTAGGTTATATAGCGGCGAAAGTAACGTGCTGATGTTAGGTACAAACTTAGCATAATACATAACTAGCCCTAAAAACGATCTTAATTCCGCTACATTCGTCGGTATAGGAACTTTTTCCATCGCCTCCACTTTTTTGGACATGTATGCACCCCTTCTTGGCTAATTACAAAGCCTAAGTAAGTCACGGACTTCGCAAAAAACGTACATTTTTGCTTTTTAACCTTTAAACCATATTGTTGCAACCTTTCAAAAACTTGTGTCAGTGTATCGATATGCTCCTGATCGTTACGACCCGTGATGATGACATCATCCAGAAATACCCCTACCCGCGGCATATCACTAAATAACTGCTCCAATTTACGTTGAAATATGCCTGGACTAGATGCTAAGCCGTAAATAAGCCTGTTATACCTAAACAGCCCTTTATGGGTATTAATTACGCATATTTTTTTGATTCGTCTAGCTCGAGTTGTGCGTAAGCTTGTGACAGATCTAACTTAGAAAATTTTTGCCCCCCGTGCAGCTTAGTGAGCAAATCCTCTACTCTGGGCAAAGGGAAGTGGTCCACCTCCAGAGATTTATTTAAAGTGAGTTTGAAGTCGCCACATACCCGGATGGTACCATCTTTCTTCATCACGGGTACTATGGGAGTGGCCCATTCGGAAGTGGATACCAGTTCCAGCACGCCGTCCCGCACCAGCTGGTCCAGCGCGCGCTCCACCGGCTCGCGCAGCGCGTACGCCAGCGGGCGCGCGCGCAGGAACACCGGCCGCGCGTCCACGCGCAGGCGGAACCCGACCGACCCGCCCGTGAACCGTCCGAGTCCCTCCTCGAAAACTTCTTTAAATCTGGAACTGAATTCACTTTCATTGAATACATTGTTGTCACTTCCTATTTTATTGCAGGAAATTGCAGTAGGTATTGGAATGTCGAGTTCTAACAGCCACTGTCTACCTAATAAGTTTGTTTTGCCGCCCTTAACTATAAACAAATCCAACCTTATATATTTATTTTTATAATTCACCGTGCACTCTAATTTACCTACCGGCTCAACAATTTCTCCTGTATAATAACGTATCGACAAGTTACTAGGAATTATTCTAAATTCTGAGAGATATCTTAAATAGTAATCGTAACTAATGCACGAGATAGAACTGCCGGTATCAATTTCCATACACAAATTAACATTATTAACATTGATCGTTACTAAGAACGGGGGATACTTCTTAAAGTCTTTTATATCTATAGAATAGTTATAGGTAAATACCTCGTCACTCTCTTCACTCTCGTTATACGCCACCTGCTCTGTTGCGGCTCCATCGTATATTGCAAACAGCTGTTCGTTACGCAACCGTGGACACATTCTCTTTAGATGACCATCCCGATTGCAGACGCGACACGTGTACAACTTGAATCTGCACGTGCGCGCTTCATGCTGGCCACCGCACGCCTCGCAGCCGCCCGGCGCTCGCTGCTGGCTGCGGCCGCCGCCGCCGCGGTTGGCGCTGACTCCCGCCGGCGCCCGCCGTCCACCGCGCGCACTACCGCCACGCCCGGTTTTACCGATCGCCATGTCACTGGTTCACGCTCGGTGTCGCCGTTTTTTCTTGCTTCCAACGTCCTCCAACTACCCGCCGTACGATTCGCGCTCGATGACATTTGATGCACCGCCATATTTTCATTTTGCCTGGTCGCCCGGTTCTCCACCACCGCCGCATCGGCCTCGGCTGCTTCCATCGATATGGCCAACTTGAATGCTTTTTCGAACGACACATCATCCTCGGCAAACAACCTCTGCCTTATGCTATCTCGTGTTAAACCGCATACAAACTGATCTCTCAAATTTTCAGATAGTTTCTGTTCCCCAAAATTGCAAGTCATGGACATCTTTTTTAACCCGGCTACATATTCCGCTATACTTTCATCTCGATCTTGTCTGCGTTGTCTAAATTTATAGCGTTCTGCTAAAATGCTTGGTTTTGGTTGTAAATGTGATTTCATAATTTGTACCAACTCATCGAATTTTTTTGTCGAAGGTCGTGCCGGCGTACACAGGTTAACCAGCAATTCATACGCGTCTGCGCCGATCACTGTGATTAACGTGGCCACTTTTACCGCGTCCTTCACATCGTTTGCGATAAAATATTGTTCTAAACGTTCCACGTATAAGTCCCAACAGTCCTTATTCATGTCGAACGGCCCAACTTTTCCTACTGACATGTTTGTTTGTTTTATTTCCACTCGAAATCACTACACACAGTCAAATGTCACAACACACGCGTGCCAAAAACCTTTCTCGTCGCCAATGAGGTATATGATCTCCGGGTAAGGCCTGATGAGGAGGAGCAACAAATAATACGTCCGTTCGATACTGCATTTATTGTGCCAGAGGAAGAGAAGAAGCTACCCTACACAAAACACAAAAAATAATCTTATAAACTACCCCATACATTACACTTAGTTTGGTACTAGGTTAATTGGTGTCAATTGTCCCATAATTTATTTATTTATTTGGAAGTAAAGACGACATAGGTCTGATAATAAATTGGAACCACAAGGGAATGCAGGTATTAAGTAAATACCATTTGGCAAAAAAGTTAATATATTTTACACAATAAATCCTACTAATACTATAAATGAGAATGTTTGTGGAGACGGTTGTTACTCTATCATACAATAAAATCTACCGATTTAGTTGAAATTTTGTAAAAGACATTAGGATAGTTTTATATTGGAAAATTGCGTAGTTCCCGCGGGACAACGATAAACCAATTCTTCGCAGCCGAAGTCGCGAATAACAGCTCTGCTAGTAGTTAATAATCAAAAACTTTATACATATTATAAAAAGTCAAATATTGCCTCATCGGTATTTATTCGTTTTATCAAACAATAGTGATAATGACAGGAATAATCAACTGACGTACTTTTTATGAGCTGTCAAAACATGATTCTCCATAGATTTTGTATGACAAGTGCTAGTTATGACGTCGCTTCTTTGCCAACTCAATCGACAATGTATTTGTTTTAAAGCTACAAAAAATGAATTTAATCTGACTTTCAAGGAAAAATAAAATATTTTTTTTCTAGAGCCGCGTCTTGTAATTATTGTTTTATGGTACCATCTAATTCTATTACAACTACAATCAGTATTCACTTAAACAAAATTGCAATAGTTACCAAAGTGGTAACCAACACCAAGTTGAAATAGTATTGCTTAATTTGTTTTGACAAATCAGGTACCTACTTACTTATTACTTTGTTATTAGATGTACTAAAAAATAATGAAAAAATGTAGTAAGTATATTTTTATTTACCAAAAACCAGTAATGATTTCAAGTAAAATAAGGTGAACGACGTCATACTAACCTAATATAATAACATAATAGGAGATTGTTCAACAAGGGACTAAAACAAGCCATAATGACACAAGATATTTAGCCACCCGAGCAGAGCGAGGGTGGCTATAATTCGCGTGTCATTACGGTAGTTTAGTCTCGCGTTAAACACTCTGCTTTTCACTTTGAATGCGAGGAAAAAAACGATGTTTTATACAAATCTACAATATTACTTTTATACAACGTTCGCTCAATACGAGCAATGGACGTCTATTCAGAATTCAAATAGCAATTTAAATTTGTTCTGCGGATTTTTTTTGTTGAGTGACGCTTTAAATGTTTGCGTATTTAGCCAACAGATTCAAACTTGAAAATTATTTCATAGCTAATTGGACTAAGTATGCATAATAAAATGAATTCATCTTTAATATAATTACATAGATTAATATTCGTAATTATTCATCGTGTTTCGGAAATTATTATTTTTAAATATTTAAAGGCTTCCACAGACCGAAGCGCGGGGCGCTACGGAGCGCTACGGGGCGCGCTGCGGTCTGTGGAAAGCTTTAAAATTGTCTATGCCCAGTCACTGAAAATGGCAATAATCCTCCATTCACAAAAACCGTGATTGGCAGTTTAGGGGTTTCCAAAGTAAATTAAAAAAAAATTACTTTAATCCCTAGAGATCAAAAAAGAGCTTTAGTCCCGATATGCAGAGACTAAAGTAACATGTTAGCATGAGAAGTGAAAACCAGTTTGTTAATCAATACTTAGAAACATTAGCAAGATCATCTATATCGATTAAAACTTCAATTAAACAAACGAAGTTATTGAAAAAATTGGTATACTGATTTATCCACTCAATAATGTCGTATGTTAATTCATGGTCACTACTGATTTCATGCTGAATGCTGTTATCCAGGTCAAAAAAAATTAAGCCTTATATATCCATTACTGTATACCTATAACAGCGTTCAAGTAAAGCTAAATAAAACCGTTAAAAGTAAACCTCCATTATTGTAATTTCCCTCATCTGGCAAAGTGTAGTCTTAAATTTAAAGTGCAACAAAAATATTGAAAAAGAGCCCCTCAATCATAGCCGTATAAGGCTGAAGTATATATTAAAGATAAAATATATGCCTATACATTCTGTTACTTCGATGATATCATCTCTTTTACTGTCTTTAAAACAAAGAAAAATTTATTTTTTTAAGGAATGAGTAAGGTAGTACATTAATAGCTTTTTGTGTTCATATAATATAGATTTAGCATTATTAAAATAGCAATGTTTAGTAATTATCAAAATAATAATTCTGTTACAAGTTACTATAAAATAAGAAAATGTGTTTGAATAGTAAACTTTAAGGATATTGACACAAAAGTTGCTGGTCCTTAATTGTTACCTGACTGCGTCACTTCGATCTCCAATTCAAATAACATACAAATTAAAGGTTCAATGTTAATAGCTATACTACGCAAAATACCACCTTCATAACAACGTTTCGTTCATTATATTTTATACCACAGTGGATTTAATACCATAATAGGATATACTTAAGTCGTAATAGTACATTACTGCAGCGGCCGCGAAATAGGGGATTGCTGGCCGAGTAGTTATAGATGGCCGAGTGTTAACGAGGCCATCTAGAGATACGAGGCCGGCAATCCCTGTTCATGGCCAAGGCTTGTATAGAGTTTTTCTCAAACATGCATCATCATCATCACCACCATCATCAACGCCATCATCATCACCATCACCATCACCATCACCATCACCATCACCAACAACATCATCAACATCCATCAACATCCATCAACATCCGTCAACATCCATGAACAAGAACATCCATCAACATCCATCCATCCATCCATCCATCCATCAACATCCATCAACAACCATCAACATCCATCAACATCCATCAACATCCAACAACATCCATCAACATCCATCAACATACATCAACATCCATCAACCAACATCCATCAACATCCATCAACAACCATCCACCAACATCCATCAACATCCATCAACATCCATCAACATTCATCAACATCCATCAACATCCATTAACCAACATCCATCAACCAACATCCATCAACATCCATCAACCAACATCCATCAACATCCATCAACCAACATCCATCAACATCCATCAACATCCATCAACATCCATCAACATCCATCAACATCCAT
Organism: Archips crataeganus; assembly: GCA_947859365.1. Classification (NCBI taxonomy): domain Eukaryota; kingdom Metazoa; phylum Arthropoda; class Insecta; order Lepidoptera; family Tortricidae; genus Archips; species Archips crataeganus. The sequence continues at coordinate 7,729,265 of OX402065.1, forward strand.
CAACATCCATCCATCCATCCATCCATCAACATCCATCCATCCCTCCGTCCGTCCGTCCGTCCGTCCGTCCATCCGTCCATCCATCCGTCCATCCATCCATCCACGTCGACCACGTCGACCTATTAAACGTCATGGTGCTGTGTCACATAAAACAATAGACGATCACTTTGCTGGCCTTGGCCAGCAATGTTGTATGAAATTCCATTATTGACCTCTCGTCTAGCCGCACCTGCAACGTGACAGTTCGTGGCGTATTTTAAGGAACATAACGTCAATATTTCATAGCATGTTTGAGAAAAAATATGAATGATTGCCTTGATAACTCTTTCAAACAGCAGTTTGTTCGGAACCAGGGCAATAAACCCCGAATATTTACAATTTATAATTAAATACGTTTAATAAACATTGCAAAATTAAGACGTGTCTAAATACTTAAATAATGGTTTTTTCTCAAACATGCTATGAAATATTGACGTTATGTTCCTTATAATACGCTACGAACTGTCACGTTGCAGGTGCGCCTAGACGAGAGGTCAATAATGGAATTTCATACAACATTGCTGGCCTTGGCCAGCAAAGTGATCGTCTATTGTTTTATGTGACACAGCACCATGACGTTTAATAGGTCGACGTGGTCGACGTGGATGGATGGATGGATGGATGGATGGATGGATGGATGGATGGATGGATGGATGGATGGATGGATGGATGGATGGATGGATGGATGGATGGATGGATGGATGGATGGATGGATGGATGGATGGATGGATGGATGGATGGATGGATGGATGGATGGATGGATGGATGGACGGACGGACGGACGGACGGACGGACGGACGGACGGACGGACGGACGGTCGGAAGGACGGACGGACGGACGGACGGATGGATGGATGTTGATGGATGGATGGATGGATGGATGGATGTTGATGGATGTTGATGGATGTTGATGGATGTTGATGGATGTTGATGGATGTTGATGGATGTTGATAGATGTTGATGGATGTTGATGGATGTTGATGGATGTTGATGGATGTTGATGAATGTTGATAGATGTTGATGGATGTTGATGGATGTTGTTGGATGTTGTTGGATGTTGATGGATGTTGATGGATGGATGGATGGATGTTGATAGATGTTGATGGATGTTGATGGATGTTGATGGATGTTGATGGATGTTGATGAATGTTGATAGATGTTGATGGATGTTGATGGATGTTGTTGGATGTTGTTGGATGTTGATGGATGTTGATGGATGGATGGATGGATGTTGATGGATGTTGTTGGATGTTGATGGATGTTGATGGATGTTGATGTATGTTGATGGATGTTGATGGATGTTGATGGATGTTGATGGATGTTGGTTGATGTTGGTTGATGGATGTTGATGGATGTTGATGGATTTTGATGGATGTTGATGGATGTTGATGGATGTTGATGGATGTTGATGGATGTTGATAGATGTTGATGGATGTTGATGGATGTTGATGGATGTTGATGGATGTTGATAGATGTTGATGGATGGATGGATGGATGGAAGTTGATGGATGTTGATGGATGTTTGTTGGATGTTGATGGATGTTGATGGATGTTGATGTATGTTGATGGATGTTGATGAATGTTGATGGATGTTGATGGATGTTGATGGATGTTGATAGATGTTGATGGATGTTGATGGATGTTGATGGATGTTGATGGATGTTGTTGGATGTTGATGGATGTTGATGGATGTTGATGGATATTGATGGCTGTTGATGGATGTTGATGGATGTTGATGGATGTTGTTGGATGTTGATGGATGTTGATGGATGTTGATGGATATTGATGGCTGTTGATGGATGTTGATGGATGTTGATGGATGTTGTTGGATGTTGATGGATGTTGATGGATGTTGATGATATTGATGGCTGTTGATGGATGTTGATGGATATTGATGGATGTTGATGGATGTTGATGGATGTTGGTTGATGGATGTTGATGGATGTTGATGGATGTTGTTGGATGTTGATGGATGTTGATGGATGTTGATGTATGTTGATGGATGTTGATGGATGTTGATGGATGTTGATGGATGTTGATGGATGTTGGTTGATGTTGGTTGATGGATGTTGATGGATGTTGATGGATGTTGATGGATGTTGATGGATGTTGATGGATCATGATAGATGTTGATGGATGTTGATGGATGTTGATGGATGTTGATGGATGTTGTTGGATGTTGATGGATGTTGATGGATGTTGATGGATATTGATGGCTGTTGATGGATGTTGATGGATGTTGATGGATGTTGGTTGATGGATGTTGATGGATGTTGATGGATGTTGTTGGATGTTGATGGATGTTGATGGATGTTGATGGATATTGATAGCTGTTGATGGATGTTGATGGATGTTGATGGATGTTGGTTGATGGATGTTGATGGATGTTGATGGATGTTGGTTGATGTTGGTTGATGGATGTTGATGGATGTTGATGGATGTTGATGATGTTGTTGGTGATGGTGATGGTGATGGTGATGATGATGGCGGTGATGATGGTGGTGATGATGATGATGCATGTTTGAGAAAAACTTTATACAAGCCTTGGCTACGAACAGGGATTGCCGGCCTCGTATCTCTAGATGGCCTCGTTGACACTCGGCCATCTATAACTACTCGGCCGGCAATCCCCTATTTCGCGGCCGCTGCAGTAATGTACTATTATATTAAATGGCAAGCACACAGCTGCCCATTGATAGACTCGATTATTCACAGATATCTGATTTAAATTAAATAGATCAAATATTTTATTTTCTGTTTTGTTTGAACTAGATGTATTTTCCTGAATAATTCTTAACGAAATAGGTTGAAGAAATTTTTAGTCAATCTTGTAATTCACTGTTGAGTCTGTTGAACTTGGTAGCGGTAGCGGTACGAATAAATGTCAAAATCCCGCTGTCATTACATGGCATGTTGTTGTGTGCGTGATCTCAACTCTCGTGGCGGTACCTATAAAGATAGAAACGCTTGACGAACTACCGTAACGTATTTTACACAAACGCAACGCAATGTTTTTGGTAGCAGAATCTACGACTTTACTTTCTTGTCTAGGACCCTTTACTCGGAATTCGTAGGATTCCTAGAATATTACGGGAAGTACAAGTCTTAGGCGAAGCCACTAGTAATGACTAGATAAAATAGTAGAATTAATTTTAGTATTTTCGATGTCGCCCAATACAGAGTTTTAAACTAACATTAGGAGGTATTTACCAGGCCTTATACTACGAAGTGCTATTCGAACTTCGTATCGTGCCATTCCTCTCACGCTAATAGTATTTAATACAAGAGCGAGCAAGACGATGCGATACGAACTTCGATTTTCGAATTTCGGAGTAGCCCCCCAGCTTTTACCTCGAATGACTCATCTGGTATGGAAATAGAATTATTTATTTACTTTTGTTTATTAACTATAGTCCGTTGGTTCTCAAAGGGGGCGATAGCGCCCCCGGTGGGCGCTAGAGTTTTTCGTGGGGGCGGTAACGGGTCCAAATAGTTGTTAATTTGTGATTAATAGATAAAAATATAAAATTAGTAATTTGCTAATACGTAAAGGGAGGTGTTAAAATTTGTTTTCTTGTAATAGCGGCGGTAGTCCATAAAAGATTGGGAACCTATGCTATAGGCAATGTAGGGTCGGTTCCCTAACTTAAGTATCCACTTTGCCATACTAACTGCATAGAAAAGTGGATACTTATGTTAGGGAACCGACTGTATCTAGTTGTATCTGTTTCTGTGAATACTAATTGGGGATGTTTATTTTTTTGCAATGTATAGTAAATCGAAAACCATTTCGAGATAAATGCTTTTTAACTCGTTTTCTGTAGTTATTTAATTTAAATATTATGTAATGAATTTATTACGTAAAAAATAAGCGAGCGATGACCTTCATTTGATATTGGTGTAAATTGCGTGACCGGTCGAAGTCGTACTTTATTCTGTGTGGTTAGAATTCTTCACAATTTACGCGTGGATTTATACTACGGAGTTTGATTTGGACCCGCTGCCTGACATCTAGCACTTTGACTGCGCCAGTAAATTGACACTGGTTACAGTGTACCACTGCGCAAAAAATAAGTAAAGGGTTTGCCTTATCCTACGCATTTAGATAGATTTAGAAATTTGGCATTGTGGGAGCCCTCAATTATAATCTGACGTCATCAACCAAAAGAGTTTCAATAATTAATTTTGAAAAAAGTAGTGAACTAAATGACACAATATTGAAATTAGTTTCTTGTAATTGACTTTTCTAGACAAAAAAATATAAAAACCACTGGTAATTTTTTTTTTACTTTCCCAATTGGCAGGGCCACTAATTGGCATTTATACAGTATGTTGTTTATTTTAATTAAAACTGCGTAACTTGCTAACTAGTAAGTTATGACAATGTCAATTTTGTAACAGCAGATCGACAGATACCGGAGTGTAAGTAGTCATTATGTGTGCAAAGCCCGTGATTTTGGCTTCAATTCCAAATAGAGTGAAGTGCTTGTAGATAAAGTTATAAATATCGTTAAATCTATTTACGCTCTGCTATCTTATTGCCGGCATTATATTAAATAACTTTCCTTCGTTGAAGTTCTTTAGAGCGGGGCACGGTGGTTCGTTCTCTACCAACAAGTTTGTTTACTTGTTATTTCTAGTTTCTAAAAATATTTACCTGCAATTTTATTGTTTTAAAATATTAACCTACTTGATTCCATGCTGATATAATAAAACCAAAAAGTCGGAATGTGGTACATTCCTCTTTCATATTGGTTCCGATCTATTGCATAAATTAAAATATTTAATATGCACTAGGTGTCAAAAATATCAGGTATTGATCACGACAAAAACTATTACGAAACACATGTACCTGCTTAATAAACTAATGGTACATATGTCTAGATATAAACAAGATTAATTAAGACAAGTAAATTTAGTTAAGTAAGTTTGAAACAAAGTCACCAAATGGCGGACCGCGGTCCGGATCGAGCCGCCGACCTATTTTGTGCGGACCTCAAGTAAAACATAGCTTGTATTTATTAAGTACGTAATTAACTAAATTGTATACCGCGCAACAAAAAAAAAATTTATTGTATACATTTGCTTATTTAATAAACTTAAGTAGAAACCGACCGCGATGGTAATTCTATTTTAAAAACCGCACCCCTGAAGAAACTAATTGGATCCCTAGTCTAGACTACACATAATTAATTATATAATTAAAACGTCTGTAGATGTACCTGGACATTAAGCATTACCTAATTCAAATTGCACAATAACAATACTAATTAGACAGTAGTAATTAGTCTAACAATAATATGGATGGCAATTAGTTAGGTCAACAAAAGTACTCAAAACAAAAACAAAAGTATTCAATCGTTACGAAAGCTTCCCGCCTCCCTCATTATCTAGAGGGCTTGTGGAGTAAAGTGCTACTGTAAATTAAAAACCAAGTCGTCCGTCAAAATCAATAAGAGCCAATACAATGACTGAAGTATAGTCAGCAACAATTTAAACAAAAATAAATAACTTCCTAAAAGTAAATTACAGGTTGGGCCGTAGCAAGGCACTTTAATGAAAATATTTCGTCGTAATTATTGCGATATATGTTCCTAAATGATGTACAATCAATTTGTAATGATTGGCAACACTTAATTAAAATAATAACAAAAAATATTAAAACAAGATTTTTAATGATGGCGATAATACGTAAATAATCGTCATTCCCTTATTGCACATTTAAAAAATGAAATAGCACACTGTGCAAGGCATGAAAAATGTGCAACATGCGTACTAAGTAAGTAAAATCCCGTGCTTTGTTACAATACTAACTAAATATATGACAAGATTATCTACTCACCGTTATTTCAAATTCAGGGTAATTTTTCATAACTTTTAATTATTATTTTAGAGTGATGTAGTTCCACATCTACCCTAAACCTAAACATGCATACATACTTAGTTATGTTAGTGCAGTAGTGTGTAGTGTGTTAGTGTGTGTGTAGCTATGTTACACGGAGTGTCCGCTTATTCACAAATTGTCTTTACTTAATTTGACGCGGATTGTACACCACGCGACCTCGCCCTGCTAACGCTACCTACCACAATTATTTATTTGTACCCACTTATTTATTGAGCAGTCATATATCTTCCGCGCTACATTATGTCTTATTTTTAATTGGCTTGTATGTTACACTATAATTACAAATGTTTGAATTGATGCAGAAACGATTTATTGCTCGTATGGATCGCCGCGGGCGTTTAGGCTGTTAGGCGTCTGCGACATACAGACAGACGTTGCGAAAATGTTTGACCGGCTCAAGCTTTAATGATGATGCTGGCCTGTAAGTAAGTATACATCTTGCTTACATATTATTGATATAATTATAGCCAAGATTACAAACAGGGCGGTTTCCGTAGATAATTAAATAGCATCTTAATTCATTAAGATGAATTAAGATGCTATTTAATTACGGATAAGTCCGTATTCACTGCACTTGAGTGTACGTGTTAGTTAACTTTGTATTTAAGAGAGTCAGCCGCGCTTTCGGTATTATCGATTTTGATTGTCATCGTGTTAGTCGTAGCCTATTTTATTTCAAAACTTGTATGGTATCAAATGCACAAGTATTAGGTACTATTTTTGTCCCTTCGACGGATATCTTAAGAAATGGTCCACTGCATTTCCGAACGACGCATTCGCATACTTATTAGCATATACCTAGGCTGATCCTTCATAATGAATAGAATTATCGCTGGTTTAAATACCCACTATTATAGTTCATTAGCATAGTGTGACACTGACGTCCAGGCGTCCCGATCTTGAGCAACCTCCGGCCAGCCGCTGAGGCACACGTCAAGCAAGGGAGAATGTTAACAAGTAGCTATGCAATATCTCATGAAATCATTGACAATGTTAGGTACCAAGAAACAATTTATGTAGACAAATACATACATTCGCCCATTTTAACTTCATTCATATATTTTTTTATATTATGAGAGGGAGGCAAACGAGCAAGCAATCTGATGGAAAATGATCACCCCCGCCCATAAATATCAACAACACAAAGAGAGTCATTGATCTGTTGCCGGCCTTTAAAAAGGAGAGGGAATAGGTAGGCAGCGACTAGCTATAACATGGCTCTGCCACTACTAAAAATGGTGAAGTAGTTATATAATTTGAAATTTGGATAAGACTGTTGAAAAAGTATTGTGTAGGTACTTATTCTGTCTAAACCATACATATTTCTTCTAATTTAGTGAAACCTAGATAACTGGAATCTCAATGGACTAGCAGGTTTATTTCACTTCATAGGTTACACATTGTCTCGGATACCAATCCTGATATAAATAAATACCAGCCTTATTTAAAGTGTTTCAAATATGAGTTATTTAAGTTATCAAACGGTAATTATTAATAGTGAAAATAAACGGATCACTCACGTCTTAAAACGAGTTTAACTCGACATGTCGCGGTGTGCGCATTTGGCAGCCGCCGTGACGTGTGACTACAATGACGTCGCTGTTAAAGAGGTAATGGATCGCCGTTATGTCAGTTACAGAGGTCAATACCAAAAATACGCAAAGAAAATAACGTAACACCATCCTTTTTTTGAAGTCGGTTAAAAAGTACTCTTAACATATAGTCTCCGTGAATCACAGTCCCAGTTATAGAGGTGGTGATTAATGATCCACTAACAAAGGTAATTTACGTAATGCAAAAGTGCTGGAACCTCTACACGAGACACAATTATACAGATTTCTCACTTACTCAGGTCCCACTTAACAAAGTTTCACAGATTTATAATACGTAATACCTTATAGGTATGCATTTAGAACAATGGACTTGTGTCTCAAATACAGCTAAACAACTTAGTAATCAAGCATTTGTCACGATATGAAACAAAAAACAAGCAAAAAACACATTAGGCATTATCCACGAACAGCATTCCGTCGAACTGCGCATAGCGCTATCATTATATTTTTCTAACGACAGCAATAAATCATGGTTTGCTGAGTGATACAAAACGGGTATGTAATAAAATTGAATTATATTCGTTAAGGCTTCTGTCTGAGCATACATTATGATTGGGGGCGGAGACGACCAAAATCGGACAAGGCTCACAAGACAGTGAAGACCTAAGGCGCCGTCCTAATTGGCCATAACTCGCGCGATGCATCGATGCGATTTCATCGAGCGATAAAACAGCTGTCTTTGGTTACATCGCAGAATGGTATGACTAAATTAGGACTCTAGGTACGTACCTACCTAAAATCAAGGCTATCTTTTAAGGTTTTATTTGAGACTAGCCTTTGTACGCTGCGTCACTCGTGTAAACATTAGTTCTGGCAGTTGAATTCAAATTCCAAGACTTTATTTAATTCCAGTAGCAATGCCCCCCAGTAGCAATGACCTTACATCGTGGGCTTTTTTTTCATTTTACTTTGTATGTGTACAATATTTCACGTCTTTGGCTGTAAGATGTTTGGCGATTAAGCTTTTGAGATTTTACATCCATTCGTGATTCGTGAGGATATCGGGATAAAAATTTCATCCAAAAGCCTTTCAGTTTTTTTAGCGTGAAATAAAAACTTGCATGTCAGTATGTACAGTCGAGTTCTCCAATATCTGTACAGCCAACCGTTCATAAATATCTGTACATAGACCTTATTACCGTAACACAAGGTTCATGTTTATATATTTATGAACGGTTGGCTGTACAGATATTGGAGAACTCGACTGTATGTGTTTTTCAGGGTCTCCCCACATCTATCGACACCGATCGAAAAAAGGTTTATGTATACCGCGGTGTAAAAGCCAGATGAACGTAACATCAAACTACACTGCTATACGCAAACGCAATGACACCGACGAAGACGTCGATCGGCTCGGCTCAATTCGGTCAACGTCTTTTTCCCTATAATTGCGTGGACATAAAGCCTTTTTGATGGGCTTAAGACGATTTCGCGCCGATAAATGTGGCGAGACCCTAACAAACACATACATGCACATACACACTGACAAACTTTCGCGTTTATAATGTTAGTGGCATAACAGGGTAAACGAGACTAGAACGTAATCTAATGTAGTAAGGTTAGGAGAGCTTTTTGATTAACGGATTTCTAACATCGCGCTGCGCTCTGGGGCTCGATTCAGGACTGGCCCAAAACGGTTTGCGATCGGTAACGGAATCGTTTGAGCGAGGATTGGGATAGGATTCCTATTCAGGAACGCCAAAAAGCACTGGTTTGCGACAGGTTTGGGCTGAGATTGGGATGAGCTTTATTTTCCTATTCGGGAAGCCACGTCATCATTGTAGGGGAATTATTGGCAGCTGTCAAAGTTTTTTAGAAAACAGAGCGATTGAGGTCGCATTTTCTGTCAAACATATAAAGAACTCTCTAATAATTACTTTGTCAATGCGGGAATATCAAACCATTACAATTTAACTCATAAATAAGAAAAACTAAAACCCCCGAATCCCCGAGAGCCGAGTGCGACGTAGCGTTATGTTGTCTATTCGGCAGGTACCAAAATGTGGATAGGATTGGACTTCGTAAGCTGTCATTTTTTGTCGTTTCTTGTGTCAAATTGGGATGAGAATGCGATAAGTAATGTTTGAGGTTTTGGTATGGTATTTTCTTATCTCAAGCTGATCCCAATAATAAAATTGAAGTAAGGCGGATTTGTTTAAAATCTGTCTTCAGTTACAAAAGAATAAAAAATATTTTTTTTGAGTCGACAACATGTATCCACAAAACTCGGATTGCAGTGATAATTGAAAATATTATAACATGAAACAAAGCTTGATAAATCGCCATCTTGGACACGTTGCGATATAATAATGTACACATAAACATATGTGTAGTTGTGTGCTTTTGCTTCAGTCAGTGTCAGTGCCTTCCTTCAGTGACAGACAGTCGACAGACTAGTGACATTTTTGTGAAAATACTTAATGATTGTATTGAGATTGTATTAAATAAAAATAGAAAACGACTCTCTTCAACTGCATACTAACTGCATACTGCTCATTTACCATCTTCTACGAACACACCGCTTTGCCCTGCTGCCCGACCCAAGAAGATAACGCCAAACCTGAGCTGCTGGCTATCCACTGCTGAAATACAGAATTAGAAGGACTAGAAATTGCGCATCAGTTTATTAGGCAGGAAAGTAGGTCACGGTACATCACCGACTTGAGTGCAATAGAAGCAAATATTTCAATCCAAACTCTTAAAAGTTATGTTGTATCACAACGGCTGCAGATTGAAGAAGCTGTACTTGTGTGGGAAAGCTGCATGTCAGAGGAGTAGGTACTCAAAACAAGAAAAGAGAAAGTAACAATCAACATCAAAACAGAAGAAGAAAATTTAGCAATTTTGTGGAATGAACTCCCCGAGCTTGCAATAAGTGCGCCTCAAAACAAGTGCGACTCAAAATACAAGTGCAGTGATATACATGTATCAGTTCAATGAGTTGCTAGTGTATTATTTTAAAATAGATTTGTATGGTTCAGAAAGATTTGGGTTAAAACAAATTCGGACAAGAAACATGCCGAGCCTTGCAACTATGCAAATAAAGTAATTTCCCCAGTGGAATAATTTTCTAATATGATACAGTTGAAGGCTACATAAATAATCTAAGTTGAAGGCATAAATATCTATACACAGTCATTGCATCAAATATTGTGTGAACATCAACCTTGCGGTTAATGGCATAGAGTTATAGATATTTGTAACACCTTGGAAATATACAATGTACATATATATGACCTTGACTGTACATCAATTCTGTTAATATGTTGGCTGCCAAGAGGATCATCGTTGGAATCACATAATCTTCTTTGTGTGGCCATGAGCATTACAGGTGGGATCCAAAGCTCATTTTTCAGTGTATTGATTTTGGGATTGTTTTGGGGGTCAGAGTCAAACTGTGCACGCTTTGTGTGTTTTGTAGACACACATACTCTACATTTATTTACAAAAACTTAAATATTACAAATTATTAGATACCTGGCATATACTTGCTAGCACCATAGTAATAAGGTGGTTCTGTGATCATCACTGGTGGATCACTAAATTTGTATAAGGCTTGGGAGCAACACTAGTTGAAGTATGGTGGAAGTGGGCAGCCAACATGTTTGTAATAAAATTAATAATAATATTTATAATGCCTGGCTCTTAGAGTGTGCGCAGACAGAGAGCGGTCTGGAGTTCTGAGTTCCGAGTTCTGCGTTCTTTCAAATGTACTGAGTCTCTTAAGGTAATGCACACAGCAGGCGACTGGAACTCTCGAGTGGTCAAAACACAGAACTCTGAACACCAAACTCAGAATTCCAGACCGCTCTTTGTCTGCGCGCGCTCTTAGAGTCCAAAAAGTACTTGACACAACCTAGTTTATAATTTGACTGGTCAGCGAAAGTTTATAATTTTGTGTCTTATGCATAAAGTAAATTATGCAATATAAATTTGTTTATATCATTTATATATAAATTTACTATGTTACTTTTACCTACATTAATTTGCTTTCTTTACGTTAAATAGAAATTGATATGAAATATTGACAGTAACAAGTGTAAAACTATAATTAACTACATACAAATAAATAAATAAATAAATAAAAATAAAAATAGTTTATTAAAAGAAGATGTCTTTACAAAAACGATTACCGTTGGTCCCACACTAGGCAATGCCTGTCACGTGGCAACCAGGATTCGGGGTACAAACACATTAAAATTATAAAAATAAGAAATAAAGTTATAAACCAAAACAAAATCAAGGTAGAAATTACACAATATAACAAAAATAACTACAATAAGAAAGAGGACTACATAACAACATACATAATTATAAAAGAAAAATTCATTTATCTAAAATGCCATTTGGGCCAAGTATGATCCGGACAGATATTGTTAAATTTAATTATGTATTAGTTTAATAAATTAAAATAAATACTTTGTTTTGTAAAACTACATTCACGCAAAGAAATAAATGATTTAGCTTTAAGATAAATGTATTTTGAAATTTGTTTTTATTTTTTATATTACGAAATTATAAACAAGGTAATAAGATTAAGGGACAAGTTTGTCTGTGTTCATATTTTGTTGTGTGTACCTACAATAGTTATTTATAGTAAGTTAGATTATAATACCTACTTAAAATTGTATTTTTTTTTATTTTCAATGTATTGTATTCCTGGGTTTATGTGATTATCTTATAATATTATTGTAAAATATTTGGTTACTAAGTGCAGGCATTAGAATTTCTTAGATTAAAAGAATAATAATTATTAGAATGTTTTAGAAAATTTTCTTTTTCATAAATTACTTATTTTACCTTTGTTTTTTTTATTGCTTCATCCCAAAGAGTTTAAATCAAAGTTGAGGAATGTTTTATCTCTTTTGACTTATCTTGTCTATAAGAGTTAAAGTGCTATCGTAGGTAGGTACTATTGGTTGTTATCATTTCGAATAAGACAAAGATAAGATAAGATATTTGAAATAAGACACGTTCGTAATGACGATAGTATTGATAGTCTCCATTGTTTCAGTTTATTGATAACAGTTCAATCGTAGATGTAGTTTTTAAAGCAAATGTAATTAAGTAAGTGATTAATACCTAGGTAGATAGTAGTAGGTACAATGAAAATACAGTCAACAAAACCTAAATTCAGAACTTTTATTTAAAATTACGTTTTTAACAAAAACTTATTAATCTTTAGTAAGGTAAGGTGGGGTAAGGCTAACATAGTTTATTATTAGAAATCAAGATCGGTTCTTACGTCGAAATTTTATGTCTTATTATTAAATGAATAATTGAACTAACTTTAGATTTTTATAAGCTTTTGCAAAAGCATATTGATTTTAACGCAAATTTATTCAAAACAGATATATTTAGGAAAAACTACAGCATGTTAAAACTGCTAGTCTTGCCCCACTAACGGGGTAAGTATTATTATCTGAAAAATCATACGTACTTAAGTTCTGACAGAAAAACCGTTAAATTTGAATGTGACCATTTTATTTCAAACTTAATACTAAGCAGAATAAGGTTTATTTTCGTATTATTAATTTGGGGGAAGACTAACAAATTATCAAAGTCAGGGGTACAGAACCAGGGCAGTCTTGTAAAAAAAATTAGAGACAAAGCCAGAATCTTTTTTATTAAACGAAACATAAATCAGACGGATTTATTAATAATAATAATCAATTGTTTTAATAACAGTTTGAGAAGACTTTTTTTAAATTATTTAGCACGTCGGCCGTAGTGCTCAAACATAAGGTTTAAAGTTTAATGGTTAAATGGCAAAATTAAGTGTATTTGTAGGGAGATACCAACCATCCAAACGTCAAACCAGTTTAGCTTTGATTAAAATAAGTACTGTAGCTAATAAATGTATAAAATATACTTTCTATAAAAAAACTGTAACATATGTTTGCCTTGCCCCAGTTGAACAGTTAGTCTTACCCCACCTCGTAATTTTGATGTTATGTATTTGTTTCGATCAGTAACATGTGAATGAATTCGCTTTACGTTGGACTGATATAATTAATTAAAAGACAATTTCATTGAGATACTACTAACATTAATAACATTTCAAATTCACCACTTTTTCCACAAAAAAATTACGAAAAATAACGAACCGGTGACTTCGTGTTTTGTTTCCATAAATGTAAGTAGCGACAACATCAGCTGTGTTTGAGCTGGGAACTTTTTGGAATGTTTGCTGCTTTACCGACATAGCAAATTAGAGGCAGAATTCGTGCATATCGAGTTATTGGACAGTAGTAGTCTTCCCCCGGTGATAGTCTTACCCCACCTTACCTTATCCCATGTTAGCCCATGGAGGGTTTCTATTAGTTGACATAATAATTTCAGCTTAATTTTATTGAAGCCGTGGGCTAGTTTTGTACATAATATACCTACCTATAAAACAGTAGGTACCGTGACTGACTGACTGCTAGGCTAGACTTAAAATTTGGCATACATATTCCTAGAATGTCATAGAGGTGCACTAAGGAAGGATTTCCCGAAATCCTATGGTGTAGGGAAATATCTAAACTTTGTTTGAAGGGGGTAATTCTGAAACTACAGGGATGATTTTAAAAACTTTCACCAATAGAAAGCTACACTAGTCCCGATTGATATACTTAGCTACTTTTTTTGCGGGAAAATGTAAAATTCCCTCGAAATAGAAATAAGTTAATTTTTAAAAATTCTTTCACTAATAGAAAGCTACACTGTCTCTGATCGACATTTAAGCATATTTAAAATAGGTCTAAACAGTTATTTCTATCCAGCGGGAACTTCATACTTTCTCGGGATAAGTGTCCTCAACCAGAAACAGTGTTAGCTTTCTATTAGTGAAAGTTTTTTTATTTAGTCTAAATGTAGAATTTACCTATTTGTATCCCCTGGGAATTACAGCCAAATTAGCTACTTCATTGTTAGCCAAGAGCTATCCCGCGGGAACTTTACATTTTAACGAAATTATAGCTACATAGAAAAATAAAAATCCTGACCGATTAACTGATTGATTCACAGTCACCGATTTATCAAACATTCCCGCGAAACCCTTGACTCTGAAAGTAGAAGGCTGAACTAACTAACACCAGAGATGAGTGGCTATTTCGCTTTCACACACTTTTCCGTGTCGGCTGGTGGGAGATGGTCCGTGTCTCCAAAATCATAAAAGGTAATTAATAATACATAATTGGATTATTTCATTATTTATTAATTTTCAGAATCAGTCTTCGAGTCAGAATTATCATTCTACATTTATTTTTATTTTTCAATTTCTTAATAACTAAATGTTGAAAACAAATACAGTAAAAAATTACAACATTAAATTAATAAGGCCACTCGAATAATACAATCAATTAAATTAATAACTTAAATTACAATAATAATAATTATAAAATAAATAATCTTTATTCAATTAAAAGTCCACCTAGGTGTCCACAATCAAGAAATAAATGAATATAACAATTTAACTAATTTAAATTACAACAATAACCTTCGATTAACAATAGGTACAGTTGTATTGTTGATCGAAGACAATAACAATAGCGAAAATATACGGATCACTCACGTCTTAAAACGAGTTTAACTCGACATACGACGACGTGTGGTGTCGGGAAGAATGGCTACGGATTAGCCCGAAACATGTCCAGTTAAACTCTTTTTAACTCGACATGTTTCGGGTCGACACTCGCATCGTGCCTGGTTCAAAAATTCCCATAACAGTTTATGAGATATTGAAATGGTAGGTGTCCGTTATCTCACTCTATAGCCCGGTAATCCTGTCCACAACATCCCAACCCCATAGCCAATTCCATGTCGATTCCTACCTGGCAATAGATTGGCAACTGTGGAGGACTGTCCGCTAGCACATCCTCATGGTGTATTAGGGGATAGACCTCCATAGTTGCGCCCATCTCATTTATATTATATGGCACCAAAGGCCTCTTCATGTTGGCTTTGGCCCCATGAATGCCTTTCAAATGACCGGGTCCCCATGGGCCCGTGATCGGAAATCCGTATAATAATATAATTTATTCCAGATTAAAAATCCATAGTTTGTTAGTTACAAAAATCTTATTCCTATGTTAGTACCTACTTAGTTAGCTTATGAACTAATCGCTACATGCAAGCGATTCCAGTGGTAATGGAACGGGCCGTCCAGACGCTCTGCCACCGTGCGCAGGAGGCTGTTGGAGCTGGCCCCGAGGCGGCGCAGCGGGGACGCGGTGCGCTTGCGCATGATGGCGTGGAAGCCGTCCGTGCGCGCCTCCGCGAACATTCCTGACGCGCTGCAGCGCCTGTCCAGCCCCAACAGCATCCTGAATGCGTTGTTGTATTGGACCCGTATGGCGCTGTAAGCCTTTTGAGTATAGTTGATCCATAGGGTGCCGGTGTAAAATGACTGGCAGTATGCCTTGAACAAAGTGATCTTTGCGTTCTTAGTACACCGCGCAAACCTACGGATCAACATATTACTCCTGACTGCCAGCGCCCTACGCTCCCTTTCAACGTCCTTGTTATCAGAGAGTGACGCTGTGACCCAGTGCCCCAGATATTTAAATTCCTGAACCACCCTAAGAGGAGTCCCATATAGCTTAACCGGCAGAATACATGGGTATGTTTTTGTACCGGCCTTAAATACCAGTATCTCACTCTTAGTGGTATTGTACCTGAGGCCATGGGCTCCTGCGTAACATTCACATCTCGACGGTAAAAAGCAATCTTCACAATTTTTTTATTTCAAATTTAGAATCAGAAAAAAATTCTGCGTCGAATGGTCCTATTCTCGTGGCTCTACGACCTCTAGAAGTTTTTGTACAGCATTGGAGTTTACCCTATTTTTTTAAAAAGACAACTGAATACTTGCTGTAAATAGCATGACAAACAGCATTTTTCTATCATTTGGAATTTACACTAATTTCCCTTTTGCAAATATTATGATCTTTGTAGTTACAGCGCTATTACATGTTGAGTAGTGCGGGTTACAGCATAATTGCATATAACAATTAAGTAACGTACCGTGTTTACTACATTTATTAGATACTAAACTTTTGATCATCGTAGTTTACTACATTCTAGACAATATATACAATGACTAAGTTTTACGAATTTTGCTATTTATGCCCTTTTCAATACAGTAGTCGTCTATTGATCATGCGCATTTACCGCCATTGAAACACGCGCTCGCGCCTATTTGACCGCGGCTTACCGTGTCGTTCAGTTACTCCGCGACCCTCGGGAAGGTGTGGACGTGTTTGTTGTAACCGTGTTTCGCTACTGAACTGGAGTAATTTTGAAACGTAATTTTAATGAACACACATAAGAATCAATGTTCATTTGAAAGAGGATGAGGGCTTGGGTTTTTGCAAGAAAACATAATAATATATGTGTCGCACATACTTAGCTGTCTAGCACGTGTTTTCGCGGGGTAGCAAGGTACCTAATTAAATTAAGTTCAGAAAATGATGATGCAATTGAATAAATCTTAAAAACGTCCTTCACGTCCGTAGGTAAGTAACCTTTAAAATCCCTACACGTGCCCCCTGGGTGGTGCCAATCGACGGATAACGCCGAGCACGGGCGGCGGTTAAGTAACCCGACCAGTTTGACACAAGCCTAGGAAATGGAAATATTTCCTGAAAGTGTGTGAACACTCTAAAAATCCAAGAGCTCATAGAGAAAAATCGAGGTTTGAAAGTGTTCCAGCGAAAAAAACGGAGGAAACGATTTAAATACCCTTAGAGATAACAGCGGCAACTTGACAAGTAACCTCCGGGAGATCATGACAATCATAGAGGAATTCTACAGTGATCTATACTCTACCACTTCACCACAGCCTACTTCTGTTGATCTAAACGACAGACGTGCTCCTATCAAGCGACACTACACGGAAGATATTCCTGAAATTAGTACGTATGAAGTGAAGCGAGCACTGAAGCAGATCAAGAAATTCAAAGCTCCAGGGGAGGATGGCATCACTGTGGAATTACTGAAAGCGGGGGGCAGAGCTGTCATAAAGGAGTTGACTTTTTTGTTCAACGAGGTCCTGTTCACTGGCGAAGTACCGAAGGATTGGACTAACAGTAGTGTCATACTCTTTCACATGAAGAGTGACAAGACCCTGCTTAAAAATTATCGTCCTATTTCACTTTTAAGCCAGGTGTACAAAGTGTTCTCCAAAATCCTGACCATTCGCTTGACACAAAGACTGGATGAACATCAACCCAGGGAACAGGCAGGATTTCGAAAGGGTTTTGGAACGATCGACCACATCTTCACTCTTCGGCAGATTATCCAAAAGTCCGAAGAATACAACAGGCCTCTCTATCTGGCCTACGTCGAATATGAGAAAGCTTTCGACTCCATAGAACACTGGGCAGTCACCGAGTCGCCACATCGATGTCACATAGACTACCGGTATATTCAGATCCTGAAGAGCTTGTACAAGGCGGCGACATTGACCGTACAATTGAAAGAGCCAACAGACCCCATACCGGTCCAAAGAGGTGTCCGACAAGGAGACGTTATATCCCCTAAGCTATTCACCAGCGTTATGGAGGATATATTCAAGACAACTTGACTGGAATGGCAAGGGAATACAATACAATACAATACAATGACTCTTTATTGTACACCAGGAATAGTAAGCAATACAGAAAACAGGTACACAGAGAGTAAGTTACAAGGTAAGCAATAAGCGGCCTTATCGTATTCAGAAATAGAAGAGAAACTAGGAAATGTAACTAATTCCAAAACTGGAGGGTGAGAGCTGCAAGTCGCTTGCATAATCGATACACACACATACATATTGGTTCACACACTTCAGTAGCGGTCATAGCAATACATAATCGGCGAATATTTCAACTGTCGAGCTGTTACGGTACAAGAAATAGAGCTCTGCGACAGATGGAAGGACAGGCAGACGGCGGAGACTCAGTAATAGGGTTCCGTTGAGACCCTTTGGATACAGAACCCTAAAAAATGAAGTGTTTTCTATGAACTAAAAGATAAAAGTTACCGAAACTGGTGATACGGAAAGGGATTATAGACTACGTAGTTGGAATCACTGCCTATACCTGTGCTCAAAACTCGAGCAAACATGGCATTGAAGGTTAATTCTCTTCTGTGGGTAAAAGTCGCAAGAGAGAACTCTCTCTCCAGGCAGATGTTGACGGCATGTATCTTCTTAACCACCTGCGCTATGCTGATGATATAGTTATAATTTGTCGGTCCCTTACTAAATGCTCCTTTCATCCACTCAAGGGTTGACTGGTAGAGATCCCTTAAAGGGATAAGTTAAGGTTATGGCGAAAGCTGATCTCACACCGAATCCCATTTCATTGAATGGACGTCCGCTGGAGCAGGTGCAAGAGTACACGTACCTAGGACAGGTGGTAAAGTTAGGCCGGGACTCGATGATGGGTGAGATAAAAAGAAGAAAACAGTTAGGATGGGCAGCCTTCGGAAAGCTGAGCTATGTGCTGAAGTCCAAAATTCCCCAACGAAACGAAACGAAGGTATTTGATCAGTGCGTGCTACCGGCTATGACGTATGCTTGTGAGACATGGACGTTGACTGTTGGGATAATCCACGCGCTGAAAGTTACGCAGCGTAACATGGAGCGAGTCATGCTCGGCATAACGCTGCGCGATCGAGTCCGGAACGAACTTATTAGAAAGCGCACGAGAGTGATCGATGTGGGACATAGAGTCGCGAAGCTGAAATGGGCTTGGGCCGGCCACGTGTGCCGACGACACGACGAACGGTGGTGCAAGCGCGTTTTGGAGTGGAGACCCCGGCTAGGCAGAAGAAATGTGGGCAGACCGCCTGCCCGATGGTCCGATGACATTGTGGAGACAGCAGGACCGGTCTGGAAGAGAGAGACAGATAGTCGATTTGGATGGAGAAAGGTTGGAGAGGCGTATGCCCAACGGTGGGCGTAAACGCGCTGAAGAAGAAGAAGAAGAAGACAACTAATTAGCAGTAGAGTATTTCCTGTGATTCAGCGTCTATTGTTACCAAACTAGGTGTAAGGGATGTTATAATTTTTGATCTCATTTAGTAATTTAGAAGTGATTTATGTTCTTAAACATTTTAAAATGACGTCAAATAAATGTCACTCCATACTTACATCGTTTTAATTTTACTATCCTTTCTTATCTTCTTACAGTAAAAACAATTAAGTGCACCTAGTTATATAGATTTTTTCATTTACGTCAAAATTGACACAAATTAATAGTTGTAATAAGTACTAACAGCAGTTTTGCTTTCAAGTTAAATACTTGTTTTGGAGCCGCCCATACAGTTATCTCCTTCATTTACAGCATATTTGCGTAATGGAAAAAAAAGTGTTATTGCTGTAACCCACACAAACATAGACTAAAACTAACTTCTAGTTAGTTTTTGGTATTCGACTTGATAAACAATCAAAAAAAGGAATTCATATTCTAAAAATTACATTTATAGGATTAATAGTTTAGGAGATATGTTTTTTTTTCTAAAATCTCAAAAGTTTTTGGGCTCTGGTGAACACTTTGGATTTTGCGGGTTACAGCAGGATTGCTTTTTACTGTCGATATGCGCAACAGTTCTTGAAGGGCACAGATTGATGGGCTCAGCAACACCATATTGTCTGCATAGCTTAGCCTAAAACAAAAATAGCCTACGACCTATCCTCAGACCTACCAAATGTGGAACAAAAAATTTCATAAAAATCGGTCGAAAGCCGTTTCGGAGGAGTTCGATAACAAACACCGTGACATGAGATTTTTATATAGGTATTAGAATAAGAAGAAGAAGCTGGTGCCCGCGACTTCTTCCGCGCAGTAAAGCTGTACGGTCAACCGTTACGCTACGTAGGCAATAATTATAATGTAGGTCATGTGAAATGTATTTTTAATATAAAAACAGTTAGTGCATTCAATCAGCGCGGTCGTTCACATTATTACCTGCCATCATTTATCAATCAATTATCAATATCATTGTAGTGTAGCCACTTACACCGCTATAAAAGCCGTCCGTAGTAGATCCATTTAGTAGTTTCGAAGATTAGCGTGTACATACAGACAGACAGACGCATGATTTCTACTATTTTATTATATGTGTAGAAAGAAGAAGAAGATATAAACGACGATAACTTTTTTCATTATTACCCATTTGAATAAAACAAAGCTTAAAGCAAGAAAATCCATTCAGTAAATACTTTCGGAGATTAGCGTGTACATAGAGACAGACGCATGATTTCTACTGTTTTATTATATGTAAAGATTGTTTTGTGTTGAAGCTGTCGCCATGGGCGAAGCCGGTCGGATCAGATTATCATCATCATCGTTTTCGATAGCAGGTATAATCTTGTAATATATAAAAATTTCGTGTCACGGTTCTTGTTATCGAACTCCTCCGAAAAGGCTTGACCGATTTTTATGAAACTTTTTTTCTATATTCGGTAGGTCTGAGAATAGGTCCTAGGCTATTTTTTATACCCCTAGGCTAGGTGATAAGAAACAATTTATATGGCAAAACAATGTTTGCCGGGCTAGCTAGTAATAATCTATTAGAACGGGCAGGGATGCCTGGCTTTAAATTAATTTGGGGACGTCCCTTGGATCATGGAACCTTATCTACAGAAAAACGGTTGAGAGTCCGTTTAAGGATATCTCTGGCGGTCCTTATATTGGCTACGTATAGAACATCACCCTTGCCGGGAACGGGATATAGTCTGGTGACTCAGCTCATGCGCCTTCGTCCTTGATGATCACGAGTTCTCCAAGCTGAAGGTCGCGTTGTCTGTTGCTCCACTTGTCCCGTTGTTGTAGCTCAGACACGTATTCGCTCGGTCAGCGAATCCAGAAGTGCTGGCGCAGCTGTTCTAGCCGCAGGTAGTGGTCCAGGCGGTTTGGGTTGTGATCTTGCAGCGCAGGCACCGGTAACGACGTCAGCGACCTGCCAACCAGAAAGTGCCCGAAAGTAAGGAGGGAAAAAGTCATTGGAGGAAGTGGAAAGAGGGGGTAGCTATCATTAGGTAATATTGAAATTCGTTACGTCGATTTTCATTTCATCGAAAACTATTCCATGAATTTAAAATAACTTTGACTAATTGGTTGACCAGCTTGGACAACTTCTCGAATATGGAGGTGCATGTTGCCAAGAATCCGTTTAAGATGAAATTTACAACACTTAAGGTCGCTCTCGGCACAACCGTTGCAATTTGAACCGTAAGCTGGTGAAAATATGAAACGTATGTTCTGATCAGCAGCAAACTCCACCACTTAGTTGCTTTTTCATTTACTGCCAACTTTTGACAAGTGATTTCCATTAAACTGTTTTAAAGAATAAATTTGTTTGAAATAAATAAGTAAATTGGCAACCATAGTAGACGCGTAGCGCTAAGGTACGCTTTTTGAGGGACTAAGTTTCAAAAATACTAAAGTTCCTTATTTCTTGCCTGTGGGTACAGTCGTACCTATAAAGCTTATTATTGCGTTCTGTGTCACATCTGTCATTTGCATTTTCAGAAATTCGATAATTTGTGGTTGATTATTTTTATTCAAATTAAAACTGGCAAAATTAATTTAAAGTTTAAAATAATAATTGTATTATATATCGTATCTAGGATAGTTTGCGGAGTGTGGAAACCCAGTTTGTATCATTTTCGTCCAGTGCATACTGACGTAGAGTCAGTACAGTACGTAAAAAAAGTTATAAAAAAAAATGATTACATAACTGTTTCCTAGTTCAGATCACTTACACATGCCCAATAAATAAATTTGTGCCAATTTAGAGCACGTTATTTAAAGATTTTTAGTAATTTTGTTATTCCAAGCTACAAGCGTTTAAAAAGAATATTACAATCATTAGAATTCACATATTCAATATCATGAGTGCATGTAAAATCGATATTGTAAGTTTGTGTCATATTTAAATGAATAAAACACAAAACAATGTTTGCGGGCGAAGCGAGCGACGCGGGCAGGCGACGGGCGGGCGGGCAGGCGGGCGGGGGGCATACGCATGGTCACTCGTTTCTTTCGGTGCTATTACTTCTATCTATCCGAAGCGATCACAGTCAGCATCAGATAGATCTACGCACCCCATTATTTTTGAATTCGGTATAAATGTAAGTGAGCATAACAGCAAAAAAATAATTTCAGGATTTTTGGAAATTCCCATGGGATAGGGAAATATCTATACTTTGTTTGTAGGTACAGAACTCATTTATAAAATCTTTCACCAGTAAAAAGTTACACTATCCCTGGATGACACTACTGTACTGTACTTTTTTCCGGTAAAATGCAAAATTCCGAAGGGATAGAAATAAGTGAATTCAACGTCGGCGCTGATTTTAAAAATTCTTTCACCAATAGAAAGCTACACTATCCTTGGTTGGCACAGGCTACCTTTTATAGACGTAAATGCAAAATTCCCGCGGGATAGAAATAAGTAAATTTAACTTCGAGGCTAATTTGAAAACTTCTTTCACCAATAGAAAGCCACAGTATCCCTGATTGACATAGACTGCTTCCTCTGGAAAATGTAAAATTCCCGCGGGATAGAAATAAGTGAATTAAACTTCGGGGCTGATTTGAAACTTTCTTTTACAAATCCCTGACTGACATAGGTTGCTTTTGGGTGAATATTCGAGCGTTTTGACCGCGCCGTTAAACGTCATTACCATTCGACGATTATTACCACAACCGAACGACGAATCGCGCGAAATTTCATCAAACTAGATTCAGCATAATCCATTTTAATAATTTCTGCTCAAATGGTAATGACAAAAAAAACCGCCGTAAAAACGTCGTCTGGAAAATGCAAAATTCCCGCGGGATAGAAATAATCCCAGTCTGTAGTATTATGTCCCACTGCAGGGCACAGGCTTCCTCTCAATTTTTTTTTAATGTCTTTTGCCAATAAAAAGCCACACTATCCCTGATTGACATAGGCTGCTTTTCCTCCGGAAAAATGCAAGATAAGTGAATTCTACTATGGGCTGATTTAGAAAGTTCTATCATCAGTAGAAAGCTACACTTTCCCTTAGTTTATTACGTAAGACGATTTAGGGGGGGAGGGGGGTCGACCATGTCTTATTTTTTCTTACAAGGGTGTGGGAGGGGGTCTTGATATTTCTTACGTAAGATCACAAAAAAGCGCAAAGTTAAGATTATACTTTGAAAAAGCGCGCGTTTGGATAATATGAGTATAGGTAAACGATTTCCATGGCAAGAAAAATTCGAAAATAAAACCAAAGTTGATTATTACCAAAAAATAAAAAATAAATTAGTAACTATACAATAAAAGAGACGTTCCTAAAAATTGTTTTTTTGAAAAATAAAAATTAAAACAATCCAAACTAGAGATGTGCCGACTAGTCGCCGACTAGTCGGTAAAGCCGACTATCCGGCCACTTTCGTAGTCGGCGACTAGTCGGTAAAGCCGACTATCCGGCCACTTTCGTAGTCGGCGATTAGTCGGCAATTAGTGCCGACTATCCGGCTTCTTACTTTGTATGTATTTCTTAATAAAATACATGTAGGTGGAAAATTACATTAAATAAAAGCTTTGAGGAATCGTCTGTGTTCAAACATTTACATTCTATTCTAACTAAGGTATCAGGGTTGTGTGTCGGTATTTAATATGGTCATATTTGTAGTAAGTATTTGCTGTTTTTCCCTGCCCACCACGAGAAATTATCATTTGGCATTGATTACCTGACTTTACGGGAATCATTGTCCAAATGTTTAAAAAAACTTTTTGACGTGATTAAATTTGAATTGAGCTCTTTCACTTTAATGAACAACAACACTATTAATACACAAAAATATTTTTATACTTACTCAAAAACACCACTCTGATCCGTATAAAAGCAAAAATTAACTATGAGTGATTTAGTGGATCAACTTACGGCCTCTCACGTGTGGGTTCAGCCCGGGCTCCCACCACTTTATTAATTAATGTGCAAATTTTAATTTGAAATTTACCATGAGCTTTACGGTGAAGGAAAACATCATGAGGAAACCTGCGACTGCGAAGAAATCAAATGGTGGGAACTCCCAACCCAACCCGCACTGGACCCGCATGGGAATATGGCCCAAGCCCTCTCATTCAGAGAGGAGGCCTGTGACCTGCAGTGGAACGTATATGTATAAGTTGGGATGACGATGATGATGATGAAAAAAATCAGGTTCTGACATGCTCGAGGGCTTGCGAGTGAAACGAAGCATCACGGAAATCCCCGTAACCGTGATCGGTTTGGCCGATTAGTCGGCCGACTAGTCTGCTACTTTACAACCGACTAATCGGCTAGTCGGCTAGTCGGCCAAAGTCATGATCGGCACATCTCTAATCCAAACGGTATTAATTTTTTCCTTTAGATTCTTACGTAATAAATATTAAACAGGGGGGGAGGGGGTCAAAAACTGGCAAAAATCGTCTTATGTAATAAATTAATGGTCCCTTAGTGACATATAGGCTACTTTTTATCCGTGTAAATGCAAAATTCCTTCGGGATAGAAATTAAGTTAATTGAACTTCGGAGTTGATTTTAAGAATTCTTTCACTAATAGAAAGCTACACTGTCTCTGATTGATATATTTATATAATCTTGCCGCCAAG
The DNA here is from genome assembly GCA_947859365.1 of Archips crataeganus. NCBI lineage: Eukaryota > Metazoa > Arthropoda > Insecta > Lepidoptera > Tortricidae > Archips > Archips crataeganus. Next base: position 7,754,419 of record OX402065.1, read on the forward strand.
CAGCAGTGGTTTGCGCTACTGTGTTCCGGCATGAAGAGTAAGACAACCGGTGAAATTACTATCACTGTATAGTGATAGTAATTTCACCGGTTGTCTTACTCTCATGATATAATAATTTGAATTTATATATTTTTAAATCAAGATAGTAAATAGTATTATTTACTATCTTGATTTAAAAATATATAAATTCAAATTATTATATCATGAGGTAGTCAAAAATCTATACATATAAAAAAGTTGTAAATGATTGACTGACTAAATCATCAACGCTCAGCCCAAGCTCCTAGCCATAGAAGGCTGAAATTTTGCATAGAATAAAGACGGATTTGTTGAAATGCTCATGGGATACGGAATAAACGGAATTTGTATGTTCACAAACTGACACCGATGATGATGAAATGATGATAATAATGGATGTTTCGATGTTGCCGTTGCCGGATTTTTGTTTTATTCGATGAAAGGGATGATGAAGCTTTATCACAAATCGGAATTATGCGCGGACGAAGTTGCGGGCAAAATCTAGTACTAAATACAAACTGAAACATGGATGCATAGAAAAAATCCCAGAAAAAAGACCAATGCTGGGAATCGAACCTAGGTCCTCAGCATTCCGTGCCGCGTGCTATTCCCCTACGCAACCACTGGTCAGGAGTTTAGACACGAATTTATCCCATACACCCTTAGATAATTTAAGACAGGATGAGCCTTCTCACCTTTTCCCCCTCTGCCATGCTAGGTATATGAACGTTTGAACGTCATCGTTAAAAAAAACCAAAGTTGGCAGGGGAAGGTTGTCATTTTTGATTGTCTGTACTGGTGAGCAAATCTCCTAGAAAATGATGTCTTGTGCATTTATTTCATGCAAAACAAAGTCAGCACTGTCTAGCATTACGAAACTAATTACTAATTACTACAATCCTACATCACGCTTTCGAAGTTTCTCAACTCGGCTGCATAAATACAATTTCCAACTTTCATCCATTGGACTTCGGTCCCCAGGCATAACATCTGCCTGGAGAGAGATCTCTCTATTCAACTACCCCCAAAATGGTGTTTCTTATCATACGTAGGTAATTTAATTATCAATTTACGCTACCAGAACGTTAATACTTATAACAGATTGAATTTTGCAACATAAATGACAGAATAATAACAAACTGTAACTAGGCACGTGGGTAGGGATGAGACACAAATGAACTGAATCTATGAACGAACGAAGTGAATGAAGTTTATCCTGCGGTTTATTTTAACTTTATTTTAAACCACAGAGCTTTAATCTAGCTAGAGTTTTTTGTGGTGATTTTGCTTGTAAAGTTTTTTTTGCAATAAATTGGTAATTGCTCTTACTTCGTATTTACAGTTTTACGAAACAACCCGTAACTAAAGAGCAATGGAATGGACTAAATTTTGACGCAGAACGGCTACTTGTGCTATCTGCTCACATCATTTTGAGTTAATATGTATCGAAGTGTTTACAAATGAAAAACAAGAAGATTTTATTGTATTATAAATTATAAAATAAACACGTTCATGAAAATTATTTTTGAGTATTTTCGTTTTAATCTGCAGATGGTATACAGTCTCTATCATAAACAATAGATCGGAGCAGTCTCATAGTCATCATCTCGACGTATATAGGTCGCACTGTAGAGCACAGGCCTCCTCTCAGAACGAGAGGGCAGCAGCGTAGGTTTACAGCGATCTTCTTATTTAGCTTTATAGGTGTATTAATCTAAAAAATTAGATGTCTACAATTTTCTGTCATTAAATTACGAGTAGGTGAATCCGCAGTGAAAAACTATTAAAATTCGTGAAAAATTTACTTAATGATAACCGCTTTCTTTCAAAATATATGACATATGACTTTAATTTCAGTCATTCATTCTTTCTTTTTCGGTCTTTACACATGTCACATCACTATTTCAAGTGTTACTTAGTTGTCGTCTAAAAATCAGTGTGATTACGACATGTCTAGTTGTGTGCGTGCTTTACATTTGTGTGACGATTTTGTTTTGGTAGGCATCTGTAGGAACGCACACATTTTTGACATGAGTGTGCAGCAACGCGTAGATGTGTGCTGTTCGTTGTACCTCGCCCCTCGGGCGAATTGGCAGAAAAATTTGCAAGTAAAGGTAGGTACGTCAAAGGCGTATCCAGTCTTAAATTATCTAAAACCGCGTACGGACTGCGCGCACTCGGGTACGCGTACCCGGGCTTGCATGTACTGGAACGCCATGTCCGTACGCCATGTACGCGTACAGTGTACGTGTACGTGTACAGTACGTGTACGTGTACGTGTACAGTGTACGCGTACATGGCGTACGGACATGGCGTTCCAGGACACGCAAGCCCGGGTACGCGTACCCGAGTGCGCGCATTCCGTACGCAGCTTAAGCATACATCGCACATCTCAGTGTGTTAGATAATCACCTTCTGCAGTGATACAGCGCATCTATGTTATACGTTTTTTGTATGGGAGCCCCCTTAAATATTTATTTTTTTCTATTTTTTTAGTATTTAGTTTGTTATAGCGGCAACCAAAATACATTGTCTGTGAAAATTTCAACTGTCTAGCTATCACGGTTCGTGAGATACAGCCTGGTGACAGACGGACAGACGGACGGACAGCGGAGCCTCAGTAATAGGGTCCTGTTTTACCCTTTGGGTACGGAACCCTAATAAAAACCATCCTATGTCCTTTCCCTGGACTCAAATTATCTGTATACCAAATTTCACCTAAATTGGTTAAGCGAAATATCTTTTCTACCATATTAAGGTAAATGTCCCAGTGCTCGTCGCTGTACTAGTCCTCGTCGCCTATATTTTCAATTGCGATATATAACATAAGATTAACATAAAAGAGGAAAACCTAACTAATATTTACAATCATATATTTACAAAAAAGAGAAAAACCCTAACTAATATAACCGCTTTGGGTCGTACCGGGGGAAAATGTTCTCATAGCACTGGCAGCGTTGCCTCGTTGATTAACATTAATTTTATCACTACCTCATTTTAGCGATGAGAAATATTTGTAACTTTAGCATTTCATAAGCCAATTTTAAAATAGAGGGTATATTTTCAATTTATAAATAATATTAGTTATGACGTTGTCATGAACAATCAAATCTTTACATTTTCTTAGTTATATGCTTAAGCTCTACTCATGTTTGGTGAGTAATTTAAGATACTTCAACGGTAAGTCGTGAATTAAATTTGTAATTATTATTGATGCCAGAATGTACGGGTAATGATTTATGCTATAAAATGTAGACTTCGTTCATTGTTACTTTGATAAATAAGACTGTCGTCTATTAGAACTGAAAAGCGTCGCTTGTCTAATATATGACACGGCTGATATTCATGGGGACTATCGAGGTTATTTCAATGTCTCACTATTTGTCATCCCTTTTTTAGGATTTCGTAGCCAAAATAGCTCATACGAAACGCATATCTGCCTGCCTTCCCGTAAGTCACAGTCATTTTACTCGACAAATATAATATACATATGATGATGATGATGATGATCCGACCGAATTCGGCCATGGCGACCACTTCGACTCCTAGCTATTTATTTGGCGCTCATGCGCTCTAAGATGGCTTACATAGCCTATCTTAGCTGTGAACGTAGGTCCGCACTGCCGGCACGTAAGCACACCGTCCACGTAATTATAATGAATGGCAGCAGGTGGCCGAGACTTACGCTCGTCGCGTTTAGCATCGAGGTCGGCTTTACGCTGCTCCTCAAACTCGCGAACTTGCCTCTGCACTGTCCTGCGCCATTCAAGCCGCTGTGCTGCCAAATCTTCCCATCGCGATGGCTCGATGCGACACCTTTTCATATGTCGCATCTGCACATCTTTGAACAGAAGGAGCTGTCCGCCGTGTTTTCGTTTACCCTCCTCCAGTTCTGAATAGAAGATGCGCTTAGCCACTCTTTTCTCCGCCATGCGAGATACGTGACCGCACCACCGAAGCTGACGACGCATTAAATAGGCTTCAATGCCACCAACATTGGCTCGTCGCAAAACTTCGGTATTACGCACTCGGTCGGACCATCTGATCTTCATGATGGTTCGGAGGCACTTAAGGTGGAACCGATCCAAAATGCGTATGTGACGCCGATATACACACCACGTCTCGGAAGAATACAAGATATTTGGCAGCACAGTAGCCATGTAGATGGAAATTTTGGTGGTCAGCTTTAGGTCATGTGAGCAGAAGACCTTGAACACAGCATTCCAAACGCCGCTGCTGCGGCGCCGATGCGGGTGTTGATCTCAGCATCAAGGTCCCCAGATAACGTAACTTATCTACCTGCTTCAACACATCCTCACCCAGCTTTATAATCAGTGTCTCGTGACCACGTGTATCCAAGGACATCACCTCGGTCTTTTTGACACTAACTTTCAGGCCGAATTTACAGCAAGCTAGGTGAAAGATGGACATCAGCTGTTGCAGGTCTTCTGGGGATTCTGCTACAAAGCACAGATCGTCTGCGTATATGATCTCTGTGATCAATGCGTACGAGACTTTGGCATGAGCCTTAAGCCTGGCCAAATTGAAAAGACTGCCGTCTGTGCGGAAACGGATGCGGACTCCCTTGGAAACTCTTTGTAAGACATCCTTCACTACAACCGCAAAGTATAAGGCGAACAGTGTGGGTGCTAGATAGAACACATCCTTGCTTAACCCCACAGGTGACGAGGAAAAACTCTGACAGTTCGCCGCCTACGGAGACGCAGCACTGCATGTCGTCATGCAGGAGCCTACGAAGTCTTACAAACTTTTCCGTGCAACCGAGCTTCTCCAGCACCAACCAAAAGGCTTCACGAGGCACGCTATCAAATGCCTTCTCCAAGTCAACAAAACAGAGATACAGCTGACGCCCCTGTTCTCTACATTTCTCTTGTAGCTGACGTATGGAAAAAATAGCTTCACAAGTGCCTCGGTCAGGTCGGAAGCCAAACTGGGTTTCAAGCAGAATCCTTTCGGACAAATTCTTCAGACGGTTTAGTAAAACTCTGGCAAAGGCCTTTCCAGGGGCTGAAAGAAGAGAAATACCACGGTACGAGTTACAGTCTGATCGGTCACCTTTGTTCTTATAAAGGGCACTAATGCGCGACACCTTGAAATCCGTCGGCATCCGCTCCTCTGCCCACATACGAACGAACAACTCCCAGACTAACGTGCACAACTCGTCACCACCGTATTTTAACAGCTCTCCTGGTATAAGGTCGATGTCAACCGCCCGATTATTTTGCTGCTGTCTGATGGCAGTTACAACCTCATCGCGCGTGAGAGACTCATCCAGCTCGATGGCAAGAGGGAGTTGAGGCAGTAAGCTGATATTATGTAGATCAGCTGATCGATCCACATTGAGCAGCGTGTTAAAATGTTCAGCCCAACGCTTTAGTACGTCCGCTTTAGTTGCTAACAAGTGCGTACCGTCTAGTGACCGCAAAGGCACTCTAATCCGGTATGACGTACCGAGCAACTTACGTACCTCGCTATAAAACTCCCCGAGCTGGTTTGTGTCAGCGAGCAACTGTATTGCACGAGCCTTGTCTTGCCACCACTTATCTTTTAACTGTCGAGACAGCTTACGCAATTCATGATCACTGGCTTTGACTGCTGCATCGCAACCACCACGTCTACTATGCTGTCGCAAGAGGTTTCGGTGTTTGTCAAATGATTCCTTGAGGAGTTCGTCATTCTCATCAAACCAGTCTTCATTACACCGGACTTTCGTCCCCAGGATATTTGAAGCGGCTTCCATGAGATGGGAAGACAAACCTCTCCAGGCTGCATCGACGTCACCTGCCTCATCGACTGGCAACAGCTTTCCAGATAAGGCTTCAGCATACTTCTCCCTCACCTCGCGGTCTTTCAGCCTCTCCACGTTCAAAGACGCAGGAGTCGAAGTCGCAGCTTGGTGACAATGAGCCGGTGATCACACCAAAAATGTGCATCACGCATGACGCGGGTGACCTGCACTTGACTGATGTCTCTTTGCCGTACCACAGCATAATCGATCAGATGCCAGTGTTTGAATCTTGGGTGCATCCACGTTGTCTTGTACTTGGAAGGAAGTCTGAACATAGTGTTCGATATTGCCAGCTGGTATTGAGCACAAAGACTGAGTAGCAACCGACCATTACTGTTCATGTTGCCGACTCCGTGTCTTCCCAGGACTCCAGACCATGCCTCATAGTCCCGACCAACTCTGGCATTGAAATCGTCCAGCAATAAAATCTGCTCTTTGGCATTTATGCCATCTAGACAGATTTATCCAGCGTTGGGGCATAGATACTGATAACATTAAGGTAGTTGTCGTTATCCAGGTGGAGGCGCAATGTGGTAATGCGATCCGAGATGTGTACAGGGCCTCAAGCCGCTTTACTAAATGATTTTTGACAGCAAATCCTACGCCTGAACGCCGAGGTTCGGAAGAAAGTGTAGCCACCACCATCTTCCACCAGCTCTCCTTCATCGGGAAGATGTGTTTCACTGAGAGCAGCCACATCCACGTTATAGCGATGAAGTTCGCGAGCCACTACGGCAGTCTTGCGTTCAGGGTAGGCATTGCCATCGCGATCAATAAGCGTCCGCACGTTCCACGCGCCGAAAATCATAGACTTGGGTGTTGATGAATTTTTTACTTTCCTTCGAACACGTGTTAAATGATGCGATGGCAGCCGCGGTTACTACCACCCTCAAAATTTGGGAACGAGCATTTTTTAGGGCACCTATTCTAGCCCCTTCCCCGGCTGAGCGGGGAAAGCAGTGCCTCCCTAAAGAGGGCTGCTTTGCCATTCTGAGTGTTGCCGAATCCGTACTGTCGCCCCAAACTTGCAGTGCGAAAGCGACCACGGCATGTACTCGCACCCCCAGAACCGCCTATGTGTAGGACTTGGACAAAGCCCAGCTTGCATCATGCCAGACCTCTCTACCTTATCCCATCGCCACAGGACTTTTACGTCTATCGGAGTCCAAATCGGAAGCGGTCAAATGCGCAGGATATATTTAGGTGCGCAAGCGTTTGCGCAGATGCAGGCGCACGCACTCGTCCTCCCTCTCCTTGGTTCAGTGGAATGGTAAACCGCTACGACTGAAGGAGAGTTCAGATGATGTGTCTGACCGATGGCAACTATACGCCCTCTACCATCGCTCTAGGCCATTCACCTTGCCTTGCTGAATCGCCGAGTCCGCCAAGCCTCTTTGCATATCTGCATGAGGTAGCCTTCCTCGCCGAATCAGACTTTTATGCTGCGCGGGAGGGAATCGCTCACTCACAAACAGTCGCTACAAGCTGTCTGCGATATACATATATTATGGCCTTGAGCGGTTTTTAGTATTTTTTTACAGCTTTTCAACCGACTCTAAAAAAGGAGGAGGTTCTCAACTTGACTGTATGTTTTTCTTTTGTATGTTTGTTACGCGATTACTCAAAATTCTTTTTTTTTTCAGGGCTGCCTAGTCAACTAGGAACTAGGAACCCTTTAGTTTCGCCATGTCTGTCTGTCTGTCTGTCCGTCCGCGGCTAAGCTCAGAGACTGTAACGGCCCGGCCACGAAGTCGCGCGTTTGGCGGCGCGGCAAGCGTTTTCTGTGTTCATTGCGCGGCCGAGACGCTCGCCATACAGTGGTTACCTGGCGGCACACGCAATGAAGTGATAAAACGCTTGCCGCGCCGCCCGCCAAACGCGCGAGTTCGTGGCCGGACCGTTACAGTCTATATCCGGTCGCAGGCAGACTTACCAGTGATGGAGGATGGACACCCGCGACCGCCGCTCGTCGACAGACAGCCGCCTGAATACAGGACAGTCGAAGACCCTGTGCTCAGCACGGCACACGACGCACGGCCGATCCTTAGTGTCTTCTTGATCTTGTTTATCTGAAATCACAAATGCTTTTATCTGGCCTAAATACAGTTTCGTAGTTTGTGATTTCTAATTTGTTATTGTTACTTTAAACATGAAACTACCGTGAGACTCACTCATAGTGAAAATAAACGGATCACTCACGTCTTAAAACGAGTTTAACTCGACATGTTTCTGGCTAATCCGTAGCCCTTCCTCTCGGAGTCGCACGTCACGGCGGCTGCCAAACGTGCACTGCGTTCTAACGCCCTGTTCGCGCGGCTACTCGACGCAACTGACAGCGACACACAACTACCCCCGTTTTCATCATCACTTTACATTTGACAATGACAATAAAAGTGATGATGAAAACGGGGGTAGTTGTGTGTCGCTGTCAGTTGCGTCGAGTAGCCGCGCGAACAGGGCGTTAGCACGCAGTGCACGTTTGGCAGCCGCCGTGACGTGCGACTCCGAGAGGAAGGGCTACGGATTAGCCCGAAACATGTCGAGTTAAACTCGTTTTAAGACGTGAGTGATCCGTTTATTTTCACTTGTTACTGTTAGTTTCTCTATCCTTTTTGGCACTAAATACAAACTTAAACATAGAAGCACAGAAAAAAACCCCAGAAAAAAGACCAATGCTGGGAATCGAACCCAGGTCCTCAGCATTCCGTGCCGCGTGCTATTCCCCTACACCACCACTGGTCAGGAGTTTAGACTCGAATTTTTCCCATACATCGCACATTTCAGTCTGTTAAATAATCACCTTCTGCAGTGATACGGTCTCACTGCAAAAGGTGATTATTTAACAGACTGAAATGTGCGATGTATCAATCATACAGCGCATCTATACCCTCATTGAGAGACTTCAACACTCCTTCGGAACTACTCGCTCACCCGAACAAGAGATGTCACTACTAAGCCAACTTTTAACAAGTGTGATATGAAGTATATTTTTACCCGACTGCGAAGAAGGAAGGGTTATTGTATTTTTTTTATTTTTCAACTTCATTTTATATTACTTTTACGGTCATCCTGTGAAATCCATACATTTCATACTAAATACAAACTGAAACATGGAAGCACAGCAAAGCCCCAGAAAAAAGGCTCAAAACAACACCACACACGTATGTACAAACGTACGTGTAAATGTTTGTCTAACATTTGGTAGTTATAATATAAATATGTATGTTAGTCTTTAAGGTATTTTTTTATATGGGCCTATGCAGCCCGAAATAAAAATTAAATAATAATAATAATAATAGCGTACGGTTGTGGTACCAACTCTGAAGATGAGCTCTGGTTGAGCTCGAAACGCGTCAGTGTAGTTTGGTGGTGGTGATGATTGGGTTTGTGTGATTTGTGTGTGTTCGTACAGTGTGGAGGTGGAGGAACTGCATGAACACGCATTTTTTACATAAACTTAACTATCGTAAGGTTGCGGGTGAGCAAAGTAATTGTTTCAGTTCATCAATTTTGAGTTTAAATAATTATTAAAACTGATAACTTGACTTCCCATAGAACTAAGTTTGGTTACTTTATTAGCTCTGCAAGTGGAGCAACTTTCTTTGTATCAACCATGTTTAATTGCATTGTTGGTTGTAGGTACAAGTATGACTTATTATTGAAAACAACAGCTACCCACGTTAAATTTTATAAAGTTAAAATCGGCAAATCAGCTTACTTGCAACTTCAGTAGCCGCGACGAGAATTCACGTCGCTGGTGGCAGCCGTGGCCTTGACCGCCCCACACGTCACGTTGTAGCATTCGAGTCCGTCGACACCTCACAGCTGAAATTTTACAGCCGCACAAGTGCATAAAGCGAACAAAAGTTAGGTACAGCAATGCAAAAAAAAGAAAAATAATTGTTTATCGAAATATAGGCAAATTAAGTACTTAAGCCGAAAACAGAAGGTCAATAGTTTATTGGTTAGTGCTTAATTCTGCCATTATAATAGCTATATAAGTAATTATAATTATGTTAAGACTTGAGGCAAGGCTTAAAACTAGTCATAAAACAAACTGGGACGTTAGGTAAGATGCAAGGTTGCACAAATTGAGCTAATTTTAGGGAAGTACCTATTGCAAATTAATTTTAAACTAAAGTAAAACCCTGAAGCTGCATTTAAAAAAAAGCGATCAAGTGAGAGTCGGTCGAACTCGTACATGAAGGGTTCCGTATCTCCTTACAAGGTTTTAAAACAGTTCATTAAAAATCGCTAAAATGTAAGCACTAATATTTCGCAAACGAATCCAACCTATCCAACGATACCCCACACTAAAGTTAGACGAGAAAAAAGAAATCACCCCCACTTTACGTCTATGGAAGGTTTTTAGCTTTATAGCACAAATAGCCACTGCGTTAAGCTGCGGACAGACAGACAGACGGATGGACAGACAGACAGACAGACAGACACACAGACATGACGAAACTGTTCCGTTTTGCCCATTTTGGCTCCGGAACCCTAAAAAGCCATTTTACGAAGTGTGAGCCAAACAAACAAGCTATCTTCAAATAGTTCAAGGGCACAAGGACCATAACGGTGGTAAGTTGGTAACTCAGTCCAGTCGCCCGTAGATCATTCAAATTACCAAAAACCGGCCAAGAGCGTGTCGGACACGCCCAAGATAGGGTTCCGTAGCAGGTACGAAAAAATCTTTGCATACTTTATTAATGTGTGGTTGACGTGCGGTTCAAAAGTTAGAGGGGGACACATTTTTTTTTTAACTTTCGGGGTGAATATCTCCGAAAATATTCATTTTATAAAAAAATGGTTTTAGAAAACTCATATTTATTTTCAAATACCTATCCAATGATACCCCACACTATAGGGTTAGTCGAGAAAAAAAAATCACCCCCGCTTTACGTCTATGGGAGGTTACCCTAAAAAAAATTGTTTTAATTTTTTTTATGTAATCACTTTGTCGGCGTGAATGATATATATATTCATGCCAAATTACAGCATTCTAGTACTAACAGTCTCTGAGCTTAGCCGCGGACAGACAGACAGACAGACAGACAGACGGACAGACATGGCAAAACTATAAGGGTTCCTAGTTGACTACGGAACCCTAAAAAGTATCCGTTCGTCTGTGTGAAATTCTTATAGATCTCGTCATTTTATGTACCAAAACCAGTCTTACAGATACTAACCTGCCGTAGGTATATAAAGTGTAAAGTCAAAAATCGCTACTTTTACCAAAATGTACATTTCGAGGTAACCGTACCGTTTCACTACTGTCGTGTAAATACAGCTTTGTGTGATTACGAAACGTCATAGTAAGACCATCCAATATTGCCGAACACAAACCCTACCATTTTGATAAAAAATTAAAGAAAGAAAGAAAATACATTTATTTACAACAACACAAGACTCATCATCGACGACCAGATGGCCTAGTAGGTAGAGACCCTGACTACGAAGCTTGAGGTCCCGGGTTCGATTCCCACGTCGGGGCAGATATTTGTATGAATAATACGAATATTTGTTCTCAGGTCTTGGGTGTGTATATATGTATTTAACGCTGGTATTTAAGTATGTATCTATCTATATAAGTATGTTTATCCGTTGCCTTGTACCCATAACACAAGCTATGCTTAGCTTACTTTGGAACTAGGTCAATTGGTGTGCATTGTTCCGTGATATTTATTTATTATTATTATTTATCATCATCAATATTTTACAAAACAAAAGACAACACGAAAAATAAAGAAGAATGTGTCATTACGGTTGTAAATAGGACACTGGCTCAGCATAAGGCTGCGTTTCCAGCAGAGATGTGCGAGGATGCGTTGCGAGGGATGTGTTTGTCATGAACCAATAGAAACATTTAATTCCCTTAGGACCTTTTAAATGAAGTGTTTCTATTGGTTCATGACAAACACGTCCCTCGCAACGCATTCTCGCACAGCTCCGGTGGATACGCAGCCTAATGCTGAGGTGTTTATAGCACCCCAGCGCTGAATGAATTACATTTCTGAGTAACCGTTCCAAATTAATACATGTGATAATAGATAGGCCCTCTGAATAAACCGTATACTTATTTTAATACCGTTTCTGTTGCCGGTTTAGATTTTAAGACTGATTTAGTCCGTGATAAAAAAAATATTGACTGTAAAAAAACCAGGAAAATAACTTGTGAATGTTCTCTTAGAATTCACCATTTCATGAATTGCAACTGGTGAGGAACAGTTGGCCACCGAAATTACTCCATAACAATAATTACACGGGTTGCGACTCGATTATTTTAAAGTAGGTAAGTAGTTGTCAATCAATATGAGCTCGTAAAAAAAATCGTCGAAATGCGTAAAATATGGCGAAGTGGAACTGATGGTGAAGCATCAGAAGTCAAAAGTATTCCTTAACAATCAACGTCTCTGAGTCGGGAAAAGCAATATTTTGTAAAAGATAATGGGCCTTAATTATCAACCTAATTACCTATGTATGTACTTACATACATCTATTGGGGTTCTATCACTCCTGCTGGCTCGCGCTGAAGCACCAAATTCATACAGATTAGGTAGTGATTTTTAGGGTTGATTTAAATTTTTTTACATGTAACTTAACTTACATTTGAAATTCAACATGATCTTTACGCCGAAGGAAAACATCGCCAGGAAATCTGTATACACCTGCGAAGAAAATCAATGGTGTCTGTGAAGTTCCCAATCCGCACTGGGCGCGCGTGAGAACTACGGCCCAAGCCCTTTCATTCTGAGAGGCGGTCTGTGGCCTACAGTGGGACGTACTTAGGCTGGGATGATGATGATGATGATGATGATATGTAACTTGATGAACCTATTTTTTATTGAAAGCAATGTTTTATCTAAGTGAATTCAATTTGGTACAAGTTTAAAATTTAATCAAAATCTAATTCAATCCTAAAATCTTGCTCATCACAAGGACCAATAAATGAGTTGTAAAATCTAAACCAGCCACAAAAGCGGTCTTAAAATTACTATGTACTGTAGTAATTTGAAATCGCATCCTAAAAATGTAAAATATTGACTATCATAAATGACAGAGTATTGTCTATTAAGTATTAGTAATAAAGATAATATTCCAATGAGTTTGATAGCCTCTTAAGCCGAGTTTAGACCTGCAAGAAAACTCGTGCAAGTTGCATTACATTGCGAGGCCCTAAAGCCACCGAGATTGAAATGCTCAATCGAGCGCCGCAATCCGATGCAACTTGCACGATTTTTTTTGCAGGTCTAAATTCGGCTTTAGAAATTGAACTATAACTATGATGCGTTTAAAAAAAATAGTTACAGAGTTTTGCTGCAAACATCAATCATCGCGTCAAAGAAAAAAGCGTTCCAAATAAATAACGATCGCGGTAAAGTACGTCTAGGGTAAAATGATGATGATGAGGATGATGATGATGTGTTCCTGTTATCCCTCATTAGGGACATAGGGCTCGTAGAAGAGTTTTCCATTTGGTTCGATCTTGCGCGGCTTCTTCCAGCTCTTCCCAGCCGAGACCAATTGAGTCAGCCTCCTTCTCAACTGATCGCCTCCACGTGGTCCGAGGACGTCCTGGCCGTCTTGTGCCAGTAGATTGCCAGCGGAGACCCTGCTTGGGCAGGTGGTTATCTGACCCCCGAAGCGTGTGTCTAATCCATCGCCACTTCCTTGTCAGAACTTCTCGGCTTACTGGCTTCTGGTCAGTCATTTGCCACAGTCTTACGTTTGAGACAGTTTGCGGCCAAAAAATTCCCAGGATTCCCAGGATTTTTCTAGGGTAAAATACTACACGGAAATTGCTTCAAGTATAAAAAACTATCGAGATTTTGTTCTGCAGCGACAAAACGCGACTAGGTGAAACGTTACAAGGAATGTTTGCTTTTGAGATAAATAACTAACAAACAAATACTACATGGAAAATATGACTACAAATTAAATATACTTGCGTGAACAGCTACGCGGTAAATTGCTTCAAGTATAAAAAACTGGCCAAGTGCGAGTCGGACTCGCGCACCGACGGTTCCGTACAAATTTATATGTATCTATGAACATCCAGTCTTAGAAGACCCCCCTGCTCCTAAGCAAAATGTGCGCAGTGTGGGATCATTGTTGATTGGTTACTGATATAGACAGACAGACAAAAAAAATTACGTTGCAGGTGCGGTGATTTACGGTGCAGGAAAACATCGTGAGGAAATTACACCTGCGGAGACATTCAACGGTGTGTGTGAAGTTCCCAATCCGCACTGAGCCGGCGAAGGAACAACGGCCCAAGCCCTCTCATTTTGTCATGAGGCATGTGCCCTGCAGTGGGACGTATAAAGGCTGGAATGATGATGATTATAAAATGACTAGCTTTTGCCGACGATTTTGTCCGCACACAGATAAAATGTAAGATCAACTCTCGTTCACTATCTCGTAGGAATTTCAATAAATCCATCCTTGTTCCTTGTCCATATCATAAAGAAAACCTTTATATAACAGCCTTCTAGGGCCAAGGGTTTGAGGTGGGCATTGGTGAGTCAGTTAGTGAATCGGTCATTGAGTTACTCAGTGGGTCCTAGTCGGTTAGTGAGTCGATCAGAGAGTCAATTAGTGAGACAGTCAGTTAATAAGTCAAGACTAACATATATAGGCTGGGATGATGATGTGAAAGTAAACAAGGAGGCGAGATGAACCCCCAGTCAGAAAGTTAATGTTCATTTCCTCAGTAAAGTATTTATACACATACGCACACAGAAAGAGAGACAGAATGTGTGTACTCCGAACTCTGAGTAGGGCTGTTGTTTTATGATAAATTTGTTAGTATTAAATTAGCCCATAAAAAAAGCAGTGTTTAAAAGCTGTGTCTGGATGGTTTGGCGCACAAATGCATTTCTTTGGAGTAAAATGAAAGGTCGACTGGGCTTAAAAAACTTGCAAACTACTTACACATTATTTTTGAAATCCTTGCTGGAGGTAGATACTCATATTACAAATGTGTTTCATTCCTCTTGGTCTAACATCATCATCTGAATCTTCGTTAGCACAGTATTTATGATCACATTCTAGGTACTCTGAAAAAAAAAACAAAGTAACAATAAATACGAATTTATTTTAGTGAAATTAATATTTGAAGAAAATTTTGAAAATGGAAAGAGTTTTTTTGAAAAACTTACTCTCTGAGGAGAGTGGTACACCATAACATGAACCTTCCATGAACCATTTCCTTTTCTGTGAACAATTTTCTTTCACACGCATTTCTTCAGGAGTTGAGTCTTGGTTAGAGGCAGCAAATAAGGGCTAGTCGGTAAAGAAATCCATAGATTTCATAAATTATTGCTTTTGGGCATACGCGTGAATTTTCCCATGTTGTAAGTCAGTGGAATATCACTTCCGCTAAACAATTGTACTGTAAAACAGAGGAGGATGGCTTCTCAAGGAACTACAGTTTGACTAAAAGGGCAGAACACAAGGGGTTACCGGCACTCGACTCGATGTTTACATACAAACAACACATAACACGAGGCGCAGGCGCGTCGCGTAACAAAACAAGATGAAAAAAAATAATGACGTGACGTCGCGTCGTTGACTTGACAGCACAAGATGGCGGCGACCCACAGACAAGATATAATAATAGCATACAAATGACAACTAATATAAAGGTATAAAGCCCTTCCTCCACTGCCCGCAGCGCGGGGAAGGCGCTGGGCGTGTGCACGAGGCGACGCGCGCTCTGCATAAAACTGATTCAAAACGCTATGCCGCGCTGCCAGAGTGTGTCACCGTATATATGATTCAGTGTTATTGACCGCGCTGGGCATGCTTCGTCGGCACCCCGCGCTTCGGTTTGTAGTGAGTGGCCTTCAATCCGTCCCATTCTATCACGCCCCAACATAGTTGTATTTAAAATAAGTATTTTTATTTGTTGAAAAAAAAATTAACTAACCACGCCAATTTCGATGAGTCAAGGTGTTCGTTTAAAAGGCCGGCCACATACACGCGGAATTTTTCTTCGGTTTCCGTACGGAATGACGCGTGCGAACGAGATAGGGCTACGAAAGTATATAGCGTTGTCTCGCTCGCACACGTCATTCCGTACGGAAACCGAAGAAAAATTCCGCGTGTATGCGGCCGGCCTAACGCGAAAAAATATATTACCTAGAGCATTATGATTCCATGACAAGAAATAAATAAATACTTGCCAAGATAAAATTTAATAAAAAAATGTTCATGGTTTTTTTAAATTACTTACCCTAATCCGTTCTGGGGGGTTACTACGAAATTCAAAGTTCGAAGTTCGGATCGTGCGGTCTCTCTCACACTCGTAATAAATACCATTAGTGTGAGCGGGACGGCACGAAACGAAGTTCGAATTATGCACTTCGTGGTAGGGCCTCTGTTTTACGAAAATTTAAGCGACAGCAAATACTAAACTAAACGTCTCATTTAGATTAATCTAATTTCTGAAAATAAAAATAACCAAACAATTTTTAATAAATGATTATTATTTTTGTAACATTCATAATCATAATCAATAATTAAAAACGTCATTATACCGAGTTTATTATTTTGTAGGAACAAGATTATTGCCAATTAAAAAAAGGTTTCGTTCCGTTTTGTATGGGGATAAAAATTTATTCGCCTGGCAATTACGTTTTGGGATAGGAATGAACTAGGGATGAGATTTGTTTGCGATAAGCTTGCGATGAGCTTCAATTCGGCAGTTTATAAGTGGTTAGGACTGGGATTGGATTGAGATAAGTGCGTGGTCAAATGCTGAATACAGCCCATCACCTCTAATCAAATCTGACCTTTACGTCTTCAAGATAATATATATTACCATTCCTGGGTGCATGCATAATTTAGTGACCCAGCAAGATCACCGCAATCGTAAAGCCCAGTGTAGATCTGCAAGAAAAAACGTGCAAGTTGCATTGCATTACGGCGCTCGATCGACCACTTCAAACTCGTTCGCTTTACGACTGCGCAATGTAATGCAACTTTCACGAGTTTTCTTGTAAATTTAAACTGGGCTTGAAATAAGTACCTTCCCACCAGTAAGGCATGCTTATTTAATCCATAATTACAGCCTCAAGAAAAGTTATTCCAAATTAAGTTGTTACATTGGGCCTTACTTGTCGTTGTTGCAAATGATAGTCGTTCATACCTAGAATATGTCCGATGCAATCGACTGAGACAAGTCTATTTTTACTGAATAAACCTTGCTTATTAACAGTGTTTACTTTTTGACTTATCTACCAGGGCCCAATTGCATAACAAAGTACAACTAATATTACAAGCGGAACTCTCGCTTCAGTTATATTAACTAGAAAGGGAGTTCCGCTTGTAATATAAGTTGTACTTTGTTATGCAATTGGGCCCTGATGTCATGTATCAACACATCATGCATTAAATTATATTACAATTCGTAGCTGGAATGTAAATTTATTGGTCATACAAATACACAGCATAACTAAAGCACAATACTTATAAATTATATTTGTACACTATCCTAGACTAAAAATAAGTACAATAAGAAAAAATAAAACAAAAATATAAAATAGGTAATGATAATAGGCTACTTTCCTAACTAGTCAGTCTTTTAGATTATCAAAAAATATTGGACACGTATTTTTTATTTTGTCAATTAAACAAAAAATTACGAAGATATGGCGCGTTGAAGTTTCGCGTGACGTCACTTGTTCCTACACTTTGTATGAGCGTTTTAGGAACAAGTGACGTCACGCCTCGTCACGCGGAACTTCAACGCGCCATATCTTCGTAATTTTTTGTTTAATTGTCAAAAGAAAAATTACGTGTCTAATATTTTTTGATAATGTAAAATACGGACTAATAAGAATTATTATTTTTTTACCTAGGAAAAATCCCTATTATAACTAAAAGATATTATGAAAGGTGGTCCCCTTAGGCAAGGTGCCGAAGATACTGGCAGCGTTTCCTCTTCGAATAGCTAAGCTAATTCTTTGTCCGAGGAAGCTGCCAGCTCTTCTGGAATTGTAGCACTTGTATTTAATGTAACGTTTGCGATGCAGTACGTCAGAGGGCACATTGTCTAACAAACGGACGCTCGCAATCGTATTCATCATATTTTTCTATCATCATCTTATACCTAAAGTTTAACAGAATAAAATAGTGAATGCGATAGCGATAGTTCTGTATAACGACATATACTTACTTGTACATAACTGGTGTGCGGCGGTTTTTCTCCACTGTATAAACTTATATGACTAGACACATGTTCTTTCCGTGGACCCTTCAATTACTCTAGGTCATTTCACCAATCGTTCAGTTGTAAATAAAAAAGATAAGCTACTTTAGCTTCCGTATCTTGTCAAGACACATTAGATTTAAGCTCATTACAATCTGAAAAGTATATTTAAACCAATTATTTATTATTCATTTTAACTTTATCTGACTTTAAATCAGGAGATCGGAGACTCAACGTTGCAGAGTTGAAGTTTATTATTGCCTTGAATGCCTCTTTTGATAATTGATGCATTAGACTTCATTCGATGATGAAAATTTTAAAGATAGGCCGAGAAACAATCACTTATTTTACAAAAAAACTGGCATTGATTGTTAACTCGGATTCCTATCCGTACAAGGTAAGTGATGTTCATTATTTTATAGAACTAGTGCCATTCAGAGAGTTAAGACTCAGAGCAATACGTTTCCTTTCACGCTTCACTCTTTTTAGAAGGCGATCTACATTCCAGTAGTTTTTTTAACCGATTCAAGTTCAGGTGGCCAGCGGGCGGCTGTCGCGTACTGCTGTTTTAGTTGGAACGAACAAGCGAAATACTTACCAGCACCAACCTTGTTGTCTAATAAAGTTTTTGATTAATCTGAATTCGTTATCGTATTAGATCTAAACGATCTAAAGATTGAAAAGTAGCGACGCTATCGGTTGCCCATGAATCATAACAATTAGATCGATAGAGAATCGATATAAAAATAAGTGCAATTTTGTTTGTTAGTAAACAACTATGTCTCCTACTAATACTCGCTTACTCGTTTTATGTTCAAAACTCGTATTATAAATGCGAAAGTCTGTGAGGATGTTTGTTTGTTACGCTTTCACGCTAAAACTGGTGAACAGGATTCAGATGAAATTCGGTACCTATGTAGATAGCTACATCGCGGGTATAACATATAAGTAGACTACGTTTTATTCCAAAATTCCTAGGGGATCGCCAGTTTTGCACGGGTATTTTTCATATAACGTAACGTAAATCAAGACCACGATGTAATTATATGGGAATTTATAAAAAAACCTGTTAATTTGAATTAAACTGGTAGACTTTATGTTATACATGAAATAAAACGGGGGTAAAAGCTAGTAGTTAGTAAATGTAATAAAAAAAATAGATAGAGCCTCACCTTGTGATAGTTGCCCTTCCATACCGAGCACACCTCATCTCTTAAAGTGCTGTTCTAGATCAATCGCTATTTATGTCTAGAATTATTATGCGTAGTCCACAATAAGCGGATCTAGAAAAAATGTATACTGATCAACCCAACATAGACATAGATACTTAGCGGTTGCATACTCGTACATAATTCTTGTAGAATTATATTTATGGGCATCTTTCTAACCTGTTAAAAAGTTACTGTTCTATTTTTCATTTGAACTGAAAAAAAAACTTTAAGGTTAGGTTAGGTTAATTATGTAATAACGGAATTCGTGAAAAAGTGCAGATTATTATTCTTGAACCTCTAACATTTATTACAGCTTTGTGGGCGCCCTTCTTTCGTGCGTGCGACGTGCCCGTATTGTCACAGCCAACATTTGTTACATTAGCCACATTAGAACATCATCAGAGCTCATAAGAAAGCTCAAAATCACTCAGAGGGCGATGAAGAGGGCTATGCTTGGAGTTTCTGTGCGGGATCGTATCAGTAAAATCCGCGCGAGAATTAAAGTCACGGGCAGAGCTCGAAGAATCGCCAGACTTAAGTGGCAGTGGGCAGGGCACATCGCTCGTAGAATTGACGGCCGATGGGGCCGAAAGGTTTTCGAGTGGCGTCCGCGGACCGGAAGAAGCAGTGTAGGTAGGCCTCCAACAAGATTGAGCGACGATCTGGTTGGTTGGAACGCGTTGGATGCGGATGGCACAGGGCCGATCTGTTTGGCGAGCCTTGGGGGGAGGCCTATGTTCAGCAGTGGACGTCTTTCGGCTGAAATGATGATGATGATGATCAGAGCTTTTCTAGTTAGGACGCAAAGCTGTCGCAGTAGCCGATATCCCATGCACACCCAGATGTTATCCAAGATGGTAGTCGTATGTCTATACTAACGTTAGATACTCCTATGGTTCGCTAAATGGACTGTTTTTTGGATTCCGTACCCAAAGGGTAAAAACGGGACCCTATTACTGAGACTTCGCTCTCCGTCCATCTGTCACCAGGCTGTATCTCATGAACCGTGACAGCTAGACAGTTGAAACTTTCACAGATGATGTATTTCGGTTGCCGCTATAACGAAAAATACTGAAAAACAGAATAAAATAAATATCTAGGGGGGCTCCCATACAACAAACGTGATTTTTTGCCGTTTTTATAGATAATGGTACGGAACCCTGCGTGCGCGAGTCCGACTCGGACTTGGCTGGTTTTTAATCGCTTTGGATTCCTCTGCAATTCAAACTTAAATTAAAGTCACGATTTGACCATGTTAGCTGACGTAATAAGGGTCGACATACCCTTTTGTCTGTGCTTAGCAACAAACCGCCCACTGGCCGCGTAAAAGTTGCACGGGGAGTGCCATTGCGAACTTGGCCTTGGTTGCACCGTGCACCGTGCGTCTACGCATTGGGTTGCCAACTATGCTTTTGAAAACGATTTCATACATTATTTATTTTTAGAAGAAAATATTAAGGGTATATTTAATACTTTTTTATTCTTCTCTTGTTTTCAGCTACAGAGAAAGGTAGCCCTGTTAGAATTACGACCATATTGGGAGGGTCAATTTTGTGGCTTACTGCAGGGATACTCAGTCTATTTTATAGTTTACTTAACTCTCTCTGCATGATACATTATTAGGTATAATAGAAAATACCTACGTACAGCTCTACCTAAACCTAATAGCAGGCAGCGACTGAAGTGTACCGTCTTGCGACGCTTACAAGCGCTATCTTAGGATAGTTCCTTGTCGCCCTGGGGCGTTGTGATGCACAATTACACACTTGGTTTTAACACGGTGGCTGCGAAACCATGTCTTTTCCGCACGGTACGCGTCTTACCGCCTGTGCGGGCGCTAAAATCGTGTTAGTAAATAACGCACGGTCTGAATGTACGTAAAAATCAGCGCCGCAGCCAAACTGTTAACTTACTGTTTACTTTAACTAGCCCCCTTTGGTTTATTAACCGACTTCTGTAAATTATAACAGTTTAATGCACAAAACTGCTAATTTATCTTTTTAAAGGAGCTCACTTTTTAGAGGTTAGGGCAGATTGCCACTGTTTTGGCCACTGGGCCACAAAAACTCAGTAATTTTTGTTGGTTTAGGCCATTTTTTTGATACAATATATATTTTTTTTTATATATATGGCTTGCGTTTGACTACAATCACTCCTGATGAAAAGCGAAGATGAGGCCTACGATGGAACAAAACAACTTTATATTGAGTTTACTAAGGTACAGATGTCTGAATAGAACATAAAGTGGCCAGAAGTGGGACATCTGCCCTACATACCGAAATGGTACAGTAAGTAATGTCCATCTGTCAGGTCTAGTAACCTAATCTTGTTTGACCGTCCATCTGCCACTACAAAAACCAATAATAAGAATTTTTTTTTTTTTACTAGCCTATAATTGTGTCCCACTGCTGGGCAAAGGCCTCCCCTCTGGTCCTCCACAGCTCCCTGTCCTGAGCGAAATCTGGCCAATCGTTTAACTCTGCGTCCAGGTCGTCTCGCCATCTGCGCCTTGGTCTGCCTCGCCGCCGGTAACCGTCATGCGGCACCCACCACGTAGCTGAGTGCGCCCACCTTTGAGGATGCATCCGGCACACATGCCCGGCCCAATCCCATTTGAGCTTGGCGGTCTTTTTTCCCACGTCGGCTATTCGAGTTCTGGAGCGCAGAGTGGTGTAATAATAAGAATACAAGCTAAAAATTAAAAGGGAGATCATGATAACCCATCGCATGCAACTCACACTTGGCCTGTTTTTTTTTCTTCAGTAAGAATTGACTTGGAATGAATGAAGAGCTTTTTTCTTGTCATCTAAAAATTTAATGCCAAACTAAATAATAGGTAATGTTTTTTTTGCTACCTCAATTTTAATATACTTTTAGAAAAAAATGGCAACCCTATTAAAACCACGTTTGAGAAATGCATGCCGCATGACTGGGTTCAAATTATCGAGAGCAGTTTTAGCAAATGAGCGATGCAGTCAATCTGAAAGGAACTTGTTTAACTGGTGGAATTTAAACAGTGGATATAAATAAGTTTAATTACTTATTAAAAAAAAATGTGATCGGTTCCTGATAAGACGTCAATTTCGTTAAGCATTAAGACTAGCTTAAGACGCTAAGAAAGATTATTGTTACTTATGTACGTAAGTACATAATGTTTCATGAATCGTTTACTCCTTAACCAAAATATTTTTTTTTTTGTTTTGTAGTTTTACTTTAAGACTTGAATTTCTTGAATTCAATAGAGCAATTTGGATTTTTGTTATTATCTTTAAAAGTTAATAATTAGCAAATTCCACTCATACGTAAATATCTAAAGTAGTATAAGGCAGTAGTATTTCATCTTAAGCCTTTACTCTTTTTTAGGGTTTAATTAATTAGTTGATTACGAGTTTAAAAGAATGCGCACCGTACAAGCTAACTAATGCGAACTACTAGACAAGCTGCTTGGCCCGGCGCCCTTGCGGCCGGTCACGTTAGCTAGCACTGCGCCTACGCAGGTATACATGTAGGCATAGTATGTTTACTTTTAACTGGGGTAATTCCACGTTTACAACAATAGATTCAGGCAAGCACTCTTATTTTTCAATCCCCAGATAAAAATATCTGTCAGATAAATGTAAGCTCTGTCCTTTTTTATCCTTATGGTTTGAGAAAAGGAAAGCAATAGTTTTAACTGGCGGATACTTTTATTTGGGGATTGAAAAATCGGCCCTTAACCCTTTCAACGCCAACGACACATATATATAGGTGTCACAAAGTACAGTGTCAAAGTGATCTTGACACAATTACATAAGATTCAAAGCAGGTTTACGTTTTGTCGAGGCGTGGCGTTGAAAAGGTTAATCGGTAAAGTCTTTCCCGTAAAGACCCAAACCCAGCCCAGGGCCCCTCACTGCCGCCCGATTGCTAAGTTTTTATGCAACTTTTAAACTTTCAAAAGAGCTCTATGGTATCCAAGGCTCACAGCATGCCCGAAAACGGCTCTAGCCTTACTCGAACAAAGGTAAAAGAAAAGAAGTTTTCTAAGTATGAACATTGATCGGCTCTCTAACTGACATAGTAATTGGTCTCTTTATATGGGATAAAGCATGTAAAGGAAGACATCAAGTGCACCACTTAATAATTAGTCATCTCTACTACCCGTAGACAGACACCCAAACGTAGAGGCATTGCAGATGCGTTGTCACGCTAAAAGTTTAAAATCAAGATAATTATTCTGTAATTAATAAATCAAAAAAGGCTCTTACATATCGTTTTTTCCTTCTACCGGATCGTATGGGAGGACGTGGCTGAGAAAAATGCGCCGCAAGGAATTTTACAGAAAGCCAAAAAATAACAAATTCCTTAACCACTGTTTAATAAAAAAAAACTATACGAGTATAAAACGGGCACGTACTTAAGTAATGGAACGTATCTGAATATTGAAAGTTAATGTATCGAATATATTAAAGTTTTGTTCTAAGATCGTAAACTTTTTATGATAGTAAAACTAACCTAACCTAATCGGTACTATAACCATGCAGTTCAATGAATCCTGAGAAGTTTACGGTTTCAGATTTTTTTTTTTAATATTAATTATAGAATAGAAAAACGTTTGTTCAGACAACACATCACAACAAAAAATAATTTACAAAATGAGAAAGAATACAAAAACAAACAAATAAGGATGTGAAGCCGAAATGGTCTCCACTCAGCAATGCCGTTGGCACGACTAGCGTTGTCAACGGCGCTGGTTTTCTGCAGAGCCAGTGAGGTGTGCGGGACAGCATACTGCGCGACTTATGACAGACAAATTAAATAAATATAAATATAATATAATAAAATATAATTATAGTACCTACTCGTATTAATAAGGCTTTGTGATTACTTCCTGTTTATTTAAAATATTAATATTGAAATCACCCAATAAAATATTATAAAATAAAAAATATTAAACTATTACTATTATTTAGATGGCCGAATAGCCTAGTTGTTAGAGAACCTGACTACGAAGCTTGAGGTCCTGGGTTCGATTCCCGGTCGGGGCAGATATTTGTGTGAAAAAAATACGAATGTTTGTGTTTGTGTTGATTATACTATCCAAAACCCGCGTTGCAGATGTGGGCGCTAAGACCGCTAAGCTCAAGTGGGACTGGGCTGGTCATGTCTGCCACATGCACCCACAGCGATGGGCCCAAATTACCACCTATTGGGTTCCGTGGGATGGCCATCGAAACAGAGGCAGACCGAAGAGAAGATGGCGGGACGACATGGACGCTTATCAAGTAGGATGGCAGGAGCATGCTCTCGATAGGGACGAATGGCCGAAAAAACGGGAGGCCTTTGCCCAGCAGTGGGACACTTTAACAGGCTAAAAAAAAAATTATATTATATTAACTTTCGATATTCAGAACGGTGCCCGTGTAAAATATGAAGATGAGATGCCTGCTTTACCAACAATTTCTCCGGCTGAACATAAGACACAACACAACAGTTCAAGCAGTGCTGCTAATGCCTAATATAATCTTCTAAAAAATAACACAGCACAATATGCAATAAAGTATCTATTTGTATTTGTAAAATTAGAATGAACTTGCCGTCAAGCCAGTTATCAGTTATTACATTCCAACTTCCGGCTTGTTATGCAAAATGCATATTTTTCTGACAAGAATAATCATAAAACGTTGGGAACATTAATTTCTCGGTACAACGCGCCAGCGACCTTTGCACAACGCGCGGGCGCAGCCGAACTGATGTTGACGCATGAATTGTTTCAGCTAGCCTCTAAGGATCAGTTCACACCGAGACGGGACACGGCGTTGTATTTTTAATTGAAATAACTAAAAATTATTATTTTTTAAAATCCCCAATGCAATTAGATCACACATATATTTAGAAAAAAAAAAAAAAATAGAACCGCCTTCAAAAACACCCAAAAAAAATTGAAATAAAAATTTAACCGACTATAATGCGCATTATAATATCTTTCTACTAATCTGTTTGAAGTCGGGCCTCAGCACGAGCTAGCAGGAGTGGTAGAAGCCCAACAGATAGTAGGTATAATAGGGATAATAGGTAGGTAAGTTAAATTACTACTATAAAGTTTGAGGTCCCAGGTTCAGTTCCCGCGTCGGGGCAGATATTTGTATGAAAAACACGAATGTTTGATCTCGGGTCTTGGGTGTTAAATATGTATTTAAGTATGTATCTATTTATATAAGTATGTTTATCCGTTGCCTAGTACCCATAACATAACACAAGCTTTGCTTACTTTGAGACTAGGTCGATTGGTGTGAATTGTCCCGGGATATTTATTTATTAATTTAATTACTAGGTCCACTCCTGCTGGCTCGAGCTGAGGCCCGACTTCAAACAGATTAGTAGAAAGATATTAAAATGCTCATTATAGTCGGTTAAATTTTTATTTAATATTTTTTTGGGTGTTTTTGAAGGCTCTATTTTTTATTTAATTTTTTTTATTTTTGGCTTTTTAGTTGTATTGGTATAAAAAAGATGCGTAGGCGTAGCCAGTAAACGAAGCCCCGCTTCTGTTTACGCTCTGAGGATCGCAAGGTAACTAACGAACTTAACCAGGGTAAACGGGGGTGGTTTGAAGGTATTTTTTTAATGCGGGAAGCTCTGCCCCCCGAGCCCCCCGTTCCAGTAGCGAGGCTTCTATTACCACTCTGAGGGACGCCAGATAACTGACGAATTTAACCAAGTGAAACGGTAGATTGTTTAACAGATTTTTTATTGCGGGGGGCTCTGTCCCCCGAGCCCCCCTCCCCTCCAAGAGCGGGCCTTTTATTTTCACCCTGAGGGACGCAAGACAGCTAACTAACCTAACCAGGATAAACGGGAAGTGATTTGAAGGTATTTTTTATTACGGGAGCTCCGCCCCCAAGCCCCTCTACCGGTACCGAGGTTTCTATTTCCACTCTGAGGGACGCAAGATAACTGACGAATCTAACCAGGTTAAACGGGAGGTGGTTTAAGAGTATTTTTATTGCGGGGGGCTCCGCCCCCCGAGCCCCCTCCAACAGCGGGCTGCGCCTCGATAGATAAATAAATAAATAAATAAATAAATAAATAAATATCATGGGACAATTCACACCAATTGACCTAGTCCCAAAGTAAGCTTAGCAAAGCTTGTGTTATGGGTACTAAGCAACGGATAAACTTACTTATATAGATAAATAAATACTTAAATATATAGAAAACATCCATAACTCAGGAACAAATATTCGTGCTCATCACACAAATAAATGCCCTTACCGGGATTTGAACCCAGGACCTCTTGCTTCGTAGGCAGGGTCACTACCAACTAGGCTAAAGCGGTCGTTAAGTTTCAATAGAGAGATCTCTCTTCAGGCAGATGTTATGCCTGGGGACCGAAGTCCAGTCCAGATATAACAGCATTTGATATAACTGTAACATTTGGTATAATGCTACATTTGATATAATGCGATTTACTCAAAAAGTAAACTTCGGAGGATTGATATTAATTCTATTTGATATGCATTAGGTTAGGTTAGGTTAGTTTATTTTATAAAAGAATCGTAGAATGTTTACTTTTCGAGTAAATCGAATTATGTCAAATGTAGCATTATACCAAATGTTACAATTATATCAAATGTTGTTATATCTATCATTACACACCCCCAACAGCGAGGCTTCTATTTCCACTCTGAGGGACGTAAGATAACTAACGAACCTAACCAGGTTAAACAGGGGGTGGTTTGAAGGTGTTTTTTATTACGGGGGGCTCCGCCCAGTACCAAGGCTTCAATTTCCACTCTGAGGGACGCAAGATAACTAACGAATCTGGTTAGGTTAAACGGGAGGCGGTTCGATTTTTTTTTATTGCGGGGGGCTCCGCCCCCCGAGCCCCCCCCCCCCCTCTGATCTCACTTTGAGGCGCGCAAGGTAACTAACGAACCTAACCAGGTTAAACGGGGGATGGTTTGAAAGTATATTTTACAGCGGGGGCTCCGCGCAACGAGTCCCTTTTTCGGTAGCGATGCTTCTATTTCCACTCTGAGGGACGTAAGATAACTAACGAACCTAACCAGCTCCGTCCCCCCCAGGGTTTAAAACAACAACAGGGTTTGGTTTTAAACAGGGGGTGGTTTGAAGGTGTTTTTCATTACGGGGGGCTCCGCCCCCCGAGCCTCCCTTCCAGTACCAAAGCTTCAAATTCCACTCTGAGGGACGCAAGATAACTAACGTTATAAGCGGGGGGGTTAAGCGGGAGGTGGTTTGTAGGTATTTGTTATTGCCCCCTTTTCTTTGTAGGTGCCATACCTACTTACTATAGTTTAGGTGAATTACTTACACAATTCTTAGGACTGCTTTGGCCAATTAATATTAGTAATAATACGTTGTAGGTAATTCGATGTTCTTGTTATGAATATAAGGACGAACAAATATGCTTTAGGACTTTCAACAGTATGCCAAACATTCTTCGCCAGAAAATTTTAGAACAATCAACATTATGCGATACAACAGGCACTCTTTGCCGACTGTACTTTTTGACCCTGGTTACCTAAGTACTCGTCAAGACGAATCAAACGAGCCCAAACTCGATGAGGTTATGTCGTTTTATTACGGAGTTCTTATGGTCACCCTCCAACTCCATCTTCAGACCCTAGTTACCATCTAGGATCAAAGTACTCGTCAAGACAAATCAAATGAGCCCAAACTCAATGCGGTCGTATCGTTTTATTACAGAGTTTCTATGGCCATCTTTCAGCTCCATCATCAGATCAGGTCCATGTCATAATAACATTGCATTGACATCCAATTCACACATGTCTGCAAAATTTCAGCTCAATGGGAAACCGGGAAGTGGGTCAAATTTAACTTGCAAGATTTGACCCGTTGAGGAGTTCCGTTGCGGCCATCTACGGTCTTCTTCATCAGGTCCAGTTTACCAAATGATACTTTCTGAATGCAAATACTTCACTTGATACTAAAAATGCTAAAATCACTATAGGTTAGCCTGTAAAATTTGAAGGTTGACCTCGATTTCTCTAGGATCCCATGATCAGATCTTGACTTGGTGCCAATGGGACCACCTCAGAAGTATACTGTTTCAAACAAAAACAGAATTTTGAAAATCGGTTCACAATTGAGGGAGTAATCGCGTAACAAACATACAAAAAAAAAAAAAAAAAACATACAGACGAATTGAGAACCTCCTCTTTTTTTGAAGTCGGTTAAAAATAAAGTAAATGTCCACTATCCCTTCCGCATGTTACAAAAGAGCTGATAACTTTGAAACGGCTAAACCAATTTTAAATGAAAAATGTCTATGAATCATTCCAAGAAACCTATTTTTAAATAAAAAACCGAATCCAAATCAGTTCACCCGTTTAAGAGCTATGATGACACAGACATACACGCACGCACACATACACAAACACACACACACACACACACACACACACACACACATACCCCTCTTTTTGTGTCGGGGGTTAAAAATACTTCAAATCGGTACTCGTCGTTGACGCAACTTAACTACAACTTGGAAAAATTAGTCTTTTTCAATTGTATACCTACAGCAAAGAGACCAGAGAAAATCTACAATGCAAACAACAACCAGTTGACAATTCATTTTACCATATATAACATTAAGTATCATCGGCTTACCATAATCTATTAAGCTACACACTCGCTGTAATCGGCTCGAGCTGTCAGCCACTAACATAATATTCTGATAGTAGATAACGTCGCTCGCGGCTTGAGACTCCTGCGCAGCGTGAAGTTCGACTTATTGAGATATTATAAATGAATATCTAATCCTTTTAAACGAACAATTCTCTAACGGAAAACGGCTCTAACAAGTTTTGGAACAAGGAAATTCGAACAAACGTCAAGTTACACTTCCACGGAACAATAGAAATTTAGCCAAGTGATGCATTAAAGCTTGCGCCTGTTGTCTATCGGCTGATGCACGTGATATGGGACCGATCGAATTGTTTTTTTAATTGTCTTTTTTACCAATATACGGCAGGTAAAGCTCCCGGATATTCATTTATACTGTGTGTCCTAAAACTCAATGTTAATCTGGTACCGCGCGAGAGGCCTAGTGATAGGTAAAAATCCATGGCACTTTTTTAAACGATAATAGAGTCACATAACATATCATTTAGTAGTGGTAGAGCCATGTTGCAGCTAGCCGCGGCATCACAAATGGGCCGGCTCTTCCGGGGCAGTACCACCCTCTCACAGAACACCGGCGTGAAGCAGCAGGGGGGTTACTACGAAATTCGAAGTTCGAAGTTCGGATCGTGCGGTCCCTCTCACTCTCGTAATAAATACCATTAGCGTGAGCGGGACGGCACGAAAGGAAGTTCGAATTATGCACTTCGTGGTAGGGCCTCTGTACTCCTGCTGCGTTTCGTACGGTCAGTGAGAGCGCCGGGAGCCCAATACCTCTCCCCCTCCCTCTCCCCTATTCCCTCTCCTTTTTGAAGGCCGAACAGATCTGACTTTCTTTGAGTTGTTGATATTTATAGGCGGTGGTGATCATTTTTTCATTACATGACCCGCTTGCTCGCTTGCTTCCCTCTCATAATAAAAAAAATATATCACTTTTTGAACTAGATATTTTCAAAAAAATGTCTATTATCGGTTAACAAAGTGACATGGTTTTTTTATTTTTTTTTATAAATTGGCCTCTCGCCCGATTCCAGGTTGTCGTTGAATCTTGGGACACCCTGTAGAAAGATTCTATCAAATAATTATTTCGTGCTAATTTTCATTGACCGATAAAGTGAATTAATTTTTCTTGAACCTTGTACTTTATAATAATTGGATCGTTCGACCATTTATTTTGTCACTCCAGCCAGTCGACGACTGGTGTAAACGCCCCTTTATCTACATACTCGTTTATGTCATAGACACGAACCGACACAAGAGGCGTCAATACCGTGACCTACCCCTGACATTTAAGTTACGTGGAAGCAAGGGTTATGTTATGGAACTTATGGATTATGCTATGTCGAATTTGCATTTTGTCTTGGTAAGGTCATTTTCGTAAATCGAATTTGTAATGATTGGTTGTCGATATAGGGCCATTTGGATGACATCACTACAGTACGCACTGGTGATGTCATATACTTAGTAATGTATAGTCAGTCGATTAAAAAATTCCTTTACCACCCTAAGGTTCAATGTCAGTTGTACGGCTTAAAACATCAAAGGCTATTTTCACTTACGAATCAATATGACAATCAACCTCATTGTTTTTTATTTGATCTAGGAACTGGCATAAAAAATGGTAAAGCACTTACTTGGTCAACTAAACTAAGTAGATAATAATGATGAGTTTCGGACAGGAATTACAAGAGTATTCCAATTAGGTATTAGAAATGAAGAGTGTGTCGTTTTTACAAGGTTTTATTTAACTTGCCCCTGTTTGTTTGGGTCAAATCTAGGAAATCGAATTTAACCCAGTTCCAGAGCGGTGTCGGTTGGATTGACTTCATATTTAATATTTGGTATACTTACATAAAAAAAATGTAGGTTGGATAACAATGCAATCACATTTAACAAAAAGTACAGTTCTTTGGCAAAAATGCTTGCGCTAAAAATTATTTTGTTAAGAAAATTTTATTTTTAATTGAAAGATTCAAATTATTTAATTTACATGTAGGTTATTTATCACTGTACACATTTAGGTACGTATTAGAAAGCTTAATCAAAAATATGACAATAATTACCTATGTACTTATTTATGGTTATGATATGACGATATCCACACGCAAATTATCTGTAATAACATGATTTACATACAAAGATAAATTAAAATAAAAATTCATGGACCCTTATTTTGCTCCTTGAACTAGTCGATTGCACTGTGAAGGATATAGTGTATAAGTCTTGGAAGAAGTTAAAAGACAGGATAAAAGGAGATTGGCCACAAAATGCTGGGCGAGCTGTTACGTAACTTGAAACGATAGTACATCATTTTGGAGTCCATTTAACTGTCGCTGCGAGCGGAAGCGCAAGCCAGCGCCACAGGGAAATGCAAGCGAGGTCAAATACCGCAAACGGATATTGTTTTACGCTATTTCTTTTGCTCTATCTAATATATAAAAATCTCGTGTCACGGTGTTTGTTATCGAACTCCTCCGAAACGGCTTGACCGATTTTTATGAAACTTCTTTGTTTGTATCCATCCGGTAGGTCTGAGAATAGATCGTAGGCTATTTTTTATCTTCGCAGATAGAGTCCCGGGCAACAGCTAGTAAATTTATAAATTTGCTTTATGTCAGCGTTGACGTATAAGCTATCTATGTATGTATGTGTTTTTATGGTTTCATGTGTGCTCTCGCCCCTTCCTCTACCCCCGCCATGACGTACGGTACAGACATATAATTTGAGTCTTATAAAACTATGCAATAATTAAAGGACTATTCTCAACAATATGATTACGTGTCAATAGAGCACAGCCGTGCCTCTCGCACCGTAGCATATTTCCCTAAATAATATTTCCACTGTTGTCGTAATATGAAAAAATCCTAACAAAATTTACATTGAAGTAATTGAAGCTTAAGTATATCAAGCGCAGCATTCTAATTGTTCGAAGGACTGATAGAATCGAAAATCGAAGTTCGCATCGTACCGTCTCGCTCACTCTCGTATTAAATGCTATTAGCGTGAGCGGAACGGCACGATACGAAGTTCGAATTTTGCACTTCGTAGTATAAGGCCAGAAACACCGACCTGCACTCCAAAACTCAGACTCAGACAAAGAACGCTAACTCAAGTCGGAGGCGTGACATGTCTGCCGAATGCATCCGGATCGTTGGGCAAAAATCGTCACAAATCAGGTTTTAGGTGCCGGGCACTGGACAGGGGCAGACCAAAACGGAGATAGCGGGATGATTTGGACCGTTCTGACCCCTTTTGGTAAAATTATCAGAAAGGTTTCTATCCCAGTGTGGAAAAAAAGGGTTGACTTTTGTCCAACAGTGTGACGTCTAATAGGCTATTAAAAAAGCTAAATGGTCAACTGCTTTTGTATATAGTATATCTTCAAGGCTAATTTCTAAATGAATTGTGACGTCATGACTTGCACACAGTGCACACAACCTGCATCAATAACTTATTTGACATCATTAACCAATAATTCCAATACACAGCTCTAAGAAAGAAAGAAAATACATTTATTTACAACAACACAAGACACTTCATCAATATTTTTACAAAACAAAAGACAACACGAAAGCTAAAGATTTGTCATTGCGGTTGCAAATCGGACACTGGCTCAGCATAATGCTGAGGCGTTTATTATAGCACCCCAGCGCTGATTTTCAGCTAGTATTGGTGACACCCGGATCGCTGCTTAGATAGATAAATAAACTGCACACTAATAGCGACATAAGACTACATGCGTAAATAGATAATTTGTACATTATAAAAGCAAATAATATTAACAAAATTAAGTAATCAATTACTCTAATAAAAAACATATTTTTTTTACCACATAAATTTTTGATTAAGTGTTAAATTTGATTTTTATTAGGTAGCCTTCAAATAGATTAAACAAATAGTTAGTCGATTGAGCAGGCTAATGAGTGACATTACAATTCACTACTTGTTAGTTATTACCCATAGAATCAACTCAATCAATATACTATTACTAAAACCGGCCAAGAGCGTGTCGGACACGCCCAAGGTAGGGTTCCGTAGCCATTACGAAAAAATCAAGTAATATTTTTCTAAGGATTTCGTATGTGTACGGAAATCGTCCAAGTTTAGGTATGTTTTATACCTTAGGCTACTATTTGCTCTTAAACTACAAATAATTTCCAAGCAATCTTAGCCGCTATAATTTTCCTAGTAAATTTGATATATTTACTACCATTTTTTTTACCATTTTACCATTTTAACGACCGCTTTAGCCTAGTTGGCAGTGACCCTGCCTACGAAGCAAGAGGTCCTGGGTTCAAATCCCGGTAAGGGCATTTATTTGTGTGATGAGCACGAATATTTGTTCCTGAGTTATGGATGTTTTCTATGTATTTAAGTATTTATTTATCTATATAAGTATGTTTATCCGTTGCTTAGTACCCATAACACAAGCTTTGCTAAGCTTACTTTGGGACTAGGTCAATTGGTGTGAATTGTCCCGTGATATTTATTATTTATTATTATTTATTCTGAATTTTTTCAAATTTTTCCACCCAACAGTTTAGATTTTAGAGGGGGGGGACGGTCGATTTTAATGAAAATTTTCACTTTAAAGTTGAATATTTCGCAAACAGATCACTGAATAGAAAAATCATGCTAGCAACTCCGCAATGGTTTCAAAAGACCTATCCAACGATACCCCACACAATAGGGTTAGTCGAGAAAATAAAAATCACCCCCACTTTACGTCTATGGGAGGTACCCTAAAAAATATATTTTTTAGTTTTTTTTATTTAACCACTTTGTCGGCGTGACTGATATATATATTCATGTCAAATTACAGCCTTCTAGTACTAACAGTCTCTGAGCATAGCCGCGGACAGACAGACAGACGGACAGACATGGCGAAACTATAAGGGTTCCTAGTTGACTACGGAACCCTAAAAACGTGTTTTGACAGCTCATAAAAATTATGTCAATTAATTGATGTGACGCAAATTACGAATAAGTAACTGGGCGGCCGAGCTCCGCTCGGGCTGAAACTCGGTACCAAGCGTTTTCCCAGAGATAAGACCAAGCTAGATAAATTTTTCATCCCTGAAAACCCCCACATACCAAATTTCATCGAAATCGTTGGAGCCGTTTCTGAGATTCTGATTATATATATAATATACAAGAATTGCTCGTTGAAAGGTATTAGATAGATAGATAACAAAATATAATTATTATATATGTAAGTACTATTTAGCTACATTGTAAAGTTCCAAAATTTTAACCACTGTAGGCCGTTCATACAGTCTAGGGTTAAATCAATAAATCTTTAACCATGGGTTAAGAATGACGGTTTCAAACATTTTGACACTACTTTACCTTGGAGTAGCACTTAACTGTGAGTTAAGTTAACTAATGGTCCGTACAAGTCCGCTTAAGTGTAAACATAAAATTTCGCACCAGTATACTTCAACATCATCTCGGTTTATGTGCGTCCTTTGGCTGTACCCACGCGGGCTAGTGCGGATTGGGAACTTCACATTCACCATTTACCAGTATTTTTCATGCGACGTAAATGAAGACCACGATGTATTTAAGTAAAATCGTGGAATCCCCAAAAATTTTACTATCGTATGTACGCGTAATACCGCGAGCGAAGCGGTATGTACCTACCTAATTCATAGTTTCCACTGTGATCACATTACTAGGTAATTCAATATTCAACCACTGATTTCATCAGTTCTTTGACTTTGTTCTGCTTTACTGATATTTCTTTCATTTGGTTGTAATTTAGGGGGTTACCTGGAAAGTTTTTGGGGAGTTTTAAAAATGGGTTCTTTGATAGATTTTGATGTGTTCTTTTCGAATAATTAATTAGATCTGAGTCATCAGTAACAGTTCCTGTAATTCATCACGCGATCCAGGCCTTCTACAACGAAGTTCAAAATTCATACTTCATATCGTGCCGTCCCTCTCACGCTAGTAGTATTTAAAATAAAACGAGATTGAGCGAAACGGTACGATAGGAACTTCCATTTTCGAATTCCGGAGTAACCCCTGGCCTAATACTACAAAATTCGATTTTTGAACTTCTTTTCGTGCCGTTCCGTTTACGCTAATAGTCTTAAAAAGAAAAGTAAAAGAAGCAGCAGGATATGAACCTCGGATTTCAAATTTCAAAATAGCTGCTCCACAGGATTGGCGGATCACAGAAACAACACCTAAAGTGAAATATTTAAATGAGCATAATTTAGTGCTACACATTCGTGATATCGGATAGCGATCGGCTGACCGCAACAGTAACTATTATTGAACGGCGTGAGCACTATTAGGGCGTGAAAATTGGTTCGTCCCTACCAGTAAGGTCACATCACCAGTCTCCGGTGCTCGCTCACCAAATCAGATAGATATGTAAAGCCTTATTTAAACAATACAAAAAATATTAAAACAAGTTTGGTTTGAAGTATCTTTTTGTATTTTTATTTTTCAACTGCATTTTTTTTACTTTTACGGTCATCCCGTGAAATCCATATATTTCATACTAAATACAAACTGAAACATAGATGCACAGAAAAAACCCCCCGTGTCACGTGCTAAACCCCTACACCACCACTGGTCAGTGACCAATGTAGGGGTTTAGCACGTGGCACGGAATGCCAAGGACCTGGGTTCGATTCCCAGCATTGGTCTTTTTTCTGGGGTTTTTTCTGTGCATCTATGTTTCAGTTACAAAGTTAGAAATACAAGAAATATGGATAGGTACGTCTGTCCCCGCGTAAAATTTCTAGCCGTATGTGATTCGGTCACGTTTCACACAAACACCGTGCGTGCCATGGCCGTATAGCCGTGGCTATCTAATGGTTTGACCCGAGCAGAGGGGTTCAAATCCCGGCTCGCACCTCTGTGTGTTTCGGATTTTATGTGCGAAATTACATTTGAAATTTACCATGAGCTTTGCGGTGAAGGAAAACATCGTGAGGAAACGTGCATACACCTGCGAAGAAATTCAGTGGTGTATGTGAATTTCCCAATCCACACTGTCTGTGGTGCTGTTGATGATCGACCGCACGATGTTTCCAAATTGTCTAAATGAGGTTTTAGGAAAGAAAGTCAATATTTAATCGCATACATGTATATGGATTACACTTGCCCAATTTTACGTAATCTTATTGTTAAAGTAAAGGTGATCCACTTGCTCGTTTTTTACCTTGTTTCATAAAAACCAACAATAACAGTGATTCCTTCCGACAAGGTTCTACAGAGAACCAAGATGAACATTAGTTGACTCAACAATCACACTAATATTATAAAGGCGAAAGTTTGTGAGTTTGAGTTTGGGATGTTTGTTACTTCTTCACGCTAAAACGGTTTGACGGATTCTGATAGTTTATAACCTGGATTAATATAAAGGATACTTTTTATCCCGGAAAACTGCGTAATTCCTGCGGGATAGCGATAAACGAATTCTTTGCAGACGGTGCTCAATTGCATTAAATTAAATCTTCGTCTAAATTGGTCTGGCGACAAAACAGCCACAACATTTGAAGTTTATAAAATAAAGTTTCAATTTATTTTATTTTTCGTACTTTTGTTTTGACCAAAACATACACATAACATACTACATACGTACAAAATGTGAAGGTAAATAAAAGACTTCACACGTGTTTAAAAAGATTGACGATTCGATTCCAAAATTGAAAAGTAGATGCGGGAATTAATATAAACGATACCGTGTAGAAGCAGTGTTTATCATCGTATGCGCAGCGGGGTTTCTTTAAGAGCTTGTCCAATGCAATGTCCAATGAATTCTCGATTAAAGATGGCGTTACACTAGCCGAAGTACACAATCGAATCGAATGATCTTACAAGGAAAGTTAACCCCTCGTATGCTTAGAGCCGTGGTAGCCTAGTGATTTGACCTATTGCCTCTCAAGCAGAGAGTCGTGGGTTCGAATCCGGGGTCGCACCTCTGAGTGTTTCGGAATTTATGTGCGAAATAAAATTTGAAATTTACCATGAGCTTTACGGTGAAGGAAAACATCCTGAGGAAACCTGCATACACCTGCGAAGAAATGCAATGGTGTTTGTGAAGTTCCCAATTCGCACTGGGCCTGCGTGGAAACTAAGGCCAGAGCCCTTTGATTCTGAGAGGAGGCCTGTGCCCTACAGTGGGACATACATAGGCTGGGATGATGATGTTGATGCTTAGACCGTGCCAAATTTAAGGCATTATTTTTGTATTTTTGAATCCGTAAAATTGACTTTATATGAAACAATTGAGACTAGAATGCACGTTTATTTTTCACTTCCCGCATACGAGGGGTTAAGATTAATGTTTTACGAACGGATAGCCTGGTGGTTAGTG
Source organism: Archips crataeganus (assembly GCA_947859365.1). Lineage (NCBI taxonomy): Eukaryota > Metazoa > Arthropoda > Insecta > Lepidoptera > Tortricidae > Archips > Archips crataeganus. The sequence continues at coordinate 7,791,651 of OX402065.1, forward strand.
ACTGACTACGAAGCTTGAAGTCTCGAGTTTGAATCCCGATAGGGGGCAGACGCTTGACGATGAATAAAAATGCTATACCTGCGTAATGGTTATTCTATTATATTTAAGTAAGTATTCAGCAATATGACCATGTTTATCCGTTGCCTGGTACTCGTACTAAATAGGTACAGGCTTTACATAGTTTGGAACTACGTCAATTAGTGTCAATAGGGATAATGACTCCACCAATCAACTGATGTACTTTTTATGACCTGTCAAAACACGATTTTCCCGTAGATTTTGTACGGCGCATGCAAGTTATGAAGTTACTTCCATACCAGCTAAAAAATATAATTTTGTAGTTAATTGAAAATTAATCTGGTTTTCAGGGCTAAAATAACGTGTTTTTTATTAGAGTCGCGTCTTGTAGCGTTATGGAGTAGAGTCGTAAAACCGAGTTTTGTACACAAGTGAAAACTATAATAGCCTTTTTTAGGGTTCCGTAGTCAACTAGTTAGGGTTCCGTAGTCAACTAGGAACCCTTATAGTTTCGCCATGTCTGTCCGTCTGTCTGTCTGTCCGCGGCTAAGCTCAGAGACTGTTAGTACTAGAAAACTGTAATTTGGCATGAATATATATATCAGTCACGCCGACAAAGTGGTAAAAGAAAGAAAAAATATTTTTTTTTTAGTGTACCTCCCATAGACGTAAAGGGGGGTCGATTTTTTTTTCTCGACTAACCCTATAGTGTGGGGTATTGTTGGATAGGTCTTTTAAAACCATTGCGGGGTTGCTAACATGATTTTTCTATTCACTGATCTGTTTGCGAAATATTCAACTTTAAAGTGACAATTTTCATTAAAATCGACCGTCCCCCCCCTCTAAAATCTAAACTGTTGGGTGGAAAAATTTGAAAAAATTCAGAATAGTAGTAAATATATCAAATTTACTAGGAAAGTTATAGCGGCTAAGATTGCTTGGAAATTATTTGTGGTTTAAGAGTAAATAGTAGCCTAAGGTATAAAACATACCTTAACTTGGATGATTCCGTACACATACGAAATCCTTAGAAAAATATTACTTGATTTTTTCGTAATGGCTACGGAACCCTACCTTGGGCGTGTCCGACACGCTCTTGGCCGGTTTTTTAAGTAAACAAATTGGTTTCATTCAAACCAATTTGTTTACTTAATTCTTGCAAAGTTGTCAGTCTTATTCAGTCAAAAGTCAAGGTTTCTATGTTCTATTTTTAACCCCCGACACAAAAAGAGGGGTGAACCGGAGAGGGGTGACGGATGGACCGATGTATATGCGGTTTTTTTATTTGGAAGCAGGTTTCTTGACGATAATTCATAGACATGTTTCATCAAAATTGATTCAGCCGTTTCAGACGCATAATGGGCATTTACTTTATTTTCAAACATACTGTATGACAAAAATGCGTCAGGGTTTTTTATTTTTTTAATTTACTTACCTATAGTTATTTATATGTATAGTAGCTGTTGCCCACGACTTCGTCTACGAAGAACAGGGTTATAAAAATAAACTACAACCCATTCTCAGACCTACCAAATATACAGAAAAAAAATCATAAAAAGCGGTCAAGCCGTTTTGGAGGAGTTCGGTAACAAACACCGTGACACGAGATTTTTATATATTAGAAGACTAGCTGAGAAAAGTTTAGACTAGAAGAAGATTGATTTATTGCAAAACAAATGACTGTCTAGATTAAATTCATATGATTCATAGGTTTTATTAGTTTAACGATCTGGTGGCGTTGTGGTTGATGACTAGGTCAATTGGTTTCAATCGTCCTGTAATTTATTTTGTACTGTTATTATTTTGATTGATTAGAAATTGTAGTTATTTTTTTATTTTTTTTTATGTATATAATTGATTATTTTTATTATAATATGATTGTTTTCTTTGTCAATAGTAGTTATTGTTCTGTAGTGTCACAATGCAATTGGGACAATATAATTCTTTGGTTTTGTTTTTGGACTTAATTACCGATATCCTAACGAAGTTAGTTCGATTCAATGCAACGAGCCTCTCCCCGCGAGCACTAGATGGCGCTATTATCAAACTTACCGCTGCTATGATTTTTGGGCGTATTTATTTAATATAATTAAGTAAATACGGACAAAATCTGAGCTCTTGTCTTTCCTAAATATTTAATTAATGAAATAATGAGGAAAGCTAAATAAATTAAGTTAATCGTCTTCTCTGTGGCACGACCTGTCAAAACACATAACACAAATTACGGTTAGCGTTATCTCGAGGGGCGTGACTTAATTAAGCCTTTAAAACCCAGTGCCGCCAAAAATTCGGCACATTTTGAATCCGAACACAGCTATCTAAAAACAGTACATCTACTACATAATATTATAATCCTGTGGATACTCTGCCCGTTATTGGTAAGTTCTCTCCAAAAGCAAATATCAACATTCACCTTGTCTAATTTTATGTGTTTATTTCTAGCTTTCTATCTCTAAATTTATTATAATACTATCTCCTGTTCTTACCTAGCTAGCTCCAACGGTCTGCATTTAATTGTAAATTCTTTTTGAACCTCTTAGACCGTTAGGCAGTTTCAGTTAGTTCAAATTTAAATTTCAAAAAGACAGTTTTCGTTTTCACTAAATTATTTTATTTTTTGTATTACATTTAGCTTCATCTTTCTCTCTTTGTGAATTCCGTATGATTGCTCTGCCACACAGCCAGCGTTTAAATTCGGACCTATGGTCAGGGGCCGTTATGGACGTTGGGCCGGTGGACAGAGCAGTTGTATGGGCCCCTGCTGACATTGACTAAATTCCAGGGCAACCAAGTCGGGGTTAAACCGCCGAACGATACTGCAGTCTCCACCTCTTGGCACTACACCACCAGCACACTCCGAGCCCTGAAGCACCCTGGTCTCAGCCCTGCAAATCAGCATCTTCCTTGAAGATCCACCTGCAACGCCCGCAGCGCGTCCTACGGTCTCCCGAATCCAGGGCAGTGTCTGTCCGGGGAAAGCGTATCCCACTCAAGTGCTTAGAACCTACGACCCTCTAGTCTCTTGCTTGATCACAGCTTTAGCGTACCTACCTAATAAACGTCTAGACTTGTTTTTATGGTTTAATTCCTCACCTCGAGACCTATACCTAAACTGTGACAGTAGTTAATTTTATTGTATTGTAGCATTATGGGCGCTTTGGTTCTTGCTGTAAGTCCGTAATTGTGTAATTAATAAATAAATAAATAATAAATAAAAAATAATAAATAATGAAAGCATTGTTCAAAAATCGGTTAACATTAAGAAACTGTTATCGCATTTTGTATGAAGAGCTAGTAGACTCCTCTTAAAAGGTCCATCGTGCAATTACGGAGATGTAACTACAGCTTAAACTCTTCGATGAATGGACGTTGCCTGCGCTGCCTTGAGGTGCCGATAGCTGACGCTTTTACGGTGTCCTGTCACATGAAAATTGTCAACGGCGCATGAAAATGTATTTAAATTACAGATAAACTCATTTGCAAACAATGTTTATTTGTCCATGCTGAATATTAAGCGCTTACGTTACTTTAAGGCTTTAGGTAGGTACTTAAGTTGTTCAAAGAAAGGTTTAATTTTTATGGTTCCGTATAAAAGGAAATGGAACCCTTATAGGGTCACTTCACTCACTGGCGCACTGTGTTGTGCGTCTGTCAAGATTTTTGACATTAATATCGAACACTCAGACCTGCAATGTCTTAAGGATTTGCCACACTGGACGCGTTCTGCGGTCTGCGGTCAGGTCAAATTTAACGCAGCCCGCATTATGTATGAACAACATTGTCGGTCTCTATATATTTTGTACAGATACTTATGCGATCTCTTTGACCGGACCGCAGACCGCAGAACGCATCCAGTGTGGCAAATCCTTTAAGGAGCAGTGAAAAATTTTAAGTTACTAAATTTACACGACTGTATAGTCGGGGTAAGAAAAGGTTCGTCACTTTTCGACTCTATGTCAACGAGTTAAGGTCGAAAACTGACTAACCTTTTCTTACCCCGACCTTCTCTTTTCTTACCTTTATAGTTAACACGGTAACTTTCTTAGGAAAATATTGTGGTGATTTCCCTTCGCCTTCAACAGCGCAGTGCTGGAGTCCTATGGAGTTTAGTGATACCCACAGAAAGACATAAGTCCAGAGCCGGATCTAGGGATGTGCTAAAGCTCCGGGACCTCAACAAGGGACAGGCCCCGGTTTAAAAAGAATTCGAAGGACTAGCAATTTTTTTTAAACGGGACATTTCGGCTTTAAATAATTTTTCTCTTTCGTTGCTCTAAGGCCTCCAGACTTCTAAATCCGGTCCTGCATAAGTCCATTATATTCTTAAACGGACATGGAATTGCCAACTATTGCTAAGTTAAATACTCACCACTTCAAAGCTAGTAGTATACAGTAGTTAATTTCCAATAGATAACGGCTATTTTCGAGAGGTGCTGTTATATTATCATATCTTCAGCCATTGCCATTTGCATCTGTAGATCTGACTTACATAGCTACTGTAGACGTAGACGTAGGATGTACCCTTAGTTGCTGTATAGGGTAACGATAAGAAACACGATGACAGCCTACTAAACAAAGAGTGTCGCGGGCTTTTATCAAAAATAGAAGTACATTATACGTCTATGAAGATGGAGAAGGTCTTCGAGCACGTCCGTAAGGCGGCACAGGGTGTCGGTTACAGGGGATCCCAGCTGTTTATCTACCCACTCGACTCAAGTGGGTAGACGAACAACTGGGATCCCTGCTCGAGTCTCATAGAGCTAACAATTTCAGCTCATTTAGACTTCAAGTGCCTAACAAGCACCAGCAAATGTTCCTGCGGTCTGACTTCTGACCGGAGGGTGTTGTGTTCCATCGTTTTAGGGAAGCGACGAAGACGAGTTTAAAAAATCCCTAAATAGTTGTTAATTGGTTTTTACTAAAAAATTATTTTTTATCAATACTTACTTACTGCCAGGGCGCAGTGACCCAAAGTGGGTCTTGGCCTCCAACACCAGATTACGCCACGCCTTGCGATCTTGAGCCAGCTCTTGCCAGTCTTCGACCCCGAGGTCCAAAAGGTCTTTCAGGACCTCGTCCCTCCAGCGGTACCTAGGACGACCAACCGGCCTACGTCCACTCGGTCGTCCCAAGTACGCTCTCTTCACGGCTCGATCCTCTCCCGACCTTTCTACGTGTCCGAGCCACCGGAGTCTGGACGCCTTGGTCTCTCCTATAACATTGGGCTCAGATACCAGGTCCTCAACTTCCTTATTCCTTCTTACCCTCCAGCTACCATCCTCCCTCTGAGTCGGCCCCAGAATCTTCCGCAGAATCCTCCGTTCTGCCACTGCCACTAGCAATCTTTTTTTATCAATAAATAAATAAATTTGTTCTCATTGGTTTTAATGACTATTATTAAAAAATGCATCTAATCTAACAAATTTAAACTTGATCTTTACCGAGTCGTATACAAAAAACACGCATTACAGGCTTAATGAAAACAAAATCAGGATCGCGTCCTTTGAGTTGTAGACTCCTTTGTAACGAAATTTACCCATAATCCCATATAGTTTGTATGATTAACTTTCGTTGCACAAAGGAGTCAATTAAGTTTTGTTTTAAATAAAGCCCTTAATTGTTACATGTCTGACGTAAAATGCTTGAACATTGTAACAATTACTTATTTACTTATACATATAAAATTTTAGTTTTATTTTTTATCAATTTTCTACTATTTTTACTCCAGCTTACTTACTTATACGTTATACTAATATTAACGTGGTGCAACACACTTTTAGACATGGACATTTTATCGGAGATAGTGCCAATCTGCTTATCTACCATACGTAAATACTATGTATTTGCACTATATTTAGTTTTATAGGGGCTAGTTTTAACTTCATATTTGTTTTTGGAGTAAAAGTTGGAAATCGGCTAAATTTGTCAGATACCCGGAATTATCCAATGTCAGTTAAGCGGATCTGTAATATCCTCGACGATTTACAAATGAAGGGTACACGGAAATAACATGTCTAGTCACTACAGTAGTCAACTTTATACCTACCAAATAAATCAAAACAAAATCGTAATCGTAATCAACTTTATTGAATAATGAGATTTTAATCTCAAAATGTAGACCTTGCATAGCAAAGTACTATAACTCACCATTGGATTAAATATGAATATCTGAAAATAATACATATTTGTTCACTCTTACAGAAATGGTTACCATATATAGTAATTGTTCATGATGACTAACTTTCAACCCATTAAAACTAAAAAAGTTTTTCAATTTGGGGTCATCGTTCATCCACCATTACATATCATATTTTGATTTATAGACTTTTTTTACCGAATACCGGCAAAATATATGTGACATTGGCCCAAGCCTTAAGGCCGCCATTAAGGGGAATAAAATAATCACTAAAAAAGTAGCTCATGTGACTAGACATGTCCTTTCCGTGTACAAATTGTGTTATAGTACATTGTGCATTAAGGGCCGTAAAAAGGGGATTACTACGAGCAAGCCCGAATTAGTTAATTAAATTGAAGTGTTTAGAGAGACATCAAACACTTCAATTTAATTAACTAGGTATATTGACACTTTTTCAACAAGATTTAACTCCTTAGGGAGGAAAAGCTATACGTCGTAAATCTATAACTCCCGTAAGAACAATTTAGGCCATTGTCATTTAGTATAAAGGCATACCTTGACGAGCAATTGTGATGAAAAAGTTTATGTCTTATTAATTATTTTTCAACCGACGAAAACAAAAGGAGGAGGTTCTCAAGACGACGTGTATATATTTTTTTTTTTATGTATGATCACGCATAACTTTTTACAGAGTAGTCCGATTTTGATGATTCTTTACTTATTGGAAAGCGTATACCCCGAGGGTGGTCCCATTTAAATTTGGAAATAATATTCCTACCCTAAGGGTAGGAAAACAGGGGATGATTGACTAACTTTTTACAGAGTAGTCTGATTTTCATAATTCTTTTTTATTGGATAAAACGTAAAAGCAAAAAATAATACCTTTTTTGTTTGACCTTAATCTAGGTACCAGTTTGAAGTCGGTGCCACAGCACGAGCCAGGAAAAAAGGTATTATTTTTTGCTTTTCAGTTTTTTCGGCGGCTTAATATTTAGCCGTAGCCACAGGAGCAGGAACGGCGAGCGCGCCTGTTTGTAGCGGTGCTACGCGCTAAGCGCTACGTCATGCTACGAGCCCTCTACGACGCTTCCCGATTATTTACGGAATGTAAATTGACACAATTTTATTTTTAATAGTCCATAATAAATAAAATGACTGAATCGGAAATGTAATTTAAAAGATATGATACTATTTTTTGTTTGTGAAGAAAAAATTACACTACACTATTTTTGCTCAAATAGTTAAATCAAATATTTGCAAAGAATCGCAACATATTAGTTATCAAAATGTATCCAAGGGCATTCTGCTTACATCAACTTACCTTTTTGCCAATATAATTATGATTATGTTATTTGATAGAAACACTCTTATTCAGTAAACATTTAATACCGAAAATAACAAATACAAATCACTTTACATAAATAATAAATGAATACCCTTCTTTTGGCGCCGCGTCATTACGTAAAAAAATACTAGTCAACCGTATAGCAAAAAAAAACACAAAATGTCACTATACTAAATTCCTAAGCAAACAACTAAAACGTATACGCTTGCCAAAAACACCACCGAAAAGTTCGCACCACATGGCTACGCACTGCCATTGAATATGATATTCAGCCATTATCAATGGCACATTGTCCCAACACTTTCACGCGCCGCGCCGCGCACCCCCTCTGCGCTCGCGTCGAACTATAAAAGCCCGCTCCCGCCCTCATTTAGTCAGACGCAAGTTGCACTTCAACATAGCGAGTCCTGGAAGATACTAGTCTTCCAGCAGCGCTATACATCGATAAACTCGCTAACAACCTAAAACTCTTTCTCTCTCTTTCACTTCTGTGCAACCAGATCAACCCATCAAAATGAACCCCATGGTGAGTACTTAATTTTTTTTTAATTTATCCGTGACAGTGGATACGATTTAATTAAGAAGCTGGAGGCATTTGATACGATTAAAACGGACAGCAGTGATCTATATTGATCTAATGATGTGTCGTAGATCACTTATGCAAATTTCTATGGTTCCGTTCGAGTGATTAACGGTGCGCGTGCGCCTGTTTCGGTTTGCGATAACTCAATTTATTATTGTTATATCAGATATCGGGGACCAGTTCTTACTTTGTTGTTTGAGCCTTGCCCAACACAGGCGCCGCGCCGCAGGATACCTGACCTCTGCTCAATCTTAAATCAAACAAGTGTACTAGAACTTATTTTTCTAACAATGGAACAAAGAACTTTTCAATAGAATAGTTGTAACAAATATGATTTCAACATATTGTAATAACAAAATTTCTTAAGCATAGATAGGTATGCATATGAAATCGCAATAGTTTATTTGAGATCATTTCAGTTGATTACTTAATTCAATTTTCCCAAAAATTACAGTATTCACCATAAAGCACCTTGTAACAAAGTGCTGCAACTAGAAAAAAAAATTGTTTTTTTTTTTAAGGAAAGCCTGAGAAAGCAAAAAAGTGAAAAAAAACCTCAGAGCTAGAGAAAATACTAAAATGACCAAAAATAGGTATATAAAACGTAAATTACAAAATAACACTTTCGTGTCAAATGCGCTTTACATCACTAAGTAACAACCAAAATAGATCAGCTCATTATCACCCGATTATCATGAAATAATGCACAACCACTCATTTAGTAATTTCCTAATATTCATTAACGAACATTGTCTACGCTCGTCATAATTATGTCGTTAATTGGCATAGTGCGCAAGTAGGCCTGTGTCGAAAATTAAAAAGTTAGCGACGCGGCACGTGAGGTCGGCTGTGCACGCGACCGCACTTAGGTCATTGCCAGGAATTTACCATATTTCATGCTCTATTTAAAAAAAAACGTGATTCTGCTTTTAAAACTACTTACTTAAAAAATAAAATCGCATTTTGTAACTAATCAGAGCAATTTTAATACATTTTTTATTCATTTTGAGTTTTAGATAGGTATACAGTGTCAGTAATTGTCTAAGTGTTGTGTAATTCGACCCGAGATATTGAGACCTGAAATGACTCTAAATATCCGTATTTCATTTTGAACATTACACGTAATGTGAACCAAATAATTATATTTTGTTTAATGTTTATTTGGGCAAAAAACGGCACAATATAATAAGTGAACTTAAAGAAAAACAAAATAAAATATTTTAATGTAACATATTCATTTTTAGTGAATTCTGTAAAATTGTTAACTCTGTACCATTCCGGTATAGTGTAAATTATCTTTTAAATTTATTGCAAAAAAATTTACAACACCAGCATGTTTTATTACAACAGATTGAAGATATCAAGCTTCAACAGTTCGCATTTCTAACTGCTTATTATGTTATCTAGCTCACTTTCATCTTTACACTGATTGCTTTGTTTTCCTACTTATTACTGATGAATCAGTTTTCCTTTACATAACTAATAACGATCACATTATAATTTGCATAATCAAGAAAAAAAATTCGTGAAATATTTATAAGGCAAAGCTACATTTTGCGTAAAGCAACTTAGAAACGGACTTGATTAAAATTTACGCGTGTTTCGATGAAATAAAATCTGTTCCGTTGGGCAATTCGGTGTGAGCCTTTGCACTAGTAAAGTACACATTTTTTGCAATAACAATAAACCAATGCGGTTAAGGTGTCGTTAAGAACGAGCACAAAATGAAACTCGACTCGTTTCCGTACCAATGTCATTGAAAGTTGACCAATAGCGAGATATTGATCTTTATGGCAAGGGCGACCTGTCCTTTGCGCTATAAATGCATAATCATCGAGATTGTGTCGCCATTGTAAATAAGGGCAGGGCATCGAAGGAGAACGAGACAGGCGAAAGAATAATCATCACCAGTGCAATCCACATATGTTTCATCCACATGAGCTAGACAGAAAAATATTTTAGAAGCACGAGAAATAATGACGCGAGGATATCAGCGATACTTAGTGGAAATCTAGCGAAGTCAATCTAAGAATAAAATTGATGAGCCGTGGGAAAAAACAGTAAAATTTCTACACGAGCATATTGAATAGCTAGGAAGCCAACTTACTTAATTCAATCAGTTACGAGTAACCTTCAATTGCTAAATAACTTGACAATGACATTGCGCTACTTTTTAATGAGTTCAAATTCAGAAGCCGATACACTTAATCATTAGACAATTAATTTGTGAGAATTATTATACATTCATAATGTCAGTATCGCATCGATCTAAATGTTTAGTTCTCAACAAGGAAATACTATTGAAGATAAGATTGCAGTAACGTTAAAATGCAAATTATTACCCCCCAGCGCCGCATTAAATCAAGTTTACTTTAAAATAACTAACTACCACCTAGATATTTAAATCATAATTGCGTTTAAACGACGAACTGTTAACTACCAAGTTGTTTCGAACGTGAGAATTTTCTTGATAATTTGCGACAGAGACTTAGTGCATAAACAAAACCGTCCAACCAAAACAATAGATAGAGCGCGATCGAAAAATCATAAGTGAATTTATGGAAGTCTGCCAATTCGACACAAACGTATAACATCATTTCCATTTCTCTCATGACGCAAAAACTTCAAAAACATTATTATTATAATTGAACAAACATATATCCCAATATGAAAAAAATCTTATATTTAATCGATTTCGCGACAGGCAGATGTACTAAGAATCAGAAAAGGCGTGCCTTTAGGTCATGTCAATTTCATTTCAAGGTACTGAACCCTAAAACAAGATAATGTAAAGGACAACAACAACTTCGCAATGCGTTGAACGGCGTTTGCACATCGGGAATTTGCATCATGGGCGTGTATTAGTTCACACCACCCACCCATAATGTTAGTGAACATAGCCTCAGTAGGCGAAGCTGTCCTGCATTTTCATGCTCCATTTGCGTCAACAATGTCAACAGACTGCTCACTCTTTCGATACAATTGCCCTCCCAAATAATAATTTATACTTAGTGTCAATTCCATGATTTTTAAATTTGCAATAGTTTCTTAAATATACAGTGACCATAATTATTATACTAAATGGGACTTATCACGCATACAATATTTACCTTGACGTTTCGGCCACATTGCAGCGGCCAAAATACAAATAAACTTATAAATTCGCACTTCCGATTCTTACAACCTGTAAATTGCTTTTGTTTTGATGCTTTTGTTTTCTTTTGGTCGGGTGGTATTAGTTTAAGTTGATGATATAAGTGGGTGGTCATGTCATTGTTGGATATTGTCCGGCGCACCTACGGCTGTCACCGCTGCACTGAGTGCTCGGGTGTCGCCAGTCTCCGCTCACCAGAGCTTTTTGTCTGCATTCCACTGCGCATAGATTTAGAAGGGCATGCCCGGTGCCCACGCACCGCCCCGCGGCAATTTAATTGATATCCTAATTATAATTATACGTAAAACACCCACTGCAGTGCCTAGTGTTATATCGGCTATAGATTACGCAGACCTTTAATCAAAATCCAATTAGACAATCCTGGACAATAAACCTGATTTTAAAACGTGATCTTGACATTTGAGCTACATATTTTCCTTCGGCTGGACCCACATAGTTACCTATTCTTGTTTATTCGTTCATGTTAATGCCTTGATCACACGTACCGATTAAACGGGCGAGACTGTGCTCTCGGCCGAGTACTCGGTGCGTCTAAACAAGCGCTGCCTTGTTTATACGCACCGAGTACTCGGCCGAGAGCACTGTCTCGGTCATTTACTCGGTACGTGTGATCAAGGCATAAAGGACAATTGCCCCGCTTCAATTATTTTCTCTACACGTGACGCATCGCGTGGGACAGTTGCGTCAGCCATTACTTTTAATACAAACCACTTTTCAGAAGGTCAATTGTTTATATCTTATAGCGTTAAGAAGTACTTGGGCTCGATACATACCGCATTACCTTCTGTATTCTTTGTTAATTGTGCGAATGAATTACAATAAATGTCACTCGCATGAGAAATTGAAGAACCAGTAAGTTTAAGCGACGCGATTTATAGTGTAATTCAAATTATAATGTATCACTTTTTTTTGTCAATGTTGATTTAATATAAACAACTACATATATTCAATTAAATCCGACCAAATATAAACCTCATTTAAGCAAATAACTGCGTCACGAGGTAGCCAACGGATAACTAGTAGGTACCAACATCATTATTGCAACCTTCCGAAATAAAAAGGAAGTTGAAAATTTAATAAGGAAATGGAGATAATTAACCAGAATTTTAATGAAATAAGTAACTGTAGAACTTGAAATTGTTTCGCTTGCTTCAAATAAGACATTCTGATCTCTTATCGGTCACGTGCGTATATTGCTGTAGAGACTTTTAACACTCAATATGTAGCAAAAAATGCTTTAATAGGACAAATATTTATAAATACTTACCTATTTTTGAACTATGTCTTCATAATATACTCTTAAAATTTAAACGGAAAATCTAGACTGACTGACGCATCAAGCTGAAATTTTGAGTAGATTATGCTCCCTTTGTGATGTAGACATAGGGCGCGGATGGATTTTGCGAAATTCCCACAGAATATAAAGTTCTGCAGCGGGTGCGAAGTCGCGAGCGTAAGCTTGCATATCATAAAATCAGAGTATGATCCGATTAGCTACGGTTATCAAGATTCAATAACCGGAGCAAACTGGGACAAAAAATGCAATATCATGGAAAGTGCAAATGCCAACGAGACATGTGAGGGTCGCGTGGGCAGGTCCGGAAGGCTGGCTTCCTGCTCCCCGACCTTGGGCAGGCCTTCGGACCTTGGCGCCGCTCACTCGCTGCTCTGACTTACTTTTATTGGAGTAATTTGTAGAAGAATGCGGTACGGATGCTTAAAAAAGTTGAGTTAGTTTTGTTTCAATTTGTAATCGGGTTATGGTTGTACAGCAATGACAGGTTTTAAATTTGAGCTGCTATTGAAATTTTAGGGCAAAGCTGAAATAAAATAAGTAAATATATATTTTAAGTCCATATCTCTTATGATAGAATTCTAGGTATTAAAGCAATGTTGAAAACAAAAGTTAAAATTTGTAGAAATTCGTTACTGAAATCGCTTCAACTTATAACTTGACAGTGACGCCACGCACAAACGCGCGAATGTATTTTTTTTGTTCATTTTGCAAGTGATACCGAAGTTCATTGTCACCGCGCTATTATTCGTAGACTTCCTATTTGTCAACACAAAAATAATTATACAGACACGTGGAGCAGAAATAATTATATTTAGGTACCTATTGTTTAGATTACAATCGGAACGCCCTGATTTCTTACAATTTATTTTAATTACTTTCCTACAATATGAACATTCATTTCACCATAGCTGACACGACTATTTCAAGGATGTATTCCACATTTTCTCAGAACGAGTGCTAGCGATTTTAATCACACGTTTTGCAACGTCACGCGCAAGCACGGACGTGTTACTTAACATCCTTAAAGTTTAAAAGATTATATTATTTTAATAAGTAAAAATGTAGCCCAGTTTCACGGCAATTGTATTTATAGACAAGCCTTTCCTTACAGTTACAACATCGCCCGCGCAGTTTCTAAGTTTTCTACACAATCCTTTCCTACTTATCCTGCTTAGTCCATTCTAGAGCATCAAAATATTCAAAAGTATAAACTTACATTGAAATTCTGTGACCTGAAAACAACCGTATAAAGACAGTCTGAGTCACGTTCATATTTATTAGATCAGTTCAGTGGTAAAGTTGTTTAAAAGCCTTGAGTCTTAGAGCCCCAATGAGATTTATAAAACCATAAATCGCACTGGCTTTCCATGAAAGCGTATTTACTGGAAATTGATCGGTGCTTGTAAAGCATTAAAACTATGTAGAAACGAGTAAATCTGCAATTTGATCACGCCGCGAGGGGCAGGGCTAGCTGACCAAGATCGACCGACGCAAGCCCTGACATCGTTAAGCAATCCTGAACTCTACTTCGCTTCAATTCACCTATGCATTTATATCATAAGATTTTTATTGGTCAAGAAATTCAAGTTTTCAAAATAAGAATGAAAGCTTTGTTACATATATTGACAATTGCTCATTCAATTTGGGATAAAGTGCCCACTTACTTACATAAGTTCATAACAAAATATTGCAGTTTACTTAGAACAATTTAATAAATTAATCCCAATGTTTGACCTTTTAAATAAATTGTCATTCTAAACAGTTCTGTTATCTCGACAAGGCGTTGCTTTTATTGTCACTAAAATTGTAAAATTCTATTACTAAGTTGTCATAAATTGCCGTCAATGAAACCATAACTAGAGCATAAACAATAATGCAACCAAGCTTTACCATATTTGCATTAATTTACATATGATTAAGCGTACTTAAATAACCGCGAATTACACAATTGAATAATATACATTATAATTATATGGAAATGTATTTCAGAAGATAATATGATTAATGAATTATTCCTTTTCCAGTTAAGTTTTTAAGTGTCTGTGAGAGATGGAAACATTAAAATACTTTCGGTTTCCAATTACCTTTTTTACTGCCTCATCGACCCATATTAGGGGTAAATTTCCGTATGCTTTCGGAGTGTTGCCAATTAAACATTAATTGACTGAAGTTGAGGGCATCTTTAATAGCATTTTTTAAACTCGCTTCAATGGACGACTGTTATTTACCATTAACCTTTTTACCTTGGGCATTCCTGACCACTGAGAACACCCGGTCAAACTTATCTGGGCTACCTGCATAAATTAAAATAAATGCAAATCATAGTTTTAGTCACAAAGTAGCAAGCACCTTAAGCGATATAGTGTCTGTACAAGATCTATATCAAAGCTTCGGAACTTATTTACATAAGGCTGTAGTAGGTGTAACGGACGTGAATAAAAACATAATTAGTCGTTTTACGAGTGAATCTAAAGCTGCAAGTAACAGCGTAAAAACCTGCAGCTAGTTAACACTAATGTATTTTCTTAACATTCCAAGAGAACAGACACCTGACTGCATCGAGGGCGACTTATCAGAGACTAGAATTATGTATAAGTGCTAACCGTGGTACCTACAACTTGTTCTACATAGCGCGAGGCTGGTGCAATTAGACGTGATACTGGCCAATAACTCTAATACAACCTCGTTAACCGACAAAATAAATAATGAATATAGCAGTTATTACAACTGCTGATATAGAGGATACGGCGCACGCTCTTAGATCAAACGTAAAGTCAACACCTAGAAGAAACTACTATTAAATAGCTTGAATATTTAACATATTATTGCAGTATAACTTTTAGTTTACGTCTCTTAATTGTTTGTCGTACCTATTGTTCACAGATTATTGTTGCCTGCTTGGCGTTGGCGTGCGGAGCCCAGGCGTCCCAGGGCTGGGCTGGTCCCCCGGCTAACATCGCATTGTCTCAGGATGGCCGCAATATCTTGGACACTCCCGAGGTAGCACAAGCCCGCGCTGCCCATTTGTCTGCCTTGCAACAGGCTTCCCAGAACAACCCCAACCCCCAGGATGATGGTTCATACGACCCCAGGTGGGACAGCGAAGAGTACTGGCAACGCGCTGAGCAGCCCAAATGGAACGCTGCCCCCGCTCAACAGTGGAACGCTCCTGCTCACCAACAGTGGAACGCTGCCCCCGCTCAACAGTGGAACGCTCCTGCCCACCAGCAGTGGAACGGCGCCCCCGCCCCCGCGCCCGTCGCCGAGACCCCTGAGGTAGCCCAGGCCCGCGCCGCTCACCTCGCTGCCCTGTCTGCCGCCAAGTCCGCCGCCCCCGCCCAGCAGTGGAACGCCCCCGCCCACCAGCAGTGGAACGCTCCCGCCCAGCAGCAGTGGAACGCCGCCCCCGCCCACCAACAGTGGAACGGTGCTCCCTCATGGCAGGGTGCCCCCGCTCACCAGGCCGCTAACATCAGACTGTCTCAAGACGGCTCCGGTATCTTGGACACCCCCGAGGTGGCCGCCGCGCGCGCCGCTCACCTGGCTGCCCACGCGCAGGCCGCGCACGCCGCGCCCGCGCAAGGCCCCCAGCAGCACTGGTGAAGCCCCTCGCCTCTCCAGGGCGCCGGCGCAGCGCTAGCTCCTGACCCAATGAAGTACATGTACAACGCTCCAGTGAAGTACACGTCGTCACGCGCTAACTCTCCGCCGTAGCCCTACCTCCTTCCTCCGATCTCTTCTTCATTTAGGAACACTTCAAAGTGAAAGTGCGTCAGCCTCTTCTATCCTTGTGGCTTTTTGTTACTTTTATAAAATTATATCGAACGATATTTTGTACATAATTACTCGTATGTATGCGTAATAACGAATTATATGGAACGGAAAATACCTATTTTGTTGTTTAAATTAATGAATCACATTTCCACTTCACGTGCACCTTCTGAAATTAGCAAGGTTAGCGGGAAACTTTCGGCCGGAACGACCGGCAGGACTTGCTCTTAAACTGAAGAAAAAACTTTATCTCAACTAGAATTATAAAATGTCAGCAAAAACAAAATAGTTTAAGATTCGTTATTGGGTACTATATAAATGGTGCCATATCATAACGAGTACCTTACACGTTCATAATAAAGAAACAATGACAATATTGACATATATACTAGTCGCAGATTTCTTCTTTTTTTTGCAAGCTATCATTTAAGTTCACTTGTTTTATATTCAATGCACGTTAATATGATAAGTAAGGGTCAGATCTCACAAGTCGAATCTCAGATAGGTCCTACGGTTGTGTTCACAAAAACTTTAAGTATACATGTCCACGTAGATGGATTGAATGACATTACAAGTACCTACAGTTAACAAAGAATACCGCCAGCAAAAAAGCATTAAGTAATAATATTTTAGAATACTTAGGGCAATATTAAAGTAAGCTTTGTTTCATAAGATTCATAACAAGAATCGCGATCTCAGTCCAGTCCACTAACTCCGCAACTAATTCCCTCATACTTCATATATGCGGTGAGGTGCATTCCTGCCGTAATACTTTACCAGTACTGAGTTATAAGTCCAGCCCGACTGTACTTAGATCGCACGGGCACCGTATAAGTACCTATATTCACTTTAGGTACGGATCATGAATCATGAATCTAACCATAAGTAAATAATTGAACATCGAAAATCTTAATCTCAATTAATTAAATTTGGTTGGCCCATTTCGGAAAAAGGTTGGCCCCTGAACGAACGCCACCACAAATCTAATTAAGTACATAGATCGGGACAGAAGACAAATAACTAAAAAATGTATAATTGTGCTATCGAAAGCTAGCAATAGAGGCGGAGCGAGGTCGATCTATCATTCAGCTGCGCAATCAAACGATTACCCTGCAAACATTTACTAAGAGAAATTAGGTTACATTTACCACCGCCACTTCATCGCCACACTTTCTGGTAGAGATGTGTCCGCTTCGAGAAACGAAAGGTTTTTAAAATAGGGCCAAAAGTTAGAGTGCCACGATGGTGTACCCTCATCACAATTTTGGTATACGCCCACGAAAAGAATCTACAGAGAACTTTCGAAAGGTATTCATCTCATTTTCTTCAGATGAAAGTTTGTAAAATTAAACGAAAACAGATTTGAATACTTTATACCTAGCTAAATCCAATATTTATTTCGATTATTAAAGCAAAATTATTGGACCACTCAGAGTAATCAAGACCCGACGCCATGGTATGTTTGGGACCAAAAGCAACATATACCTAGAAGTAGGAGTGAGGTAAGTAAAATCGTTTCA